>CM071922.1:32368637-33695318 GCA_036785865.1 Coffea canephora
TATTTCGAAAACCCTAAGTAGGGATAAGATTTAAACCTAGTTTTGTATTCGAACAAGTTTGAGTGGTGATTAAAGTTAGTTATGTTAATGTGTGTTTTGTGTGGTAAGTATAGGATTTAATCATTTTGTATAGATTAATTAAGTTTAGAAGGTTAGAAACCCTAAGTGAGCAAAATCCCAAGGGTATGATGTATTAGAAGTTTAAGTTGGGCTTAAACTCTAATTTTGCCCTTGACAAAAAGGTTATTGTTTAATTACTTTTATGTGGGATAAAGCATGCTTAAGTGTAAGTGATTAAGATGAGAAAGTGATTAATGAAGTAATTAAGTGTGATTACATGTTTTAAATGAGATTAAGTTATGACTTATGGAGTTAATTGAAATGGTATCAAATGTTTTTGGGCAAGAGTAGAATTAAAGTTAGGTTGAAGTGCAAAGGGTTTAAAGGCAAATAAAGCATTGTTTTGTGATTGGTTGGCCTTAAAAATATCTCTCCTAAGTGGTCTTGCACCACATATTAGTCTCAAGGGCCATAATTAAGTCATTTGTGAGACAAACAAAACAAAAATTTAAGAGAAAACTTGAGAGAGAGGGCCGGCCACCTTGAAGGAAGAAACCAAGGAAAGTTTGTGAAGTTCAATCAATTTCCTTCCATAAATCTTCATTTTGAAGCATAAAGAATCTACTTTGGAGTTGGCTTAAGGTCATTAGTCATCATACATCCTTAATCTTGAGGTAAGAAAGTCTATTTGAAGACTTAAGTTGATTATTGTTTGATGAACTAGTGGTTATTTTGGTATAGACCTTAGTTGTGCTTGATTGTGGTACCTCTTATGCCTATCACTTGTTTTTATGGAGTACTTTGGTTAATTTTTGTGATTTATGTTGCTGAAAATTTCGGTCAAGAGGAAGAGAATTAGGGCTTTTTATTTTAATGCTTTCCTTACTTGTTTTAGTTGAGAAATGGACTTGTAGTGGTTGTGTTTGATGAATTGCCTCATGTGATTGGTTGGTTACTTGCAAAAATCTGATTTGGGTTAAGAAACCCTAGACTCCCTTAGGCTAATTTAGCTTAGCTTATGGTTAGTGAGATAGAGTTTGGTTAGTGAGAGGTTGGATTAAGTTCATTGGTGCAAATGAAATTTTGGTTAGGGATTGTGGTTGATGTTTGTTAAATTTGGACTGATTTGGGAAGGGAATTTCGGACCAATTAAGAACTGAGATATATAAGGTTTTGGTATCAAAATGGATGGAAATCTGGTGTAAGAATCGTAGGAACGGACCGTGCGACTTCGGCGCGCGATAACGGCAAAACTGGGAAAACAGGACAGTTTAACGACTGAACTTCGGCTTCATTTTTCTTAATGCTATGTACGGATTTAGGAATTCCTCAAAACATGAAAGTTGTAGCCTCTTAAGTCCTGAGTATGCCTGCAAAATTTCAGGTCAAACGAGAGTGTAGCCCGAGTTATAGCCAAAACACTTGAACCTGCTTTGGGACACTGGATTTTGTGCGTTTTGCATTTCAGCTTCTGCTCGTGATTTTTCGGTTTTTATCCCGTACGAACTGGGTTCTGATCCCTTCATAATAAATTTAGATCTTGATCTCAGCTTCGAAACGGTATAAAGTACGTCAAAATCCGAATTCCGTAGCCCCTGTTATGATCAAAACAATATCGCTCGTCAGAACTGCCTTGTATCTGGACAGTTCTGACGGGTACTTTGGCACTCGATTTTCGTTCTGTTCTGAATGGATTCAGGTCTTGGCCAAAACATCAAAGTTATAGCCTTATGTCTTAGCTTTCTAATGCCTCTGGAATTTCTTGATTTCGATTTCGGAGCCGTGAGTTACGGCCTTGTAACAGGGCCTGTTTGGTAAACCGTAATGACACAGCTGGAACTATTTCGTGCATTTTTGACCTATATCTATTGAGATCTGGGTTGATATGTCTAAAGGGAAGTTGTAGCCCTTCCTCTTAGCTTCGCAACGGTACTTCATGTACCTTGATCCGACACTCCTAGCCTAACTTTTGACCAAAACGGTTTGAGATGGCAGATTTGGCCGTCCCGTTTGCCGTTCCGCGCGCGGCGTGTGCCATTTTTGCCGTTTCCGCACTTGCGCGTGCCAATTTTGCCGTTTTGCTTGTTTTAAGTACGTTAGTTGCCGTTTGTGATATATTGTGACATAATCTTCGATTTCAGACAGTGGTGAGCTAGGCGGTGCCGGTGGGGCCCACTACTAGCCAACACACAAAGTGAATTCCGCCTTTGTACTACTTTTGGTATTTGAGTAAGTATTCAGGCCGCTCTTACGTGTTAGTTGTTATGTGTTTCGATATGTATGAAAAGGGTACCTAGGCGAGGGTGTACTTTATCGCACTCGACCTAAACCCTAATTTTCGCACCTATTTGCACATGACATATGTATATGAATCATTTTGGAATAAACCCTTGAGCTTGTGGCTCGGGGTGACTTTTGAATAATTTTGTGAAGTTTGTGAGTTTGGGGCCGATCTCATGACCTAGATGGACTATTCGAGCCGGTTAGGGCTTGGTCGAAGTCAGTCCAACTTAGTCTGAGATCACCAAGTTTGTAGGTTCATGTTATGAACCAATTTTGTGAATCCGGTTCACCGAGAAGGTGACCAATTTGTGAACCGAGCTTGCGCAGCAAGTTCAATTTCGTTCGCCGTGAGCAGGCGAGGCGTGTGGGATACTTGGAGCGGGGTCTCCGAGAGGAGAGAGAGAGGACGGATGCTTTGCACCGTCAGCTTCAGGACACACACCAGCACCTCTTCGCTATGAAGAGGCAGCTGAGGGACAGGGCTCGGAGTATGTCTGTTGACTGCGAGCTCTTACTAGATTTAGCCGCAGAGGCCCCGCCACGAGCCACCGGTCTGGAGAGGATGGACGAGGTGGACACGTTAGGTTCCGTTGGGAACCTGGGCTCTAGGGGAGGCGATTAGGGTCGCTTTTGTACTTTTGCTTAGCTAGTGTATGACTTTTGTTGGAACTAATTCGGCTAATTCCTTTTGTTACTTGGCCGACTAACTAGATTTTTGGAGCCGGAGTGCTCGTGTATATTGGGTTTTTGTACCGACTGGAGTCGGTAATATGTAAATCTTTGGGTGTGACTTTGTAAATACGTGTATATATTTGAATAGAATTTTTGAACTTGCCTTTTGTGTGCCTTTTGTGTATAAGTTTTGTGTCTCTTCTTTTGCTCATAATCTGGATAATAAGCATACGTATTGTTCCGAATTATAGACTTGTACACTAAATGGCCTCCGGTACCTCGAGGGGGGAGGTAGAGGGCGAGGACGAGGCCCTGAAATGGAACATGAACAAGAGCCAGACCAAGTAGCTACAGCCATCCAGCGAATGGCTGACTTGATGGAACGTATGATTGACCAACAGGGTCAGGGCCACGGGAATGCTGTTGGAAACCCTGGACATATCCGGGACATAATCATGAGGGCGAGGACCGTGCCTTAGAACGGTTCCAAAAGTTTGCACCTCCTAAGTTCGCTAGGAGGACCTAATCCAGATCTAGCCGGAACCTGGATGGACCGTATGCTCGATATATTTGCCGGCGCTTAGGTATTCGGAAGAGCGGCAGATATCTTTTGCTGTGTTCCAGTTTGAAGGAGCCGCCCGAGCCTGGTGGAACGTGATCAGAGCCAAATGGGAGCGGGAACAGACCCCTTGGACCTGGATCAATTTCACACGAGAATTTAACGAAAAATATTTACCTCCCATTGTACAAGAGAAACGGGAAGACGATTTTATCCGCCTACGTCAAGGGACATTGAGTGTAGCGGAGTATGAGACCCAGTTTACAAAGCTCTCTCGTTTTGCCCCGGAGTTAGTGCTAACGGAACGAAAACGAATCCGCCGCTTCGTTCAAGGTTTAAATGTGGAGATCCAGGAGGCACTTGCAGCTGCTCAGTTGGATACGTTTGGTCAGGCATTAGAAAAAGCACAACGGATTGAGACAGCTAGGGGACAGGTAAAATCCTTTCATGAGAGGAAACGAAGACAACCCGATTCGAGCCATTTTGTGACTGGACAGAGCTCGCAAAGTGAGCCACCTTCAAAGAAGAGTCAAGGAACAGATGGTCCTCGAACCGCAGGAACCCTAAACCAGGGTAATTTTGGAAGAGGAAGAGGTCGAGTAGGGCAAGAGCCCCAGAGGAGTGCCCAGCGTGGAGGGCCTAGTGCGGGCATTAAGCCAATCTGTGGTTTCTGTGGGGCCAATCACACTGACGAAAACTGCTGGAAGAACAGTTCGATCCGAAGATGCTATAAGTGTGGTAGTGCAGAACATCTGATCGCCCAGTGCCCGAAGTCACAAAAGGAGAAACCTAAGCCACCGACTGAAGGGACTACCGCTAAGCCGTCAAATGCAGGGGAAAATCGAGCCAAAGGGCCAGCCAGGGTCTATGCGATGGGTCAACCTGAGATGATTAATCCTTCGGCAGGTTTCGAAGGTACGCTTCGACCAAAGAATTAATTTCGAGGACGAAATTGTCCTAAGTGGGGGAGATTGTGAGGCCCCAGTCCGTTCTACGTTTATATATTCATTAGTTAGGCGGTAACGTTTGGTTTTGTGAGTATTTCGAAAACCCTAAGTAGGGAGTAAGATTTAAACCCTAGTTTTGTATTCGAACAAGTTTGAGTGGTGATTAAAGTTAGTTATGTTAATGTGTGTTTTAGTGTGGGTAAGTATAGGATTTAATCCATTTTGTATAGATTAATTAAGTTTAAGAAGGTTAGAAACCCTAAGTGAGCAAAATCCCTAAGGGTATGATGTATTAGAAGTTTAAGTTGGGCTTAAACTCTAATTTTGCCCTTGACAAAAAGGTTATTGTTTAATTACTTTTATGTGGGATAAAGCATGCTTAAGTGTAAGTGATTAAGATGAGAAAGTGATTAATGAAGTAATTAAGTGTGATTACATGTTTTAAATGAGATTAAGTTATGACTTATGGAGTTAATTGAAATGGTATCAAATGTTTTTGGGCAAGAGTAGAATTAAAGTTAGGTTGAAGTGCAAAGGGTTTAAAGGCAAATAAAGCATTGTTTTGTGATTGGTTGGCCTTAAAAATATCTCTCCTAAGTGGTCTTGCACCACATATTAGTCTCAAGGGCCATAATTAAGTCATTTGTGAGACAAACAAAACAAAAATTTAAGAGAAAGCTTGAGAGAGAGGGCCGGCCACCTTGAAGGAAGAAACCAAGGAAAGTTTGTGAAGTTCAATCAATTTCCTTCCATAAATCTTCATTTTGAAGCATAAAGAATCTACTTTGGAGTTGGCTTAAGGTCATTAGTCATCATACATCCTTAATCTTGAGGTAAGAAAGTCTATTTGAAGACTTAAGTTGATTATTGTTTGATGAACTAGTGGTTATTTTGGTATAGGACCTTAGTTGTGCTTGATTGTGGTACCTCTTATGCCTATCACTTGTTTTTATGGAGTACTTTGGTTAAGTTTTGTGATTTATGTTGCTGAAAATTTCGGTCAAGAGGAAGAGAATTAGGGCTTTTTATTTTAATGCTTTCCTTACTTGTTTTAGTTGAGAAATGGACTTGTAGTGGTTGTGTTTGATGAATTGCCTCATGTGATTGGTTGGTTACTTGCAAAAATCTGATTTGGGTTAAGAAACCCTAGACTCCCTTAGGCTAATTTAGCTTAGCTTATGGTTAGTGAGATAGAGTTTGGTTAGTGAGAGGTTGGATTAAGTTCATTGGTGCAAATGAAATTTTGGTTAGGGATTGTGGTTGATGTTTGTTAAATTTGGACTGATTTGGGAAGGGAATTTCGGACCAATTAAGAACTGAGATATATAAGGTTTTGGTATCAAAATGGATGGAAATCTGGTGTAAGAATCGTAGGAACGGACCGTGCGACTTCGGCGCGCGATAACGGCAAAACTGGGAAAACAGGACAGTTTAACGACTGAACTTCGGCTTCATTTTTCTTAATGCTATGTACGGATTTAGGAATTCCTCAAAACATGAAAGTTGTAGCCTCTTAAGTCCTGAGTATGCCTGCAAAATTTCAGGTCAAACAGAGCAGTGTAGCCCGAGTTATAGCCAAAACACTTGAACCTGCTTTGGGACACTGGATTTTGTGCGTTTTGCATTTCAGCTTCTGCTCGTGAATTTTCGGTTTTTATCCCGTACGAACTGGGTTCTGATCCCTTCATAATAAATTTAGATCTTGATCTCAGCTTCGAAACGGTATAAAGTACGTCGAAATCCGAATTCCGTAGCCCCTGTTATGATCAAAACAATATCGCTCGTCAGAACTGCCTTGTATCTGGACAGTTCTGACGGGTACTTTGGCACTCGATTTTCGTTCTGTTCTGAATGGATTCAGGTCTTGGCCAAAACATCAAAGTTATAGCCTTATGTCTTAGCTTTCTAATGCCTCTGGAATTTCTTGATTTCGATTTCGGAGCCGTGAGTTACGGCCTTGTAAACAGGGCCTGTTTGGTAAACCGTAATGACACAGCTGGAACTATTTCGTGCATTTTTGACCTATATCTATTGAGATCTGGGTTGATATGTCTAAAGGGAAGTTGTAGCCCTTCCTCTTAGCTTCGCAACGGTACTTCATGTACCTTGATCCGACACTCCTAGCCTAACTTTTGACCAAAACGGTTTGAGATGGCAGATTTGGCCGTCCCGTTTGCCGTTCCGCGCGCGCGCGTGTGCCATTTTTTGCCGTTTCCGCACTTGCGCGTGCCAATTTTGCCGTTTTGCTTGTTTTAAGTACGTTAGTTGCCGTTTGTGATATATTGTGACATAATCTTCGATTTCAGACAGTGGTGAGCTAGGCGGTGCCGGTGGGGCCCACTACTAGCCAACACACAAAGTGAATTCCGCCTTTGTACTACTTTTGGTATTTTGAGTAAGTATTCAGGCCGCTCTTACGTGTTAGTTGTTATGTGTTTCGATATGTATGAAAAGGGTACCTAGGCGAGGGTGTACTTTATCGCACTCGACCTAAACCCTAATTTTCGCACCTATTTGCACATGACATATGTATATGAATCATTTTGGAACTAAACCCCTTGAGCTTGTGGCTCGGGGTGACTTTTGAATAATTTTGTGAAGTTTGTGAGTTTGGGGCCCGATCTCATGACCTAGATGGACTATTCGAGCCGGTTAGGGCTTGGTCGAAGTCAGTCCAACTTAGTCTGAGATCACCAAGTTTGTAGGTTCATGTTATGAACCAATTTTGTGAATCCGGTTCACCGAGAAGGTGACCAAGTTTGTGAACCGAGCTTGCGCAGCAAGTTCAATTTCGTTCGCCCGGGCAAGTTTGTGAGGTGACTGGCCAGTGAGGGTGATAAGGTGTCGGTGGGTGTACAAGTGAAGTTCTACGGACCATTGAGTGTGGTCGACGGAGTGTCGGCAGGAGATCATACATGACACATGAATTGGCTTTGGAGCCACCCGTATCCTTATTATATGATGTTGTTCTTTTCTGCTTTTGCTTTACTCTAAATGTGTAATTATTGCTACGTGAATTTATGCTTTTACCCCCTGTTTACTTACTAAGCTTCTAGCTTACCCCGTTTCCTTTGTTTTCCTTAGCAGGGGACGACGCGGGGAACTTTGGGACTCTGCCGCTAGTATAGTTAGGTTGTTTGTAATAGTGAGACATCTAGCATGTTTGTTTTTGTTTTGGTGGTTTGTATAAGAACCCTTCTTAGGGTCTATCTTTTGCTGGTTGTGGTGATAGTGTATTAGAGTGGTTTGACTCGAGACTTTTGAAGATGTAAATATAACTTTTGGGATTGTATATATTGTATATAGTGCTCTTTCGATTTATCTAGTTTTATTGCTTTAAGTTTTGAGTCCTGGCGCGAGCTAGGCAGGCGGCCCGCCGATACCCTTGGGTTCGCCCTTGGGAGAAGTGGGGTCGTCACAGTTGGTATCAGAGCGCCTAGGTTAGAGGACTTGGGCAATTGTGGGACCTACGTGATAGGCACTAGGCATATCTGATTCTTTTAAGTTGAATGATATCTTTTAAGCTGAAATGCCGGTTGACTGACGACTTAATGTTTTGTAGGTATGTATCCGGGCGGTTCGAGTGATGCGGGACCCAGTGGTGTGGGACCGAGACCTCCGAGTAGGAGGGGCCCAGAGGATCGAGCGCTGCGTAAGCGGGCGATCCGTTATAGGCAGAGGCTGGGAGAGCCTTACACTTTGTACTCCCCATTCGGCCAGGTGTCGCGCCGACCCTGCGCGTGTTGGTCTACGTATGGCTATCCCGACGAGGTAGTCATAGCATTAGATGATGAGCGTTATTACCTCGACAGGACGGTCGAGACTCTGAGGGCACAGCTAGACGAGGCTAGAGCGGTTGGCCGTGAGCAGGCGAGGCGTGTGGGATACTTGGAGCGGGGTCTCCGAGAGGAGAGAGAGAGGACGGATGCTTTGCACCGTCAGCTTCAGGACACACACCAGCACCTCTTCGCTATGAAGAGGCAGCTGAGGGACAGGGCTCGGAGTATGTCTGTTGACTGCGAGCTCTTACTAGATTTAGCCGCAGAGGCCCCGCCACGAGCCACCGGTCTGGAGAGGATGGACGAGGTGGACACGTTAGGTTCCGTTGGGAACCTGGGCTCTAGGGGAGGCGATTAGGGTCGCTTTTGTACTTTTGCTTAGCTAGTGTATGACTTTTGTTGGAACTAATTCGGCTAATTCCTTTTGTTACTTGGCCGACTAACTAGATTTTTGGAGCCGGAGTGCTCGTGTATATTGGGTTTTGTACCGACTGGAGGTCGGTAATATGTAAATCTTTTGGTGTGACTTTGTAAATACGTGTATATATTTGAATAGAATTTTGAACTTGCCTTTTGTGTGCCTTTTGTGTATAAGTTTTGTGTCTCTTCTTTTGCTCATAATCTGGATAATAAGCATACGTATTGTTCCGAATTATAGACTTGTACACTAAATGGCCTCCGGTACTCGAGGGGGAGGTAGAGGGCGAGGACGAGGCCCTGAAATGGAACATGAACAAGAGCCAGACCAAGTAGCTACAGCCATCCAGCGAATGGCTGACTTGATGGAACGTATGATTGACCAACAGGGTCAGGGCCACGGGAATGCTGTTGGAAACCCTGGACATAATCCGGGACATAATCATGAGGGCGAGGACCGTGCCTTAGAACGGTTCCAAAAGTTTGCACCTCCTAAGTTCCTAGGAGGACCTAATCCAGATCTAGCCGAAACCTGGATGGACCGTATGCTCGATATATTTGCCGCGCTTAGGTATTCGGAAGAGCGGCAGATATCTTTTGCTGTGTTCCAGTTTGAAGGAGCCGCCCGAGCCTGGTGGAACGTGATCAGAGCCAAATGGGAGCGGGAACAGACCCCTTGGACCTGGATCAATTTCACACGAGAATTTAACGAAAAATATTTACCTCCCATTGTACAAGAGAAACGGGAAGACGATTTTATCCGCCTACGTCAAGGGACATTGAGTGTAGCGGAGTATGAGACCCAGTTTACAAAGCTCTCTCGTTTTGCCCCGGAGTTAGTGCTAACGGAACGAAAACGAATCCGCCGCTTCGTTCAAGGTTTAAATGTGGAGATCCAGGAGGCACTTGCAGCTGCTCAGTTGGATACGTTTGGTCAGGCATTAGAAAAAGCACAACGGATTGAGACAGCTAGGGGACAGGTAAAATCCTTTCATGAGAGGAAACGAAGACAACCCGATTCGAGCCATTTTGTGACTGGACAGAGCTCGCAAAGTGAGCCACCTTCAAAGAAGAGTCAAGGAACAGATGGTCCTCGAACCGCAGGAACCCTAAACCAGGGTAATTTTGGAAGAGGAAGAGGTCGAGTAGGGCAAGAGCCCCAGAGGAGTGCCCAGCGTGGAGGGCCTAGTGCGGGCATTAAGCCAATCTGTGGTTTCTGTGGGGCCAATCACACTGACGAAAACTGCTGGAAGAACAGTTCGATCCGAAGATGCTATAAGTGTGGTAGTGCAGAACATCTGATCGCCCAGTGCCCGAAGTCACAAAAGGAGAAACCTAAGCCACCGACTGAAGGGACTACCGCTAAGCCGTCAAATGCAGGGGAAAATCGAGCCAAAGGGCCAGCCAGGGTCTATGCGATGGGTCAACCTGAGATGATTAATCCTTCGGCAGGTTTCGAAGGTACGCTTCGACCAAAGAATTAATTTCGAGGACGAAATTGTCCTAAGTGGGGGAGATTGTGAGGCCCCAGTCCGTTCTACGTTTATATATTCATTAGTTAGGCGGTAACGTTTGGTTTTGTGAGTATTTCGAAAACCCTAAGTAGGGAGTAAGATTTAAACCCTAGTTTTGTATTCGAACAAGTTTGAGTGGTGATTAAAGTTAGTTATGTTAATGTGTGTTTTAGTGTGGGTAAGTATAGGATTTAATCCATTTTGTATAGATTAATTAAGTTTAAGAAGGTTAGAAACCCTAAGTGAGCAAAATCCCTAAGGGTATGATGTATTAGAAGTTTAAGTTGGGCTTAAACTCTAATTTTGCCCTTGACAAAAAGGTTATTGTTTAATTACTTTTATGTGGGATAAAGCATGCTTAAGTGTAAGTGATTAAGATGAGAAAGTGATTAATGAAGTAATTAAGTGTGATTACATGTTTTAAATGAGATTAAGTTATGACTTATGGAGTTAATTGAAATGGTATCAAATGTTTTTGGGCAAGAGTAGAATTAAAGTTAGGTTGAAGTGCAAAGGGTTTAAAGGCAAATAAAGCATTGTTTTGTGATTGGTTGGCCTTAAAAATATCTCTCCTAAGTGGTCTTGCACCACATATTAGTCTCAAGGGCCATAATTAAGTCATTTGTGAGACAAACAAAACAAAAATTTAAGAGAAAGCTTGAGAGAGAGGGCCGGCCACCTTGAAGGAAGAAACCAAGGAAAGTTTGTGAAGTTCAATCAATTTCCTTCCATAAATCTTCATTTTGAAGCATAAAGAATCTACTTTGGAGTTGGCTTAAGGTCATTAGTCATCATACATCCTTAATCTTGAGGTAAGAAAGTCTATTTGAAGACTTAAGTTGATTATTGTTTGATGAACTAGTGGTTATTTTGGTATAGGACCTTAGTTGTGCTTGATTGTGGTACCTCTTATGCCTATCACTTGTTTTTATGGAGTACTTTGGTTAAGTTTTGTGATTTATGTTGCTGAAAATTTCGGTCAAGAGGAAGAGAATTAGGGCTTTTTATTTTAATGCTTTCCTTACTTGTTTTAGTTGAGAAATGGACTTGTAGTGGTTGTGTTTGATGAATTGCCTCATGTGATTGGTTGGTTACTTGCAAAAATCTGATTTGGGTTAAGAAACCCTAGACTCCCTTAGGCTAATTTAGCTTAGCTTATGGTTAGTGAGATAGAGTTTGGTTAGTGAGAGGTTGGATTAAGTTCATTGGTGCAAATGAAATTTTGGTTAGGGATTGTGGTTGATGTTTGTTAAATTTGGACTGATTTGGGAAGGGAATTTCGGACCAATTAAGAACTGAGATATATAAGGTTTTGGTATCAAAATGGATGGAAATCTGGTGTAAGAATCGTAGGAACGGACCGTGCGACTTCGGCGCGCGATAACGGCAAAACTGGGAAAACAGGACAGTTTAACGACTGAACTTCGGCTTCATTTTTCTTAATGCTATGTACGGATTTAGGAATTCCTCAAAACATGAAAGTTGTAGCCTCTTAAGTCCTGAGTATGCCTGCAAAATTTCAGGTCAAACAGAGCAGTGTAGCCCGAGTTATAGCCAAAACACTTGAACCTGCTTTGGGACACTGGATTTTGTGCGTTTTGCATTTCAGCTTCTGCTCGTGAATTTTCGGTTTTTATCCCGTACGAACTGGGTTCTGATCCCTTCATAATAAATTTAGATCTTGATCTCAGCTTCGAAACGGTATAAAGTACGTCGAAATCCGAATTCCGTAGCCCCTGTTATGATCAAAACAATATCGCTCGTCAGAACTGCCTTGTATCTGGACAGTTCTGACGGGTACTTTGGCACTCGATTTTCGTTCTGTTCTGAATGGATTCAGGTCTTGGCCAAAACATCAAAGTTATAGCCTTATGTCTTAGCTTTCTAATGCCTCTGGAATTTCTTGATTTCGATTTCGGAGCCGTGAGTTACGGCCTTGTAAACAGGGCCTGTTTGGTAAACCGTAATGACACAGCTGGAACTATTTCGTGCATTTTTGACCTATATCTATTGAGATCTGGGTTGATATGTCTAAAGGGAAGTTGTAGCCCTTCCTCTTAGCTTCGCAACGGTACTTCATGTACCTTGATCCGACACTCCTAGCCTAACTTTTGACCAAAACGGTTTGAGATGGCAGATTTGGCCGTCCCGTTTGCCGTTCCGCGCGCGCGCGTGTGCCATTTTTGCCGTTTCCGCACTTGCGCGTGCCAATTTTGCCGTTTTGCTTGTTTTAAGTACGTTAGTTGCCGTTTGTGATATATTGTGACATAATCTTCGATTTCAGACAGTGGTGAGCTAGGCGGTGCCGGTGGGGCCCACTACTAGCCAACACACAAAGTGAATTCCGCCTTTGTACTACTTTTGGTATTTTGAGTAAGTATTCAGGCCGCGCTTACGTGTTAGTTGTTATGTGTTTCGATATGTATGAAAAGGGTACCTAGGCGAGGGTGTACTTTATCGCACTCGACCTAAACCCTAATTTTCGCACCTATTTGCACATGACATATGTATATGAATCATTTTGGAACTAAACCCCTTGAGCTTGTGGCTCGGGGTGACTTTTGAATAATTTTGTGAAGTTTGTGAGTTTGGGGCCCGATCTCATGACCTAGATGGACTATTCGAGCCGGTTAGGGCTTGGTCGAAGTCAGTCCAACTTAGTCTGAGATCACCAAGTTTGTAGGTTCATGTTATGAACCAATTTTGTGAATCCGGTTCACCGAGAAGGTGACCAAGTTTGTGAACCGAGCTTGCGCAGCAAGTTCAATTTCGTTCGCCCGGGCAAGTTTGTGAGGTGACTGGCCAGTGAGGGTGATAAGGTGTCGGTGGGTGTACAAGTGAAGTTCTACGGACCATTGAGTGTGGTCGACGGAGTGTCGGCAGGAGATCATACATGACACATGAATTGGCTTTGGAGCCACCCGTATCCTTATTATATGATGTTGTTCTTTTCTGCTTTTGCTTTACTCTAAATGTGTAATTGTTGCTACGTGAATTTATGCTTTTACCCCCTGTTTACTTACTAAGCTTCTAGCTTACCCCGTTTCCTTTGTTTTCCTTAGCAGGGGACGACGCGGGGAACTTTGGGACTCTGCCGCTAGTATAGTTTGGTTGTTTGTAATAGTGAGACATCTAGCATGTTTGTTTTTGTTTTGGTGGTTTGTATAAGAACCCTTCTTAGGGTCTATCTTTTGCTGGTTGTGGTGATAGTGTATTAGAGTGGTTTGACTCGAGACTTTTGAAGATGTAAATATAACTTTTGGGATTGTATATATTGTATATAGTGCTCTTTCGATTTATCTAGTTTTATTGCTTTAAGTTTTGAGTCCTGGCGCGAGCTAGGCAGGCGGCCCGCCGATACCCTTGGGTTCGCCCTTGGGAGAAGTGGGGTCGTCACAACAAACGTTCCTTTGGAGTATTCTAGCACTTGAATCACTCACTATCTGATGTAGACTTGATGTGCAAAGTTGTTTTTCGGTGGTTGACTTTTTCCTCTTTATAGGAGACCAGAAAATTCTTCAATTAATGCTGTCAAAGGATAGGAGGAAACTGAAGAGTCAACTAGCCGTTGGTGCTGTCGGACGTCCGACACTCAGTTTTCATGCGTCCGAACGAGATCAATGATTTCTGGAAGTTTTCTTGAATCTCTTTAGGACGTCCGATCCCTCATCACCATGCGTCCGAGGGTAAGATGCACACTGGGATTTTTCTCTTCAATACCTTCGGACGGCCGATGTATCCAGAGTGTTGCCTCCGAAGTGCAGCAACGCTTGTCGGACGTCCGATACACAGATGTTGAGCGTCCGATCCAGAACAGTAATCAAGTAACTCCTGCCTTGTCTTCTTCGGACGTCCAAGTCTGAGTTCTTTACTCGTCCGAAGATACTCAAAGAATGTCGGACGTCCGATACTCTCCTTTTGTGCGTCCGACATCATCCTCAGCAGACTTCATTCTTTTTTGATCTTCTTTTTCTGCTTTAAATCCACAGACCTGTTTGGTTCATTTCTGAAAAGGATCTTTATAAAAGGTATTAGAAACATCCAATTGTTTTATAATCATCAAAAGATATGAGTTGAGATAAACAATCTCCCCCTTTTTGATCATGACAAAACAATTGGATAGAGCAAAAAATATAACAGCTCCCCCTAACGAAGTGCATGAGTAGTATACAGGAAGAAACACAATCCACATCATCAGTGCTGATCCAACTCAACTCCCCCTAACTAGTTACTCTATACCATTTGTGTTAAACCAAATCCAATCCAATTCCAATTCTCCCCCTTTTTTTCATCACAAGATTTAGTATCAGTTTAGGTACCAGCAATGTATCTTATTAGAGACAATATCAGTATACACATTTACAATGTACAGCACAGTTTGGAATCAATCATTTAGCAGATATCAATCAGATCCATTCATTCAATCAGCAGATTTCACAAACACATAACCAATCATATCACCTATTCAAAACATTCATAACAAAACACTTAATTATAACATTCAAGAGCAGTAAAAGAATATCCAGTTGTACAGACCATGTGTTCAGCACTTAATACAAAAGTGCAATGCAAAAGATGAACTATAGTCCTAGATAAAGGTGCAGTGACCTAGTAGTGCCTAGATGGTGATTTTAGATGATCCAGGCCTTCTCCTTGCCAGACAATACTGTGCAGAATCCTCTTCTTCTTCAGTTTCTTCATCACTATCTTCATCTGATTCCTCAGTTGCTGGAGCCTTGTCTTTATCCTTGGGCTGAGAACTGGAAGCTGGTGTAGTCTCAGCACCAGTAGTTGGTCCTGTGGGCTCAGTTCTTGGCTCATTTACATTGTTCTCAGGTGTTGGAGGGACAAGTAGGTTTCTTTTTTCAATGAAGGAGGATTTTTGGTCAGAGGTCATGGTCATCATGAGACCTTCTTCAATAAGCAAGACATGCTGTTTGAGATCTTCAAGCAAGGAGATGACTTCAGAATTTGATGCGAAGGACCTGCTAGCAGACTTCCTAGGATGAATGGTGAAAGGGGAGACAAAGTCTGACTGATCACGAGGAGTCCTAGCAGTGACAGGGGTTTCATGAATATTTTTCCTTCTAGACTCAGCAACAGTCTCCTTATAGCACCAATGGCCTTCAAAAAATTTTAAGTTCTTTCGTTCAAAATAAGCTTTTGAGAAGACTGATAAAGCACTGTCTTTGGGAGATTTTCCAGAAAAAGAAATTTCAAAATGGGCAAAGATAGGGGTCAGAAATCTGCCATAAGAGAGCTTCCTACGGCTATCAGTGCTAATTTTGAGCAAAAACTTGCACATTACAAAACCAAAGTCAATGCGAATTTTTTCAACAAAGCAGTAGAACAGATAGAGTTCCATTTTGTTTGCATCTGTTCTGTGGCCATCAGTCGGCACTAACAGATTTGAAATGATGGTGAAGATGATCAGGTTCTGAGGACTAAGATCATCCAGTCTTGCCTCAGCAGGAGTATTGAATGTGGTTGAAAATATTGTCATGAGTTTAGCATTGTAAAAATGATGGTAGGTAGAAGGAAATTCCTCATATGAAAAGAAATTTGCAATTTTTCCTTTGAAACTAGGTTCAATACTGGTTTTCAGAATGGAATTCACAATGTCAGGAGTTAACATGATGTCTACAGAATTGACCCTAGAGATGAGTTTAGTGTGTGATTTACCCTTTCTAAGATTAGCAAAAAATTGATACAGCATGTCAGGGTAAAAGACATTAGGAATGGTCAAAAGATGAGTCCATTTCTGGAAATCAAATAGTTTGATGACAGGTTCAAGATCAAGCTTACGAAATTCAAAAGGAATGATGAGCCTTTGGGTGATGAACCCTTTTTGAGAGACTAACTCAAATCTGTCTCTGGCTTCATCATCAATGAACTTTGGTAGAGGACTGGGTTCAGGTATGGGCTGAGATACTGGATTCTTCCCAGAACGTGTCCCTTGTGAAGTTTGTGTGGCAGATGCCTCAGCATTTTGAGTCTCAGTCCGTGTTCTTGGAGATTTCCTAGTAGAGGGTTCAGGAGTTTTCTGACTCCCAGTGGTGTTTCCTTCATTCTGCTGATCATCAGAGGGATCAGTAGACTGCTTTTTCTTGGATTGAGGAGTGCTCTTCCTCTTTACAGACCTCTTTCTTTTAGCAGAGGACCTTGTGACAGCTTTATCACCCCGGATAGCCTGTTCTGGTTCCTTGTTTCCACCAGCAATGTTTTCTTCAGAGCTCTGTTCTTCCAACTGTTCATCAGATGATTCAACAGTTGGAATATCCAGTTTTCTTTGGGCAGTTTGCTTCACCTTACCACCACGGGTTACAATCTTCTTTTTGGGAGCCACAGGAGGTGGTTCCAAAATTTCAATGTTTTCATCCCTAAGTCTAAAGGACCGTCCGGCACTAGTAGATCCGCCTCTGATTCTAACCATGATGCAATGTGGATATGATTTTGAATAAGGAATGTGGTGTGCAAAGAAAGAGTGCAGTAAGAACCAACTAATGTGCACTGAGATGCCGCAAGGAGGGAGTTATGGGAAGTTAGGGTTTCGTATGTAAATTGGGAGTTTTGGGGTAGTTGGGGGTTAGGAGTGATTTTTATGAGTGATTGAAGAGCGACAGAAGTGTAATTGAGTTGGTTGGTTCAATTCCTCGGAACTTGGTTTGAGGAGAGAGGAATTTGAATTTCAAATATTGGAGGAAACTGAACGGTTGCGTCCGAGACTTAAGAAAAAATGAACTGAGAAGAATGGGTAACTGCCTTATAAGACTCAAGTTTTTGAGTGTCGGACGTCCGAACGAAGTGAAGCGTCCGACACAACCGTCCGAACCAGGGTTTTTTCTGAATTTGGACGAAGAACACTGTCAGACGTCCGTTCCAATTCATTGGATGTCCGATAAAGATTGACTAAAAATAAGACTTAGAATATTTTTTCTGAAACACCCAATTTTGTTCTCAAGGACACGAATTGATCTAACGGAAGAGCTTTTGTGAGGATATCAGCGATCTGATCTTTAGAACAAACAAACTCAACACGGATTACCCCCTTGGAGACAAGATCGTGAATGAAATGATGCTTTACATCAATGTGCTTAGTCCTAGAGTGTTGAATGGGATTTTTTGTCAGATTAATTGCAGTAGTATTGTCACAATACATAGGTACACATTCATATACTAAACCAAAATCATTCAATGTATTTTTCATCCATAACAATTGAGCACAACAAGCACCAGCAGCAACATATTCAGCTTCAGTAGTGGACAATGAGATAGCATTTTGTTTTTTACTAAACCAGGATACCAAGCAATTTCCAAGAAAGTTGCATATACCAGTAGTACTTTTTCTATATATCTTACAACCTCCAAAGTCAGCATCTGAAAATCCACATAAAGGAAGTTCATGACATTTTGGATACCACAGGCCAAAATTTAAGGTTCCTTTAAGATATCTCAAAATTCTTTTTACCGCAATCAAGTGAGATTCTTTTGGACAGGATTGAAATCGAGCACATAAGCATACAACAAACATGATGTCAGGCCTACTAGCAGTTAAATAAAGTAAACTTCCAATCAAACCTCTATACTTGTTTTCCTCAACTTTTGTACCTTCTTCATCTTTGTCAAGTTTGGTAGATGTGCACATAAGGTGTTCCAACAGCCTTTGAGTCCTCCATTCCTTTTCAGCAGCTCCTTGGTGTATTTTATTTGATTTATAAATGTTCCATCTTGTGTTTGAGTCACTTTGAGTCCAAGGAAGAAGTTCAGTTCTCCCATCATGCTCATTTCAAATTCTTTTTGCATTATGATGGAAAAGTCCTTGCACAAGCTCTCATTAGTAGCACCAAATATGATATCATCCACATATATTTGCACAATTAAGAGATCTCGTGAGTTTTGTTTTGTGAAAAGTGTAGTGTCTACAATCCCCCTTTTAAAACCATTTTCAATCAGAAATCCACTCAGACGTTCATACCAAACTCTAGGAGCTTGCTTTAATCCGTATAAAGCTTTTGAGAGTTTAAAAACATGATCTGGATAAGATTCATTTTCAAAACCAGGAGGTTGGTCAACATAGACTTCTTGATCTATAAAGCCATTTAAGAAAGCACTTTTAACATCCATCTGAAATAATTTAAAATTCTTGAAACATGCAAATGCTAAGAACATTCTTATGGACTCCAGCCTGACCACAGGTGCAAAAGACTCATCAAAGTCTATTCCCTCTTCTTGAGTGTATCCCTTAGCCACCAACCTGGCCTTATTTCTAACAACCTCCCCTTTATCATTCATTTTATTTCTAAAAACCCATTTGGTGCCAATGATAGGATGACCTTGTGGTCTGGCAACCAGGGTCCAAACCTTGTTTCTTTCGAATTGAGTTAACTCCTCTTCCATAGCTAAAATCCAGTGCTCATCACTCAAAGCATCAACAACATTTTTTGGTTCAATATGTGATATAAAAGCAAGATTATCTACTAGGTGTCTAGAGGAACGAGTTCTGACCTTTTCAGATGGATCACCAATTATAAGCTCCTTAGGATGATTATGAACAAATTTCCAGGCTCTTGGAAGATCATTGGGAGTAGTGGTATCTCTGTCATTCACTTCTTCAGCTGGACTGACCTGAATGTCAGCATCCTTTAAATCAGTCTCTGGTGAAGCAGAGTCATGATCATTGATTGCTAACTTCTTTAGTTCTTCTTGAACATCTGTATCATCATCTTCACCACCACTCATAGAAATGTCACCATTAGATTCATCAAAAGTAATATGTATCGCCTCTTCTATAATCAATGTTCTACGATTATAAACTCTGAAGCCTCTTTTGTTTTCACAATATCCCAAGAAAATTCTGTAACAGCCCCACCTTCCCCTAAGGCGAACCAAAGGGGTTAGCGGACTGCCTGCCCAGCTCTCGCCAGGACTAACGGTACAGTTTACGTCGTTCTATTACGTTCCGGAACATACCATTGCGCGCAAACAAGTCAAAATCACGAAATAAAAAAAAATGAAAATCGAAGCCGAAGATGAACAGTAAAATCACGTCAGAATCCGGATTCAGCACTGTTCATCCTCGCCAATTTTTTTCTTTTCGTTTGAAAAGCGTGTCACTCCGAAATTCATCCAAACAATAACCATACATATATATACAATGGAAATCAACATTTACAAGCCAAACGGCCTACCAAAATATCCATTTAGTTCATACATATACAAGTAGCCATTTACATACCAAACATTGGTGGAAACAAAGCACTTAGGGTTTTCACCCTCAAGGAGCTATTCAAAATACATATACATGAGCTCAACTTGCATCCAACTATCACAACCTTTTCCAAAAGTGTTCATTTTCCTGTAAGGAAAACAAATGACACGGAATGAGCTAAAACCCAGTGAGCAACTAACACAATAACAACCAATAGCATATAGCATAACCGATCACTTAAAGTACACAAATAAGCAATGAAGCAAAACGGTAAAAGGATACGGTCGGCTCTCAAGAGCCCATTTCCACGCTTGCAACCTTGATCCAACCTCATTGACTCTCCGTCAATGTTAAAAGTACCAAACCGTAGACCACCCTTTACGTCCAATCCTTCCACCTAACATACCCCAACCGGGCCCGCACTTCATTTCAGTAGTTTTGGTAATACTCGAGTATACCGGAACCAAGGGTCTCAATACCACAAGGTTCCCCAGTACAGTTCTCGTTCCCACTTCTGCCGAATTACGTTCCACCAGGAACGGGCTGCCCCCTCAAGCTGGAACACGGCAAAAGTCACCTGCCGTTCGTCAGGGTAGTGTAAGGCTGCAAATATATCCACCATCTTTTCAAGCCACCTTTCGGCAACGTCTGGGTCGGGTCCCCCAACAAACTTTGGCGGAGCGAACTTTTGAAAGCGTTCGAGAGCTCTATCTTCGCTCTCGATATGGTTACCAGGGTTTCCGGGGTTAGGGTTTGGGTTTTGGCCCTGTTGCTGCACCACTTGTGTTAGCAAGTCTGTCATTTGCTGCATAGCAGCAGCTATTTGTACATTAGGGTTTACTTGCGGTTCCAGATTGGGTCCAGTAGAGGTTTCCCCCGTACCCCTAACCGGTGTGGGTTGCCTAGTTCTGCGTCCACGGCCTCGACCACTTCGGGTGCCTTCCATCAATCTAAGTCAATCTAGGTCATCAAATAAATACACTGTTAAAGGGCACCTAACCCTTCCTACCGTAGCACCAGACAGGAACAATGAAACAAGAATAAGTAACTCAAACAATTACCGCGAAGAGCATTTAAACACATAACACGTATACATAGATCACATAACCAGGTTAAGCAATTATACGGAACAGTCAGTCAAGTACATACGAAGTCATTCCATGAAACAAAAGGGTCCTCCAAAAGTACTATAGACACCTAGGTCACAAGTGCAAAAGAACTCACGAAAAGCTTTTCCCCTTCTAGGCTTCGTCCAAATATTTATATCTTAATCAAGGTCGATCACGCTTAACCACACCTGAACAAACCACACGAAGTTCCATAGAATCACCTTTCTAGTTCACCAAATCCTTTCTAACCTAGGCCTTCATATCTTTCGTATCCGAGCGCAAGAATCTCGTCTAAGATAATTCACATCTCGAGCCGGCCGGTCCCAAGAGTAAACCATCCTTGTTAAAGATTCCTACCCGATATACATACCTAGCTTCCTCGAGTCCCATGGTAATGATTCGTACACTTATCACATGCCCGGTTCATAACTTACGCTCAAATGAGCACTTAGACATATCCATGAAATTAGGACCACAACACCACTTGGCCCAGTCTCACTCCGCGCAGAGACCACGCGAAGTGGCTCTGATACCACTTGTAACAGCCCCACCTTCCCCTAAGGCGAACCAAAGGGGTTAGCGGACTGCCTGCCCAGCTCTCGCCAGGACTAACGGTACAGTTTACGTCGTTCTATTACGTTCCGAAACATACCATTGCGCGCAAACAAGTCAAAATCACGAAATAAAAAAAAATGAAAATCGAAGCCGAAGATGAACAGTAAAATCACGTCAGAATCCGGATTCAGCACTGTTCATCCTCGCCAATTTTTTTTCTTTTCGTTTGAAAAGCGTGTCACTCCGAAATTCATCCAAACAATAACCATACATATATATACAATGGAAATCAACATTTACAAGCCAAACGGCCTACCAAAATATCCATTTAGTTCATACATATACAAGTAGCCATTTACACACCAAACATTGGTGGAAACAAAGCACTTAGGGTTTTCACCCTCAAGGAGCTATTCAAAATACATATACATGAGCTCAACTTGCATCCAACTATCACAACCTTTTCCAAAAGTGTTCATTTTCCTGTAAGGAAAACAAATGACACGGAATGAGCTAAAGCCCAGTGAGCAACTAACACAATAACAACCAATAGCATATAGCATAACCGATCACTTAAAGTACACAAATAAGCAATGAAGCAAAACGGTAAAAGGATACGGTCGGCTCTCAAGAGCCCATTTCCACGCTTGCAACCTTGATCCAACCTCATTGACTCTCCGTCAATGTTAAAAGTACCAAACCGTAGACCACCCTTTACGTCCAATCCTTCCACCTAACATACCCCAACCGGGCCCGCACTTCATTTCAGTAGTTTTGGTAATACTCGAGTATACCGGAACCAAGGGTCTCAATACCACAAGGTTCCCCAGTACAGTCCCCGTGGCAATTCAATTTTCACGACCAAGCCCTCGCCGGCTCGATTCAATTGACTACCAACGAGGTTGAGCTCAGTAATACAGTAAGGCCGTTGGACATTCGTCCAAACGACACCAAAGCAGTTTCCATGAAATGGAATTCACCAACCAATATATCAAGTTAAGTAATGCAGTAAAACGGTAGCCAATCAGTGATACTATCAAAAGGGGTGAGGGCGGTCAAGTACACCCTCACCTTAATCAATTCCAATATCCAAGTAAGCCTTCAAGGCATCACATATACATTTAGCAAAGCCACATAGTAACAATTAAGTGAGTAGTATACTCACCAAGTGAGAAAATGATGTTTCATGCACCGTCGTTAAACAAACGTCGTGCACCACCGTTTCCTCCTAGAACAAGCAAACAAATACAATGAGACTCGATAACGAGTCACAAAACAATGCTGAACACAACCCCAATAGGGTTTCATATGCATAAATAAGCATGATAGCAAACCAGAAATTAGAAATAGCATTAGTCTTGGCCCCGAATAGAAAAACTGTTTTGCCCTTATTATGCGGTAATGGCGTCAATTTCACTACGATTATCGGATGGGGGTGTAAGACCCACCGTTTCGAAGCTATGGAACAGGGCTACAACAATGTAGAAGGTCACTCAGTCCAAATCCTAGCACAACTAGGTCAAATGTGCCAAATACTCAACCGGAAACACCAAAAACAAGTTTACAAATCACATAATGCTGTAATTACTATAATTCAGTCTATACAGGTCCAAATGCCGAAATTCCAAAGGCATGTGGTAGCTAAGACATCCAGCTACATTTCATTAGAAGACACCAACACCTAAATCCAAAGCAATTCCAGTCAAAATGGCCAATTACAAGTACAGTTTTTGCATTCTGATCAACCCAGAACAGCAACAGTAAAATCGGCATATCTCACTCTACACTAATCCAAATGACCTGAAATTTTGCAGGCACTTCAAACTCATCAATACCTACAACTTTCATGTTTTGTACAAAATCCAATTAGGCCTCTAACCCTATGATCCAAAACCGGACAGAATTAGGGGTTTATGAACCCTAACTTTCCATTTTTCCATCCAAATTCAAAATTGATTGCATTTATCAACAATTCACACCTACTAGAGTCATTTTAAACCATTACCATTCATCATACAAGGCCACAACATCCCATTCATATTAAACCAGAAAATTCATCATAAAATGGAAAACTTCACCAAATCACTTCAAATCAAGAAATAAATCACATATTCCATCACTCAAGCCACTTCTAAGCATAACATAAACATCATTAGGTGTAGTAGGGTGTTCTAGCATCACTTACCAAGTAACAAGAGAGATAGGGATTGTGGACACCTTAGCTCTTCAAAACAACTTCACTAGACCACTCACTATCACTAAAAGGAAAGATTTTATGGAGTAGAAATGGATGTAAGCAAATGTTTTTGGGTGATTTGCACCAAGTAGTAGCTAGAACTTGAAGAGTTTCTTCTTTCTTCTTGCTAGAGAGGGCCGGCCATAAGGAGGAGAAGAAATGGTGATTTTTGAATGATTTTTGAGATATTTAATCCTTTGGTCAAAAAAGTCAAAAATTGGAATAGTGTTTCTTAAGTCATGTCCACTCTAATGGTGACAAGTGTCACCTCATTAAATGCAATCTTATCTTTCTTTTCCCTCTCACATCAATCAAATCTCACTCTCTACTTATCTCTTAACACCCGATAAATTTTACACAGTATCCGAAACTTAACCTTATTGGCCGAATTTTTCCGAACTGTTCGCACTAGTGGGTCCCACGTCCAATATATATTCTTAATTTTCTAAAAATTCTCCAATACTAGAAAAATCATCTAAAAACTATAATTACGCATAAAATCTACCAGAAAAATATTTCTAAGCCCGAAAATGCAGAAAACATGCAATTAAGGGGAAATAAACCCTAGGAAAATAATTAGGGTTTTACGGGTTATCACACTCTCTCCCCCTTAAAAGAATTTCGTCCTCGAAATTCCTTATCATTGACTACTCCGGGATTAAATTGAGCTTTATACTTCGCTAACAGATCTGTGCCCCTTCACTGGCCAGGTTCAGTAAATTCTTACCTTCCACGTCCTCTAATGGGTCAAAAACTTGATGTTGTTCTAAAGAGTACACCCGAGAGGACACTTTTGATCCATCCTTGTCCCCCTTCGACTGGTCAGGGTGGGTCGTGGTTGGTGGCAGAGTCCCTTGCCGCTCGCGCAGGCGAGTTGGACAGTTAGCAATTTGATGTTCGGCACTCCCACAGAGCAAGCATTTTCCTCCTTTCCTCCAGCAATTGTCCTCCGAGTGGTTTAATTTTCCGCAATACCTGCAGGGTCCGCGTGCTGCAGAAGCTGAGCCTCCTCTTGACGGGCCCTCTTGTGACACTCCCGGCATCCTTACTCTTCCCGTTCCCCGCCCAAACTTGGGAGGGATACTTTCATCCTCCTGTCCCGAATTGTTTCCAGGAAATCCTCTCTTTTTCGCCTGAAAGTTTTTCACCTGGAGCCTAGCATTCTCTACCCGTTGTGCCTTTTCCACTGCTTCACTGAAGGCATTAATTTGGGCTGCCGCGAGGTCCTTCTGGATTTCCACGTTCAGGCCCTGGACAAATCGCCGTATTCTTCGTTGCTCGGTCATGATCAACTCAGGCGCAAACTTGGATAAGCGGGTAAATTGATTCTCATATTCCGCCACAGTTTGAGCCCCTTGGCGGAGCTTAATGAACTCGTCCTCCTTCCTCTCCTGAACTAGAGGAGGGAAAAACTTTGCATTAAATTCTCGGATGAAGTTCACCCAAGTCCTAGGTGTCTGTTCTCGTTCCCACTTCTGCCGAATTACGTTCCACCAGGAACGGGCTGCCCCCTCAAGCTGGAACACGGCAAAAGTCACCTGCCGTTCGTCAGGGTAGTGTAAGGCTGCAAATATATCCACCATCTTTTCAAGCCACCTTTCGGCAACGTCTGGGTCGGGTCCCCCAACAAACTTTGGCGGAGCGAACTTTTGAAAGCGTTCGAGAGCTCTATCTTCGCTCTCGATATGGTTACCAGGGTTTCCGGGGTTAGGGTTTGGGTTTTGGCCCTGTTGCTGCACCACTTGTGTTAGCAAGTCTGTCATTTGCTGCATAGCAGCAGCTATTTGTACATTAGGGTTTACTTGCGGTTCCAGATTGGGTCCAGTAGAGGTTTCCCCCGTACCCCTAACCGGTGTGGGTTGCCTAGTTCTGCGTCCACGGCCTCGACCACTTCGGGTGCCTTCCATCAATCTAAGTCAATCTAGGTCATCAAATAAATACACTGTTAAAGGGCACCTAACCCTTCCTACCGTAGCACCAGACAGGAACAATGAAACAAGAATAAGTAACTCAAACAATTACCGCGAAGAGCATTTAAACACATAACACGTATACATAGATCACATAACCAGGTTAAGCAATTATACGGAACAGTCAGTCAAGTACATACGAAGTCATTCCATGAAACAAAAGGGTCCTCCAAAAGTACTATAGACACCTAGGTCACAAGTGCAAAAGAACTCACGAAAAGCTTTTCCCCTTCTAGGCTTCGTCCAAATATTTATATCTTAATCAAGGTCGATCACGCTTAACCACACCTGAACAAACCACACGAAGTTCCATAGAATCGCCTTTCTAGTTCACCAAATCCTTTCTAACCTAGGCCTTCATATCTTTCGTATCCGAGCGCAAGAATCTCGTCTAAGATAATTCACATCTCGAGCCGGCCGGTCCCAAGAGTAAACCATCCTTGTTAAAGATTCCTACCCGATATACATACCTAGCTTCCTCGAGTCCCATGGTAATGATTCGTACACTTATCACATGCCCGGTTCATAACTTACGCTCAAATGAGCACTTAGACATATCCATGAAATTAGGACCACAACACCACTTGGCCCAGTCTCACTCCGCGCAGAGACCACGCGAAGTGGCTCTGATACCACTTGTAACAGCCCCACCTTCCCCTAAGGCGAACCAAAGGGGTTAGCGGACTGCCTGCCCAGCTCTCGCCAGGACTAACGGTACAGTTTACGTCGTTCTATTACGTTCCGAAACATACCATTGCGCGCAAACAAGTCAAAATCACGAAATAAAAAAAAATGAAAATCGAAGCCGAAGATGAACAGTAAAATCACGTCAGAATCCGGATTCAGCACTGTTCATCCTCGCCAATTTTTTTCTTTTCGTTTGAAAAGCGTGTCACTCCGAAATTCATCCAAACAATAACCATACATATATATACAATGGAAATCAACATTTACAAGCCAAACGGCCTACCAAAATATCCATTTAGTTCATACATATACAAGTAGCCATTTACACACCAAACATTGGTGGAAACAAAGCACTTAGGGTTTTCACCCTCAAGGAGCTATTCAAAATACATATACATGAGCTCAACTTGCATCCAACTATCACAACCTTTTCCAAAAGTGTTCATTTTCCTGTAAGGAAAACAAATGACACGGAATGAGCTAAAGCCCAGTGAGCAACTAACACAATAACAACCAATAGCATATAGCATAACCGATCACTTAAAGTACACAAATAAGCAATGAAGCAAAACGGTAAAAGGATACGGTCGGCTCTCAAGAGCCCATTTCCACGCTTGCAACCTTGATCCAACCTCATTGACTCTCCGTCAATGTTAAAAGTACCAAACCGTAGACCACCCTTTACGTCCAATCCTTCCACCTAACATACCCCAACCGGGCCCGCACTTCATTTCAGTAGTTTTGGTAATACTCGAGTATACCGGAACCAAGGGTCTCAATACCACAAGGTTCCCCAGTACAGTCCCCGTGGCAATTCAATTTTCACGACCAAGCCCTCGCCGGCTCGATTCAATTGACTACCAACGAGGTTGAGCTCAGTAATACAGTAAGGCCGTTGGACATTCGTCCAAACGACACCAAAGCAGTTTCCATGAAATGGAATTCACCAACCAATATATCAAGTTAAGTAATGCAGTAAAACGGTAGCCAATCAGTGATACTATCAAAAGGGGTGAGGGCGGTCAAGTACACCCTCACCTTAATCAATTCCAATATCCAAGTAAGCCTTCAAGGCATCACATATACATTTAGCAAAGCCACATAGTAACAATTAAGTGAGTAGTATACTCACCAAGTGAGAAAATGATGTTTCATGCACCGTCGTTAAACAAACGTCGTGCACCACCGTTTCCTCCTAGAACAAGCAAACAAATACAATGAGACTCGATAACGAGTCACAAAACAATGCTGAACACAACCCCAATAGGGTTTCATATGCATAAATAAGCATGATAGCAAACCAGAAATTAGAAATAGCATTAGTCTTGGCCCCGAATAGAAAAACTGTTTTGCCCTTATTATGCGGTAATGGCGTCAATTTCACTACGATTATCGGATGGGGGTGTAAGACCCACCGTTTCGAAGCTATGGAACAGGGCTACAACAATGTAGAAGGTCACTCAGTCCAAATCCTAGCACAACTAGGTCAAATGTGCCAAATACTCAACCGGAAACACCAAAAACAAGTTTACAAATCACATAATGCTGTAATTACTATAATTCAGTCTATACAGGTCCAAATGCCGAAATTCCAAAGGCATGTGGTAGCTAAGACATCCAGCTACATTTCATTAGAAGACACCAACACCTAAATCCAAAGCAATTCCAGTCAAAATGGCCAATTACAAGTACAGTTTTTGCATTCTGATCAACCCAGAACAGCAACAGTAAAATCGGCATATCTCACTCTACACTAATCCAAATGACCTGAAATTTTGCAGGCACTTCAAACTCATCAATACCTACAACTTTCATGTTTTGTACAAAATCCAATTAGGCCTCTAACCCTATGATCCAAAACCGGACAGAATTAGGGGTTTATGAACCCTAACTTTCCATTTTTCCATCCAAATTCAAAATTGATTGCATTTATCAACAATTCACACCTACTAGAGTCATTTTAAACCATTACCATTCATCATACAAGGCCACAACATCCCATTCATATTAAACCAGAAAATTCATCATAAAATGGAAAACTTCACCAAATCACTTCAAATCAAGAAATAAATCACATATTCCATCACTCAAGCCACTTCTAAGCATAACATAAACATCATTAGGTGTAGTAGGGTGTTCTAGCATCACTTACCAAGTAACAAGAGAGATAGGGATTGTGGACACCTTAGCTCTTCAAAACAACTTCACTAGACCACTCACTATCACTAAAAGGAAAGATTTTATGGAGTAGAAATGGATGTAAGCAAATGTTTTTGGGTGATTTGCACCAAGTAGTAGCTAGAACTTGAAGAGTTTCTTCTTTCTTCTTGCTAGAGAGGGCCGGCCATAAGGAGGAGAAGAAATGGTGATTTTTGAATGATTTTTGAGATATTTAATCCTTTGGTCAAAAAAGTCAAAAATTGGAATAGTGTTTCTTAAGTCATGTCCACTCTAATGGTGACAAGTGTCACCTCATTAAATGCAATCTTATCTTTCTTTTCCCTCTCACATCAATCAAATCTCACTCTCTACTTATCTCTTAACACCCGATAAATTTTACACAGTATCCGAAACTTAACCTTATTGGCCGAATTTTTCCGAACTGTTCGCACTAGTGGGTCCCACGTCCAATATATATTCTTAATTTTCTAAAAATTCTCCAATACTAGAAAAATCATCTAAAAAACTATAATTACGCATAAAATCTACCAGAAAAATATTTCTAAGCCCGAAAATGCAGAAAACATGCAATTAAGGGGAAATAAACCCTAGGAAAATAATTAGGGTTTTACGGGTTATCACACTCTCTCCCCCTTAAAAGAATTTCGTCCTCGAAATTCCTTATCATTGACTACTCCGAGATTAAATTGAGCTTTATACTTCGCTAACAGATCTGTGCCCCTTCACTGGCCAGGTTCAGTAAATTCTTACCTTCCACGTCCTCTAATGGGTCAAAAGCTTGATGTTGTTCTAAAGAGTACACCCGAGAGGACACTTTTGATCCATCCTTGTCCCCCTTCGACTGGTCAGGGTGGGTCGTGGTTGGTGGCAGAGTCCCTTGCCGCTCGCGCAGGCGAGTTGGACAGTTAGCAATTTGATGTTCGGCACTCCCACAGAGCAAGCATTTTCCTCCTTTCCTCCAGCAATTGTCCTCCGAGTGGTTTAATTTTCCGCAATACCTGCAGCGTCCGCGTGCTGCAGAAGCTGAGCCTCCTCTTGACGGGCCCTCTTGTGACACTCCCGGCATCCTTACTCTTCCCGTTCCCCGCCCAAACTTGGGAGGGATACTTTCATCCTCCTGTCCCGAATTGTTTCCAGGAAATCCTCTCTTTTTCGCCTGAAAGTTTTTCACCTGGAGCCTAGCATTCTCTACCCGTTGTGCCTTTTCCACTGCTTCACTGAAGGCATTAATTTGGGCTGCCGCGAGGTCCTTCTGGATTTCCACGTTCAGGCCCTGGACAAATCGCCGTATTCTTCGTTGCTCGGTCATGATCAACTCAGGCGCAAACTTGGATAAGCAGGTAAATTGATTCTCATATTCCGCCACAGTTTGAGCCCCTTGGCGGAGCTTAATGAACTCGTCCTCCTTCCTCTCCTGAACTAGAGGAGGGAAAAACTTTGCATTAAATTCTCGGATGAAGTTCACCCAAGTCCTAGGTGTCTGTTCTCGTTCCCACTTCTGCCGAATTACGTTCCACCAGGAACGGGCTGCCCCCTCAAGCTGGAACACGGCAAAAGTCACCTGCCGTTCGTCAGGGTAGTGTAAGGCTGCAAATATATCCACCATCTTTTCAAGCCACCTTTCGGCAACGTCTGGGTCGGGTCCCCCAACAAACTTTGGCGGAGCGAACTTTTGAAAGCGTTCGAGAGCTCTATCTTCGCTCTCGATATGGTTACCAGGGTTTCCGGGGTTAGGGTTTGGGTTTTGGCCCTGTTGCTGCACCACTTGTGTTAGCAAGTCTGTCATTTGCTGCATAGCAGCAGCTATTTGTACATTAGGGTTTACTTGCGGTTCCAGATTGGGTCCAGTAGAGGTTTCCCCCGTACCCCTAACCGGTGTGGGTTGCCTAGTTCTGCGTCCACGGCCTCGACCACTTCGGGTGCCTTCCATCAATCTAAGTCAATCTAGGTCATCAAATAAATACACTGGTAAAGGGCACCTAACCCTTCCTACCGTAGCACCAGACAGGAACAATGAAACAAGAATAAGTAACTCAAACAATTACCGCGAAGAGCATTTAAACACATAACACGTATACATAGATCACATAACCAGGTTAAGCAATTATACGGAACAGTCAGTCAAGTACATACGAAGTCATTCCATGAAACAAAAGGGTCCTCCAAAAGTACTATAGACACCTAGGTCACAAGTGCAAAAGAACTCACGAAAAGCTTTTCCCCTTCCAGGCTTCGTCCAAATATTTATATCTTAATCAAGGTCGATCACGCTTAACCACACCTGAACAAACCACACGAAGTTCCATAGAATCACCTTTCTAGTTCACCAAATCCTTTCTAACCTAGGCCTTCATATCTTTCGTATCCGATCGCAAGAATCTCGTCTAAGATAATTCACATCTCGAGCCGGCCGGTCCCAAGAGTAAACCATCCTTGTTAAAGATTCCTACCCGACATACATACCTAGCTTCCTCGAGTCCCATGGTAATGATTCGTACACTTATCACATGCCCGGTTCATAACTTACGCTCAAACGAGCACTTAGACATATCCATGAAATTAGGACCACAACACCATTTGGCCCAGTCTCACTCCGCGCAGAGACCACGCGAAGTGGCTCTGATACCACTTGTAACAGCCCCACCTTCCCCTAAGGCGAACCAAAGGGGTTAGCGGACTGCCTGCCCAGCTCTCGCCAGGACTAACGGTACAGTTTACGTCGTTCTATTACGTTCCGGAACATACCATTGCGCGCAAACAAGTCAAAATCACGAAATAAAAAAAAATGAAAATCGAAGCCGAAGATGAACAGTAAAATCACGTCAGAATCCGGATTCAGCACTGTTCATCCTCGCCAATTTTTTTCTTTTCGTTTGAAAAGCGTGTCACTCCGAAATTCATCCAAACAATAACCATACATATATATACAATGGAAATCAACATTTACAAGCCAAACGGCCTACCAAAATATCCATTTAGTTCATGCATATACAAGTAGCCATTTACACACCAAACATTGGTGGAAACAAAGCACTTAGGGTTTTCACCCTCAAGGAGCTATTCAAAATACATATACATGAGCTCAACTTGCATCCAACTATCACAACCTTTTCCAAAAAGTGTTCATTTTCCTGTAAGGAAAACAAATGACACGGAATGAGCTAAAGCCCAGTGAGCAACTAACACAATAACAACCAATAGCATATAGCATAACCGATCACTTAAAGTACACAAATAAGCAATGAAGCAAAATGGTAAAAGGATACGGTCGGCTCTCAAGAGCCCATTTCCACGCTTGCAACCTTGATCCAACCTCATTGACTCTCCGTCAATGTTAAAAGTACCAAACCGTAGACCACCCTTTACGTCCAATCCTTCCACCTAACATACCCCAACCGGGCCCGCACTTCATTTCAGTAGTTTTGGTAATACTCGAGTATACCGGAACCAAGGGTCTCAATACCACTAGGTTCCCCAGTACAGTCCCCGTGGCAATTCAATTTTCACGACCAAGCCCTCGCCGGCTCGATTCAATTGACTACCAACGAGGTTGAGCTCAGTAATACAGTAAGGCCGTTGGACATTCGTCCAAACGACACCAAAGCAGTTTCCATGAAATGGAATTCACCAACCAATATATCAAGTTAAGTAATGCAGTAAAACGGTAGCCAATCAGTGATACTATCAAAAGGGGTGAGGGCGGTCAAGTACACCCTCACCTTAATCAATTCCAATATCCAAGTAAGCCTTCAAGGCATCACATATACATTTAGCAAAGCCACATAGTAACAATTAAGTGAGTAGTATACTCACCAAGTGAGAAAATGATGTTTCATGCACCGTCGTTAAACAAACGTCGTGCACCACCGTTTCCTCCTAGAACAAGCAAACAAATACAATGAGACTCGATAACGAGTCACAAAACAATGCTGAACACAACCCCAATAGGGTTTCATATGCATAAATAAGCATGATAGCAAACCAGAAATTAGAAATAGCATTAGTCTTGGCCCCGAATAGAAAAACTGTTTTGCCCTTATTATGCGGTAATGGCGTCAATTTCACTACGATTATCGGATGGGGGTGTAAGACCCACCGTTTCGAAGCTATGGAACAGGGCTACAACAATGTAGAAGGTCACTCCAGTCCAAATCCTAGCACAACTAGGTCAAATGTGCCAAATACTCAACCGGAAACACCAAAAACAAGTTTACAAATCACATAATGCTGTAATTACTATAATTCAGTCTATACAGGTCCAAATGCCGAAATTCCAAAGGCATGTGGTAGCTAAGACATCCAGCTACATTTCATTAGAAGACACCAACACCTAAATCCAAAGCAATTCCAGTCAAAATGGCCAATTACAAGTACAGTTTTTGCATTTCTGATCAACCCAGAACAGCAACAGTAAAATCGGCATATCTCACTCTACACTAATCCAAATGACCTGAAATTTTGCAGGCACTTCAAACTCATCAATACCTACAACTTTCATGTTTTGTACAAAATCCAATTAGGCCTCTAACCCTATGATCCAAAACCGGACAGAATTAGGGGTTTATGAACCCTAACTTTCCATTTTTCCATCCAAATTCAAAATTGATTGCATTTATCAACAATTCACACCTACTAGAGTCATTTTAAACCATTACCATTCATCATACAAGGCCACAACATCCCATTCATATTAAACCAGAAAATTCATCATAAAATGGAAAACTTCACCAAATCACTTCAAATCAAGAAATAAATCACATATTCCATCACTCAAGCCACTTCTAAGCATAACATAAACATCATTAGGTGTAGTAGGGTGTTCTAGCATCACTTACCAAGTAACAAGAGAGATAGGGATTGTGGACACCTTAGCTCTTCAAAACAACTTCACTAGACCACTCACTATCACTAAAAGGAAAGATTTTATGGAGTAGAAATGGATGTAAGCAAATGTTTTTGGGTGATTTGCACCAAGTAGTAGCTAGAACTTGAAGAGTTTCTTCTTTCTTCTTGCTAGAGAGGGCCGGCCATAAGGAGGAGAAGAAATGGTGATTTTTGAATGATTTTTGAGATATTTAATCCTTTGGTCAAAAAAAGTCAAAAATTGGAATAGTGTTTCTTAAGTCATGTCCACTCTAATGGTGACTAGTGTCACCTCATTAAATGCAATCATATCTTTCTTTTCCCTCTCACATCAATTAAATCTCACTCTCTACTTATCTCTTAACACCCGATAAATTTTACACAGTATCCGAAACTTAACCTTATTGGCCGAATTTTTCCGAACTGTTCGCACTAGTGGGTCCCACGTCCAATATATATTCTTAATTTTCTAAAAATTCTCCAATACTAGAAAAATCATCTAAAAACTATAATTACGCATAAAATCTACCAGAAAAATATTTCTAAGCCCGAAAATGCAGAAAACATGCAATTAAGGGGAAATAAACCCTAGGAAAATAATTAGGGTTTTACGGGTTATCACACTCTCTCCCCCCTTAAAAGAATTTCGTCCTCGAAATTCCTTATCATTGACTACTCCGAGATTAAATTGAGCTTTATACTTCGCTAACAGATCTGTGCCCCTTCACTGGCCAGGTTCAGTAAATTCTTACCTTCCACGTCCTCTAATGGGTCAAAAACTTGAATGTTGTTCTAAAGAGTACACCCGAGAGGACACTTTTGATCCATCCTTGTCCCCCTTCGACTGGTCAGGGTGGGTCGTGGTTGGTGGCAGAGTCCCTTGCCGCTCGCGCAGGCGAGTTGGACAGTTAGCAATTTTGATGTTCGGCACTCCCACAGAGCAAGCATTTTCCTCCTTTCCTCCAGCAATTGTCCTCTCCGAGTGGTTTAATTTTCCGCAATACCTGCAGGGTCCGCGTGCTGCAGAAGCTGAGCCTCCTCTTGACGGGCCCTCTTGTGACACTCCCGGCATCCTTACTCTTCCCGTTCCCCGCCCAAACTTGGGAGGGATACTTTCATCCTCCTGTCCCGAATTGTTTCCAGGAAATCCTCTCTTTTTCGCCTGAAAGTTTTTCACCTGGAGCCCTAGCATTCTCTACCCGTTGTGCCTTTTCCACTGCTTCACTGAAGGCATTAATTTGGGCTGCCGCGAGGTCCTTCTGGATTTCCACGTTCAGGCCCTGGACAAATCGCCGTATTCTTCGTTGCTCGGTCATGATCAACTCAGGCGCAAACTGGGATAAGCAGGTAAATTGATTCTCATATTCCGCCACAGTTTGAGCCCCTTGGCGGAGCTTAATGAACTCGTCCTCCTTCCTCTCCTGAACTAGAGGAGGGAAAAACTTTGCATTAAATTCTCGGATGAAGTTCACCCAAGTCCTAGGTGTCTGTTCTCGTTCCCACTTCTGCCGAATTACGTTCCACCAGGAACGGGCTGCCCCCTCAAGCTGGAACACGGCAAAAGTCACCTGCCGTTCGTCAGGGTAGTGTAAGGCTGCAAATATATCCACCATCTTTTCAAGCCACCTTTCGGCAACGTCTGGGTCGGGTCCCCCAACAAACTTTGGCGGAGCGAACTTTTGAAAGCGTTCGAGAGCTCTATCTTCGCTCTCGATATGGTTACCAGGGTTTCCGGGGTTAGGGTTTGGGTTTTTGGCCCTGTTGCTGCACCACTTGTGTTAGCAAGTCTGTCATTTGCTGCATAGCAGCAGCTATTTGTACATTAGGGTTTACTTGCGGTTCCAGATTGGGTCCAGTAGAGGTTTCCCCCGTACCCCTAACCGGTGTGGGTTGCCTAGTTCTGCGTCCACGGCCTCGACCACTTCGGGTGCCTTCCATCAATCTAAGTCAATCTAGGTCATCAAATAAATACACTGTTAAAGGGCACCTAACCCTTCCTACCGTAGCACCAGACAGGAACAATGAAACAAGAATAAGTAACTCAAACAATTACCGCGAAGAGCATTTAAACACATAACACGTATACATAGATCACATAACCAGGTTAAGCAATTATACGGAACAGTCAGTCAAGTACATACGAAGTCATTCCATGAAACAAAAGGGTCCTCCAAAAGTACTATAGACACCTAGGTCACAAGTGCAAAAGAACTCACGAAAAGCTTTTCCCCTTCCAGGCTTCGTCCAAATATTTATATCTTAATCAAGGTCGATCACGCTTAACCACACCTGAACAAACCACACGAAGTTCCATAGAATCGCCTTTCTAGTTCACCAAATCCTTTCTAACCTAGGCCTTCATATCTTTCGTATCCGAGCGCAAGAATCTCGTCTAAGATAATTCACATCTCGAGCCGGCCGGTCCCAAGAGTAAACCATCCTTGTTAAAGATTCCTACCCGACATACATACCTAGCTTCCTCGAGTCCCATGGTAATGATTCGTACACTTATCACATGCCCGGTTCATAACTTACGCTCAAACGAGCACTTAGACATATCCATGAAATTAGGACCACAACACCATTTGGCCCAGTCTCACTCCACGCAGAGACCACGCGAAGTGGCTCTGATACCACTTGTAACAGCCCCACCTTCCCCTAAGGCGAACCAAAGGGGTTAGCGGACTGCCTGCCCAGCTCTCGCCAGGACTAACGGTACAGTTTACGTCGTTCTATTACGTTCCGGAACATACCATTGCGCGCAAACAAGTCAAAATCACGAAATAAAAAAAAATGAAAATCGAAGCCGAAGATGAACAGTAAAATCACGTCAGAATCCGGATTCAGCACTGTTCATCCTCGCCAATTTTTTTCTTTTCGTTTGAAAAAGCGTGTCACTCCGAAATTCATCCAAACAATAACCATACATATATATACAATGGAAATCAACATTTACAAGCCAAACGGCCTACCAAAATATCCATTTAGTTCATGCATATACAAGTAGCCATTTACACACCAAACATTGGTGGAAACAAAGCACTTAGGGTTTTCACCCTCAAGGAGCTATTCAAAATACATATACATGAGCTCAACTTGCATCCAACTATCACAACCTTTTCCAAAAGTGTTCATTTTCCTGTAAGGAAAACAAATGACACGGAATGAGCTAAAGCCCAGTGAGCAACTAACACAATAACAACCAATAGCATATAGCATAACCGATCACTTAAAGTACACAAATAAGCAATGAAGCAAAACGGTAAAAGGATACGGTCGGCTCTCAAGAGCCCATTTCCACGCTTGCAACCTTGATCCAACCTCATTGACTCTCCGTCAATGTTAAAAGTACCAAACCGTAGACCACCCTTTACGTCCAATCCTTCCACCTAACATACCCCAACCGGGCCCGCACTTCATTTCAGTAGTTTTGGTAATACTCGAGTATACCGGAACCAAGGGTCTCAATACCACAAGGTTCCCCAGTACAGTCCCCGTGGCAATTCAATTTTCACGACCAAGCCCTCGCCGGCTCGATTCAATTGACTACCAACGAGGTTGAGCTCAGTAATACAGTAAGGCCGTTGGACATTCGTCCAAATGACACCAAAGCAGTTTCCATGGAATGGAATTCACCAACCAATATATCAAGTTAAGTAATGCAGTAAAACGGTAGCCAATCAGTGATACTATCAAAAGGGGTGAGGGCGGTCAAGTACACCCTCACCTTAATCAATTCCAATATCCAAGTAAGCCTTCAAGGCATCACATATACATTTAGCAAAGCCACATAGTAACAATTAAGTGAGTAGTATACTCACCAAGTGAGAAAATGATGTTTCATGCACCGTCGTTAAACAAACGTCGTGCACCACCGTTTCCTCCTAGAACAAGCAAACAAATACAATGAGACTCGATAACGAGTCACAAAACAATGCTGAACACAACCCCAATAGGGTTTCATATGCATAAATAAGCATGATAGCAAAACAGAAAAGAGAAATAGCATTAGTCTTGGCCCCCGAATAGAAAAACTGTTTTGCCCTTATTATGCGGTAATGGCGTCAATTTCACTACGATTATCGGATGGGGGTGTAAGACCCACCGTTTCGAAGCTATGGAACAGGGCTACAACAATGTAGAAGGTCACTCAGTCCAAATCCTAGCACAACTAGGTCAAATGTGCCAAATACTCAACCGGAAACACCAAAAACAAGTTTACAAATCACATAATGCTGTAATTACTATAATTCAGTCTATACAGGTCCAAATGCCGAAATTCCAAAGGCATGTGGTAGCTAAGACATCCAGCTACATTTCATTAGAAGACACCAACACCTAAATCCAAAGCAATTCCAGTCAAAATGGCCAATTACAAGTACAGTTTTTGCATTCTGATCAACCCAGAACAGCAACAGTAAAATCGGCATATCTCACTCTACACTAATCCAAATGACCTGAAATTTTGCAGGCACTTCAAACTCATCAATACCTACAACTTTCATGTTTTGTACAAAATCCAATTAGGCCTCTAACCCTATGATCCAAAACCGGACAGAATTAGGGGTTTATGAACCCTAACTTTCCATTTTTCCATCCAAATTCAAAATTGATTGCATTTATCAACAATTCACACCTACTAGAGTCATTTTAAACCATTACCATTCATCATACAAGGCCACAACATCCCATTCATATTAAACCAGAAAATTCATCATAAAATGGAAAACTTCACCAAATCACTTCAAATCAAGAAATAAATCACATATTCCATCACTCAAGCCACTTCTAAGCATAACATAAACATCATTAGGTGTAGTAGGGTGTTCTAGCATCACTTACCAAGTAACAAGAGAGATAGGGATTGTGGACACCTTAGCTCTTCAAAACAACTTCACTAGACCACTCACTATCACTAAAAGGAAAGATTTTATGGAGTAGAAATGGATGTAAGCAAATGTTTTTGGGTGATTTGCACCAAGTAGTAGCTAGAACTTGAAGAGTTTCTTCTTTCTTCTTGCTAGAGAGGGCCGGCCATAAGGAGGAGAAGAAATGGTGATTTTTGAATGATTTTTGAGATATTTAATCCTTTGGTCAAAAAAGTCAAAAATTGGAATAGTGTTTCTTAAGTCATGTCCACTCTAATGGTGACAAGTGTCACCTCATTAAATGCAATCTTATCTTTCTTTTCCCTCTCACATCAATCAAATCTCACTCTCTACTTATCTCTTAACACCCGATAAATTTTACACAGTATCCGAAACTTAACCTTATTGGCTGAATTTTTCCGAACTGTTCGCACTAGTGGGTCCCACGTCCAATATATATTCTTAATTTTCTAAAAATTCTCCAATACTAGAAAAATCATCTAAAAACTATAATTACGCATAAAATCTACCAGAAAAATATTTCTAAGCCCGAAAATGCAGAAAACATGCAATTAAGGGGAAATAAACCCTAGGAAAATAATTAGGGTTTTACGGGTTATCACACTCTCTCCCCCTTAAAAGAATTTCGTCCTCGAAATTCCTTATCATTGACTACTCCGAGATTAAATTGAGCTTTATACTTCGCTAACAGATCTGTGCCCCTTCACTGGCCAGGTTCAGTAAATTCTTACCTTCCACGTCCTCTAATGGGTCAAAAACTTGATGTTGTTCTAAAGAGTACACCCGAGAGGACACTTTTGATCCATCCTTGTCCCCCTTCGACTGGTCAGGGTGGGTCGTGGTTGGTGGCAGAGTCCCTTGCCGCTCGCGCAGGCGAGTTGGACAGTTAGCAATTTGATGTTCGGCACTCCCACAGAGCAAGCATTTTCCTCCTTTCCTCCAGCAATTGTCCTCCGAGTGGTTTAATTTTCCGCAATACCTGCAGGGTCCGCGTGCTGCAGAAGCTGAGCCTCCTCTTGACGGGCCCTCTTGTGACACTCCCGGCATCCTTACTCTTCCCGTTCCCCGCCCAAACTTGGGAGGGATACTTTCATCCTCCTGTCCCGAATTGTTTCCAGGAAATCCTCTCTTTTTCGCCTGAAAGTTTTTCACCTGGAGCCTAGCATTCTCTACCCGTTGTGCCTTTTCCACTGCTTCACTGAAGGCATTAATTTGGGCTGCCGCGAGGTCCTTCTGGATTTCCACGTTCAGGCCCTGGACAAATCGCCGTATTCTTCGTTGCTCGGTCATGATCAACTCAGGCGCAAACTTGGATAAGCAGGTAAATTGATTCTCATATTCCGCCACAGTTTGAGCCCCTTGGCGGAGCTTAATGAACTCGTCCTCCTTCCTCTCCTGAACTAGAGGAGGGAAAAACTTTGCATTAAATTCTCGGATGAAGTTCACCCAAGTCCTAGGTGTCTGTTCTCGTTCCCACTTCTGCCGAATTACGTTCCACCAGGAACGGGCTGCCCCCTCAAGCTGGAACACGGCAAAAGTCACCTGCCGTTCGTCAGGGTAGTGTAAGGCTGCAAATATATCCACCATCTTTTCAAGCCACCTTTCGGCAACGTCTGGGTCGGGTCCCCCAACAAACTTTGGCGGAGCGAACTTTTGAAAGCGTTCGAGAGCTCTATCTTCGCTCTCGATATGGTTACCAGGGTTTCCGGGGTTAGGGTTTGGGTTTTGGCCCTGTTGCTGCACCACTTGTGTTAGCAAGTCTGTCATTTGCTGCATAGCAGCAGCTATTTGTACATTAGGGTTTACTTGCGGTTCCAGATTGGGTCCAGTAGAGGTTTCCCCCGTACCCCTAACCGGTGTGGGTTGCCTAGTTCTGCGTCCACGGCCTCGACCACTTCGGGTGCCTTCCATCAATCTAAGTCAATCTAGGTCATCAAATAAATACACTGTTAAAGGGCACCTAACCCTTCCTACCGTAGCACCAGACAGGAACAATGAAACAAGAATAAGTAACTCAAACAATTACCGCGAAGAGCATTTAAACACATAACACGTATACATAGATCACATAACCAGGTTAAGCAATTATACGGAACAGTCAGTCAAGTACATACGAAGTCATTCCATGAAACAAAAGGGTCCTCCAAAAGTACTATAGACACCTAGGTCACAAGTGCAAAAGAACTCACGAAAAGCTTTTCCCCTTCCAGGCTTCGTCCAAATATTTATATCTTAATCAAGGTCGATCACGCTTAACCACACCTGAACAAACCACACGAAGTTCCATAGAATCGCCTTTCTAGTTCACCAAATCCTTTCTAACCTAGGCCTTCATATCTTTCGTATCCGAGCGCAAGAATCTCGTCTAAGATAATTCACATCTCGAGCCGGCCGGTCCCAAGAGTAAACCATCCTTGTTAAAGATTCCTACCCGACATACATACCTAGCTTCCTCGAGTCCCATGGTAATGATTCGTACACTTATCACATGCCCGGTTCATAACTTACGCTCAAACGAGCACTTAGACATATCCATGAAATTAGGACCACAACACCATTTGGCCCAGTCTCACTCCGCGCAGAGACCACGCGAAGTGGCTCTGATACCACTTGTAACAGCCCCACCTTCCCCTAAGGCGAACCAAAGGGGTTAGCGGACTGCCTGCCCAGCTCTCGCCAGGACTAACGGTACAGTTTACGTCGTTCTATTACGTTCCGGAACATACCATTGCGCGCAAACAAGTCAAAATCACGAAATAAAAAAAAATGAAAATCGAAGCCGAAGATGAACAGTAAAATCACGTCAGAATCCGGATTCAGCACTGTTCATCCTCGCCAATTTTTTTCTTTTCGTTTGAAAAGCGTGTCACTCCGAAATTCATCCAAACAATAACCATACATATATATACAATGGAAATCAACATTTACAAGCCAAACGGCCTACCAAAATATCCATTTAGTTCATGCATATACAAGTAGCCATTTACACACCAAACATTGGTGGAAACAAAGCACTTAGGGTTTTCACCCTCAAGGAGCTATTCAAAATACATATACATGAGCTCAACTTGCATCCAACTATCACAACCTTTTCCAAAAGTGTTCATTTTCCTGTAAGGAAAACAAATGACACGGAATGAGCTAAAGCCCAGTGAGCAACTAACACAATAACAACCAATAGCATATAGCATAACCGATCACTTAAAGTACACAAATAAGCAATGAAGCAAAACGGTAAAAGGATACGGTCGGCTCTCAAGAGCCCATTTCCACGCTTGCAACCTTGATCCAACCTCATTGACTCTCCGTCAATGTTAAAAGTACCAAACCGTAGACCACCCTTTACGTCCAATCCTTCCACCTAACATACCCCAACCGGGCCCGCACTTCATTTCAGTAGTTTTGGTAATACTCGAGTATACCGGAACCAAGGGTCTCAATACCACAAGGTTCCCCAGTACAGTCCCCGTGGCAATTCAATTTTCACGACCAAGCCCTCGCCGGCTCGATTCAATTGACTACCAACGAGGTTGAGCTCAGTAATACAGTAAGGCCGTTGGACATTCGTCCAAACGACACCAAAGCAGTTTCCATGAAATGGAATTCACCAACCAATATATCAAGTTAAGTAATGCAGTAAAACGGTAGCCAATCAGTGATACTATCAAAAGGGGTGAGGGCGGTCAAGTACACCCTCACCTTAATCAATTCCAATATCCAAGTAAGCCTTCAAGGCATCACATATACATTTAGCAAAGCCACATAGTAACAATTAAGTGAGTAGTATACTCACCAAGTGAGAAAATGATGTTTCATGCACCGTCGTTAAACAAACGTCGTGCACCACCGTTTCCTCCTAGAACAAGCAAACAAATACAATGAGACTCGATAACGAGTCACAAAACAATGCTGAACACAACCCCAATAGGGTTTCATATGCATAAATAAGCATGATAGCAAACCAGAAATTAGAAATAGCATTAGTCTTGGCCCCGAATAGAAAAACTGTTTTGCCCTTATTATGCGGTAATGGCGTCAATTTCACTACGATTATCGGATGGGGGTGTAAGACCCACCGTTTCGAAGCTATGGAACAGGGCTACAACAATGTAGAAGGTCACTCAGTCCAAATCCTAGCACAACTAGGTCAAATGTGCCAAATACTCAACCGGAAACACCAAAAATAAGTTTACAAATCACATAATGCTGTAATTACTATAACTCAGTCTATACAGGTTCAAATGCCGAAATTCCAAAGGCATGTGGTAGCTAAGACATCCAGCTACATTTCATCAGAAGACACCAACACCTAAATCCAAAGCAATTCCAGTCAAAATGGCCAATTACAAGTACAGTTTTCGCATTCTGATCAACCCAGAACAGCAACAGTAAAATCGGCCTATCTCACTCTACACTAATCCAAATGACCTGATATTTTGTAGGCACTTCAAGCTCATCAATACCTACAACTTTCATGTTTTGTGTAAAGTCCAATTAGGCCTCTAACCCTATGATCCAAAACCGGACAGAATTAGGGGTTTATGAACCCTAACTTTCCATTTTTCCATCCAAATTCAAAATTGATTGCATTTATCAACAATTCACACCTACTAGAGTCATTTTAAACCATTACCATTCATCATACAAGGCCACAACATCCCATTCATATTAAACCAGAAAATTCATCATAAAATGGAAAACTTCACCAAATCACTTCAAATCAAGAAATAAATCAGATATTCCATCACTCAAGCCACTTCTAAGCATAACATAAACATCATTAGGTGTAGTAGGGTGTTCTAGCATCACTTACCAAGTAACAAGAGAGATAGGGATTGTGGACACCTTAGCTCTTCAAAACAACTTCACTAGACCACTCACTATCACTAAAAGGAAAGATTTTATGGAGTAGAAATGGATGTAAGCAAATGTTTTTGGGTGATTTGCACCAAGTAGTAGCTAGAACTTGAAGAGTTTCTTCTTTCTTCTTGCTAGAGAGGGCCGGCCATAAGGATGAGAAGAAATGGTGATTTTTCAATGATTTTTGAGATATTTAATCCTTTGGTCAAAAAAGTCAAAAATTGGAATAGTGTTTCTTAAGTCATGTCCACTCTAATGGTGACAAGTGTCACCTCATTAAATGCAATCTTATCTTTCTTTTCCCTCTCACATCAATCAAATCTCACTCTCTACATATCTCTTAACACCCGATAAATTTTACACAGTATCCGAAACTTAACCTTATTGGCCGAATTTTTCCGAACTGTTCGCACTAGTGGGTCTCACGTCCAATATATATTCTTAATTTTCTAAAAATTCTCCAATACTAGAAAAATCATCTAAAAATTATAATTACGCATAAAATCTACCAGAAAAATATTTCTAAGCCCGAAAATGCAGAAAACATGCAATTAAGGGGAAATAAACCCTAGGAAAATAATTAGGGTTTTACGGGTTCTCACAAATTCCCTCATCAGATTTCTTATCAAACTTTCTAAAATGTTCCTTGATATTCAAAATGAAACATTTACAACCAAATACTTTGAAGTAACCAACAACGGGCTTTTTGTCAAACATGAGCTCGTATGAAGTTTTGTTCAAAATTGGTCTTAGGAGAACTCTATTCATGGTATAACATGTTGTGTTTATGGCTTCAGGCCAAAAATATTTTGGTAAATTGCATTCACTAAGCATGGTTCGAGCAGCCTCTTGGAGAGTTCTATTTTTTCTTTCTACAACTCCATTTTGTTGAGGGACTCTAGCAATAGAAAATTCATGAGTAATGCCATTATGATCACAAAATTCTGGAAAGCCACAGAACTTGAATTCTGTCCCATTATCGCTTCTAATCCTGACAATTTTCAATCCAAGCAGATTTTGCACTTTAGCAAATAATGAAGTTGTGACAGCCCCACCTTTCCCTAAGGCGAACCAAAGAGGTTAGCGGACTGCCTGCCCAACTCTCGCCAGGACTAACGGGCCAATTTACGTCGATCTAATACGTTCCGGAACATACCCACGCGCGCAAACAAGTCAAAATCGCAAAATAAAATAAAATAGAAAAAAATGGAAAAACGCCGATGATGAACAATGCCGAACACGTCAGAATCCGGAGTTCAACCATACATCAATCCAACATATACATACATTGAAATTCAACGTTTACAAGCCAAACGGCATACCAAAATATCCAACTAGTCTATACATGTGCAAATAGTCAATTACAACCAACCATTGGTTGGAACAAAACACTTAGGGTTTTAACTCTCAAGGAGCAATTCAAAATACATTTACATGCTCAACTTGACAACCAACTAGCACAACCTTTCCCAAAATAGTCATTTTCCTGTAAGGAAAAGAAATGAAACGGAGTGAGCTAAAGCTCAGTGAGTTACAACCACATAAACAACAAAGAGCATATAGCAAGTCCTTTCAATTAAAGTACACAATTAAGGAATGAAACGAAACGGTAAAAGGATACGGACGGCTCTCAAGAGCCCATTTCCTCGCTTATATTCTTGATCCAACCTCATTGACCCTCTGTCAATGTTAAAAGTACCAAACCGTAGACATCACTTTACTTCCATTCCTTCCACCCAACATACCCCAACCGGGCCCGCACTCCAATCAGTAGCTTTTGGTAATACTCGAGTATACCGGAACCAAGAGTCTCATTACTACAAGGTTCTCCAGTACAGTCCCCGTGGCAGGTCAATTTTCATGACCAAGCCCTCGCCGGCTCGATTCAATTGACTACCTAACGGGGTTGAGCTCAGTGATATAGTAAGGCCGTTGGATATTCGTCCAAACGACACCAAATCAGTTTTCCACGACAGGAATTCAATATATCATATATCAAGTGCAATATTTCAGTAAAACGGTAAACAGTCATGAATGGAATCACAAGGGGGTGAGGGCGGTCAAGTACACCCTCACCTCAATCACTTCCAATAGCCAAATACGCCTTCAAGGCATCAAATTCACATATAACAAAGCCACATTGTAACATTTAAGTGAGTAGTATACTCACCACTCAAGAAAGTGATGTTTCATGCACTGTCGTTAAACGAACGTCGTGCACCACCGTTACCTCCTAGAACAAGCAAACAAATACAATGAGACTCGATAACGAGTCACAAATCAATGTCAATCGCAACCCCAATAGGGTTTCATATTCATAGACAAGTAGCATAGATAACCAGAAATTTCAGCAATGCACTAACTTGACCTTAACAAAAAAAACAGTTTTCGTCCTCCTTTTGCGGTAATGGCACAAAATGCGCTACGCTTATCGGATGAGGGTGTAAAATCCACCATCTCGAAGCTAAAAGACAGGGCTACAACAATGTAGAAGGCCACTCATTCCAAATCCTAGCACAACTAGGTCAAAATGCAGAATACCAAAACCAGAACCGTAATTGCAGGTTTACAAATCACACTATGCTGTAATTAGTCCAACTCAGTCTATACAAGTCCAAATGCATTGATTCCAAAGGAATATGGTAGCTAAGACATCCAGCTACATTTCATCATAAGACCTCAACAACCAAATCCAAAGTAATTCCAGCCAAAACAGTCAATTACAAGTGCAGTTTTCACATTCTGATCAACCCAGAACAGCAACAGTAAAATCGACATATCTCACTCTATACTACTCCAAATGACCTGAAATTTTACAGACACCTCAAACACATCAATACCTACAACTTTCATGTTTTTAGCAAAGGCCAATTCGGCTTCTAACCATATGATCCAAAACCGGACAGAAAGGGGGTTATGAAACCCTAACTTTTCTCATTTCAATCCAAACCCAAAATTGGTTGCAATTATCAATCATTTACATCCACTAGAGTCATAACCCCTCATTATCAACCATCATAAACAACCACAACACCATGATCACATTAAACCAGAAAATTCCTCAAAAAATAAAAACTTCACCAATTCATCTCAAACCAAGAAATAAATCACAAATTTCAACACTTTAGCCACCACTAGGCACAAATTAAACATCATTAAGTATAGGAGGATAGTCAATCACCACTTACCAAGTAAACAAGAGAGAGGAAGTTGTAGAACACCCTAGCTTCTCCAAAAACCTTCACCAAAACACTCACTAGCACCAAATGGAGGGATTTTATGGAGTAGAAACTAGTTTAGGCAATTGTTTTTGGAAGATTGAGCCAAATGGAAGCTAAAATGGTGAAGAATTTCTGTCTTCTTTGCTCAAGAGAGGGCCGGCCATCAAGGAGTAAGAAATGGTAATTTTTGAGCAATTTTAAGATATTTAACCTCTTGGTCAAAAAGTCAAAAAAATGGAATAGTAAATCATAAGTCCTATCCAATGAGATGGTGACACTTGACACTACCATTAATGCATTCCTATCCCTTCTTTTTCCTCTCACATCAATCATTTCACACACTCTACTTATCTCTTAACACCCGATAAATTTCACACAGTATTCGGAATTTAACCTAATTGGCCGAATTTTTCCGAACTTTCCGCACTAGTGGGTCCCACGTCCATTATATATTCTTAATTTTTCAAAAACTCTCCAATACTAGAAAAATCATCTAAAATCTATAACTGCTCATAAAATTTACTAGGAGGATTTTCCTAAGCCAGAAAATGCAGAAAACATGTCTTTAAAGGGGAAAAACCCTAGGAAAATTACTAGGGATTTACGGGTTCTCACACTCTCTCCCCCTTAAAAGAATTTCGTCCTCGAAATTTCTCACCTTAATTCCCGAAAAGGTTTGGATACTTCTTTCGCATTTCCTCTTTCACTTCCCAAGTAGCTTCCTCTACCCCATGGTTTCTCCATAGCACTTTCACTAGCGGAATCCGCTTGTTTCTGAGCTCTTTGACTTTTCGATCGAGCACTTGGACCGGTTTCTCTTCATAGGCAAGCGATTCGTCTACTTCAATCTCCTCCGGTTGTAAGACATGGGATGGGTCGGGATGATACTTCTTTAGCATCGAGACGTGGAATACATCGTGGATTCGAGATAGACTGGATGGCAGTTCCAATCGATACGCGACCGCTCCTACCCTCTGAAGGATCTTGTAGGGTCCGACGTACCGCGGTTGAAGTTTCTTTCCTTTGCCCGCTATGATACTTCGTAAGGGTGTGATCTTAAGAAATACATGGTCTCCAACTTCAAACTCCAAGTCTTTTCTACGATTATCCGCGTAGATCTTTTGTCGGCTTTGAGCTGTTTGGATTCGTTGCCGTATCAACTTGACCTTCTTGTGAGCCTCTTCCATCCATGGAATACTTGCCGGGTCTAGCGTCTTCTTTTCACCAACTTCATCCCAATAAATCGGCGACCGGCACTTGCGTCCGTATAGGGCTTCGTACGGAGCCATTTGAATCGACGAATGGAAGCTGTTGTTGTACGCAAACTCTACTAAGGTCATGTGCTGACCCCAGTTGCCTCCAAAGTCCAGAATGCAAGTTCGTAGCATGTCCTCAAGAGTTTGAATTGTCCGTTCTGACTGACCATCCGTCTGAGGATGATAGGTCGTGCTCAAATTGAGTTTCGTCCCCAGGGTTTCTTGAAACTTCTGCCAAAACCGAGATACAAACCGTGGATCCCGATCGGAGACGATGCTCACAGGAACACCGTGTAGTCTTACTATCTCGTTCATGTACAGTCGGGCCAACTTGTCCATGGAATACTTCATGTTCACCGGCAAGAAATGGGCCGATTTGGTTAATCGATCCACGATCACCCAAACGGCATCATGTCCTCTTTGCGTCCTCGGTAAACCTGAAACAAAGTCCATTGTGATGTTTTCCCACTTCCATTCGGGTATCTCCAAGGGTTGTAACAAACCTGATGGTTTTTGATGCTCTGCTTTCACCTGTTGGCAAATGAGACATTTCTGCACGTACTGAGCGATTTCCCTCTTCATATTGTCCCACCAATAGGTTCCTTTCAGGTCCTGATACATCTTGCTGCTGCCCGGATGGATTGTATACTTGGACCGATGAGCTTCCTCCAGAATTTCCGTTTTCAACGATTCCTCCTTCGGTACCACTATTCGGTTTCGATATTTCAAAATGCCCTCAGGACTTAAATTGAAGTCCGTAGTTTCTCCCTTTTCCACTTTCTCTCTCCACTTCCGTACCATCAAATCTTCGCCTTGCGCCTCTTTTATGCGTTCCAGTAGAGCGGAGGTCACCCTAACATTGCCAAATACCACCTTATGGCTCCCAAGACAGGGTCTCCACTCGCATACGGATTCTAATAAATCCCACTCCTTAATCATCAACCCTGCTACTTGCACCTTACGACTCAAAGCATCTGCTACCACATTTGCCTTTCCCGGATGGTAATTGATTGTGCAATCGTAATCTTCCAGGAATTCCATCCACCTTCGTTGCCTCATGTTCAATTCCTTCTGGGAGAAAAGGTACCTAAGACTTTTGTGATCCGAATACACTTCGAAGGTCACCCCATATAGGTAATGCCTCCACTTTTTCAGTGCAAATACAACTGCGGCTAGTTCCAGATCGTGAGTCGGATAGTTCTGCTCGTGAAACTTCAATTTCCTAGAGGCGAAAGAAATTACATTACGGTTCTGCATCAAGACACACCCCAATCCTTCTCGCGACGCGTCGGCCTACACCGCAAACCCGTCCACTCCATTTGGCAAAGCTAGTACCGGAGCCGTGGTCAATCTTCTCTTTAGTTCCTGAAAACTTGTTTCGCATCGCGCGTTCCAGAGGAATCGACCATGCTTCTTCGTCAGGTCAGTTAAAGGTCCTGCTAGTTTGGAGAAATCTTTAATGAAACGTCGGTAGTACCCAACTAGCCCTAGAAAGCTACGAATTTCCGTGGGGTTTTCTGGCCTCTTCCAATTTGTCACGGCCTCTACCTTCGCCGGGTCCACCGAAATGCCTTCGTGGGAGATTACGTGCCCTAGAAATGCTACTTTCTCCAACCAGAACTCGCATTTACTAAACTTGGCATACAGTTGATGTTCCCTTAACGTCTGCAACACCACTCTCAAATGCTCCTCATGCTCCTCCCCAGAATGAAGGGAGTGGTACAATCACCGGGTCAAGTACAGATACCTCAAAAGTTTTCACTTCAGATTGGCTTTAATCGCCAAGAAACCCTAAAAGAACCAAAGTAAAAATAATTGAAGGTTCCACTTCCAAAATCGAGTATACAGAACGCACATGTGAGGCTCGACTACCGGTCGTATGCCTCACCAAAATTATTAATGCAAGGATGCAAATCATGATTTTTGGAAACAAAAAGGTAATATGAAAACCTAGGCTCAAACAACCCAAAAACCCTTCATTTCTATTAAAAGCCAATTCAAACTTAAAGGAACCAAATGGCCTAGAAAATTGGACAGCATTTCCCCTAAATTTACTTATTTTTCCAACCGTCATGGCTTCATTATTGTCCTCAACCAGTCCCAAAGTCACACATAACATAAGTTCATTCAATAGCCGTTTAGTAGGTGTAGACACCAAATTTTGATTATTTTTTAATTTCATTTTTTATCATTTATTATTTATTTATTTATTAATTTTTATTTTTAATTTTTTTTATTGGGTTAGATTCATCATTTTCATTTTTGTAAGATGTTAAAAGTGGCCTTAATTCTCTTAAATTTGGTTTGAAAATTGTTAATTTATTTTTAATTAATTTTTGAAGAAAAATGAAAATGAAAAAGAAAGGAAAAATGTGTGGATAGGTGGAAGTGTGCATGTTGGACAAGTGTACAAAATAATCATTAGACAAGTGTCTAAGGAATTATAGGACAAGTGTATAGAGGGGTAGGTGTCAAGGACACTTGGGGGGTTTAGGGAATTTTGGAAAAATAGAAAAAAAGAAAAAAAAAGAAACAAGCTATGGGGAGGAAACGGAAGGAGGATAGCAAAAACGAAAAGGGGGAAAAAGAGTAAAAGCTTCGGGAAGCAGAACAGAAAAAAAAGGAAATAGAGAGCCGCAAGCAGCTGCAAAGCCAAGAAATAAACAAAAAACAGAGCAACGAAAAAGAGGATGAAGAGAAAGAATAGAGAGCAAGAAAATGGGGAAGGTTTCGGCGGAGAACAGAGGAATCGAAAAACGCAAGAAGGATTAACCGGGACAGCTTTGAGAGGGACCGAAAACAGAAGAGAAAGGACGAGAGGGGTTTTCGGCTGAGCAAAAACAGAGGATAGAAAAGAAAACAGCAGGGGAGGCTTATGGCGGCTGGGGGAGACCGAGAGAGAAAAAACAGAGCGCAAGAAGAAATCTGGAAATCTGTGGCGGCGGAGGAAGAAAAAACCAGAGGTTGAAGCTACGGGGAGAGCTGGGAAAAGGGGGGCTACGAAGGAGAACAAAAAAAAGAAAAGAAAAAGGGACCGGAGAGAGTTTTTGAAGGCGGACGGCTGCGAAGGGAAAAGGGGGTGAAAGAGGAAACAGAGGGAAGAGGATTGCAACGTCTGGGTTTGGGGGCGGAGCAAAACAGAAAAAGAAAAAACAAAGGGCAAAAACAGGGCAAGGCAGCGGAAGAAATGGGGAAGGAGCTACGGCTGAAACATAAAGGCCGAGGAAGGCTGAGAGGGGTTTGGGGGCTCGAGGAACAGAGCAAAAAGAAAAACAGAACCAAAGAAAGGCTGAAAAACAGAGGGGAAGAAAAGGGGTCTGAGCGAGGAAGAAAGAAATCTGGAAAAAGAGATTGCCGAACGGAATCCACCAGTTCGCATCGGCTGCCGCTGCTGTCCGCCATCGCCACCAGCCGCCTGCTCAAGAACCGGAGCCACCACCACCAGAACCCACCGTCACCGCCAGCGAAGCTCATTGAGAGGCCATTGTAAGTTGGTTTTCTCCTTTTCAGTTCAGTCTTCATTCAAACGGACAGAAAGTTTTTAGAGTATGTTTGCCGGGGTATGCCGTGAGCATGTTGTCTCAATTTCATGTTGGTTGTTCGAATACACGTGCTTTGTATGTTGATTGGACTGGAATTTCTGAGTCTCTGACAAATTTCTGGGTCAATTATAGTTTAAATGCATCAAAGAATCAATGAATTTTCTAATACCCCTAATCTGTTCGACGAAATGCCTGAGCTGAAAATTCTTATTGGAGGATGCCTTGTTTACATTTTCGTGTGGAGAAACCGTTTGGGTTGGCCGATTCGCGTCCTTACGCTTAAGAAACTTTGCTGAATTGTTGTCTTCCATTTCTCTATTTCTCACGTTTCGGGATTGAATGAACTCGAATTGAATTTGTGTGACTTTCGTGTTGATTATAAAGGGCCAGAATTAAAACTATTTCTTTTCGGATTTGCTCTGGTTATAAGAACAAAAATGGCGAATTGATGTTTGAGAAGAAGACCGTTGGTCTGCAATCGTAATTGTGGCCCTTCCATTCTGCTTCTTGGTAATCTAACCCCAAAGTTTTAAAACTTCACAATTCGACCTCAAAGCTTTTATCAATCCTTCAGATAAGTCCTCGTATGAATTGTTTTTTTTTGAACCCCAAAAATGGAAGAGTTGAATTTATTTCATCCTTTTAGATATTACTCATCTTTAATCTTTTTAAGCAGTCTTTTGGGGTAGATTAATTCTTGTTTTTAGGTCATAATTGTAGCTTAAATAATTTTAGTTGATTTGTTATCTTGTTGGGCCTAAACTTATGTTTGGTGTGACGCCCCGAAAAGTATGAGTATGAGAATCCGAAAATTTTTTTTAATATATTTTCTAGACGTTATTTTGTTTCCTTGTCTATAATTTTGTACCTTTCTTCAATATATTCATTTCTTATACATTTTTATAAGGAAATGTAGTTTTCAAATCATTTCCTTGATACAAGTTAGTCCACGTTAAGTTTGAAGTGTATTATGGACGTGGGACCCGCTAGTGCGGTAAATGTGGTATATTTTTGACAACTCATTGGAGTTAATTGTAAAGATTAAAAGAAGTTTGGGCCATAGTGTGACTTTGGTTGATTACAAGTTGCTAGACTTCCTAAAGGTTCCATGATATTCCTAAGCTTAAATTTCATTGGCTAATCAAAAAGGTAGTGGACATTGACCAAGGGACTTAGTTAATATCTTCTTAGCAAGACCAAAGGCCAAAACAACAAGGAGAATTTCAGCCAGCTCTAGGGAGAAAAGAGGGGAGAAAAACCAAGAGAAAATAAGAGAAAGAACAAGAAAAAATTCTGGTTTTGTGCAACCCATCCAACAAGCTTGGGAGTTAGAGCAAAAGAAAGCTAATGAACTTGGTTCTTGAAGTGCAGCCTTGTAAACCCACCTTTGGAAGGTAAAGCAGCCTTGAACTCTTGTAAAAGCTTATAGCAATTGGGTAGAAATGTTGTTTTTGATGTTGTAAGATGCTAATAAGGGTTAATGATGGTTTATATATCACTTTTGTGGGTTTGTGTGGAAGATTTGGTGATTTCTATGGTTGTTGAGAAAATTCCAGAATTGAGATTTCTTATGGTTCAGTTCTGCCCGTTTCTGTTTGACCAGGTTAGAGGCCGAATTGGCCTTAGCACAAAACATAAAAGTTGTAGATAATGATGTTTTCTAGTTACCTGTAAATTTTCAGCTCAATCTGAGCTCGGTAACCTCTGAAACGACCGAAATACCCCTGCTACCCTGTTTCTGTCCGAAACTGATAATCAGCTTTGGTAATTGGTTAGTTTGACTAGGAATACTACTGATTTAGTTGTTGATGTCTTCTTAAGAATTCTAGCCCTGTATCTTAGCTTTCAAATGGCTTTGGAATTACCTGAATTGGAGTTGTGTGTGCTGAGATATGAGTGAATAAAGCAGGACTGCTAGTTGATTTCCGCAGTGAATTTCGAACTGGAAAAATCTGGAGATGTTTTGGAAACTTTGACCTAGTTAGGGTGAGAACTGGACTGAGTGGTCTTCATGAAAGTTATAGGGAATGATATTTTAGAGGTGCCTGCAAAAGTTTAGGTCAATCGGAGTAGCGTAGCTTGAGAAAAGATGGAATTACTATTGCTGTTCTGGTTTTACCCGAATGTAAGAATTGCGCCTGTAATTGGTTGTTTTGGTCAGGATTGCTTCCGAATTAGTTGTTGAGGCCCTCTGATGAAATTTATCCCTGTTTCTTAGCTATCAGCTGGTTTTGGAATTTCTGGATTTTGACTTGGAGAGCCTGAGTTATGATGTTTCCGCTAGAATGCGTTCTGTGAATCTGTTTTTATGATTCTGGTGTAGTTTCTTGCATTTTTGACCTGGTTACACTCGAAACTGGGTTGAGTGACCTTCTGTAATATTGTAGCCCTATCTCTTAGCTTCGAAACGGTGGGTCTTGCACCTTCATCCGACAATCGTAGCGCCTTTGGTACCATTACCGTAAAATGACGTCCAAAACTATTTTTCTGATTTTGAGCTTAACTTTCATTTCCGAACTTCTCCCTAGCTTGAATTGTACTCGTATTACTTGGAGCTTGCTGAATGGCTATTGGATGAACTTGTTGTTGTATGTGTACCTTTGGGACTGGTTGAAGATATAATGAAGCCATGATGGCTGGGAAAGTAAGCAAATTTAGGGGAAGTGCTGTCCGAAGTTTTAAAGGGTTTGATTGCTTTGAGTTTGTGATCTAAGACTTGGATTTGAGCAAGGCAATGTTATATGATGGATGATTTCTGAGCCATGGAGGTGAGTGACCTCAAACTATTTCTAAAGTTATTTATGAACCGTTTCCTGCATTATTTATTTTTGAACTGTTTCCAAAGTTACTTTTGAAATGTTTTCTTGCATATCATGTGTGCTGGCATTTGAGTGTGCCTTGTTTGCTATATTTCTTGACTTCATGACTTTTATTTTGGTTGATAATGTGTTAAGCGCTTATAATGATTTTCAAAACGAGTTTTCGAGGCGAGTGTGTACTTTATCGCACTCGACCTCGATAAATGTGAAATTTTCGATTGAAATGTTACTTGCGCATGAATGTAAGCCTTTTGGGCTGAACTGGCCATTGCCCTTTGTTACCGGTCGTCTTGAGTCAGAAGCGGACTCGGTCAGGCGATTAGGAACTTGGGTGAACGTTTGGTATACTCGAGTATTACCTATGTAGGTTGGTGGAGCCTGGCCAAAAGCCAGGGACGGGGTGAATGAAATGAAATGAATGACCAAATGAGCGAGGAAATGTCAGGAGAATGAATGTATCCTTTTATGAATGTTACTATCGCTTTCCATTGTAAATGTTTCTTGAATTATTGATAATCCATATTTACTGTTTTGCAAATGATGTAGTTGTTTCCGGATTTATCATTTAATTTATGACATCATTGCTATATGACATCATTGAAATGAACTATTGTCAAACCGATTTGATTAATGTTTTTCTGGTTACTCGCTGAGCTTTTAGCTCACCCCAAAAACTATTTTATTCCCCTCCACAGGGCTCGTGGCGAAGGAAGGACTTGTAGTACTTGTGCACGTGTATGGATGGCCTAAACTTTGTACAATTTTGGATTTGGAATTATTTTATGTATATTTAGGATTAGTTTCCGCTGCATTTGTGACATGTAATTATTGGAGATGGATGTGTATTTGTGGACCATTTGATGTATACTTGAGATTTGTATTGTATTTATTTGAGGACTGTAGTGAACGACTGAGTTCCGGCGAGAGCTGGGCGGGCGACCCGCCGAACCCTGGGGTACGCCCTAGGGAGAGGTGGGGTCGTCACATTTGGCTAATGATATTTGGCTGGGTTTGTGTAAGAGGGTTCAATTTATTTTTGGGTTTTTGGTTTGGGCCGAAGAATCATGACCCATCTGTTTGGTTGGCTAATTTTGGGCCAAAATAGTTAAACTAGCCCATCTGTTTTTGCTTGGGTTTTCGTTTGGGTTAGGAAGGGTTCGGCCCAGACGAACAAATAAAATTGCCCATTCCCTTTTGTTCTGAATTTCCATTGGGTTGGGAAGCTGTGGCCCAAACAAATAAAGGAAATGGCCCAATGGTTTGGTCCATTAAGAAACCAAGAATTGTATTTGCAGATCAGTCCCTGTACTTTTCTTTAATTTCACTATGGCTCTACAAACTTTCGATGCTTTCAATTAAGTCCCAGGTTTAATTGCAAATGGGTCCCTAAACTTTATTTTTCTTTAATTTTGATCCCAAAACTTTGTTAATGTTTGCAATCAAGTCTCTTATTCTTTTGACTTCTTAAATGTGGTTTGTTGACATGATTTAATTGATTCAAATTCATGTTTATTTTTATCCTTTGTGATTATTTGATAATTTAAGTGGTACCTTGACCCTTTTATTATTTTGGAGGGTAAATTAGTAATTTCACTACGTTAGAGCTCCAACTCAAGGGAGGTATAACTTCTTTTATCTTTTCTGTCTCTCCTATGTGAACCAACGTGCTACGTGAGAAATACATGTCTCCTTTGTGTAGACACCAAATTTTGAATAATTTGTAGGTGGCATCTATTTCATGATTTTGTTTGTTTTAGATTGTTTGCATTCTAGTTCGTTATTGTTTGTTTCTCATTTTTAGTGGTTATTTTAGTTTTATTCATTTTCGCCCTTTTAGTTGACCTATTTCATTTGCTTTTTATTCTTATTTACTTTTACTTTTAGTTTTAGCTTTTAAGTTTAAGATTAGCATAGAGTTTTTAGAAAAAGAAAAGGAAAACATCAAAAATATGTTTTAGTCATTTTGTTTTTATTCAATGCTTTCTTGAAGGAAAAATGAAAATGAAAAATCGAAAAAAAGAGAAAAGAGAAAATTAAAGAAAAAGAGGAAAAAGAAGAAAAATTAAAAAAAAATAGGCTTTAGTTGGCTTGGAAAAATGGAAAGAAAGAAAAAGGAAAATTTGTTCACAAAAATATGTTTATTTCTTTAAATTCAATCTTTGGGCACTTTAGTTATTTTTATTAAGTTATTTTGAGAAAAAGAAAATGATGAAAAATTAAAAATTTAAAATTTAAAAATGGCCATTTTTGTTTAGTTTTTTTGTTGTTTAAAATTATTTTTGTTTTGTTATTATTATTATTACCTGGTTTGTGTAATTTTGTTATTATTATTATTTATATTTTATTTTATCATTTCTGTAATTATCAAGTTGTTTTTTTTAAAAAAAAAAAAAATGTGCTCGTGGCATGCAAGCTGCATTTTGCCGCAGCTTGCAAAGGGATCATGGAGCGGCTCCTTAGCTGCAAATACAGGGAAAGTTGCTGGAGTTTTAGGGTTGGGGTTTGCTCATATAAAAGCCAAGAGAAAGGGGAGCCGCAGGGGAGGTTTTCTAGAGAGGTTTTTGGAGAGAGGTTGGCGGCTGCAAAAATTGGAAGAAAAAAGAAGGAAAAGACCGACGGGTTTGAGGAGAGGTGGAAGGCTAGAGAAAATTCTGAGTGAGAGCAGGGGAGAGCCGAGAGTTTTTGGAGAGGTTCTGGGGGGCAGTTAACGACGGTAGAAAGAAAACAAGAGAGAAAGAGGGCTTCATCTGAGAGAGTGACGGCGGGTAAAATCTGAAAAAGGGAGAGCAAAACAGGGGACGGCTGCGAATCGGCTGAAAGAGAAAAATGAAAGCAGAAACCAGGGAGGCTGAGGGAGAGAAAGGTTTTGATGACGGCTGAGTTTGAAGAGAAACCAGGAGATCCAAGTGTTTGGGTTTCGAAGAAGAGGAGTGGAAGTTGGTGGCTGGAAACAGAAGCAAGCGGAGGGAGCCAAGAAAGATAGAGTTTTTCTGGGTTGGAGAAGAAACCCGAAAAGAAAAACGAAGAAAAACGGGGAGTGTGCAGAGGGACGGCGAAGGCTTTGTGAAACAAGGGGAAAGCTTTCGGCCCAGCAAGAAGCAAGAAAGGAGATGTCGAAAAATTTGGCAGACAGCCGCAGAAAAAGGTGAAACATTTTTTCAATTTCATTTGGCCATCGCTGAAGCTTATCGCGCCGCCATTCAGGCGTTGTTTTGCAATCCGAAAGAGTAAAGGTAGCCTTTCTTTGGTCTTCCCTGTTCACGCATCAGTGAATTTTCTCATGCTTGTTATTTGCTTGATTGACTGCCCTAAAGTAGCAATCTTGAACCAAAAGAGTCCGTCCCATGCGTCCCTGGTTTTATTTTTTCGTGCCTTTTTGTCTGTTTGGTGCTTAAACTAAAGAATTTCGCTGCCTAAAAGTATAAAGAATGATTGATGATCCTCCTGCTTGGGTTAGTTTTGCCTTGGACTGAATTTCGTGCATGAAGTCTGCTGCAACAAGTATAAGATTCTTTGTTTGATGCAATACTACGAGCAAAAATCAGATTTGTGTTCTTTGGGTGCTGAAAAATGAAATGAAAGTTTTGTGACATCTTGTTTCCAGTTGTTTGGCCGAAATTGTTAGATGTTCTTGGAAAAGGAAATTGTATTAGACAAAGCAAAGATTAGCTCTTAAAGATTCTGGTTTCATGTTTCCCTTGTTATTGCGTGTTTCTTCTCCTTTTGGCACATCAAGAACCTTGTCCAGATTATGCTAACTAAATGGGTTGAGGTTTTTATTGATTTGAGTTAATAAACCCATGAGCTTGGTGCAATCTGTTTGATTTGAAGTACACATGAATTGGAGCATGCGGAAGTTGCAGCAGAAGATTGCAGCAAAATATTTCTTTTTGTTCTGTCCAGTTTGCCGAATGTATGCTGGACTTTTCTCCAGGCATTTGTGTGATTTCGTCCCATGTCTTTGGCTTATTTGGATGCTTAGTTTGGTGATGGTTGTTGTTAAAGTCAAAGTGGCATTGTTCGTTTAAAGTTTTAGCTGTGTTTGGGATGGAAAAGTTGCAGCAGTTTTGTTTCTCCCAATGTTTTGCATTTTCTTTCCAGAATTTTTGCATGAGATCTTTTAAATTTTCTGCCTGTTTGGATGATGATAATGATGTGGTTGCTGTCTAGTTTAAAGCTGAGTTGAGTTTGGGTTGGCAAACAAATGGGTTTTTGTGTTTTTTCTGGTATGTGGTTTGAAGCTGTCCAAGCTTACGGCAGAAATTTGCATAAGTAAAGAAGATTTCAGTTTTCTACGTAGCATGCATGAAATAATTCTTCAAAATTGCCTCTTAACCCCCTCAAGTTTCACCTTATGCTAATATGACCCACAAATTTGAGAAAGCTAATCAATTGGGTCCCTGTGATTTTTGCAGCAATGCATTATGGCCCAATTACATTCCAATGTCTTGCAATTAGGTTCTAAGGTGTTTGCATTTGAATCATTAATTGATCTTTATTATTTTTGGGACCTTTGAAGCTCTTTGATGATTCATTTTGACGTTGATTGTGATTGATTAGTGGTCGTTATTGGGTCCTAGAAATGCAAGTTTAAACCATTCATGGACTTTCATTCACTCTTGGATTCTTGAGATATGATGTTTGCTTGGATTTTAATTTTTACTTGGGGACCTTTGAGTTTTTAAATGCTTCAATTAGGTTCAAATGATTTGAGTAGTGCTTGCATTTGGGTTTTTAGTAGATGTTATGCTTGGGGATTGGATGATCATGCTTTTTGCCTTGGTCTTTAAGTAGTTTTGACTTCATTGAGTTGCAATTGAGGGAAAGTTTGATGTTTGGTGGATTCAAATTGTTTAGTTTATATCTTATCACTAAATTGGTGCATTAATCTTTTGTTTTTGGTGATTTTAGCCTAAGTTAGTCTTTTCTTGGGTGACTCTAGCCAAGTTGAGTTTGTTTACTTCCTTAGTATCACCAACGGGGAGGTATAATCTCTTTTACCCCTTTTGTTTCTCTCCTATGTGGACTAATGTGCTAATTGAAATTTGCATGTGTACTTGCTTTCCTAGCCTCTCCTTATTTCCTTTCAGTTATTTCATTTACTTTTGATTTTTATTAATGGGGTATGTGTACACCTCTTGGCTTGTAATAGATAGGGCGTAGCAAGTAATTTGGTCCATTTTCCCTTTCCCTTTTGTTTTAGTTAGCAAATGTAATGGTTGCATGCCTATGTGTTATATGTTAAATGCTTTATTAGGATTTTGCATCTAGTCAAGCATGCTAAATGTTATGTGCTACGTGTTTATAAGTGATTCGCATGTCTACTCGCTTTTTGTAGTGTGGATGAATGGAATGGATGAATGTACGTCACCATACTAGTCCAACGCTAGTTGTGGCTTCTTTTATCGTTTCCACTAGTCCAACACTAGTCGGAATTCATAGGAGGGGCTAGTCCAATGCTAGACCCAATAGGTTTTTTTTCCTTTTTCATGAAGTGCATGATCACCACATATCACGCATTTTTCCTTAGTTTATCATTTGGTATGTTCCTCAAACCCCTTCCCCTTCACTTTAGGACTTGCATCTCATGCTAGTTAGGGTACATTTGCCTGAAGAGTCCCTTCCGATAAGGAAAACGAGCGAGTGTGGCTACTTGATAGCCTTAGCACGCTAGTTTTGCCTTCTAATCAAAGGGAAAATAGAAGTCGAAAAGTTAGGAGTCAACCCCCGTACCCGACTTGTTGCATTCCTCTAGGGTCATACTTTCATTTTTATCATCTACATACTCTTTTAACCACATTTCTTCACTTTTCTCAAACCATACTTTCTCACTACATTTTTCCTATCACGTGCTCATTTTCACCTCACAAATGGAATTCCCCTTTACCTTATATATCTATTATTCTTTTTTTACACACTTGCACACAAAAACACTTGAATTTTGTACAATTTCACACATGCACCTTTTTATACACTTGCACACTTGCACTTGAATCATCATTTGCATTAATCGACCTCTATAAGGTTTTCTTTCATTGGCCGCCACAATTCATGTGGTTGGGACCAAAAACCTTACAAGAGACATCCTAGAATCTAGGGTTTTGCATTTCATGTAGCACATCCAAATGTAATAAATTCTTTGGTTAAAACAAGAAAATCTTTGATTAAATCACGTAACTAGCCTTGGCTAGGTCAAAGGGGTGCCTTGGATTGTATCCTTGCCTTCCCCTTTGTCAAATATGACTCCCGAACCTTTTTCCTTGGTTTACGTGGATTAGGAGTCGTTTAAAAGGGGTTTCTTACTAATTTTTTTCTCATTTTTCTTAAAAAATTCATTTTTTAGGTGACTTGGTACACCTTAACTCATTACCAAGTGGCGACTCCGATTTTAATTTCAAAAACCCTTTTTAAGCTACATTTTGGGTCAAATCGTCGCATTCTCAAAACCCCATTTAGACCCATTTTTCTTTTAAATCACAATTCATTTTCCAACCACAAAAAAAAATACATTTTTAAACCATTTTATTTATTTATCAAAAAATTGGGCGCGACAGTTGGCGACTCTACTGGGGACTTTCGAGAGTCCGAGCAAATTTGATTTAATCAACCTTTTTCTTCTTTTAACCTTTTCATATATCACATTTGGGTGTTTTAGGGTTGCATTTTTTCCTTTTTTAGGATTTTGCATTTCACGCGTGTCCAGCTAATCCCTCGACTCATGAATGTATGTTTGAATGAATGTTTACTTGTTATCTCACGCTTGCATTGCATTTTGGGAGGTATGGGTCACCCTAGAGCCTCGCGTTGGTTCTTGACCCTTCCCCTCCAAACGAGCACTAGCATACGAGCATACGCTTTACTTCTTTTATCCCTTTTATTTTTCTTTAGTGGCTTGTCACGCCACTCCACCCTATTAGGATTAGGTGACTCACTTGGCCATGTGATCACGACACGATGTGTGTGTAGCATGTTCCAATGAGTCACTCAATCTTCCGCTTTAAGCTATGGGTTGATAGCCTTTAGCTTTTAGTCGAAGGTTGAGGATTTTGATAGATTCACTCAAACACGTAGCCGTGACACGATGTGTGCGTAGCGGTGTTTGGGGAATCGCTCGAGCCACCGACAAAGAACCTTGGGATTGATGACCCTTGGTTTCTAAGTCTGAAGGCTCGGGGACCTGAGCTTATTGAGTCTAGATGCATTAGCGAACCCCAGCCTCATGCATCCATATTAGAATTGCCTAGGGTAGAGTCGGCCTTATCCTGAGCTAGGCACACTATTCACGAGGGGAGGGGTCCAACCCCTTTCTCCCTTTTATTGCTTTATTTCTTTGTATTGATTTCGTTGCTACAATGTGTTATGTGTATTTATCTGGCTGAACTAACTTTTCCTGGTTTTATGTCCCCATTGCATTCACAAACCCTATCAAATAAGGTCTGGCATGACCTTCTTTTAGAACCTACCCTCGTAGATAGGTTATTGCACGTTTAAAGATTTTGGTATATTGCATTCATAGATTTTGGTAATTGCATAGCATTTTAGGCCTACCCTGGCAAATAAAGGGTTCCTTAGGTCACGTTTCATTTCGAATTGCACATTTTATCGCTTTAATAACTGGCATCATGCATTAAACCCTAGAAAGGGAATGCCATTTAGGGGATCTCATATTAGGAATAAACCGCCTTGTGTCTCGGATACTTAATCCAAAGAGACTTGCACGTTTACATTTTGTACCATCCAAAGGGGTAGTGCACAAGGTAAGGTAGGATCCGATCATTTTCATAGAGTAATCTTTGGGAATATGAGCATCTAATAATCACTTTTTGGCCATTTTATCAAAAATTGGTAAAAATCCCTTGCGTGAAGGACATTAATTTGAAGAAATTCACAAATGATTCCTCCTATTGAGACGATAAATAAATTGAGGCCAAAATTTGATTTTTAGAAGGTCATAGACTAATGCACTTCAATAATTTTGAAATAACCAATGACCGGACAATTCAACCAATCCATTTTGCCGATTCATTCAATAAATCGTCAATTCATTTGACCAATTTACCCTTTTTAGGGTCATTTGACCAATTTACCCTTTTTAGGGTTACCTGGTCGATTTTGAATAAATCGTCAATTCATTTGACCAATTTACCCTTTTTAGGTTCATTTGACCAATTTACCCTTTTTAGGGTGACCTGGTCGATTTTGAATAAATCGTCAATTCATTTGACCAATTTACCCTTTTTAGGTTCATTTGACCAATTTACCCTTTTTAGGTTCATTTGACCAATTTACCCTTTTTAGGGTCACCTGGTCGATTTTGAATAAATCGTCAATTCATTTGACCAATTTACCCTTTTTAGGGTCATTTGACCAATATACCCTTTTTAGGGTTACCTGGTCGATTTTGAATAAATCGTCAATTCATTTGACCAATTTACCCTTTTTAGGGTCATTTGACCAATTTACCCTTTTTAGGGTCATCCGGTCGATTTTGAATAAATCGTCAATTCATTTGACCAATTTACCCTTTTTAGGGTCACCTGGTCGATTTTGAATAAATCGTCAATTCATTTGACCAATTTACCCTTTTTAGGGTCATTTGACCAATTTACCCTTTTTAGGGTCATCCGGTCGATTTTGAATAAATCGTCAATTCATTTGACCAATTTACCCTTTTTAGGGTCATCCGGCCGATTTTTGAATAAGTCACTAATTCAATTTCATTCATTTGGCCAATTTACCCATTTTTTGGGCAATCGAGCCGATTTTGAATAAATCAAGTTTCGTTCAATCTATTTGATCAATTTACCCTTTTTAGGGTGATCTGATTAATTTTGGATAAATTAAATTTCATTCAATTCATTTGACCTGTTTCCCTTTTTAGGGTAATCCGGTCGATTTGTAATAAATTGTCAATTTCATTTGACCAATTAGGATTTCAATTTCGAATTTCAAAATGGAAAACCTAATCGATTTTGAGAAAAACATCCATGGCATCCAGCCATTTGATCAGTTGGAGTTTTGACCCGTGCTTCACTGAGAAAATTTGTCAACAAATTCCAATCTCTTCGATAGGGAGTTCGTCAAAGTCAAACCCGTACGTTTTTTGCAAATTCTTGTATCGATCAAAAGTGATCAATCCCTTCGGACAAGGTCCTCACTTTGACCAACGTCTCTTCTCATTCCAATGAGCCAAATTTTTCAAATTATTTTTCACTCCATGAGTTGATCGGATCCATCAGGTATCGTATAGTGCCTACTCTAGTGGATTGCATTTTCATGCTAGGCCTACCCTTGGCACAAAAAGGGTTCCCTCATAGGACATGCATACCGATTTTGCAGTTTTGCCTACTAACTCTGGGTATTTTTCTTTTGTTTTCCCCCTCCCCTGCATTCATAAAAATGTTTCAATAAGATGAAAATATTCTTCTATATCTGATGATAATTTTAATCCAATAAAGTTTGAAGATTACAAGTGTTATTTGATTCTGGGGCAGATCCTACAATGAAAACATAAATGATCTATCTGGAAGCTCTACGCTAAAGCCTCTGAGAGATTTTGTAATTGTTTTCCAAAGGAAAATTTTGTATATTTGATTTGTTAATACATTTTGTTTCAAAAGAAAAGGAGACAAAAAGTGTATATGTGGAGCTCTTTACAAGTTTCTCTCTTCTCATTTGTATCGTAATTGAATGAGAAATTTTGTTTCAAACTTTTTCAGTAATAAAATTTTTGGACAATCATTGTTTTGTGTATATTTATGTACATTTCATTCTTTATTCTTACTCATTGGAGATTTCATGATGAATTTTGAAAAATAAAACTAAGTTGAGATTTTTTCAACCTCCAGCCTGAATTTCACAAGTGTATACTCTCCTAAAATCCTTACACTCGATTGGCAATCCGAGCCATACAATAAGAGTGCTCAGGAAAAGAGGTGAATGGTCACTCAAAAGGCCCAATGAGATACCTTCACTTAACCCCAAAATAAAATCAGTCACATTGGTTGATAAATTGCAAATTGGGGCCATCTTTGCTTGAAAATATCCATTGTGTTTAACCGATTCAATTCACATCTAAGTGAAAGCAAAAATATGCATTATTCTTGTTTGTTTTGAAAAGTTGGAATGATACTTTGAGCAGTCTTTTCTCTATCTATACAGAGTTTATCATTTGCTCTCCCGTTTGAGCCTTTAAAAGAATAATTTCGTTTCAAATAAGCGCCTTGATGATCACTACCCTACATGGAAAATTGTTAAATATCAAAAGGGAGTGGATTTTCAATGAGCATTGCGTTACTCTGATTGTCATGAGGTGTAAGAATGATACTTTGGCCGTCATTTCTACGACCTAAACACCATTTATCCCTTGCATCCTCATTTGAGCCAAAAAAAAATTGGTGGTTCTTTTCGAGTGCACATATGATCGCACCCCACATTGGGGAAGGAGATTGGGGAATTTTGAAAAAGGAAAAAAAAGAAAAAGGGGAAAGGGAACCGCGAATTGGGGAAATTTGATTCCACTTGGGTTCCAATTTTCGAAAAAGAAGAAAAGGAAGGGTTTTGTCCGACGAACCACTTATGGAGAGTCTTCCTCAGTCAATTAATTCAGATACATGCACGAAATTTCGCATTAACGAAAGTTTCCTTTCAGAGTTATTGTAAGGGACGGAACAAAGGTCAGGCCCTCTTCTTTTTCCAATCAAACATTCTATCCCTAGTTATCCCTTTTGAGCCATCAGAATAAAATACTTCATTTGGCAACCCCTGAGAATCGTAAACCCCACACTGGGGCAAGTTGGAGTTGAAAAGGAAAATTTCAAGAAGTGAAAAAGTGACAATGCCGCAAAATCAAAAGAAAAGAAAAAAGAGAACCTCAGTACAAAAGTAAACTGGGGCAAATTTTGTGAAAGTTCAAAAGAATGGCAAAAAGCTGAAAAATCAAAAGAAGAAAGAAAATGAAAGAGAAAAAGCCTCAATTGAGCATAAACTGGGGCAAAATTTTGATTTAACCCTAAAATAGGGTTGGCACAACAATGCGATCTCAGATTACTTAAACCATTCTTGAAATCTGCTTTCAAGCCTTAACTCTTCTAAACACCCCACCAAACCCCATTACAAAAGCCGAAAGTCCTGACTTCTGTTCTTTGCAATGGCCCTGTCAAGAAAATTTCTGATGCCGGAAAATTTTAGCTGTATTTCTGAATTGCCTGGGTATGGGATTGATGCTACTCACCAGGTAAAAATCCACCAAGTTGAGGAAAAGAGGCAAAAAGCAAAGCAAGAAAAGTAAATGTAAGAAAATGCAGAAAAATTCGACGCTGAAGTCCCTGGTGAGTGATGAGAAAAATGCAAACAAAGTTTGAGATCTTTAAGTTCAAAATAGGGGCAATTTTGGGAAAATGCGATTTTCGGTGCAATGTCCTTGAAAGTTTTATTCTTTAACTATCGTTTCAAGCCGTATTACAAGCCAATAAAGTCCATCGTTGACTTATTCCTTCATGACAATCCAAAGGGAGGACCATGCTCATAAGAAATTCATCAAATCATTTGTGATCATAAGGGTATAACCCTTTTCCACATGTTTAGCTATCACTTCTGTCCATACGTTACAAGCCTAGAAGCTTGCATGTTGACTACGTTTTCTTAAGAAATGAGGGTGACAAACTATTTGCTTTCACTAAGATGTGACATTTGATGGATTACATACAACTGGGGCACAAAAATGAGACAAATTCTGACCTCCCATTTCCTTAGCCATTTCAAAAATAAAGTCACTTGATTGGTCCTGAAAAGATGAGTCAACCAGAAGTGGTGACCCGTTACCCTAAGCACCAATGCTAAAAGTGAGGAAGAAATCTTCTTGAATTTGGTGTTACTTCGAGGAATTCATCATGAAATTTCTGCATGAGTTCAAACTCGACGTTAAGTGTCTTCACATTGTATATATGACTATTTTCTAAATTTTAGAAAAGTGCGGTTTTTCTTTGTTCTAATAAATGGGAAATCATCTGAACAAATTTTTGCAATCAAGGGAGCCCACACTGGGGCAAAAATTTTATTTGTGAGATTTCATGAAATAAATCCATACTGGGGCAAAAATTTTTTTTAATACATTTGAGGATATCAAACCAATCACGCTGTTCTTTCCAAATAAGAAATTTGAATGCATACTTTGATGAACCCCTTGTACAGGAATTCACGGTTCAAAATGACAGAAAAGCATCTGGTGATGTGGGAGGCCGATGCCGAAGAAAGAGAAGAAAGGAGGGAAAAATGGACTCGACACTGGGGCAAATTATTTTTGAAAAATTCTCTAAAAAAAAAACACAAAAAAAAATCAAAAAAAGTCAAAAATCAGGTTCAAATTCTTGTTTCTTGAAAAATCAAATTTGATTTCTTGTGGGCGAAGCTTCAATGCACGCCGCGCATCATTCTGTTCCCCCCCTTCTCTTAACATCTCAAAAATCTCGTTGGGCCTGGATTTCGTGCCGCCAACTTCACAAAAATCCTATTGGGCCTGGATTTGGTGCCGCCAACATCTCAAAAATTTCATTGGGCAAGCTCGGGTTAATCCCACTGACCAATTCATCACTGGGGCAAATTATTTCCACAAGTCTCTCTCAATCAAAAAATCAAAAAAAAAAATCAGAAAAAAGAAAGAAGAAAAAATCAAAAAATCAGAAAAAGAAATCAGAAAAAATCAAAATCAAATCAAATTCAAATTCCTATTTCTTGAAAATCCATTTTTCATTTCTTGTTGGCAAAGCTTAGCGTCCGCCGCGCACCCTTATACCTCTTTTCTTGACAACCACATTTTAATTTACTGACTTCAACCGCCGTTAGCATCGAGTTTATCTCACTAACGTGTGTGTTTCATTTCAACCGCCGTTAGCATCGAGTTTATCTCACTAACGTGCGTGTTTCACTTCAACCGCCGTTAGCATCGAGTTTATCTCACTAACGTGCGTGTTTCATTTCAACCGCCGTTAGCATCGAGTTTATCTCACTAACGTGCGTGTTTCATTTCTACCGCCGTTAGCATCGAGTCTATCTCACTAACGTGCGTGTTTCATTTCAACCGTCGTTAGCATCGAGTTTATCTCACTAACGTGCGTGTTTCACTTCAACCGCCGTTAGCATCGAGTTTATCTCACTAACGTGCGTGTTTCATTTCAACCGCCGTTAGCATCGAGTCTATCTCACTAACGTGCGTGTTTCATTTCAACCGCCGTTAGCATCGAGTCTATCTCACTAACGTGCGTGCTTTCACTTCTATCGCCGTTAGCATCGAGTCTATCTCACTAACGTGCGTGTTTCACTTCAACCGCCGTTAGCATCGAGTTTATCTCACTAACGTGCGTGCTTTCACTTCTACCGCCGTTAGCATCGAGTTTATCTCACTAACGTGCGTGTTTCATTTCTACCGCCGTTAGCATCGAGTCTATCTCACTAACGTGCGTGTTTCATTCTACCGCCGTTAGCATCGAGTCTATCTCACTAACGTGCGTGTTTTCATTTCTATCGCCGTTAGCATCGAGTCTATCTCACTAATGTGCGTGTTTTCATCCCACCAACACTCCATCTCACTTCAATTCATCTAATTTTACATTTCTGTCCGGGTCTATCCCGTGGGTCTATCCCAATTTTACATTTCTGTCCGGGTCTATCCCGTGGGTCTATCCCAAATTTAAATTTCTGTTTGGGTCTATCCCATTTTTACATTCATGTTCAGGTCAGTCCCATTTTTAGAATTCTTGTTCGTTGGAATCATTTTTGCAGCCGAATAATGCAGGTAAGTATTTGGTGTCTACTTCTTTGTCTCAAGTTTTTTCAAAACTCAGACAAAGAGGGGCAAACTGTAGACACCAAATTTTGAATAATTTGTAGGTGGCATCTATTTCATGATTTTGTTTGTTTTAGATTGTTTGCATTCTAGTTCGTTATTGTTTGTTTCTCATTTTTAGTGGTTATTTTAGTTTTATTCATTTTCGCCCTTTTAGTTGACCTATTTCATTTGCTTTTTATTCTTATTTACTTTTAGTTTTAGTTTTAGCTTTTAAGTTTAAGATTAGCATAGAGTTTTTAGAAAAAGAAAAGGAAAACATCAAAAATATGTTTTAGTCATTTTGTTTTTATTCAATGCTTTCTTGAAGGAAAAATGAAAATGAAAAATCGAAAAAAAGAGAAAAGAGAAAATTAAAGAAAAAGAGGAAAAAGAAGAAAAATTAAAAAAAAAATAGGCTTTAGTTGGCTTGGAAAAATGGAAAGAAAGAAAAAGGAAAATTTGTTCACAAAAATATGTTTATTTCTTTAAATTCAATCTTTGGGCACTTTAGTTATTTTTATTAAGTTATTTTGAGAAAAAGAAAATGATGAAAAATTAAAAATTAAAAATTAAAAAATGGCCATTTTTGTTTAGTTTTTTTTGTTGTTTAAAATTATTTTTGTTTTGTTATTATTATTATTACCTGGTTTGTGTAATTTTGTTATTATTATTATTTATATTTTATTTTATCATTTCTGTAATTATCAAGCTGTTTTTTTAAAAAAAAAAAATGTGCTCGTGGCATGCAAGCTGCATTTTGCCGCAGCTTGCAAAGGGATCATGGAGCGGCTCCTTAGCTGCAAATACAGGGAAAGTTGCTGGAGTTTTAGGGTTGGGATTTGCTCATATAAAAGCCAAGAGAAAGGGGAGCTGCAGGGGAGGTTTTCTAGAGAGGTTTTTGGAGAGAGGTTGGCGGCTGCAAAAATTGGAAGAAAAAAGAAGGAAAAGACCGACGGGTTTGAGGAGAGGTGGAAGGCTAGAGAAAATTCTGAGTGAGAGCAGGGGAGAGCCGAGAGTTTTTGGAGAGGTTCTGGGGGGGCAGTTAACGACGGTAGAAAGAAAACAAGAGAGAAAGAGGGCTTCATCTGAGAGAGTGACGGCGGGTAAAATCTGAAAAAGGGAGAGCAAAACAGGGGACGGCTGCGAATCGGCTGAAAGAGAAAAATGAAAGCAGAAACCAGGGAGGCTGAGGGAGAGAAAGGTTTTGATGACGTCTGAGTTTGAAGAGAAACCAGGAGATCCAAGTGTTTGGGTTTCGAAGAAGAGGAGTGGAAGTTGGTGGCTGGAAACAGAAGCAAGCGGAGGGAGCCAAGAAAGATAGAGTTTTTCTGGGTTGGAGAAGAAACCCGAAAAGAAAAACGAAGAAAAACGGGGAGTGTGCAGAGGGACGGCGAAGGCTTTGTGAAACAAGGGGAAAGCTTTCGGCCCAGCAAGAAGCAAGAAAGGAGATGTCGAAAAATTTGGCAGACAGCCGCAGAAAAAGGTGAAACATTTTTTCAATTTCATTTGGCCATCGCTGAAGCTTATCGCGCCGCCATTCAGGCGTTGTTTTGCAATCCGAAAGAGTAAAGGTAGCCTTTCTTTGGTCTTCCCTGTTCACGCATCAGTGAATTTTCTCATGCTTGTTATTTGCTTGATTGACTGCCCTAAAGTAGCAATCTTGAACCAAAAGAGTCCGTCCCATGCGTCCCTGGTTTTATTTTTTCGTGCCTTTTTGTCTGTTTGGTGCTTAAACTAAAGAATTTCGCTGCCTAAAAGTATAAACAATGATTGATGATCCTCCTGCTTGGGTTAGTTTTGCCTTGGACTGAATTTCGTGCATGAAGTCTGCTGCAACAAGTATAAGATTCTTTGTTTGATGCAATACTACGAGCAAAAATCAGATTTGTGTTCTTTGGGTGCTGAAAAATGAAATGAAAGTTTTGTGACATCTTGTTTCCAGTTGTTTGGCCGAAATTGTTAGATGTTCTTGGAAAAGGAAATTGTATTAGACAAAGCAAAGATTAGCTCTTAAAGATTCTGGTTTCATGTTTCCCTTGTTATTGCGTGTTTCTTCTCCTTTTGGCACATCAAGAACCTTGTCCAGATTATGCTAACTAAATGGGTTGAGGTTTTTATTGATTTGAGTTAATAAACCCATGAGCTTGGTGCAATCTGTTTGATTTGAAGTACACATGAATTGGAGCATGCGGAAGTTGCAGCAGAAGATTGCAGCAAAATATTTCTTTTTGTTCTGTCCAGTTTGCCGAATGTATGCTGGACTTTTCTCCAGGCATTTGTGTGATTTCGTCCCATGTCTTTGGCTTATTTGGATGCTTAGTTTGGTGATGGTTGTTGTTAAAGTCAAAGTGGCATTGTTCGTTTAAAGTTTTAGCTGTGTTTGGGATGGAAAAGTTGCAGCAGTTTTGTTTCTCCCAATGTTTTACATTTTCTTTCCAGAATTTTTGCATGAGATCTTTTAAATTTTCTGCCTGTTTGGATGATGATAATGATGTGGTTGCTGTCTAGTTTAAAGCTGAGTTGAGTTTGGGTTGGCAAACAAATGGGTTTTTGTGTTTTTTCTGGTATGTGGTTTGAAGCTGTCCAAGCTTGCGGCAGAAATTTGCATAAGTAAAGAAGATTTCAGTTTTCTACGTAGCATGCATGAAATAATTCTTCAAAATTGCCTCTTAACTCCCTCAAGTTTCACCTTATGCTAATATGACCCACAAATTTGAGAAAGCTAATCAATTGGGTCCCTGTGATTTTTGCAGCAATGCATTATGGCCCAATTACATTCCAATGTCTTGCAATTAGGTTCTAAGGTGTTTGCATTTGAATCATTAATTGATCTTTATTATTTTTGGGACCTTTGAAGCTCTTTGATGATTCATTTTGACGTTGATTGTGATTGATTAGTGGTCGTTATTGGGTCCTAGAAATGCAAGTTTAAACCATTCATGGACTTTCATTCACTCTTGGATTCTTGAGATATGATGTTTGCTTGGATTTTAATTTTTACTTGGGGACCTTTGAGTTTTTAAATGCTTCAATTAGGTTCAAATGATTTGAGTAGTGCTTGCATTTGGGTTTTTAGTAGATGTTATGCTTGGGGATTGGATGATCATGCTTTTTGCCTTGGTCTTTAAGTAGTTTTGACTTCATTGAGTTGCAATTGAGGGAAAGTTTGATGTTTGGTGGATTCAAATTGTTTAGTTTATATCTTATCACTAAATTGGTGCATTAATCTTTTGTTTTTGGTGATTTTAGCCTAAGTTAGTCTTTTCTTGGGTGACTCTAGCCAAGTTGAGTTTGTTTACTTCCTTAGTATCACCAACGGGGAGGTATAATCTCTTTTACCCCTTTTGTTTCTCTCCTATGTGGACTAATGTGCTAATTGAAATTTGCATGTGTACTTGCTTTCCTAGCCTCTCCTTATTTCCTTTCAGTTATTTCATTTACTTTTGATTTTTATTAATGGGGTATGTGTACACCTCTTGGCTTGTAATAGATAGGGCGTAGCAAGTAATTTGGTCCATTTTCCCTTTCCCTTTTGTTTTAGTTAGCAAATGTAATGGTTGCATGCCTATGTGTTATATGTTAAATGCTTTATTAGGATTTTGCATCTAGTCAAGCATGCTAAATGTTATGTGCTACGTGTTTATAAGTGATTCGCATGTCTACTCGCTTTTTGTAGTGTGGATGAATGGAATGGATGAATGTACGTCACCACACTAGTCCAACGCTAGTTGTGGCTTCTTTTATCGTTTCCACTAGTCCAACGCTAGTCGGAATTCATAGGAGGGGCTAGTCCAATGCTAGACCCAATAGGTTTTTTTTCCTTTTTCATGAAGTGCATGATCACCACATATCACGCATTTTTCCTTAGTTTATCATTTGGTATGTTCCTCAAACCCCTTCCCCTTCACTTTAGGACTTGCATCTCATGCTAGTTAGGGTACATTTGCCTGAAGAGTCCCCTTCCGATAAGGAAAACGAGCGAGTGTGGCTACTCGATAGCCTTAGCACGCTAGTTTTGCCTTCTAATCAAAGGGAAAATAGAAGTCGAAAAGTTAGGAGTCAACCCCCGTACCCGACTTGTTGCATTCCTCTAGGGTCATACTTTCATTTTTATCATCTACATACTCTTTTAACCACATTTCTTCACTTTTCTCAAACCATACTTTCTCACTACATTTTTCCTATCACGTGCTCATTTTCACCTCACAAATGGAATTCCCCTTTACCTTATATATCTATTATTCTTTTTTTACACACTTGCACACAAAAACACTTGAATTTTGTACAATTTCACACATGCACCTTTTTATACACTTGCACACTTGCACTTGAATCATCATTTGCATTAATCGACCTCTATAAGGTTTTCTTTCATTGGCCGCCACAATTCATGTGGTTGGGACCAAAAACCTTACAAGAGACATCCTAGAATCTAGGGTTTTGCATTTCATGTAGCACATCCAAATGTAATAAATTCTTTGGTTAAAACAAGAAAATCTTTGATTAAATCACGCAACTAGCCTTGGCTAGGTCAAAGGGGTGCCTTGGATTGTATCCTTGCCTTCCCCTTTGTCAAATGTGACTCCCGAACCTTTTTCCTTGGTTTACGTGGACTAGGAGTCGTTTAAAAGGGGTTTCTTACTAATTTTTTTCTCATTTTTCTTAAAAAATTCATTTTTTAGGTGACTTGGTACACCTTAACTCATTACCAAGTGGCGACTCCGATTTTAATTTCAAAAACCCTTTTTAAGCTACATTTTGGGTCAAATCGTCGCATTCTCAAAACCCCATTTAGACCCATTTTTCTTTTAAATCACAATTCATTTTCCAACCACAAATTGAATCAAAAAATAGATTTTTTAAACCATTTATTTATTTATCAAAAAATGTGGCGCGACAGTAGGCTCCAAGTAGTACAAGTACAACTCAAGCTAGGGAAAAGTCCGGAAATGAAAGTCAAGCCCTAAAATATTCAAATAAGCACAATAAGACTCAATTACAAGTCATAAACCAATGCCAAATACTACCGAAATAGGGTTCCATAAGCATACGTAAGCATTAGAGGAAACCAGAAAATCCGGAAATGGAGTTAGCTTTAGCCCTGAAAAAAAACAGTTTTTGACCTCATTTTGCGGTAATGGCACCAAAGGCACTACGATTATCGGATGAAGGTGCAAGACCCACCGTTTCGAAGCTAAGAGATAGGGCTACAATGTTTCAGAAGACAACTTTGTCCAGTTTTGAGTGTAACAAGGTCATAAATGCAAGAAACTACATAAAAAACGTAAAACAGATTCACCAAAACGCATTCTAGCGGAAACATCATAACTCAGGCTCTCCAAGTCCAAATCCAGAAATTCCAAAACCAGCTGAAAGCTAAGAACCAGGGATAATATTAAAGATAATTATAAGCATAAGCAAATAACAAGAGGTACACACAGAGCAAAGCATATATACACACAACTAGACCGAACCAGTCACACAGTAGCAGTCAAGTAGATTCAAATATGAGAGATCCATGAAAGTAGCGGGATCATCCGAAAGTACTATAGACAGACTAGGTCACGAGTACAAAAATAACTTACGAGTACAAAAATAACTCACGTAGAGCTTTTCCCCCTCCAGGGCTTCGTCCATAATCTACGACAACAACACCATCTATATCTTAATCAAAGTTGATCACACTTAACCACACCCGAACAGACCATACGAAGTTCCATAGAATCGCCTTTCTAGTTCGCCTAAGTCCTTTCTAACCTAGGCTCTTATGGATTTAGTAGCCGGGCACGAGAATCCCAAATAACATAATTCACAACTCGAGCCGGTCGGTCCCAAGTGTAAATCATCCATATTATAGATTTTACCTGACATACATATCTATCTTCCTCAAGTTCCATGATAGAGATTTTACACTTATAACATGCACGGTTCATAGCTTATGCTCAAAAGAGTACTTAACCCTTTTAGACACCTTCACCAAAAGCAGGACCATAACACCACTTCGCCCCAAGCTCACTCCGCGCAGAGGCCACGCGAAGCAGCTCTGATACCACCTGTGACAGCCCCACTTTCCCCTAAGGTGAACCAAAGGGGTTAGCGGACTGCCTGCCCAACTCTCGCCAGGACTAACGGTTCAGTTTAAAGTGGTCTAATACGTTCCGGAACATACAAATGCGCGTAAACAAGTCAAAATCACAAAATAAAAAAAAATGAAAACGGGGTCGGCCATGAATAGTAACCGACAAGTCAAAATCCAACCAAGCATCAATCAAATATATACATCTTGAAATTAAGCACATACAATCCAAAGTGGCATACAAAAGTATTTAAAAGTTGATACATGTACGGTTTGCCAAATCAAAAGAGAAACGGACCCAAAAGTACATTTAGGGTTTCAATCAATGAGCTATACAAAAGATATGTCCATCTAGCTCAATTTGGCAACCAACTATCAAATCCAGTCCAAAAGGATTTATTTTCCTGTAAGGAAAACAAAAGGAACAGAAAGGGGTGAGCCTACGCTCAATGAGATACCAGACAGATAGCAGTAAAATCATGGCATTTCACATTTAACAAATCAGGTACACGTGCCAGTTGTAAAGTAAAGAAACCAATGATTCAAATAGGAAGGATACAGGTGGCTCTCAGGAGCCAAATTCCCATTCGCGTCACCAAAGCTTGATCGAAATAATAGTTGACACTCCGTCAACGCTAAAGGAGTAACCAATACCGTAGACTCCACTTTCTCCGATTCCTTCCACCTCACATACCCCTACCGGGCCAGCAATCCAATCAGATCAGAAATGGTAATACTCGAGTATACCGGAATCAAAGGTCTCAATACCCAAAGATCCCAAAACAGACTACCGTGGTTTGTTATCTAATCGACCAGGCCCTTGCCGGCCCGACTCGAGTAACTGGCCACAGGTGTTGAGCTCAGAGGTCACAGAAAGGTCGTTGGATACAAGCTTCCAAACGACGTCAGAACAGATACAGATACAGATAGCAGATTCCGATACGCTCTCAAAATTGGCATATGAACAGACAAGAGAACGAGTGTGATAAAGTACATCATCACCTCTATTTTATCAAAACAGTATTTGGCTCCAACAGTCATAAATCAAGTATTTCAGATATTCAGATATTTCACATAACAAGTAGTAGGTAGTGGAACACTCACCGGTGTCAGTACAGATACCTCAAAAGTTTGGGCTTTAGTCACCAAGAAACCATAAAATAACCAAGGTGAAACAATTATGATTCCCACTTTCACGAATCCAGTACACGAAATGCATAACTAAGACTTAACTATAAGTCGTGTGCCTGATCACATTAGCTACCAGTGCAAAGAAATAACAATGAAATTGGAGAAAAAGGTAGCGGTTGGTATCAAAAACATGAACAACCTAAAACCCTTCGCTCAAGTCACAAGTAAATCCAACTAGCCTTCAAGTAAAATTTCGGCAGCAAGTTCCATGTGTTTACCTATTTTCCAGCCATTAATGGCTTCATTGTTTCCTCAAATCAGTCTCAATATCTCATACCAAAAATAATCTCATTTCCAAAAGCCGATCACTAAGCTTAAAGTCATTCAAATACAAAATTTAGCTAGGAAAAGACCGGAAACGAAAGTCAAGCCCTAAAACTATTCAAATAAACACAATAAGACTAGCTTACAAGTCATAAACCAATTCCATATACCATCAAAATAGGGCTCCATAAGCATACATAAGCATTAGAGGAAACCAGAAAAATCCGGAAATGTAGTTAAGCGTTAACCCGAAAAAAATAGTTTTTGATGTCATTATGCAGTTTTGGTACCAATGGCACTATGATTATCGGATTAAGGTGCAAGACCCACAGTTTCGAAGCTAAGATTTAGGGTTACAATATTACAGAAGGTCACTCAGCCCAGTTTTGAGTGTAACCAGGTAAAAAATGCAAGATGCTACACCAGAACCGGAAAAACAGATTCACAGAACGCATTCTGGTTCAAACATCATAAGTCAGCCTACCTAAGTCCCAATCCAGTAATTCCAAAGCCCTCCGAAAGCTAAGTAACAGTGCTAGAGTACATCAGAAGACCTCAATAACCAATTCCGAAGCATTCCCAACCAAATTAACCAATTACAGACGTAACTATCAAATTCGGGTAAAACCAGGGCAGCAAGGGTAATTCAGTCTTTTGTCAAGTTACATTGCTCCGATTGACCTGAAATTTTGTAGGCATCTCTAAAATATCATTCCCTACAACTTTCATGTTTCAACCTATGGCCAATTCGGCCTCTAACTATAAGCTACAGTTCCGGGCAGAATGTAAGAACATGAAACCCTAGCTTTCCAAAATTTCTTCCAAAACAGAAATTGCTTGCAATTAACCACTTTTTCCACCTTCTAGCTTCCTTAAATATCATCTCCAGTCATCATACATGACCACATAATCATATTCATATGAAAACAAAAAAATTCCCAATAATTACAAAACTTCACCAATTCAACCAAAAATCAAGATATAATCCATAAAAGTGCATCTTATACTACCACCAATCATGAATTAAGCATTATTAGAGGGAGGAGAGGGGTCCTTAACTACTCACCTTGGCAACACAAGAGAGAGACCAACTAATCCCTTTAGCCTTCCAAACAACTCCACAAAACATCTCACTATCACTCCCTTAAGTGTTTCTATGGAGCAAAAACAAGATTCAATGGTTGATTTGGTAGATTGGAGCAAGATTGAAGCAAAACTTGGAGAGCTTTTCCCTTTTTTTTTTCTTGAAGTGGCCGGCCAAAGAGAAGAAGAAAATGGTGAAATTTTGGTAATTTTTGTGATTTATTTGGTCAAATGGAAAAAGGTGAATAGTGGTCTTCAAGTCCAACCAACCACTAAGTGACACTTGTCACTTTATTTAATGCATCCCTATCTTTTTGTGTCCTCTCACATCAATCCAAATAGCAACCTCTAATTATCTCTTAGCACCCGATAATTTAAACCCAGTATCCGAAACTTAACCTAGTTGGCTGAATTTTTCGAACTTTTCGCACTAGCGGGTCCCACATCCGATATATGCTCTCAATTTCTCAAAAACTAACCGATACTAGAAAAATCATTTAAAAACTATATTTACTCATAAAATTTATTTGCACAATTTTTCGAATAAAGAAAAGGTGGAAAAACGTGTAATTAAAAGAAATTAAAACCTGGAAATTAAGAAAATTACGGGTCCTCACACTCTCTCCCCCTTAAAGAAATTTCGTCCTCGAAATTTTCTTATCAACGGAATCTATCAAATCTATGGTACCCAACAGACCATACCTTCTACGTCCTCAGACGAGTCAGGGACCTGATGATGCTCCAGGGAATATACTCGAGCCGGTACTTTCGCTCCAGTCCCTTATCCTTTCGACTGTCCAGGGTTGGTCTTGGTTGGCTACTGAGAGTTGGTCTTGGTTGGTGGCAGAGTTCCTCTCCCTTCGCGCAGTCATGCTGGACAGTTAGCAATTCGATGTTCGGCGCTACCACAGCGCAAGCATTTTCCTTCTTTCTTCTAACAATTTGCCTCCGTGTGATTTGGCCCTCCGCAATATCCACAGGGACCTCGAGTAGCAGTGACCGATCCTCCCGGTAAGACACCATTGGCCACCCCCGGTTGTCGTACTCCCCCGTTTCCTTTTCCACTCTTAGGGGGTGTGCTCTTATCTTCCTGTTCCGAGCTGCTCCCAGGAAAGCCCCTTTTTTTGGCTTGGAAGTTCCTAACTTGTAACCTCGCAGTTTCAAGTCGCTGGGCCTTCTCCACCTCATCACTAAAGGCATTAAGTTGGGCTACTGCTAGATCCTTCTGAATTTCAACATTTAATCCTTGGATGAATCGCCTTATCCGTCTTTGTTCGGTTACAATCATTTCGGGCGCAAACTTAGACAACCGAGTGAATTGACTCTCATACTCGGCTACGGTCTGAGTTCCTTGGCGAAGCCGAATGAATTCATCTTCCTTCTTTTCTTGAATTAGAGGAGGGAAAAACTTGGCATTAAATTCTCTCATAAATTTCGCCCACGTCCCAGGGGTTTGTTCTCTTTCCCACTTCATTTGAATTCCACCAGGAACGGGCGGCTCCCTCTAGTTGAAAGATAGCAATGTCACCTGTCTCTCCTTAGTGTAGTGTAATGTAGCAAAAATATCGATCATCTTCTCCAACCACCTCTCAGCCACGTCAGGGTCAGGGCCTCCGAGAAATTTGGGTGGGGAGAACTTTTGAAATCTCTCAAGAGCTCTATCCTCGCCCTCTATGTGATAACCAGGGTTCCTAGGGTTAGAGTTAGGGTTTTGACCCTGTTGGTGCACTATTTAGGCTAGCAAATCAGTCATTTGTTGCATGGCAGCAGCTATTTGGACGTTGGGGTCAATCCTAGGTTCAGGGTTTGGTCCATATGAGGTTTCCCCAGCACCTCTGTCCGGCGTGGGTTGCCTACGCCCGCGCCCACGTCCTCGGCCACTACGTGTGCCCTCCATGAATCTAAGTCAATCTAGGGTCGAGGTGCAAAGATAATATTAAAGATAATTATAAGCATAAGCAAATAACAAGAGGTACACACAGAGCAAAGCATATATACACACAACTAGACCGAACCAGTCACACAGTAGCAGTCAAGTAGATTCAAATATGAGAGATCCATGAAACTAGCGGGATCATCCAAAAGTACTACAGACAGACTAGGTCACGAGTACAAAAATAACTTACGAGTACAAAAATAACTCACGAAGAGCTTTTCCCCCTCCAGGGCTTCGTCCATAATCTACGACAACAACACCATCTATATCTTAATCAAAGTTGATCACGCTTAACCACACCCGAACAGACCATACGAAGTTCCAAAGAATCGCCTTTCTAGTTCGCCTAAGTCCTTTCTAACCTAGGCTCTTATTGATTTAGTAGCCAGGCACGAGAATCCCAAATAAGATAATTCACAACTCGAGCTGGTCGGTCCCAAGAGTAAATCATCCATATTAAAGATTCCTACCCGACATACATATCTATCTTCCTCAAGTTCCATGATAGAGATTTTACACTTATAACATGCACGGTTCATAGCTTATGCTCAAAAGAGTACTTAACCCCTTTAGACACCTTCACCAAAAGCAGGACCATAACACCACTTCACCCCAAGCTCACTCCGCGCAGAGACCACGCGAAGCAGCTCTGATACCACCTGTGACAGCCCCACTTTCCCTAAGGCGAACCAAAAGGGTTAGCGGATTGCCTGCCCAGCTCTCGTCAGGACTAACGGTTCAGTTTAAAGTGGTCTAATACGATCCGGAACATACAAATGCGCGTAAACAAGTCAAAATCACAAAATAAAAAAAAATGAAAACGGGGTCGGCCATGAATAATAACCGACACGTCAAAATCCAACCAAGCATCAATCAAATATATACATCTTGAAATTAAGCATATACAATCCAAAGTGGCATACAAAAGTATTCAAAAGTTGATACATGTACGGTTTGCCAAATCAAAAGAGAAACGTACCCAAAAGTACATTTAGGGTTTCAATCAATGAGCTATACAAAAGATATGTCCATCTAGCTCAATTTGGCAACCAACTATCAAATCCAGTCTAAAAGGATTTATTTTCCTGTAAGGAAAACAAAAGGAACAGAAAGGGGTGAGCCTACGCTCAATGAGGTACCAGACATATAGCAGAAAAATCATGGAATTTCACATTTAATAAATCAGGTACACGTGCCAGATGTAAAGTAAAGAAACCAAAGATTCAAATAGGAAGGATACAGGTGGCTCTCAGGAGCCAAATTCCCATTCGCATCACCGAAGCTTGATCGAAATAACAGTTGACACTCCGTCAACGCTAAAGGAGTAACCAATACCGTAGACTCCACTTTCTCCGATTCCTTCCACCTCACATACCCCTACCGGGCCAGCAATCCAATCAGATCAGAAATGGTAATACTCGAGTATATCGGAATCAAGGGTCTCAATACCCAAAGATCCCAAAACAGACTACCGTGGTTCGTTATCTAATCGACCAGGCTCTTGCCGGCCCGACTCGAGTAACTGGCCACAGGTGTTGAGTTCAGAGGTCACAGAAAGGTCATTGGATACAAGCTTCCAAACGACGTCAGAACAGATACAGATACAGATACCAGATACAGATAGCAGATTCCGATACGCACTCAAAATTGGCATATGAACAGACAAGAAAACGAGTGTGATAAAGTACACCCTCGCCTCCATTTTATCAAAACAGTATTTGGCTCCAACAGTCATAAATCAAGTATTTCAGATATTCAGATATTTCACATAACAAGTAGCAGGTAGTGGAACACTCACCGGTGTCAGTACAGATACCTCAAAAGTTTGGGCTTTAGTCACCAAGAAACCCTAAAATAACCACGGTGAAACAATTATGGTTCCCACTTTCACGAATCCAGTACACGAAATGCATAACTAAGACTTAACTATAAGTCGTGTGCCTGATCACATTAGCTACCAGTGCAAAGAAATAACAATGAAATTGGAGAAAAAGGTAGCGGTTGGTATCAAAAACCTGAACAACCCTAAAACCCTTCGCTCAAGTCACAAGTAAATCCAACTAGCCTTCAAGTAAAATTTCGGCAGCAAGTCCCTTGTGTTTACCTATTTTCCAGCCATTAATGGCTTCATTATTTCCTCAAATCAGTCCCAATATCTCATACCAAAAATAATCTCATTTCCAAAAGCCGATCACTAAGCTTAAAGTCATTCAAGTACAAAATTTAGCTAGGAAATGACCGGAAACGAAAGTCAAGCCCTAAAACTATTCAAATAAACACAATAAGACTCGCTTACAAGTCATAAACCAATTCCAGATACCACCAAAATAGGGCTCCATAAGCATACATAAGCATTAGAGGAAACCAGAAAAATCCGGAAATGTAGTTAAGCGTTAACCCGAAAAAAAATAGTTTTTGATGTCATTATGCGGTTTTGGTACCAATGGCACTACGATTATCAGATGAAGGACCCACCATTTCGAAGCTAAGATATAGGGTTACAATATTGCAGAAGGTCACTCAGCCCAGTTTTGAGTGTAACCAGGTAAAAAATGCAAGATACTACACCAGAACCGGAAAAACAGATTCACAGAACGCATTCTGGTTCAAACATCATAAGTCAGCCTACCTAAGTCCAAATCCAGTAATTCCAAAGCCATCCGAAAGCTAAGTAACAGGGATACAATACATCAGAAGACCTCAACAACCAATTCCGAAGCATTCCCAACCAAATTAACCAATTACAGACTCAACTATCAAATTCGGGTAAAACCAGGGCAGCAAGGGTAATTCAGTCTTTTCTCAAGCTACGTTGCTCCGATTCACCTGAAAGTTTGTAGGCATCTCTAAAATATCATTTTCTACAACTTTCATGTTTTAATCCAAGGCCAATTCGGCCTCTAACTATAAGATATAGTGCCGGGCAGAATGTAAGAACATGAAACCCTAGCTTTCCAAAATTTCTTCCAAAACAGAAATTGCTTGCAATTAACCACTTTTTCCACCTTCTAGCTTCCTTAAATATCATCTCCAATCATCATACATGACCACATAATCATATTCATATGAAAACAGAAAAATCCTCAATAATTACAAAACTTCACCAATACAACCAAAAATCAAGATATAATCCATAAAAGTGCATCTTATACTACCACCAATCATGAATTAAGCATTATTAGAGGGAGGAGAGGGGTCCTTAACTACTCATCTTCCGCAACACAAGAGAGAGAGCAACTAATCCCTTTAGCCTTCCGAACAACTCCACAAAACATCTCACTATCACTCCGTTAAGTGTTTCTATGGAGCAAAAACAAGATTCAATGGTTGATTAGGTAGATTGGAGCAAGATTGAAGCAAAACTTGGAGAGCTTTTCCCTTTTTTTTTTTCTTGAAGTGGCCGGCCAAAGAGAAGAAGAAAATGGTGAAATTTTGGTAATTTTTGTGATTTATTTGGTCAAATGGAAAAAGGTGAATAGTGGTCTTCAAGTCCAACCAACCACTAAGTGACACTTGTCACTTTATTTAATGCATCCCTATCTTTTTGTTTCCTCTCACATCAATCCAAATAGCAACCTCTAATTATCTCTTAGCACCCGATAATTTAAACCCAGTATCCGAAACTTAACCTAGTTGGCTGAATTTTTCGAACTTTTCGCACTAGCGGGTCCCACATCCGATATACGCTCTCAATTTCTCAAAAACTAACCGATACTAGAAAAATCATTTAAAAACTATATTTACTCATAAAATTTATTTGCACAATTTTTTGAATAAAGAAAAGGTGGAAAAACGTGTAATTAAAAGAAATTAAAACCTAGAAATTAAGAAAATTACGGGTCCTCACACAGTTCCCATGTTATCAGGATAAACTGAGCATGGTCAGAGGCCAAATCAAGAAACGTCACCAAATCCACAGTTTTACATAACTATTAGTGTTTTGGTCATAACTCAGGCTACATAGATCTGATTGACCTGAAATTTTGCAAGAGCAACAAGCACTTAAGAAGCTACAACTTTCATGTTTTGAGAAACTTCGGAATCAGCACGAAACATAAAGTAAAATAGAGATCAAGTTCGGATTTGTGGACTGTCCTGTTTCTAGTTTTGCCGGTTTTCGCGCGCCGCAACCGCACAGTCCGTTTCTATGGTTTTCATACAAACTTTCAGGCCAAATTCATACCAAATAAACACACATATACCAGCTTCTAATAGTTTCACAAAAGGCCCAAAATTCCTTTCCCAATTTAATCCCAAAACTTACCGAACACTAACCTTAATAAAGATTATAATCTCACCAACTCTAGCCACTTCAAAACTTAACCCATCAAACCCTGACCAAGCTTATACTCCTTGCTTTAGCCTAGGGTTTCTTAACCCAAATCAGTTTTTACTATTCACTCACCAAACCAATGAAACCAATCATCGAACACAACCACTACAAGTTCAATAACACAAGATTAGAGCTAACTAAAATGTTTAACAAGAAACCCTAATTGGGGTTCATATGGCCGACCATCAAGGCCCCAAATTTCACCAAATTAATCCATAAAAACAAGTGGGAAACATAAAAGGCACCATACTCAATCACAACTACCATCCTTTACCACAATAACCACTAGTTCATGAATCATTAACCAACTTAAACCTTCAACTAGACTTTCTTACCTCAAAATGACGTATGTATGATGGCTAATGACCTTAGGCCAACTCCAAGGTGGATTCTTTATGCTTCAAGATGAAGATTTATGGAAGAATTTTGGTTGACCTTTGCAAACTTTCCCTTGTTTTCTTCTTCTTCTCCCACAGCTCCCTATCTCTATCTCCCTCTCTTGTTTTGTTTTGTTTTGTCTTACTAAAGACTTGGTTAGGTCTCTTGTGACTAATATGTGGTGCAAGACCACTTAGGAAAGATATTTCTTATGACTAACCAATCACATAAAAGTACCTTATTTGCTTCTTAACCCTTGCACTTCAACTTAGCTTTTGTTCCACTCTTGTCCTCAAACATTTGGAACTCTTTCAATTTACTCCATAGGACTTAAACCTAATCTAGTCCAAAACATGTAATCACACTTAATTGCTTCACTAATCACTTTTCTATCTTAATCACCTATACTTAAACATACTTCATCCATAATAAAAACAATTAAACAACAACCTTTATAACATTGGCAAAATTAAGGTTTTAAACCCAACTTAAGCTTTCTAATCTATTGGAACACTAGAGGGTTTACTAGTCTGAGGTTTTCTAACTTTTAAACTTACTTAACCTATATAAAATAAATCGAATCCTATACTTACTTGTACCAAAACACACTCTAGAATACCAAACATAAATTACAACTCAAATTTGTGATTGATACAAAAACTAGGATTTTATAAATAATCCAATTTAGGGTTTTCGAATAATTTAGTACAAAATAGAACAAAATGCTATTAATATCACATAATTTCAAAATTAAGGAATATCCGGGGTCTCACAACCTCCCCCTCTCAGAATAATTTCGTTCTCGAAATTAATACCTTTGTTTGTAAACAGAGAGGAATACGTCTCCATCTAAACTTCACATATCACTGGTACGTTTTCTACCTTCAACTGATCCGCTGGAGCATTCATTACATCACTAAATGCCCCCGTGCACCCCTGAGAGCTAACTCAATAAAATCACTAAATACCAATTTCCGTTCTCCTATCATACCTCACCTCCCTCGTACACTACACTAGCAATTACACTCTTATTGGTAATAGGGGTTGGCATTTCTAGATCATACGAAAAGTTTTACTGGAAAGCGTACCGTTGATGACTGCCGCAGGGTTAGTTACTTCTTGATGACCCATTGAATATACTCTGGCCGGTGCTTTGGGTCGATTCCCTACTGCATTGGTCGGTTTAGCTGTGGTCCCTTCTATCGATGACTTATGTCCTTCTTTCTGCATATTAGGGTATTGAGCAATCAGATGTTCCGTACTACCACATTTAAAACATTTTCATACCGAACTATTTTTTCAGCAATTCTCATCAGTGTGATTGCCCCTACCCCTACAGAAACCACAGGTCGGTTTAGTTCCTATTGTTGACCCTCTATGCTGGCCACTCCTCTGGAACTCTGGAACCTTTGCCCTACCTAACCTTTTTCCACATTATCTCGTGGACCACCAGTTGCTCTACTCATCTTAGAGGGTAACTCGTTTCTCGAGTTTTGTCCGGTCGCAATGTTGCTTGAGCTAGGTTGTTTTCTTTTTCGGTCATGGAAGGCTTTAACCTGTCCCTTGGCAGTCTCAATTCTTTGTGCCTTTTCTAGTGCCTGACTAAATGTGTCCAACTGTGCGGCCGCTAGTGCTTCCTGGATCTCCATATTTAAACCTTGAACGAAGCGGTGGATTCGTTTTTACTCCGTTAGCACCAGATCTGGGGCAAAGCGAGAGAGTTTTGTAAATTGGGTTTCGTATTCCACTACACTAGATGCCCCTTGACGCAGGCGAATAAAATCATCTTCCAGTTTCTCTTGCACAATGGGCGGCAGATATTTTTCATTAAATTCCCGTGTAAAATTAACCCATGTCCAGGGGGTCTGTTCTCGCTCCCACTTGGCTTTAATCACATTCCACCAAGTTCGAGCAGCATCCTCAAACTGAAAAATAGCAAAAGATATCTGTCGTTCCTCTGAATACCCAAGTGCGGCAAATATATCCATCATACGGTCCATCCAACCCTCTGCTAGGTCAGGATTAGGTCCACCTATAAACTTTGGAGGTGCAAATTTTTGGAACCGTTCTAAGGCACGGTCCTCTCCCTCGTGATTGCCTGGATTATTTCCAGGGTTTCCTGTAGTATTCCCATGGCCCTGACCTTGTTGGTCAACCATACGTTCTAACAGGTCAGCCATTCGCTGGATGGCTGTAGCTACTTGATCTGGCTCATGTTCATTTCCCCTTTCAGGGCTTCGTCCTTGCTCTCCACTTCTACCCCGACCACCGGAGTCCATTTAGATTCAAAGTCTATAAATCCCAATAAAATGTACACTTAGTATTCAAAATGTGAACAAAATAGAGAATACCAAATGAAAATGCACATATACAAGAGTCACACAAAAAAAATGAACCCAGAAAGATTGTTTTCAACTATATACATATATGTACACAAAAGGTTATATACAAAAGTGTACCCAAAAGTCACATATATATCTACAAAGTCATTCCAAAAGAGATACAAATTACCCGACTTCCAGTTGGTACAAAACCCAATATACACAAGAGCACCCAGCTCCAAAATGTAGTCAGTCAACCAAATAACAAAAGAAACCAGCCATGTCGGTTCTAACAAAAGTAATCCGCCAGATAGTTAAAAGAAAGTACAAAGGCGACCTTAAACGCCTTCCCTAGGAGCCCAATTCCCAACAGAACCTAGAGTATCCACCTCGTCCATCAGCTCTGGGCCGGTAGCTCGTGGTGGTGCCTCCGCGACCACATCTAATAGGACCTCACAGTCTAGCATGATACCCCGAGCCCTCTCCCTCAGCTGCCCCTTCAAAGCGAAAAGGTGCTGGTGTGTCATGAAGCTGACGATGAAGAGCGTCCATCCTCTCCACCTCAACTCGGAGGCTCTGCTCCAAATCCCTAATACGCCTTCCCAGCTATCTAATCAAGCGATCGGCCGCCTTCCCCAGGTAACGTCGCTCATCATCCACCGCCAGGACGACCTCGTCGGGATAGCCATACGTATGGCGACACTCACAGGATTGGTGCGGCATCCGACGAAAGGGTGAATACGAAATGTAGGGCTCTCCAGGCCTCCTCTGATATCGGATCACCCGCCTACGCAATAGCCAGTTCACCGGGCCCCCCACACTCGGAGGTCTCAGTCCCGATCCAGATCCTACGCCGCTGGGTCCCGCACCACTAGAACTGCCCAGATCCATACCTACAAACATTAATTTGTTAGTTCACCGGCATTTCAGCTTAAAATATATCATTCAGCTTAAAAGAATCACATATGCCTAATGCCTATCATGTATGTCCCAATTGCTCTGATACCACCTGTGACGCCCCCGCTTCTCCCAAGGGTGAATCCTAAAGTATCGACGGGACACCTGCCTATCTCGTGCCAAGACTCGAAATTTCAAAACAATAAAAACTAGATAAACCAAAAATGTACTATTCACAATATAGCCAACTCCAAAAGAGTTCTATTTATATTCGCAAAAGCAGCTAGTCAAACCACTATATTACATTATGATAACAACCAGCAAAAAGTAGACCCTAAGGAGGGTCCTTATACAAACCACCAAAATAAAAAAAACCATCTTAATTGTACAATTATTACAAGCAAACCTAACTATACTAGTGAATGTGCCAAGGAGTTCCCCGTGTCGTCCTCTGCTAAGGAAAACAAAGGAAACGAGGTAAGCTATATGATTAGTAAGTAAACAGGGGTAAAATCATAAATTGCACATTCGAATAAACATATAAATCCAAATATTTCACATTAGTACAGAAGTGTAACATCACAATGGTAGGATACGGGTTGGCTCTAAAGCCAAGTCATTTCCCATGCGTGACCTCCTGTCGACACTCTGTCGATCACAAATAAGGTCCGTAGAACTCCACTTGTACTCCCACCTAACACCTTATCACCCTCACTGGCCAGTCACCTAACAAACTTGCTCGAGCGAATGAAACGAAATTGAACTTGCTTCGCAAGCTCGGTTCACAAACTTGGTTCACAACTTGAACCTACAAACTTGGTGACCTCAATACTATATTGGATTAGCTTCAACCAAGCCCCGACTGGCTCGAATAGTCCATCCAAGTCTTGAGATCGGGTCCCACAAAAGTCACCCCGAACTACAAGCTCAAGGGGTTCAACACCAAAATAATTCATGTATACACATCTCATAAAGGAACACAAGTGCAAATTAGGGTTTAGGTCGAGTGTGATAAAGTACACGCTCGCCTAAGCACCCTTACATTCATCTCAAAACACATAAGCAACGTATACAAACAAATGACCTGAATACTTACACAAAAAGCAAGTATAGCAAAAATGTGAAGATCACGTCACGTATCTCAGCTAGTAGGCCCCACCAGCACCGTCTAGCTCACCACCATCTGAAATAGAAGATTGCATCACAATACATCACAAATGGCTACTAGAATGCATAAATCAAGCAAAACGGCAAAATTGACACATGCAAGTGCGGAAATGGCATACGGAAATGGAAATGGCAGCATAACAGTTTTGGGTGTCAAAAACTGTTTTCAACACAATTGGAGTTACGAGTGTCGAATCAAAGTACATGAGGTACCGTTACGAAGCTAAGAGGAAGGGCTATAATTTTCATGAAGACACCTTAATCTAGATCTGAATGGAAGCAGGTCAAAATTATGGAAAATAGTACCAGAAATTCGCATTTTAGGGTGACGGAAAGGGTTTGTTTGCTGGACCATAACTCAGAGCTCACAAATCCAAATCAATAAATTCCAAAGGCGTTGGAAAGCTATGTCATATTGGTAAAACTTTTATGTTCTGGACAAAACCTGAATCAATATAGAGCATAGGGAAAAACGGGTCCAAAGTTCCTATCAGAACTGTCCAAATTCAAAGGTAGTTCTGACAACCGATCTTGGTTTGACCATCACTAAAGCTATGGAACTCGGATTTGGATGCACTTTATACCATTTCAAAGCTAAGACCAAGATCTAAATTTCTTATTAAGGGATCAATACCCAGTTCGCATGTTATCAGGATGAACTGTGCATGGTCAGAGGCCAAATCAAGAAACGTCACCAAATCCATAGTTTTGTATAACTATTAGTGTTTTGGTCATAATTCCGGCTACACAGATTCAATTGAGCTGAACTTTTGTAAGCACAACAAGCACTTAAGAAGCTACAACTTTCATGTTTTGAGAAACCTCTGAATCAGCACACAACATAAAGAAAAATAGAGCTCAAGTTCGGATTTGTGGACTGCCCTGTTTCCAGTTTTGCCGGCTTTCGCGCGCCGCAAACGCACAGTCCGTTTCTATGGTTCTCATACAAACTTTCAGGCCAAATTCATACCAAATAAACACACATATACCAGCTTCTAATAGCTTCACAAAAGGCCCAAAATTACTTTCCCAATTTAATCCCAAAACTTACCAAACACTAACCTTAATAAAGATTATAATCTCACCAACTCTAGCCACTTCAAAACTTAACCCATCAAACCCTAACCAAGCTAATCCTTAACCAAGCTTATACTCCTTGCTTTAGCCTAGGGTTTCTTAACCCAAATCGGTTTTTACCATTCACTCACCAAACCAATGAAACCAATCATCGAACACAACCACTACAAGTTCAATAACACAAGATTAGAGCTAAATAAAATGTTTAACAAGAAACCCTAATTAGGGTTCATATGGCCGAACATCAAGGCCCCAAATTTCACCAAATTAATCCATAAAAACAAGTAGGAAACATAAAAGGCACCATACTCAATCACAACTACCATTCTTTACCACAATAACCACTAGTTCATGAATCATTAACCAACTTAAACCTTCAACTAGACTTTCTTACCTCAAAATGACGTATGTATGATGGCTAATGACCTTAGGCCAACTCTAAGGTGGATTCTTTATGCTTCAAGATGAAGATTTATGGATGAATTTTGGTTGACCTTTGCAAACTTTCCCTTGTTTTCTTCTTCTTCTCCCACGGCTCCCTCTCTCTATCTCCCTCTCTTGTTTTGCTTTGTTTTGTCTTACTAAAGACTTGGTTAGGTCTCTTGTGACTAATATGTGGTGCAAGACCACTTAGGAAAGATATTTCTTATGGCTAACCAATCACATAAAAGTACCTTATTTGCTTCTTAACCCTTGCACTTCAACTTAACTTTTGTTCCACTCTTGCCCTCAAACATTTGGAACTCTTTCAATTTACTCCATAGGACTTAAACCTAATCTAGTCCAAAACATGTAATCACACTTAATTGCTTCACTAATCACTTTTCTATCTTAATCACCTATACTTAAACATACTTCATCCATAATAAAAATAATTAAACAACAACCTTTATAACATTGGCAAAATTAAGGTTTTAAACCCAACTTAAACTTGCTAATCTATTGGAACACTAGAGGGTTTACTAGTCTGAGGTTTTCTAACTTTTGAACTTACTTAATCTATATAAAATAAATCGAATCCTATACTTACTTACACCAAAACACACTCTAGAATACCAAACATAAATTACAACTCAAATTTGTGATTGATACAAAAACTAGGATTTTATAAATAATCCAATTTAGGGTTTTCGAATAATTTAGTACAAAATAGAACAAAATGCTATTAATATCACATAATTTTGAAATTAAGGACTATCCGGGGTCTCACAACATATATTATCAATATATTCATGAGGTACCTTCTTAAGTGATTGATATTTAGTAACCAATATAGATTTCTTTTATTCTCTCACATTTTCACTCTTTTAATGAATTTCTCTCAATTTGTCCCAAATCTCTTTACCAGACCTATACCCTTTAACCCTAATGGGTTCGTTTGAATTTAAAGTGTGACAGCCCCATTTTCCCCTAAGGCGAACCAAAGGGTTCGGCGGGCCGCCTACCCAACTTTCGCCAGGACTATGGGGTCAAATCACTCACAACTTCATAGCACGCGTGATAGAAACCAAAGAAAACGAACAATTGGGAAACCACCAAGTTAAATGTAACTTACCAAACCATAATATTCTTGTAATTCATTTGAAGATTGTAGTGAACGATTGAGTCCCAGCGAGAGTTGGGCAGGCGGTCTGCCGAACCCTGGGGTACGCCCTAGGGGGAGGTGGGGCCGTCACAGTTGGTATCAGAGCTTAGGCTTCAGATCTCTGTAGTGTATCTTAGGCTTGAAGTTTAGGATGCCGGACTGTGGGTTTGGTTTGCAATATTAGTGATTCTTGCAGGATATCTCGACTTGATTGGTACAAGATGGAATGCCGAGGACGACATTCTTTTAAGGAGGGGAGTTTGTGATGCCCCGAAAAAAAAAATGAGTTTGAGAACCCGAAAATTTTCTAATTTTCTAGGGTTTATTTTTTTTTAATCGCCCGCCTTTTCTACATTTTCTTGATTAGAAAAATTCTCCATATAAAGTTTATGAGCAAAGATAGTTTTAAAATGATTTTTCTAGTATCGGTTAGCTTTTGAGAAATTAAGAGCGTATTTTGAACGTGGGACCCGCAAGTGCGGTAAATGCATTATATTTTTGACAACTTGTTGGAATTTTGTATTAAGTGATATTATTTTACAAGGTGTTAAGATATTTGTATTGGAGAGACAAAAAGATAAGTTTTACACCTAAAGGTGACAAGTGTCACCATAAGATTTAGTCTTGAGTTTGACTACTATTCATAACTTTACCATTTAATTAAAATTGGCCAAAAATCTCTTCATTTTGCAAGCTTCTTGGCCGAATTTATTGGAGAGCAAAATAAAGAAAAGCTATCAATTTCTTCCTTCTATTTCTTTCTCAATCTTCAAATCCAACCAATAAAACTCCAAATCATTCCATAAAATCTCTTTGCTAAGTGGTCTTGAGGTGTTTTGTGGAGTTGTTTGGAAAGCTAAGGTGACTAGTTGCTCTATCTCTTGTATTGCTAAGGTGAGTTGTGAAGGACCCCTCTCCTTCCTCTAATGATGTTCAATTCATGATTGGTGGTGGTATAAGATGCACTTTTATGGATTATATCTTGATTTTGGTTGAATTGGTGAAGTTTTATAATTTTTGGGGAATTTTCTGTTTTAATATGAACATGGTTGTGTGGTTATATATGATAATTGGAAATGATGTTTAAAGACTCTATGAGGTGGAAAAAGTGGTTAATTGCAAACAATTTCTGTTTTGAAAGAAATTTTGGAAAGTTAAGGTTTATGATAATAACATTCTGCCCGAATTTGTAGCTCATAGATAGAGGCTGAATTGGCTTTGGCTTAAAACATGAAAGTTGTAGGTAATACCATTTTAGAGGTGCCTACAAAATTTCAATTCAATCGGAGTAGTGTAGAATGAGAAAAGTCGAAATTACTATTGCTGTCCTGGTTTTACCCGAATGTAAGAATTGCGCCTGTAATTGGTTGTTTTGGTCAGGATTGCTTCCGAATTAGTTGTTGAGGCCTTATGATGAAATTTATCCCTATTTCTTAGCTATCAGCTGGTTTTGGAATTTCTGGATTTGGACTTGGAGAGCCTGAGTTATGATGTTTCCGCTAGAATGCGTTCTGTGAAGCTGTTTTTGTGATTCTGGTGTAGTTTCTTGTGTTTTTGACCTGGTTACACTCGAAACTGGGTTGAGTGACCTTCTGTAATATTGTAACCCTATCTCTTAGTTTCGAAACGGTGTATCTTGTAAGTTCATCCGACAATCTTAGCGCCTTTGGTACCATTACCGTAAAATGACGTCAAAACTATTTTTCTGGTTTTGAGTTTAACTTTCATTTCTAGAGTTTTCCCTAGCTTGACTTGTCTTTGTACTACTTGGAGCTTGATGAATGACTATTGGATGAACTTGTTGTTGTGTGTGTACCTTTGGGACTGGCTGAGGAAATAATGAAGCCATGATGGCTGGAAAAGTTAGCAAATTCAGGGGAAGTGCTGTCCGAACTTTGAAGGGACTTGTTTGCATTGAGTTTGTGATCTAAGACTTGGATTTGAGCAAGACAATGATATATGATGGATGGTTTCTCAGCCATGGAGGTGAGTGACCTCAAACTATTTCTGAAGTTATTCATGAACCGTTTCCTGCATTATTTACTTTTAAACTGTTTCCAAAGTTACTTTTGTACCGTTTTCTTGCATTATTTACCTTTAAACTATTTCCAAAGTTACTTTTGAACTGTTTTCTTGCATATCATGCGTGCTTGCATGTGAGTGTTCCTTATTTGCTATATTTTGTTGACTTCATGACTTGTATTATTGATTGATAACGTGTTAAGTGCTTTGAATGATTTCCAAAACGAGCTTTCTAGGCGAGTGTGTACTTTATCGCACTCGACCTAAATAACTGTGCAATTTTCAAGGATTTAATTATTGAAATGCTAGTTGCGCATGAATGTAAGCCGTTTGGCTGAATTGGCCACTGCCCTTTGTTACCGATCGACCCGAGCCAGAAGCGGACTCGGTCGGGCGATATGGTGACCTGGGTGAATTTGGTATACTCGAGTATTACCTTGTAGTCCCGCTACGTTCGGATGGGTGGAGTTCGGCCAATGGTCGGATGGGTGAAGTCCGGCCAATGGTCGGATGGGTGGAGTCCGGTCAATGTCCGGAAAAGGGGATGAACGAACAAAAGGATGAACGAGGGATTCTACTTAAAAAAAAAATGTATTTTCAAACAATTGGAGGAATAAGGGGAAATGTCAGGGGAACGAATGAACAAACGAATAGCTCCATGTGAGCCCGTATCCTTTTAATGAATGTTACTATCGCTTTCCATTGTAAATGTTCCTTGAATTATTGATACTCCATTTTAATGTATTGTAAATGTTGTAATTGTTTCTGGACTTATCATTTGATTTATGACATCATTGAAATGAACTATTGTGAAACCGATTTGATTACTGATTTTAATGGTTACTCGCTGAGCTTCTAGCTCACCCCAAAAATATTTTATTCCCCTCCACAGGGCTCGTGGCGAAGGAAGGCTTGTAGTACTTGTGCACGTGTTTGGATGGCCTATATCTTGTACAATTTGTGTGACGCCCTACATCTCCCTAAGGCGGACCAAAGGGTATCCGCGGACGCCTGCCCAGCTCTCGCCAGGACTCAAGCAATTTCTTCAATTTAAATCCGAACTAAACACATCGAAGAGAACAACATGAACACAATTAATGCGGAAGCGTTCAAGCATAGAATCATCCATTACTCCACCCATAGATAGGGCGTTCAAGATACAACTTAAATCCAAAATATACGTCAGGCCCAAAAGTTACACTTCAATTCCAAAAGTACAATCCCAATAAAGGACATAGCCACTAACAATAGAAAACCTTAAAACAAAAATACAGCGAAGGGTTTTCTCCAAACTTCTCTAAGATTCGGTCCTGTTAAGGAAAACAAAACTATAGGGTAAGCAAAACGCTCGTGAGGCCAAGAACACACATGCAAGCACTTTGTCAAATAACAATCCCAAATTTAATAAATAAAACCATGTCTTTTCAATAATCAATCATTCAAACAGGAAAGGTAATCAGAAACAATTCAAGGATATAGTAGCTCTCAGGAGCTAAGTTCCACTCGCTCTGCCGATGTCATTCGTATACCTTCCCGCGTTGACCCTCCTGTCAACCGGGTCGGTATTTCCATTTCCGTAGATCACCATTTACTTCCCTCCGTCCACCGTACACCTCAAGGGCCCACAAGTAATTTACAAGGCGATACTCCACGAGTATGCCAAGCAAGACCTCTCATTAGGTCGAGCTTATATATATCTCATGGCTCGCCCCAGTCCCCGACCAAGCCCATTGCCGGCTCGAGTCCAAGGTCGGCCTATGAGTTTGGGTGTCCCCCATTCATTTAAAAGTCGAGGAGGTTCACTCCATCGACGTATGTATTCATAACATACCATTGCATTTCAGTCATTCATTCAATACATTACAATCATTCAATACATTTCACTAATTCATTTGAAATTAGAACAAGTGCGATAAAGTACGCACCCGCCCTTATTTTCTTAAAATTCCAACAATTACCACAAATAAACATGTATCAAAATTCACACACTTGACACTCACCGAGTAATTCAATAAAAATTATTTTCTGGGAGTTCAAGTGTCCACTGTGAGATCCTCTTGAAGGTCTCCTTGTGCGCCTGGTAATTAATAGTGGATAATCACACAATTAACCCACTTATCAAGAAGATTGTACACTAGTACAATCTAAGGATTATTTCACAAAAGAAACCTCAATTACACGTAAATCGAGGTTCAACTTGCCTTTTATTATGTACAATATTATTTGAGTTTTTATCATGAAAATCGAGGGAAAACGTTGGAAACCTCTTAGAAAGTACTATAAGTTCCTAGAAGACACTTTTCCATGAATCGAAGTGAAAAGTGTTCAAAAATGAGCTTGAAGATGCAGGGTTGGTTTACAAGGCAGAATTAAGTTGGATTTTGCCAACTTTGAAAATTCGGCACGATTCACACGTTGCAAACCAGCCTCTGAAATTTGTCACTCAAGTAGTGTTACAAGTGAGGTGTATAACAAAACAAGCGGATCAAGAATCGGAGTTTCGAGTACCGAGATACGGTAGCCCGAAGTTAGGGAAATTCAAGACTGGAGAAGAATTTCCAGATTTGAACCTCCAACACGAGGAATTTAATTGGGTATCGAAACGAACTTGGATTGGTACCAAAATTGGCAGTATTTTACTCCCATATGAAAGGTACCGTTCTATCAAATTTCAGGGAAAAATACCTTCGGAAAGATAGTTAATTAGTCAACCAAAGTTCAGGAAAAATTGTAAGGCAATCTGCCTTTAAACTTTCATTACCCATTTCAAAACGTTTAATCAAGCAAACTATCCAATCATGGTTCATTTGTGAAATAAAGGCCTAAGAAACATCCATAATGCCTTTGGTAAGTGTTTAGTATCAAGAACATCAATTAACAAGTTCACTCCAAGATCTTGTTCCAAACCAGTCCAAACATTAGGGTTTTCCAAAACAGGGCAGTCCTTTTGTTTTGGTCACAATTCAGTCAATTTAACTCGGAATCGAGCATGGCTTACGCCGTTGGAAAATACATTCATAGAGCTAAAATATCACAGAGGAAATTGTTTCCAAATTCGGCACCCATCTGGTTCAAAATCGGGCATCAAGTTGCTGCCTGAACATTTCATTCCAGATGAACAGAGCAACAGGACAGAGAACATAAAACATTTGGTTCGGCTTGCTCACAAAGAATCAGAACGTGCATTATATACCAAATTAAATCCAGGAATGTCTAATTTCAAACACCACCAAAGGTACATGATTTCGACATCCGAGGACAGAGTTATAGCCGAAATACTACCACTGGTCAGAGTCATACGCGAACAGTTTTCCAGATTTGCTAGTTTCTCAAAAAAAATTCATTTGCTCAATCAAACCTCAATATTTTCCAATGAAATTTTTCACACATCTAATACATCCTATAAACATCCAATTCGAGCCATTAGATCATTAAAAACTGGCCTTGAAATGGCCGAACATGGCAGGGGCAAAATTGGAAATTTTTGCTTCTTACACCCAATGAAGTTTCTACTAATTACCCACCACTAATGCATCATTTTAACCACTAAACCAACAATATAACCACCATCAATCATCAAATCAGCAACAACAACCCAAGTGTGGGAATTCAAAGAGCCCACTATCACATTTTGTACACCATACACAGGCTAACCAAATGCATGCATGAACTTAACAAGGTAAGATAGCTTCCAAACTTCAAGTTTCCAAGAGTGGATCATCACTTACTTTGGTTTGGTGTTCAAACAGAATTTTCGGCCCTCTATTACCCCAGAAAAACCGTGATTTCCAGCCCTTGTTTGCAGCTCAAAATGCTCCTCAAGTATCAAGCTAAGTGTGGTGCAAGTTTGGTTGAATTTGGAGATGATTTGAGGTGGTTTTGTGTGAGATTTGTGAGCTGAAAATTTGAAGTAATGGAGTTAGAGAAAGGAGGGTGTTGGCCGGCTGTCTTGAGAGGAAGAGAGAGGGTGATCAGATTTTTCTTAAGCTTCCAAGGGAAGATACTAACTTGTGGCCACAAATCACCCATTAGTCAACTCTCATTAGGGCTCGTTTGGCACGTTTTTGGCTCGATTTTCTCGTGCGTTTGGTTCACTAGTGCACTAAACCTCTAATGCATATATATTCATGTAAATATTCTTCACTCTTAATTGTCCCGAAATATGGGTCTAAAGTCCCTCAAATGAAGTCGCGCGTGTGAAAGCGCGTACCGTCAAATTTAACGTTATAACGCGAAACTTCCGAGAAATTCTTATAATGATTGCACTATTAACTATCACTTGAGTTTTTATTCATAAGATTACCTATTTTAGGACCATAGTACAAGTCTCCAATATTCCAAGTTTATTGTGCTACTACGCGGATAAAATCTCCAAGTACTATTCACTATTTTTACTAAACGCGCTCCAGGAAATTAATCTTCGAAACGAATCATTTTAAAAATATAACGAAGTTATATTACCATGTATTTAGGTCTAATAAGACTAGAAAATATTTCTTGGAAATAAAATCCAATTAAATAATTTATTAAGCCATAATTAAGCATAAAATAATAGTTTTTACGAGTCCTCACATCCTCTCCCCCTTAAGAAAATTTCGTCCTCGAAATTTACCTTGGTTGATGAACAAGTCTGGGTACTTCTCTCTGATTGTCTCTTCAACTTCCCATGTTGCCTCCTCTACTCCATGGTTCTTCCATAGAACTTTCACTAGTGGTATCTGCTTGTTCCTCAATTCCTTCACCTTTCGATCCAGAAGTTTTACCGGTCTCTCCTCATAGGTCAGGGTTTCATCGATCTCAATATTCTCTGGTTGTAAAACATGAGAGGGGTCTGGATGATATTTCTTAAGCATGGACACATGAAACATGTTATGAATACGAGATAAGCTCGGTGGTAATTCCAGCTTATAGGCTACATTCCCAACTCGTTGAATAATCTTATAAGACCCTACAAACCTTGGTTGTAGTTTCTTCCCTTTTCCGGACATCAAACTTGTCTTTAAAGGCGTAATCTTGAGAAATACCATATCTCCAACAGTGAACTCCAAATCCTTTCTCCGATTGTCGGCATAACTTTTTTGTCTACTCTGAGCGGTTTGAATTCTTTGCCGTACCAATTTTACCTTTTCATTAGCCTCCTCAATCCAAGATACAGTAGTCGGGTCTAAAATTTTTCGTTCACCTACTTCATCCCAACAAATTGGGGATCTACACTTCCGACCATAAAGTGCCTCATACGGGGCCATCTGAATAGAAGAGTGAAAACTATTATTGTAGGCAAATTCTACTAAAGTCAAGAACTTACTCCAATTCTCTCCAAAATCCAGTACACAAGTCCTCAACATGTCCTCAAGAGTTTGAATTGTTCTTTCAGATTGTCCATCAGTCTGGGGATGATAGGTGGTACTAAAATTTAACTTAGTCCCCAACACTTCCTGCATCTTTTGCCAAAACCTTGAAACAAATCTTGGATCCCTATCTGACACAATACTCACAGGTATACCATGTAGTCTGATGATCTCATCCAAGTACAACCTGGCCAACTTCTCCAATGGATACTTCATGTTAATCGGTAGAAAATGAGCTGATTTAGTCAATCTATCCACTATCACCCAAATGGCATCATGGCCTCTCTGTGTCCTTGGTAAGCCTGATACAAAATCCATGGTGATATTTTCCCATTTCCACTCAGGTATTTCTAGAGGTTGCAAAAGTCCTGAGGGTTTTTTATGTTCGGCTTTAACCTGTTGACAAACCAAGCATGTCTGAACAAATTGGGCAATTTCCTTCTTCATATTTTTCCACCAATATAGACTTTTCAAGTCTTGGTACATTTTATTCCCTCCTGGATGTACCGTAAACTTTGATCGGTGTGCCTCTTCCAAAATTTCTTTTCTAAGCCCATCATCCTTTGGCATAACCATCCGATTTCGAAATCTCAATATTCCATCTGATCCCAAATTGAAATCGGTCTGGTCTCCCATCTTAACTTTCTCCACCAACTTTTGCACTTCAGGGTCCTTTTCCTGAGATTCCTTAATGCGTTCCAATAAAGTGGAGGTTATCACAATATTCCCCAAAATTACTTTCCTTGGTTCTAATCGAGGATTCCAATAGCTAACTTCCTCTAACAACTGAAATTCCTTAACCATCAATCCAGCCATTTGTACCTGACGGCTCAAAGCATCGGCCACTACATTGGCCTTTCCAGGGTGGTACTTAATCGTACAATCATAATCTTCCAGAAATTCCATCCATCTACGTTGCCTCAAATTCAGCTCCTTCTGAGAAAATAAGTACTTAAGGCTTTTGTGATCTGCAAAAACCTCAAATGTCACTCCGTACAAATAGTGTCTCCATTTCTTCAAAGCAAAGACCACAGCCGCTAACTCCAAATCATGGGTCGGATAATTTCCTTCATGCGGTTTCAATTTTCTAGAGGCATAAGCTATCACTTTATCATTTTGCATCAAAACACATCCCAAACCTTCCTTAGAAGCATCGGTGTAAACTACAAAACTATCCCGTCCATTAGGTAGAGCTAGAACAGGCACTCTAGTCAACCGTCTTTTCAACTCCTGAAAACTTCCTTCACACTTAGGACTCCAAATAAATTTTCCATTTTTCTTGGTCAACTCAATCATAGGTCCAGCAATTTTCGAAAAATCCTGGATGAATCTCCGGTAATACCCTGTCAATCCTATAAAACTCCGAACTTCGGTTGGGTTTTCCGGTCGTTTCCATTTCGAAACAGCTTCAACTTTAGCTGGGTCCACTTTAATCCCATCCTCAGAAATTATATGCCCTAGGAAAGTCACTTCTTTTAGCCAGAATTCACACTTGCTAAACTTAGCATATAACTGATGTTCCCTCAAGATTTGTAAAACAATTCTCAAATGCTTCTCATGATCCTTCGTATTCTTAGAATACACCAAAATATCATCAATGAAGATCACCACAAATTGATCCAAGTAAGGCTTAAAAACCCTATGCATTAAATCCATGAAAGCGGCCGGTGCATTGGTTAACCCAAAAGGCATCACTGCAAACTCAAAGTGCCCATACCTCGAGTTAAAAGCAGTGTTAGGTATGTCCTTCTCCAAAATCCTCAATTGATAGTAACCTTGCCTTAGATCCAACTTTGAAAACACTACCGCCCCTTGCAGTTGGTCAAACAGTTCATCAATGTGGGGTAGTGGGTATTTATTCTTAACAGTAACATCATTTAAACCTCGATAATCTATACATAACCTCAAACTCCCATCTTTCTTCTTTACAAACAAAACTGGGGCTCCCCACGGGGAATCACTCTCCCGTATAAAACCCCGTTCCAACAAATCCTGTAATTGTAACTTCAATTCCTTTAATTCAGCTGGAGCCATCCTATATGGTGTCCTTGATATAGGTGCGGTTCCCGGAGTTACATCAATTTTAAAAGCTATTTCCCGTTCCGGGGGTAGAGACTCCAATTCTTCGGAAAAACATCAGAAAATTCTTTCACTACTGGTGTGTCCTTCAGATTCACCTTTTCGCTAGGGGTATTAATAAGAAAAGCCAAATATCCTTGAGCTCCATTATTTAACAATTTTCTAGCCCGAATTCTTGAAATAAGTGCAGACGAGGCTAACTTACCCCTCACATCCAATTTCAGGGTTGCTTCCCCTGGAATACACAATTCTACAATTTTCGTCCTACAATTCAGTTGGGCATTATAACGGGCTAACCAATCCATCCCTAGGATCACATCATATCCTTTAATCGCTAGGCCTATCAAATCGGCCAGCAATTTTCTTTCCTTCACGCAGATTTCACTATTCTTATACACCAGATTAGCAATTAGACTTTTGTCCCCAGTGGGTGTTATAACCTCCAAGTCATATGGTAACTTAATTGGTTTCAAGTCTATTCCACTCATGAAATCAGGGTTTACAAAAGAGTGTGTTGCACCCGGATCAATTAAAACCCTAGCTAGGCGGTGAAAGATTGGAATTGTACCTTCAACCACCTCGGTCGCCTCTGGAACTTGTGGATAGTCCAATGCGTAGACCCTAGCCGGTACTTTCGGTCGACTTCCTCCGGCATTGGTCTGCTTAGAGGTTGATTTTTCAGGCCTCTGCAGGCTTCCCCCTGTCTTCGACGATTTCGGACAATTTGCGATTTGATGCTCAGTGCTCCCACACAGTAAGCATTTTCCCAACTTCCTCCAGCAATCGTTCTCAGAGTGGTTGGATTTACCACAATACCCACATGTAACTTGAGGGGTCACAGTCGATCCAACAGATGGTGCCCCCCTAACTTGAGTCGTCCCGCTACGACCTCCCCTAGATAGAGCTCCCCTAGAAGCTCCAGCAGTTCTCGTTCCTCCTTCCCCTCTTCCCTTTTTAGAAGGGTGTACAAACTTACTGGTCTGCCCAGTAGTGCGACTAGGGAAATTCCTTTTTCTGTTGTGGAAATCCCTCACTTGAGATCTTGCATTCTCAACCCTTTGCGCTTTCTCTAAAGCCTCAGTAAAAGTAGAGATTTGGGCTGCAGCCAGGCCCTCCTGAAGTTCCACATTAAGCCCCTGTACAAACCTTCTAATCCTCCTCCGTTCATTGGCTATTAACTCAGGAGCGTATTTGGAAAGTTTAGTAAACTTCCCTTCATACTCTGCTACAGTAAGGGTTCCTTGTTTCAACTTAATAAATTCGTCCTCCCTTTTCTCTTGGATTAAGGGCGGAAGAAACTTCTCATTAAACTCCCTTGTGAAATTCTCCCAAGTCCAAGGGGTTCGAGCCCTTTCCCATTTTCCTTTTATCAAATCCCACCAAGCACGGGCTATTCCCTCAAATTGGAAAGCAGCAAAGTTCACTCGCCTATCCTCAGTGTAGTCTAGTGCGGCGAATATATTGGTCATCCTTTCTAACCAATTCTCCGCTACTTCGGGGTCAGGTTCACCCATAAACTTAGGCGGGTTAAACTTTAGGAATCTTTCCAGGGCTCTATCCTCTCCCCTATCCTGGCCCCCAGGTTGGTTAAATAGTCCAGGACCCTGTCTCTCCGCTAGACGTTCTAGGATATCAGTCATCCTATTGATGGCAGTAGTCACTTGGTTACCCTCAATATTTCCCTGTCCCTGGGTCGGTCCAGTTGCCGATCCCTGGTCATCCCCCTGAGGTTGGGCCTGTCTAGACGCTCGTCCACGGCCTCGACCACTTCTTAGTCCTTCCATTAGCCTAAATGTGCCTAGTACAAAAAATAGATTAACTTAAGCAGAAAAGAAGAAATATATCAAAATTAGAACCAACCAAGAAAGCATTGAAATTAACAATAATTTACATTCATAAACATGTCAAGTTCGTACAATTAGCAAGTTAGGGACAATTCACAAAAATATAGCACACAGGTGCTCAAAAGTATACTTTGAGTCACAGAAGACTAAAGTAAGAACAAGTGCCCAAAAGTAGGCCACACAAGCATGCAAAATACAATGGCCTCGGCACTCGCGTCACCCTAACTAGTCCTAACTGTACCAGTCAAAAGTCAAAAGGGGTCAACGACCAAGATCCTAGTCCACAGCGGGGCTATCAGGAGGAACCTCCTCCTCGGGATCCTCCTCCTTATTGTCAGGAATCACCTCAGTAGCGTCCTCAACCAAACTAGTAGCATCAACCAGGATCTCGAAAGCCCGAGTACGGACATCCCGTCCTAACCTAATGAGTCGAGCCCTAGTATCCCGAAGCTCCTCATTAACCACTGCAGATGTGGCTACCTCACCCTCCAGCACCTCCTCAAGCTCGGCAATCCGCTCACCCTGAGCGCCAACCATCTGCCTAAGCCCGTCTACCTCAGCTTGTAAATCACGGTTGGCATCCACCAACTGACGACGCTCGTCGTCCAGAGCAAGCACTATATGGTTCGGGTAGGCGAAAGTCAACCTACACGAACATCGAGGGTATCTATCATAAGGTAAGTAGCGTGCTCGAGCTCCTCCCGCTAGAGCTCGGTAGAAGATAGTCCTAAGAGACTCGTAATGACCATTCGCATGGCCATTCCTATTAGCTGCCGGGGCTCCATTTCCGTCATCCATCCCTGTAAAATAATAACAATAATATTTTTCAGGTTAGAAACTTAAATCACTACTCAGTTCCAATATCCTGCAATGCATGCCTAACTTAATCGTTGGCTCATCCCAATCGTCCCTTGAGGTAGGACTAACTTAGATGCTTGCTCGCCTCAAGTATCACTTAGGGTAGGATTAAGTCATTCCATATCGAGTCTTAAAGGTAGAGTATCTAATATGTCTCCCATATAGACCTCTAACCTAGTGCTCTGATACCAACTGTGATGCCCCACATCTCCTTAAGGCGGACCAAAGGGTATCCGCGGACGCCTGCCCAGCTCTCGCCAGGACTCAAGCAATTTCATTCAATTTAAATCCGAACTAAACACATCGAAGAGAACAACAAGAACACAATTAATGTGGAAGCGTTCAAGCATAGAATCATCCATTACTCCACCCATAGATAGGGCGTTCAAGATACAACTTAAATCCAAAATATACGTCAGGCCCAAAAGTTACACTTCAATTCCAAAAGTACAATCCCCATAAAGGACATAGCCACTAACAATAGAAAACCTTAAAACAAAAGTACAGCGAAGGGTTTTCTCCAAACTTCTCCAAGATTCGGTCCTGTTAAGGAAAACAAAACTATAGGGTGAGCAAAACGCTCGTGAGGCCAAGAACACACATGCAAGCACTTTGTCAAATAACAATCCCAAATTTAATAAATAAAACCATGTCTTTTCAATAATCAATCATTCAAACAGGAAAGGTAATCAGAAACAATTCAAGGATATAGTAGCTCTCAGGAGCTAAGTTCCACTCGCTCTGCCGATGTCATTCGTATAACTTCCCGCGTTGACCCTCCTGTCAACCGGGTCGGTATTTCCATTTTCGTAGATCACCACTAACTTCCCTCCGTCCACCGTACACCTCAAGGGCCCACAAGTCATTTATAAGGCGATACTCCACGAGTATGCCAAGCAAGACCTCTCATTAGGTCGAGCTTTTATATATCTCATGGCTCGCCCCAGTCCCCGACCAAGCCCATTGCCGGCTCAAGTCCAAGGTCGGCCTATGAGTTTGGGCGTCCCCCATTCATTTAAAAGTCGAGGAGGTTCACTCCATCGACGTATGTATTCATAACATACCATTGCATTTCAGTCATTCATTCAATACATTACAATCATTCAATACATTTCACTAATTCATTTGAAATTAGAACAAGTGCGATAAAGTACGCACCCGCCCTTATTTTCTTAAAATTCCAACAATTACCACAAATAAACATGTATCAAAATACACACACTTGACACTCACCGAGTAATTCAATAAGAATTATTTTCTGGGAGTTCAAGTGTCCACTGTGAGATCCTCTTGAAGGTCTCCTTGTGCGCCTGGCAATTAATAGTGGATAATCACACAATTAACCCACTAATCAAGAAGATTGTACACTAGTACAATCTAAGGATTATTTCGCAAAAGGAACCTCAATTACACGTAAATCGAGTTTCAACTTGCCTTTTATTATGTACAATATTATTTGAGTTTTTATCATGAAAATCGAGGCAAAAAGTTTAAGAATGTCAAAAGGATAAAGAGTTCTTGAAAAACTCTATTCCTTTGAAATTGGAAAATTTTCAGTTTTATTATGAATCTTTGAAAAATCGTAACTCGCTCGGAAACCTCTTAAAAATCGTATGTCGAGAATTGGAAAACTTTATACCGTTGGAAACCTCTTAGAAAGTACTATAAGTTCCTAGAAGACACTTTTCCATGTATCGAAGTGAAAAGTGTTCAAAAATGAGCTTGAAGATGCAGGGTTGGTTTACAAGGTAGAATTAAATTGGATTTTGGCCAACTTTGAAAATTCGACACGATTCACACGTTGCAAACCAGCCTCTGAAATTTGTCACTCAAGTAGTGTTGCAAGTGAGGTGTATAACAAAACAAGCAGATCAAGAATCGGAGTTTCGAGTACCGAGATACGGTAGCCCGAAGTTAGGGAAATTCAAGACTGGAGAAGAATTTCCAGATTTGAACCTCCAACACGAGGAATTTAATTGGGTATCGAAACGAACTTGGATTGGTACCAAAATTGGCAGTATTTTACTCCCATATGAAGGGTACCGCTCTATCAAATTTCAGGGAACAATACCTTCAGAAAGATAGTTAATTAGTCAACCAAAGTTCAGGAAAAATTGTAAGGCAATCTGCCTTTAAACTTTCATTACCCATTTCAAAACGTTTAATCAAGCAAACTATCCAATCATGGTTCATTTGTGAAATAAAGGCCTAAGAAACATCCATAATGCCTTTGGTAAGTGTTTAGTATCAAGAACATCAATTAACAAGTTCACTCCAAGATCTTGTTCCAAACCAGTCCAAACATTAGGGTTTTCCAAAACAGGGCAGTCCTTTTGTTTTGGTCACAATTCAGTCAATTTAACTCGGAATCGAGCATGGCTTACGCCGTTGGAAAATACATTCATAGGGGTAAAATATCACAGAGGAAATTGTTTCCAAATTCGGCACCCATCTGGTTCAAAATCGGGCATCAAGTTGCTGCCTGAACACTTCATTCCAGATGAACAGAGCAACAGGACAGAGAACATAAAACATTTGGTTCGGCTTGCTCACAAAGAATCAGAACGTGCATTATATACCAAATTAAATCCAGGAATGTCTAGTTTCAAACGCCACCAACGGAACATGATTTTGACATCCGAGGACAGAGTTATAGCCGAAATACTACCACTGGTCAGAGTCATACGCGAACAGTTTTCCAGATTTGCTAGTTTCTCAAAAAAAATTCATTTGCTCAATCAAACCTCAATATTTTCCAATGAAAATTTTCACACATCTAATACATCCTATAAACATCCAATTCAAGCCATTAGATCATTAAAAATTAGCCTTGAAATGGCCGAACATGGCAGGGGCAAAATCAGAAATTTTTGCTTCTTACACCCAATGAAGTTTCTACTAATTACCCACCACTAATGCATCATTTTAACCACTAAACCAACAATATAACCACCATCAATCATCAAATCAGCAACAACAACCCAAGTGTGGGAATTCAAAGAGCCCACTATCACATTTTGTACACCATACACAGGCTAACCAAATGCATGCATGAACTTAACAAGGTAAGATAGCTTCCAAACTTCAAGTTTCCAAGAGTGGATCATCACTTACTTTGGTTTGGTGTTCAAACAGAATTTTCGGCCCTCTATTACCCCAGAAAAACCGTGATTTCCAGCCCTTGTTTGCAGCTCAAAATGCTCCTCAAGTATCAAGCTAAGTGTGGTGCAAGTTTGGTTGAATTTGGAGATGATTTGAGGTGGTTTTGAGTGAGATTTGTGAGCTGAAAATTTGAAGTAATGGAGTTAGAGAAAGGAGGGTGTTGGCCGGCTGTCTTGAGAGGAAGAGAGAGGGTGATCAGATTTTTCTTAAGCTTCCAAGGGAAGATACTAACTTGTGGCCACAAATCACCCATTAGTCAACTCTCATTAGGGCTCGTTTGGCACGTTTTTGGCTCGATTTTCTCGTGCGTTTGGTTCACTAGTGCACTAAACCTCTAATGTATATATATATTCATGTAAATATTCTTCACTCTTAATTGTCCCGAAATATGGGTCTAAAGTCCCTCAAATGAAGTCGCGCGTGTGAAAACGCGTACCGTCAAATTTAACGTTATAACGCGAAACTTCCGAGAAATTCTTATAACGATTGCACTATTAACTATCACTTGAGTTTTTATTCATAAGATTACCTATTTTAGGACCATAGTACAAGTCTCCAATATTCCAAGTTTATTGTGCTACTACGCGGATAAAATCTCCAAGTACTATTCACTATTTTTGCTAAACGCGCTCCAGGAAATTAATTTTCTAAACGAATCATTTTAAAAATATAACGAAGTTATATTACCATGTATTTAGGTCTAATAAGACTAGAAAATATTCCTTGGAAATAAAATCCAATTAAATAATTTATTAAGCCATAATTAAGCATAAAATAATAGTTTTTACGAGTCCTCACAATTTGGATGTTAGAATCATTTTATGTATAGTTGGGAATTGTTTCCGCTTCGCTTTTGACATGTAATTTTTGAAGAATTTGATGTATATTGGAGATTTACATTGTAATATTTGAGTTTTATTCTTGTAATTCATTTGAAGATTGTAGTGAACGACTGAGTCCCGGCGAGAGCTGGGCAGGCGGTCCGCCGAACCCTGGGGTACGCCCTAGGGGGAGGTGGGGCCGTCACAGTTGGTATCAGAGCTTAGGCTTCAGATTTCTGTAGTGTATCTTAGGCTTGAAGTTTAGGATGCCGGACTGTGGGTTTGGTTTGCAATAGTAGTGATTCTTGCGGGATATCTCGACTTGATTGGTATAAGATGGAATGTCGAGGACGACATTCTTTTAAGGAGGGGAGTTTGTGACGCCCCGAAAAAAAAAATGAGTTTGAGAATCCGGAAATTTTCTAATTTTCTAGGGTTTATTTTTTTTTTAATCGCCCGCCTTTTCTACATTTTCTTGATTAGAAAAATTCCCCAGATAAAGTTTATGAGCAAAGATAGTTTTAAAATGATTTTTCTAGTATCGGTTAGCTTTTGAGAAATTAAGAGCGTATTTTGAACATGGGACCCGCAAGTGCGGTAAATACATTATATTTTTGACAACTTGTTGGAATTTTGTATTAAGTGATATTATTTTACAAGGTGTTAAGATATTTGTATTGGAGAGACAAAAAGATAAGTTTTACACCTAAAGGTGACAAGTGTCACCATAAGATTTAGTCTTGAGTTTGACTACTATTCATAACTTTACCATTTAATTAAAATTGGCCAAAAATCTCTTCATTTTGCAAGCTTCTTGGCCGAATTTATTGGAGAGCAAAAGAAAGAAAAGCTATCAATTTCTTCCTTCTATTTCTTTCTCAATCTTCAAATCCAACCAATAAAACTCCAAATCATTCCATAAAATCTCTTTGCTAAGTGGTCTTGAGGTGTTTTGTGGAGTTGTTTGGAAAGCTAAGGTGACTAGTTGCTCTATCTCTTGTATTGCTAAGGTGAGTTGTGAAGGACCCCTCTCCTTCCTCTAATGATGTTCAATTCATGATTGGTGGTGGTATAAGATGCACTTTTATGGATTATATCTTGATTTTGGTTGAATTGGTGAAGTTTTATAATTTTTGGGGATTTTTCTGTTTTAATATGAACATGGTTGTGTGGTTATATATGATGATTGGAAATGATGTTTAAAGACTCTATGAGGTGGAAAAAGTGGTTAATTGCAAACAATTTCTGTTTTGGAAGAAATTTTGGAAAGTTAAGGTTTATGATGATAACATTCTGCCCGAATTTGTAGCTCATAGATACAGGCCAAATTGGCCTTGGCTTAAAACATGAAAGTTGTAGGGAATGACATTTTAGAGGTGCCTACAAAATTTCAGGTCAATCGGAGTAGTGTAGAATGAGAAAAGTCGAAATTACTATTGCTGTCCTGGTTTTACCCGAATGTAAGAATTGCGCCTGTAATTGGTTGTTTTGGTCAGGATTGCTTCCGAATTAGTTGTTGAGGCCTTATGATGAAATTTATCCCTGTTTCTTAGCTATCAGCTGGTTTTGGAATTTCTGGATTTGGACTTGGAGAGCCTGAGTTATGATGTTTCCGCTAGAATGCGTTCTGTGAAGCTGTTTTTGTGATTCTGGTGTAGTTTCTTGTGTTTTTGACCTGGTTACACTCGAAACTGGGTTGAGTGACCTTCTGTAATATTGTAGCCCTATCTCTTAGTTTCGAAATGGTGTATCTTGAACTTCATCTGACAATCGTAGCGCCTTTGGTACCATTACCGCAAAATGACGTCAAAACTGTTTTTCTGGTTTTGAGTTTAACTTTCATTTCTGGAGTTTTCCCTAGCTTGACTTGTCTTTGTACTACTTGGAGCTTGCTGAATGACTATTGGATGAATTTGTTGTTGTGTGTGTACCTTTGGGACTGGCTGAGGAAATAATGAAGCCATGATGGCTGGAAAAGTTAGCAAATTCAGGGGAAGTGCTGTCCGAACTTTGAAGGGACTTGTTTGCATTGAGTTTGTGATCTAAGACTTGGATTTGAGCAAGGCAATGATATATGATGGATGGTTTCTAAGCCATGGAGGTGAGTGACCTCAAACTATTTCTGAAGTTATTTATGAACCGTTTCCTGCATTATTTACTTTTAAATTGTTTCCAAAGTTACTTTTGTATCGTTTTCTTGCATTATTTACCTTTAAACTGTTTCCAAAGTTACTTTTGAACTGTTTTCTTGCATATCATGCGTGCTTGCATGTGAGTGTTCCTTATTTGCTATATTTTCTTGACTTCATGACTTGTATTATTGATTGATAACGTGTTAAGTGCTTTGAATGATTTCCAAAACGAGCTTTCTAGGCGAGTGTGTACTTTATCGCACTCGACCTAAATAACTGTGCAATTTTCAAGGATTTAATTATTGAAATGCTAGTTGCGCATGAATGTAAGCCGTTTGGCTGAATTGGCCACTGCCCTTTGTTACCGATCGACCCGAGCCAGAAGCGGACTCGGTCGGGCGATATGGTGACCTGGGTGAATTTGGTATACTCGAGTATTACCTTGTAGTCCCGCTACGTTCGGATGGGTGTGTGACGCCCCCACTTTTCCCTAAGGCGAACCAAAGGGTATCCGCGGGACGCCTGCCCAGCTCTCGCCAGGACTCACTACAATCCATCATTCAAAAGCTCGAAATACTTTAAGTAACTTCAATACATAATTAAAGTACTCCAAATATCTCACACTTACAATTATGCAGCTTCCAAGCTTAAATACAACCCAACGGAAAAGGGTACAATAGCCATCCGTTATAATATAGTTTAAAGTCTTCAAAAGAAAACAATCTAGTACTACTCACGAGCACCCTTGGTCTCGAACCCTGTAAAAGAAAACCACAACGTGGGATGAGCTACACAGCCCAGTGAGGTTCCAAGACACTCTAACAGTTCAAATAAATCAAGTAGGTTGGGCATATCATATGCATGGTTCAATGTTACACAATGGCGTGTTATCATGAGGTGATAATCATTGTACGAGTAATTTGAGACATTTATCATGAGACAGGTATCATGATATAAGTACATTGGTCAGGTAACAGGTATGGAGCATATCACAGGCATAGTTCAGGATTTCATGTTGACATTTTAACATGAAACAATTATCATGATACAAGGTAAACATATACGGTAGGATACGGTGTTCCAGTGGAACTCTGCCGGTCATCTGCACCTTATGACTTCTGATCCCCACGGTACGGTCTGGCCATCGCCTTATCCCTCCAGTGGTAATACTCGAGTATACCGAAACGGTGGTCCAGGGTTCCAACCTACCCGACCGAGCCCAGTCCTGGCTCGAGTAGGTCAGTAACCAAGGGCAGGGCCCAAGTTCAGCTTAGAGCTTACAACATGCACAGGTAACCAAGTAATTCGACAAAAGGTAAAATTTCATCATTTGAGTAGGTCGAGTGAGGTAAAGTACACACTCGCCTAATAATGATGGACAGCTTCATATAACATGTGATTCATGATAATCAAGTAATCAGGTGGTCAAGTAACCAAGTAAGTTGGTGATCACGTAAGCAGATAACCAAGTAAGCAAGTAACCAAATAGATTAGAAAACGGTAAGTAAACACGGTTAACGGTAAACGGTAAACGGTTAACGGTAGTAATTACGGTTAATTGGTAGACATATGTCATTTCAATAGGCCGCCATTGGCCGTTTTTCACTTTCACCACGTAAGAGTTGAGGAGATTCACTCCAACCGACTTATGCTGTCATAGCATAATTAATCATTTAAACACATCATGTAAATATGCTCTCCAAACATTTCATATCTAGTATTTCAAGTAATCACATAAGTATGCTCTTTAAGCATTTCATATCGAATAGTTCAAATATACCTACCTCAGGTGTTTCATGTCGAGTAATTCAAGTATACATTATTCAAATGTGCATGAGTGTGGTAAATACTTAATGACCATGGGTTAAGCATGTCATAGACTTATTCCAATTACGTAATCCTATATGGAACACTCACCTAGTCAAACAAGCGAGTAGTTCTTAAACAAGCGTCTTAGGTGTCCGCTCCGAGTTCCTCTGGGAGATTCCCTCGAGTGCCTGAGCAAACAATAATCAACTACCACTCAAAATCATTCTAATTATCGAGGAAAATTGTACACTAGTACAATCTAAGAAATTAACGCAGAGACAAGTCTAAGAGTTCGTGTAACTCGAGGTTCAAAAGTGGGTTTTAAAATACAAGACAAATCTGATTTCCATCTTTGAAATCAAATGTAAAACGATCAAATGATATTGAAGGAAAATGGAGGGTTTGAAACCCTTAGTTTCCTTTAAGTTAGAAAATTCCAGATTTAACAAGCAATATTTGAAAAATCATATTTCACTCTCCACAAGTCCAAAATTGGAAAACTTGGTACTGTTGGAATCCTCTTTCAAAGTACTAAAAGTTCTTAGAAGACACTTTTCCACGAATGTAAGTGAAAGGCACTCAAATTTTGGCTCAAAGTTGGTAACTTGAATTACCAAGACAGATTTAAGTTGGTTTTTGGCCAACTTTAGAAATTCGGCAAAATTCACTTGTTTTGAACTAACCTTTGAAATTTGGAAATCAATTAGTGTTGCAATCCAACAGTATAACAAAACAAGCGGAACGAGAAACGGAGTTTCGAGCACCAAGATATAGTACCTCCAAGTTGCTGAAAAAGTTAAGACTGTTGGGCTATTTCCAGGTTTAAAACTAGATTTGAAATATCATTTGGTCATCAAGTTGGCATTAGAAATACATCAAACTTGGTACACTAAATCTTCCATGTGTGAACAACATTTCTACTAAGTTTCGTACAAAAACTCTCACGGTAAGGTAGTCATTAAAACAACCAAAGTTTATGAAGAGTTTCAAGGCTAAACTACCTTCTCACTTTTCTTTCGTTTACAAACTTTTTGTACCATGAAATCAGTTCCAAATCTCTCCATTATTGAAACCAAGAGTTCATAAACATCCACTGAGCAATTTAAAGACCATTGACATCCAAATTCTAGAAATAAAACTCTCCAAATCAGATTTGACCATTTGGCTAAGAGAAAACGAAAAGTTTTCCAGATTCGATGAGCGAATTTTGTGACATCATTTGCATATCAAAATGGTCTTAGAATATTACCAAATTTTGTACAATTAAACCTCCATATGAGGATTACTCTTCTATCAAATTTCATTTGAAAATTCACACGGGAAGGTAGTTAACTAAACCATCAAAGTTCAAGAAATTTTCCAAGGTAAAACTGTCTTCTAGCTCTTCTTTCCTTTTTAAATATTTTGTCCAAAGCAACCAACCCAAATCTGGTTTATTTGTAAAACAAAGTCCAAGAAACATCTAATATAAAGTTTGGTAGATGTTGGACATCAAATATTCCAAAACAACAAGTCCCAAATCAAGATAGGCCATTTAACTAGTCAAAAGAGGATTTTTACTCACTGCATCAGTTTCAAAATATGGCCACAACTCACTCAATTCAACTTGGAATTGGACGTGGTTGGTGGCGTTGGAAAGCTCTCTTATAAAGCTGAATTTTTTCAGAAGAAACCATTTTCAAATTCTATCCACAAACAGCTCGTTTTTGAGCATCAAGAAGCAATTTCTGTCCTGTCTCCTGGAGAGCAACGAAACAGGGCAGTGATTTTCAAACGAATGGTGTGGCTCACTCAAGTGGAACCAGAATGTGAATTTGGTACCAATGGAAAGCTGAGAATGTCTAGTTTCCAATGCCGCAAACGGCACTTGATTTCGACATCGGAGTAAAGATTTATAGCCGATACAAAATGACTGCCTGGGCAATACGGGAATCATTTTCCAGATTTGCTAACTTTCGAAATCAATTCATTTGACCAACCAAATCATGTTATCTTTCAATGAAATTTTGTACACACTCACAATAACATGTAAACAACATAATCAAGTCATTAGAACCTCAAAATTTTGCACAAAAGTGGTCGGACAAGGCAGGGGTAAAATCGGAAACTTTTGCTTCTTGCACCCAATGAAATTTCTATCAATTACACACCATTAATCCACTAATATAAGCACTAAACCACCATTAATTTCATCATCCAACATCAAATCAGCAACAACCCAAGAGTGGGAGTTCATAGAGCCCACTTTCACATTTTTCCAACAATATCAAGATACCCATACACATGCAATAGCTTAAGGATGCATTTCTACCATCATAAACCAAGCTTAAGGTGTAGGATGAGGTTATACCTCCTTGTTGCTTTAAACCAGAAATTTCGGTCCTCAAGATGCTCCAAGAAACCGTGAGAAACTCCTCCTTTTTCTAGCTAGATGATCTCTCCACGTGACAAGCTAAGTGTAGTTCAAATTTGATGTGAATCCATGAAGTTTTTGTGCAAGAATTGAAGATGAAAATGGCAACTTTGTGTTGTGTTTTTGCTGCAGAGAATTCGGCCAAGAGAGAGACTAAGAGAGAGAGTGATTGGTCCAATTTTAGCTTCTTAAGGAAGACACAAGGTGTGGTGCAAAATCCTCCCCAAGGTCAACTCTCACTAGGGTGCGTTTGGGCGCGTTTCGGCTCGATTTCTCGCGCGTTTGGTTCACTAGTGCACTAAACCTCTAATGCACTTATATTCATGTAGATAATATTCACTCTTAATTATCCCGAAATAAGGGTCTAAAGTCCCTCAAATAAAGTCACGCATGTGGAAACGTGTACCGTCAATTTTATCGCTATAACGCGAAACCTCCGAGAAATTCTTATAACGTCCGTACTACTAACCATCACTTGAGTATTTAAACATTAAAATGCCTAATTTAGGTCCATTGTACATGTCTCCAATATTTCAAACCTATTGTACTCTCAATCGATCAAGATTTCCAAAGACGTGTTCACTATTTTTACAAAACGAGCTTCCGAAAATTAATTTTTGAAACAAGTCATTTTAAAAATATAATGAAACTATATTTCCATGTAACTAGGTCTCAAGAGCTTAGAAAATAATATTCGGAGTAAAAGACCAAATAAATAATTAAATAAGCTAGAAATAGGAGATTAAATAAGTAAATTTTGCGAGTCCTCACAGGGTGGAGTTCGGCCAATGGTCGGATGGGTGGAGTCCGGTCAACGTCCGGAAAAGGGGATGAACGAACAAAAGGATGAACGAGGGATTCTACTTAAAAAAAATGTATTTTCAAACAATTGGAGGAATAAGGGGAAATGTCAGGGGAACGAATGAACAAACGAATAGCTCCATGTGAGCCCGTATCCTTTTAATGAATGTTACTATCGCTTTCCATTGTAAATGTTCCTTGAATTATTGATACTCCATTTTAATGTATTGTAAATGTTGTAATTGTTTCTGGACTTATCATTTGATTTATGACATCATTGAAATGAACTATTGTGAAACCGATTTGATTACTGATTTTAATGGTTACTCGCTGAGCTTCTAGCTCACCCCAAAAATATTTTATTCCCCTCCACAGGGCTCGTGGCGAAGGAAAGCTTGTAGTACTTGTGCACGTGTTTGGATGGCCTATATCTTGTACAATTTGGATGTTGGAATCATTTTATGTATAGTTGGGAATTGTTTCCGCTTCGCTTTTGACATGTAATTTTTGAAGAATTTGATGTATATTGGAGATTTACATTGTAATATTTGAGGTTTATTCTTGTAATTCATTTGAGGATTGTAGTGAACGACTGAGTCCCGGCGAGAGCTGGGCAGGCGGTCCGCCGAACCCTGGGGTACGCCCTAGGGGGAGGTGGGGCCGTCACAGCTTTAACGTCAAATCCCGTTCACCATTCATACCCCCTTACCGGGCCCGAATGCCATATAGAAACAGGAATGGTAATACTCGAGTATACCGGAATCAAAAGTCTCAATACTCAAAGATCCCATAAAAACAGGCACCCACGGATTGTCAATTTTCTCGACCAAGTCCTTGCATGGCTCGATTTAATTAACTCCCCATGAGGTTGAGCTCAGGTTTAACAAGGAGGTCGTTGGACTCACTTCCAAACGACATTATAACAAGTGCAAGTAACAGGCTCAAGTTCATAACAAGTACAAGTAATAGATTTCAGTTTGTACAACACAGGCAAGAGAATGAGTGTGATAAAGTACACCCTCGTCTCAATCAAACTAAACAGGATTCATAGTCATTCATGTCATAGATTTCAAGTACAAATAACTCAAATAGCAACAATGCAAGGGAGTGATACACTCACCAGATCAAACAAGGATAATTTCAAAAGTTTCCTTTCCATGTGTGGTTTTACTCGCCGGCACCTCCTAGAACAATCAAGGCAAACACTTAAGACTTGACTCTAAAACCTAATAAATGGAATTTGCAAGTAAAACTCGGTTATAAGTCATGTGCTTATCCAAATGAACCATTAATGCAAAGAAAATGCGACTTCGGAGTGAAAAAGGGTAACAATTGGTCTTAAAGGCATGAACAACCTCAAAACCCTACCTATAATGACTGACCAACTCAAAATTTGAAGTAGATAATAAAAGTAAGATCAATACTAGGAAAATAGGAATTTCCAGTTTTGCACAACCCTATAAGAAAAATCATATCTCAAGTTTTGTAAGTCCAAAATTGATAAAATTTATACCGTTGGAAAATACATTCAAAGGGCTATTACTTTCCAGAGAACATCCTCATAAGATTCAGAATGCAACTCAGTCAAATTCAAGTCTCAAGTTCCTGCTTTATCCAGTGAAAGACAGAACAGGTACAATATTTCAGTCAACTTTGAAAAATCACCATAAATGGTACAGACGTAAACAGGGTCTGAAATTTACATGATTTATAGCCCTATGAACCTAGTTTAAAACACAACAAACAGAACTCAATTCCAACATTCCTACATCAAGATATAGTAAATTTCCCGAGACTGTGCAGAATCTCCGCGAAAATTTTGACAGCATTTCCCTTGTCTTTCTTTACTTTCCAACCAAACCTCAACACCCACAAATCACAAGCTATCAAACACCTTTAATTAGAGTCACAATAAGGCTCGAATACGAGTCATAAACCGAATCAACATATCACTAGAGTAAAATCATATGGAACGTATAAGTGCAAAATTAAACTAGGACATATGCGGAAACGAAGTTTGGGTTGGAAAACAAAAGGCAGATTTGCTGTTGCTTAGCGGAATTAACACAACTGAAGCTATCCTTGTTGGATTGAGGTGTACTTTACACCGTTTCGAAACTAAGAAAAAGGGTTACAATGTTGAAGAAGGCCACTCAGTGCTGTTCTTCGCCTAACTATATCAAATTTACCAAAACAACTCCAGATTTTTCAGTTCGAAACTCACCGCGGAATTCAACTGGTAGTCCTGATTCATTCACTCTTATCTCAGTACACACAACTCCAAATCAGGTAATTCCAAAGCCATTGGAAAGCTAAGATACAAGGCTATAATTCTTAAGAAGACACCAACAACCAAATCAGTAGTATTCCTGGTCAAAACAACCAATTATAGAAGCTGATTAGCATGTTCGGATAGAAACAAGGCAGCAGGGGTATTTTGGTCTTTTCACAGGCTACGTTGCTCCGATTGAGCTGAAATTTTGCAGGCTACTATAAAACATCATTCTATACAATTTTCATGTTTTAATCCAAGGCTAATTGGGCCTCTAACTAGGTGTAACACTACCACATAGAATTGGGGAAAATGAAACCCTAATCTGGAAATTTTTGCTTCAAACCAGAAATTTTCCACTAATCATTACAATTATCATACCAAATCTTCATTCTAACCCATACTAGACCATCATACATGGCCAATCAACATTAAACATATAAAAACAGAAAAATTATGCATAAAATTAAAAATTCATCAAACACCACCAAAAGTCATGGAAACACCCACAAGATCACCTCCTTAACTCCCACAAGCCACTAATCGACTATTATTAAGAGCAAAAGGAAATTTTCTAGGGAATTTACCTTGAAACTTGAGGAAAGATGATAGCCTAGGGTTTCTTTTACAAGAATCACTCCACCAAGACCTTTGTTCTCCCTTAGATAACACTCTTATGGAAGGGTTTGCGATTTTATCAGTTGAAACTCCAAATTTTAGCAAGAAATGGAAGGAAAATTTGAAGGTTCTCTCTTGGTTTTTCTCCTTGCAAGAGCCGGCCAACAAGCTAGAGAAATGAAGTTGTTTTTGGTTAAATTGGTAAAGTAAGAAATTGGTCAAAGTCCAACGGTTAACCACTAAGTGACACTTGTCACTTTCATTAATGCATGGCTATCCTTTTGTCCCTCTCACACCAATTCATCTAGTAACCTCTAGTTATCTCTTAACACCTGCTAAATTAATCCCGGTATACAAAACGTAACCGAATCGACCAAATTTCATCGAACTTACCGCACTAGTGAGTCCCACATTCGATATACACTCTTAAAACCTCATGAACTAATTTATACTAGGAAAATTATTTTAAAAACCCTATTTGCTCATAAACTTATTTAGAAAATTTTTCCTAAGAAAGAAATTGCATAAAAGGCGTGTAATTAAATAAAATAAGGCCTAGGAGGAAATAAGAAAATTCAAGGGTTCTCACACTTTCTCCCCCTTAAAAAAATTTCGTCCTCGAAATTCCTTAACATCGCCTTCTTCGGAATACAAAAATTTTTCTACTTCCTTCTCACAATCAAATTGAGTATCGCACCTAGCTAACCTATCAGTATCCCTTCACTAGCCAAGCTCATTGAATTCTTTCATATAGTTTCTTTTCCTTCTCAAATTGAACGTCTCATACACCATTCTGGTGGTCAAACGGTGGAATACCAGAATCTTACCTTCCACATCTTCAAACGAGTCAAGGGCTTGATGTTGCTCTAGTGCATACGCCCGAGCCGACACCTTTGGTCCATTCTTCTCCCCCTTCGACCGGTCAGAGTTGGTCGTGGTTGTCTGTTGGCTCCTACTCCCTTCTTGAAATCGACCTGGGCAATTTGCGATTTAATGATCTGCGCTCCCACAACACAGACATTTTCTTCCTTTCTTCCAGCAGACATCCTCCGTGTGATTCGGCTTCCCATAGTACCCGCAGGGACCACGGGAAGCGGAGACTGAGTCTCTCTGTGAGGCACCACTTGACATCCTCGGTAATTGTGCTCCTCCGTTTCCCCTTCCAATCTTAGGAGGCGTACCCTTATCCTCTTGCTCTGAGCTACTTACAGGAAATCCTCTTTTCTTTGCTTGAAAGTTTCTAACTTGAAATCTTGCGCTTTCCACTCGTTGAGCTTTCTCTACTGCATCACTAAAGGTATTGAGTTGGGCTACAGCCAGGTCCTTCTGAATCTCAACGTTCAATCCTTGAACAAAACGCCTTATACTTCTTTGCTTAGTCACGATTAACTCGGGAGCGAACTTGGATAACCTAGTGAATTGGCTCTCGTATTTGGCGACTGTTTGAGTTCCCTGGCGGAGCCTAATGCATTCATCTTCTTTCTTTTCCTGGATCAGAGGTGGGAAATACTTCGTGTTGAACTCTCTCATGAAATTCACCCACGTCCTTGGGATTTGTTCGCTTTCCCATTTCAGTCTTATGATATTCCACCAAGAACGGGCTGCTCCCTTCAGTTGGAAGACAGCAAATGTGACCTGTCGCTGCTCAGTGTAATGTAACGCGGTAAATATATCAATCTGTAGACACCAAATTTTTGGTGTAATTTCATTTTTAGTTTTTTATTTGTCGTGTTCGTTTTTTAGTTTTTAGTTTCTAGTTTTATTTTTATTTTTAAGTTTTAGCATAGAATTTCTTGAAAAAAGAAAAAAGAAAAAGAAGGAAAATCATTCAAAAATATGCTTTAGTCGTTTTAATATAATGTTTTCTCGAAAAAAAAAGGAAAAGAAAATTGTCCACAAAAAATGTTTATTTCTTTTAAATTCAATCTTTTGGGCATTTTATTTATTTAAAAAAAAAAAGGAAAGGAAGCCCGTAGCATGCAAGCTGCATTTTTTCGCAGCTTGCAAGGGAGGGCTTGGTTAGCCCCTTGGCTGCAAATATGGAAGAAATGGTTGGGAGTTTAGGGTTGAGGTCCTATATAAATAGAAAACAGCAGCCGCAAGAGGAGAAAGGGATGGTAAGGAGGAGCCGAGAGGATTCTGATGACGGCTGAAAATCTGAGGTCAGGGAGAAAAAGCAAGAGAATCTGTGGGCTAAGAGAAAGAGCGGAAGGAACCAGGAACCTGGGGGGGAATATAGGAAGTCTGATGAAGAGGACTGGAGTGTCGGCTAGGGTTTGAAAGGGAAAAAGAAAAGAAAAGCAGAGCGGGGGTTTTGAGAAGGAAATCTGGTGCAGCAGTTGGTGGCAAGAAAGCTGCGGGCTTTCGGAGGAAAATGAGAAAACTTGAGTGACAGAAAAGAAAACGAAGAAAAACGGAGAGTGTTAAGCAAAGGGACGGCGAAGGTTTCGAGGAAAAGGAAAGCTTTTGGCCCAGCAAGAAGCAAGAAGGGAGATTGCCACAAAATTGAGAAGACAGCCGCAGGAAAAGGTGAAACATTTTTCCAGTTTCATTTGGCCCTCGCTGAAGCTTATCGTGCTGCCATTCAGGCGCTGTTCTGCAATCCGAAGGAGTAAAGGTAGCCTTTCTTTAGCCTTCCCTGTCCATACATCAGTGAAGTTTCTCATGCTTGTTACTTGCTTGATTGACTGCCCTAAAGTAGCAATCTTGAACCAAAAGAGTCAGTCCTATGCATTCTTTGTGTGTAAAAAGGGAAAATACAGCAAAAGAGCCATGACAGACTATGTTTCTTTTCTTTTGTTGTTCTAATGTCTTGATTGGTCGCTGCTTTCCCTGTCCTTGTTGTTTGTTTGGATGTCCGGTTCTAGTGTTAGAAGAAACAAGTTGCGAGTTTTGACTGGGATTTGGTTTGCACTGTTATACGTTTGATAAAGAACCCAGAAAATTGCTGAAAGTTCTTGCCAAAATTTTACACGCCCGGATGATTGAAATTATGTGATTAAGGCTTGATGTCTAAATCAGATTTTAGTCGTGTGGAACTTGCACACTTACACTAAAAACCAGGGAATAAAAAAAGGCTGATTGTTTGAGACGGGGAAGGAGAATGGACTACACGCTTGATGTTCTTTTGTCTGTTCGAGTCGATGCTTTGAAGAGCTGGAATGTTTACTTGGGTTCCATTTGATTAGTTTCAAGTGTTCATGTTTTGTTCAGAGGTGTTGAGTAATGGTTTGATGGGATTTGTTTCAAAGCTGTTATGTGATTCCTTTGTTTGCCGAGAGTCTGCATGTTATAGCAGAAAGTTGCAGCAAGTTTGTAAACGATAATGCAGCAGGTTTCACCTTCGGTTTGCTGAAATTTTTGATTGTTTGAACTACTTATTTGAAATGTTTTTGAGACGTGATTAACATGATTGAGTGGAACCGATTCAAAGTTTTGCATGAATTGCATCTTTGCCGAAAAATTGGCTTGGGGTTGCCGAAATCTGTGCAGGCCGACTATAGCAGAAATGGCTGAAGCAATGGTTTCAATTTTTTTTACTGAAAATTGCTGACTGCATACATGCCTTCCATTTGCTTCATCATTCGATCTTTAATGGTTTAGTGTTCGTTGTTTGGGTTGTGTTAATCGAAATGTCTAGTTGTCAGGAGGTGTTGCGTGTCTTTGCTAGTTGTTGTTTGAAGTCCGTTTGTATGAAAATTTGCACTTTGAGAGCTTGAAGTTGCAGAAAGCGTTGAATGTATGTTGCAGAAGAAAGCCATCTTCGTACCTTTTGCATGAATGTTGCATGAAAAATCTTTCAAAATTGCACTTTAACCCCCCAAGTTCCCCTTTGTTTCACTATGACCCAACCAATTAAATAATTTCATCAATTTGATCCTTCGCAGTTTTGATTTTTGCAACTTCATTGTTTGTTTGCTTTAATTAATTACCATCTTTTGTTTAAGTGTATTTAATTCGTGACTTTAGAGGCTTTATGATCAAGTGAGCTTTGTTTTGCACATTTCTTTTAATTTTTCTTAATTAAAGTGGTACCTTGACCTTTTTATTGTTTTGAAGCCATTTTTCCTTCATTTGATCACCATTGCATGGGGAGGTATAATTTCTTTTATCCATTTTTGTCTCCCCTATGTGATCCAACGTGCTAAGTGAGAATTGCATGCCTACTTTACTTGCTTTCCTTGCTTTTTTCATTTCATTTACTTTTGCTTTTATTAAGTCATTCTTTTATTTATGAGGTATGTGTACACCTCTTGGCTTGTAATAGATAGGGCTTGGAGAGCACTTGATGAAGACCTATTGAAGACGTGTGCCTAGCTAGCAAATGTAATAGGTTCATTAGCTTGATTGCTTGTTCTTGTTGCTATGTGTTAATTTGCTTTATTAGGTTCTTGCATCTAGTCGAGCATGATAAGTGTTATGTGCTATGTGTTTATGAGTGTTTGGCATGTCTACTTGCTTTCTATAGTCGTAGATGAATGTGATGGATGAATGTACGTTTCCACTAGTCCAACGCTAGTAGGAATTCATAGAATGGGCTAGTCCAACGCTAGACCCTTAGGGATTTCTCTCGTGAGTCCATACTTGCATGTTTCACTTCATTTCATGCATTTTTCTTAGTTTTCTAGCATTTGGCATGTTCCTCTGATCCTTTCCCCTTCATTTTAGGTTTTTGCATATCATGCTAGTGATATGGTACATTTGCTTGAGAGTCCCCTTTTGATAAGGGAAACGAGCGAGTGTGGCTCAAAATAGCCTTAGCACGCTAGTTCTCCTTTCTAATCAAAGGGAAAATTGAAGTCACAAAGTTAGGAGTCCTTCCCGTACCCAACTTGATGCATTCCCTTAGGGTCATACACTTGCATTCTTTTTATATCACCTCTTCACCTTTTAACCACATTTTCTCACTTTTCTCAATCCACACTTTCTTAACATCTTTTTATCACTTATTTATTTCTCATCTCACAAATGGCACTCAAAATTGCACTGATATGTATCTACTATTCTATTTTTTCATCCATTTACACACGAACACCTTTATTTTATCACATTTGCACACTTGCACTTACCTTGTTTTTACATTTCGCATCCTTCATACATTTTTACACTTGCATATATTTGAGTCTTCATTTGCATTTTCCTATGACCTCTATGAGATTCTTCCTATTGGCCTTCACAAACCCATGTGATTGGGACCAAAAATCTCATAAGAGACATTTTAGATTTAGGTTTGCATTTTTCTTTCCTTTTCGCATCCATTTAGTGTGACAGCCCCACTTTCCCCTAAGGCGAACCAAAGGGGTAAGCGGACTGCCTGCCCAGCTCTCGCCAGGACTAACGATGAAGACCAGAACTATCTATAGCGATCCGGAACTTACAAACGAGCGTAAACAAGTGAAAATGGTAAAATAACCCAAAATAAAAAAAATGAAATCCGGAGTCGGCCATGAATAGTAACCGACCCGTCAGAACCCAACCGAAATAGCTAACAAACATTCACATCTGAACTTTAGCGTTTACAAATCAAAATGACATATAAAAGTTTTCAAAAGTTAATATATACACATGGTTTGCCAAATCAAAAGAGAAAACGCCCCAAAAGTACACTTAGGGTTTTAATACATGAGCTATACAAAAGATATGTTCGACTAGCTCAATTTGGCAGCCATTTGTCAAATCCAGACCAAAAGGGGTTTATTTTCCTGTAAGGAAAACAAAAGGAACAGAAAGGGGTGAGCTTGCGCTCAATGAGGTACCAAACATATAGCAGAAAAATCATGGCATTTCACATTTTACAAAATCAGATACACATGCTAGATGTAAAGCAAAGGAACCAAGGATTCAAATCAGAAGGATACGGGTGGCTCTCAGGAGCCAAATTTCCAGCGCCGTACTTGATCCAAATCGGTTGACTCTCCGCCAACGTATATAGAACCAATGCGTCCGTAGACCCCTCTTTACACCGAATTCCGTCCACCAAACACCCCTTTACCGGGCCCGCTCACCGTAACCGAACAGAAATGGTAATACTCGAGTATACCTGGAATCAAGGGTCTCAATACCCAAAATCCCCGAACAGACTACCGTGGTTCGTTATCTAATCGTCCAGACCCTTGCCGGCGCGACTCGAATAACTTAGCCACAGGATTGAGCTCATAGGTCATAGAAATCCGAACAGATGCAGACACAGATAACAGATTTAGATAGGCACTCAAAATTGGCATATGGACAGACAAGAGAACGAGTGTGATAAAGTACACCCTCGTCTCCAACAATTAAACAGATTGCAGAGCAAAAATCAAGTTAAACAGCAATGGAGGGGAGTGGTACACTCACCGGCTCAACTTCAAAAGTTTTCACTTCAGATTGGCCTTAATCGCCAAGAAACCCTAAAATAATCAAAATAAACCAATTGAAGGTTTTACTTCCAGAATCGAGTAAACAGAATGCACATGTGAGGCTCGACTACTAGTCGTATGCCTCGCCAAATAATTACTAATGCAAGGGTGCAAAACATGATTTTCTTGGAAACGAAAAGGTAGCATGAAGACCTAGGCGCAAACAACCCAAAAGCCTTTCATTCTACCAAAAGGCAAATCCAACTTAAAGGAACCAAACGGCCTAGAAAATCGGGCAGCACTTCCCCTAAATTTCTTACTTTTCCAGCCATTAAGGCTTCATTATATCCTCAAATCAGTCCCAACATTTCACACAAAAGTCATCTCATTTCCCAAAAGCCGTTCGCTAGGCTCAAAGTGGTACAAGTACAAAAGTTAGCTAGGAAACAACCGAAATGAAAGCAAGCCCTAAAAGAGACTCGATAACGAGTCATATAGCCATACCAATTATAACCCTACTAGGGTTTCATATGCATAAATAAGTATCATAGGTAACCAGAAATTAAGAAATGGCTTTAACTTAGGCCTTAACAAAAAAAAACGCATTTGACCTCATAATGCGGTAATGACACCACTTTCACTACGGTTATCGGATGGGGGTACAAGACCCACCGTTTCGAAGATATGAAACAGAGCTACAACAATGTAGAAGGCCACTCAATCCAGTTCCTAACACAACTAGGTCAAATATGCCAAATACTAACCCAGAATTCCCAAAACAGGTTTGCAAAACACAGAAAACTGTAATCGGTATATCTCAGTCCATATAAGTCCAAATGCCGAAATTCCAAAGGCATATGTTAGCTAAGACATTCAGGTACATTTCATCAGAAGACACCAACTTCAAAATCCAAACCAATTCCAGTCAAAAGGGCCAATTACTATCGCAGTTTTCGCATTCTGATCAAAGCAGAACAGCTACAGTAAAAACGCCAGAACCCACTCTACACTCATCCAAATGACCTGAAATTTTACAGGCACCTCAAACACATCAATACCTACAACTTTCATGTTTTGAGTAAAGTCTAATTCGGCCTCCAACCACATGATATAAAACCGGACAGAAATTGGGGATGATAGAACCCTAACTTTCACTTTTCCTTCCAAATCCAAAATTGGTTGCAATTATCTATCATTCACACCTACCATAGTCATTACCCCTCATTATCAACCATCATAAACAACCACAACACCATGATCATATTAAACCAGAAAATTCCTCAAAAAAATAAAAACTTCACCAATTCATCACAAACCAAGAAATAAATCACATAATCCATCACTTTAGCTCCCATTAGGCACAAATTAAACATCATTAAGTGTAGGAGGAAGTTCAAGTACCACTTACCTAGTAAACAAGAGAGAGATAGTGGTGGAACACCTTAGCTTCTCCAAAAACTTCACCAAGTCACTTACTAGCACCTAATGGAGTGATTTTATGGAGCAAATCTAAGTTTAATTGGTTGGAATGGAAGATTGAGATAGTTTGAAGCTTGTAAATTGAAGAAGTTTTTCTTCCTTGTCCAAGAGAGAGAATCGGCCAACAAGAGGTAAGAAAGAATGAATTTTTAGTCAATTTTTGAGATATTTAATCCATGATAAGAAAAGTCAAAAATGTCCAACAAGTGGACCAATCACATAGTGCCACTTGGCACTTCATTTAATGCCTTCCTATCACTTGGTTCCTCTCACATCAATGCCATGTCACCCTCTACTTATCTCTTAACACCCGATAAATTTCCACCAGTATCCGAAACTTAACCTTATTGGCCGAATTTTTCCGTACTTTTCGCACTAGTGGGTCCCACGTCCAAAATATATTCTTAATTTTCTAAAAACTCACCAATACTAGAAAAATCATCTAAAAACTATAATTACTCATAAAATCTACCAGAAAAATATTCCTAGGCCCGAAAATGCAGAAAACATGCAATTAAGGGGAAATAAACCCTAGGAAAAATATTAGGGTAAAACGGGTTCTCATATTTAGTCATATCCAACATGCGATACATACCTTAGGTAGAAAAATTAGGAAAAGTGGGGCTAAGTCGCGCAACTAGCTCTTGTTAGGGTAAGGGAGTGCCTTAGGCTCCGCCTTTGCCTTCTCCCTTATCAAATGTGACCCCCGATCCCTTTCTTTGGTTACGTAGACCTAAAAGTTCATTAAAAGGGTTTTGTTTACTTTTTCATTTGAAAACAAAAATCATTTTGGGTGACTCGGTACACCCTAACTCTATACCAAGTGGCGACTCCATTTTTATCTCAAAAACCCTTTTTGAACTCTATTTGGCCAAACCGTCGCATTTCACAATCCCACGGTCTTTATTTTGTCACTTTCACACACATTCACATTTCACACACTACACTTCCACACACATTATCAAAAAGTGGGGCGCGACACAATCATCTTCTCTAGCCATCTCTCGGCCACGTCAGGGTCTGGTCCCCCCAGGAATTTCGGTGGCGAGAACTTCTGAAATCGTTCAAGAGCTTTATCCTCACCCTCGATATGATTACCAGGATTTCCCGACTGATGAATAGGATTTTGACCTTGATGTTCTACTACGTGAGCCAAAAGGTCGATCATTCGTTGAATGGCTGCGGCCACTTGTACGTTTGGATCAATTCTGGATTCAGGGTTTGGTTCAGACGTGGTTCCTCTTATATCCCCTTCAGTTATGGGTTGCCTAATTCCGCGACCACGACCACGTCTATTACGGGTGCCTTCCATATGGCTTAACCAGTCTAGGGTTGGACCACGAATATGGTATTAAAACCAAAGTATGCAGGTGCAAGTGATAAAAGTAGGCAATATACATATAACACATCTAACACAGACAGATCACACAGTAGCAATCAATTAGATACAAGTAAAAGGAAACATCCTTTGTGATACTAACTAAGCCAATGGTACAAGAGCAACCAACTAAAAGTTGTCCCTCTCTTGGGTTTCGGGCACAATCTACGAGAATAATGCAATTTATATCTTAGGCAAAGTTAATCATCCGTAATGAAACCCTAACACATCACAGGACGTTCCATAGAATCGAATTTCTAGTCCGCCCAGGTCATTTCTACCCTAGGCTCACATCTATTTAGTAGTCGGGCACAAGAATCTCAAAATAAGATAATTCACAACTCGGGCTGGCCAGGCCCAAAAGTAATTCATCTACAATCGAGATTCCCACCTGACCTACAGATCTACTATCTCCAAGCACCATGATAAAGGTTTAAAACTTATAACACTTCACGATCCATGACTTATGCTCAAAGAGCACTTAGACATTCATAAACATTCATGAAATCGGGACCATAACACCACTTGACCCAAACTCACTCCGCGCAGAGACCATGCGAAGCAGGCTCTGATACCACCTGTGACAGCCCCATTTTCCCCTAAGGCGAGCCAAAGGGTTCGGCGGGCCGCCTGCCCAACTTTCGCCAGGACTACGGGGTCAAATCACGCACAACTTCATAGCACGCGTGATAGAAACCAAAGAAAACGAACAATTGGGAAACCACCAAGTCAAATGTAACTTACCAAACCATAATATTGTCGAAAACCCCTGCCAAATTATTTTTCCTTTTCTTTTTCATGCTTGAATACTATACCCATCCAAAACCTCATTAACTTCAATAAACTCCACGTAGCCCTAAAGAATGAACACGTTCGAGCAGTGTAACACATGTACATGATTAAACACTTTTATATATATACATGGTCGCAAATTTACACATCAAAAGGGAATTTGTCTGATCAAAATACATTCAAGGTTTCCATCCATTGAGGAGCTATACAAAAGAATATATAACTAGCTCAACTCATGCTTCCAAACATCATAGTTCCCAAAAGATTTTCCTGTAAGGAAAACAAGAATAACGAAACGGGGTGAGCTATAAGCTCAATGAGGTACCAAAAATAATAACAGTCAAGGACCAAAGAACTTCATGCTCAATTAATCACATAAGTGTACCAAATAAGGAGATAAGTAATAACTTAGATAGAAAGGATACAGATGGCTCTCAGGAGCCAATTTCCCGTTGCAATACTTGATCCGACTACGTTGACCCTCCGTCAACTTTCAAATAAAGAAATCCAGTCCAGTAGAACACCGCTATAACGTCAAATCCCGTTCACCATTCATACCCCCTTACCAGGCCTGAACACCATATAGAAATAGGAATGGTAATACTAGAGTATACCGGAATCAAGAGTCTCAATACTCTAAGATCCCATAAAAACAGGCACCCACGGATTGTCAATTTTCTTGACCAAGCCCTTGCATGGCTCGATTTAATTAACTCCCCATGAGGTTGAGCTCAAGTTTAACAAGGAGGTCGTTGGACTTACTTCCAAACGACATTATGACAAGTGCAAGTAACAGGCTCAAGTTCATAACAAGTACAAGTAATAGATTTCAGTTTGTACAACATAGGCAAGAGAATGAGTGTGATAAAGTACACCCTCGTCTCAATCAAACTAAACAGGATTCATAGTCATTCATGTCATAGATTTCAAGTACAAATAACTCAAATAGCAACAATGCAAGGGAGTGATACACTCACCAGATCAAACAAGGATAATTTCAAAAGTTTCCTTTCCAAGTGTGGCTTTACTCGCCGGCACCTCCTAGAACAATCAAGGCAAATACTTAAGACTTGACTCTAAAACCTAATAAATGGAATTTGCAAGTAAAACTCGGTTATAAGTCATGTGCTTATCCAAATGAACCATTAATGCAAAGAAAATGCGACTTCGGAGTGAAAAAGGGTAACAATTGGTCTTAAAGGCATGAACAACCTCAAAACCCTACCTATAATGACTGACCAACTCCAAATTTGAAGTAGATAATGAAAGTAAGATCAATACTAGGAAAATAGGATTTTCCAGTTTTGCACAACCCTATAAGAAAAATCATATCTAAAGTTTTGTAAGTCCAAAATTGATAAAATTTATACCGTTGGAAAATACATTCAAAGGGCTATAACTTTCCAGAGAACATCCTCATAAGATTCAGAATGCAACTCAGTCAAATTCAAGTCTCAAGTTGCTGCTTTGTCCAGTGAAAGACAGAACAGGTACAATATTTCAGTCAACTTTGAAAAATCACCATAAATGGTACAGACATAAACAGGGTCTGAAATTTACACGATTTATAGCCCTATGAACCTAGTTTAAAACACAACAAACATAACTCAATTCCGACATTCCTACATCAAGATATTGCAAATTTCCCGAGACTGTGCAAAATCTCCGGAAAAATTTTGACAGCATTTCCCTTGTCTTTCTTTACTTTCCAACCAAACCTCAACATCCACAAATCACAAGCTATCAAACACCTTTAATTAGAGTCACAATAAGGCTCGAATTAGAGTCATTAGCTGAATCAACATATCACTAGAGTAAAATCATATGGAACGTATAAGTGCAAAATTAAACTAGGACATATGCGGAAACAAAGTTTGGGTTGGAAAACAAAAGGCAGATTTGCTGTTGCTTAGCGGAATTAACACAACTGAAGCTATCCTTGTTGGATTGAGGAGTACTTTGCACCGTTTCGAAGCTAAGGAAAAGGGCTACAATGTTGAAGAAAGCCACTCAGTCCAGTTCTACCCCTAACTAGATCAAATTTACCTAAACAACTCCAGATTTTCCAGTTTGAAACTCACCGCGGAATTCAACTGGTAGTCCTGATTCATTCACCCTTATCTCAGCACACACAACTCCAAATCAGGTAATTCCAAAGCCATTTGAAATCTAAGATACAAGGCTATAATTATTAAGAAGACACCAACAACCAAATCAGTAGTATTCCTGGTCAAAACAACCAATTACCGAAGCTGATTAGCATGTTTGGATAGAAACTGGGCAGCAGGGATATTTTGGTCGTTTCACAGGCTACGTTGCTCCGATTGAGTTGAAATTTTGGAGGCTACTATAAAACATCATTCTCTACAACTTTCACGTTTTAATCCAAGGCTAATTGAGCCTCTATATTGGTGTAACAGTACTGGGCAGAATTGGGGAAAATGAAACCCTAATCTGGAAATTTTTGCTTCAAACCAGAAATTTTCCACTAATCATTACAATTATCATACCAAATCTTCATTCTAACCCATACTAGACCATCATACATGGCCAATCAACATTAAACATATAAAAACAGAAAAATTATGCATAAAATTAAAAATTCATCAAACACCACCAAAAGTCATGGAAACACCCACAAGATCACCTCCTTAACTCCCACAAGCCACTAATCGACTATTATTAAGAGCAAAAGGAAATTTTCTAGGGAATTTACCTTGAAACTTGAGGAAAGATGATAGCCTAGGGTTTCTTTTACAAGAATCACTCCACCAAGACCTTTGTTCTCCCTTAGATAACACTCTTATGGAAGGGTTTGCGATTTTATCGGTTGAAACTCCAAATTTTAGCAAGAAATGGAAGGAAAATTTGAATGTTCTCTCTTGGTTTTTCTCCTTGCAAGAGCCGGCCAACAAGCTAGAGAAATGAAGTTGTTTTTGGTCAATTTTTGGTTAAATTGGTATAGTAAGAAATTGGTCAAAGTCCAAATGTGACAGCCCCACCTCTCCCTAAGGCGAACCAGAGGGTTCGGCGGGCCGCCTGCCCAACTCTCGCCGGGACTCAGTTGATCACTTCAAGCAACTACCGGAATAACCATAAGAATAACATAATAACGATCCAAAACCTAAACAAAACTTATCTACATTACTATCTCAAGAGGAAGTACAACCGTCGAATATACACAGGTTCCCAATTCACCATACAACCAACCCGTGCCAAGCACTAGGGTGAGAACCATTACAAAAATAAAAAACTAGACCAAGCTAGTATGCCAAGATCCCGTCCTTACGCGTCTTCCCTTGCTAAGGAAAACAAAACTAAAGGGGTAAGCTATATGCTTAGTAAGTAAACAGGGGCAAAAGCATAAATTTCACGTAACAACAGTGACATAGTAAGAGTAAAGCAAAAGCAGAAAAATAACATCACATAATAAGGATACAGGTGGCTCCAAAGCCAATTCATATGCCATGCGTGATCTCCTGCCGACACTCCGTCGACCACACTTAATGGTCCGTAGAACTTCACTTGTACACCCACCGACACCTTATCACCCTCACTGGCCAGTCACCTCACAAACTTGCCCGGGCGAACGAAATCTCAAACTTGAGCTTGAGTCACAAGCTCGGGTCACAAACTTGGTCCACATACTCGGTGAACCGGATTCACAAACTTGGTGACCTCCAACCAGGTTGGACTGACTTCGACCAAGCCCTAACCGGCTCGAATAGTCCATCTAGGTCAAGAGCTCGCCCCAAACTCACAAACTTCACAAAATTATTCAAAATCACCCCGAGCCACAAGCTCAAGGGTTTTAGTTCCAAAATGATTCACATACATATGTCATGTACAAATATGAGCGTAAATTCGGGTTTAGAGCGAGTGCGATAAAGTACACCCTCGCCTAAGTACCCTCTTCATACATGTCGAAACACATAAGCAACTAACACATAAAAGCGGCCTGAATACTTACACAACGAACAAAAGGGCAAAATACGAAATTCGTGCCGCGAGGAGTAGCTAGTAGGCCCTACCGGCTCCACCTAGCTCACCAACGTCTGAAATAGAAGATTGTGTCACAATATATCACAAACGGCTACTAACATACTTAAAACAAGCAAAACGGCAAAATCGGCACACGCAAGTGCGGAAACGGCAAAAAGGGGCACGCGCGCGCGCGCGGACGGCAAACGGGACGGCCAATTCTGCCATCTCAAACCGTTTTGGTCAAAAGTTAGGCTAGGAGTGTCGGATCAAGGTGGGTAAGACACCGTTTCGAAGCTAAGAGGAAGAGCTACAACTTTAATTTAGACATCTCAACCCAGATCTCAATCGGTATAGGTCAAAAATGCACGAAATAGTGCCAGCTGTTTCATTACGGGTTACCAAACAGGCCCTGTTTGCAAGGCCGTAACTCACGGCTCAGAAATCGAAATCAAGAAATTCCAGAGGTGTTAGAAATCTGAGACATAAGGCTAAAACTTTGATATTTTGGCCAAGACCTGAATCCACTCAAAACAGAACAAAAATCGAGTGCCAAAGTACCCGTCAGAACTGTCCAGATACAAGGCAGTTCTGACGATCGCTTTTATTTCGGTCATAACAGGAGCTACGGAACTTGGATTTTGACGTACTTTATACCGTTTTGAAGCTGAGACCAAGATCTAAATTTCATATGAAGGGATCAGCACCCAGTTCGTACATGATCAACACGGAAAAACCCACGATCAGAAACTAAAATTCAAAACGTACACAAACTAATGTCTAAAACAGACCTGAGGGTTTGGTCCATAACTCAGGATACTCTAATCCGTTTGACCTGAGATTTTACAGGTAGATTCAGGACTTAAGAGGCTACAATGTTGAAGAAGGCCACTCAACCCAATTTCGAGTGTAACTATGTCAAAAATGTAACATATTATACCAGAATCTCATAACAGGTTCACAAACCGTATTCTAGTGCAAACATCATAAAACAGCCTATATAAGTCCAAATCCAGAAATTCCAAAGCCACATGAAAGCTTAGAAACAGGACTACATTTCATCAGAAGACCTCAATAACCAGTTCGGAAGCATTCCTAACCAAAATCACTAATTACAGGTGTAGTTCTTACATTCGGATAAAACCAGGACAGCAAGGGTAATTTCGACTTTTCTCACTCTACGCTACTCCGATTGACCTGAAATTTTGCAGGTACCTCTAAAATAACATTCCCTACAACTTTCATGTTTTAATCCAAGGCCAATTCGGCCTCTATCTAGGACCAAAATTTTCGGACAGAATGAAGAACCAAGGAACCCTAATTTTCCAGATTTCTTCCAAAACAGAAATTACTTGCAATCTTCCACTTTTTCCACCCTCTAGAATCATTATATACCATTTCCAATCATCATATATAGCCACACCATCATGTTCATATTAAAATAGAAAAAATCCCCAAAAATAATAAAACTTCATCATTTCAACCACAAATCAAGAAATAACCCATAAATTTGCATCTCATACAACCACTAAGCATGATTTAAGCATCAAGTAAGGGAGGAGGGTGGTTCTTCATGACTTACCTTTAAAACAAGAGAGAGAGAGCTATAGGTCCTCCTAGCTTTTCCAATCACTCCACCAATCAACTTACTAACACTAATTGAAGAGGTTTTATGGAGTAAGTTCAAGTTTCAATGGTTGGTTTTGATGATTTGGAGCAAAATGGAAGCAAAACTTGAAGAGTTTCTTCCTTTCTTTTTGAGAGAGAGAGCAGGCCAAGCTTGAAGAAAAATGGAAGATATTTGGTAAATTTTTGGTTTTATTTAGTAATTGGTAAAAGGTTGAATAGTGGTCTTATGTAAGAAACAATACTATGGTGACACTTGTCACCTCATTTAATGACTTGCCTAACTTTTTTCTCTCTCTTCCACCTATCCACTTGATACCTCTAAATATCTCATAACATCCGGTAAATTAAACCCAGTATCCGAAACTTAACCTAATCGGCCGAATTTTACCGAACTTTCCGCACTAGTGGGTCCCACATCCGATATACGTTCTTAATTTCTCAAAAACTAACCGATACTAGAAAAATCATCTAAAAACTATATTTACTCAATAAAAATTATCTGGGGGAATTTTCTAATAAAGAAAATGTAGAAAAAAAATTGGCGATTAAATAGAATAAACCCTAGAAAATTTAAAAAAATTCTTGGGTTCTCGCACTCATTCTTTCGGGGCGTCACACCAAAGGTTAACCACTAAGTGACACTTGTCACTTTCATTAATGCATGGCTATCCTTTTGTCCCTCTCACACCAATTCATCTAGTAACCTCTAGTTATCTCTTAACACCTACTAAATTAATCCCGGTATACAAAACGTAACCGAATCAACCGAATTTCATCAAACTTACCGCACTAGTGGGTCTCACATTCGATATACACTCTTAAAACCTCATGAACTAATTTATACTAGGAAAATTATTTTAAAAACCCTATTTGCTCATAAACTTATTTAGAAAATTTTTCCTAAGAAAGAAATTGCATAAAAGGCGTGTAATTAAATAAAATAAGGCCTAGGAGGAAATAAGAAAATTCAAGGGTTCTCACATAAAGTACTATACAACACATTCATAACCTTGGCATTCAAGGTGAGGTGGGTTCTATCTTCATCAGTCAATTTATTTCTGATTTTTGGTCTTGCTCTATGTGTAACTTCATCTGTAACAGTGGCATCATATGGACATTCATTAATAATGAACCACAGTTCATTATTAATAGATTGCAAGAAAATAAATAAAAAAAAAACAGTAGTGGCTGCCATCATCAACCAATAACACAAGAATTATGACGCCCCCACTTCTCCCAAGGGTATCGGTGGGACGCCTGCTCAACTCTCGCCAGGACCCGGTACAATCCACAATTCAAAAACTCAGAATACTTCAAATAACTTCAATACATAATTAAAGTACTCCAAAATATTTCACACTTACAATTATTTAGCTTTCAAGCTTAAGTGCAACCTAAAGGAATATGTACTATAACCATCCACTATAATACAACTTTACATTTTCAAAAGAAAGCTATCTAGTACTATTCACGAGCATTCTTGGTCTCGAACCCTATTAAAGAAAACAAAAATGTGGGGTGAGCTACACAGCCCAGTGAGGTTCCAAGACGCTCTAGCAATTCTAATAAATCAAGTAATTGAGCATACCACATGTATGGTTTGGGGTTGCACGTTGGCTCATGAATATGAGACAATTATCATTATACGAGTACTTTGAGCATAACACAGGTATGACACATTAACATGAGACAATTATCAAGGTACGAGTAATTTGAACACATTAATATGAGACAATTATCATGGTACGAGTAATTTGAGCATGTCACAGGTATGACATATTAATATGAGACAATTATCATGGTACGAGTAATTTGAACATGTCACAGGTATGACACAAGATTTGCACGTTGGTGCATTTGCATGAAATAGTTATCTCTATGCAAAATAAACACACACTGAAGCATACTGTGTTCCAGTGGAACCATGTCAGTCATCTGCACCTTACAACTTTCGGATCCTCTCAGTTTGTCTGGTCATCACCTTATCCCCTCCAGTAGTAATACTCAAGTATACCAAAACGGTGTCCCAGGGTTCCAACCTACCCGACCGAGCCCAGTCCTGGCTCGAGTAAGTTAGTAACCAAAGGTAGGGCCCAGTTCAGCTTAGAGCTTACAACATGTACATGTAATCAAGTAAATTAGTGAACGGTAAAAATTTATCATTTTAGTAGGTCGAGTGAGATAAAGTACACATTCGCCTTAAAACAGTGGCCAATTTTATATGAACATGTAATTTACGATAATCAAGTAATCAAGTAGTCAAGTAATCAAGTAAATCGGTAAACGGTGAACAGTAAACGGAAAACGGTAAACAGTAAATAATCTCGGTTAACGGAAAGAATTCATCATTTTCGTAGGTCGCCCATTGGCCGTTCCCTACTTTTACCATTTAAGAGTCGAGGAGATTAACTCCAATCGACTTATGCAGCCATAGCATAATCAATAATTGAAACGTTTCATGTAAATATGCATTTCAAGTATTTCATATTGAGCAATTCAAGTACATTTTACTTAAGTGAAAATGAGTGTGGTAATACACACACTCGACTCAAAATGATGGAAAAGTCCATAGGAGCAATTATCAATAGTACTTAACAATTAAACACATAATGACCATGGAGTAAACATGTCATAAAACTATTCAAATCACGTACTCCTATATGAAACACTCACTTATTCAAAACAAGTGAGTAAGTACTCAAACAAGTGTTTAGGCATCCACTTCGAGTTCCTCTTGAAGGTCTCCTTGAGCACCTAAGCAAATAACCATCAATTATTATACACTATCACTTAGAACCCCTACTTATCAAAGAAAGTTGTACTAGTATACAAGAGAATTCATGAATTGAGCCTTAATTATTGATAATCGAGGCTCGGAAGTGGGTTTAAAAAATACAAGGAAAATCTGATTTTCACCTTTGAAATCAAGTGTAAAACGATGTAGCAATATTGGAGGAAAATAGAGAGTTTGAACCCTCAATTTCCTTTAAGTTTGGAAATTTTAGATTTGACAAGCAAATTTTGAAAAATCAAATCTCACTCTCTATGAGTCCAAAATTGGAAAACTTGGTACCATTGGAAACTATTTCCAAAGTACTAAAAGTTTCTAAAAGACACTTTTCCATGATTCCAAACGGATGGTATTTATAATTTGTCTCAAAGTTGCTGTTTTGGCTTGCGAGACAGTTTCGGGGTTGGTTTTCGGCAAAGTTTGGAAATTCAGCAAAATTCACACAATGTGAACCAGCCTTTGAAATTTGGAATTCAATTAGAGTCACAAACAAAGTTTAAAACATAATAAGCAGAACAAGAATCAGAGTTTTGAGCACCAAAATATAGTAGCTCAAAGTTGCTGAAAATTGAAACTTTTAGGTAATGTCCAGGTTCAAATCACAAATTTTGGGACTTTGGTTAAGCATTGAAACAGACTCAGAATAGTACCAAATTTGGCAGTATTACACTAACATATAAGGGCTATTCCTCTGTCCAATTTCATGGAAAAATATATACGGGAAGTCGGTTAACAAAGTCACGAAAGTTTCTAAATTTTCAAGGCAAAGCTGCCTTGTGCTACCATTTCCTTTTTCTAAATCATTTGGCTAATGAAATATTTTCAAACATGGTTCATTTGTGTAGAAAATGTCTAAGTAACATTCAAGATACATTTTCTTAGGTGATTAATACCAAGAATTTCGAAATAACAAGTCCCAAGTTAAGATTGGCCATTCGGCTAAGAGAAAAGGAAAAGTTTTCCAGATTCGAAGAGCAATTTTGGGACATCATTTGCATATCAAAATGGTCTTAGAATATCACCAAATTTTGCACAATTAAGCCTCCATATGAGGACTACTCCTCTATTAAATTTCATTTGAAAATTCACACGGGAAGGTAGTTAACTAAACCATCAAAATTCAAGAAATTTCCCAAGGAAAACTGTCTTCTAGCTCTTCTTTCCTTTTTAAACATTTTGTCCAATGCAACCAACTCAAATCTGGTTTATTTGTGAAACAAAGTTCAAGGAACATCTAATATAAAGTTTGGTAGATGTTGGACATCAAAGTTTCCAAAACAACAAGTCCCAAATCATGTTCCATATAGGAGTACGTGATTTGAATAATTTTATGACATGTTTACTTCATGGTCATTATGTTTTTAATTGTTAAGTACTATCGATAATTGCTCCTATGGACTTTCCATCATTTTGAGTCGAGTGTGTGTATTACTGCACTCGTTCTCACTTAAGTAAAATGTACTTGAATTGCTCGATATGAAATACTTGAAATGCATATTTACATGAAGCGTTTCAATGATTGATTATGCTATGGCTGCATAAGTCAATTGGAGTGAATCTCCTCGACTCTTAAATGGTAAACATAGGGAACGGCCAACGGGAGACCTACGAAAATGATGAATTCTTTCCGTTAACCGAGATTATTTACTGTTTACCGTTTACTGTTCACCGTTTACCGATTTACTTGATTATCTGCTTACTTGATTACTTGACTACTTGATTACTTGATTATCGTAAATTACATGTTCATATGGAATTGGCCACTGTTTTAAGGCGAGTGTGTACTTTATCTCACTTGACCTATTAAAATGATAAATTTTTACCGTTCACCAATTTACTTGATTACTTGTGTATGTTGTAAGCTCTAAGCTGAACTGGGCCTTGTCCTTGGTTACTAACTTACTCTAGCCAAGATTAGGCTCGGTCGGGTAGGTTGGAACCCTGGGACACCATTTCGGTATACTCGAGTATTACCACTGGAGGGATAAGGTGATGGCCAGACAAACCGAGAGGATCCGAAAGTTATAAGGTGCAGATGACTGACATGGTTCCACTGGAACACCGTATCCTTCAATGTGTGTTTATTTTGCATAGAGATAACTATTTCATGCAAATGTACCAACGTGCAAATCTTGTGTCATACCTGTGACATGTTCAAATTACTCGTACCATGATAATTGTCTCATATTAATGTGTCATACCTGTGACATGCTCAAATTACTAGTACCATGATAATTGTTTCATATTAATGTGTCATACCTGTGACATGCTCAAATTACTCGTACCATGATAATTGTCTCATGTTAATGTGTCATACCTGTGATATGCTCAAAGTATTCGTATAATGATAATTGTGTCGTGTTCATAAGCCAACGTGCAACCCCAAACCATACATGTGGTATGCTTAATTACTTGATTTATTAGAACTGCTAGAGTGTCTTGGAACCTCACTGGGCTGTGTAGCTCATCCCACATTTTTGTTTTCTTTAACAGGGTTCGAGATCAAGAGTGCTCGTGGATAGTACTAAATAGCTTTCTTTTGAAAATTTAAAGTTGTATTATAGTGGATGGTTATAATACATATTCCTTTGGGTTGTACTTAAGCTTGAAAGCTAAATAATTGTAAGTGTGAAATATTTTGGAGTACTTTAATTATGTATTGAAGTTATTTGAAGTATTCTGAGTTTTTAAATTGTGGATCGTACCGAATCCTGGCGAGAGTTGGGCAGGCGTCCCGCCGATATCCTTGGGTTCGGCCTTGAGAGAAGTGGGGGCGTCACAAGAATAACATCAAAAGATACAAAAATAACAATGAAAATCAATGAGAGCAATAATCATATCAACCAACATTCATTAGTCATTCAAAAATCATCAAAGGAAACTTGTGAAGACTCACAAAATTTATCTATTTTAAACTCCTAATTCTAGCTCATTTAATTATTTATTTGACCAATTGCCCCGAATATTATTTTCTAACCATTTTAGACCTAATTATAAGGATCTATACCTTAGTTATATTTTTAAGGTGGCTTGTTTAAAAATTTAATTTTTGTAAACTCGTTAAGTGAAAATAGTGAATACGCGATTGGAGTCAATAATCGATTCGAGAATACAATAACCTTAGAAAATTGGAGACTTGCACATTAGTCTTGAAAAGTATTTCTATGTTTAAGTGCTCAATTATTAGTTAGAGATACAATCATTATAAGAATTTCTTGAAAATTTTGCTTTATCGCGCAAAAATCGAAAGTACGCTTTTTTACGCACGCGATTAATTGAGGGACTTTAGACCTTTATTTTTAGACCATTAAGACTGAATAATAATAGTATGAATGTAAGTGCATTAGAGGTTTAGTGCACTAGTGCAACAAACCCGAGAGGAATCGAGCGCGAACGCGCACTATTCCCGGTTGACTTTTGAAACAAATGTTGGCCACAAATTCTCAACCTTCCTCAAGAAGCTACAACACTCTTTACACTCTCTTTTATCTCTCTTGGTGGCCGGCTAAAACAGCAAGGAAGGAGGAAGAAAAGCTTCACCATTTTTACTCCAAATCTTTGCACCAATCTTTCTCCATTTCATCTCAAAATCACACTACACTTTGCTAACCACTTGGAGACCACCTCAAGTTAGGAAAAGAGCTTCAAATCCATGGTTTTTCTTGAGCAAGGAGGACCAAAAATTCTGCCTTAAATCATCTAGGAAAGTAAGTGACGATCAACCTTGAAAATCTTGACTTATGGAAGTTGTTTAGCACTTATGAGTTTATAATTTCTTATGGGTAGTTTAAATTGTTGGAAAATTGGTGAGTGGGCTCTATGAACTCCCACTATGGTTTGATGGACTGATTTTGTGAGTTTTGATGTTAATAATGTTGGATTAGTGCTTAAATTAGTAGAAATGAGTGATATTATAGATGAAAGTTCAAAGGAAGTGAAGGGGAGAATTTTTCCATTTCTTCCCCTGTACATGCCGTGGCCCTTAGAGCAATTTTTGGTAGTTCTAATGACTTGTTTATGATGTATACATGTTGTGTGGGTTGTGTAGAAAGTTTCATCAAAAAATTTCATGATTTGGTTGGCCAAATGATGTGTTTTCGGAAATCAGCAAAAACTGGAAATTTTTCCATAACTGCTCTAACAGTGCTTTTGTTTTGGCTATAACTTTGTGTGTCAACATCGAAATCAAGTGCCATTTGTGGCACTGGAAACTAGACATTCCCAGCTTTCCAAGGGTATATAATACACATACTGGTTCCACCTGAATAGTCCATACCAATCGTTTGAACATGACTGTCCTGTTTCGCATCTACATTGGGAGCTCTGTTTTGAGCAGCGAATTGATGCTCAAATATGAGCTAGCTGTGGACAGATTTTGAAAACGATTTCTTTAAGAAATCGTAGCTTTATGACTTTAGTTTTCAATGCCACTGACCACACTCGATTCCAATTTGAATTGAGTGAGTTGTGGTCGAAATCCGAAACTGACTCAGTGATTTTAAACCCTCTTTTGGCTAGTAAATGTCCAAATCTTGATTGGGATTTGTTGTTTCGAAATTTTTGGTGTTAATCACCTACCAAATGTATCTTGGATGTTTCTTAGACATTACCTACACAAAGGGACCATGTTTGAGACATTTTTGTTGGCCAAACATTTTGAAAACGGAAAACTCATGTACAAGGCAGATTTGCCTTGGAAATTTGGAAATTTTGGTGATCTAGTTAACCAATTTTCCGTGTATTTTTCCTTGAAAATTGATAGAGGAATAGCCCTCATATGGTAGTAAAATACTGCCAAATTTGGTGCCATTCCGAGTTCATTTCGATGCTCAAACAAAGTTCCAAAGTTTGTAAATTAAACCTGAAAATTTGCCTAACCATCTCAAATTTTCAGCAACTTTGAGCTGCCATATCTTGGTGCTCAAAACTTGGATTCCTGTTCCACTTATTTTGTTTTAAACTTTGATTGTAACTCTAATTGATTCTCAAATCTGAGAGACAAGTTCAAATTCTGTGAATTTTGCCGAATTTCCAAAGTTGACGAAAAACCAACCTCAAAACTGTCTCGCATGCCTAAAACAGTAACTTTGAGCCAAATTTTGAATGCCTTCCGTTGGGAATCATGGGAAAGTGTATTCTAGAAACTTTTAGTACTTTGGAAGAAGTTTCCAACGGTACCAAGTTTTCCAATTTTGAACTTGTAACGAGTAAGATACGATTTTTCAAAGGTCTTATATCAAAGCTAAAATTTTCGAAATTTAAGGAAATGGAGTTTTTTGAATTCTCCTTTTTCCCTCGATATCACTTGAACGTTTTACACTTGATTTCAATGATGAAAACTCGATTTCTCTTGTGCTTTATAAACCCCACTTTTCAGTCTTGATTCGCGAGTAATTTAGGCTTGCTTTCGTGAAATTTTCTTAGATTGTACAAGTGTAGAATCATTCGTGATAATTGGGGTTTATACATGATAGTTCACTATTAATTGCTCAAGCTAGCACGAGGACCTTCAAGAGGATCCCACGGTGAACGCCTAAACTTCAAGTGACATTTCTTCCTTGTTTACTTGGTGAGTATCAAGTGTATGTTAAATGCTTATGTGATTGAGATATTAATTATACGAGTGTTATACATGATACGTAAATTTGCCGAGGCGAGAGTGTACTTTATCTCCCTCGTCTTCTTTCTCGTGTAACTACGTGATACTTATTACTTGAATGCATATGATTGGTAATTATACATGTATATTACATGCAGGAATAGTTGAAATCCTGTGAACTTGATACGCGCTTACTTGTTATCAATGATTTGAGATTTTGAAAATGGAGTCGAGCGTGTACTTTATCGCACTCTTCTCATTTGAAATGAATGACTCATTATTGAAATGAAATGAATGAATCATGAATGACTTGATTGAAATGAAATGAATGATTGAATGGATCGTATGATTGAATGGAATATTTAATTATGCTATGGCTGCATAAGTCGATTGGAGCAGTGTCTCATCAATCTCTGAACAATAGTAAGTACCACACAGATTTGGTAGGAGGTACCTCTTGAGTCATCTCAAAACCATAAAGCATTCTAAATCGATTGGAGCAATGTCTCATCGACCACTGAACGATAGTAAGTACCACATTGATTCGGGTGGGAGGTACCTCTTGAGTCGTCTCAGAACCATAAAGTATTCTAAGTCAATTGGAGCGGAGTCTCATCGACCTCTGAATGATAGTAATTACCACACCGATTCGGGCGGGAGGTACCTCTCGAGTCACCTCAAATACATAAATGGAATAAGTGAAGTGCCACGAATTTGATTACCTACCCGGGTGACAGGATGTCGTCACGAGAAGGTATTAAATTGAACTTGGGCAAAGCAATTGAAAATTAGCTCCCGAGAACTCCTACATCCTATTCAAGTGTGTTATTATAAATTATGAATTACTTGGATGTTATAGTTTTCATTATTGTGTAAGTGCTATTGTTATTGAACTACGTGTCTTACATGTTTTCTTGGCCTCCCGAGCATTCGCTCATCCCGTTAGATTTGTTTTCCTTAACAGAAGCAGATAGGGAGGAATTATGGAGAAGTTTACTTGGTGGCCTATTTGATTAGAATTTTGAATGTATTTGTTTAGACAACTTTTGGAAGTTGTATATTTTGGAAAAAGTAATTGTAAGTTTGAAATTATGATGTAAGATTGAATATTTAAGTATGGAAATGACTGAGTACTTTTATTCCGATTTTTGTTGTTAGTATTAGACTTTAAGTTTGAATTGGAACTGTCTCGAGTCCTGGCAAGAGTTGGGCAGGCGTCCCGCAGATACCCTTGGGTTCGCCCTTGGGAGAAGTAAGGGCGTCACAGTTGGTATTAGAGCTTAGGTTTTAAATCTTTGTAGTGTATTCTAGGCATAAAAGTTTAGGATGCCGGATTGTGGGATTTGATTGTGTATTAAGTGCAACGTGATTTTGGTGCTTGAGGTTGTAGCACCATTTTTGCTCACAAAACACCATAAGACTTTACTCTTCAAGTTAGGTTGGAAGTAGGCCAAGATTAGAAAATCTAAATAGCTATCTTGTAAGTTTAAGGGTTAGAAACCTTGCTTTCCCACTCTTTTGCTTGTCGAATATTTCGAAAGAAAAGTTGAACCATTTGAACAATTTTGGGCTCCACTTTGAACTTGAAAATGAGACATCTTTGCATTCTGTTTAGTTTGACTTATCACCCTAATTTGTACAAGAACTTTCACCTTGAATCTAGCGAGGAGGCCAAGAATTTAGGAGGTAGCTCAGGCTTTTGAGTGCAATTTGGAGTTTATAATCATTTGAATGATGTGGCTTGGTATCATAGATTCTTCTAGTTTTGTTCCTAACTAGGCTTATGGTTTTTCTTTTGATCCTGCCTAGTATGGTAAGGGTGGTGCTCGCTGTGAGGTCTTTTGTATTTTGTCTGCAAGTACTATATTTGTGGCACTTAGTTGCCTATGACCTGTATTTGATACTATTAACTCGTTGTATGCACATCGACATGTGACATGACTTTTAGCTTATGCAAATAGCTATGCTTTGATTTAAAATGTTCTTGCAATGTGTACCTGTTTTTCCGATTCACATGCTCATACTTTCTACTTCTATTATGCGTTTAGAAGCTTGCTAAATGAATCGGCAAGGACGTGGATGGGGGCATGGGCGTGGGTTTTGGCAACCCCGCACTCTCGAGTGAGGTGAGGGATCCGCGACTGGATTAAACCAAAACCCTAGAAATGAAGAGGGTGACCAAGTCGCTACGCCCATTAACCACATGATCGATATTCTTGAGCGCTTAGCTGAGTGCCAGGGACCTGAACCAGTTGACCAACCTTGGAACCAAGAGAGAGGTGAGGATAGAGCCCTCGAGCGATTCTTGAAGTTCGCTCCCCCTAAGTTCCATGGATGGTCTGATCCCGAAGTAGCAGAAAATTGGTTTAAAAAGATGGTTGATATTTTTGCTACTTTAGATTATACCGAGGAAATACAAGTGAATTTTGCAATTTTCCAATTTGAAGGGGCGGGCACGCTCGTGGTGGAATGTTGTTAGTGCAAAGTAGGAAAGAGAACAAATCCCTAGGACTTGGGTAAACTTTGAGAGGGAGTTTAATGTCAAATTCCTCCCGCCAATTATACAAGAAAAGAGGGAGGACGATTTTATTAAGTTGAAACAAGGGCTATTAAGTATGGCCGAGTATGAGGAGTAGTTCACCAAACTTTTCAAATTTGCCTCTGAATTTGTAATCACCGAACGGAAAAGAATAAGAAGGTTTATTCAGGGGTTAAATGTAGAAATCCAAGAATCCCTAGCAATAGCCCAAATTACCACTTTTACAACTGCCTTGGATAAGGCACAGAGGGTAGAGAATGCTGAGTCTCAATCTAAGGTTTTTCATGCTAGAAAGAGAGGTAACCCAAGTGATACCCCTAAACCATTGGAGAAGTCTATCCAACCCCTTAATATGGGAAAAGGGGCTGGAGGAGTGAATATGCATGACCAACCTGGAGAAACTCCATCAAGCGAAACCCCACCAAAAGGAAATCGGGGTAGAAGAGGTCAACAAAAAGGGAAATCTCAAACTGATCAAGCCGTGACTCCTCACGTAACTTGTGGATACTATGGTCAGATTAATCACACTGAGACCGAGTGTTGGAGAAAGTAAGGAAAATGTCTGAACTGTGGTAGTGCCGAGCATAAGTTTTCGAATTGCCCTAAAGCTTCTAAGGGAAAAGGGAGTTCTCAATAACCTGCTAAATCCACTGCAAATCTGTGACGACCCCACTTCTCCCAAGGGCGAACCCAAGGGTATCGGCGGGCCGCCTGCCTGGCTCGCGCCAGGACTCAAAACTTAAAACAATAAAAGCCAGAAAATTCAAAAGAGTTCTAGATACAATCCCAAAAGAGTTATAATTACATTCTCCAAAAGTACCTGCTCACACTATTACATCCTTATAATTACCACCAAAACCAAAATGTAGACCCTAACTTGCATATCTCATCCAATAATCATCACAACTACTTGCACATCTTGAAATCAAGCCAAAACTTAAGCTAAATAACATCTTAAAGCAAGATTCAAAGCAACAAAGATCATGATCAAATGTTGGTACCTCAAAAGCAAGGCTTGGTGGAGTGATCCTTCACCCCCTTTGATATTTCTTGGTTCCTCAAACTTCCCAACTCACAATTAGCACTTTAACCGGTTTGGAAATTTGATTTGTCACTTGGATTGCTAAGATTCAAGAAGAAGAAAGTTGTTCTTGTTCTCTCTTTCCTCTCTCTCTTTGGTCGGCTATGGAGCAGAAATGATGAAGGGAAAGTGCAGAAAATTGGTTTAAGAAGGTTAGTTACTCACTTGGCCAAGAAACTCTAGGATGGCGACAAGTGTCGCCACCTCCACCTTTCATTTTTCTCTTTCTTTCCTTGCTATTTCTAGCCTCTAATTTTTGGTCAAATAAGCTGACAATTAAGAGGATATTTTGCTCAAATATCAATAAACTTGTATGGTAAGAAAGTGGTGGTCAATTGGTGCGTTCAATCGGTAGTGCGCGGGACCCGCCGGTTCGCACCGTTTTTCTTAAAAACACACGTACTAGGGTTTTTACTTCCCATTCACTAACTTTATATCATTGCTCCTAATCACATATTATTGTCCACTTAAAAGTCACTTTTAATCACCAAATTTGATCCTTGCTCCATACCGAAAATTCATCCGGCGGAAAAATTGCGAAAACCCTAATTTTGCCCCAATCTTGAAAACGAAGAGTGAAACCCTACTTTCTAGGTTTATCTGCACTTATTGTGGAATAATTGGGTAGGAGGCTTTAATAAATAATAATTTTCAAATAAAAGGCATTTTTGAGGAAAAACATAAGAAATTTGCGGGTCCTCACAAAATCAGTCGAGTACCAAAAGGAGTGATTAATGCAAATGATTGTAAGAGGGACCCAAGCAGGGGAAACTCTACGAGTAGGGGTGAATCTGACTCCACTCGACAAATAGGAATCGTAGTTTTACCCTAGCATAGACTGACACTTTTAGAGGTTATAGTCTTTTGTATAGGGGATGACATCCTTTTGTAGTACATTGCTACTTAGCACATTTTGATCTTGTTGTTTCCCCTTTTCTTTTGAAATGATTTGATGAACTTATTATAATTTAGTGTAACTATTATGATTTTTTATGGCATAGGAAAATTTACCTTGCTTTTAATTGATTTTACGGTTTATACGTATATGTACTCTATTGCTCCACGTCTCTAGACCTGTAATAAGATCATGAATAGCACTTGAAAATAGTTAAGTTTCATAAGTGTGAGTTTTGAATGGGAGAAGTAAAAGTGATGAAAATTGGTCACATGAGGGAAGGACCGGTAAAGATTTTGATCGAAAAGTGAAGGGGTTAAAAACGCAAGCAAGTCCCTCTAATGAAGGTTTTATAGAGAGATTATGGACTAGAGGAAGCAACCTGGAAAGTAACCATTCGAGAAAAGTATCCAGACCTGTTTGCAGATCAAGATAAATTTCGAGGACGAAATTTTCTTAAGGGGGAGAGGATGTGAAGACTCACAAAATTCATCTATTTTAAACTCCTAATTCTAGCTCATTTAATTATTTATTTGGTCAATTGCCCCGAATTATTATTTTCTAATCTTTTTAGACCTAATTATATGGATCTATAGCTTAGTTATATTTTTAAAATGGCTTGTTTAAAAATTTAATTTTTGAAAGCTCGTTAAGTGAAAATAGTGAATACGCGATTGGAGTCAATAATCGATTTGAGAATACAATAACCTTCAAAAATTGGAGACTTGCACATTAGTCTTGAAATAGGTATTTCTACGTTTAAGTGCTCAATTATTAATTAGTGATACAATCGTTATAAGAATTTCTTGAAAATTTCGCTTTATCGCAAAAAAATCGAAAGTACGTGTTTTTACGCACGCGATTAATTGAGAGACTTTAGACCTTTATTTTTAGACCATTAAGAGTGAATAATAATAGTATGAATGTAAGTGCATTAGAGGTTTAGTACACTAGTGCAACAAACTCGAGAGGAATCAAGCGCGAAACGCGCGCGAACGTGCTTTATTCCCGATTGACTTTTGGGACAAATCTTGGCCACAAATTCTCAAGCTTCCTCAAGAAGCTACAACACTCTTTACACTCTCTTTTATCTCTCTTGGTGGCTGGCCAAAACAGCAAGGAAGGAGGAAGAAAATCTTCACCATTTTTACTCCAAATCTTTGCACCAATCTTTCTCCATTTCATCTTAAAATCACACTACACTTTGCTAACCACTTGGAGACCACCTCAAGTTAGGAAAAGAGCTTCAAATCCACGGTTTTTCTTGAGCAAGGAGGACCAAAAATTCTTCCTTAAATCATCTAGGAAAGTAAGTGACGATCAACCTTGAAAATCTTGACTTATGGAAGTTGTTTAGCACTTATGAGTTTATAATTTCTTATGGGTAGTTTAAATTGTTGGAAAATTGGTGAGTGGGCTCTATGAACTCTCACTATGACTTGATGGACTGATTTGTGAGTTTTGATGTTAATAATGTTGGATTAGTGTTTAAATTAGTAGAAATGGGTGATACTATTGATGAAAGCTCAAAGAAAGTGAAGGGGAGAATTTTCCATTTTTACCCCTGTACATGCCATGGCCCTTAGAGCAATTTTTTGTGGTTCTAATGACTTTTTTATGATGTATACATGTTGTGTGGGTTGTGTAGAAAGTTTCATCAAAAAATTTCATGATTTGGTTGGCCAAATGATGTGTTTTCGGAAATCAGCAAAAACTAGAAATTTTCCCGTAACTACTCTGGCAGTGTTTTTGTTTTGGCTATAACTTTTTGCTTCGACATCAAAATTGAGTGCCGTTTGTGGCACTGGAAATAGACATTCCCATGTTTCAAAGGGTATATAATACACATCCTGTTTCCACCTGAGTAGTCCATACCAATCGTTTGAACATAACTGTCCTGTTTCGCGTCTACACTGGGAGCTCTGTTTTGAGCAGCGAATTGATGCTCAAATATGAGCTATCTATGGACAGATTTTCGAAATGATTTCTTCTAAGAAATTGTTGCTTTATGACTTTAGTTTTCAATGCCACTGACCACACTCAATTCGAAGTTGAATTGAGTGAGTTGTGTCCGAAATCTGAAACTGACTCAATGATTTGAAACCCTCTTTTGGCTAGTAAATGTCCAAATCTTCATTGGGACTTGTTGTTTCAAAATTTTTGGTGTTAATCACCTACCAAATGCATCTTGGATGTTTCTTAGACATTACCTACATAAAGAGACCATATTTGAGACATTTTTGTTGGCCAAACGTTTTGAAAACGGAAAACTCATGCACAAGGCAGATTTGCCTTGAAAATTTGGAAACTTTGGTGATTTGGTTAACCAACTTTTCGTGGGTATATCTTTATGAGAATTAATAGAGGAATAGCCCTCATATGGTAGTATAATAATGCCAAATTTGGTGCCATTCTGAGTTCATTTCGATGCTTAAACAAAGTTCCAAAGTTTGTAAATTAAACCTGAAAATTTGCCTAACCGTCTCAAATTTTCAGCAACTTTGAGCCGCCATATCTTGGTGCTCAAAACTCCGATTCTTGTTCCTATTATTTTGTTTTAAACTTTTATTGTAGCTCTAACTGAGTTTCAAATCTGAGTGGTTAGTTCAAATTCTGTGAATTTAGCCAAATTTCCAAAGTTGGCGAAAAACCAACCTCAAAACTGTCTCGCAAGCCTGAAACAGTAACTTTGAGCCAATTTTTGAATGCCTTCCGTTGGGAATCATGGGAAAGTGTATTCTAGGAACTTTTAGTGCTTTGGAAGAACTTTCCAACGGTACCAAGTTTTCCTATTTTGGACTTGTAACGAGTAAGATACGATTTTTCAAAGGTCTTATAACAAAGCTAAAATTTTTGAAATTTACGGAAATGGAGTTTTTTGAATTCTCCTTTTTCCCTCGATATCATTTGAACGTTTTACACTTGATTGCAAAGATGAAAACTCGATTTCTCTTGTGCTTTAAAAACCCCACTTTTGAGCCTTGATTCGTGAGGAATTTAGATTCGCTTTCGTGAAATTTTCTTAGATTGTACAAGTGTAGAATCATTCGTGATAATTGGGGTTTATACATGATAGTTCACTATTAATTGCTCAGGCTAGCACGAGGACCTTCAAGAGGATCCCACGGTGAACGCCTAAACTTCAAGTGACATTTCTTCCTTGTTTACTTGGTGAGTATCAAGTGTATGTTAAATGCTTATGTGATTGAGATATTAATTATACGAGTGTTATACATGATACGTAAATTTGCCGAGGCGAGAGTGTACTTTATCTCCCTCGTCTTCTTTCTCGTGTAACTACGTGATACTTATTACTTGAATGCATATGATTGGTAATTATACATGTATATTACGTGCAGGAATAGTTGAAATCCTGTGAACTTGATACGCGCTTACTTGTTATCAATGATTTGAGATTTTGAAAATGGAGTTGAGTGTGTACTTTATCGCACTCGTTCTCATTTGCAATGAATGACTCATGATTGAAATGAAGTGAATGAATGAATGAATCATGAATGACTTGATTGAAATGAAATGAATGATTGAATGGATCGTATGATTGAATAGAATGATTAATGATGTTATGGTTGCATAAGTCGATTGGAGCAATGTCTCATCGACCTCTGAATGATAGTACCACACAGATTTGGTGGGAGGTACCTCTTGAGTCGTCTCAGAACTATGAAGCATTCCAAGTCGATTGGAGCGATATCTCATCGACCATTAAATGATAGTAAGTACCACACCGATTCAGGTTGGAGGTACCTCTCGATTCGTCTCTGTACCCTAAACCTCTGAACTATAGTAAGTACCACACCGATTCGGGTGGGAGGTACCTCTCGAGTCGTCTCAGAACCATAAAGTATTCTAAGTCGATTGGAACGGAGTCTCATCGACCTCTGAACGATAGTAAGTACCACACCGATTTGGGTAGGAGGTACCTCTCGAGTCGTCTCAAAAACATAAATGGAATAACTAAAGTGCTACGAATTTGATTACCTACCCGGGTGACGGGGTGTCGTCACGAGAAGGTATTAAATTGAACTTAAGCAAAGCAATTGAAAATTAGCTCCCCAGAGCTCCTACATCCTACTCAAGTGTGTTTATTATAAATTATGAATTACTTTAATGTTATAGCTTTCATTATTGTGTAAGTGCTATTGTTATTAAACTACGTATCTTGCATGTTTTCTTGGTCTCACGAGCATTCGCTCACCCCATTAGATTTGTTTTCCTTAACAGGAGCAGATATGGGAGGAATTATGGAGAAGTTTACTTAGTGGCCCATTTGATTAGAATTTTGAATGTATTTGTTTAGACAACTTTTGGAAGTTATATATTTTGGAAAAAGTAATTGTATGTTTAAAATTGTGATGTAAGATTGAATATTTAAGTATGAAAATGACTTCGTACTTTTATTCTGATTTTCATTGTTAATATTAGACTTTAAGTTTGAGTTGGAATTGTCTCGAGTCTTGGCGAGAGTTGGGCAGGCGTCCCGCGGATACCCTTGGATTCGCCCTTGGGAGAAGTGGGGGCATCACAAAACTTAATTCAGAACATCAGGAATATCAAAAGCATTACAAAATACTTGTAGCAATCATACCTCTATATTTCTTCTCATCAATTTGGTACTTTCTTTGGATTGAACCACTTGGAACCCAAGGAAGAAATTAAACTCCCCTATCATATTCATCTCAAACGCATTTTACATAATAGTGAAAAACTTCTTGTACAAACACTCATTAGTAGCACCAAAAATAATATCATCCACATATATTTGTACAAATAGTAGATCATTTGAATTTTATTTAGTGAATAGAGTGGTATCCACAATGCTCCTATTAAAATCATTCTCAACCAAAAAAAACTATTCACCTTTTAAAATCATTCTCAATCAAGAGATTTGGGTCTTTGAGAGTTAGCATCATGTATAACTATCCACATGCATTTCATGCCTTTTCTCATGTTCTTTCTCACATAACAATCACTTTCATGTGAGTTTTTTGACAACAAAAATTACACATAACCAAAGAATTATTTGCATAAACAGGTTTAATAAATCTTACCTGTCTTCTCTTATAGACAACAAAATCATTTGCACCAGAATTTAATTTCTTCTCATGAGTGCCAAGATGAGTCTTTGATTCATTCCCATGAAAACTGTCTTATTTTTTATGTTGGGACAACTCATTTAAATTATCCATTCTTCATTTCAAACCACTTTGTTCCTTTTTGAACATTTCACAAAGTCGCTTTTCTATCAAGTTTATTTTGTAGATCAATCTCATTTTCTTTCAAGTAATCATTCTCGGTTTTCAACTTTTTATTTTCTCGAAAAAGACATGTATTGTTTTGAAGAAGAAAACTAATCATGTGTTTTAATTTCTTGTTTCTAGCATAAAATTTTTCAAACTATCATGCAATTTTTCAATGAAAGAATCAAGATCATCATCAATTTCATCATCACTATCAAGTTGAGAGTTACATGTTGTTACCTCATCATCTCCAATAGCCATAAAATCCAATTAAGCAAATTCTTCTTCCTCTTCAATTTCACCATCGGAATTGCACTCATTCCATGTGAATTGAAAGTTATTGAATCTTGATTTTCTTTCAGCTCTCCCTACTTTCTTCTTCTTCATTAGACACTCACTAATGTAGTGTCCAAGTTGGTCGCATTCATAGCATTTGTCACCTTATTTTTTGTTGGTCTCTTGTTTTATTGTATTGTTGAATTGATTGGAATTTGAATTACTAAGTCATCCATTTTTTAATCTTCTTTTGTTGAAGATTCTTTTGAAACTTTTGGTGATGAGAGCTAGTTCATTATCATCCATATCTTCATCATCCAGTGAAACAAAGTCATCATCATCCTGAGATGCTTTTAGAGCAATGTTCCTTCTTATCTTTGCATCCTCTTTCTCTTGTACCTTAGTCTTAAGTTTCAACTCATAAAAGGTTAGAGAATTAATAAGAGATTTAATAAGTATAGAATTCAAATCTTTAGTCTCTTCAATAGCAGTCACCTTACTATCCCAATCTTTAGACAAAGCATTTAATATTTTTCTGTTTTTCTCTCCTAAGGAGTATTCCTTTTTTAGTACCTCTAAATTCTTAATGAGATCATTGAATCTACAATATATATTATCAATATTTTCATGAGGTACCTTCTTAAGTGATTCATATTTAGTAACCGATATAGATTTCTTTCGTTCTCTCATATTTTCACTCCCTTAATGAATTTCTCTCAATTTGTCCCAAATCTCTTTAGCAGACTTACACCCTTTGACGCTAATGGATTCTTTGAATCTAAAGCACTATACAACACATTCCTAATCTTGACATTCAAGGTGAGGTAGGTTCTATCTTCACCAATCAATTCATTTCTAGTTTTTGATTTTGGTCTATGTGTAACTTCATCTATAACAGTGGCATCATATGAACCTTCATTAACAATAAACTACAGTTCAACATCAATAGATTGCAAGAAAATAATCATTCTTTCCTTGCAACTCACACAATTTGGCCCATTAAATATTGGAGGTCTAATCACAGATTGTCTTTAAAAAAAATGGCATTGTTGGTTGTCATCTTTACTACTAAACCAATTGAGTTTAATCTCTAGGAGACCAAACTCTGAGATCAATTGTAAGGCTCGAAAACAACCTAAGAGGGGGTGAATTAGGTTGATTAAAAAGCTAATTACGTTATGGGCACTTTTTTGCTCAATATGAAATTTATCCTATTTTCTAAATGATTACACAATGAAGGAACAATATCACTTGAGAGAAATAGAAGATATATGTAATTTAAGAATCAATAAATAAGAAGAGAAGAGTTGCAAACCAATTGACTACCAAACTCCTCTTGAGCTTGAAAATCAATTCACAAAGCAAGCTTTTTCAAGTTGATGAAATACAACCAATCTTGTGTACAAAGAAAGGTTCACTTCTTCCTTACCCCAAGTTTCACTCGGTCAAATTAGAAAATTTTACTATCCCTCAGGACAACCCTCACAGAGCTACACTATTGAAGTATTCACTCACAAATGAAAAGTTTACAATGAATTTCACACCACCAAAACTACAAATCTTTCTTGTAGAGTGTTTTTTCACTAAAACTACTCTATATTTTTTGTATCTTCAGTGTGCAAAAGTTATTTGAAGTTTCTGACAATGCTCTATTTATATGAGACCACGAAAGTGCTTCATTAATGATTCCAACGGATAGAAAGTGTGACGACTGGGAAAATTTCCTTATATTTTTCTAAAAATTTCCTTTTATTTGGAATTTATTACTTTAGAATAGTCTTACTACTCATTTACCCCATAATAAGTGCAAATGAACATAGAATTAAGGGTTTTTCCTTTCGTTTTCAAGTTATCGTAAATTAGGATTTTTACGCCTTTTCGTAGTGTAATTATTCGGTATGGAGTGTGTATCAAATTAAGTGATTAAGAGTGAGTTTTAGATGATATTAAGTGTGTGATTAGAAGTGATAATAATACGTTAGTGAATTATATGTGAAAATCCTAGTACGTGCGAAATAAGGAAAAACGGGTTGAACTGATGTGTACCGTTTGTTACCAATTGAGTGCATCACTTAAATATTACTTTATTACCTTAATCTCCTTGTTTTAGTTGAGCTAATTATCTCTTAATTAACCCTTAAGTCAGCCACCATTATTGACTAAGGAAAAGAGAGATATTTTGGTGGAAATATTTGTAATTAAGCCATTTGTCAAAAATCCAACCAAGGTCTTGACCAAGACCTTTGACCAAGACTATCCTTAGTCTTTATCTTGTAAAATAGAACAAAAAACACCTCATTTTCTTCATGCTTGGTCGTGACTTAAGAGAGGAAAAAGAGAAGAGAGAAAAATTTTCATTTTTCCAACTTGAGGGCTTGCTTGATTCTTGAGAAAATTACCGTAAAACTTGATTCTACTCTGATCAATCTTTGGGAAAGCTTGGAGGTGAGCTTGGTGGAACTTTTGGGAGGAAGAAAGTTCTTGTATCACAAGTTATTTTGGAGATTTTGAGGTATTATACTAGAAACCTCCCTTGTTTCTTTCTTATTTTGCAATTTAAGCAAAGCATGGCTTGATTGTGGTGGATTGTATGGAAGATTTCATGGTCTTGCTTACTAACTTATAATTTTCAACTAAGGTTTGTAATTTTCTATTTTTATTAGTATTATTTATCTAGAATATGATGTGAATAAGCTTAGATAAGGAGGTGAAGTAGTGTTTCAAGCTAGAATTATGAAGATTAGCACTTGAATGCATGAATTCCAGTTTTTTAGTTTTGTATTCCCCTGTTCTGCCCAGTTTCATTCAGCCATGATGGAGACCGAATCAGCCTTAGGTTAAAATATAAAAGTTGTAGGAAATTATTTTTTATTGCTTTCTGTAAAATTTCAACTCAATCCGAGCACTATAGCATGTGAAATGACAAAATTACCCTTGCTGCCATAGGTATAGTTTTGTGGACAGTTTTGACATTTTCTCATTCTGGCTGCATTTTTTCACCTTGATCCGTATCAAATTAGCCTTTGGTTAAAACACAAAACTTTTATCCCTATGTTTCATATTTCCAACGCAATTGAAAACACCTCAAATGGAATTGCGTAGATTGAGTTATTGTCATTTGAACACAGTGCTGTCAACCAGCCTAATGGTGAAATTCTGGTTTTGTAACTTGTAAATTTGACCTAGATACACTATGAATTGGGTTGAGTTGTCTTCATCAAAGTTGTATCCCTTTGACTTAGTGTTGAAACGGTATAAATTTTATCCCAATCTGATAAGCGTAGCTTCGGTTGTGACCGATGATACGTTAAGAGACGTCAAACCTGTTGTTTTGTTCTTCACCTTAAATCTTTATTTCCGGCCACTTTTCTAGCTTGGTTTTGTAATTGGTTGACTTTTAGCCTATTAAATGGCTATTGTAATGAGATTATCTGTGTGTGACTTTGGGATTGATGGAGGAAAAGAATGAAGCCATAAATAGTTAAAAAATAGGTAAATACAAAGGGCGTGCTGCCCAAATTTGCACTCGAGAGCTAGGTAGATGTACTTGCGACTTGAGTAGGGGTTGAGGATGAAACTAACTTGAATCATCTGAGGTATTAAAGTCTTCTTCAATAGAGGCTTATAAGTTAGAATTCGTCCGAAACTTTTACCCTTGGAAAAATAAAATTTACGACTAATAGAAATACGTTTTCTTTGTCACTTTGACTCAAATGGTGATTTCAAAGTTTTACGAGCAAACATAAGTTTTACAAATATTTGACTCATGTCCTTTGGTTTAAATGTATTCTTTTCACTTACAAAACCATATTTATACTTCGTACTAGTAGTTATTCGGATTTTCTTTGGTTCATCTAAACTTTGGATGGTTTAACTGTAATATTTTCTCTTGATTAATCTTAGGGTTTATTGGTGATTGAGGGTAATACTCGGAAGAATACTTTGGACATTCTTTTACTTAAATAGGTGAGTGTTCTTTATTTGTTATGTTTCCATTAACGATATGATTTGTTGTAGATATTTGATTGAATGATAAATGTTTGTTAAAAATGAATTTTGCTAGGCGAGTGTGTACTTTATCGCACTCGACCTAAATGAAATGTGAAATTTTTAATGTTTAAGTGATTAAATGTTAGTTGTGCATGAATGTAAGCCTTTTGGCTAAACTAGACCCTTGCCCTTCGTTGCCGGTCGACTTGAGCCAGAAGCGGACTTGGTCGGGTGATTTGGTGACCATGGGTGAAAGTTTGGTATACTCGAGTATTACCACGTTGTCGGGTTGAGTCTGGCCAATGTCCAGAAGGGGGAGGAATGAAATGAACGAACGAGTGACAATGTCAATGGAGGGGTTTTCACTTACAAAATGCATTTTAAAATGATTGGAAGAATAAGAAAATGAAAGGTGAATGAAAGAACGAAAGGCTCCATGTGAGCATGTATCTTTTTAATGAATGTGTTATCATTGCTTCATATATATAAATGTTTTCTGGATTACTTGTTATTACATGATTAATGTTCTTGTTTAAGTTGATTATGTGTCTGGAACCTCACTGAGCTTTTAGCTAATTCTGTTAGTTTTGTTTTCCTTAACAGGGGATACGAGCAAGGACGAGAGATCTGTACAAACTAGCCTAGTCTAGTTCTTTTGAATTTTTGTAATGGTTCTCGCCCTAGCGCTTGGGTTGGATATATAAAGAATTGAAAACCTTTGTACATTTGGATTTGTACTACTTTGGAGATGGAAATGTATATAAGTATATGTTTTAAGTTTGGAATTATTGTTACACTTATTCTTGTGGTCTTATATTTTTTTATATTTATTTGAGAACTGTAGTGAGTCTCGGCGAGAGTTAGGCAGGCAGTCCGCCGAACCCTTTGGTTCACCTTAGGGGGAGGTGGGGCTATCACAGAAAGTAGCTAAAGAGTCAACTAGCCGTTGGGAGTATCGGACGTCCGGTACTACTGTTGGTTGCGTCTGATAGCAGATAGAGAGTTTGAAAGATTCTATCGGACGTCCGGTACTCCTGTTTTTTGCATTCAATAGCATACAGAGAGTTTCTATCGGACGTCCGGTATTGTCTTTGTGAGCGTCCGACGGCTTTCATCTTCCTTTTTCTTCTTTCAAATGCTCTTGTTCTTTGAATCTGTGACAGCCCCACCTTCCCCTAAGGCGAACCAAAGAGGTTAGTGGACTGCCTGCCCAACTCTCGCCAGGACTAACGGGTCAGTTTATGTCAGTCTAATACGTTCCGGAACATACCCACGTGCGCAAACAAGTCAAAATCACAAAATAAAATAAAATAGAAAAATGGAAAAAACACCGATGATGAACAATGCCGGACACGTCAGAATCCGGAGTTCAACCATACATCAATCCAACATATACATACATTGAAATTCAACGTTTACAAGCCAAACGGCATACCAAAATATCCAACTAGTCCATACATGTGCAAATAGTCAATTACAACCAACCATTGGTTGGAACAAAACACTTAGGGTTTTCACCCTCACGGAGCTATTCAAAATACATTTACATGCTCAACTTGACAACCAACTAGCACAACTTTTCCCAAAATAGTCATTTTCCTGTAAGGAAAACAAATGGAACGGAGTGAGCTAAAGCTCAGTGAGTTACTACCACATAAGCAACAAAGAGCATATAGCAAGTCCTTTCAATTAAAGTACACAATTAAGGAATGAAACAAAACGGTAAAAGGATACGGACGGCTCTCAAGAGCCCATTTCCTCGCTTATATTCTTGATCCAACCTCATTGACCCTCCGTCAATGTTAAAAGTACCAAACCGTAGACATCACTTTACTTCCATTCCTTCCACCCAACATACCCCAACCGGGCCCACACTCCAATCAGTAGCTTTTGGTAATACTCGAGTATACCGGAACCAAGAGTCTCATTACTACAAGGTTCCCCAGTACAGTCCCCGTGGCAGGTCAATTTTCACGACCAAGCCCTCGCCGGCTCGATTCAATTGACTACCTAACGGGGTTGAGCTCAGTGATATAGTAAGGCCGTTGGATATTCGTCCAAACGACACCAAATCAGTTTTCCATGACAGGAATTCAATATATCATATATCAAGTGCAATATTTCAGCAAAACGGTAAACAGACATGAATGGAATCACAAGGGGGTGAGGGCGGTCAAGTACACCCTCACCTCAATCACTTCCAATAGCCAAATACGCCTTCAAGGCATCAAATTCACATATAACAAAGCCACATTGTAACATTTAAGTGAGTAGTATACTCACCAATCAAGTAAGTGGTGTTTCATACACCGCGGTCAAAAGTTCGTCGTGAACCACCGTCACGCCCTAGAACACGCAAACAAATACAATGAGACTCGATAACGAGTCATAAAACAATGCCAATCACAACCCCAATAGGGTTTTATAAACATATACAAGCATCATGAGTAACCAGAAATTCAAGAAATGGCATTAGCTTTGGCCCCGAATAAAACACAGTTTTGTCCGTATTTTGCGGTAATGGCACCAATTTCACTACGATTATCGGATGAGGGTGTAAGACCCACCGTTTCGAAGCTAAGAACCAGGGATACAACAATGTAGAAGGCCACTCAGTCCAAATCCTAGCACAACTAGGTCAAAAATACAGAATACCAAACCAGAACCGTAATTGCAGGTTTACAAATCACACTATGCTGTAATTAGTCCAACTCAGTCTATACATGTCCAAATGCATTGATTCCAAAGGCATATGGTAGCTAAGACATCCAGCTACATTTCATCAGAAGACACCAACATCCAAATCCAAAACAATTCCAGTCAAAACAGACGATTACAAGTACAGTTCGTACATTCTGATCAACCCAGAACAGCAACAGTAAAATCGATATATCTCACTCTACGCTACTCTAAATGACCTGAAATTTTACAGGCACCTCAAACACATCAATACCTACAACTTTCATGTTTTAAGCAAAGGCCAATTCGGCATCTAAGCATGAGATACAAAACCGGACAGAAAAGGGGGTTATGAAACCCTAACTTTTCACATTTCAATCCAAACCCAAAATTGGTTGCAATTATCAATAATTCACACCTACTAGAGTCATTACCCCTCATTACCAACCATCATAAATAACCACAACATCATGATCACATTAAACCAGAAAAATCTCCAATAAATTGAAAACTTCACCAATTCATCTCAAACCAAGAAATAAACCACAAATATCATCACTTTAGCTTCCACTAGGCACAAATTAAACATCATTAGGTGTAGGGGAAAGTTCAAGCACCACTTACCTAGTAAACAAGAGAAGAGGAGTTGTAGAACACCTTAGCTTCTTCAAAAAACTTCACCAAATCACTTACTAGCACCAAGTGGAGGGATTTTTTGGAGTAGAAACTAATTTAAGCACTTGGGTTTGGATGATTGAGTTAAATGGAAGCTAAAATGTTGAAGAGTTTCTTCCTTCTTGAGCTTAAGAGGGCCGGCCACCAAGGAGTAAGAAAGAGTGAATTTTTAGTCAATTTTTGAGATATTTAACCAATAAGTCAAAAGGTCAAAACCATGAATAGTAAGTCTTAAGCCCTAACCAATATAATGGTGACACTTGTCACCTCCATTAATGCAATCCTATCTTTTCTTTTTCCTCTCACATCAATCACTTCACATCCTCTACTTATCTCTTAACACCCGATAAATTTCACACAGTATCCGGAATTTAACCTAATTGGCCGAATTTTTCCGAACTATTCGCACTAGTGGGTCCCACGTCCATTATATACTCTTAATTTTTCAAAAACTCTCCAATACTAGAAAAATCATCTAAAAACTATAACTGCTAATAAAATTTACCAGGAGAATTTTCCTAAACCAGAAAATGCAGAAAACATGTCTTTAAAGGGGAAAAATCCTAGGAAAATTATTAGGGATTTACGGGTTCTCACAGAATCAAATTGCTTTAAGGCTGAAAGAATTTCTTAGAAAAGATATTAGTACTATCCATTTGTTTTGTCAACATCAAAAGACAAGGATCAAGATCAACACTATTAAGAGAAGTAAATTAGTAGTAAAGAAATTATAAGTTAACTTATTCAAGATAAAAGAGAATTATAAGAAAATTTAAATGAATTTTCAAGTTCTCACACTTCTACGATGCAACTATGATCTCAGTTTAACAAGAAAACAACAACAAAACCATGAATTAAAACTAAACAGTCCAAAAATGAAGACAAATATTTCAGTACTTTTAGGCCCCAAAAACTCCAAAATTTTGGATAACCAAACATTTTCAAGCCTTGTGCTAGCCATAATCATCTGTTTTTAACAAAAAAATATGCACAATAATGAGAACGTTAATTCAGTTTTTCACTTGGACATTTTTTCAAACACGAAGCATGCATACCAAAACCCTATTCTTTTCCTCCTAATTTTGTTCATAACCTATCTCAAAATTTTAGCAACCCAATCAACAAAAGAAAGCACCAAAAGCAAGAGAAGATTAAACACTAAAACATGGATATAATGTGCTAAACAAAACTAGAAAATTACCTCAATGTAGGTAGCAATCCCTTGGTTGAAGTTTTTGATGCAATTTCAAGCCTTGACCGTTTGTTTGCTTGTTGTCTTTATTTCCTTCCTTCACCTTTCTTTGCTCCAAGGATAGGTGCATGTGAGAACCAAGAGAAGGAAAAAGAATGGAGTGATGTGTGTGTTTGTGTTGTGGAAGTGCCGTGAGTGAGCCAAGAGAATGTGTTGGAAGATTTTCTTTTTTCTTTTTGGGAAAGAGGAGTGCCGAGAGTGGGAATTGACAGAGGGGGTGCCTCCTATTTTTTTTGTCTTCTCTTCTTGTCTCATTTAGGGAAAGATCGAGAGGTTGGTTCGAAGTTGGTGTAAGTTGGTTCTTGTCAAAAGTCAAAGAAATAAGTAGAGTAGTTTTTTGTCAAATGATAAATTTTGTCCCAAATGAAAAGAAAGGTGAATAGAGGTTGAGTGTAAAAATGGATTAATAGTGTTTTTTGTGAAAGGGAAATAATTAGGGGAAGATTTTTATCTTCTCTTTTTCTTCTTTTTTTTTCTTTCCCCTTTTAATTTTTTTTTCTTTTCCTTAAAACAAACCTACAAAAATGAGAAAAATGCACATAAAAATGCAAGAAAATAAATAACTCATTAAACAGATAAAAATCAACAAAATATTAAAATTGATAAAAATTTTGGTGCCTACAATTTGCCCCTCTTTGTCTAGAGTTTCGAAGAAATCCAAGATAAAGGCGTAGACACCAAAATGTTCACATGTTTCTTCTAACTGCGCCTGAGTTAAAATAAACAAGCCAACACTTGGCTAAAATTATTGAACAAAAGTTGCAATGAAATTACAAAAAACGTGATTGAAGTCATGTAGAGTTGCCTACGTATCCCGATATGAGAATTAGATCAAACATAGATTGAATACAGGTGAACCACAATGAAACAAGTGTATTGATCAGTTGTGATCTTTGCAGAGTTGAAAAAGTCTGAAGTCTTAGAACTTCTAAACATAAAACACAAAATAAATGAGAAAGCAGAATTGTTGATCAAAACAGTTAAGAAAAGTAAATTGTTATAATTAGAAAAAGATGCATGCAGAGATGTAGTTACACTCCAATAAGGGGGAGAGAAGAGTGCGCTGCGGACACTGAGACTCGACAATAGGAAATTGCATTTGATTGGTTAATAAAGCATGTAGGAAGGTGTGCGGCAGACGCTAAAACTCGCCAACAGAAAATTAAATTTGATTGTCAAGAAGGAAGGTAGCAGGGCGCGCAGCAGACGCTAAGACTCGCCAACAGAAAATTAAATTTAATTAGTCAAAAATATAAACTATTCAGTGGAACTGAATCCAAACCCAAACGCCTAATAAGAAAATGAAAATATGTTCGAAACCTAGATAATTGGTGGGATAAAATAACAGATTGATGGGATAAAACCCGAACTCAATTGAACGATGGATTGGTGGGATAAGACCCGGAACCAATTAAATGACAAATTTGCCGGATAAGACCCGAACTCAATTAAATACAAATTGGTGCAACAAGACCCGAGTTTAATTAAATGACATATTTGTGGGATAAGATCCGACCCAATTAAATACAAATTGGTGGGATAAGACCTAAATCCAAGTAAATGCATATTGGTGGAATAAATTCCAAACCCAATTTCATTTAGACTGGTGGAATAAGATCCGATCCCAATTACATACAGATTGGTGGGATAAGACCCAAATCCAATTCCAATTAAATGACAGATTGATGGGAAAAGACTCGAACCCAATTAAGTATAAATTGGTGAAATAAGATCCGATCCCAATTTCATATAGATTAGTGGGATAAGACCCAAGTCCAATTACACACAGATTGGCGGGATTAGACTCGAGCCCAATTTCATACAGATTGGTAGGATAAGATCCGAACCCAATTTCATATAGAGTGGTACGATAAGACTTGAACCTAATTATATATAGATTGGTGGGATAAGACTCGATCCCAATTAAATACAAATTGGTGGAATAAAATTCGAGACCAATTAAATGACAGATTGGTGGGATAAGACCCGAACCCAATAAAATACAGATTTGTGGGATACGATCCGATCCCAATTAAATATAGATTTGTAGGATAAGATCTGAACCCAAATAACTTGCGGAAGAAAATGAAAATGCAAGTTCTGTACTATCAAACTGAAAGATCAAAATGCATGTTGCTCAAAAGGTAATAGGTAATAAACCAAGACAAACTTACTTGGTGGACTTACAACTTTCTTGATTTTTCGAACTTTAAAAGAAAACGAGTGATGATTTTTCCTTTCATTCTTCGGAAATGTACAGTCAAGCTTGGAACTCAATCCTTCTACAGTTTGCCCCATTAGGAATCATGCTTAATTAAACTAATATTGTATCACATAATTTCACCTGCAAAAGAAAACAAAAAGAAACAGCTGTGATGAAAACACTGCCACCAATACATCAAACACATAGAAGGCATAAACATAAACACATGATCCAAGTTTCAAAGCAAGAGCCCAAGCCAAGCTATCAACAACCCAAGTATCTAGGTTATCTAAGCACCTTAATTACATGCATACCCTACTAATTTAATACATTAAAATTCATGATTTAAGATTTACCTCAAACTCTTCAAGCTTTGCAAGTTGCACCAAGAACTCCAAGAATCACCTCTCAAGTAGCAAGTCAAGGTTGGGTAGAATCTAATTGAACTTCCTCTTGAATCTTGCACTAATTTTCCAAGAATTAGACTAAGGGTCTATGTGAAGTTTTTCCTCTCAAGAGGTTTAGCCAAGAGCTCAAGGCAAAAGGGCTAATATTTTGTTAAATGCTAAAGTTTACTTAAAAAGCTAATTGTCCAAATCAAGGTGTTGTAGTGTGATGACACTTGGCCAAATTTCTACCGAGCAAGTTTTTCCCAATTTCCTTCCAATCCTAGTAGTTTACTTAAGTTCTAACTTCACCCCAAAACAATTAAATTTCCTAGGATTTATTCGACATAACAAAAATTAATTCTCTCATTTTCTTAAACTCATTTTAACCAAAGTCAAATAAAGTAAAGAAAATAAGGCCCCAAAAATGAATCATATCTTGAATGCTTAAAATAATTTAAATGCATATAAATGGATTAAAAATGGAAACATAAAACTTAAAATTCGGAGTTCTCACACTCTCTCCCCCTTAAAAGAATTTTGTCCTCAAAATTCTCACCTTCTATCATCCTTGATATATGAGACATTAAAGTTTATCGAGAGTACTGAGGGACCATTGGGATATAGAGGTAAGGATTGCATGATTTGTTCTTGGATTGGAATACGTAGATTGACAAATTTCTTGAGGTGATTTTTATTATTTATGATTGACTTGTTAATGAGGTAATTGAATTTGTGAAAATGCATGAAAAGATTAAAGATACACGACTTACATGATATCTAGTATGGAATAGGTTTTGCAATTCTTAAGAGTGGGATATAGAAGAAATATATGGAGTTTTCGAGCTAAGGTAGAAATTTTGAGCACAAAATTCTTTTAGGAGAGAGAGTGTGAGAACTCGAAAATTATTTTATTTTATCTTATTTCTTTGAATACATTTTCCTTACTCTACTTTATTTCCTTAATTTCTCATATATTTTGATAAGTGAGTTAAGTTTTAAATTATTTTCTATATGTAAGTTAGTGCATGTTAAATTTTTAGTGCATTATGGTAGTAGGACCCACTAATACGATATGTACGATAAAGTTTTGAAAATTAGGAAGAGTTTTGTGAAAAGAGATATTATTTTATAAGGTTTTATGGGATAATTAGAGGTTGGCTAGATATTTTAGTGATTGGAAGACAATAGGATGAGGATTAACCATGGCAAGCCATTTATCACAAAAGCCTTGGACCATTGACTTTGACTAAGACCTTTCTTAACCTTTTATTAACCAAAAATCCTATCATCTTCTCCCCTCTCTTGGCTGGCCTTCATGTGCAAGAAAAGAAAGAAAGAAAACTCCATTTCCAACACAAAAAAACCTTGCTTGATCCTTGAGTTTTCACCTTAACCTTGCAAATCAATCCATAAAAGCTGAATTTGAAGTAGGAGAAGGAACTTTGGTGGAGAGTTTTTGGACAACGAAGCTTGTGGCTGCTTGGTCTTCTTTGGGTTTCAAGGTAACAAAGTCCAGAAACCATCTCTTGTCATTTAATTTGCTTTTGAGTGGATTTAAGGGTTAAATTATGGTGGTATTCACGGAAAATTTCACGGTTCATGTGGTGGATCAAAATTTCCAGATTTGATTGAGGATTTCCAGTTTTGATGAGTTCATTTCAGTTGTGTTATGATTTATTAGCATTAGCATCTGATTTTCCAGCTTTTCAATGCTTGTTTAGCTTTATAATAGAAATTTCCAACTTGTGATTATAAATTTCAGCATAGGGTTTAATTTTTCTAACTTGAGTAGGTGATGGTTATATGCTATGTATATGCTTGATTTAGTGAATTGTTGGCCTAGTATGTCTATGCTTGATGTGAGGCGGTTTTGTGGTGAGAATGAAACCTTGAAAATGGCTAGAAATTAGGAAAAATAAGAGGAAGTGCTGTTAAAAATTTTTTTTTCAAGAGACTCTGAGCAGTCTTGGAAAATCTGTCATATCTTGATGTATAAAAATCCAAACTGAGTTCTGCTTATTGTGTTTGAAACTAGATTCAGAGTAATTTCTATCGTAAAAATTTCAGAATTTTTTTCAATTCCTATGAATATCTGTGATTTTCCAAAATTGACTGAATTTCCATTCCTGTTCTATCGTTCTACTGGATAAAGCAACTACTTGAAATTGAATTTTGACTGACTTGTGGACAAAATCTTGCTAAGGTGTCTTCTGAGAAATTGTAACCCTTTTAATATATTTTTCAATGGCATAAATTTATAAATTTTGGACTTAGGAAGTTTGAAATATGATTTTTCAAATAACATCGCCAAAACTGGAAAAAATTTTGTTTTCCTAAAACTATCTTTACTTTCATTTTTAACTTTAAGTTGGAGTTGTTAAACCATTTTGAGTTTGGTTTTATGATTGGAATGAGAAAATTCTTGGTTACCCATGTCCCTTGGGTCTAAATGTTTTCTTTTCACTCCAAAATCATATTTGCATCAGTGCACTAGTAGTTACTTGGATTTTCTTTAGTTCACCTAAGTTTTGAATGGTTGAACTATAATACTTTATCTTGATTGTTCTTAAGGTTTGTTGGTGATCAAGGGCATAACCAGAGGGGCGAACCTTTGACATTATTTTGCTTAAACTGGTGAGTGCCAAGTGCATGTTTCTTGATATTTTGATTTGAATGATACCATGTGTTATGTGTTGAATATTGAACTTGATGGGACGAGAGTGTATTTTATCACACTCGTCCTCCTCTTCTTGAATGATCTTGTACTTGCTTGAACTTGAGCGACTGTACTTGTGTTTGTACTTTCACTTGACTTGTAAGTGTTGAGCGGTAGTATGTGCCACACTCATTTTGAGTGGGTGGTGCCTCTCAATCTGTCTCAGTACTTTTAGCTTGATTAAGTCGATTAAAGAGTTATCTCATCAACACTAGTGCTGAACGATAGCATGTACCACACTCAATTCGAGTGGGAGGTACCTCTCATCCTATCTCAATACCTCTATCTTTATTAAATTGATTAGAGAGTTATCTCGTAGACCCTAGTGCTGAACAGCAGCATGTACCACACTCAATTCGAGTGGGAGGTGCCTCTCATCTCGTCTTAGTACTTTTATTCTGATTAAGTCGATTGGAGTGTTATTTCATCATGTAACGCCCCCACTTCTCCCTAAGGCGAACCTAAGGGTATCGGCGGGATGTCTGCCTAACTCTCATCAGGACTCACTATGAGACGAATTCAACTATGGATAATCAATCAATACTAAAAGTCGAAGATATAAATAAAGGGTTACTTTCTTAATAAATATACAAATCTCACATTACAAGATACCAAAAGTACATCAACATTCCCCAAAATATACAACCTTCCAAAAGTTATCTAAACAATTACATTCAAAATCCTAATCAAAAGTCCATCAAGTTGGCTTCTCCATAATTCTTTCCATTTCAACTTCTGTTAAGGAAAACAAAGCTAATGGGATGAGCTAATGCTCAGTGAGGCCAAGAAAAGTGTACAAACACATAGTTCAAGTAGCAATTGCACTTATGCGAGAAATAAAGCTATAATATTCAAGTAATTCACAATTTAAAATAAAACACACTCAATAAGGATACAGGAACTCTCAGGAGCTAGATTTCCCTTGCTTTGCCGAGTCTCGATCATATACCTCCGCGTGATGACACTCCGTCAACCGGGTAGATACATTTAGTCCGAAGAACACTGCTTTACTTCACGAATCCCGTTCACCATTACACCCCCCATTCCGGACCCGCTCATCGTTTAGAAAGGCGATACTATTCAAGTATGCCAAGCGAGATCTCTCAAATAGATCAAGCTTTACAAATTTCTCATGGTTCACTAAGCTTCTCAACCAAGCTCATGCCGGCTCGCGTCACAAGGTTAGCCTATGAGTTTGGGCGTCCCCCGAATATACATATAAGTCGAAGAGACAACGCTCCAATCGACGATCACACATACAATTCACAACCACATCACTTCACACAAGTCGAATATCAATTCACGTAACGAAATTTGATCATAACTTCATTTAAAAGAGAACAAGTGCGATAAAGTACACACTCATCTCGGCAATTCTAATTCACATAATTAACAAGAAGCAATTCACGTATTCCACAACAAATCATGCACTTGACACTCACCAAAATCAAGAGTGTAAAGCAAGAGTAAGGCAAGATCAAACGAGCTCCTCGGGATCCACTTGATCACCTGAGACATGCACAATTACAAATTACCTAGGTATTCAGTCAAGATCTAGCAATATTCCTGCTACCCTCACACAAGAGATAACACGTTCAAATCAAATGTATATATTACTTACTACTTAATCCACGAGGGTAGCATTTGAAAATATCTAAGAATGCATTAATTCAAGTCAGGTCAAATTAAAGAAGCTTTTCTAGCTAAAACATTGGAATAATACTCAAAGAGAACTCAAAAGTCATTTTTTTTAATTCAAGTCGTGGTAAGTAAATCTCAATTTCAAAAGAAAGTACAATATTCATTTTTGGCATGAAAATCGAGGAAAAGAGTAAATGGTTCTCATTTTCTAAAACTTTAAATCTCATGTCCAAACTTTGGAAGGTAAAGGGTCTTCACATTTTTCCAAACTAATGGAGTCAAACATATCCAAAACTCCACTCATATCATAGAGAAAATATTAAAGCTAAGGTTCCAAGGTTCAAGTATAAAATAAGGTGTCATTAACCAAGAAAGTGGAACAACCAAGAAAATGCATTAAGAGAGGTTTAACCTTCGGAAACCAAGATTTGAAATGAAGGTTTAAAGTTCTAATAGAACCGTGTATTCCACCATGAAATTATACCTAAAACCATCCAACAATTGCAAAGGAGAGTGGAAAGTTCTTAAAAGTTCATTTCCTAAGAAATCAAGAATTTCAGCTTTGCGCGACAAATATGGTAAAATCAGATCTTGAGTTCAGTATGTCCAAAAATAGAAAATATTATACTGTTGGAAACTAGATTCAAATTACTAAAAGTTCCTTGAAGATACTTTTCCAAGATTCTAAACAAAAAGCATTCATTTTTCATCTCAAAGTTTCAGTTCCAAGAAGACAGGTTTGAACCAGTCTTGGTTTTCCAGAAATCTTTGGAAATTCAGAAAAATTCACAAAAAGTGAATCAGTCCTTGAAATTTGTAACACAATAAGAGTTCCAAACAAGGTTTCAAACATGACAAACGGAACTAAATTTGGAGTTTTGAACATCAAGATATAACAGTTTAAAGTCAGCTAAATCTTGCAAACTGATCGGTAAATTTCCAGATTTGAAGAGCAATCTTTGGGGCATCATTTGGATATCGAAATGGCATTGAAATTATGCCAAATTTAGTACACTTAAACCTCCATATGTTGAATACCTCTCTATCAAAATTTAGATAAAAATTCGCATGGGAAGGAAGTTAACAAAATGGTCAAAGTTCGTGGAAATTTCAAAGCAAATCTGCCAACCCACTCTTTCTTTCGTTCCAAAGGTTTTGTCCAATGAAATCAACCCCAATTCACTCCATTTTTGAAACCAAAATTCCAAAAAAATTTAATAAGCGATTGACATGAAAATTTTTGAGGTATAATACCCCAAAACAGATTTGACCACTCGGCCAACAAGAAAGGGAAAAGTTTCCAGTTTTCAGCTTTGTCGTGCTTTCAAAATCAAGCCATATCTAACTCTATACAAACTCAAATTGAGAATGGTTGGTGGCGTTAGAAATTAGGTTCAAAATGATACAATTTATCAGAAGACATCATTTTGAAAATATTTTTCACCAGTGGGACAAAATCGAGTCACAAGATGCAGCTTCCCAGTTTCATTCAAATAGCAAGTCAAAACAGAACAGCCGACTTTGCTGACTCACTGCAGTTCACTCAAAATGAACCAGCAGGAGATTTTTATACCATTGGAAATATATGAATGTCTAGTTTTGAATGCCACAAACGGCACTCAATTTTGACTTTTTTACAGAGAGTCACGTTTGAACAAAAAACACTGTCTGCGAACCCCTGCTATACGTTCTTCCAGATTTGAATCTTGCCAAAACTAAAGTTTGATGCAACCAAATGAAACTATTTTTGAAAGGCACTTTGTACACACAATATACAACATATATCCATCAATTTCATAGTCAACAGAGTATCAAAATTTTGAAACTAAATCAGAACAACATGGACAGAATTTTCGGCCAGCTTGCTTTCTAAGTTTTCCTTCGATTTCTCTCCACTTTCTAACCGTAATCAAGCTATAAATCACATAAACAACCAGAACCATGCAATCAAGCCCCAAGTCAGCTACCTAAAGGTCTCATCAAGTCCGCTAGCCTATGATTTAAAGCGAAATAAATGGTTTCCTCAAGTCCTCTAACCTATTTTCTTGCTTAGGGTTGTAAACCCATGAAAACTAAATTTCAATCTTGAAGAAATTGGAAAGATTAAAGGAGATGAAGGTTACCTCCTAAACTCTAGATGAAACCAGAATTTTCCACCAACAATTCTTCAAGAAAAACCACACAATTGCTCCTTGCTCCAAGATGAAATGTTACTCCAAGTAGTTTGCGATTTGGTGGAAGTTTTGTGGGTGAAATGAAGCTAGAACAATGGAGTTTTCTTCCTCCTTCCTCCTTGGGTGTGTTCGGCCAAATGGAGAGGTAAGAGAGAGAATGTGTGATAGTTTTTGGCTTGTCTTGGAAGCTTGGAGGGAAAAGTAAGGATTAAATTTAGCAAAAAGTCAACTTTGAATAGTTATCGCACTCGGGTTTCATACCACCGTTTTCTCTTGGGTTTGATACACTCATGCAATAATTTTCTAAGGTACTTCCTTTAACACTATAATTATTTACTCTTAGTAGTCTAGTATTAATTTCTCAAATCTCCACTTAGCCGTTCCGACGCGAAATACGTTAACTTTTGACTCGCGCACGATAAAAGCTTAATTCTAACTAACTCACATCTAATCTTTCAATTAATTTTTCTTAGTCTACTATTGATCATCCTTTGTTCTCTAAAATTATTGCACTCTCGGATCGAATATCGCCTCGAAAAACATGTATTCGTTATTCCTTACTAAACGAGCCTGCAAAAAATTAAATTTGCTAACAGGACGTTTTAAAAATATAAGTAAGACCTTGTTCCATGTAAATGGATTTACAATGGTTGAAATAACTTCTTTGGAAAAAATGGGTGAATAAATAATTAAATAAGCCAGCAAAATAGAATTAAAAGTAGGAAAAATTTAGGTCCTCACACATCGACCATACTTGTTCTTGTTTGGGTATGTTCGAGTATTTCCACCACTATTTCTATTTGGTGTTCGGGCCCGGTTGGGGGTGAAACGATGGATGGGGATTCGTGTGAAGTGAATTTTACGGATTTGTTATTTGCGTGATTGACGGAGTGTCAACAAAAGAAATGGCATCCAAGATCGTGGAATGGCAAGCTTGTGGATTAATTCCTGAGAGCTTCTGTATCCTCTTAATGAATGTGTTTTAGTCCTTTTGTGGCTTTACGTGAAACCATTGTTGCTATTCTATATATATGTTATTTGAGTTGAATTATGGTACTTGTTCTACTTGCTTGCTTCATATCTTGGCCTCATTGAGCGTCCGCTCATCTTTTTAAGTTGTTACTCCTTAATAGGAATTTGAAGTGAAGAATTAGAGGCACTAGACTAGCCAACTTTTGTCTAGAATTAGTGTGACTCCCTAAGCGACTTTTGGACATTTGGAAGTGTAGATTTCATTTGTACTTGAAATATTATGGTTGTAATAGTTGACGCTATTACCTAAGGATTTTGGCTGTTGTTATTCAAGTACTTTCTTGGTTTTAAGAAATTGTTTGACCTGAAAATCGTGATTTGGTTTGAGTGAGTGCATGGGTCTTGGCAAAAGTTTGGCAGACGGTCCACTAAATCCTTGGGTTTACCCTAGGGGGAGGTGGGACTGTCACAGGTGATTCATTTTTGGGGCCTTATTTTCTTTACTTTATTTAACTTTGGTAAAAATGAGTTTAAGAAAATGAGAGAATTAATTTTTGTTATGTCTAATAAACCCTAGGAAATTTAATTGTTTTGGGGTGAAGTTAGAATTTAAGTAAACTACTAGGATTGGAAGGAAATTGGAAAAAACTTGTTAGGTAGAAATTTGGCCAAGTGTCATCACACTACAACACCTTGACATGGACAATTAGATTCTTAAGTAAACTTTACCATTAACAAAACATTAGCCCTTTTGTCTTGAACTCTTGGCTGAACCTCTTGAGAGAAAAACTTCACAAAAACCCTAAGTCTAGTGCTTGGAAAATTAGTGCAAGATTCAAGAGGAAGTTCAACTAGATTCTACGCAACCTTGGCTTGCTACTTGAGAGGTGATTCTTGGAGTTCTTGGTGCCACTTGCAAAGCTTGAGGAGTTTGAAGTAAATCTTAAATCATGAATTTTAATGCTTTAAATTAGTAGGGTATGCATGTAATTAAGGTGCTTAGATAACCTAGATACTTGGGTTGTTGATGGTTTGGCTTGGGTTCTTGTTTTGAAGCTTGGATCATGTGTTTATGTTTATGCCTTCTATGTGTTTGATGTATGGTTAGGTGTATTAGGTGAGGATTTCTTTAGATTTTCTTGGTTGTGTTTGCATGAGAATCATGGTTAAAGTAAGTTCAGTTAACTTGGTGCACATGAAGTAAAAATTGAACATCCACAAGTTGGAATTTATGCTTGGGCTGGCCGAATTTTTAGCTTCAATTTTGTGAGGATTTTTATGTTGTTTTGGTGAGATTTGTGCTCAAGGAACTTGGTTTAACATTACCCTAGAAGTGGATGTTATGTATGTGTGTTGAAGTAGTAGTTTTGTTGGAGTAAAGTTAAGAAAATAAGAGAAAGTGTTGTTGGAAATTTTCACGCAGGAGACTCTGAGCAGTCTTGGTAAATCTGTTGTATCTTGATGTACAAAAATCCAAATTGAGTTCTGTTTATTGCGTTTGAAACTAGATTCAGAGTACATTCTACCATGAAAATTTCAGAATGTTTCTCAATTTCTATGATTATCTATGATTTTCCAAAATTGACTGAATTTTCACACCTGCTCTATTTTTCTACTAGATGAAGCAGCAACTTGAGACTGGAATTTGACTAATTTATGGACAAAATCTTACAAATATGCATTCTGGAAAATTGTAGTCCTTTGAGTCTATTTTCCAATGGTATAAAGTTTATAAATTTTGGACTTAAAGAAGCTTGCGATACAATTGTTTAAACAATGTCGCGCAAAACTAGAGAAAATTCTGTTTCCAAATGTATGCATGCTGACCGATTTTTTTGAGTTTATTTCTCTTCACTTTTTGGTTTGTTTTGATGAAATTTTGGCTCAATCTTGTGCTATAAACTTGGTAGAACTCTTGTGGACTGATTTGTAGTGAAAACCATGCATTTAATTTGAAGAAAACTTGAGTTTTGATTGGCTTTTGAGTTGAATTTCCTGATTTTTGGGTATGGAACAGCGCTGCTATTTTGGCCTTGTTTCGCCTTCGATTCGTTATAGTTTGGACTTGAAATCGCTTGTACTATTTTCCAACACATAATACTAAAGTTGTATGTCGATTCGGTCGTAAACCGATTACTCAAAGGAAGCGAAAATTAGTTATTTTTCACTGCCATAAAAGTAGAAAATTTCCAGTATTTGTACCCTTTTCATGTATTTATTGTTGTTCTTAGTTCTTGATCCAAGAAACATTCTTTTCACTCCAAACCTTGCTTGAATCATAAATCTAACATGTATTGGTGATTTCCTTCAACTCGCACCTTCACGTAGGTTTTAAAACTTATGACCTTTTGAAATCTGTTTTGGGTCATTTGTTGCTTCAAAGTTGAGTCGCTCTAGTAGTCCTCTCGATCATTCCTTCTTTTGTTTAGTTTCTCTAGTTAGAATCTTAAAGTTTCGTACTTGCTTGAATATAGGTTTTGGTGTGGAAAATGAGAATCTTGGTGGGACCATTTGATTTGCTCTGCTTTGTCAATGAGTGTTCCAATGTATGTTCTTTGATTATGCACGACTTGACAAAATGTTATTATTTGCTTAAGTGCTCTCCTTTGAATGACATGCAAATAAGCGAATGGCTTTTGTGATTTTCTTGTCTTGGTAATTTGCTAAGAGCGCATGTTCACATTGCATGAATGAGTGATAAATGTGCAAGAATGTAGACTGATGTGTACTTTATCACATCGGCTGAACTGAGCTTAACCCTATGCTGGCACCCTATCCGAGCAAGGTCAGATCAGTTGGATAGTTTTGGGTTTATAATTTATCAATGTTAAGTGCAAAGCTCAAAACTCTTTGTCGAAAGGCCTTGAGTACAATGTTTAATGTTTAATGTTAACTGAGGGGATTGTTGATCTTTCGGAGGGCATAGGGTGAATGTTAAATGAGGGGATTGTTGATCTTTCAGAGAACATAAGGTAGGAGTTCGGAGGTTATAAGGTGGTAAAATGTAGGGATTGTTTATTGGCAGTTATAAGGTGAATATTGCTCCTTGTGAGCCCCGTATCCTTTTAATGTTTAAAGTATTGTTTATCCTTGTATTTACTTGAAAGCATGATTGAATGCACGCATGAATATTATTATTTATCATGTATTTTACATTGAAGGATTTTTATTACAATTAATTGCTCCACTACCAGTTTTTAAAGTTGAGTATCGATTTACTTGAACCTATATTACTTGGAAAAACGTGTTTACATGTTAAATTGTGTTATTCTCTTATTTTGCTTGTTTACCTGAAATGTTCACTAGGCGTAAGCTCATCCCACATTTTGTTTTTCTTAACAGGATTCGGATCTAAGAGTGCTCAAGACTACTGTTAGAATGTTTGAGAGACTTTAAGTTTTATTTTAGTAGAAATGACTGTAATGTATATATTTTTGGGTTGTAATTAAGATAGACGCCGAATAATGAATCTTTTGTACGCGAATCTATGTAATAGCTTTTGGAGGTATGTAAATGTTATTTTGAGGGGTAATGAATATTATTTTGGTTAGTTTAGAAATTTCAAGTAATTCTTGTTATGGATGGTAGTGAGTCTTGGTAAGAGTTAGGCAGGCGGTCCGCTGACCCCTCTAGTTCACCTTTGGGGAAAGTGGGGCTTTCACAAGTTTCATCTATAATGAACTGCGTGGGGTCAATAAATCTTTATTAGTAATGATAGCCCGTACAGTGCTCCCATGATCTGGTAAAGGATTCTTACTGATACTCAGTCCCTATTCTCCCTTTCTTCTGAGAGGGGTGTCTTCAAAGTCAATCATGTTCTGATCTTATGTTTTCGAACCCAACAATTGATAGTGGTATGACCTGGACTTCTAGAATGATAAGCACAGATTGCTTGTGGATCATAATCAGCATGAAGACCTTTGGGATAGAGTTTGGGAGGAATAGTGTCAATTTTCCAACTGCTTTTAATTGCTCATACAATTGACTAATGGGTTGACCCAAATTGATGAAAGTTCGAAATTGCTTTTGAGTTTGAACTCTGCTGGTTTGAAAAACATTTTGAGTGGAATTATTATTTTGCAGGGTTGGTCTAGAATAGTAAATGGGACAAGGGTGATTTTGAAAGATAGGTTGTGAGGTTGGAGGTAACGGTGAGGTATTCAAGTGATTTGATCGGGAATGATGGAATTGGACAGTAGTGTGGTAAACTGATTGAGAGTTAGGATAATGTGGGTAAGGGACAGAATAGGTGGGATGGTTTTGGACTCTAGGTCTGAAAGACGGGCCTTGATCCCATATAAAAGCAGTTTCTCCTTCTTTCTTCTTGAAAGGAGGCTTTTTTCCATTGTTGTTTTGATTCTGTAGAGCATCTAACTGCAACTTCAATGCCGACACATTAACAATCTTCCATAAACCCTAGCCGGTGCCTTAGATCAACTTCCTCCAACACTAGACAACTTAGAGGTTGACTTTTCTAACCTTTGAGTACTACCTCTTACCTTTGGTACTCTTGGACAACTTACAAGCTGGTGCTCGGCATTACAATAGTACAAGCACTTTCCCGATTTTCTCCAACAATCATTTTCCACGTGATTGGACTTGCCACACTAACCACAACTAACTTGAGGAGTCACGGTCTGACCACCCGAAGGCATTTCTCTCACTTGATCTTGTCCATTGTGGTCTTCTCTTGGTTGAATCCCTTTTGGTGTACTTGATGTCTCTACCATTCCCATTCCTTTTTCCTTTTTAGAAGGTGGGGCATTTTTACTTGCTTAACCAAAAGTATAACTAGAAATGTTTCTTTTCTTATTGTGAAAGCCCCTAACTTGCATCCCTGCATTCTCAACTCTTTGCGCTTTCTCTAGTGTTTCAGTAAACGTAGAGATTTGGGCCGCAGCCAAACCCTCCTGAATCTCCACATTAATCCCTTGTACAAATCATCTTATCATTTTCCACTCATTAGTCACTAATTCGGAAGCATACGTAGAAAATTTAGTAAATTTCCCTTCATACTTGTTTACACTAAGAGTTCATTGTCTTAACTTTATAAATTCGTCCTCTCGTTTCTCTTTGATCAGAGGCGGTAGAAACTTCTCATTAAACTCCCTCGTGAAGTTTTTCCAAGTCCAAGGGGTTTGGGCTCTCTCCCACTTTTCCCTTATCACGTCCCACCAGGCACGTGCTACTCTCTCAAATTGGAAAGCAGCAAAGTTCACTCGTCTATCTTCGATATAGTCTAAGACGGTGAAAATGTTGGTCATCCTCTCCAACCAATTCTCCGCTATCTCAGAATCAGGTTCACCAGTGAATTTAGGCGGGTTAAATTTCAAAAACTTTTCCAAGACTCTATCTTCCCCTCTATCCTAGTCCCCAGGTTGGTTAAGTTGCCCTGGTCCCTGTCTCTCAGTTAATCATTCTAGGATATCAGTCATCCTATTAATGGCAGTAGCCACTTGGTTACCCTTTACATTCTCTTATCCCTGTGTTGGTCCAGTTGTCGATCCCTCGTCATCCCCGTGAGGTTGGGTTTGTCTAGTCTCTCGCCCACGACCTCGACCACTCCTTCGTCCGTCCGTAATCCTAGTTATGCCTAGCGCAGGAAACAAAAGTAATTATGCCAGGAAATACTTAAAATAAGAGCCAATCATGAAAACATTGGGAAATAACGATAATTAACATATATTTACACTTCAAGATCCATACAATTAGCAAACCATGGGGTATTACAAAAAAATATAGCACACAGGTGCCATAAAAGTACTTTTAGTGACGTATGACTAAAGTAAAGTCAAGTGCCTTAAAAGTAGGCTACACAGTCAAACAAAAATACAATGGCCTTGGCACTAGCATCACCCCAGCTATTTCTAACCACATAAGTCAAAAGTCTGTCACTCTAGATCTAGTCCACTGTAGGGCTATCAGGTGAAACCTCCTCCTCCGGATCCTCCTCCTCAGGAGTGCCCTCAGGAGCTGGACTCTGTACAGTATCCATTACCTCATTAATCAACATAGTGGTGTCGGCTAGAACCCTGGAAGTCCGATCCTGGACCTCCTCGACTATCCTAGTGAGTCGAGTTCTAACTCTCCGAACCTCGTCACGTGCGGGCTCAGTCCTAGCCACCTCATTCAGAACAGTCCTCTCTAAACTGCTATCCTCTTACCCTGAGCGTTTACCATATGACTCAGCTCCTCAATCTCCTGAAATAGAGATCGGTTAGTATCCACCAACTGACGATGCTCATCGTCGAGGGCCAGCACTAAGTCATTAGGGTATGCGTACGTCACCCTACATGAACATCGAGGAAACCTAGTAGTAGGAGAATAACGCACACGAGCTCCTCCACTATGGACTCGATAATAAATAGGCCTAAGAGACTCTACGTGGCAATTAGCATGACCGCTAACATTAGCGGCATGTCCATTTCCATTATCCAACCCTTCAAAACAACCACAATTTCCATGTTAGAAACTTAAAGTTACTAACTCACTCAAATATTATTTAAGGTACAACTAAGTTGTCTAGTTACTATCGTCGAGAGTAAAGTTTCTAAAATATATCCCCAAAGAAATCTTTAAACCTAAGTTCGGATTCTTATCCCTACAAGCGGTCACTTAATTTTTGAACCAGTCCCACAGTCCGATATTCTAAGCTTTTAGTCTAAGATACACTACAAATATCTAAAACGTAGGCTTTGATACCAACTGTGACGCCCCCATTTCTCCCAAGGACGAACCCAAGGGTATCGGCGGGACGCCTACCCAACTCTCGCTAGGACTCAATACAATGCCAGTTCCAGTTCAAGCTTAAGGTAGAATCACCAATAATAATATATGGAGTAAAGAAAAGAAGTCACTTCCATACAAAGTGTTCAATCTTACACCACAAGATTCAAATTGTCTAGTCAAATACATTTGAATCCCCAATCAAAAGTTCATCCAAATGGCTTTTTCGAGTGTCACTCCAATCGGTTCCTGTTAAGAAAAATAAATTTACGGGGTGAGCGATTGCTCGTGAGGTCAAGAAACACACATGCAAGCACGTAATCCAAGTAGCAATCACTTTGAGCAAATAAAACAGAAGTATTCAAGTAATTAATAATTCGAGTGAGAAAAGTAAACAGAAACAATTCAATGATATGAAGCTCTCAAGAGTTAGGTTCCACTTGTTTTGCCAATGCTAGATCAATTACCTCCCCACGATGACACTCCATCAACCGAATCGGTATTAAGTTCGTAAAAACTTCACTTAGACTTTCCCCGTTCCCCGTTACTTCCCCTGCTCTAGGCCCGCACTTCCTTTCATATAAGGCGATACTACTCGAGTATGGCAAGCGAGATCTCTCCAATAGATCAACCTTATACACTTTTCCCATGGCTCACCAAACTTTTCGACCAAACCCATGCTGACTCGAGTCAGAAGGTCGGCCGATGAGATTTCGACGTCCCCCCAACAGTATCACTAGTAGTCGAGGAGATTCACTCCAATGACATATGCAGCCATAGCATACTACGGAGGCCCCATCCTAGGCCTAGACATGTGGCAGCCCAGGAAGGGGAGAGCTGGGCCTGGACCTCAGGCCCCGAACAACCGACTTGGGACACACCGCCACTAGGGCTCCGAAAGGGTCCAGGGAACAATCCCGCAGAGGGCGGGGAGAATCCCCCTCAGCGCGGGATTGGGGTCATACCGGGCAAGTCCCAAAACGTACGGAGGTCGGACTCTGGAGCAGGTATAAATGGTAACGCACACCAACTATACAAGGTACGCTCACTATCAGCACACTACTCCCCACGGCTTCGTTTCCTGTAAACTCTTCCCACCGGAGAACTAACTTGACCGTCGGAGTGCCCTCGGGGACAACCTCGGGACTCCCCTGTTAGATCACCCTCTTGTTCGTTTTTGCAGGCTTGGGACACGCTCCTCTCATCAGCACCCCGAGCTCACCAGGTCAGTTCGGTCCGAGGAAGCCCAGCGCTTCTTCAGTTGGCGCCGTCTGTGGGAACGAAAGGTAATCGAAGTTGCGTTGATGGCGAGAACGTGTTCCAAGCAAATCGTGGAGAGCACCGGTCCTGGAGCCGGTGAGGGGTCCCGGCGAATGGAGACTGGGGCAGATCCGGGCACCGGGGGCTCAGTCCTGTCAGGGGATCGGAGACAGCAGATCCTTCAGTTTGTGTCGGAGAACCTCCCCATGCTGGAAGACATAATCCGGCAGGCAAAGGAGGGGGGCAAAGCCGGTGGCGCACAGACTTCCAAGGTGAATGGGAAGGAAAATGAACCACTTCCCGACCCCTCGGAGGATGAGTCACGAGACCAGCCCCCTAGAAAGAAACGGCCACGGACTCCTCCTCGCTCCCGAGCCTCGGTGGTTGGGGACAGCGAAAGGTACTCCCGCGACAGGTCTGCAGGGAGTAGGCCGAGAGACCCCTCCCTGCGAAAACCTGTGCGTAACGAGCCTGACCGCTCTCCCGACCGATCTGTCAAGAGCGGACGCAAAACCTTCCCCAGTGGAAGCCTGTTTAAGACAAATTCGAGCAGATCTTGCGGCCACAGTTGTACGAGAACAGCTACACAACCTCACCCTTCACCCGGGGGATAGAAGACTACTCACTACCCCGGAGGTTCAAGATCCTGAACATTGAGTTGTATGACGCCTCAACCGACCCGGAGGACCATCTCTCGGTTTTCCTGACGCACATGCGTCTGCAAACAGTCGCGGATGAGATCCACTGCAAGACCTTCCCCATGTTCCTAAAGGGGAAGGCTCGGCTCTTGTTCCAAAGTCTGGCACCGGAGTCTATCCGGAGTTTTCCCGAGCTGGCCAGACAGTTCATCACCCAGTTTGACACCTCGAAAACTTACTCGAAGAACGCGACTCACCTAATGGCAATCAGGCAAAGGTCCAACGAGTCACTGAGAAATTTCATGACTCGTTTCAACACGGAGAGCTTGCAGATCAGGGACAAAGATGAAAAGGTGGTCATGGCCGCCTTCATGAATGGGCTCAGGGTAGAGGAGCTCTTCTACAAGCTGGCCGAGAAGCCTCCCGAAAACCTGGAGGAGCTCCTGACCAGGGCGCACACGGCCGCTAACGTGGAGGAGGCGGCCCTCCTGAAGAAAGAGTCAGATCGGGAGTTCGGAAATCGAAGAGTACGGGGAAACCCTCCCGAGAACAAGGATGGCCCAGCCAAGAAGAACGTCTTTGACCGGCTCTCGAGGGAAAAAGCCCCTGCTCCGCTACCGCTTCCGGAAAAAGGCTACACCCCCCTGACTTGGCCCAGGGCCCAGATCCTGGCGGTCATGGAGGCGGAGGGTCTGGGAGATCGGGCGCCTAAGATGGGGACACCTCGGAACAAAAGGAAGCAGGACCGGTACTGCGCCTTTCACCGTGACATCCCACACGACACGGAAAGGTGCTGGGCCCTGCGGAGGGAGATCGAGGATCTGATACATCGGGGCTTTCTGGGACGATTCGTACGGCAGGGTCGACCGGGCTAGGATCTAGGACGCACTTACCGCGTGGACGGGGGTGAGGGCCAGCGACGCGACCGCCCTGAGCGGCGAGGTGTGCTTCGGAGCCACTCCCCCGACCAGGACACCCAGAACCTAGCGGGGGTGATAAACACCATCGCTGGGGGCCCCACGGGGGAGGGACAGCTACACAGCTCGGAAAAATAGGCGACCTCCCCCCGAGGGGGATGATTCCCTGAAACGCCTGAGCATGGATGAGGAGATCACCTTCGGATAAAGGGACGCGGTTCCCCTAGCGTTCGGGAATCACGAGGCCATCGTGATAGATGTTGTAACCAACAATTATCGGGTGAAGAAGGTGTACGTCGACCAAAGGAGTGCGGTTGACATTATGTTTTATCGGGTGTTCAGGGAGCTCGGTTTGGAGGACGGACAGCTAACCCCAGTTCGGACACCCCTGGTAGGTTTCACTGGACCACCTATTAACCCGGAGGGGATGATCACCCTGATGGTCACGGTAGGGCAGGCGCCCAAATGCTGGACCATCCCTGTCAATTTCGTGGTGATCAAACAACCATCCCCGTACAATGTGTTCCTGGGGCGGCACGCCTTCAACGCTCTTCGAGCTATTCCTTCTTCGCTCCATCTCAGCGTCAAATTTCCCACCCCGGGAGGAATAGTCGAGGTGCACGGAGATCCAGAAGTGGCTAGAGCTTGCTACTTGGCCATGCTCCGAGGACATGAGAAGGTGGTCGCCCAGACGACCAGTTTGGAGCCCTACATCCCGGGGGAGGAGGCCCGACAGCTAGGAACCTAGGACGAGATCGAGGAGTTTCCCTTGAGGGAGGACAGGCCTGACCAGGTCCTCCGCATCTGTGCGCTGCTACCCTCTGAGGAGAAGGAGAGGTTGAAGGCCCTTCTGAGAGAGTATTCTCAGGTCTTCGCGTGGACGATTGAAGACATGCACGGGATTCCGACTGACCTGGCCATCCACCACCTCAACATAGACCCCCGCTTCAAGCCACTGAAGCAGAAGAAGAGAAGCTTCGCCCCGGAGCGGAACGAGGTGATCAAGAAGGAGGTCGGCAAGCTGTTGGAATCCAAGATCATTCTGGAGGTATACTACCCGACCTGGCTAGCCAACCCCGTCCTGGTGAAGAAAGAGGACCAGTCCTGGAGGATGTACGTGGACTTCACAGACCTCAATAAGGCCTGCCCTAAGGATTGCTTCCCCTTGCCGAGGATCGACAGGTTAGTAGACTCTACTGTGGGTTTTGACGTTTTGTGTTTCCTGGATGCCTTCAAGGGATACCACCAGATAGAGATGGCCGAGGAGGACCGGGAAAAAACTTCCTTCATCACCGAGGAAGGGACCTATTGCTACCGGACAATGCCATTTGGGCTAAAAAACGCCAGAGCTACCTACCAGCGTTTGGTCAACAAGTTGTTCCAGAGGCAAATCGACAAGAGCATGGAGGTCTACGTGGACGACATGATCGTCAAGAGTCGAATTGGCCGGCAGCTCGCTCCCGACCTGAGGGAAATCTTGAACATTCTATGGGAAAACCGGATGCGACTGAACCTGAAGAAGTGTATCTTCGGGGTTAGGTCGAGAAAATTTCTGGGCTTCCTAGTCTCTCGAGAGGGGATCCGGGCCAACTCGGATAAACTCCAAGCCATCATGGACATGGCCCCTCCGAGGAGCATCAAGGAGGTCCAGCGACTCACGGGAAAGATAGCCGCCCTGAATAGGTTCCTCTCGCGCTCCGTGGTAAGGGGGCTACCTTTCTTTCGAGTCCTGAAAGCACCCAAGGACTTTCGGTGGATTGAGAAATGCCAAAAAGCCTTCACCGACCTAAAGGCATACCTGGCTGAGCTGCCTGCTCTGACCGCTCCGGAGTTGGGAGAAATCCTGTTCCTATACTTGTCTGCCTATAACGAGGCCGTTAGCGCGGTTCTGGTACGGGAGGACAAGGGGACTCAGAGGCTAATATACTACGTTAGCCGTGCCCTACAAGGGCCGGAAACACGGTACACGCCGGCAGAAAAATTGGTCCTGGCCTTGGTACACGCCGCTCGGAAGCTCCGACCTTACTTCCAGACCCACAGCGTTGTTGTCATGACGGATCAACCCTTACGTCAGATACTTACAAAACCTGAGGTCTCGGGTAGAATGACCAAGTGGGCTGTCGAGCTGGCCGAACACGACATCGGCTATCGGCCCCGCACCGCTATCAAGGCTCAGGCCTTGGCGGACTTCCTTGCTGAGGGGGCTAGCTTGGCCCTGACCGAGTCGAGCTCTTTGCCCACGGACATACAGCCGGAAGAGCCATGGGTGCTATTCGTAGACGGCGCCTCAAGTAAGGAAGGGAGCGGAGCCGGCCTGCTGCTCACCTCGTCCACCGGGGAAGAGCTGACCTACGCACTCAGATTCGATTTCCCGGCATCCAATAATGAGACTGAGTACGAGGCCCTATTGACAGGATTGCGGATAGCCCACCAGATGGGTATAACCGCGATCAAAGTCCGGAGCGACTCTCAACTCATAGTCCAACAAGTTCGCGGAGAGTACGAGGCCAAGGACGAGGTCATGAAGAAATACCTGGCTAAGGTACGAGAGGCAATAGCTCTGTTCGGTACTTTTGAAATCGAGCGGGTGCCGAGATCCCAAAACAAGCTCGCGGACGCCCTGTCGAAACTGGCGTCCTCCTTGTTTGCCCACCTGAGCAAGGAAGTCTTGGTAGAGGTGGTCAAGCAAAAGAGCATTGACCAGATCCAAGTCTTGGCTATAGACAGTTCGACCACCTGAATGACTCCTCTCATGAACTTCCTTAGCTCAGGTGTCCTTCCAGTGGACAAAACGGAAGCTCGCCGACTCCAACTTCGAGCTGCTAAGTACGCCTACGCTGGGGGGATTCTCTACAGGAGGTCGTACTTGTCTCCCTGGCTAAAGTGCGTGACTCCTGAGAAAGATTACTATATCCTCCGTGAGGTTCACGAAGGCCTATGCGCGGCACATGTTGGCTCCCAGGTCTCAGCCAAAAAGTGCCTTCTCCTGAGCTACTATTGGCCCTCAGTGTTCCAGGATGCCGCAGCACTGGTTCGGAAATGCCGAGCTTGCCAAGTGCACGCCCCGCTGCGCCACCAGCCAGCTCGGGAAATGGTTCCCATCCATAACCCTTGACCCTTTGCTCAGTGGGGAATAGACCTTCTGGGACCTTTCCCTCGAGTCCCGGGGAGATACGAGCACCTCATGGTGGCCATTGACTACTTCACAAAGTGGATGGAAGCGGAGCCCCTGACTACCATCTCTGGAAAGGCAGTTCAGAGATTCTTTTGGAAGAACATAGTCTGCCGTTTTGGAATTCCGCATGTCTTGATATCCGACAATGGGTGCCAGTTCGCCGAAAACCCCTTCAAGAGCTAGTGCGCCGAGCTCGGGATCAACCAACATTTCACATCGGTCGGCCATCCCCAGACCAACGGCCAGGTGGAAAATGCTAACCGAACCATTCTGCAAGAACTAAAAATTAGGTTGGAACTAGCCCAGTCTAACTGGCTAGAGGAACTCCCTAGTGTCCTCTAGGGAGTTGGGGTAGACCTGATCGAGTTGGGGTGGACCTGGATGATCCGGAGCCCCCAGTAGCTCAGGATCTCCGCCAGGGCTGGAGGAATGGGGAGCCGGAGCCCAGCGAGCAGCTGCTCCCTGTAAATGGCTACAAAGCCAGGGGGAGGTCGGCAAACTCGATCGTTGGGCCCGGCGGCCCGCGGCTCGAAGGTCGGAGGAATGGAAAAAGACTCGGCCAGCTTGGCCACTACCTCGGGTGAGAGGGTGATCTCCTACTGGTCGAGATGACCGTAGTTGAATTCAGGATCATCCCCCTGCTCGGAAACAGGGGTCCCCTCGGAGGAGTCCCTGTCCTTCCCAACTCCCTCCTGAGCTCCGCCAGGGGAGTCATGTAGAGACTTGGGGGAGGGAATAGAAGTGGCTTGCTGCTCGATGAGGGCATCGAGCTCGGCCACCTCCTCCAGGAGTCGGGCAGAAGGAGAATGGGCAGATGGGGAACTCATAATATCAATGGGCTCGAGCAGGTCAGGAATGGGGAAGTGAGGATTAGAGACAGAAAAAGAAGAGAGAGAAGGAGGAGGAGGCGACGATGAAGATGAGGACGAAGACGAGGAAGAAATGAGGATTCTGGGGGCTCTGCGACGTGCCGGAATTTGGGGTGCGGTGGAAGTAACACTGGAACGATCCGACATAAAAAGCAGAAGGTGGCAAGAGAATGCGGAAGAAGAAGGAAAAGGACTTACTGATGACTGGAAAGATGGGAAAATCGCCGGAATCTGGGCACTGGAAGCCGGAAGCCTTGTCGCTGGGAATTGAAAATGCATGAAGGAATGAGAAAATGGCAAATAGAGTCGGGTGAAATCTGATAACCCTTATTTATAGGGAGAGAAATGGGGGGAAAACGGTTGCTTGAAATTGAACCGTCCCCATGTGAACGCATTTAAGAACTGTACGGAGACCGAAGGGACGCAACAACTAAAAGGACAGGGGCGTAGCTTTTCAGTGACAGCACTGTGCTAGAGGTGACCCTGGCAGAGTGGTGCGCGGCGTTGGTCTCCCACGTGGCAGAGGTGTAGATTAGGTCTTCCTGGAAGCTCAACCTAATGTAGGGGGCTAGTGCGGAGGCCCCATCTTGGGCCTAGACATGTGGCAGCCCAGGAAGGGGAGAGTTGGGCCTGGACCCCAGGCCCCGGACAACCGACCTGGGACACACCGCCACTAGGGCTCCGGAAGGGTCCAGGGAACAATCCCGCAGAGAGCGGGGAGAATCCCCCTCAGTGCGGGATTGGGGTTATACTGGGCAAGTCCCGAAACGTACGGAGGTTGGACTCTAGAGCAGTATAAATGGTAACGCACACCAACTACACAAGGTACGCTCACTATCGGCACACTACTCCCCACGGCTTCGCTTCCCGTAAACTCCTCCCACCGGAGAACTAACTTGACCGTCGGAGTGCCCTCGAGGACAACCTCGGGGCTCCCCTATTAGATCACCCTCTTGTCCGTTTTTGCAGGCTTGGGACACGCTCCTCTCATCAGTACCCCGAGCTCACCAGGTCAGCTCGGTCCGGGGAAGCTCAGCGCTTCTTCACCATTCAATTCAATTCAATTTAGTCAATTCGATTCATTTCAATCAATTCAATTACGATTCATTTAAATGAGAACGAATGCGATAAAGTACACACTCGATTCAATAGTTATAAGCCATTCAATCCATAGAACAATTCACATAATATCAACAAGTCATGCACTTGACACTCACCAATTAAAGTTAGGGAGTAAGTGCTCAAACAAATGTTTAGGCGTCCGCTTTGAGTTCCTCTTGAAGGTCCCCTTGAGCGCCTGAGCAAATAACAATTGGTTATAACACACTATTACTTATAAATCTCTTATTAACAAGGGAGATTGTACACTTGTACAATCTAAGAAAATGTCATGAAATAGAACACTGCTTGCTTAAAATTCCAGGTTCAAAAGTGATGTTTAATAACACAAGGAAAAAAAACTGATTTTCTTCATGAAGTCATGTCTAAAACGGTCAATCAATATCAAAGGATAAGGAAGAGTCTCCAAAAACTCATTTCCCAACAAGTTCGAAAATTTGGTTTTAAGGGACAATATTTGAAAATTTGTATCTTGCACTCAGTAGGTCCATAATTTGGAAAACTTTATACTGTTGGAAATTGGTTTCAAAGTGCTAAAAGTTCGTAAAAGACACTTTTTGAAGATTTTAAATGAAAGACATTCAAGTTTCAGCTTAAAGTGGCTGACTTATACTTACAAGACCGTTTCAGTCTTAGTTTTCGGTAAACTTTGGAAATTCGGCAAAATTCACAGAACATGACTAGCCTCTGAAATTCATAACACAATAAGAAGTCCAATCAAGGTTTCAAACACAATAAACGGAACAAGAATCGGAGTTTTGAGCGTCAAGATATAGCAGTTCAAAATTGGTCAAAAATAAGGATTGTTCGGTTCTTTTTCCAGATTTGACTTAGAATGACATCAAAATTGGTACAATTCAACTTCCATATGAGGGCTACTCCTCTATCAAATTTAATTTGAAAATTCACACGGGAAGGTAGTTAACAAAACTACCAAAATTTAAGGAATTTCCAAGACAAATCTGTCTTCTAGCTTTCTTTTCCTTTTCAAATATTTTGCACCACGAAATCAGTCCCATTTTGGTTCATTTGTAAAAACACGGTACAAGAAACATTTCATAAGCAGTTCATAGTTGGTTGGCATCAAAATTTTCAAAGCAAAGCATCTCACAAACAACCAAATCAGTTGGCCAGCAAAAAGTAGGGTTTTCCAGCTCTACTGCAGTTTACAAATTGCACCATAGGTCATTCAATACAACTTGAAATTAAGAATGGTTGGTGGAGTTGAAAACTAGATTCAAAAGGCTACATTTCATCTGAACAAATTGTTTTGTAATTCAGTTTGTAAAGGAGAGAAAATAGAGCCACAAATTGCAGCTTCTACCTTTCTCTCGGATAGGCTAATAGAACAGGATAGCCGAATTTGATCAATCACTACAGATGATTCAGTTCGAATTAGAAGGTACATGATACACCGTTAGAAAACTACGGATGTCTACTTTTGAATGCCACTGATGCACTCAATTCTGACATCCGGACAGAAAGATATGTTGGTTCAAAGAACACTGCCAGAGGACCACTGACACACGAATTTTCCAGATTTGTTCTTGCCAAAATTCAATTTTTATCCAACCAAACCATATGATTTTTTGTAGAAACTTTCTACAAAACATATATACATCAGTTTCAAAGTCATTTAAGCATCAAAACTTCGAACTAAATGCACGGCACAAACAGGACAGATTTCGGCCGGTCTTCCTATGCAATTTCCTTCTATTTTCCTTTCACTTGTCTAACTAACATCATCTTGTTTAACATATAATTAACACAAACGACACTTTTTATCATCATATCAGCCTATACAACTAAGGTGGGATTTCATAGAGCCCACTTCAACCATTTCAATTCAAATAACAACATCAATAATGAAGCTACAAGCTTCATAGCCAAGATTAAACCCACTAAAGCTAAGATTAAATGATTGGATGATTACCTCCTAATCCTTGAGAGAAACCAGAAATTTTTGCATTACTAGAGCCCCAAGAAAACCGTGAGATGATGTCTTTCTTCTAATTTAAGTGAATCTCCAAGTAGTTTAGGAGTTAGGTGAAGGATTTGAGCAAGATCGAAGCAAGATTGGAGTGAAATGAGAAGAGCTTTCTTCTTCCTTCTTTTCTTTCTTGTTCAGCCAGCACTAAGGAGTGAAAAAGAAGGGTTTGGTGTGTCATTAAACTTCCTTGAGAAGCTTGAGGTTTTGTGGTTAAGATATGAGCAAAAGTCAACTATGAATAATACGTGCACGCGCGCGTTTCGTGTCCATTTTCTCTCGTGTTTGTTTTACTTGTGCACTAAATCTCTAATGTAATTCCCTTAATACTATAATTATTCACTTTTAGTAGTCTAGTATAAGTTTCTTAAATCTCCATCTATATGATCCAGGTCAATATACGCGAACTTTCGATTCGCGCGCGATAAGGTGAACTTTAAAAAGAATTCATGTAACGATGATATATTTAACTACTACTAAGGTAAATAATTATAAAAATAACTATTTTAGAAATAAAAACATGAGTTCTCACATGAGTCTAGTATTAATTATTCAAATCTCCAATTTGTCGCGGTACTACTTTCAAGAAACTATCGATGTGCGCACAATAAAAGTTTTATTTAACTTAATCACATCTAATCTCTCAATTGACTCTTCTTAGTCCACTATTGATCATCCTTAATTCTCCAAAATCATTGCACCCTCAGATCGACTATCATCTCGAAAAATTGTATTTGTTATTCCTTAATAAACGAACCTTTGAAAAATTCAAATTTGTTAACGAGACGTTTTAAAAGTTTAAATAAGACATGGTTCCATAAAAATGAATTTAAATGGTTGAAATAAATTATCCAGAGAAAATAAGTGAATAAATATTTAAATACGCTAGTAAATAAGAAAAATTAAAAAAAATTCTTTTTCGGGTCCTCACATAGTGTCTATGTCTGAGAGAGGAAAGGAAACAAAAGTCAATTCATGTTTGTGTGTGTATTGGTTGAGATAGAGAAAGAATTGGGGAAGTTGAGTGTAGTAATGGGATAAATAGTATGTTAGTTGGGAAAAAATCATTAAAGAATATTTTTTTTTCCTTTTCCTGATTTTCTTTTTCCTTTTTTTGATCTTTTTTCTTTTTATCTTTTCAAATAAACTTACCAAACAAGAAAATTCACATTCAAATGCATAATAGTAAATGACCCATTAAATAGATAAAATTTCTAAAAAAATTAAAATTGACAAAAAAAATTGGTATCTACACATAACCTCTCAATGTCCCAACCAAAGGGCTATACTTATTTTTGCCTAGTGGAGAAGTTGTGACTGACAATGAGGAAGAGTATGAAGGCATGGCACCTTTAGTAGAGGAAGACAACGAATTTGGGGAACTATTGCCTGTTAATGGAGAAATTCGTTGTTTGGTCGTCCAAAAGGTGCTTGCTGTCGGAGCTAAAGAGGAGGATGATATGCAAAGGGAGAATCTATTCTACACTTGTTGTCATATCAAAGACAAAATATGTAGTTTAATCATTGATGGTAGAAGTTGCACAAATGTTGCGGGCTTGTTTATGGTTGAAAGATTGGCTCTTCCAACTACAAAGCACCCTAAGCCACATCAACTACAATGGCTTAATGAAGATGATAGTGTACGTGTTTATAGGCAAGTGAAAGTGTCATTCCGCACTGGTAAATATGAAGATGAAGTAGCATGTGACGTAGTACCATTGCAAGCTAGTCATGTGATCTTAGGTCATTCTTGACAATTAGACAAAGCCGTCAAATTTGAAGGACGCACCAATAAATATTCCTTTATGTATTGCAATAGAAAGGTTACCCTTATTCCCCTTGCCCCTAGACAGGTTTATGAGGATCAAATAAGATTACAAAAGGAGTATGAGTTAGATTGTGAGAAGAAAGGATAAAAGAAAAAAGTGAGAAAGAAAAGATGGATAGTTTGGCCGAGAATGGTGAGGAGGAAAAGGCACTTGTGTACTCTGCCAAAGGAGGGAAAAAAACACAGAAAACAAAATTTGTTAGTAAAAACCAAATGTGATGAGACAGTTTTAATTCCCAACCAACTCTTAGTTGTATTTGCGTACAAAGGAGTGTTGATTCTTTCTAACTATGTTTTGAAACTCGGATCAGCTACTAACTCGATAGAGCTCGGGGTTCATGGGTTGATGAGTACGATCGGTTAGTTCAAGCATGAAATCGGATCACGTCATAAATATATATATAATTAATATAATATATAAAAATTCCCCTAACATTGTTGGTCTATATCTTTGCATACATATTTGATGAGTTTAGATTTAGTCCACAAGAATTTCACATAAAAAATTTAAAAATTATGGGTAAAAATGTAATTTGAAAAATGTAATAGTTTAATTTTATACTTTGCTAAAACATATTGGGTCAAAATAAAATTATTAAAAACTTTTGGGGAATGTTAAATCTAATGCTTGGCCGCCTCTTCCTTTCCTTTTCATTCTCATTGTTGTTGGCCGCCTTCTTTCCTTTTCATTTTATCTTTGTTTCTTCTTCTTTGTTTCCTCCTCTTTCTCTACACCATAATTCTCTTTTTTTCTTTTATCCCATGCAAATCAAACACATATGAAAACTTTCCTTTTCTTCATTATTTTCTTTTTTCCCTTTCTTCATATGAAAACTCTCTTTCTTTCTTTGCTCTTTTTTTTCTCCTACTTGATTTCAAATTTTTCAAAACATAGTTGCATAAAATCAGGATTAGAGAATTTAGAGAATGAAAATTTTTTTCTGATATGGGTTTCTAACTTCATTTGACAATAATTCTTGGTGCTGCTCAAAAATCAAATAAAGGAGGAAAAAATGAAGAAGAAGAAGCAGCCATCAAATATCAATGAGTCCAAGTGCTTATTTTCTTTTCTTTGTTTTTTTAGTTTGGATATTTTGAAGTGATACGCATTTTCAGTGACTTGAATTCTACTTTGCTTCTGATTAATATAGTTTTTGGTGTTTGCTTTTCAAAAAAAGAAAGCCATTAGGATGGGAAAATATAGAAACCATGATTGTAACTGATTTTACCGATTTTCAGTCAAACCCAATCTTTGACCGAGTCTTTAACTGACAATTTTTTGAAGAAACTCGAACCGGATGCCTTGCCAATTTTTTGTTCAATCGATCGGACCAAGCGGTCTGGTCCGAGTTTAAAACATAGCTTTCTAGTGACTTTACTAACTTTCTTTCTGCTAATTTTCCTTCTTTTTCATAGGTTAAGCAAGAAGTCATGAGGATTCTTGATTGCTATCCAACTTCTCCTTCTCTTATCCGTTTTGATATTTCTCTTAAAGTTTGCATGTTAGGCAGTCCATCTATTTGTCAATAACTTGTGTCGAATTTTCTCTCCAAAGCTAACATGTCTTTTAATGAAGAAGAGGCATTCCAAGACAAGGATTTAGCTCCTTATTGCCTTCATTTCTTCCTTCTTATTATGCTAATGTTTCCTTTATACAATTATCTCATTTCTATAAGTTGTTTACTCATTATTGGTGTCTTTCTTATGTAGACATTGGAGCTGATTATGTGCAAAGAGATTATTTATGGAACTAGTTCATCTATGGACAATACAATGACTATATTCATCTTGTATTCAGTTTAAGTGATGCTCCAACTTTGCCAAATCAGTTTTTGTACTTTGTAAGATTAGTTGAGCATGTGAAGTTTGGTTTCATGGGATATGCCTCGCATCAATTTGAAGATCCTTATCTCATAGATACAAGTGGTAAGTTTTCTAGTACTTTTACATCTATAGTCCCTTATTGCATGCTTTCTTGTTGTGAGGACCCAAAACTTTTCACATTTTCTCAGCATTATTTTATTTCTTTGACTATATTTTATACTTTCCTTGAAAATATTAAATTTTCTATGCATTTTTACAAGTAAGTACAATTTTAAAATCATCTTCCTAATATGAGTTAGAGTACGTTAATTTGAAGTGTATTATTGACGTGGGACCCGCTAGTGCGGTAAATGCGTTATATTTTGGCAATTTGTTGGAGTTTTGTATTAAGTGATATTCTTTTACGAGGTGTTAAGAGACAATTAGATGTTAGCTAGATTAATTAGTATGGAGAGACAAGAAGATAAGATTAAAGCTTAGAGGCGCCACGTGTCGCGACCCAATTAGTGAGTGGATTTTGACTAAGAGTATTTCACTTTCCTAAACTTCAATTGTGACCCAATTTCTATCCCATTTTAAGCTTCCTTGGCCGGCCACCTTGAGGGAAATAAACCAAGAGAGAAACTTCATTTGATCTTCAATTTCTTGCCCAATCTTGAATTCTAACCAGAATTTTTGCAAAACCCTCCATCAAAGTTGTTTATTAAGGTGGATTAAAGGATTGAGTGGAGTGATTTTGAAGGAACAAGCTCCAAGCTACTACCTTTCTTGTGGTTTTAAGATATTCTACCTAGAACATCCTCTTTACTTCAATTAATTGCTTATTAGTGGTTTTTAGTTGCTTTAGATGCTATTTTGTGGAAGATTAGCACTTGAATGCATGAATTCTAGCTTGGATAATAACCTGCCCTGCTTCTGCCCGGTTCTATTTCACCTTGTTAGAGGCTGAACTAGCCATAGCACAAAGCATAAAAGTTGTAGAGAATGATGTTTTATAGTTGCCTGCAAAATTTTAGCTTAATCGGAGAAACATAGCCTATGAAAAGACCAAAATACCCCTGCTGCCCTGTTTCTGTCCGAAAATGAAAATCAGCCTCTGTAAGTGGTTAGTTTGACCAGGAATATTACCCAAAAAAGTTGATGATGTCTTCTTACGAATTATATTCTTGTATCTTAGCTTTCAAATGGCTTTGGAATTACCTAAATTGGAGTTGTGTGTGCTGAGATATGAGTGAATAAAGCAGGACTGCTAGTTGATTTCTGCAGTGAATTTCGAACTGGAAATTCTGGAGTTGTTTTGGTAAATTTGACCTAGTTATGGTGAGAACTGGACTGAGTGGTCTTCATAAAGGTTGTAGGTCTTTGTCTTAGCTTTTCAACGCCTCCAAGAACGCCTTAAATGGACTTTGGTAGCCTACGATATGGCCATTTAAGGGTAGTACGGTTGATTAGCCGATTAGTTGGAACTTGGTTCTGGGAATTGGGAATTTGACTAGGTTACACTGGAATTTGGACAAAGTGGTCTTCATCAAAATTGTAACCCTCTGTCTTAGCTTCGAAACGGTATAAATTGCATCCCAATCCGATAAGCGTAGGTTCAGATGTGTCCGTTACGCAAAACCCATCAAATCTGTCTTTTGTTAAACTTCATTTCCGCACATGTTGTTAGCTTGATTTTTGTACTTATATGACTTTGAGCCTATGGAATGGCTATTGAAATGAGATGATATTGTGTGTGACTTTGGGATTGATTGAGGAAAACAATGAAGCTATAAATGGCCGGAAAAATAGGTAAATACAAAGGGCGTGCTGCCTAAATTTTCGTTCGAGTGCTAAGTTTCTATTTGAATTTGTATATTTTTGTTTGGCAAATACTATGACCGTTTTCCATCTCAAAACATGATCCTTCTTCAATTGGAAACTCCAAATGTTTACTTATGCTTACCAAATAAAAAGGAGTGGTTTAGGATTTTCTTGAGTATTTTGTCCTCTCTTTTACATGAATTTCATTAAGACATTTAGTCTATAATATCTACTTGAATATGAGATGATTTTGAACCATATAAACGATCCCGAAAATAGTATTTCTTAGCCTATCTAGTCGGATTCCGACTTGTCTTTGGTTCAAGTGTTTCCATTGGAAAATTTTATAACCCTTTTGAGTTGGGTTTTACGTTTCGACTATGAAACCCTAGCTATTTTTGTCCACGGGTCCAAATGTCCTCATTTCACTTTAAAGTCTTTTATACGTTCTACTCATCAATTGTCAAGTTCTTTGATTTCACCTAATTGTTTGTGCTAGATGAGCTGTAATATTTTTTCTTGTTTAATCTTAGGTTTTCTTGGTGACTAAGATAATATCCGGAAGGATATTTTGCACGTTGTTTTGCGTATATAGGTGAGTGTTATTTCCTTGACTTATTGGCTTGTTATTATTGATTGATAATGTGTTAAGTGTTTTCAATGATTGTTAAAACGAGTTTTCTAGGCGAGTGTGTACTTTATCGCACTCGACCTAAATAAATGTGAAATTTTCAATGATTAAATGATTAACTACTAGTTGCGCATGAATGTAAGCCGTTTGACTGAACTTGGCCCTGCCCTTCGTTACCGATCGACTCGAGCCAAAAGCGGACTCGGTCAGGCGATATGGTGACCCTGGGTGTGAACGTTGGTATACTCGAGTATTACCTTGTAGGTTGGTGGAGCCTGGCCAATGTCCAGGAGGGGGTGAATGAAATGAAATGAATGAACGAACGAGGGTTTTACTTACAAAAATGCATTTTCAAACAATTGGAGGAATAAGGGGAAATGCCAGGAGAACAAATGAACGAACGAAAGCATGGCTCCCTGTGAGCCCGTATCCTTTTAATGAATGTGTTATTATCGCTTTCCATTGTAAATGTTTCTTGAATTATTGACACTCTATGTTTAATGTATTGGATTGATTGTTTGGTTATGTGTTCAGAACCTCACTGAGCTTTTAGCTCATCCCTTTAGTTTTGTTTTCCTTAACAGGGAAGGCGAGCCAGGACGGGAGTTTTGGATAGACTAGCCTAGACTAGTTTCTTGATTTTCTTTTGTAATGGTTCTCGCCCTAGTGCTTGGCACGGGTTGGATGTATGAAGAATTGAGAACCTTTGTATATTCGATGTTTGTACTCTAATGTATATAAGTTTTGCGTTAAGTTTTGGATTGTCATTATATTTATTCCTATGTTTTATTTCAATTCTAATTGAAAACTGAAGTGAACGACTGAGTCCCGGTGAGAGTTGGGCAGGCGGTCCGCCGAACCCTCTGGATCGCCTTAGGGGGAGGTGGCGCTGTAACACTTGTGTAGGCCAAATTTGGTCAACTATGAAATGTGGCTAGTTCATGGGATTCAAGGTGCAAAACTAAGTCCTACCAAGATTTGCAAGTGGTGGTTTTCACGTTAGAAGGTGTTTTTGCTCATGACCATCATAAGTTTGACCCGACGGTATGTAACTTGGCTCGTAACAATTCACATCTTCCCTACGTTGCTACCATACAATGATTTGTGTGACAAATTGCTTTCAAGAGGAGGGAATAATGTAGTATCTAGTTAGCAATGAGTCAATGGGAAGCTATCTGTGTATTCTCCAAGATCGCTTGGACCAAGCTTATAGTCATCAAGTCATTTCCTTAGTTAATGTTCTAGCTTATTAGTTAAGTTGTTTAGTTGTTAGTTGTTTTATTTACTAGATGGTTTAGTATTTAAGTAATTATTAACTGCTTGAATGTAGTAATTCGGACCAAGTCTCGATTTAGTTCCAGTTGGTAACCATTTTTAGTCTTTTTTAGTTGTGTTAGGGTTTACAATTTATTTGCCCAGATTATGTAAATGTCTTAGCCGAATTATTTGTCCTAGTCTAGGACAGATTTAGGTCATGTAAAAGCCTATAAAAAGGCTTCAAGTACTTGTTACATTTTTTAAAAGTCAGATTTATTAAAAGAAATTTCAAATTTTTTTCCTTGTGAGAAAGAGTTCTTTTGGCTTGTAAAAGCTACCCTTGAGTATCTTAAAGTAGTCCTAAGGTGATTTTCGACTTATCAATCAACCAACACACTTGATTGTGGCGTCGTTCTACCCTTCTTAATCTATCTTGAACGGTCCAAAATTAGTTAAGAACTTCCATCCCAAATGTTAAACCTAATTCTAGATCCGGGCTTGTGAATTATGTTCTTGATTCTTCTTGGAGGGTCGAGACTCGTATCAGATGATCTTTGATTGTCACATTTATACTAAGGAGCAAAAGGCCGAACTTGTAATTATTGAATTCACCAACTATGTGATCATTTGGTGGGATCAGTTGTGCACAAATAGGAGACAGAGTAGGGAACCCGCCATCACCACTTGGACTGAGTTTCAAGGAATTGCGAGAAAAAGATTCGTTCCAAGTTACTACTACCATGACTTGTACTAGAAACTACAAACATTAACTCAGGGAAGTCATAGCATGGAGGATGATTACAAGGATATGGTAACCATGTTGAGCGCCGATGTTTAGGAAGACCGAGAAGCCACTATGGCAGATTCCTTAACAACTTGAGACCAGACATTTTTGAGAGGTTGGAGTTTCAACCCTACATGAAAATTAGGGTAATGATAGACAAGACCATGAAGATCGGATAAAGGCTCAAGAGGAGGGGTCAACTACAAACTAGCTATGCATTCTCTACCCCAACTCTAAGGCCGAACTAGACTAGAAGTGATAAAAAACAATGAGCCGGCTCCACCTTTACTAAGCCGAGAGAAGAATCATCCAAAAGTAATACTAAGATGGCTACTAAGGTCTTTTTGGAGCAGCAAAAGAGACGTAGTCATGATACTCTATGCTTCAAGTGCCAAGGAAGGGGTCATATAATTAGTCAATGCACCGACCAACAGGCAATGATTATGCTCCTTAATGGAGAAATTGTGTCAGATGATGAAACCGAGAATGAGGGGATGTCGCAACTCGTGGATGAAGATAATGAATCCGGAGAGGAGTAAGCCATCAATGAGCGAGTCAGACTTGGAGTTGTAGCAGGGAGAGCATTGCTACCCAACTCAATGAGAATGATGCTTAATGCGAGAATATCTTCTATACACGTTGTCTAAATAAAGACGAAGTGCGTAGATTGATCATCGATGGAGGCAGCTATGCCAACGTGGTCGAGAAATTTGAGTTAGCAACAATGGATCACCCCTGGCCATACAAATTGCAATTAGTGGTGAAATATGTGTCTCCAAAAAGGTACTTGTATCTTTCAAAATTGGTAGGTAGGAAGATGAAGTTTTACGTGATATTGTTCCTATGCATGCGAGTCACGTGATACTAGGCATACTTTGGCAATTTGACAAGAAAATTAGTTCTGATGGGGTAATTAATAAGTATACTTTTATGCATAGACATAGAAAAATCATACTTGCACCTCTTACACTTAAACAAGTACATGAAAGCCAATTAAGTTTACAAAGGGAGTTTGAAAGAGAAAAATGAGAAAGAAAATTAGCAAATAAGGCCGAGAGTAATGAGGAAAAAAATACTACAGTAGAATCGGCTAAAGAGGGTAAAGCTAAAAGGAACCATAATTTTTTAGTAAAAGCTAAGGTTGTGGGACAAGCTCTTAGTGTGAAGCATTCTTTACTCGTACTTTCTAGTAAGGAAATTTTGCTATCTACTAATGAGTTAGGCCCAACTTTACTGCGTAAAGTTGTCTTTCTTTTGTAGGAATTTACTGATGTTTTTCCAGAAGAAATTTCAAGTGGACTGCTACCTGTAAGAGGGATTGAACATCATATTGATTTCATCCCTGGAGCAGCAATCCTTAATCGGCCAGCCTATATAAGCAACCTCAAGAAAATCAAGGAGCTTCAATGTCAAGTCAATGAGTTGCTGAGCAAGGGTTGGACGAGGAAAAACTTGAGCTCGTGTGTAGTGCTAGTCATACTAGTGCTAAAGAAAGACGGTTCTTGGAGAATGTATACCGATTGCCGAGCTGGCAACACCATTATAGTAAAGTATTCTCACCCTATCCCTAGGTTAGATGAAATGTTAGATGAGTTTTATGGTGCTATAGCATTCACTAAAATAGACTTAAAAAACAAATATCATCAAATTAGAATTAAGGAAGGTGATGAATTGAAAACGACTTTCAAAACTAAGTATGGGTTGTAAGAATGGTTAGTTATGGCTTTCGGATTAACTAATGCTCCTAGTGCTTTTATGCGATTGATGAATCATGTGTTATGGCCATTCTTAGAAAAGTTTGTTGTGGTTTATTTTGATGATATTCTTATTTGTAGTCATAATTTGGATGAACATCTTGAACACTTAAGAGCCATGTTTAATGTACTTCAACGAGAAAGGCCATATGCTAATATCAAGAAATGCACTTTTTACAATTACCAACTTGTGTTTCTAAGATTTGTAGGTAGTGTACATGGTATACAAGTGGACAAGAGTAAGGTTAAGGCCATACAAGAGTGGTCGATGCCCAAGTTCGTGGATGACATTCATAGTTTCCATGGACTCGTGAGCTTCTATCGGCAGTTCGTGAAGGATTTCAGTACTCTGGCTGCCCCATTGATTGCAGTTGTCAAGAAAAATGAGAAGTTCATTTGAGGAGAAGCTCAAGAACAAGCTTTCTAAATTCTTAAATGCAAACTCACACATACACACATTTTATCTTTACCTGACTTTAATAAGATGCTTGAAATTGAATGTGATACTTTAGGTATTAGAGTAGGTACTGTATTTGATGCAAGCAGGAAAGCCAATCGCTTATTTTAGTGAGAAACTCGATGGGGTAGCCTTTAACTACTCTACTTACGACACAGAGTTTTATACCCTAGTTCGGGCATTGGAAACTTGGAAGCATTACTTGTGGCTAAGGACTTCATGATTCATACATGATACGAGCATTGGGACCATCATTAGCTCGTACCAAGATGCTTGAGGGTTTTTTCAATTCAATCCATGATGTTCAAGATTCTGTTGAAATACATGAAGTTGGGAAAAGGATGAAGCGCTAGATATTTGATCTTCATGTTTTTAGTTTCTTTTGTTTTGTTTGATTTTTCTTGTTTAGTTGGTTAAGTAGTTGTTATTATGAATAAATATGGCTAGCTATGTGAGCTATTTAAGCCATTTAAAGGTAGTTATGAGATGAATAAAAATTAAGAGTTTTTCTCTTTCTTGTTCCTTAGGAACATCCCTTGATACAAAGTGAGTTATGTCTCCTTTGTTCAAGTTTTTCCTTATCAATTCAAGACCCTGTTGAATTGTGGCACCATTCTACCAGCAAATCTTTGTTTACTAATTCGTTAGGTTGTGGGTTGAGATTAAATTCAAGGTTCACACCTCGGGGGTTAGAGGGGTCAAGATTTTTTCATCTTTTGTATCTATAATCTGGTCAAGATAGATCCTTCCGCTGCCTGTGTAATTCGTTTCTTCTCGAGTGGTCCTTGGAGAATCGATGATGCGAATGAGCAAGCTGGCCATGATGTTCGTGTAGACCCTGTGAAGGTTCCGCAAGGACCAGTGACATGTGCACAAGCTAAGAGGTTCAAAGAGCCACTTCAAGCCTTAGTCCATGCCATACAAGTTCAAGAGACATCGTGCTCAAGCATTGAAGGAATTTACTTGGAGGATTTTTACAAGCCTACCAATATGTTGTTAACAATTGAAGATGCCAGTGATCAAGCTTAAAAGTCGGATTGGGCTTAAATAAATTAGCTCATGTTAAGTTTAGGTTAGGATTAATTGGGCCTTAGTCACATTAATCACTTAGTTAGTTAGTTAGTTAGTAGTAACCTAGTCAAGTTAGTAGGGTAAAATCCGGCCCAATGGATAGGGGCCTTGCTGGCCGAATTTATTAGTTATTTTTCAGGTTTTATTAGGTTTAAACAAGGCTATAAATAGCTCTAAGCTGATGTATTCATTCAGTTTTTTTTTAAGTTAATAAATGAGAATTTCCAGAAAATTGTCTTCTTGAAGCAATTTTTCCTCTAGCTTGTGAGAGTTAAGTTGAACACCCTAGAGTTAATCCTAGGTTGTTTCTTGACTTATCAATCAAGTAACACACTTGATTGTGGCGTCCTCTACCATCGAATCCATTCTTGAGTGGTCCAAACTTGGGTCGAACTCCATTAACTTCACAACGTGTTCCTCTTAAGATCTAGGGTTCTTCCACGTGCATTCTTCTTGGTTCCTGTGGATCAAGAATCACATCAATACAGATCATGAATGTCTTAAATATCTAAAAGTGTAGCGCAAGTAGAGTAAGAAACATGCTCGTTGGATCACTTTTGTCAAATCATTTCCGTACATCATTAAGTATAAATCAAGTAAGACAAATGTTGTTGCCAATGCCCTATCGCACAGGTATACTCTAATTACTAATCTAGATGCTAAGATCTCAGGGTTTGAATTCATTAAATATTTGTACTCTAATGAAGCTGATTTTGGAGCGACTTATGAGTCGTGTAAGGGTGCTAATCAAAGTAAGTTTTTTATTGCCAATGGATATCTATATTATGTGGATAAGTTGTGCATTTCCATTTGTTCTATTCGAGAATTATTATTGAGGGAATCACATGGAGGAGGCTTAATGGGTCATTTCAGAGCAATTAAGACTTTAGCTACTTTACAAGAGTACTTTTATTGGCTGCGCATGGAGCGAGATGTGGAACGATTCATCGACAAGTGGATTACTTGTCGACAAGCCAAGTCTAAGGTATGTCCATATGATTTATACACTCTGTTACCTATATGCAAAGAACCATGGGTAAATCTTTCAATGGGTTTTACTTGGATTATCTAGGTTTAAGAGGGGCAATGATTCCATTTATATCACTGTTGATCGATTTTCTAAAATGGCTCATTTCATTGCTTGTCATAAATCTGATAATACATCTCATATAGCCGATTTGTTCTTTAAAGAGATAGTGTGATTGCATGGAGTTCTTAGGTCTATAGTGTATAATAGAGATGTTAAATTCCTTAAGACTTTACGGTCTAAGTTAGGTACTAAGCTTTTGTTTTCGATAACTAGTCACCTATAGATAGATAGCCAAACAGAAGTAGTTAACTGAACTCTATCTACTCTGTTGCATACGATATTACGTAAGAATCTTAGGACATGGGAAGATTGTTTACCTCATGTTGAATTTGCATATAACCGTACTGTCCATTCTGCTACTCAATATTCACCATTTAAGACTGTTTATGGATTTAACCCACTAATGCCTTTAGATTTAGTGTCTTTACCTATTTCTGACGTGTTAATTTAGATGGAAAGAATAAAACAGATTTTATAAGGCAACCTCATGAGAAGGTATGCGCTAATATTGAGAAGCAAACAATGTAATACGCTACCCAAGTAAACAAAGGTCGTAAACAAGTGGTGTTTGAATCGGGCGACTAGGTATGGCTTCATCTACAGAAGGAATGGTTTTTGGTCCAATAACATAACAAACTACTTCTGCAAGGTGATGGACCATTCCAAGTACTCGAGCATATCAACGATAATGCTTACAAGCTTGAGTTGCCAGGTGAGTACGATGTTAGTGCCACGTTTAATGTCACTAACTTGAGTTCTTTTCTTGCAGGTGAAGAGGTTAATTTTAGGACAAATCCTTCTCAAGAAGAGGGGACTGATGGAGTGGCGCAAGCTACGCAATGTGACAACCCCACCTTCCCCTAAGGCGAACCAAAGGGTTTGGCGGACCGCTTGCCCAACTCTCGTCGGGACTCAGTCATACCTCAAGTAAAACCGAAATAAAACCACAAGAACAAGCATAATAACAATCCTAAATTTAAAGCAAAACTTATATACATTTCTATCTCAAAATGGAGTACAAACTCAAATATAAAAAGGTTCTCAATTCTTCATACATCCAGCCCGTGCCAAATGCTAGAGCGAGAACCATTACAAAAATTCAAACAACTAGACTAGGCTAGTCTATACAGAGCTCTCGTCCTTGCTCGCCTTCCCCTGTTAAGGAAAACAAAACTAAAGGAATGAGCTAAAAGCTCAGTGAGGTTCCAAACACATAATCAAACAATAAGTCCAATGCATTAACCATAGATAACTAATAATTCAAAAACATTTATAATAAAAAGCGATAATAACACATTCATTAAAAGGATACGTGCTACATGGAGCCATTCATTCATTCATTCTCCTTATTCCTCCAATCATTTGAAAATGTATTTTTGTTTTGTAAGTAAAAACCCTTCATTTACATTACCACTCGTTCATTCATTTCATTTCACCCCCTTCTGGACGTTGGCCGGACTCCACCCGACAACAAGGTAATACTCGAGTACACCAAACATTCACCAGGGTCACCAAATTGCCCGATTGAGTCCGCTTCTGGCTCGAGTCGATCTGTAACGAAGGGCAAGGCCCAGTTCAGTCAAAAGGTTTACATTCATGCACAAGTAACGTTTAAATCATTGAATCATTGAAAATTTCACATCCTTTAGGTCGAGTGCGGTAAAGTGCACACTCGCCTAGTAAAACTCGTTTTGGCAATCATTGAGAGCACTTAACACATTATCAAACATCCACAACAAGCCATATAGTCAATGAAAATATAACAAAAAGGAACACTCACCTATTTACGCAAAATAACGTCCAAAATATCCTTCCAGATAATACCCTCAGTCACCGATGAAACCTAAGATTAAGCAAGAGAGAATATTACAGTTCATCTAGCAAAAAAATTAGGTGAAATCGAAGAAAATCCGACTAACTACAAGTAGAACGTATAAAGATGACTTTGAAAGTGAAAAGAGGGCAATTTGGATCTAAGGAGGGGAATAACTAAGGGTTTCACAAATCAAACACAAAACTAAACTCAAAAGGGTTGTAGAAAATTCCAACGGAAAACACTTGGTCCGAAGACACATCAGAATCCGGCTAGATAGGCTAAAGAAATATTTTTCTGATTTTTCGTGAATCTTTTGTTTGGCTCAAAATCAACATATATTCAAGTAGATATTATATAACAAGTGTCTTGATGAAAATCATGTAAAAAGGAGGACAAAATACCTTAATTTCACACTTAACACCTCACTTGAAAGTAGTTTTCTCGTGACCGAGAAAACCCTAATTCATACCTCTTTATATTGGTAAGAAGTAAGTAAACATTTGAAGTTTCAAACTGAAGAGCTATCATGTTTTAAAATGGTAAAATGGTCATGATATTCACCAACAGAAAATATATAAGTTCAAATAGAAATGTAGCTCCTCGAACATCTTTCGAGAGAACCGTCTCAATGAAGTACGTCCAACTCGACACAAAAATCACATTTCCTAATCCACTCTAACTCACTCAAATTACAAGAAAATAAACGGACAGCATTTCCCCTTAACCACTTCACTTTCACCCTACAATCAAATACCAATTCTCATAGCAATTAACCACAATCACACATATATATATTAGAGGCTCTTAAACCCCCTTAAAGTACAACCAATTGGAAGCTCATATTAGAAACCTTAAACGGAAATTGAAGCACATAAGTAGGAAATCCTTGTAGGCAAAGTAACTAATCACCCAACACACTAAATATTCGACATATCAAAACTTGTAAACCATGGCCAACCTTTGAGTTTCATATATGGCTTAAAATTCACTATAAAATTGAAAATCCATTTATCATCACTTCTAACCAAGAAATACCACATGAATCACCATAGTGGCAACCACAAGCCACTAATTTCCACCTGTTAGAAGCAAAGAGAGATATTCTTAAGAAATTACCTTAAACCCCAAAGAAAATGATAACTTAGTCCTTCATCCTCCAAAATCACTCCACCAAACCCTTTAATCCTCCTTATTGTACACTTGTACGGAGTTGTTTGTGATTCCACCGGTTAAAACTCAAGATTTGAGCAAAGATTGAAACTAGAAAAATGAAGAAATCTCTCTTGTTTTCTCTCCAAGACAACCGGCCAAGAAGGAGCAAAAGTGAAGACCAATTGCTGCCAAAAACAAGATAAGAAGGAAGAAAATCAGCTGATCAAAGTTGGCTGCCGAGCTGCCACGTCACAATCCTGCCGGTTTCTAGCCGGATTCCGGGCCGGATTTAGGGCAGTGATGAAACTTAACTTTTTCGAAACCTACCAACAATCCGGCCAAGAACTGGCTGGATATGCGGCCAGATTTGGTACCAAATTTTCCACCAAAAATTTTTCTCCTTTTCCTAGTTCAAATGCCGCGCTCATCCGTACTTCCAACACATAGACTGACAATTTCACACAAATACAATGGACATACACAAACACATGCTTATATATATACAATGAAAAGTTTTCATTTAAAAAGGGGAGTGAGAAATAAAATAATGCCTAGAAAAATGTGAACATTTTCGAGTTCTCACACGCAAGATGTTCGAGACACTCAAGTTGATCCCGTGAATATCCTAGTAGGTCCAATGACATGTGCTCATGCCAAGAAATTCAATGAGTCACTTCAAGCTATGGTTCGAACAGTTCAAGACTTGATTGGGTGCCAAGTGTATATAAAGAGACAATTGAAGATAGTTTACCTTTATTGAACCTCATTCAAGTCACGCACGAGTTAGAAGCTTGAGGACCGAATTGCCATTCGACTTGTTTTAGTTAATATTGTTTCTTTGTGGTATTATTTTAGTGTTAGGGTTGTTAGAAGCAAATAAAGAAACGGACCAATTGATACAAGCTAGGATCCACATGTGTTAGGGTTGAGCTTCAAGTCCAATTCGTTGGTTATTTGTTTTCCAAGTTTAGTTAGGGTTTTATTGTGTAAAACTTAGGTGGCGTTTGGTTCGCATATTGGAATCGAATTTGGATTCGGAATCATTCATTCTAGATTTGGAATGGAATCAATCATTACAATACATTTGTTTGGTTCAGTGCCAGAAATGTATATTATTACTATAGTTGATGTTTAGTTCGTTGGCTCTTTGTAAATGGGATATAAGAAATTTTCACTAATTAAATATATTAGTATAAATGTATTAGTAAATTTGGTATAACTAATTAATAATTTCTATTATTAAACATGTATAATTATTAGTATAATTAATAATATCAATTATATTACATAGATTAATATATATTATATAATACATATAACTAATAATAATATTATTATAAGTTTGTAATTAATTAAATTAAATATTATATATATATATAATTAAATATAAATATACAAATATTATAATATAAATATATAATTATAATTATATAATATATAAAATTATTAATTATACTAATATTTTATATAAATATAATATATATTACATATTAAATATAGTTATTATTATATTTAAAATAATAATTATAATTATAATTATATAATTTATTAATACTATATGCATGTATATGTTATAATTATATGCACATATAATATACATTTATAAATATACATATATATTATAAATGTATTATTATATAATATTAATAAATATATATTATTTCTTATAATATATATTATATAAATATAATTGTATTTAACTAAATAATTATAATATATAATTATATAATATATATTATATAAATACAATTATATTTAACTAAATAATTATAATATATAATTATATAATATAATAATATACTTATTATAATTTTGTAACTAATTAAATTAAATATTATATATATAATTAATTATAATTATACTTTTTTTTGTGTAAGCGGGAGGACTCGAACCCGAGACCTCTTGCTTACACTCCCTCCCCCCATACCACCCAACCCAACCCTCCCCCCCAATTAATTATAATTATACAAATGTTATAATATAAATATATAATTATAATTATATAATATATAAATATTAATTATACTAATATTTTATGTAAATATAATGTATATTACATATTAAATATAGTTATTATTATATATTATTATATTTAAAATAATAAATATAATTATAATTATATAATTTATTAATATTATATACATGTATGTATTATAATTATATGCACATATAATATACATTTATAAATATACATGTATATTATAATATATTATTATATAATATTAATAAATTTATAATATATATTATATAAATATAATTATATTTAACTAAATAATTATAATATATATTTATATAATATACTAATGTTATAATAAAATATATAATTATAATAAAATATTATAATTATAATATATTATATATATGTATATATTATAATATAAATATAAATATGTAATATATATAATATATATATTAATTACACTAAATATTATGTAATTATAAGATTTTGGAATCACACTTGGGTTTTGGACAAAACCCACAAACTTACTAAGGAATGGTGGAATGCTAAATTTTTAGACATCATTTCAAAATTTCAATTCCGATAGTAGTGAACCAAACATGAATCATGGGGTTTATTCCAATTCCCCATTCCGAAATCCTTTCACCAAACGCCACCTTATATACAACCCTTGTTTCTTTTCAACAAGACATATGAAAAATTTTTCAGCAACAAAACTCGAGTGCATTAAGCTCTCATAGCTCTTGTGAGCACCTTTGAACACTTTAGAAATCTCTTGAGGGTTCGATCTGGCTTATCCATCAGGAAACACCCTTGATTGTGGTGCCAACTACCTTTCTATGGTTCGCTAATTTATTTGGTTATGGGTTGAGAACATATCAACAGTTCACAACTATGAGGATTAGAAGGGTCTATATAGGAATTCCGCTATCAAATTTGTGTCTATCACTAAAGATCTGGGGCTTGTTGTTCACGAGTTCGTTACATCAACAAGGTTCATATCAGTTATTTTCTTCCTTATTAGGCTTGTAAAGATGTAACTCCTTCTTTTGTTGGTCTTCGACTGGCCTCATCGGCTTACAGTGAAGACAATCTTCTTCAACTCTTCCTACTCATCCGCACTTGAAGCAAAAGTTAAGACCTTCATATTGTAATGATTAAAATAATTAATCAATTTTGCAATGAATGGACTAATGGCTGATTCAAATCGTTTTGAATACAAAGACAAACAAAATGGCCTCAAGAAGTAGATAGGGTTTTTGCATCAATTTTGAGCAAGGAGCCTAACGCTTCCCCTATTTTCTTGAAAACTACCGTGTTATAATATTCCATCGATAAACCTAGAAGGCTGACCTAATGATATGATTTCTAGACCCTTGACGAGACTAGAATCACCCTACAAGCCCATGAACCCTCGAAAAGGTATCAAAGTTTGGATTTGGCAAATTCGACACCAAACTTGAATAGCACAAGGACGATTCAAAAAGTAGAACGACATCACAATCAATTGTGTTGCTTGATTGATAAGTCGGTGATTACCTAGAATCAACTCTACAATGCTTAATAATGGCTTTCACAAGCCCTAGAGAATGTTTCACACAAGAAACGAAATCTGAAAATTTTCCTCAATTTCTTATTCAACTTCCCTTTAAAAAAATGTTAAACCAAGGCTTATTTATAGCCCTTTATATGACCAACTCCTAATCAAATTAGAACTCGCTTAACTAAACATTAACTACTAAGAATTAACTCAATTTTGGCTTACGAACTCTAATATGGCTTTCTATAGTCAACATGACCTTTTAGCCATTCATTCCCTTAACTAACGACTCAACTTGATAAACTAAAGTTGCTAGAATTAATTTAAACAAATGACACAAAGAAACTTGAACTAAAAAATAGGACATTAACTATGAAAATGACTCTTTGGCCACAAACTTGGCTCAACAACTTTCTTGGCTTCTTTGATAGCTAGATATTGCATCACCTAAACTGCAACCAAGAATATATTCTCCTTCTCAAGGAGGAAGTTAGGTTGGCAGCTTCTAATAGTAAGAAAATGATTATTGATAAACCATGGACCTACCCTTCAAAATCACCTTATTGAAATCAATCTAATCTTCGAATTTTCCAATGAAGTAGTCATCACCTAAATCCATCAACTCCAAATTTCCTTGAGACTTCCATAATTCTTTGACTTTTTGGTCCATGAATTTGAATCCAAAACTCCTACCAAATGCTTTAATAATTGAAGCATTACTCCAAGAGGATCTGATCCAGTTCATCACTTCATCTGACAAATATAATCTTCAATACTCCTTGTTCTTTGTCCATAATACCTCTGAACTCTTGTCAAAGGGGTATTAACTCTGGCATAGAGGGCCCATCATGCAAAGAAAGGTTGTTAGAACCTATTGATAGCAAATCAAGGTGGGTGGAAATAGGGGTGAGCAATTACGGTAATTACCGAATTATCGACCGAAATCGATTTGAATTTGGTAATTCGAAGTCGGTAATTCGGTAATTCGATCGGTAAATCGGTGATATCGAAATAGTAAGAATCGAATTAGGATCGAAAATGGTTTTGGAGTTTTTGAATTCGGATTTACCGAATTCGAATTTATTTCGGTAAAACGGTAAAATATTACCGTTTTCAAATTCGAAATTCCGAATAAAGTTAAATAGGAAATAATATGTCCGGAAGTATGTTCCAATTTCAGTACCCTAATTAGTACACTTTCTAATTTCACTATTTTTGCTCTTCTCTTCCTCTCGCTCCTTTGCGCCGCTGCCCATTGAAGTCTAAAGCCTAAGCTGTTTCTGAGTTTCTCCTCTCCTCAACTGAAGACACTTTCTCAGTTTCTCATTTCTCCTCTCCTCTCCTCAATTACAGAAGGCTCACCCCTAACTTTCTCCGTTTCTCGTTCTGCTTGCTTTCTGCTTTCTGTTTCTAGTTTCTCAACTGAAGATAGAAACCCTAAGCGGCTAAGCCTCCTCCAGCCAACTCCTCACAAGTCACACCTCCTCCAGCCGGTCCATTTAAATGTTTGGTTAAAAATTAGAACTGCTCATTGAATAAGAGGTTAGACCTGGATTCTCTAGTTTTTTTTGTTTGTTTCCTATTTGGCGTCTTTCAAGTGAGGACAGAAATATTAATCATCAGAGGAAGGGAGAATGAGGGGACAGTCTTCATCAATGGCAATTGACTTTTGTAATGTACACCCACTAGCCAGCTCTTGGAGGTTTCCTAAAATGATGAGATAGTAAAACAGATGTAAGGCTTGAGAAATTTGGCAATGGGATTGATAAAAATAAAAAAAAAAAGTAGGCAGACAAACCAATTTTCAGTAATCATGAGATAACATGCGCTTTCTCTTTTAGATATCTGGCTCTGCTTTATGGTTTCTAATTGGGCATTTGCCTTGTTATGGTAACATGCTGTTTGCTGATGAAAAATGGTCAAAGAAGCAGTTTCCTGGAATTCGGTTAAATCGGTAACTTTTCGTTTTTCGAATTGAATTCAAATTCGATATTTTCTATTTCGAATGCGAATTTGGTCGAATATTTTTGGAACCATTTACCGAAAATTACCGATTTCAACCAACTGAATTACCGAATTCGAATTCGATTCTCACCCCTAGGTGGAAACTAAAATAGCTGATGGATTGGATGTGATGATCCCACTTTCTTTTAGGGCGTACCCTAAAAGTTAGCAGATCGCCTGCCTGACTCTTGCCAGGGTTCACTCACTTACATTAACTTCAGAAATAACATTACCATTGAACAACTGAACATTCACTCTTAAGTACAACTCCAATCAGCTTGAAACATAAATTTGTCCAATAAAAGAAACAAAATACATGTTCTAAACATTCATTCTTAATATCACACGAAACTCAAAAGAAAAGATTCAACCATCTCAAAATACAAAGAAACCATGACCACAATATATACACACAGTAATGGATCTTCCTAAAATAACTTTCTAATTCAATCCAATCACTCTTCAATCTCCAACTCTTGTAAGGAAAACAAAGCTAAAAGGTTGAGCTAAAGCTCAGTGAGGTTCCACACAAGCAATAATCAATTAAACACTTAAACAAGTAACAAAATTAAACAATTAAGGAAACACGTCACTGAATGAATTAGAGAACACTTCACTGAACAATCACTTTTAAAAGGATATGGTGCTCACATTAAAGCCACTTCAATGCACTACATACTCCACCAAACTCCTTCTTATAACCTCCAAAACAATAAATACTTCCCTCACTTAGATGGCCATATCAATATCAGTAATCTACTACTCCATGGTAATACTCAAGGATACCAATACACTTACCTAAAGCTACTGTCCTATCTGACCAACCTCTTTTGCTGGCTTGAATAGTTCGTTGAACAAAGGGTTTTGGGGCCCATTTTAGCCGGTGTGGTAAAGTGTGACACCCCCACTTCTCCTAAGGGCAAACCCAAGGGTATTCGCGGGACGTCTGCCCAACTCTTGCCAGGACTCGAGACAATTCCAATTCAAATTTAATGTCTAATACTAACAATGAAAATCGGAATAAAAGTACGAAATCATTTCCATACATAAATATTCAATCTTACATCACAATTTTAAACTGACAATTACTTTTTCCAAAATATACAACTTCCAAAAGTTGTCTAAACAAATACATTTAAAATTCTAATAAATAAGCCACCAAGTAAACTTCTCCATAATTCCTCTCATATCCACTTCTGTTAAGGAAAACAAATCTAACGGGGTGAGCGAATGCTCGTGAGGCCAAGAAAATATGCAAGATACGTAATTCAATAACAATGGCACTTACACAATAATAAAAATTATAACATTCAAGTAATTCACAATTTATGATAAACACCCTTGAGTAGAATGCAGGAACTCTCAGGAGTTAATTTTTACTTACTTCGTCCAAGTTCAATTCAATACCTTCTCGTGACGACACCGTGTCACCCGAGTAGGTAAACAAATTCGTAGCACTTCACGTATTTCATTTATGTTCCTGAAATGACTCGAGAGATACCTCCCACCCGAATCAGTGTGGTACTTACTATTATTCAGTTTATAGTTCTGAAACGATTCGAGAAGGACCTCCCACCCAATTGGTGTGGTACTTACTATCGTTCAGAGGTTGATGAGACACCGCTCTAATTGATTTAGAATGCTTTAGGACTCTGAAACGATTTGAGAGGTACCTCCCACCCAAACCGGTGTGGTACTTACTATCGTTCAGAGATTTAGGGTACTGAGATGACTCGAGAGTGCCTCTCACCAAATTAGTATGGTACTTACTATCATTCAGTGGTCGATTAGACATCGCTCCAATCGACTTAGAATGATTTATGGTTCTGAGACTGTAGACACCAAATTTTGAAATAATATATATGCTTCGTTTTAGTGATAATTCTTGTCTATTGATTTTTGTTAATTTCATGATTTTGTTTTAGATGGTTTGCATTTGTTCATTATTGTTTGTTTTGCCTTTTAGGTGTTATTTTATTTTATTTTAGTTTTATTCACTTTTTAGTTTTTTAGTTTTTGCTTTTTAAGTTTTAGCGTAGAAAATCATGAAAAATGAAAAAAAAAGGAAAAATCATGAAAAAAGAGGAAAAAAGAAAAATCATAAAAAAATGGAAAATGAAAAAAGAATTGGATTTTATACTTTGTTGTTTCTAGTTTATTTGTTTTATCCAAGGTTAATTAAATTATTTTGTTATTTATTTTTATTATTATCAATATTGTTTTAATTAATCTCAAAAAAAAAAAGAAATGCGGCATGCAAGCTGCGTATTGCCGCAGCTTGCAAACAGAGGACCAGGCAGCCCTTAGCTGCAAATACAGAGGAAGTTGCTGAGTTGTTTAGGGCTAGGGATTCCCATATAAATAGAAAAGGGTTGAGAGCCGCAAAGAGGGGGGGAAGGATAGAAAGTGACGGCTAAACTAGAGAGAGCAGGGAGAGTTTTTCTGACGGTTAGGGAAAGAAATGAGGTAGCGACAGAGGTTGAAGGTTTAGGGGGGTAACAGCCGCAAACAAGAGAGGTTTTTCATCAGAGAGGAACTGGAGTTATGGCTGAAAATCAAAACCACGACCGAGAGGAAAGAGAGAGAATCGAGAGTGAACGAGAGCCTGAGGGTAGCTAAGAAATCAGAAGCGAGGAAGACTTTGAGGGAGTGGACAAGAGAGGCAGCTGAGGAAGGAAAGGCTCCAGCAGCCATTGAAGTCGAGGCTCCACCATCATCATTCCAGCCTCCATCGCCTTCTACAGATCTGCATCCAGGTATTCCAGACACGAACTCATGCCAAGACTAGATTTTTCTGTCGTTATTATTGATTTGCGGTTGATGAACGCCTAGATAATGGTTTGGGAGTCCTCGTTGGTGTTTATGATAAATTTGGGATGTTTTTGGTTCGGTGTTTATGGTTGATGATTAAGATAAATAAGCCCAGCCAAGTGTAGATCTTTTCTTCCTGTTATCAGATTTGCATGACCTATCATATTTGCTTCCGTATGTGAGTCCAAGAGTGTGGGCTATCTCTGTTAAAGATGATCCCTTTTCGTAGTTTACTGGTTTACCTTTTGTATAATCTTGTTGTTTGGATCCAAGTTTTGTTGGTTTGGTCATTAGATATGATAGGATGGCATTTGAGAAACTCAACAATGCAGCAGAGCTTGCCGAAAATTGCAAAACTTTGTCATTTACCTTCGGCTTAATTTTCTGGGGTATAAGCATCAAGATTTTAGGATAAAATGGGAAGAAAGCTTTGTGATTTTATTGCTATGAGTCCAGTTTTTGGCTTGGTTAAAAATGGTTAAGGGATGTTTGAATGAGAGGAGGCTTGCATTTGTTGCGGAAAGCTTTCGGCAGAAATGCATGCCTGATGTCTTTCATTACGTTGTCTGCATTGCTTTTTCTTTTTCCCCTGTTCGTTCAGCTGTTTAAGTAGTTGTCTTCATTGCATCTCTGTTTCGTGGTCATAGGAGGTTGTATGGTCATACGCTGTTTGCATTTTCTGGTTAGTAGTTGTCGTTGTTTGCTGTTTCTGGTTCATTTGCCTCGTTTCTGGTTTGTTTGGGTCAGATTTTAGCATGAATATGTATCATTTCTGATGTATTTTGAATCTGAAAGTTTGTTGGAAACTCATGGTATGAAATTACTGAAGTTTCCAAGTTATTCAAAAGTTGTTCCTTTTAAAAACGCAGCAAGCAAAAGCTGCTGCAATTTTTTTTTCTTTTCTCTGTCGTATTGCCTTTTCTTTAGTTACTAGTTGAGTTTTGCATTTCAGTTTTCATGTTTAATCTTGTGTTGAGGGGAGGAAGTGGAAGGTTAGGTGTTGAGTTTGTATGTTTAAAAATCTGAAATTCTTGAGCTGGAAAAGGGATTTCAGATTGCCAAACCATTCTGCATGAATGTCTTGTCCAGAATTTCTGTGATGCATTAGCTCCTTTATTGTTCTTGCTTGTTTGGAGTTTAAAGTTAAGTCGCTTGTTGATTAGTTGGAGTTATGATGTTGGGTTGAGAAATATCTAATCAAAGCTTTGTATTTGAATCAAAAATCTGGTTTGCATGATGAAAGAAAAGCCGTGACTGGAAAAGAAAATTGCAGCAAGCTTCATTCGTTGTTGCTGAAAGTCCTTTTGTTGTTGGGATGGTTTTTCAGTTGTTGTACCAAATTTGCATAGAAATCATCTTCGTTTTGGCTCTTGCATGCATGATGAGTTTGGTAGGAACTTGAAGTTGGATTTTGGTTTGAGAGTTTTTGTTTTGTTTTCTTAGAAAGTCTGTCATGCAAGAGTTGTAAAAGCTTCAAGGCCTAAGAAAATATTTGCAGAAAGCTTCTACGTGGGTTGCATGTTTTTGCATGAAAAATGTCTAAGGAATTTGCTTTTCAATCCCTCAAGTCTCCCTTGGTTGCACTATGACCCAATTATGTGCTAATCTTTTGCAATTAAGTCCTAAATTGATGGCAACTTGAACCGTTATTTGGCCTCTTTTATTTTTGGGACTTTTGAAGTGCTTAAATGTTCTAATTGGGCTCACATGATTGATTAATGTTTGCAATTGGATCCTTTTTACATGATAATTTGCCTCGGTATGCTTTTACGTGAATTGTGGACAAATTTCAATGGATAATTCCAAATGTCATGAAAGCTTAATAATCTTGGAAGAATTCATAGTCTTGGTTTCATTTGATTCAGTTTTTCTTAGATAATTTTGTTATTTAATCATAATAAATAATTTCTGTGATAGTTTTTCTCTTTTGTGATTTTTTGCATTTGATTGTGATAGATTCCACCTTAAGCATTTCAATTTAGTACTCCACTTTAGATCCTTGAGACCTTTATTTGAGACCGAGTTTGCATACACATGCACGGTTTATTCCATGTTTAATGCTCATTTCATGCTTAATTTCCATTTTTGTGTTTAATTTTTGTCTCATGTGATTATTTGATAATTAAAGTGGTACCTTGCCCTTTTTATTATTTTGGAGGGTGAATTAGTAATTTCGCTTCATTAGGGCATCGATTCGAGGGAGGTACACTCTATCCCTTATTTTGGCCTTATTTGACCATATGTGACCCAACGTGCTGAGTGAAAATTGCATGTCTACTTTGCTTTCCTAGCCTTCCCTTAATTCCTTTTATTTATGTCATTTACTTTTGCTTTTTTATTTAAGTTATTCTTTATGGGGTATGTGTACACCTCTTGGCTTGTAATAGATAGGGCTTGGAGGAGCATTTGATGAAGACCTATTGAAGACGTGTGCCTAGCTAGCAAATGTAATAGGTCTTTTAGCTTGATTGCTTTACTTTTCTTGTTATGTGTTACTTGCTTTATTAGGTTCTTGCATCTAGTCGAGCATGCTAAGTGTTATGTGCTATGTGTTTATGAGTGTTTGGCATGTCTACTTGCTTTCCATAGCTATGAATGAATGTGATGGATGAATGTACGTTTCCACTAGTCCAACGCTAGTAGGAATTCATAGAATGGGCTAGTCCAACGCTAGACCCTTAGGGATTTCCCCTCGTTAGTACATATTTGCGTGTTCACTACATGTCATGCATTTTTCTTAGTTTTATCATTTGGCATGCTCCTCGAACCCCTTTTCCCTTCATTTTAGGATTTTTGCATTTCATGCTAGTTATAGGGTACATTTGCTTGGGTGTCCCCTTTCGATAAGGGAAACGAGCGAGTGTGGCTAAAAAATAGCCTTAGCACGCTAGTTCTCCCTTCTAATCAAAGGGAAAATTAAAGTCACAAAATTAGGACTCCCCGTTCCCGTCTTGATGCATTCCTATATGATTCATGCATTTTACTCATTCGCTATTACATACACTTCTACTTTATATTCTAACCCTTTTTCCACATTCTCACTTCACACTACTTTTGCACGTTTCATTCAATTACTTACACTTTATAATATCACACGCACACATGCACTTTATGTTATCTCACATATATTTTCACATTACTTCTTTACTCACTTTACCTTGTAAATACATTTGCACACCTCCACTTACATCCTATTATTTTATCACTTTTCTCACTTCACACAAACTCACATTTTCACATGACATGCATTCCACTCATTTTTACGTCATTTAGGATTATGTGTGACCTCTCCAAAGGATCATTATTGGGCTTCACAATTAATGTGATTGGCACCACTCAACCTTTGAAGAGAAATTTCCCCCATGTCCCCCTAGGTCTAGGTTTCTTGCATTCATATAGTCATATCCAACATGCGATACATACCTTGGGTAGAAAAATTAGGAAACGTAGAGCTAAGTCACGCAACTAGCTCTTGCTAGGGTAGGGGAGTGCCTTAGGTTCCACCTTTGCCTTCTCCCTTATCAAATGTGACCCCCGATCCCTTTTTTTGGTTACGTAGACCTAAAAGTTTTCAAAAAGGGTTTGTCTACTTTTTTCATTCAAAAAACAAAAAAATCTTTTTGGGTGACTTGGTACACCCTAACTCTATACCAAGTGGCGACTCCGTTTTTCATCCAAAGCCCTTTTTTAACTTTATTTGGCCAAACCGTCGCATTTCACAATCCCACGGCCTTTATTTTCACTTTCACACGTTCACATACACATCTCACACACCACACACACATAATATCAAAAAGTGGGGCGTGACAACTTGGCGACTCCACTGGGGATTTCCTAAGTGGGTCCGAGCATTTGATTTAGCCATTCTTTTCCTTTTTCTACCCCTTTTATGCATTGCATTTTGGATATTAGGGTTGCATTTTCCTTTTTAGGACCCTTTGCCTCCCTCGCTCACGAATGTATGATTGGTTGATTGGATGCATGTTTACTTGTTTATCTCGCGCTTGCATTGCATTTGGGTGGGGGACATCACCTTAGAGCCTCGCGTTGGTTCTCGATCCCTCCCCTCCAAACGAGCACTAGCATACGTGCATACGCTTTAATTTTTCACCCTCCATTTATTTTTCTTTTAGTGGCTTGTCACGCCACTCCACCTTGTTAGGATTTTAAGCGACCTACTTGGACGTGTGATCGTGACACGACGTGTGCGTAGCACGATCCGAGGGGTCACTTAATCTTCCGCTTTAAGCTTTGGGTTAATAGCCTTTAGCTTTTAGTCGAAGATTGAGGATTTTTGATAGATTCACTCAGACATGTGGCCGTGACACAACGTGTGCGTAGCAATATCTGGGGAATCGCTCGAGCCACCGACAAGAAACCTTGGGAGTGATGACCTTTGGTTTCCAAGTCTGAAGGCTCGGGGACCTAAAACCTATCGAGTCTAGATGCATTAGTAAGCCCAGCCTCATGCATCCATATTAGAATTGCCTAGGGTAGAGTCGACCTTACCCTATTAGGGACACTATTTACGAGGGGAGGGGTCCAACCCCTTTCTCCTTTTTATTGTTTTATTTCTTTGTGTTGATTTCGTTGCTACAATGTGTTATGTGTATTTATCTGGCTGAACTAACTTTTCTTGGTTTTGTGTCCCCATTGCATTCACAAACCCTAGCAAATAAGAGGTCTGGCATGACCTTCTTTTAGAAGCCTACCCGTGTAGATAGGATATTGCACGTTTAAGAAGTTGTGGTATATTTCGTTCATAAATTAATAATGGCATATCATTTTAGGCTTACCCTGGCAAATAAAGGGTCCCTTAGGTCATGTTTCGTTTCAAATTGCATTCTTTTTACTGATTTAATAAATGGCATCATGCATAACCCTAGAAAGGGAATGCCATTTAGGGGATCTCGTGTCAGAAATAAACTACCTTGTGTCTCGGATACTTAATCCAAAGAAACTTGCACGTTTACATTTTGTACCATCCAAAGGGGTAGTGCACAAGGTAAGGTAGGATCCGATCGTCTTCATAAGAGCGATTTTTGGAATATGAGCATCTAATAATCACTTTTTGGCCATTTTATCAAAATTGGTAAAATTTCCTTGCGTAAAAGGACATTAATTTGAAGAAAATTCACAAATGATTCTTCCTATTGAGACGATAAATAAATTGAGGCCAAAATTTGATTTTAGAAGACTCATAGGCTAATGCATCGTAATAATTTTTTGAAACTACCAGTGGATAGATTGATAAGTTCCCAATTCCATTCAATCCATTGGACCATTTTCTTCATCAATTTCATCCAATCCATTTTATAAATTTATTCATTTTTAGGGCAATCTAGTCGATTTTCGAATAAATCACCAATGTCATTCAATTCATTTGATTAGTTAGGGCAATTTTGTCGATTTTCGATAAATCATCAATTTCGTCCGATTCATTTGACCAGTTTACCCTTTTAGGGCGATCTGGTCAATTTTGAACAAATTCTCGATTTCATTCAATTCATTTAACCAATTTCATTTTTTTAGGATGATCCGGTCCATTTTGAATAAAATTTTCAATTTCATTCGATCAAGTTCCTTTTTTAGGATGATTCGGTCATTTTGAGTAAATTTTTAAATTTTGCTCAAATTCATTTGACCCGTTCCTTTTTTAGGGTAATCCGGTCGATTTTAAATAAATGATCAATTTCATTCAACCCATTTGACTAATTAGGGTTTCAATGTCAAATTTCAAATGGGAAACCTAGTCAATTTTGAGAAAACCATCCATTGCATTTAGCCATTTGATCAGTTGGAGTTTTGACCCATGCTTCACTGAGAAAATTTGTCAACGAATTCCAATCTCTTCGATAGGAAGTTCGTCAAGGTCAAACCCGTGCGTTTTTGCAAATTCTTGTATCGATCAAAAGTGATCAATCCATTCGGACGTTGACCTCATTTTGACAAGTGTCTCTCGTCACTCCAATTGACCAAATTTTTCAAAATTATTTTTCACTCAACGATTTGATCACATCCATCAGGTATGGTATAGTGCCTACCCTAGAGGATTGCATTTTCATGTTAGGCCTACCCTTGGCATAAAAGGGCTCCCCCATAGGACATGCATACCAATTTTACAATTTTGCTTACTAACTCTTGATATTTTTTTCTTTTTCCCCCTCCCCCCTGCATTCATAAGAATATTTCAATAAGGCGAAAACATTTTTCTATATCTGATGATAATTTTGATTCTTGGGCAGACCCTACAATGTGAATTTGAAAATTCATTTGAAAGCGCTTGTGCAAAACATCTAAGGGATTTCACTGCTCAAAGAAAAAGGGGCTATTAAGAGAGAAAAGTGTGTATACACGTGTAAAGGAGTTCTTTAGAATTTTTCTCATATGTGTTGCTTTTAAATTTTTCAAACATTGGCATTGATGAAGCTTTTATTCAGACAATTATTGTTTTGTATGTATATTCATGTACATTTCATTCTTTATTCTTACTCATTGGAGATTTCATGATGAATTTTAAGAAATAAGACTAAATTGGGATTTGTTTTCAACCTCCAGCCTGAAAATTCGCAAATGTATGCTTTCTAAAATCCTTGTGTACACTAGATTGGTGATCTGAGCTACACAATAAGAGTGCTCAAGATTGAAAGAGGTCGCTCAAAAAGCCCCATGAGATACCTTTTCTCTTTCACTGTACAATTCACATTTTTGCCCACTTCACTTAACCCCAAAATAAAATCAGTCACATTGATTGATAAATTGCAAATTGGGGCAACCTTGGCTTGAAAATGTCCGCTGTGTCTAATTATATTCAACTCACATCTAAGTGAAAGCAAAAATGTGCATTATTTTTGTTTGTTTTGAAAATTTGGAATGATACTTTGAGCATTCGTTTCTCTACCTATACTCATTTTATCATTTGCTCTCCCATTTGAGCCTTTGAAAGAATAATTTCGTTTCAAATAAGAGCCCTAATGATCACTACCCCTCATTGGAAAATTTTCAAATATCAAAAAAGGGAATGAATTTTCAATAACCATTTCGTTACTTTGGTTGTCATAAGGTGTAAGAATGATGTTTTGGCCGTCGTTTCTACAACCTAAACACTTATCATCCCTTGCACCTTATTTGAGCTAAAATTGGTGATTCTTTTCAAAGCACTTACGATCGTACCCCACATTGGGGAAGGAGATTGGGGAATTTTGAAAAAAGAAAAAAGAAAAGGGGAAAGGGAACCGCAAATTGGGAAAATTTGATTCCACTTGGGTTCCAATTTTGAAAAAAAAAAGAAGAAGAAAAGGAAGAGATTTGTCCACACGGACCGCCTATGTTTCTCAAATATGGATGAACAAGGGTCTTCCTCAGTCAATTAATTCAGATACATGCCAGAAATTTCCCATTAATGAAAGTTTCCTTTCAGAGTTATTGTAAGGAACAGAATAAAAGTCAGGCCCTCTTCTTTTCCGATCAAACATTCTATCCCTAGTTATCCCTTTTGAGCCTTCAGAATAAAATACTTCAGTTGGCAACCCCTGAGAAACGCAAACCCCACACTGGGGCAAAGTTGAGTTGACAAGGAAAATTTCAAGAAGTGAAAAAGTGAAAAGTCACAAAATCAAAAGACAAAAGAAGAAAAGAGAACCTCAGTTCACAAATAAACTGGGACAAATTTTGAAAATTTCAAAAAATGGCAGAAAGCCGAAAAATCAAAAGAAGAAAGAAAATGAAAGAGAAAAAGCCTCAATTGAGCATAAATTGGGCCAAAATTCTGATTTAGCCCTAAAATAGGGTTGGCACAACAATGCGATCTCAGATTCTTCAAACCACTTTTGAAATCCGCTTTCAAGTCTTAACTTTTCTAAGCACCCCACCAGACCCCATTACAAAAGCCGAAAGTCCTGACTTCTGTTCTTTGCAATGGCTCTGTCAAGAAAATTTCTGATGCCGAAAATTTTAGCTGTATTTCTGAATTACTCGGGTATGAGGAAACCCATCAGCTCGAGGGAAAAGAAAAGAGGCGAAAGAAAAACAAAACAAAAAAAAATGCAGAAAAATTCGATGTTGAAATCCCTGGTGAATGATGAGAAAATCAAAACAAAGTCTGAAATCTTTTGAGTTCAGAATAGGGGCAATTTTGGGAAAAGAGCGATCTTCAGTGCAATGTCCTTGAAAATCTTATTTCTTTAACTATCGTTTTCAAGCTACATTACAAGCTAACAAAGTCCATCGTTGACTTATTCTTTCATGACAATCCAAAGTGAGGATTATGCTCGTACGAAATCCATCAATCATTTGTGATCATAGGGATATAACCAGTTTTCACAGGTTTAGCTATCGCTTCTACCCATGTTGTTGCAAGCCTATAAAGCTTATACGTTGACTAAGTTTTCTTAAGAAATAAGAGTGACAAACTCTTTGCTTTCACTAAGATGTGGTATTGAAGGAATTACAATTTTGGGCACAAGAACCAAACAAATCTTGACTTCTCATTTCCCTTAACCCCCTCAAAAATCAGAAATAAGATCACTAGATTGCTCCTAAAAAATGAGCCAATAAGGAATGGTGACCCATCACCCAAAGCATTGATGCTAAAGTGGGGAAGAAATCTTTCGTAATTTGGCATTATTTTGAGAAATTCATCATGAAATTTGCTATATGAGTTTAAGCAAGACATTTCAATTTTCTTCACATGCTATGTTAGGAAAAGCAATTGCTTACTTTGTTCAAATAAATGGAGAGTCATTCAAAACAAATTTTTTGCAATTAAATAGGCCCACATTGGGGCAAATTTTCATGTGAGAGATTTTGCAAAATAGCCCACACTGGGGCAAAATTTTTTGGTAATACATTTGAGGATGTCAAAACCAATCACGTAGCTCTTTTCAAATAAGAAATTTGAATGCATGTCATACTTTGGCAAGCCCCCTATGCAGGTATTCATAGTTGAAATCAACGAAAGAGCATCTGGTGATGTGGAAGGCCGATGCCGAAGAAAGAGAAGAAAGAAGGGAAAAGGGCCCTACACTTGGGGCAAATTATTTTTGAAAAGATTCCCTCAAAAAAAAAATCAGAAAATTTCAAAAGTCAAAAATCAAGTTCAAATTCTTGTTTCTTGGAAAATCAAATTTAATTGCTTGTTTTTTGGCAAATCAAATTCAATTTCTTGACCAATTGGATGGCAGGACTGGGTTTTATCCCACTGACCATTGGCAAAAGCACGTTGGGCCTGGACTTGGTGCCGCCAACATCGCAAAGTTCACGTTGGGCCTGGATTTTGTGCCGCCAACATTCACAATATCACGTTGGGCCTGGATTTGGTGCTGCCAACATCGCAAAGTTTACGTTGGGCCTGGATTTAGTGCCGCCAACTTCACAAAGTTCACGTTGGGCCTGGATTTAGTGCCGCCAACATTCACAACATCACGTTGGGCCTGGATTTCGTGCCGCCAACATTCCAAACATCACGTTGGGCCTGGACTTGGTGCCGCCAACTTCACAAGATCACGTTGGGCCTGGACTTGGTGCCGCCAACTTCGCAAAGTTCACGTTGGGCCTGGATTTGGTGCCGCCAACATCGCAAAGTTCACGTGGCCTGGACTTGGTGCCGCCAACTTCACAAAGATCACGTTGGGCCTGGACTTGGTGCCGCCAACTTCGCAAAGTTCACGTTGGGCCTGGATTTTGTGCCGCCAACATTCACAATATCACGTTGGGCCTGGATTTGGTGCCGCCAACATCGCAAAGTTCACGTTGGGCCTGGATTTCGTGCCGCCAACATTCCAAACATCATGTTGGGCCTGGAATTCGTGCCGCCAACTTCACAACATCCCGTTGGGCCTGGATTTCGTACCGCCAACATTTCATTGGGCAGGCTCGGGTTTAATCCCACTGACCAATTCATCACACTGGGGCAAATTATTTCGACAAATCTCTCTCAGTCAGGAAAAAAAATCAAAAAATCAAAAAATCAAAGTCAAAAATCAAATCAATTTCATCACGGCAGGCTCGGGTTTGATCCCACTGTCCGATTGTCAAAGCATTTTATTTTCATTGCTATTGGATCTGGGTTTGTCCCGCCAGTAAGCATTTCATTTACATTGCTATTGGAGTTGGGTTTGTCCCGCCAGTAAGCATTTTATTTACATTGCTATTGGAGTTGGGTTTGTCCCGCCAGTAAGCATTTCATTTACATTGCTACTGGAGCTGGGTTTGTCCCGCCAGTAAGCATTTCATTCACATCGCTACTGGAGCGTGAGGTTAGTCCCGCCAGTGTGTATTTCATTTTCACAGCCAATGGAGCGTGAGGTTAGTCCCGCCAGTGAGCATTTCATTTTCATTGCCGCTAGCCGTGGGTCAGTCCCTCTAGCGTGCGTCCCTTGATTTTCTTTCTGTTCGGGTCAGTCCCGTTTTAAATTCTGTTCGGGTCAGTCCCGTTTAAATTTCTATTCGGGTCAGTCCCGTTTAAATTCTTGTTCGGGTCATTCCCGTTTTAAATTTTTGTTCGGGTCAGTCCCGTTTAAATTCCTGCTCGGGTCAGTCCCGTTTAAATTCTGTTCGAGTCAGTCCCGTTTAAATTCCTGTTCGGGTCAGTCCCGTTTAAATTTCTGTCTCGGGTCAGTCCCGATTTTAAAATTTCCTGTCAGGGGTCAATCCCCATCGTTTGAGTAATTCGCAGCCGAATAACGCAGGTAAGTATTTGGTGTCTACTTCTTTGTCTCAAGTTTTTCCAAAATTCAAACAAAGAGGGGCAAACTGTAGACACCAAATTTTGAAATAATTTATATGCTTCGTTTTAGTGATAATTCTTGTCTATTGATTTTTGTTAATTTCATGATTTTGTTTTAGATGGTTTGCATTTGTTCATTATTGTTTGTTTTGCCTTTTAGGTGTTATTTTATTTTTATTTTATTTTATTTTAGTTTTATTCACTTTTTAGTTTTTTAGTTTTTGCTTTTTAAGTTTTAGCGTAGAAAATCATGAAAAATGAAAAAAAAAGGAAAAATCATGAAAAAAGAGGAAAAAGAAAAATCATAAAAAAATGGAAAATGAAAAAAGAATTGGATTTTATACTTTGTTGTTTCTAGTTTATTTGTTTTATCCAAGGTTAATTAAATTATTTTGTTATTTATTTTTATTATTATCAATATTGTTTTAATTAATCTCAAAAAAAAAAAAAGAAATGCGGCATGCAAGCTGCGTATTGCCGCAGCTTGCAAACAGAGGACCAGGCAGCCCTTAGCTGCAAATACAGAGGAAGTTGCTGAGTTGTTTAGGGCTAGGGATTCCCATATAAATAGAAAAGGGTTGAGAGCCGCAAAGAGGGGGGAAGGATAGAAAGTGACGGCTAAACTAGAGAGAGCAGGGAGAGTTTTTCTGACGGTTAGGGAAAGAAAGGAGGTAGCGACAGAGGTTGAAGGTTTAGGGGGGGTAACAGCCGCAAACAAGAGAGGTTTTTCATCAGAGAGGAACTGGAGTTACGGCTGAAAATCAAAACCACGACCGAGAGGAAAGAGAGAGAATCGAGAGTGAACGAGAGCCTGAGGGTAGCTAAGAAATCAGAAGCGAGGAAGACTTTGAGGGAGAGGACAAGAGAGGCAGCTGAGGAAGGAAAGGCTCCAGCAGCCATTGAAGTCGAGGCTCCACCATCATCATTCCAGCCCCCATCGCCTTCTACAGATCTGCATCCAGGTATTCCAGACACGAACTCATGCCAAGACTAGATTTTTTTGTCGTTATTATTGATTTGCGGTTGATGAACGCCTGGATAATGGTTTGGGAGTCCTCATTGGTGTTTATGATAAATTTGGGATGTTTTTGGTTCGGTGTTTATGGTTGATGATTAAGATAAATAAGCCCAGCCAAGTGTAGATCTTTTCTTCCTGTTATCAGATTTGCATGACCTATCATATTTGCTTCCGTATGTGAGTCCAAGAGTGTGGGCTATCTCTGTTAAAGATGATCCCTTTTCGTAGTTTACTGGTTTACCTTTTGTATAATCTTGTTGTTTGGATCCAAGTTTTGTTGGTTTGGTCATTAGATATGATAGGATGGCATTTGAGAAACTCAACAATGCAGCAGAGCTTGCCGAAAATTGTAAAACTTTGTCATTTATCTTCGGCTTAATTTTCTGGGGTATAAGCATCAAGATTTTAGGATAAAATGGGAAGAAAGCTTTGTGATTTTATTGCTATGAGTCCAGTTTTTGGCTTGGTTAAAAATGGTTAAGGGATGTTTGAATGAGAGGAGGTTTGCATTTGTTGCGGAAAGCTTTCGGCAGAAATGCATGCCTGATGTCTTTCATTACGCTGTCTGCATTGCTTTTTCTTTTTCCCCTGTTCGTTCAGCTGTTTAAGTAGTTGTCTTCATTGCATCTCTGTTTCGTGGTCATAGGAGGTTGTATGGTCATACGCTGTTTGCATTTTCTGGTTAGTAGTTGTCGTTGTTTGCTGTTTCTGGTTCATTTGCCTCGTTTCTGGTTTGTTTGGGTCAGATTTTAGCATGAATATGTATCATTTCTGATGTATTTTGAATCTGAAAGTTTGTTGGAAACTCATGGTATGAAATTGATGAAGTTTCCAAGTTATTCAAAAGTTGTTCCTTTTAAAAACGCAGCAAGCAAAAGCTGCTGCAATTTTTTTTTCTTTTCTCTGTCGTATTGCCTTTTCTTTAGTTACTAGTTGAGTTTTGCATTTCAGTTTTCATGTTTAATCTTGTGTTGAGGGGAGGAAGTGGAAGGTTAGGTGTTGAGTTTGTATGTTTAAAAATCTGAAATACTTGAGCTGGAAAAGGGATTTCAGATTGCCAAACCATTCTGCATGAATGTCTTGTCCAGAATTTCTGTGATGCATTAGCTCCTTTATTGTTCTTGCTTGTTTGGAGTTTAAAGTTAAGTCGCTTGTTGATTAGTTGGAGTTATGATGTTGGGTTGAGAAATATCTAATCAAAGCTTTGTATTTGAATCAAAAATCTAGTTTGCATGATGAAAGAAAAGCCGTGACTGGAAAAGAAAATTGCAGCAAGCTTCATTCATTGTTGCTGAAAGTCCTTTTGTTGTTGGGATGGTTTTTCAGTTGTTGTACCAAATTTGCATAGAAATCATCTTCGTTTTGGCTCTTGCATGCATGATGAGTTTGGTAGGAACTTGAAGTTGGATTTTGGTTTGAGAGTTTTTGTTTTGTTTTCTTAGAAAGTCTGTCATGCAAGAGTTGTAAAAGCTTCAAGGCCTAAGAAAATATTTGCAGAAAGCTTCTACGTGGGTTGCATGTTTTTGCATGAAAAATGTCTAAGGAATTTGCTTTTCAATCCCCCAAGTCTCCCTTGGTTGCACTATGACCCAATTATGTGCTAATCTTTTGCAATTAAGTCCTAAATTGATGGCAACTTGAACCGTTATTTGGCATCTTTTATTTTTGGGACTTTTGAAGTGCTTAAATGTTCTAATTGGGCTCACATGATTGATTAATGTTTGCAATTGGATCCTTTTTACATGATAATTTGCCTCGGTATGCTTTTACGTGAATTGTGGACAAATTTCAATGGATAATTCCAAATGTCATGAAAGCTTAATAATCTTGGAAGAATTCATAGTCTTGGTTTCATTTGATTCAGTTTTTCTTAGATAATTCTGTTATTTAATCATAATAAATAATTTCTGTGATAGTTTTTCTCTTTTGTGATTTTTTGCATTTGATTGTGATGGATTCCACCTTAAGCATTTCAATTTAGTACTCCACTTTAGATCCTTGAGACCTTTATTTGAGACCGAGTTTGCATACACATGCACGGTTTATTCCATGTTTAATGCTCATTTCATGCTTAATTTCCATTTTTGTGTTTAATTTTTGTCTCATGTGATTATTTGATAATTAAAGTGGTACCTTGACCTTTTTATTATTTTGGAGGGTGAATTAGTAATTTCGCTTCATTAGGGCATCGATTCGAGAGAGGTACACTCTATCCCTTATTTTGGCCTTATTTGACCATATGTGACCCAACGTGCTGAGTGAAAATTGCATGTCTACTTTGCTTTCCTAGCCTTCCCTTAATTCCTTTTATTTATGTCATTTACTTTTGCTTTTTTATTTAAGTTATTCTTTATGGGGTATGTGTACACCTCTTGACTTGTAATAGATAGGGCTTGGAGGAGCATTTGATGAAGACCTATTGAAGACGTGTGCCTAGCTAGCAAATGTAATAGAAATTTACGGGTTCTCACAAGTTTACAATGTTGTAGGTACTTCTGCATTCGGGATTAGTAATCTCAATCCCCACTATTATTTATTTGCCAGTTATCTATGTTAATACAGAAATACATCTTTCTTAACCTTCAATGTTAGCTTAGATTTAATAATAATTTTAAATAACCAAACAATTACTTGTAAAATTTGACAAACTTTGACAATTACTAAATTAATTTATGATTAACTTAGGGAATGTGACCAACTTTGACATTTTCGAAAGTAAATGATTTTTAATTCTACTTTTAATTTATGTACTGCAATTGTTTAGTTACTATGACCATCCGATTTCCATTTACTGAAAGGGTAACAACTCAGCATGTTTTGTATAGGTGACAATAAAGTATCTTGTTCTTCTATTCTTCTTCATTCTTGGTTTGGCTAAAGTTCACAAGTCGCAGGATACTGTCACAGACCCACCAGCATCAACCATTTTCATCTCTCTTGCTTAAAACTTTGTTAGCTTTGTTAGAACAGGAGTACATGTTTAAAAACAATGAAAAAACCCTCTTGACGTACCTTTTCCTTTTGTTGAACACACTTCTGATGCACCTACAAAGTAAAATAGAAATTAAATATAGCCAAATACAAGAATGACACGGTCTGTGCCATAGCTCAAAACTTAAGAAAAGCACTTATACGTACAAGCATAAGTTGATAAGGCTATATACTTGAAGAAATAACATTTGCTACCAGTAAATTTTCAAGTAGAGATGAGATGATCTTGTTGCTTGAGCACTTTACACTTTTTTTTTTTCAAAGAATTTCCAAGCAGGCATCACTATATAAAAAATAAAAAAAAAAAAGAGGCATCACCGTACTCTATGAAAAAGATTCATAACACATATGTACTAAATGTGTAGGGTGTGCCAAGCAGTTCCGTTTTTTGTGATGTGCTTAAACGTTATTGGACAATTTGTGGTCGTCCTTGCATGTGACAATTGCACGTGTTTGTGCAAAAAAAAAAAATTCTGAATGGGAATGTTGTTATTATATTTTTTAAAAGAATGTTACATTTTTTTATTTCTTATTCTTATTATAATAACTATTTGCCTTCACTTTCGTTGTATTCAGAATCTTTTTGCTAATCAGAATAATGTTTCAAGTGATGATGTAAAGCAACAAATATCATACTTATCTTGCAAAAGTACAAATCTTGCATCCATAAGTATTGATAAATGAGATAGTGTAACAGCCCCACTTTCCCCTAAGGCGAACCAAAGGGGTTAGCGGACTGCCTACCCAACTCTCACCAGGACTACGGATTAGTTCACGTCGATCTAATACGTTCCGGAACATACCCACGCGCGTAAACAAGTCAAAATCACAAATAAAAAAAACGAAAATCGAAGCCGATGATGAACAGTACCGGCCACGTCAGAATCCAGATACTAGGCCGAGAGTAGCCAAAATTTTTCTTTTGCCGTTTGAAATACGAGTTGATCCGACATTCAACCAAATATCAACCCAACATACACACATTGAAATGTAACATTTTCAAGCCAAAGCGGCATATCAAAAACCATTCATTACGAATATACATGTTCGGTTTGCCAATCAAAAGAAAGTGAACCCAATATACATTAGGGTTTCATTCGAAGAGCTATCCAAAAGATACATTTACATGAGCTCAACCTGACAACCAACTAACACAATCCTTCCAAAAGTGGTCATTTTCCTGTAAGGAAAACAAATGGAACGGAATGAGCTTAAACCCAGTGAGTTACTACCACATAAGCAACAAAGATCACATAAGCAAAATCTTTCATTTCAAGTACACAATTAAGAAGTAAAACAAGTCGGTAAAAGGATACGGACGTCTCTCAAGAGCCCATTTCCACGCTTACATTCTTGATCCAACCTCATTGACCCTCCGTCAATGTTAAGAGTACCAACCGTAGAACCCACTTCACTCCCATCCCTTCCACCAAACATACCCCAACCGGGCCCGCACTCCAATCAGTAGCTTTTGGTAATACTCGAATATACCGGAACCAAGAGTCTCATTACTACAAGGGTCCCTGTGAGAACCCTGAAAAATAGACATATAAATATCAGTGCATATTTTATTTGCGTTTTAATTCTTTAATAAATTTTAGCACGAAGTCAAATTGTTTCTAAATAAGTATGTGGAATTAAACGTTATGTACAAAATAAAAGAATTGTGCTAAACTACTAAACTTCGTGGTTTTGTTACATTAACTTCATATCTCGATGGTAAACTATTTCATTGATCTAATCATTAATCTCTTCGAATCCTAGAATGGTAATTAATTGTTTTGAAATAAAAGTGTAGAGATAATTTTTAAGTAATAAATAATATAATTGTGCCAATATTGAATTATTCGGTTTTGCTATATTAAATTAATATTTCTTGAGTTAGATTAATTTATCGCCTTAAAATAAAATACTAAAATACTTGGTTTTCTGTTAAGATAAAAGAATATTTCCAAGGTAGATTATTTCAGTGACCTAACAATTAATTCATTAAATGCCGATAGTTAGTTTTAATCGTTAAAAATGTCAAAGTGATAATAGGTACCTTAGTATTAAGATGAGGTTGATAATTGTAGACAAAATCGTTACAAGTACACCAAGTATACTTAGAACGTTAAAATTTCGATAATCAAACTTTCACAAGATTAGTATAGAATTAGGCGTTTAAATCACATTTGGGGATAATTTTTTGGAATTAAGTTAGAACTAAGGTCTTGAGTGGAGACTAGGAAGAGACGTGAAAAGACTAAAATGCCCTCCATATAATTCCAAAATGACCATGCAACCCAAAAACATTTGCGGACAACATTATCAACCACCACCCCATTCGGCCAATCACCAAAGAGCCAACACTTCCATTTCTTTTGCCGACCAACCCCACTCACGATAACCTCAATATATACACCCCATTAACCATACACTCCACACTATACCATTTCCAATCCAATATAATAGTACACTTCCATTTGCTTTCTGCCGTGAGCTGTGAGGAAACAACTACCTTGGAAGTATCGACCGAGAGGGAGAGCTGAGTGTCTCGTTGTTTCCTTCCGGCCATAAATTAAAAAGAAGAGGGAGGGAGACCTGCTGTTCACTCTTTAATCTAGCCGTGAGTTAGTGAAGAGGACTGAGAGCTAAACATTCTCCATTTCAGTCGCAAGCTTGGACAAGAGAGAGAAGGAGTGACGGGCTGCATTTCTGGGCTGACCAAGAGGGAAGAGTTTGCAGCAGCTAGTCGTGTGTTCTAGGCTTCATGCTAAGGTAATTTCTGAACTTAGAGGAGATGTTTATGGGTTGATGAAGCTGACTATAAGCGTGCATGTGAGATTGTGTGGCTAGATGATAACTTAAGTTATAGAAAATCTGTTTGAGAAGAAAATGAAGCTGCCGAGAGCTTGAGCTGGAAATTTTGGTTTTAATTTGCTGGGTTGTGATGATTTGAGCTTAATCTTGGATCAACCTGATAGATAAGTTCCTTACTTAGTGTTGCATGTGAACTTTATGGCTAGGAGTTTCGGTCGCATGGCTGGAAAACTTATTAGAAAATTTCTGGGCTGTTGAACTAATTTTTCCAGATTAGCCGTTGAAGTTGTTTTGGAAATTGCTTGGGTATTTTAGCATGAAATTTGCTAGAACGTGTTTGATTTCCACTTGGTTAGGTGTTTGACTAATTAAAATTAAATGATTAAGCCTTGCATGAAGTGTTTTGGTCCGGCTAAGCTAGAAACAAAAATAAACAAGAAATCTGCTGCATGCAAGATTATCCAAGAAGAGCCGAATGAATTTCTGGATTTTTGGAATGTTTGTAGTTGTTAATTGAATCTGATTTTGAACGAGAGATGTTAATTAGCTAGCTAAGTGTTTGCATGTCGAACTTGAGTATTTAAAACACTGATTTAGTCAAGGAAAAGTTGGATTGATGATCAATTAGTTGGCTGTAGTTTTTCTTCTTGTTTTGAATGGATTGGTGTTTGAAAGTGAGTATTGGTTGTCAAGAGCTAATGATTGATGAAGCTCTTGACCATTTGAGTAGTTTTGCAATAATTTAATTTTTGGTGAATTTGTTCAAGTGATTGGTTGAAATGCATTTGGAAGGTCCACGATATGTGATTTGGAATTGTTTTAATACTTTGGACTTCCTTTGGTTGATTTTGATTAGAATTGAATCTGTTAATACCTAGGGCTAATGATTGATGAAACCCTAGTGAAATTGATGTTCGAATTGTGTTTTCGCTATACTGGCGACTTGGAATATAATGTGCAAATGAATTGGAATCGTGAAGTCCGTTCTAGTCTTTTGAATTCAAGTAACTTTAAATCAAATCTTGTGGGAATATTTTGCCTTAATATCAAGTTATATACATTGAGTATAGTACGTTAATATTAAAATCTAGATACCGGGACTTTTAAAACCTTGCCGATTTGTTAATTCTTTTCTTTATCTAAACTAGTGTTTCACCTTTAATAAATAATTGCATTAACTTCCAAACTTTAAGTTTTTTCACAAAATTATCCTTGACCAATTGTTTTAAAGGAAATTTGTTAAAAACATTAGATTTGAATAATTTCAAATAAAAGACAAAGGGAACTTGTTCGACAAGAAAACTTGTTTGAATTAATTTGGTTCTAGTTTGCCCTCTAGAAGGGAAATACCTTTAAAGAAACCATACGAAATATTTATTTCTTTACTAGCCTTAATTCCAAGGAACTATTGATTCGTTTCGAGAAATTAAATTAGTTTTATACAAGATAACCTTTTATATACAAAACAAGAGTTTGTTTAGTAAAACTTATAGTTTTAAAACTTGGATTTCTAGGGTATAGCGAGGACGTGGACTTCGATTCCCGGCTTGACCTTTGAACTTCACTCTTGGTGAGTGTTCCTTATTTGTTAGATTTCCTTGGCTTATTGGCTTGATCTTATTGCTTGATAATGTGTTAAATGCTTTCAATGATTGTCAAAACGAGTTTTCAAGGCGAGTGTGTACTTTATCGCACTTAGCCTAAATGATTGTGAAATTTTAATGATTGAATGATTGACATATTACTTGTGCATGAATGTAAGCCCTTTTGGGCTGAACTGGCCATTGCCCCTTGTTACCGGTCGTCTCGAGCCAGAAGCGGTCTTGGTCGGGCGATTAGGGACTTGGGTGAACGTTTGGTATACTCGAGTATTACCTATGTAGGTTGGTGGAGGTTGGTGGAGCTTGGTGAATGAAATGAACGAACGAACGAACGAGGGGTTTATTGACAAATGAAAAATGCATTTTTAAATGAATGAAGGAAGGAGAATGTCAGGAGAACGAATGAATGATCGAATGAATTGCTCCCTGTGAGCCGTATCTTTTCATGAATGTTACTATCGCTTTCCATTGTAAATGTTTCTTGAATTACTGATTATTGATGGTTAATGTGTTGGCTTTGTTATGTAATTACATGTTCGGAACTTTATTGAGATTTTAGCTCACTGAGCTTTGTGGAATTACCATGTGGTGTCATTTTTCTGCTTTTGTTTTACTCTCACTGTGCAAATGTTGACCTGTAACAAAATTTCATTTTTACCCCGGTTACTTATTGAACTTCTAAAACATTACAATGATTTCACTGGCTCACAAGAGCAAAAATACGTACATCTGATTTCTGAACCATGACATCAATAGAATGAATTTTTTTGTGAAAACTATTTGATTACTGATTTTACCGGTTACTCACTGGGCTTTTAGCTCACCCCAAAAATGTTTTATTCCCCCCCCACAGGGCTCAAGGCGAAGGAAAGCTTGTAGTGCTTATTCACATGACTGGATGGCTTATATCTTGTACAGTTTAGGTTTGGATTTATTTTATGTACGAGTTGAGCTTGTATCAATATCTGGAATTGATATGGATGTAAGCATACGTCCCACGATTGGAATTAGTTTCCGCTGCATTTGTGATATGTAATTATTGGAGAATTTGATGAAATTTTGAGATTTATATTGTGATCTGTTTGAGGAATGTAGTGATCTATCCGGATTGGTTCGACTTTATACTTTGGTACGTAGTATGTGGGAAGTTTAAGAGCCTCGACTGGAAAATTTATCATTGCTATCTCTGAAGTTAATGTGGTTTTAAGGATGATCATATTTGAAAAAAAAAATTGTTTTATCATAGATTAAGTTATCCTTCGAAAGGATTTGGGTTAAATGCTTGCGTGAGTCCTGGCGAGAGCTGGGCAGACGGCCCGCCAACCCTTTGGTTCGCCTTAGGGGAAAGTGGGGTCGCCACAGTTGGTATCAGAGCTTAGGCTCTAGATCTTTGTAATGTATCTTAGGCTTTAAGCATAAGATGCCGGACTGTGGAGTTTGATTGTTTAGTAAGTGGAATGTGATCTTAATACTTGATGATTGATTGAGTAATATTGAAGTGTTTGTTTTAAGGGGGTTTACACAATAGGGTTTCTTATATTGTAAGAAACTGAAGAGAATCGTGTGAGAATTGATTTGAAAAGTGATAGTTGAGTTTTTGAACATTGGTACTAGCTGATATCTATAAGATCGAATTTGACTGGGTAAATTGTAAGATTCGAGGTATCCTCTAGGCTTGTAATCTTCGTAAGTATATATATGAAATTGAATGTGAATCTTAGATCGATTGCTTGATTGAGACGTTTTGTGAAATTTTCTTTGAGGAATAGTGGTGATTGAGTTGATTTGCATCTGGAGATGACCAGTCCTAGTGCGAATTGACTTGGTTCCCACTTGACGCTTAAGTGAGTCAGTTGTACATATTCCCTGAGTTTGAAAATGGTACTTGAGGCTTTAACTAGAAATCCCAAGGTTGGTTATTCTTGGAGAGGAATGCACTTTAGTTATTGGCTGGCTTGCTAAAGATTTTTAAACTTTGGATAAATGACCTTTGATTTCAACTTGTATTATGACTTGATTAGCTCTAATTTTGTAATGGCCTGCAACTCAATTGAGACTAGTTTAAATTCCATGTTAACTGTTAATGTGCTATTTGTGAAAATGTTATCTGTGAATATAGTTTATTGCTCATTTTGAAAATTGTTAAATACACGTGTGCATAGATAATTTTGGTTTAGTGAGTCATTTACACATACATGTATAGATTAGTTGTGAGAATGGAAGTTGGGAGACGACGACGTGGGCGTCAACCCAGATGACCTCGAAATCAAGGAGGAGATAGAGAATCTACCACCGACCGAAACGTTGAACCTAGCGTTGGGATAGAAAACCAAATTGGGTTAGTTTTGACTCGCATGACAGACATATTAGAGTGATTGGTACCCCAACAAAGCCAGGAAATTGGACACCCGAACCAACTTGGAAACCAAGGAATAGGTGAGGATAGGGTATTAGAGAGATTTCACAAACTTTTTCCTCCTAAATTTACTGGGGGTCCAAACTCCGATATAGCTGAGAATTGGATGGAAATATAAGAAATATATTTGACGCACTAGATTATTCCAAGGAGAGAGAAGTAAACCTTGTTGTGTTCCAACTTGAAGGACCAGCTCGAGCATGGTGGAATGTTATAAGAAACAGGTGGGAAATGGAACTGTCCCTTGACAAGCCAATGGAAAGAGGAACCGACCAGTAACGCATGAACGAACATATGACATTATCACACCACAAATTTCAGGAGGTATGAATTTCGAGGACGAAATTCTCTTAAGGAGGGGAGGATGTGAGAACCCTGAAAAATAGACATATAAATATCAGTGCATATTTTATTTGCGTTTTAATTCTTTAATAAATTTTAGCACGAAGTCAAATTGTTTCTAAATAAGTATGTGGAATTAAACGTTATGTACAAAATAAAAGAATTGTGCTAAACTACTAAACTTCGTGGTTTTGTTACATTAACTTCATATCTCGATGGTAAACTATTTCATTGATCTAATCATTAATCTCTTCGAATCCTAGAATGGTAATTAATTGTTTTGAAATAAAAGTATAGAGATAATTTTTAAGTAATAAATAATATAATTGTGCCAATATTGAATTATTCGGTTTTGCTATATTAAATTAATATTTCTTGAGTTAGATTAATTTATCGCCTTAAAATAAAATACTAAAATACTTGGTTTTCTGTTAAGATAAAAGAATATTTCCAAGGTAGATTATTTCAGTGACCTAACAATTAATTCATTAAATGCCGATAGTTAGTTTTAATCGTTAAAAATGTCAAAGTGATAATAGGTACCTTAGTATTAAGATGAGGTTGATAATTGTAGACAAAATCGTTACAAGTACACCAAGTATACTTAGAACGTTAAAATTTCGATAATCAAACTTTCACAAGATTAGTATAGAATTAGGCGTTTAAATCACATTTGGGGATAATTTTTTGGAATTAAGTTAGAACTAAGGTCTTGAGTGGAGACTAGGAAGAGACGTGAAAAGACTAAAATGCCCTCCATATAATTCCAAAATGACCATGCAACCCAAAAACATTTGCGGACAACATTATCAACCACCACCCCATTCGGCCAATCACCAAAGAGCCAACACTTCCATTTCTTTTGCCGACCAACCCCACTCACGATAACCTCAATATATACACCCCATTAACCATACACTCCACACTATACCATTTCCAATCCAATATAATAGTACACTTCCATTTGCTTTCTGCCGTGAGCTGTGAGGAAACAACTACCTTGGAAGTATCGACCGAGAGGGAGAGCTAAGTGTCTCGTTGTTTCCTTCCGGCCGTAAATTAAAAAGAAGAGGGAGGGAGACCTGCTGTTCACTCTTTAATCTAGCCGTGAGTTAGTGAAGAGGACTGAGAGCTAAACATTCTCCATTTCAGTCGCAAGCTTGGACAAGAGAGAGAAGGAGTGACGGGCTGCATTTCTGGGCTGACCAAGAGGGAAGAGTTTGCAGCAGCTAGTCGTGTGTTCTAGGCTTCATGCTAAGGTAATTTCTGAACTTAGAGGAGATGTTTATGGGTTGATGAAGCTGACTATAAGCGTGCATGTGAGATTGTGTGGCTAGATGATAACTTAAGTTATAGAAAATCTGTTTGAGAAGAAAATGAAGCTGCCGAGAGCTTGAGCTGGAAATTTTGGTTTTAATTTGCTGGGTTGTGATGATTTGAGCTTAATCTTGGATCAACCTGATAGATAAGTTCCTTACTTAGTGTTGCATGTGAACTTTATGGCTAGGAGTTTCGGTCGCATGGCTGGAAAACTTATTAGAAAATTTCTGGGCTGTTGAACTAATTTTTCCAGATTAGCCGTTGAAGTTGTTTTGGAAATTGCTTGGGTATTTTAGCATGAAATTTGCTAGAACGTGTTTGATTTCCACTTGGTTAGGTGTTTGACTAATTAAAATTAAATGATTAAGCCTTGCATGAAGTGTTTTGGTCCGGCTAAGCTAGAAACAAAAATAAACAAGAAATCTGCTGCATGCAAGATTATCCAAGAAGAGCCGAATGAATTTCTGGATTTTTGGAATGTTTGTAGTTGTTAATTGAATCTGATTTTGAACGAGAGATGTTAATTAGCTAGCTAAGTGTTTGCATGTCGAACTTGAGTATTTAAAACACTGATTTAGTCAAGGAAAAGTTGGATTGATGATCAATTAGTTGGCTGTAGTTTTTCTTCTTGTTTTGAATGGATTGGTGTTTGAAAGTGAGTATTGGTTGTCAAGAGCTAATGATTGATGAAGCTCTTGACCATTTGAGTAGTTTTGCAATAATTTAATTTTTGGTGAATTTGTTCAAGTGATTGGTTGAAATGCATTTGGAAGGTCCACGATATGTGATTTGGAATTGTTTTAATACTTTGGACTTCCTTTGGTTGATTTTGATTAGAATTGAATCTGTTAATACCTAGGGCTAATGATTGATGAAACCCTAGTGAAATTGATGTTCGAATTGTGTTTTCGCTATACTGGCGACTTGGAATATAATGTGCAAATGAATTGGAATCGTGAAGTCCGTTCTAGTCTTTTGAATTCAAGTAACTTTAAATCAAATCTTGTGGGAATATTTTGCCTTAATATCAAGTTATATACATTGAGTATAGTACGTTAATATTAAAATCTAGATACCGGGACTTTTAAAACCTTGCCGATTTGTTAATTCTTTTCTTTATCTAAACTAGTGTTTCACCTTTAATAAATAATTGCATTAACTTCCAAACTTTAAGTTTTTTCACAAAATTATCCTTGACCAATTGTTTTAAAGGAAATTTGTTAAAAACATTAGATTTGAATAATTTCAAATAAAAGACAAAGGGAACTTGTTCGACAAGAAAACTTGTTTGAATTAATTTGGTTCTAGTTTGCCCTCTAGAAGGGAAATACCTTTAAAGAAACCATACGAAATATTTATTTCTTTACTAGCCTTAATTCCAAGGAACTATTGATTCGTTTCGAGAAATTAAATTAGTTTTATACAAGATAACCTTTTATATACAAAACAAGAGTTTGTTTAGTAAAACTTATAGTTTTAAAACTTGGATTTCTAGGGTATAGCGAGGACGTGGACTTCGATTCCCGGCTTGACCTTTGAACTTCACTCTTGGTGAGTGTTCCTTATTTGTTAGATTTCCTTGGCTTATTGGCTTGATCTTATTGCTTGATAATGTGTTAAATGCTTTCAATGATTGTCAAAACGAGTTTTCAAGGCGAGTGTGTACTTTATCGCACTTAGCCTAAATGATTGTGAAATTTTAATGATTGAATGATTGACATATTACTTGTGCATGAATGTAAGCCCTTTTGGGCTGAACTGGCCATTGCCCCTTGTTACCGGTCGTCTCGAGCCAGAAGCGGTCTTGGTCGGGCGATTAGGGACTTGGGTGAACGTTTGGTATACTCGAGTATTACCTATGTAGGTTGGTGGAGGTTGGTGGAGCTTGGTGAATGAAATGAACGAACGAACGAACGAGGGGTTTATTGACAAATGAAAAATGTATTTTTAAATGAATGAAGGAAGGAGAATGTCAGGAGAACGAATGAATGATCGAATGAATTGCTCCCTGTGAGCCGTATCTTTTCATGAATGTTACTATCGCTTTCCATTGTAAATGTTTCTTGAATTACTGATTATTGATGGTTAATGTGTTGGCTTTGTTATGTAATTACATGTTCGGAACTTTATTGAGATTTTAGCTCACTGAGCTTTGTGGAATTACCATGTGGTGTCATTTTTCTGCTTTTGTTTTACTCTCACTGTGCAAATGTTGACCTGTAACAAAATTTCATTTTTACCCCGGTTACTTATTGAACTTCTAAAACATTACAATGATTTCACTGGCTCACAAGAGCAAAAATACGTACATCTGATTTCTGAACCATGACATCAATAAAATGAATTTTTTTGTGAAAACTATTTGATTACTGATTTTACCGGTTACTCACTGGGCTTTTAGCTCACCCCAAAAATGTTTTATTCCCCCCCCCCCCACAGGGCTCAAGGCGAAGGAAAGCTTGTAGTGCTTATTCACATGACTGGATGGCTTATATCTTGTACAGTTTAGGTTTGGATTTATTTTATGTACGAGTTGAGCTTGTATCAATATCTGGAATTGATATGGATGTAAGCATACGTCCCACGATTGGAATTAGTTTCCGCTGCATTTGTGATATGTAATTATTGGAGAATTTGATGAAATTTTGAGATTTATATTGTGATCTGTTTGAGGAATGTAGTGATCTATCCGGATTGGTTCGACTTTATACTTTGGTACGTAGTATGTGGGAAGTTTAAGAGCCTCGACTGGAAAATTTATCATTGCTATCTCTGAAGTTAATGTGGTTTTAAGGATGATCATATTTGAAAAAAAAAATTGTTTTATCATAGATTAAGTTATCCTTCGAAAGGATTTGGGTTAAATGCTTGCGTGAGTCCTGGCGAGAGCTGGGCAGACGGCCCGCCAACCCTTTGGTTCGCCTTAGGGGAAAGTGGGGTCGCCACAGTCCCCAGTACATCCCCGTGGCAAGTCAATTTTCACGACCAATCCCTCGCCGGCTCGATTCAATTGACTACCAACGAGGTTGAGCTCAGTAATACAGTAAGGCCGTTGGATATTCGTCCAAACGACACCAAATCAGTTTTTCATGGAAGTAATTCAATGTCTCATATATCAATTATAGTAATTTCAGTAAACGGTAAACAGTCATGAATGTTATCACAAGGGGTGAGGCCGGTCAAGTACACCCTCACCTCTCTCAATTCCAATAGCCAAGTAAGCCTTCAAGACACCAAATTCACATATAACAAAGCCACATTGTAACAATTAAGTGAGTAGTATACTCACCACTAAAGAAAGTGATGTTTCATGCACCGTCGTTAAACGAACGTCGTGCACCACCGTTACCTCCTAGAACAAGTAAACAAATACAATGAGACTCGATAACGAGTCATAAAGCAATGCCAATCGCAAACCCAATAGGGTTTCATATGCATAGACAAGTAGCATAGATAACCAGAAATTTCAGCAATGCACTAACTTGACCTTAACAAAAAAATAGTTTTCGTCCTCCTTTTGCGGTAATGGCACAAAATGCGTTACGCTTATCGGATGAGGGTGTAAGACCCACCATCTCGAAGCTAAAAGACAGGGCTACAACAATGTAGAAGGCCACTCAGTCCAAATCCTAGTACAACTAGGTCAAAAATGCAGAATACCAAACCAGAACCGTAATTGCAGGTTTACAAATCACACTATACTATAATTAGTCCAACTCAGTCTATACAGGTCCAAATGCATTGATTCCAAAGGCATGCTGTAGCTAAGACCTCAAGCTACAGTTCATCAGAAGACACCAACATCCAAATCCAAAGCAATTCCAGTCAAAACAGACGATTACAAACACAGTTTGCACATTCTGATCAACCCAGAACAGCTACAGTAAAATCGACATATCTCACTCTACACTACTCCAAATGACCTGAAATTTTACAGGCACCTCAAACACATCAATACCTACAACTTTCATGTTTTGAGCCAAGGCCAATTCGGCTTCTAAGCATGAGATACAAAACCGGACAGAAAAGGGGGTTATGAAACCCTAAGTTTTCTCATTTCAATCGAAACCCAAAATTGGTTGCAATTATCAATCATTTACATCCACTAGAGTCATAACCCCTCATTATCAACCATCATAAACAACCACAACACCATGATCACATTAAACCAGAAAATTCCTCAAAAAAATAAAAACTTCACCAATTCATCTCAAACCAAGAAATAAATCACAAATTTTAACACTTTAGCCACCACTAGGCACAAATTAAACATCATTAAGTATAGGAGAATAGTCAATCACCACTTATCAAGTAAACAAGAGAGAGGAAGTTGTAGAACACCTTAGCTCTTCCAAAAACTTCACCAAACCAACCACTAACACCAACTAGAAAGATTTTATGGAGTAGAAACAACTTTAGGCAATTGGTTTGGATGATTTGAGCTAGTTGGAAACTTGAAAATTGAAGAAGTTTTCTTCCTTCTTTTCAAGAGAGAGAGCCGGTCACAATGGTGAAAGAAATGGTGATTTTTGGTTATTTTTTTAGATATTTACTCAATTTGGTCAAAAGTCAAAAAGCATGAATAGTAAGTCTTAGGTCAAATCCAATGAAATGGTGACACTTGTCACCTCCATTAATACATTCCTATCCCTTCTTTTTCCTCTCACATCAATCATTTCACATTCTCTACTTATCTCTTAACACCCGATAAATTTTACACAGTATCCGGAATTTAACCTAATTGGCCGAATTTTTCCGAACTTTCCGCACTAGTGGGTCCCACGTCCATTATATATTCTTAATTTTTCAAAAACTCTCCAATACTATAAAAATCATCTAAAAACTATAATTACTCACAAAATTTACCAGGAGAATTTTCCTAAGCCAGAAAATGCAGAAAACATGTCTTTAAAGGGAAAAAAAAACCTAGGAGAATTATTAGGAAATTTACGGGTTCTCACAGATAGTATTAAAATGAATCGAACGTGCTTTTACGCGGAAGTTGATAGCAGCTTAAGAGAATGGGAAAATGACCTGTTTCATCCCTCACATTTCACAAAAATATTCTTTTCGTCCCTCACTTTTAAAATGAAGCAAATTCGTCCCTGACATTTAAAAATTAAAACTATTACATCCCTAAACCTAATTTTTAATCTGAATCAAACCATCCAATAACCCAGTAATAAATTTCGAAAATAGAATTGATAGATCATTCAGTCAACTTCATCATATTCACATGACATTTATTAAACCAAAAAAATAAAAATTATAACATAAAAAGGTCATTCTTTGTCTTGGAATAGTAGAGTTTTTTTTTTGGTAAATCTTTTCATGCATCGTTAGTATATCCGCTTGCGAATCTAGATGTGTATCATAAATATAAAATTTGGTGTTTAAATTTAAATTAAAATGATATGGCGGTACATAAAACCGTCAGTGTATACAATGATAATGTAGAAAAGATTAATCTTTCTTTTTTATGTTATAATTTTTTATTTTTTTCTTTTAAGGTTCATTAAATTTTACATGAATATCAAGTTGAGTTAACCAAGTGATCTACCAATTACACACCCAAAATTTGTAATTAGGTTGATTGGTGGTTTGATTCAGATTGAAATTTAGGTTCAGGAATGTAATAATTTCAGTTTTTAAATGTCAATGACGAAATTGCTTCATTTTCAAAGTGAGGGACGAAAAAAATATTTTTGTGAAATGTGAAGGATGAAACCGATCATTTTCCCTAAGAGAATCCTTTGGTAATAATGGATGCTGAGGAAACTTCTCATCTAGATATTGTACATTAAATTCACACTTTACCACAATTACCTGATACGACTCAACATCAAGCACCTAATCAAGTGAATAAATTGAAATAAAAACTAAGAAGCACACCGTCAAGATGGCAAAAGAGTTTGCATGTACTATGTCACTTTTTGGATCCACTAATTTTTCAAAAATTAGTTTTTCAAATACTATAAAAATTTTTAAAAAGTACTTTAAAAGATACTCTAAAAAGTAGTCTAAACTTTTTTTAATATCCAAAAAATATTTTAAAATTCTACTACTCTTAAATATTCCAAAATATTTTCTAAAAATATCCCAAAATATATTCTAAAAACTCTGCTACAGTAAAATTTTTCAAAAACACCCCCAAAAACAGCAAATCCAAACAGAGTTACATGTTTAAGCTTCAAAAACTCTGTCTCAAATTATCTTAGTTTAGCACAAAATCCTTGGAAACAATACAAATGCCCTAAAACTGATCTAAACACAAATTCGTTGCTAAGACTTTCTAAATAATTATGGAAAAAACAATGAAGAAACCTTCTTGATGTACCTTTTTTTCTTTTGTTGAAAAATATTCTTGATGTACCTACAAAGTGCATTTTTGACAAATACAAATGAAAAGGAATCAATTTTATAATTAAGCACAAAAAAAAGGACTTACGTGAAGATTATGATACGGTTTCATATGGAAAAAATTATGATTGATTGATAAAATAAAAAAATAATGCGAAAAACATTGAACAAACCTTCTTCATGTACTATTTTTCTTTGGTTGGCAAACATTCTTATGCACCTGCAAATTGCGGACAAATAGAATGGGAAAGCGATCAATCTTATAAATAAGCATAAAAAGAATACGACTTATGTGATAAGATGGTTTTGTATTTAAAATTTGGCATGAAAAAGATTATGATAGATTGATAAAAAGGATGAGAGATATGGGAAAAAAATAACCATGCCAGGTTGTTAGGGGAGAGACATGAGAGAGATAGTGTGATTAATGTGAGAGCGAGTAAGATAAACTCATTTGTTTAAGGATCGAGAATAGGAAAATGGATAAGTATTGGAATGTAACTTTATTATATATATATATATATATATATATATATATATACATATAAATATATTAACTTTCAAATTGCCCTTTAATTCTAGTTTTTTCACATGTACTACAGATTAGGTGCTTGTCTCCCTCCATCAATTTTATTTTATTTTATTTTGCATTCATAAAATTTGGGCCAGCATTGTGTACAAGGTTTGCCTTAAAAAAAAAAGAAAAATATATAGCAACATGGTCACATTTATCCGATATATGAGTGGAGAATCATTAGAAGGTTAGTGGTGTTAGACTGTTAGTCATTGACTCATTGTGAGGCAAAATTTTTTTTTTATTTGTGAAAACATGGAGAAAATTGCTATTGACTCCTATTTATATTGGTGCAATTTGTAATTAATCCAAAATAGATATCTAAATCAAAGGTAGGATATAACAGTTATTTCACCACTATTGACCTCGACAATGGCTCCAATTGATTAATAGGAGAAGTATGCGATATTTTTAAAAGTTAGGGGAGGAAAGCAAATAGTGTCAGAAACCTCAGGGTAGGTTTCTGAAATTAACCCTAAATCCAAACCAAAACCCCATGTTTACGTGTGCCTCGCATATGATGGAACAGAGAATTAGTAAATGTAGCAACTCTGTCTTTTGTCAAACCCAGAGAATTAGTAAAGTCCAAACGATTTTCTATTTGATTCTTGAGAAACTCAATAGTTGAAAAATAATTAAAATAAAATTTTGAAATTCCCCCAGAAAGGAACGAAGCACATAAATTTCTAATGGATTTGGGGGAGCTGTGGGCCATATTCGGACCCGGAGTTTCCGGCGCAGTTTTCGGCGCCGGCTGGTGGTTTTGGGTGGATGCCGTCGTTTGCAGCTCCGTCAAGGTCTCCTTTGTCCACTACCTTCCAGGCATGCTTTTTTTTTTTTTTTTTGAACTAGGTTGACTTTTTTAATTTTTTGTACAGCTTAGTAAATCGTGTTTCAATATTAGGGTTTTGGATCAACATTTCATTTTTTAATTTCAGCGTTCTCTTGCAGGAATATTTGCATCTTTGGCTGCCTTGATGTTCAATTGCGTTAGGAAAGAGGACATTGACTACTCTCCGTACGAGGAAGGCGAGTGGAGGTACCCTTTTTTTTCATGTAATTTAAAGTGTTCCTTACTGGAGTTCTTATCTTTGTTTTTTCCCACTTCCATGAAGATTTATGATCTTTGGTGTTTAAAATTTTGATATGAAGTTAGTTAATTGAGCCGTTTGTTAGTTGTAGGTAATCTCTTATTGACGGTTAAGGGCAGTCCCTTTGACTGGCTCGAGCTTCCTAGAAGCATGTTAGCAGATCATATATCCCAAATTGCTAAATCATCGTGATAAACAATATTCTAGATGGCCTAGATTAACAAAATCCTAGATGACTTGATAAACAAAATCCTAGATAGGCTTCTAAAAAAGAGCTTAGCATTTTGGAATTCCTTGACTTCCATAATATTCAAGTGGTGTTGACCTGCATCAGGGCCACCTGAAGGGGGTGGGGTGAGTGGTAGAATGAGCTGTTGCGTAAGGTTATTGAGCTTTATTTGGAAATGATTACGTAGATTGATCCAGATGCATGCTTTAATATATCATATTTGATGTTGTAATTTTCATAGAGGGAAACCACTTGCTGCTGCAACATGTCAGAAACTTTTTTTGGCATCCATCCTAACTGTCTAAATGTACTTCTCAAGTTGTAGCCTAGGCTCTTAGGTACTCAGATTATCATGTTGTCGAATTATGTGACAATTAGAGGTGCAAGCAGCAACTTATTGTAATTTGTGTTTGTAATAATTTTATGCTTTTGACTTAGAGGTAATCTTGAAGATTGGATATTTTGGATGGTAAAAAGAAGAGAAAATCTCTTTATTCAGCTGTCATACAGTGTTTATATTTGGTTATAAGTTCTATTCTGTTTTGTACTTCTGTGCAGAGGACAAGTAAGAATAGCGTCCGTATAGGGGATGCTGTAGAAGAAAGAAATTTTACAACATTCTCTATGGAGTATAATAACTATTGAAGTCACATACCTTTTTTTAGGTCAAGTGACCATGTCCATCTGCTGGAATTGAAAATTTTTCCTCTTTGTTAACGACATGTCGTAAGCCTGCAGAATTCATTCACAGGATGCACCTGACTAGTTTTTCAATATACACAATAAATGTTGGTCAAATCTTACCATGTAGATGAATGTAAAACCGTTTCAGCTTTCATAGTGGCAATGAAAGCATGATAATGCTTATGCTATGGTTATGTTAGGATCATAGACAAAAAGATGAAATGCCAAGGTTCAGTTTAGTTTATTAGAAGCAAATAAACGTAAAAAGAAAGAGGAATAAAAGAGCTCAAAGAAGCTATTTTCTTGTCCTGGAATTACATTAGTCAGTAGTGAAATTAGTTTAGCATTTGAACTCAAAAAAAGTAGAATTTAGTATGTGTGGGTAGTGTCATGATTATTTCTTCAAGAAGGGTGGAAAAGTCAGGTTGATGGGCTAATCATTGACTCAACGTGATTGCAAAAGAATTCTTGAAGAACCCACTATGAAAGTCAGGTTGGTTTCTTTGGTTTGTAACTGTATTGAAGTACATTGGTAGTGTTTGATTATAAACACAGGATAAGAACCAAGATGATGAGTTAAGATGAATAAGAAGACCATAGAAAAACAACCATAAGAAATACTGTGACAAATGCATTTTCATTTTCTAAAAGCAAGTTAGAAGTTGCAGTCTTATCATTTTAGTGGCTGATAATATAATTGCTTACAACTTTATTCTTTGCATTAACACGCTGCTGAATGTGTGGTTATAATGATATAGCATTTCTAGATAAGCTCTGGATTGTAGAAAATGGGCAGGACCGTGCAAAGAAAATTTCTTCAACTCTTCTCATGTTTTAGTTCACTGTTTGCACATTTTCTAGTGTAATTGAAACAAGCATTTGGGCTTTCTGGGATTCAGCTCATAGATGTAATTCTTGGTCTTCTAGTTATAGAAATATGACAGCATCTTAAAATATGTGAATTTGCTGATTTTTCTGTTGAAAATAAAATGAAAAATGAATTGACAATTGAATTTATGATCCAACGTGCACTCGTATTGGCCACTGTCCACTATACTAGGTTCTTTGCTGCAAAGTACATCCTTTTTTCTACATCGATGTTTATAAGATTCTACAAAAATGTAGAAAACAGAAATGTTGCAGATAAAAGCAGTGATTGAAACAATAACTCAGTAGCTGTATTTTGGTAGTCATTATTAACTATTAAAAAAATTAGACCAAAAGAGATCCCTAATCTAACTCCTCTACAATTAGAATCCCCCTCCCCCCCCCCCCCCCAAAAAAAAGGAAAAGAAAAATTTGTTGCACGTAGAAGATTACATTTTCATTCCACTAAGGTTCAAAATTCGCTGTCTCTTTCTGTGCCAGCAGCAGGAGTCCAATTTTTCTATTTTTATCTTGATCTTGACTGTGAGACCTTTCACTGGTTACCTGCTTACCTTCTAGAAGCAGGAGATACCAGACATCCTTGAATTGGATTGCCACTGGAACAAGAGATGCATTTTCGGGGAAAGTTGAGATAACATTAGCCAATTACATTTTTCTTTCAGTCACACTATGGTGTACTCCAGCATGGTGCCACATGTCCACTTGATATAGTTTTGCTGGTTTTCTAATCAGAGGTCTCATTTTTCTTCGCAAGTTTCACCTATGACTACTGCTTAGATAAATGTCAGGCTAGAAAAGGACTTGACAAGCCACCAGCATGCCAAAAACGCATGAGATTTCCAATCCTGTAGGAGCCAAGATAGTTTTGATATGCCATTCCTCATGAAACTTGTATTATTTGTCATGAAAGAGCAGTAAACACCACCTTTACGATATATTGTTGAGACAAGCTCTCAGAAGCTGCCCTGAACCCTAGGAGTCAAAGAAATACTGGTTAGATATATAGCTTTGACATATAGAATCTTAAATATGATAATTATTTGAAGAAGATTGTGGTGATAATATATACTTAAGCATTCTTGAGTCTACGTATGAAGATTTCTCATTTGGCAACTATTTCTATCAGAGAGCTAGTTCATTGGATAATTTGTGAATTCCCTCGGTGTGCATGTCATGGGGTATTGGATCTCAGATTTTGTAATGATTCGCTTATATATAGGTGCTTCTTTACAGCCATATGACTTCTTTGCTATCTTCTTTGCCATCTTACCTGGACTCCTCATTTATGCCCTCCATATCCATGTGGACGCTTCATGACCCTGGTACTGGTACTGAATACATACCTAGAATGGCCAATTTTACTTGGGTGCCTTGACTTTCCTAGGATGCCTTGTTGCATAAGAGTCTATTATTCCTTGGGAATGATAAGAGAAGTGAAAAAGATAATGCAATGGATATTCACAGGCATTCTAAATCTCCAGGAATCAAGTTAAGTTCTTTGAGTATTTAGAAGTGTCCCATATCCTTGTTTTAGTTGGTTGATGAATTAGACACCTTGATCATACCCATTTTAGGTACCCATACCCGATCCAAGTAACATATTTTTTAAGGTGATGATGAGTTGGAAAATGCTTTAATACTTGATGTGTAAACATTTATTTGGGCACATTTGTTAAGGCACTATAGATGTTTGTGGCCGCAATTGGCAGTAGCTCCTTTGTAATGGAAATCCTTTTTGGAGAGGGCCTTTTTGAAATGAGTTTCAGAAAATGGGCATTTAAAATTAAGAGGCTTCTGGTGAATATGAGTTATTTTAAGTTCGTAGAAATGTGAATGTCCCTTGTTCAGTCAGATTCTGTTTGGGCAATAAATGCATAGAGAGCAAACAATTAGCCACTTGACAATGCTATCCTTGCTTATCAATAAACTAACCTATAAAATTGAATTGGGACGATTTTTAAGGATGATGATAATTTTTAAATGGAATAAGAAAAACTATCAATACAATTATTTTTTAGGAATTATGAAATTCATTTTGGGAAAATAAATTGCAACTTGACATTCTTCTTACATTTGACAAATATTACTCTCTGTAAGTTGCATGTGTAAATTAGATGAAAGTTTCAATTTGGTGGTGCTAGTGATTCAATAAATGTAGGTAAGGGTTAATTCTACAATTGACTTTTAATCGAGGTCCAGGATCTGGATAGACTGTTCAAGGGAAGTCCACTGGAATGTACTCTCTGGAGAAGTTAATTCCTTGAATATCAATTTGAAATACTTTACAGAACACTTTCTGTTGAAGGCTAAAGAGCAATATTTTTGTAAAACTTCTGGAGCATCTTTACTTTCAGAAGAAAACTAAAAATCCTACTCATTATAAAGTTTGGATACGTACTTTACTCGTTATCATCTTATTTGTGCCTTTAATTTTTTATTAATCTTCTGAGTGTACTCTACTGTTTAGTGCGTCTATGTTGATTTAGTGCAGATGATCTGTTATCTATATAGGGGGTCTAGGTGCTTAGGAACAACTTTTTCTGTAGCAGTGACAAACTTTCCGTAACAAAATTATAAGGTGGTTAGTATTTATCTCTAGATTGAGTTCAAAGATCTTATGATAGGCAATTGATTCTTCTTAAATGTTTGTAAGAGTACCTTGAGGATACTTCTTACTGCCTGTTACCATGCTTAAAGATGATTATTGATGTATGCTGCATCTTCTCAACTCTATTTAATTGTCTGTCAATTCTGAGCACAATTTTCCTGAATTTCATACTCAATTCTTGAAAAAATAAATGAAATGCAAACAAAGTATTTAGTTTACACGCTTTGTGCACTTTAACTGCTTTCTTTATTCCTTGGTCCCAAAATTGAATTTCTTAGTTTGATTGGGTCATATGTGGTTATAGTCGTGGAATGTATAAATATTCTGGTGAGGAAATCGGGAACACTTGCTATTTCATTAGTTAATTGAAATTTAAGGAGATACTGGAGAACATTTGCTCTACGGTTTTGGTCCACAAGTATTTGAAGGGAAAATTGGCTTAGTTTTTCCAGTGAAGGAAAGTGAATCTTGTCTGAATTGGCTAAAATGAAAAGTAAGATATTCGATTTGGTAGGAGAAAGTGTAACTCTTCACTATGGAAATTTGCTATTTTGAAACCGTGCCTTTCTAAAAGAAGTCATGGTGTAATGGTTGACTCCTCTTTTTCTGCCACCATTGACATGTTTTCATTTTCTAAATTATGCATACCACATAGCTTCCCTGTACCACATGTTAACAATTGCTTGATAGTTGCTGAAACAACCATGAGAGGAAAAAAATGGTTTTTTTTTCTTACAATAGCAAATGCTACATATAATTAAAGGGAGTAACTTTAAACAAAATCAAATAACATAGTAGAATTTGAGACAACCACACATTGTTCATATGAGGTGTTAAGCTTCAAATTCTTCAAGTGTCTATGTTTCTAGGTGGCACTTATTCTTTAACTCTCCAATACTTCAACTTCGCAAGGGGCAATGTAAAGAAAAAGAGAAAGTTCACAAATTTTAGAAAGTGCAGTTATAGGACAAAGTAGATTATCAAAATTCCTCGCCTATTCTGTAATTCTCAGGGGGTGCTTGGTTGGAGGGTATAGGAATCAAGAATTGGATTGAGTCCCATAATTGTTGCTTGGCTAATGGGTATGGGTTTTGAAATCTTGGAATAAATTATAAAAAACCAGCCACTCTCAATACCCAACTAGATTGGAGATAAATCCCACATTTGATTCCAAAATCTTAAGGAAAAAAAAAAAAAAGCTTCTGGTCCCTTATCTTCCTCACATAGCTCTCTCTTCTTGCTCTCCATGGCAAGCCAATCTCTCTCTACTTCTTTACCTCCTTGTCACTTATTCTCCCCATCCTCCATGGCTGTCACCTCCCTCTTCTTGTCGCTCACTTTTCCAATCCTCTATGGCAGCACCGAGGTTCCCAGGGCTCTTCCTCTTGACTACCAACCCACTTGCCTTTTTTATTTTTGCTGAAGTATAGCTGCTGTGGGAGCCTTCCTTTGTGTTGATCGGGGGATTGAAATTATGCAGGTATACTCCAATCTCTGGTCATAAACTTCGACAAAATCAAATCCGGATCTGCTTCAGCTATCGCTGCATCACTGGGACTGTTGCTTCTGAAGCTCCATTGTCTTTACTAAAAATTGAATATAGATGCTAATTGGTGGTGGTTAGGTACTGGTTCAATGGGTGTTGTCATGGTTCGGTGCTGGTTCAATGGTATTATGGTGGGTATGTATGTGGGATAAGCATCTGAATGAGGAAGAGGAAAGATATGAAAAGAAAAAAGAAATTAAAGGTAAAAATTGATTATTAAATTTGATACCCATTCCTTACCAATATTTACCAAGCACCCCTTTTCTAATCATATCTTTGGCCAAAATCCATACTAACATTTTTTGTATGATTCCATTTACAATTCGGATTCCTAAGCTTGAACTAAGCGCCCCCTCAAAGTTGGGGAGCGGGGATCGCCGTCTTTAAATGCACATAGCTATAGCCTGTACTTGTTTCTCTTGGGTTTTAACTCCTTGTTTCCTATTAGTAAAATTATTACCTTCTCAAAAAACAGGTGGCAACTTTAAAAGACTAGGGATGGCAATGTGGCAGGGGAATTAAGTGATAGCAATGTGGGGAGAAATTTCTCCTGCGTTCAATGGAACAGGAGTATGGGGGAGGCTACTGCCACTCTATCTCCCACTTAAAATGAAACCATAGTAAATGTTTCATATCTTGTATATAAGTATATTTAGGTATAATAATTATGTCATATATGTATACGGATAAACATGCAGATTAATTAGTCATAGCTTCTTGTTTTCTTTGCCACATTCATTTAGTCATAGATAATATACTTTTTTAATAACTTGGAGGCTGACAATAATTTTTTTTTTGTTTTTACGTGTGCTAAGTACTTTTGTAGTTTGAATTAAATAACTAGTAAAGCCTATAACAGCTTCTTAGTGTTTACATTATGGTTGAATTACTGGGCTTCAGATTTGTTATCTTTGAAAGGTAATCTCAATTTTATGATCTTCATAATCTCGATTCTATGATCTTTGGGAGACAAAAAGTACCAAAAGCGGATGCCCAACAGGGATCCAAGAGTGTGAGGCAGGGTGTATGTGTTTTGAGTATGGCAGAATGTGATTTTTTCAGGTGGATTGGGGAGGGTACTATCAGCTCATTGGCAATCCTATGAAATGGGTGTTGATCGAAGAGATTGTAATTTGTTTGCACAGTATAGTCCAACACATTTTGGGTGATCTTTTTCTTCCTTACAAGGAGACAAGAATCCCTCAAATCAGTCGATTTTGTGGTTTTTGTGGTTTTTGTGTTTTGGGTTTCTATTTGTGTTACTGGTCTGTAAACCTCTTGGTAATTTGGACATCTGTTTTTGATTCAAATTATGCCATTCAAATCACTAATAATTTGATGATTTCCTTTTCTGAATTTGCAGGTTGAAGCTGTGGCTTTTCATTGCATATGTTGTATCTTTTGTTTCATTGGCAGCTTCAGTGGGCTTATTAATACAAGACTCTCTTGTGAAAACTGGTCCGTCTGCATGGACAGGAGTTGCAGGCGTTCTCCAATGTGTGTTTGTGCTTATAAGGTAAGATTTACCTCTAGCTTGACTTATACTATCTAGTTTTCTTTCCTTTACTGTGCTTCTGGGGTTGGTTTGGTTCGAAGGATTTCGCTTATTACTGAAATAGTTGGAATGTGCTTGCCTTCTCTGATCACTTGATAAATTCAGGTATTTTCTTCCTCTGAGCATTTGATGCAATTCCGTCACTTTTGGCTTTGTCATCAACTTGAGAAACCCTTGCTACTAACGTTCTCATATAGTGTTCCTTGCTCTGTGCAAAATTCTTTGGCATCTGCTCCAAGAGTGAATTTCTATACTCGAACTGTCTCTATGAAACTTGATCTTAATGCAAATGGGAAAAGTTATATTGATAATACAGCATGGTGGGTGGGTTCAAAGTTTCATTGTGTTAGCTACCTGACATTGACTTGAACCTTTTTGTATCCTTCCCTTTTTGAGGCTCTTGTCTCCTCTCCTCTCCTCTTCTTTCCATCCTTTGCATGAATCGTGCACTGATAGGTAAGGGGGACTGCAACTAGGCCAATAAGCTAAAAGTTGCCACCTGGTAGAGCTTTATTGACTCAATTTAACTATACTTCTGCTCTAGCTTTTGAAGTCAAGATACTAGGCTGGCTTGGAGTTAGAATCAAGTTCTTTTCTGTCGTTCAATTCATTTGGTTGATCAAATTAATCCATTCAAACAGATTTCTCACAAAAAAGAAGGAACAACTTAAGCAGAAAATGACAACAGGGCTGCGTCCATCCCCCTACCAGCTAACCAAAGCAAATAAGTTGAAATTCCCTGAACAAGTCAAACGTTTCCAGTTTTGTTCTTTGAAAATATATACAACTACTTTTATAAATAAAACCTCAAACGAACAGTCAAAGCCCATATCTAAGGAAAGCATATTTTCACTAGTTTTAGCGCAGCACAAAAGCTTGGTAGGCTGATCAGATTTCTTTAGATAGGTTTTGGTCTTTCAAGAAAAACTCACTTTCAGTGGTAGAATCTTGGACGGAATTGCAGGTATCAAACTCTCTAAAACTCAATCAGAAAACTGGAATTTAATAGCAGAAAAACACGAATGAGAAAGAAATCAGGTTAGGAACTCCAGGAATCACTGCTAGAAATTTTCAGGCATCCCACCTAAAGTTGGATTGCATCTCACAATCTCACAAGAAGACATTGAGTCTGCAGGAAGTTTTTTTAGTCAAGAATCTGACTTCTCTTTATGGAAAAGTCGATACTCATAGACACCTAAAAAAATGACTCCAATTCTAATTAAAACTCCTAACTAGAATAGAATTCTTAGTTTATTATTAATCACTCCTGGGGCTGACAACTAATATACTAATCACTTTTGGAAGTAATTACTGACCAGACAACTACGACAAGATAAATTCCTGCCACCAACTAAATTTATGAAAGTACCCTGCTGACCAAAATCAGAAAATAGACTTTTTAGGACTCAAACCAACTCCCAAGTAGGTTCCTTGTCATCAAGAGCGTGCCAAACCTAAGTTTGTGCATTCCACGCATCTTTGCCATGCGTTCTATAAACCTTAGGCGACTTCTGCCATTTATCTCTATCATTTAGCTTCTGCTAAATGTAAATAACTGTATATGAAAACTCCAATTTTTGTGCTATGCTTTTTCATTATATGGTTTTGAATGATTTTGGGAGTAAAACAAGGAGCATGAGAACACCCACAACACCCCCCCCCCCCCAAACCAAAAACCCAAAAAAAAAGGAAAAAAACCATCACAGAAGTTGCACTTTACATCCTAGATTATATTAATTAGTAGTTTGCACCCTTAGTTAACTAAAAGATGAACTTCATTTATTTAATCAGAGAGATGATGAACTTATCATCCATTAAAAGTTTAAGCGGCAAGAATACTATACAGTGGGAAAAAACTTCCACTTTCAATAAACTAATTTTCACATCATAACAAAAGTCTAATTAAAAACATATTAAAAAAATATATTGGATCACTTTAACAATTATTCCTCTAATTTGGAACTGTACTTTTGATTTCTATTTTTTTATGCACACAACTAATTGAATAATTTGGGTTTTTCTTTCTTTTGAAACTTTCAATTCCAATATTTTGTTACTAATACCTAAATTCTAATTTAGGTATAGTGGTGAATTTTTGCAACTATTATTGTGCTAAATTCATGTAAAGATTTTCGGGTATACATGAAGATATGGCATTATGGTGCACTAAACAAAATGATGAGATTTAAGAAATTGTAACAGTAATCTTTCAGTTTTTTTTTGTATTCTGTCCCTTTAAGTACGTGTTTTCACTTGAACTTTTTATAAAGCAAAAATAATTAGTCTATGTAATGTGAAAATTTTTTCTCACCTAAAGGGTATTTTGCAACTTGAACTTTTAGTGGAGGATAAGTGGGTCACTTAATCAATTGCTTGGATAGAGTTAATTTTTTCATTATTTTTCAGTTGACCAAGGGTGTAAAGTGCTTCTTAAAATACTTTAGGGTGTAAAATGCAATTGATGCAATAGTTTGTTGGGGTTTTCTGCATTTAACCCTAAGGTTAACAAAAACCTTTGGGCTTGGGAGTTATTGAGCTCAAGCTTAAGCTCAACCTAATTTACTGCCCTAGTGTCTTGAAAAAATGTTGCAGTACGAATTTTTTTGTCAGTTGAGTGACAAGCAGCTCAGTTGTCCAAACTTCAGAATCTGTGTAATTACATGCATATTCTGGCTTTTAAGCATGTTATGAATACTCATACTTGCGACCCTGTCTGAATTTTGGTGGTTGCATGTTTTCCTTTGCAGTGGGCTGATTTATTGGACTTCACATACGGAGTAAAACGAGGTGGAGCGTACATGTTTGAGGCTTTAGATTTGTATACTACATACTCTGTGCATGTGTGGTTTACTTGATCAAGCTTGGTATCTAAAGCGCACGATTGCCATGTACAAGTGTATTTACTAACTGGATACAAGTTAACCTTGATGTTTCTGAAGTAAAGCACAGTCAGATCTTTTCTCGCTTTTCATTTGATTGCTTTATTCTTGTGAATATGTCATCCACTGACCACCATTAGGTAAGTAAGAGTTGTCAGCATCTTCAGATTTAACCCTGTGCTACCACTCTTATTAAGGTGCAAGAAAAAGATAAGTATTTTCAGATTCCAAGGTGCTTTTTCGCTTGATTCTGGATGAAATTGAATTGTTACCGTCATTGGAGCAAATTTCGCCTAATGAAATATACCTATACCTAGTATATCAAACTCTAGCCTCCTTAAGCTTTTTCATAATGGGGAGGTGAGTCACCTGTTACCTCCTGCAGTTTTGAGTTTCATCATCTGTACATTGTGTAGAAATATCCACTCTACACTATAGTGTTATGAGTTGCTCTTTTTGTGCTTTTGCTTTAATTGTTAGTTTAGATGGATAAGTTAAAGGTGGTATTTTACTCCAACAACACAAGGGGCTAAAGTTGTTTTTCTCAAATTATTCGGATAATCATGGGAGTGGACGCTTAAACCATAGGAGTTAAAAGAAAGGGCTCGCCCTAGTTGTAATGATCTTGTTCGAGTCTTCCCAAAATGAAATAACCTAATTGGTCTTAATCTAGAGACTTACAAGGTTGCCCCTTATTTTTAACATGTTACATCCAATTATCTCTTATTTTAAAAATGTCTTTTCTTTTATATTAGAAAAAGTAAAAAGATGGTGTTAAAGAAAAAGATTCTTGAGAAGTTTGTAAATTTTAAGAAGTCCAAGGGATTATAAATCATTAGAGCAAAGACCAGTGCAAGGCAGTTTTGAGTTTATCAATCCCAAACTATGCTTCAAAAAGAGGATATTGACCATGCGGGTGGACTCTGGAACTATATCGTAGTTTTGAAGTCATCGCAAAGCCCTACATTTAATCTCATCAACTAATTTCTTAAAGAAAGTTGAAGAGGTGGCTCTTTGGATCTGCAATTGGATGATGAGAGTCCTAAGGTGGGATTTGTGAACCAAGCAAATAAAGGAAATTCTTCAAAGATGGCAAGTAAGCAAGTAAAGGAAATTCTTCAATTTCTGAGGTGAAGGCATTGCACTGTACGACTTCAAAGACGGCAATTTGAATCGAGTAGGTGAAGGGAATTCTTCAATTTCCAAGGTCAAGGGTGAAAGGTCAAGGGTGAAGGGTGAAGGTCCAGTCTCTAAAACATCATCATTGTTGGTTAAAAACCTATCCAACTCCTCCTGAATTTGCCAACTGACTCTAGTATTTCACCGTCTAGGATTATGCGTTTCTGAACTACTTGGATCTAATTTGCCAACTCGAGAGTCGGGAAGTAGTCCAGGTTCTCTTCTTTGATCTCCCGATCAGCAGAATCATTTCTTGAATCCTCCATTAAGACACAGGGTTGTTTCCTGCTTATGTTGCCATGTATTACATTTTTATGTATCAACAAGTGGCAAACCATTTCAGAAAAATGACAACATCTACTGCTGTTTAATGTTCCTTGCATTGACAAACTGATTTCAAGATGAGTAAGCCCAAACTCAAATACTATACGATGGAGAACTTCTGAACTTTGTTGTTGTACAAGAACTTTATATTGATAGTCAATCAACTTTGATAGGGAGAAACACTTCGAGAGAGTCCAGCGAAGAGTCCAATATGTAAGTCAAGAACCCAACTCTGATCCAAAAGTTTAAACCATTAGGTCTTGAACCCTTATTTACGTATTAATTGCTTTTTCTCTATCTCTCGGACCAATGTGAAACATAATCCTTTACTCGTGAACCTAACAAATCTCCCCCTTCATGAGTGACCCCTATATTAAACCCAAATTTACAAGCCTTTCTTCGACCTCACTTTAATACTCAATAAAAACCCACCTTATCACCTAAAGTCAACTCTTCTTCCAATCATGGACCCACTTTTATTCAAGATCTAAACTGCATTCTGGACCCTTGCTAACCCTTGGCTCCTTGGTCTAAACCCAACCGAACCTCCTGCCAAATCCATGGCACACCTAGTTCAACACTAGACAAACTCCTTAGTACTTTGTCACTTAGGTCCACCATCAAGAAAAGAATTTTCACTGGTCCAACTCCGAGAAGAATCAACTTGCCCATGAGTAGCCCACTCTCGTAATCTGAAGCTCTGATACCAATTGTTAGGATCCAAGCGCAGAACAAACAACTATTGAGATGTCAAGTACATAACAATTTAGTGGAAAACAATTCACAAGCATGAAAGATAAATAATACACAATATTTAACGTAGTTCGACTCCATCATTGAACCTACATCTATGGAGAGAAACCCGTTCTTTATTATAAGAGGAAAACCTTATACAAGAATACAATTTGAACTCAAATTCAATCCTTGCATACCATCTCTCATCTCTCAAGAACCTTCTCTCACTCCCAATGTATAAGGCTACATGTCGCCTCTTGTGTGCCTCTTGTATAGTATGCCAACTCACCTATTTATAGATAATATTATTTGGTCAAAACCCAAATAACAATAGAAAACCAATTCTAATTCCTACACTGATTCAGAATAGGAAATTACTTCTAATCCTAAACAAAATAGGAAATTTCTTGGCTACTACTTCAAATAACTGAAACCAATTAGGAAATTAGTTACTTCCACACAAAATAAGAAACCTGTCTAAAAGAAATTAAACCAATTTCCTAACAAATCTCCACATTGGCGAAAATTTCTTTTAGCAACCATTTACTTTCAACTATCAAATAATATGGTACTGAACTACACACCTGAATCAATACAGTCCTAATACCAAATTGATTCAATCGGCAAATGAATATGTGCAATTACCCCAAGCCCAACCTCCAGTTGACTCATGAGAAAGTGCCTCAATTCACTGTCTCCTTTTGCAGGATTTCTTCTCACCACTACTTGCAATCTGAGATCCCTTTCTATGAGTTCTAACCCAAATCATGGAGGCAACCAAATGGTAAAATCACCATATTTCTTTCCATTTTCATGACTGTCTCGCCACATGTGGTTCCCAAAACTCTACCTAAAACGAAAAACTTGTAACTATCAGAGTCTTCTGGCACATGAAAATTAGATCTCTTTGTTTCTTTGGGACACGTGCCACGCCACCCAAAAACCATAACCGAAATCTAAAATCCACAAGGATGAAGTATCAACCGTTGGAAGTATGAGAAAGTATCCACCGATTCACGTCCAAAATCAACATTGAATTACACCTTTTTCTTGACTCTTGAATCACCTGCCTAGATTCACCGTCAAGTATCTCCTTGCTTTTCCATCAATGCTTTTTACCGAACCATTGAAACAAGAATACCACTCATTAAATTGTTTAATTGGTAATAGCCACCAATCCGCTTGATCTCAATAGTTAATCAGGATCCAATCTTAAACAACCAAACTCTTGATCCAACCATGCAGTTTATTGGGGTCCAAGTGCTTATGAACAGCCCAGTCTCGCAACCAAACTCTAATACCAATTTGATAGGGGGAAACATGTGACAGCCCCACCTTCCCCTAAGGCGTACCAAAGGAGTTAGCGGACTGCCTGCCCAGCTCTCGCCAGGACTACTAAAATGTCAAATCCTAACTCAAGTCGTTCAGGAACTATTAGCGCGCTTAGCCAACCCAACAATCGTAAAATGAAAAACAAAAGTCAAAACGTAGGGTGAATAGTGACTGCCATGTCACCATCCGCCAAGACCCAATCGAATACAGGTAATCCAACAATCACTGAAAAGAATATATACAAGCCAAATATAATACATTGGACAAGAGTACACTCACTATTACCAACCACATTCGTATGTTTACAAGCCAAAAGGAAGTATTAAGTCCAAGTACAATTAAGGTTCCAACTATTGAGGAGCTATACAAAATCTCTTGACTAGCTCTACTCAACTCATTCTTCAACATCAAAAGTCCAAAAGATAATTTCCTGTAAGGAAAACAAAATTAACGGAGTGAGCTTTCGCCCAATGAGGTACTATCACGTACATATACCAAGAGCACGTAAACACAAGAATTATTCAATCCAAATACGCATGTCAGGTAAGCAATAGTAACCACACCCAAGTGTAAGGAATAAAAGGATACGGGTGGCTCTCAGGAGCCCTTTTCCGCTTTGCCATACTTGATCTCATTTCATTGACCCTCCGTCAATGTATATCAGGTAATCATGACCGTAGACTCCTCTTTACTCCAATTGTCCGTCCACCTCACTTTCCCCTTACCGGGCCCGAACACCAAACAGTACAGAATTGGTATTACTCGAGTATACCGGAATCGAGGGTCTCATACCCAAAGATTCCCAAATACAGTCCCTATGGCTTGTCAAATGTCCCCGACCAAGTCCTTACTGGCTCGAGTCCATTGACTTCCAATGGGGTAGAGCTCAGAGTGAACAGTAAAGGTTCAGAGATACAGTAAACAATGGTATCCAATCGACACCAAATCAAGTACATTCAAGAGCATTCAAGTGATGTAATAAACAGTCAAGAGGCCAGAGAGTACGAGAGTGGTAAAGTACACCCTCGCCTCACCTAGTCCAAACAATAATCACAACTAGTCCAAATCACAGAATTCAAGTACAAGAAAGCCACGGAATAACAAATATGTGAGTAGTACACTCACCAAGTTCGACAAAGAAATTTCACAAGTTTTCGCCCGACGTGAGCCTTGGATCACCGGCACGCCCTATAATATTCAAGAAAGTGCAATTAAGACTCAAACACGAGTTGAATACCTTTTTAATAGGGACCCTTAGGGCAAGACCCAAATATAGTTTGGAAATGAAAATACATAATATTTAGGGTTAAAAGTGGAAACAATCCCTAAAACTACTCATTTCTATCCAATCACAACCCAACTCATAAGAACCCAATACCCTAGACACTTGGACAGCATTTCCCCTAAAATTTCAGCTTTTCCAACCTACAAAACAACCATTAAAAGCCATCCAACACAACCACAAGCACCCAAACAATTCATAAGCCATTCAATATACTTCATTAGGGTCACAATACCCCTCAATTATAGCCAATTAGAAGCTCAACAATCATCCATAGAAAACCCCCAATTTGAAACCCTAAATCTGAAATTTTCGCCACAAGCGGAAATTTTCCGCAATTAACCACAATTAACGCACAAGAGAGCTATTTAATACCATTTAGAACCATCAATTCAAGCTCAATCATATCCATCATAGGAAAACAGAAAATTCCAGAAAAAAAATCCAGAAAAATCAGAAAATTAGGAAACTTCACTCCAATCCACCAAATCTTCCGAAAAATCACGTATAGAGCTACTATAAGGCACCACTTGGCCAAAATTAGAAACAAAAGATGAGTTCCAAGCAAGATACCTTAGTTCTTCAAGAAAGGTTGAAGCTTAGAGAGTTTTCTTCCAAAACAACACCACCAAGGTCTTCAAACACTCCTAGCAAGATGATTTTATGGACTAATTCAAGAAGTAATCGGTTGATTTTCAAGATTGAAGCAAGATTAGAAGATGGAAGGTTGAAGAATTTTTTCCTTAGCTTGCTGGAGAGGTTCGGCCAAGACAAGGCTGAAATGAAGATGATTTAGTCAATTTTTTGGTCTTTTATTAAAGTTAAAGAAAGTTAGGCAAAGTTAGGCAAGTTTAGTCCAACAACAATTTGACACTTGGCGCATTATTTTGCTAGAGCTATCTTCTTGTCCCTCATGGCTAAACCATCTAGGCAACCTCCAATTATCTCCTAACACCTAGTAATAAAATCCCTTTATGCAAAATTTAACCGAATTGGCCGAATTTCTCTCACTAAATGCACTAGTGGGTCTCACGTCCAATATACATTCCAAATTTCTCACGAACTACCTTATACTAGAAAAATGATTTTAAAACTATATTTACTGATAAAATGTTGATAAAAGTAATAGAATAAAGAAAATACAAGAAAACGGTGCACAGGAATAAAATAATAAATAAATAAAAAAATTTTTTTCTGGGTTCTCACATCCTCTCCCCCTTAAGAAATTTCGCCCTCGAAATTGCTCACCTGGGTTACTAAACAGCTCAGGGTATTTCTTTTGCATCTCTTCCTCCAATTCCCAAGTTGCCTCTTCTATACCATGATTTCTCCACATAACCTTCACTAATGGAATTCGCTTATTCCTCAATTCCTTAATCCTTCGATTGAGTACTTGTACAGGTCTCTCTTCGTAGGTGAGTGCCTTATCTAACTCAATCTCCTCTGGTCGCACAATGTGGGTTGGGTCAGGATAGTACTTTTTCAGCATCGACACATGGAAGACGTCATGAATACGAGATAAACTTGGCGGCAACTCGAGTCGGTACGCTACTTTCCCAACTCGTTGGAGAATTTTGTATGGCCCCACAAATCGTGGTTGAAGTTTCTTTCCTCTACCCGCAGTGACGCTTCGTAGTGGCGTGATTTTAAGGAAGACACGGTCTCCAACTTCGAACTCCAAATCTTTCCTTCGGTTATCTGCGTAGCTCTTTTGTAGGCTTTGAGCTGTTTGGAGTCTTTGACGAATCAATTTAACCTTTTCTTGCGCATCCTCCATCCAGGGAATGATTGTTGGATCTAGAACTTTCTTTTCCCCTACTTCATCCCAGTAAATGGGTGAACGACACTTTTGTCCGTAGAGAGCTTCATATGGTGCCATTTGAATGGACGAGTGGAAACTATTATTGTAGGCGAACTCTACCAAAGTCATGTGTTGGCCCCAATTACCCCCAAAATCCAGAATACAAGTTCGTAACATGTCCTCGAGGGTTTGAATCGTTCGCTCCGACTGGCCATCCGTCTGGGGGTGATAAGTGGTACTAAGGTTAAGTTTGGTCCCTAAGTGCTCCTGAAATTTTTGCCAAAACCTCAATACAAAACGAGGATCTCGGTCTGAAACTATACTCACTGGAACCCCATGTAACCTCACAATTTCATTCAGGTACAATCGAGCCAACTTATCCATGGAATCCTTCACATTCACAGGTAAGAAATGAGCCGATTTGGTCAACCGATCAACGATCACCCAAACGGCATCATGTCCTTTTTGAGTTCTTGGCAGTCCAGAAACAAAATCCATCGTGATATTTTCCCACTTCCATTCGGGTATCTCAAGAGGTTGTAACAGTCCAGAGGGTTTTTGGTGTTCAGCCTTGACTTGCTGGCAAATCAAACAGGTTTGGATATATTGGGCAATCTCTCTTTTCATCTTATCCCACCAGTACAACCGTCGCAGGTCTTGGTACATCTTATTACTACCAGGATGGATCGTGTATTTCGATCGATGGGCTTCCTCTAAAATTTCCCTTTTCAGGTTTTCATCATTGGCCACCACTACTCGGTTTCTATACCTCAAAATCCCTTCAGGACCTAAATTGAAATCAGGTAATGCTTTCTTCTCTACTTTTTCCTTCCACTTTTGTACCATCGGGTCCTTCTCCTGGGCTTCTTTAATTCGATCAAGAATAGCAGATGTTACCCGAATATTTCCAAAAGTTATTTTCTCGCATCTCAAGCTAGGGTTCCACTCACTAGCTGCTCCTAACATCTCCCACTCCTTGACCATCAACCCTGCTACTTGAGCCTTCCGACTTAGGGCATCCGCTACTACGTTAGCCTTACCGGGATGGTAGTTGATCGTGCAGTCATAATCCTCTAAGAGTTCCATCCACCGGCGTTGCCTCATATTCAACTCTTTTTGGGAGAACAGGTACTTAAGACTCTTATGGTCTGAATAAACCTCAAAGGTAACCCCGTAAAGATAGTGTCTCCACTTTTTCAGAGCAAAGACCACAGCAGCTAGCTCCAAGTCATGGGTAGGGTAGTTTTGTTCGTGGATTTTTAGTTTCCTAGAGGCAAAGGCAATCACGTTCTTATTTTGCATTAACACACACCCCAAACCTTCCTTCGAAGCATCGATATAAACAGTGAAACTGTCCTTCCCACTAGGCAAGGCCAAAACAGGAGCTCTGGTTAACCTTCGCTTCAACTCCTGAAAACTGGTTTCACACCTAGTATCCCACACAAAACGGCCATTCTTCTTCGTCAGGTCGGTTAAAGGACCGGCCAATTTGGAAAAGTCTTTAATAAAGCGTCTATAGTACCCAACCAACCCTAAGAAACTACGGATCTCAGTGGCATTTTCTGGTCTCTTCCATTCAGCCACTGCCTCTACTTTCGCGGGGTCGACAGTGATACCTTCTTTTGAAATCACATGTCCCAAGAAAGAGATTTTCTCCAGCCAAAATTCACACTTACTAAATTTGGCGTATAGCTGATGATCTCTCAGGGTTTGTAACACTAACTTCAAATGCTGCTCATGTTCCTCACGGGTTTTAGAATAGACCAAAATGTCATCAATAAACACGACAACAAATCGGTCCAGATAGGGTTTGAAAACACGATGCATCAAATCCACAAAGGCGGCAGGGGCATTGGTCAACCCAAAGGGCATGACCGCAAACTCAAAATGCCCATATCTAGAATTGAAAGCAGTCTTGGGTACATCTTCTTTCTTAATTAGCAACTGATAATAACCCTGTCGGAGATCTAACTTTGAAAAGACCACTGTGCCTTGCAGCTGGTCAAACAGTTCATCGATATGGGGAAGTGGGTATTTGTTCTTAATGGTCAAATTGTTTAGTCCCCGATAGTCGATACACAGTCTTAAAGTTCCATCCTTCTTCTTAACAAATAGTACCGGAGCCCCCCAAGGAGATCCACTCTCACGAATAAACCCACGTTCCAACAGGTCTTGCAACTGCAACTTCAGCTCCTTGAGTTCAGCAGGTGCCATTCGATAGGGGGTCTTAGAGATAGGTGACGCTCCTGGCAATAGGTCAATCTTAAACTCTATCTCTCTTTCCGGAGGTAAAGTTACTAATTCATCAGGAAACATATCCGGATATTCACTTACAATAGGCACATCTTCCACCCTCAACTTATCAGTGGGAGTGTTTATCAAAAAAGTTAGAAACTCTTGGGCCCCTCTATACAGAAATTTCCTAGCCCTAATACCTGAGATCAATGCAGATGAGGCTAAACTACCTCTTACATCTAGCCTTACGGTTGCTTCCCCCGGTATACGAAGTTCCACTATTTTCCTCTTACAATCAAGTTGTGCATCGTACCTTGCTAGCCAGTCCATACCCAATATAACGTCGTACCTCTTAATAGCTAAACTTATAAGATTTCCCAAAAGCTTCCTCTCTCCTACCCAAATTTCGCAATTCGCATACATCGAACCAGTAATCAAACATTGGTTCCCCGTAGGAGTACTAACCTCTAAGTCATAAGGCAAGCTAACAGGGGTTATATCAATGCCGCACATAAAATTGGGGTTAACAAAGGAATGGGTAGCACCAGGGTCTATCAAAATCCTAGCTAGACGATGAAAAACAGGGATCGTACCTTCTACAACCCCAGAGGGATCAGGGACTTGTTGTTGCTCAAGGGAGTAAACCCGAGCTGGCACCTTTGGCTTTGTCCCTTCTACCTTGGACTGTCCTGAGTTGGCCTTTGACGATTGGGTGGTTGCTCTCGCCTCCCGAGGTAACACTGGGCAGTTAGCTATTTGATGCTCTGCACTCCCGCAGCGTAAGCATCTTCTCTCCTTCCTCCAACAGTTGTCCTCAGTGTGGTTTGGTTTTCCACAAAATCCACAGGGTCCGCGTGCAACTGAGGCCGAACTTCCCTGTGAGGTACTTTTCTGCGGGCCCCGTCCATTGTGACCACCCCTCGGCGGAGTCCCTCGTATCATCCCCGGTTGCCTTCCTCCACCGGCTCCTCTTCCAAACTTGGGAGGGGTCCCTTTATCCCCTTGGGTCGAACTACTCGCAGAGAACCCCCGTTTTTTCACCTGAAAATTCCTTACTTGAATCCTTGCATTTTCAACTCGCAACGCTTTCTCCACGGCGTCACTAAAAGTATGGATCTGGGCTACCGCCAGATCCTTTTGAATTTCCACATTGAGCCCTTGAGTAAAACGTCGAACTCTCCTTTGCTCCGTTAGAATGAGTTCAGGGGCGAACTTAGATAAACGAGTAAACTGGCTTTCGTACTCAGCCACTGATTGAGTCCCCTGACGGAGCCTAATAAACTCGTCTTCCTTCTTTTCCTAGACCAAAGGAGGAAAGTATTTCGCATTAAAGTCCCTCATAAAGTTGACCCATGTTCTTGGTGTTTGTTCCCGGTCCCACTTCATTCGTATCACGTTCCACCAAGAACGCGCGGCCCCTTCCAATTGAAAGACAGCGAAAGTAACCTGCCTTTCCTCTGAATAGTGTAGGGCGGCAAAAATATCTATCATTTTCTCTAACCACTTTTCGGCCACGTCCGGATCTGGCCCGCCTAGAAATTTTGGTGGAGAGAACTTGTGAAATCTCTCTAGGGCCCGATCTTCACTCTCTATTACATGGCTAGGGTTCCCAGGTTGCTGGATAGGAGGTTGGCCTTGCTGTTGCACTACGTGGGCCAATAGGTCAGTCATTTGCTGCATAGCAGTAGCTATCTGGGCACTAGGGTCAATCCTAGGTTCAGGATTTGGTTCAGTCGTGGTATCCCTAGTACCCTCGTCAGTTGTGGGTTGCCTAACCCCGCGCCCGCGGCCTCGCCCACTACGAGTGCCTTCCATTCTCTAAGTCAATCTAAGGTCGAGGCACAAAATTAATATCAAAAGGGCATATCAATATAGTCATATAAGCATGAACAAAAATCAAAAGGAAACACCACATAAAGCACGTATACACATAGCACATTTATACATGGAACACATAATTGTGTCAAACAGTCATACAAGCAGCCAAGCAAATATATACACAAGTACTCCCGTGAAGCCAAAAGAGGGTCTGCCAAAATACACTGTACAACCTAGGTCTCAAAAGGTACAAAACAACTAACCAAAAGCTTTTCCTAGGTGTCCCTCACACGGGATCAAAACAGGGCTCAAAACCCTAATCTAGTCCTCGACAGAGCCAACCGACTCCCCCCCAGAGCTAGAGCTAGGGGCGCCTCCCTGACCTGGAGCTCCGCCACCTGGAGCTCCCCCTGGCGCATTGGCGCCAATCACTCCCTGGATGAGTGCCCCACACTCATCGATAATAGCGCCGGACCGGTCTCTCACCTCCCGGACTACGCGAGTAAGGCGGTCGTTAACCACCTGCAACTGCTCTCGCAGAGCGTCCGTCCTCTCCTGCTCCATGGCCACGTCTCCCTGGAGCTCTCCAATCCTATCGGCCTGCATCCGCATGATGCCCCTAAGCCTAAGGGTCTCAGTGCGCTCCCTGGCGGCGTCACATCTAAGCCTCCGTCGCTCGGCAAGTACCGCCTCAACCACGTGGTCCGCGTAGGAGTAAAACTGGCAACGCCTGCAGCGGCGGGTCCGGCTAGCGGTATACCACAGTCGGATCGGACCTCCGGGTCTCTCCTGATAGTCGATGACACGGGGGTGCCTCTGAGGTGGCTCGCCTCCGCCTACTCCACTGGTACCGGCCATAACCTACAAAGATAGCAAAGGTTTATAGCTTAAACAATATATTCACACTTAATGGTGTCTACACACAATCCCCAAGAGTTCTAAGAAACAGGTTTCAGGTTCGCCCAGGTTATTTCTAGCCTAGGCTCTGATACCACTTGTGACAGCCCCACCTTCCCCTAAGGCGTACCAAAGGAGTTAGCGGACTGCCTGCCCAGCTCTCGCCAGGACTACTAAAATGTCAAATCCTAACTCAAGTCATTCAGTAACTATTAGCGCGCTTAGCCAACCCAACAATCGTAAAATGGAAAACAAAAGTCAAAACGTAGGGTGAATAGTGACTGCCACGTCACCATCCGCCAAGACCCAATCGAATACAGGTAATCCAACAATCACTGAAAAGAATATATACAAGCCAAATATAATACATTGGACAAGAGTACACTCACTATTACCAACCACATTCGTATGTTTACAAGCCAAAAGGAAGTATTAAGTCCAAGTACAATTAAGGTTCCAACTATTGAGGAGCTATACAAAATCTCTTGACTAGCTCTACTCAACTCATTCTTCAACATCAAAAGTCCAAAAGATAATTTCCTGTAAGGAAAACAAAATTAACGGAGTGAGCTTTCGCCCAATGAGGTACTATCACGTACATATACCAAGAGCACGTAAACACAAGAATTATTCAATCCAAATACGCATGTCAGGTAAGCAATAGTAACCACACCCAAGTGTAAGGAATAAAAGGATACGGGTGGCTCTCAGGAGCCCTTTTCCGCTTTGCCATACTTGATCTCATTTCATTGACCCTCCGTCAATGTATATCAGGTAATCATGACCGTAGACTCCTCTTTACTCCAATTGTCCGTCCACCTCACTTTCCCCTTACCGGGCCCGAACACCAAACAGTACAGAATTGGTATTACTCGAGTATACCGGAATCGAGGGTCTCATACCCAAAGATTCCCAAATACAGTCCCCATGGCTTGTCAAATGTCCCCGACCAAGTCCTTACTGGCTCGAGTCCATTGACTTCCAATGGGGTAGAGCTCAGAGTGAACAGTAAAGGTTCAGAGATACAGTAAACAATGGTATCCAATCGACACCAAATCAAGTACATTCAAGAGCATTCAAGTGATGTAATAAACAGTCAAGAGGCCAGAGAGTACGAGAGTGGTAAAGTACACCCTCGCCTCACCTAGTCCAAACAATAATCACAACTAGTCCAAATCACAGAATTCAAGTACAAGAAAGCCACGGAATAACAAATATGTGAGTAGTACACTCACCAAGTTCGACAAAGAAATTTCACAAGTTTTCGCCCGACGTGAGCCTTGGATCACCGGCACGCCCTATAATATTCAAGAAAGTGCAATTAAGACTCAAACACGAGTTGAATACCTTTTTAATAGGGACCCTTAGGGCAAGACCCAAATATAGTTTGGAAATGAAAATACATAATATTTAGGGTTAAAAGTGGAAACAATCCCTAAAACTACTCATTTCTATCCAATCACAACCCAACTCATAAGAACCCAATACCCTAGACACTTGGACAGCATTTCCCCTAAAATTTCAGCTTTTCCAACCTACAAAACAACCATTAAAAGCCATCCAACACAACCACAAGCACCCAAACAATTCATAAGCCATTCAATATACTTCATTAGGGTCACAATACCCCTCAATTATAGCCAATTAGAAGCTCAACAATCATCCATAGAAAACCCCCAATTTGAAACCCTAAATCTGAAATTTTCGCCACAAGCGGAAATTTTCCGCAATTAACCACAATTAACGCACAAGAGAGCTATTTAATACCATTTAGAACCATCAATTCAAGCTCAATCATATCCATCATAGGAAAACAGAAAATTCCAGAAAAAAAATCCAGAAAAATCAGAAAATTAGGAAACTTCACTCCAATCCACCAAATCTTCCGAAAAATCACGTATAGAGCTACTATAAGGCACCACTTGGCCAAAATTAGAAACAAAAGATGAGTTCCAAGCAAGATACCTTAGTTCTTCAAGAAAGGTTGAAGCTTAGAGAGTTTTCTTCCAAAACAACACCACCAAGGTCTTCAAACACTCCTAGCAAGATGATTTTATGGACTAATTCAAGAAGTAATCGGTTGATTTTCAAGATTGAAGCAAGATTAGAAGATGGAAGGTTGAAGAATTTTTTCCTTAGCTTGCTGGAGAGGTTCGGCCAAGACAAGGCTGAAATGAAGATGATTTAGTCAATTTTTTGGTCTTTTATTAAAGTTAAAGAAAGTTAGGCAAAGTTAGGCAAGTTTAGTCCAACAACAATTTGACACTTGGCGCATTATTTTGCTAGAGCTATCTTCTTGTCCCTCATGGCTAAACCATCTAGGCAACCTCCAATTATCTCCTAACACCTAGTAATAAAATCCCTTTATGCAAAATTTAACCGAATTGGCCGAATTTGTCTCACTAAATGCACTAGTGGGTCCCACGTCCAATATACATTCCAAATTTCTCACGAACTACCTTATACTAGAAAAATGATTTTAAAACTATATTTACTGATAAAATGTTGATAAAAGTAATAGAATAAAGAAAATACAAGAAAACGGTGCACAGGAATAAAATAATAAATAAATAAATTTTTTTTTTCTGGGTTCTCACAAAACAACCTCGAGAGAGTCCACCAAAGAGACCAATATGTAAGTCAAGAAGCCAACTTTGACCCAAAAGCTTAAGCCATTAGGTCTTGAATCTTTATTTACATATTAACCGCTCTTTCTCGATCTCTCGAACTAATGTGAGACATAACCCTTTACTCATGAATCTAAAAAACTTATATCTGGATCGTCAACATAACTGAAAGCAATAGTGAAGGGACTAGAACTTGGGGAAAAAGAAGGCAAAGTATAGATTCAATATTCAAACAGGCAAAGAAAAGATGAAGGAGAAACAAAACCCATAAAACGCTTTTCAACATAAATAGTATAAGAGCCAAGGAACTCTTTAACTCTGAAGTACTTTTTTTGTTTTCATTGGCTCTCGTGAGTTGCTCATGATTTTTAAAGGCCATCAGATTTAAGGAGTTTGGACATGTGTTTCTCCCATCCAAAACCTAGGGTAAAGAATCAAGGCCATCGAGTTCTCTAAGCCGCTCCTGTTTTGTCCTTTCCTCCTTCCTCTCAAAATCTCTATCTCTTCTCCTCCTTTACTTTCTCATTCTTTGATTTCAATCTTTAACCTTTCTTAGTTGTTTCTCCTCTTTTCTTTCCTTTTTGCCCCAATGAATTGCCAGATTCCTAAAAGAGCTAAACTAATTGTTTTCCGAAAGTCATTTAAAGCTTTGAAACCTATAAACGAAGTAAAGCTCCTTCTCTACCACCACAACTAGCCATGCAAAAAATAGGTGACTTTATGTCCTTTTCCCTTAGACTTTTTCTTTGGTCTATTTTTTAACAGATATATGGTTTTTTTTCCCTCAAAGGTTATTGTTGTATGAAAAACCCTATGGATGATGAAAGTTCCAGTGCCATCATCAATAATTCGCCTATTCAACATCATGTTATGTAATTCTGAGAGTCTTTCTTTTTTACCCTTTTTTTAATTCATCTTTTCTGATACCTTTATTTTCCATTGCATGTTTTTTTTCTCTTTTCCACACTTATATTTTTTTCCTGTTCCTTGGCTAGGCTTAAGACTTGAAAAGGTTTATGGATGCACAATTGCAGGTTTGTTGTCTCTCTATATCTCACAGGCTAACAAATAGTTGCTACTTTGTTTGTATGACTGACCCACTCGCTTTCTCTCTCGTTAGGTGTTAGATCCTGTGGATAAATTCTCAGAGAATGAACCATCTGGTGTAAAAGGAGTTTGAAAGTCGATGCTTAGAAATTTTCTGTTATAATCCTCTTGCTTGTTTTTAATGTGACCTATACTAATTCATGAGATCAATTGCATGTTGTGTCATGCACCATACTTAAATATGCTTCTGTCAATACTCTCAGCACTCAGCAGTGGCAATTGATAATTGATGTAGTTGGTGTGTGTAGAACAGAATAGGTTGCTTAAAAGAATCTGTTAGATTTACAATTTATAGCACTGTATGGCTTTGTACAAACACATGCATGTGGTTTCAGTTGCTAGAGTTGATTGTTCTGAGGGCAGCCCTATACTGTACAATATTTTTGGTTAAGATTTTTTTCATGCGTTTTATTTACATTAGATGGTAAATTACTAGCCCTGATGTTAGGTGAAGTTGATTTTCCTTTGTCCTCCCTTAACGACACAACATGCTCCAAGTTTTTTATAGGTTATTAGTATTTTTTGTTATCCTAGACGAATGAAATGTATGGGTAGTATTCTATAAGTAAGGTAGGCTAAAACCTGCTTATCATAGTGTCAAGTTTGATTGTAATTGTACAGCAATCATTTGTGACAACTGCACTTCTTGCATTCTTTTATTCACTTATTTTTTTAAAAATGAAATGGAATCTAATCATAGAATGTTTGACTAATCAATGAAACCCATCTTAATGTTAACAAGCAGCAACATATTTTCCATTTATCCTTGGAAGTTGACTTTAAAAGTAACAAATAGCATTTGTACCTGGAACATTTCATTTTTTTGTTGTTAGTTCACATGTCAATTTACAGAGACCTGTATCAGTTTAGCAAATATCCAAAGCATCATTGTGTTCCCAATGGATATAATCAAATGTACTCATTGCAATGCATTAGACTAGAAGTTTTACAAATTTGTCAAATGACAGGGAAACAAGAGAGGGATAGCTGCCATTATTTTACTACTTTTCTAGATATACAGACATGTATTTCATATTGCTCTGTTTTTCTTTTTTTTTTTATTAAGTGTACGTTACATCTGCAAGTTGGCAAAGAGAGGAACGACAACATCTCAGAATGGTGTACTATTTTGTGTGACTCGAGGTATGGCATAGTTTAAAATTGTCACTTGTTGGGAAGAAACGAACATCATCTTCATTGTTGCATTCTTACTGTTAAAGCTTTTATAATAACATAAGGATTTTTTTGGGCCAACGGAACTTGCATATGAGATTCCTTTGTACCATCAAGAAAGCAAGAAGCTCTCTCCCAATTGGAAATAGTATGCCCTCTCATCCCCCCTCTCTTCCCTATCGTTTTTTTTGCAAGCTGTTTCAAGATCAAATTAGGCTTGTTTTAGTTGAGTAGTTGTTTGATGATTGTGCATTCTTTTGAGTTGTGTCTTTGTTTTGTGTTGAGGTGTCAGTTTACTGTCTAGGACTTACTTCTAATTGTTTTAAATGTTGACAATTTTCCATGATTCTCGAAATATCTCTCTGTTATTTGGTGGAAAAAATGCGACATAGGTTGTCAGTTTATAAGTAGATTTTGTTTTGTAACCTTAGCACATTGTTAGGCTATAGTGTTCCCTATCATTGTTTGGTGGACTATATTTATATACTTGTTAAAAAAAGATAATATAATCTGTTTAAATTCCCTCATTAGCCTTTTTGATGCACATTTTATGGAGGTTTTTTCATTTTCTCTTCTGGATTCATAAAGATTGGCCACCACAGGCAATCATTTTGAAATACTTGATGATGATCTTGTAGACACCAAATTTTAGCTCAAGTTCATTTACTCTTTATTTCTTAGTTTTTTGTTTTGTCATGTTTGTTTTATTCATTTTTAGTTTTTAGTTTTTTTTAGTTTAGTTTTCATGTCATTATTTTATTTTTAAGCTTTTAGGATGGAATTTCTCAAAAGAAAAAGAAAACAATGGAAAAATCATGAAAAAGAAAAAATCATGAAAAAAGAGAAAAAGGGAAAATTGGTCACAAAAATACGTTCAAATTCAATCTTTTGGCACTTTAGTTATTTTTATTAAGTTATTTTGAGAAAAGAAAAGAAAAAAAGAAAAAAAAGGGAAAAATGAAGAAAATTTGAAAAATGGACATTTTTGTTGTTTTTATTTGTTTAGTTTGTTTTTTATTTTATTTATTTGTTTTCATTATTATTACATGGTTTTGTCATTTTGTTATTATTATTATTATTTTATTATCCATTTTTAACTATTTAAAAAAAATTAATTTAAAAAAAAAAAAACTGCCGTAGCATGCAAGCTGCAATTTTTGCAGCTTGCAAAAGAAGGGCTCGAGCAGCCCTTGGCTGCAAATAGAGTAGAAATTGTTTGAGGGTTTAGGGGAGGCTCCCATATAAATAGAAAAAGAGGATTCAGCCGCAAGGGGAGAGTTTCTGGGGAGAGAGAAAGAGAGTGGACGGCCGTAAAAAAGATAGAAAGCTACGAAGAGGGAGTAAGAGAGTAGCCAGCGGAACAAGAGCAAAAAATCTGAGCCAAAATCCGAGAGAGAGGTTTTGAGGGTAGAGGGGACGAACGGCAAAAGAAAGAAACAAAAACCAGAGGAAAGGAGAGGCGGCCGTAAGGTTACTGAGGGGAAATCAGAAAAAGAAAACAGCAAGAGTTAAGGGAGATTAGAATTGAAAGGTAAGAACAGAGAGGGGAGGTAACGAGTGAAGGAAAGACTCAGCACCTCATTATTGATTTCTATCATCTTCGGACGAATTTTTCATCGCCAGTCATCCATTGAAGGTTCTTCCAAGCTGCTTCTTTTTTGCTATCTAGGTATGTTGACGCTTACTTCTTTTCTTTTTTTTCTGTTTGATTGATGCCATGCTTGTGTTTGATAGTCTCTGAAAAATGGATTCAAAGCTCCCTGTATAGTTTATCTGATGAGCCCGTGTAGCAGTTAATTTCTGTTTTAATGTCCCATTCTTTACTTGTGCTAGTGACTCATGTTTCGGCTAGAATCTATGCCAACAAGAAAGAACCTTTTTGCATTTTTAATCTTTCTCTCCTTTCGGTTGCTGATATAGCATACGGAGTGATGTTGTGTCTGTTGTTTGGTCGAAAGGCTTGGATTTTCTCCAACCTGGTGAGCTAAAGGCTGTATCTTTGGGCCTGGTTTGTGTAATCTGGATTGGTTAGCGTTTTTGGGTTTCATGTGAAGGATGCGCTGCAACAAGTGTCTCGGCTTGTTGCAGCAGTGTTTCCTTTCTTTGGATGTCAAAGCTGCGGTTTAGTTGGTATGTTTGATTTGGTTTGAATGCTGGTAGTTTCTTGCGGTTTCCCTTGCATGTTGGATGGTTTGTCTGTTCTTACCATTGATTTTCTAAAATCTGTTTTCACCCAAGAGTCCAACTATACCTCTTTTTGTTGCATTCGATCTAAACACTCTCGATTTTATGGCTGGATTTTTGTTGTTCAAGGGGGTTTTAGTGTCTTTGTTTTGGCTGGGAAATTCGTAGTCCTGACCTGGGTTGAGGGACAGCAATTTGATGTTCACTTGTAGCTTGATTGATATATTATGCACGCCTGTAGCTTGATTGAGAGGCAGTTGCACTGCCATGAGTTTTAATAATGTTGGGTTGGGGATTTTAATGGGTATTAGCTGATTCACTGACTCATTGTGGTTTAGCTTTGAGAAGTATGGCAGTAGGAATATTGCAGGATTTCTTGTTTAAGTTTTGCATGTTTGAATAATCAAATTTCTGTAGTTTTGTTGTTAAAAAAAAAAAAAAAAAGAATTCCAATGTTGTTTGCGATCCAAGTTGTGTTTTGCAAAGTGAAGGACTGCATTTAAAATTTAGCAGATAGTGGAAAATTGTTTGATGAAGTAAAATTTTGCAAGTTTCTTTTTCACTATACATCTTTCTCTCCCTAGTATGGTATCCTGATGATGAGTTTATGAAACTTAATGAGGGCTTGGAGATCAGACTTTTCTTCTTAAATTTTTCCTTTTGCGGCACAAAGCTGTTGAAGTTCCAAAGTCACGGCTGTTTTCTTGAAAATTTTTTCTTGTTGCAGAAATGTTTGATAAACTTTGCATGAAGTAGCTTGAACTGTTCAGATTTTGCATGTATGTTGGCTGACTTTTGGTGTTTCAATTTACAAGTTTCATGATGCAAAATGAGAGGAATGTATGGTAGTTTGTTTGGATTTAATTGAGTTTGAAAGCTGTTTTTTTGTAAAATGCTAGGTTGCCGAAAGCTTTCAGCAGAAATTTCTGCTGCAGAATGTTGTTTCTCATGTTGTTTTTCACGTCATTTGCATGAAGAGTGCATGAAACAATCTTCCAAAATTGCACTTTGACCCCCCAAGTCTCCCCTTGTTCCACTAGGACCCAATCAATTGAATAATTTCATCAATTTGGTCCTTGATAGTTTTAATTTTTACAATTTCATTACTTGTTTGCTTTAATTAACTACCATGCTTTGTCAATTGCACTTAAGCCATGACTTTAGGGGCTTTATGACCGAATGAGCTCTTGTCTTCCTATCTCTTCAAATAAATTGGTACCTTGACCATTTCTTTTATTTTGGAGGATAAATAAGTGATTTCACTCCATTTAGAGCATCAATTCAAGGTGGCGGTATAATTTCTTTTATCCCTCTCTGTGTCTTTCCTATGTGACTCAACGTGCTAAGTGAATTGCATGTCTACTTTGCTTTCCTAGCTTTTCTTTAATTCCTTTTACTTATGTCATTTACTTTTTGTTTTCATTAAGTTATTCTTTTAATGGGGTATGTGTACACCTCTTGGCTTGTAATAGATAGGGCTGTGGCAAGCAATTTGGTCCATTTTCCCTTTCCCCTTTTTGTTTTAGTTAGTGAATGTAATAGGTTCATTAGCTTGGTTGCATGCCTACGTGTTAAGTGTTAATTTGCGTTGTTAGGGCCTTGCATCTAGTCGAGCGTGCTAAATGTTATGTGCTATGTGTTTATGAGTGTTTGGCATGTCTACTCCCTTTTCATAGCCATGAATGAATGTGATGGATGAATGTATGTTTCCGCTAGTCCAACGCTAGTCGGAATTCATAGAATGGGCTAGTCCAACGCTAGACCCTTAGGGATTTCCCCTCGTTAGTACATGTTTGCATGTTTCACTTCATTTCATGCATTTTTCTTAGTTTTATCATTTGGAATGTTCCTCAAACCCCTTCCCCTTCACTTTAGGACTTGCATCTCATGCTAGCTATAGGGTTCATTTTGCTTGAGTGTCCCCTTCCGATAAGGGAAACGAGCGAGTGTGGCTACTCGATAGCCTTAGCATGCTAGTTTCGCCTTCTAATCAAAGGGAAAATCGAAGTCGAAAAGTTAGGAGTCAACCCCCGTACCCGACTTGTTGCATTCCTCTAGGGTCATACTTTCATTTTCATCGCCTACATACTCTTATACCCACATTTTTTCACATTTCTCAAAACCATACTTTCTCACTACATTTTTCCTATCACGTGCTCATTTTCACCTCACAAATGAAATTCCACTTTACCTTATATATCTATTCTTCTATTTTCACACACTGGCACACAAAAAACACTTGAATTTTATACAATTTCACACATGCACCTTTCTATACATTCGCACACTTGCACTTACATTTCTTGCATCTTTCATACACTTTCACACTTGCACACTTGAATTTGAACTCTCATTTGCATTAATCGACCTCTATGAGGTTTTCCTTTGTTGGCCGCCACAATCCATGTGGTTTGGGACCAAAAGCCTCACAAGAGACATCGTAGAATTTAGGATTGCATTTTCCTTTCCGTTTTGCATCCATATAGTCATATCCAACGTGCAATACATACATTGGGTAGAAGATTAGGAAAGGTAAGGTTAAGTCGTGCAACTAGCCTTGGCTAGGTCAAAGGGGTGCCTTGGATTCTATCCTTGCCTTCCCCTTTGTCAAACGTGACTCCCGAACCTTTTTCTTTGGCTTACGTGGACTAGGAGTTGTTTTTAAAAGGGTTTTACTACTTTGTCTTTAAAAAAATTTATTTTAGGTGACTTGGTACACCTTAATCATTACCAAGTGGCGACTCCAATTTCTCATTCAAAAACCCTTTTTAAACTACAATTTTGGGTCAAATCGTCGCATTCTCAAACCCCCCATTTAGGCCCACTTTTCTTTTAAATCACAATTCATTTTTTCAATCACAAAAAATACATTTTTTAAACCTTTTATTTATTTATTCAAAAAATGGGGCGCGACAGATCTCTTGCTCTCATGTCAAATAAAGATTTTTGGATATTTTATACTTCTATTCATTCCAGACATACAAACATTGAGATCTCAAGACAACACTTAATTAGAATAATAAGCTGCAATGATTCAATTGCTTTTCTAATCTCCTTTCTGGTGATTCTTCCCCTGATCTTCTTATGTCATTTCTGTTATTTGTTTAGTTGCAGGATGCTACCTTGAGTAAAGACTTGTGTGATGAGTTTCACGTTGATGCCTGTGGTGCTCAGTTACAATTCTTGATAAATTGTTATTTTTCCTTTTCTTTGTTTTTATCTATTTTACTGATTAATTTGTGATTGACAAGCTAGCCTTACTTTGCAGTTTCTGCTGAATTATACAACTGCCCCTAAAATTCTTTCTTTTTTACTCAGTAAAAAGTTCTTGTCTTTTTTCCTTCTTTTATGGTTTGTTTTTCATCTTGCCAATGATTCCTTTTTTTTTTCCCTTTTACAAATGGTTTTTCTCTCGTCTCTTGTGTGGTGGTTCTTTTGGGGTTTTTTCCTGCCTGCATTGGTTAAGTTGTTTTCCAATTTTTAATTTCTTTTGGCTTTTCTTTTGTGCCTGAAGTGGTTGAGTTGTTTTTCCAATTTTGAAATTCTTATCTTGTGTTTGGGCTATTTGATGGGATTGTCTAATATCAGCACCATAGCTCTTCTGGAGCAAACTTAATTTGTTTCCATCATTAGTAATGTCCCTCATTGTAATATTAGCACCGTCCTTTGCAAACTTCCACCCCGTAATAATTTTTCCAGTCTCAGTATACAATTGATGAAGCCCCCTCAAATGAGGCTTCCTATCCTTCAAGGGACTCATGAGCAAGATATTTGTTTAATCTCTCTTTAAAAGTGCCTTTTTAGGAGTTGAATGCCCTATACTCGAACTCCCTCTCTTTTCACCATTATCAAACTTGACATAAATACCGTTATCGTGAATCCCATGGCTAAAATTCTTTAACCACCTGAACACCCTGAATCACCTTTAACGCACCCAATGAACTTCTTTTCATACACCTTCAGTTTATTGTCTTCCATGGCCCTTAATCCATACATATTTTAAACAGGCAGTTCTGAAACTTAGTGACAAAAGCTCTATTTCTTGCTTGCTAAATACATGATAAGTCATGTTTTGTTTTTTCTTATAGGACATTTTAGCTACTTTTTTTATTAATTGAATTCTAGGATGGCATGACAATTAAATTATATCAAGGCATTCGCAGCTGGGAAATAAACATCAAGGATAAATGTTTTCAAGAAGGGTGAAGTTCATAGTGTATTAACAATTTGATTCGTAAGAATAACATGCTTTTCTTGCGAAACAAATGGAAATTTGAGCTATGCCTCTATGCCTTTCTGCACTTCACAGTCAAATATTTTGATGACATGGATGCTCACTTTGATTATGCTACCAAGCACTAAACTGGTTGCTTGAGCCTCAAAGTAATAGCTTTGACTTGGAACGTATATACCATGGTTACTATACTGATAATCACTAATGTTTTTGCCTTTTTTTAATATCTGTAGACTGCATGCATGAGCAGGCCAGCTTGTCTAGACTTAATGAGAAGACACTGACAATAATTTGTACAAGTGGGTATATAACCTATACCATTGGTACGAGCCAAAGGACTTTCCACTAGAATTGATGCAGCTTGGTTGTTGACCACACTCTTTCTGCTAGCGAGATATTCCTTTATATTCCACAACCTTATAACTTTTTTATTGTTATCCGATTCATCTGAAAAGGAATTCAAAGACTGTACCCATGGTATTTTAATTTTACTGTTCAGCTCAATTAACTCATAGTCAACTAAATCTAAGAACCCAATCACTTTTTTTCAAGCTGCTATAATCACAATTGGATCAATATTGTTGTGTACAATGAAGATGCCTTTATATTTAGTTTAGTATTTCCCTTTTTGTCCTGCGAAGCATAATATATACCTATGGTCACACTCTATTCTACACTTCATGAAAAATAGTAAACTTGATTCTCATGTTAAACAAGAAATGGAGTGAGATTCAAAAAGAATTTCCCAAGTTCTAGCTAAAGTAGCTCTATATCTTAGCAGTATTTTTTCTCTCCGATGAAGTACAATAAATTCAAATCATCACACCCTATGCTTCTACACTTCTAAAGTAGCTTTAGATCTCAGCAGTACTTTTTCTCTCCTATAAAGTATGATATATTTGAATCATCATATCCTATGTTTCTACACTTCATGAAAAATGCTGAACTTTATTCTCATGCCAAACAAGCAATAGAGTAAGATAGGAGAAGAATTCACCAATTTTTAGCTAAAAATGTATTAACTTTAAATTCCAGCAGTACCTCACTATAAATCTAAATAAATATTCAGACTATTTTAGTGAAACGATTTTTCCTTCTACTTATTCATGTATATTTATGCTTAGTTGTGTACACAAATTATTAACCAACAAACATTTTTGTTCTATGAATCCATATGTGTGACGCCCCTACCTCTCCCTAGAGCAAGTCCTAGTGTATCAATGAGAGGCGCCTGCTCAACTCTCGTCAGGACTCTCGCACTCATTCAAGCTTAATAGAAATCCACAAGTCAACCAAAGACTTATAATTAAAGGAATACTTCGAATATACAAGACAAATTCTTCTAAGGCTACCATTTACAATTACAATCCATAACCCCAAATATAACAAAGTTTACACTTCAATTGTCTCAAATGTCATACAAAAGGATTACTAGTTTCAACCAAAAACCGCTAGTCTAGAGTTCCTAACTTCCACTTCCAAAACTTGTTAAGAAAAATAACTTAGGGTGAGTTAACACTCAGTGAGGCCAAGAAAATCAATCAAGCAAACAAGTAGCACGAACTACATCAATTAGCACACTTAAAATCGACTTAACATGAATTTCATATAAGTAAGCGAGTAGGAAGTAAAACACAAGTAGAAAGGATACAGGAACTCTCAGGAGTTATTCCCACGTCTCGGCCAGTTCTAGCCATTTTTGGTTGACCCTCCGTCAACTCAAGTAGCAACACATCCGTAGAGTTCCACTTACTTCCTCCATCCACCACATCACCCACTTGGATCCGAAACCAAATAAGCACGATGTGGCAAAACTATTCAAATATGCCAAGCAAGATCTCAAAAGATCAAGCTATAAATTTTCTCAAGGTTCACCAAGCTTCTCGACCAAGCCCTCGCCGGCTCGAGTTACGAGATTAGCCAATGGGTTGGGGTGCCCCCACAAGTACAATTGGTCGATGAGACAACACTCCAATCGACTTAGAATCGATCATAGCACTGAGTCGAGATGCGAGGCACCTCTCACCCGAATGGATGTGGTACATGCTGCCGCTCAGTGTTCATGATTTAAAAGCATGTTCGAGTACAAGAGCAAGTCACACATTCATATAACAAGTAGCAATTATTCAAGAGGGAGAGGATGAGGGTGATAAAGTACACCCTTGTTTCGACAAGTTCACAAATCACAAGAATCACATAGCATTTGTACAAGTATCATTTCAATCAAGGTAATATGAAGCATGCACTTGACACTCACCAAAAGTCAAGAGCCAAGCGAGAGCAAAAACAAGAGGTCAAATGAACTCCTCGGTGTCCACGTGATCATCTGAGACATGCAAAATCATGGTTACCTAGGTATTCGACCAAGGCCAATAAGAGAAAACAAAATCCCCTTGTTATCCTCACTCAAGAACCTCAATCTCAGGTCAACTTAAAAGAGAAACTTTCTTACTAAACCACCAAAATAATATTCAAGGAGGACTCAAAAGCCATTTTTGAGTCAAGTCGTAGCAAGGACTTTCGATTTCAAAAGAGGAGTACCACGCTTAATTTTTGGCACAAAAATCGAGGAAAGGAATTAAAATGTTTTCATATTTTGAAACTTTTAATCCTAAACTTTTAATTTTTGGCACAAAAATCCACAAGTTTTGGAATATAATTGAGCGTTCACGTTTTCTAAACTAATGAAGTCAAAATGCACCAAAAACTTCATTTATTTCGTAATAAATATTGGAGCTAAAAGCTCCAAGTTTGAAATGTGAAGCTAGCAAAATTTCCCAAGAATTACTCTAGGTAAAATGCTCAATTTATGGTCCATTTCACGGAAACCGAGGGCATAAGACTAGGAGGAGAAAATCTTATTTCGGAGTCAAAGAAAACAAACTAGTTTCGCTTGAAGCTTGGCGAATTCCAAACAATCAAGTTTTCTGATCCAAGTCAAGAAAAATCTCATGTGAAATCTCATGTGTTCGGTGAAATCCATTTCTCGAGTATGAAAGGGTGTAAATAATCAACGAAGTTAGGCTTGAGACCTAGAAAATGTTTCCAAACCACTTTTAAGCTTTTGCCACTTTGTAAAGAAATTTTCAGTTTTTGCAATGGTTTTGAAAAATCATAACTTGAGTTCCATAAGTCTAAAATTTGCAAATCTTATACCGTTGGAAAATAAATTCAATGAACTAAAACTGTTTAGAAGAGATCTTTTCCAGATTCAAATAAAAAATCAGTCAAATCTTAGCTCCAAATCGCTGCTTCAGTAAAAATAGGCAAAATAGTTTTGAATTTCAGTGAATGTTGAAAATTTATCAAAATTCATAGAAATCGAACTAGCCCTGAAATTTATACCATTGAAAGATCTTCAAGTCCAGTTTCAAATGCAAGAAACAGAACTCAATTTGGATTTTTCTATACCACGATACAACAGTTTTTCGAAAGCTGATTTATGAAATATGAAATTCCAGCTTTGGAACACCCGTTGTAGTTTCTAATTCAGGTCATCACTAAGGCTACATAAGTCCAAAATTAGCGTGGTTTATGGCGTTGAAAACTAGATTCAAAATATTAAAAATTACTAGAAGAAACTGTCTTCAAATTCATTTTGTAAGGGGAGTGAAATTGAGTTACAAACTGCAGCTGTGCTTGTCTCACGGTTAAAATAATAAGAGAAAACAGCCAACTTTGCCGGTTCATTGCGACTCATAGAAAATGAACTAGCATGTGTATTTTATACCATTAGAAAGCCCTCGGAGTTTAGTTTCACATGCCACAAATGGCACTTGATTTCAACTCCAATACGAAAAAGTACATACTGTTTAGTGCACACTGGTCGGCTGCCCTGCTAAAAACTTTCCAGGTTTGTTTTCCTCCCTTAAGCTTAACTTTAACTCATTCAAATGAAGTATTTTTGGAAGATAAATTACACACACATAACCCAACATATAGAAGCATTTTTGCATCAATTTAACCACAAATTTTGAAATTAAAACAAGGGAACCACTCCAACAAAATTCGGACAGCATCCTTTCTTCTTTCTCTCCAAATTTTCTTCCCAAACTCTCACACCATAACCAAGCTAGAATTCACCATAACAACAACCAATAACCAACAAATAAGAAATCCTCAAGTACACTACCTAATAATCCTCCTCAAGGCATCATCCCAAGAGGAAGTCAAGAAAGCAAGGATATCCGCAAGGCATGCTACCTAATGTCAAGGTTCATAGATTCCTTCAACAACTCCAAGTTTATCTAGGTAAAAATTAGCTAAAGAATGGAAGAAAAATTGGAGCTTGGAAAGTTTACCTTCCTCCAAGGGTAGTAAGCAAAATCTCAAGAAACCAAACGCTAAACCTCCAAAAATCTTCCCTCCACCAAGTCTTCTACCAAGCTTGAAGATGACCCAAGGTGTGAGCAAGATTGGAACAAGTTTAGTGAGCAAATTGGAGAGGATGAAGATGAAATTTTTCTTGGTTAAAGAGAGAGAGAGGTTCGGCCATGAGAGGGAGGAAGAGAGAGTGATTTTGTTTGATTTTTGTGATGGGAGAGGATGAAATAAAGAAGTGACATAAATCCACTTTTTGTGGCGCAAAAGTCGACATATGAATAGTAGTCTATTAATGCTCTTAATTGAGTTTAATTCAAGTCGCTCACCTCTAATTCCTCAATTAACTTTTCTTAGTCTACAATTGATCATCCTTAACTCTCCAAGACCACTACACTCTCAGACCAAACATTGTCTCAAAAAACATGTTTTCTCAAATTGTCACTAATTGAGCGACAGAAAAATTAAGTTTAAGGGCAATTGTGTTAAAAATATAAAATGAGACAATGTATCATGCAGATGCAATTAAAATGAATGAAATAAATTAATTGAAGTAAATGAATAAATAAATAAATAGGTAAACCAGTAAAAGAAAATAGTGATATTCTCCCACTTCCACTCAGGTATCTCCAAAGGCTGTAATAACCTAGACGGCTTCTGATGCTCGGCCTTAACTTGTTGGCAAGTGAGATAGACTTGAACAAATTGAGCAATTTCTCTTTTCATATTTTCCCACCAATGAAGGCTCTTTAAGTCCTGATACATCTTATTACCTCCAAGATGCACTGCATACTTGGAACGGTGAGTTTCGTTCAAAATTTCCTTCTTTAGCTCTTCCACTTTTGGCACCATTAGGCGATTTCTAAACTTTAATACTCCATCGGTCCCCAAATTGAAGTCGGACTTTTTCCCTTTTTGAACTTTCTCAATCAATTTTTGCACCTCAGGGTCTCCTTTTTGAGTTTCTTTGATCGATCTAACAAGGTAGACTTCACGGTGATATTCCCAAAAATCATCCTCTATGGCTCAAGATGCGGGTTCCAAGCACTAACTTCCTCTAGCATGTGCCATTCTCTCACCGTTAAGCTAGCCACTTGTACTTTACGACTTTATGCATCCACCACTACATTAGCATTTTCAGAGTGGTAGTTAAGCGTACAATCATACTCTTCCAAAAATTTCACCCATCTACGTTGCCTCAAATTCAACTCCTTCTGGGAAAATAAATACTTAAGACTCTTATGATCAGTGAAAATCTCGAAAGTCACCCCATCAGATAATGTCTCCACTTTTTCAAGACAAGCACAATTTCTGCTAATTCCAAGTCATGGGTCAGGTAATTCTGCTCATGAGGTTTTAACTTAACGGAGGTGTACGCAATTACTTTTCTGTTTTGCATTAACGCACATCCTAAACCATCTTTTGAAGCATCTGTATAAACCATAAAATCATCTCCTCCATTTGGCAATGCTAATACAGGTGTCTCGGTCAAACACTTCTTCATCTCTTGGAACCCTTTCTCGCATTTAAGATCCCATATGAACTTGCCATACCTTTTAGTCAACTCGGTTAGGGGTTTCGCGATTTTAGAAAAATTCTTGATAAACCGGCGGTAATATCTCGCTAACCCTAAAAATCTTCGAATTTCGGTAGGGTTTCACAGTTGTTTCCACTTAGAAACGGCTTCTACCTTAGCTGGATCCATAATAATCCCTTTCTTAGAGATTATATAACCTAGGAAGGCTACTTTTTCCAACCAAAACTCACACTTATTGAACTTAACAAAAAGTTGGTGCTCTCTCAGGGTTTGCAAGACTATCCTCGGGTGCCGTTCATGATATTCTCGAGATTTAGAGTACACCAATATGTCATCTATGAATACCATCACAAATTGATCCAAATATGGCTTAAAGACCCGATGCATCAAGTCTATAAATGCTGCTGGCGCATTAGTTAACCAAAAGGCATAACTGCAAATTCAAAGTGCCCATATCTCAAATTGAACGCAGTCTTAGGCACATTCGTTTCTAGGATCCTCAACTAGTAATAGCCCTGTTTCAAATCTAAATTGAAAAATACCACGGCCCCTTGCAGTTGATCAAACAACTCATCTATGTGAGGCAAAGGGTATTTGTTCTTAATAGTCACATTATTCAAGCCTCGATAGTCTATGCGTAGTTTTAAGCTTCCATTTTTCTTCTTAACAAAGAGCACTGGTGTGAGACCCCGTAAATTTTCTTATTTTCTAGGTTTTATTCTATGTAATGGCATGTTTTTCTGCATTTTCTTTATTAGAAAATTTTTCTAGATAATTTTTATGAGTAAATATAGTTTTAGATGATTTTTCTAGTATCGGTTAGTTTTTGAGAAATTAAGAACGTATACCAGACGTGGGACCCGCTAGTGCGAAAAATTCGGAAAAATTCGACTAGTTAGTGTGAGAACCCGTAAAAACCCTAATTATTTTTCTAGGGTTTTAGTTCCCTTAATTGCATAATTTTTGCATTTCTGGCTTGGAAATATTATCTGGGTGGATTTTATGAGCAATTATAATTTTTAAATGATTTTTCTAGCATTGGTGAGTTTTTAGAAAATTAAGAATATATATTGGACGTGGGACCCACTAGTGCGAAAAGTTCGGAAAAATTCGGCCAATACGGTTAAGTTTCGGATACTGTGTAAAATTTATCGGGTGCTAAGAGATAAGTAGAGTGTGTGAAATGATTGATGTGAGAGAGAAAAGAAGGATAGGAATGCATTAATGAGAGTGACAAGTGTCACTTTCTCATTGGGTGAATTTTAAGATTTACTATTCACAATTTTGACTTTTTGACCAAAGGATTAAATATCCAAAAATTGCCCAAAAATCACCATTTTTCACTCTTGGATGGCCGGCCCTCTTGTGCTAAGAAAGGAAGAAAACCTCTTCAATTTTCAAGTCCCAACTAGCTCAAATCACCCAAAATACTTGCTTCCATCTATTTCTACTCCATAAAATCTCTTTAGTTGATGTTAGTGAGTGTTGTAGTGAAGCTTGTTTGAAGGTTTAAGGTGTCCAACATCCTCCTCTCTCTTGTTTCTTGGTAAGTGAAGCTTGAACACCCTCTTACACCTTATGAAGCCTAAGTTATGCTTATTAGTGATTAAAGTGTTGAAATTTCTGGTTTTTATCTTGGTTTGAAGTGATTTGGTGAAGTTTTCCATTTTATTGATGATTTTCTGGTTTCATATGATCTTGATGGTGTGGTTGTTTTTGATGGTTGGTAATAAGGGGCTTTGGCTCTAGTAGGTGCATATGATAGAAAATTGCAATCAATTTTGGATTTGGAAGAATTTCTGGAAAATTTGGGTTCTTGGTTGAACATTCTGTCCGAAATTTTAGGTCATAGATAGAGGCCGAATTGGACTTTACTCAAAACATGAAAGTTGTAGGTATTGATGAGTTTGAAGTGCCTGCAAAATTTCAGGTCATTTGGATGAGTGTAGAGTGAGTTATGCCGTTTTTACTGTAGCTGTTCTGTTTTGATCAGAATGCGAAAACTGCGATAGTAATCGGCCCTTTTGACTGGAATTGGTTTGGATTTTAAAGTTGGTGTCTTCTGATGAAATGTATCTGAATGTCTTAGCTAACATATGCCTTTGGAATTTCAGCATTTGGACTTGTATGGACTCAGATATACCGATTACAGTTTTCTGTGTTTTGCAAACCTGTTTTGGGAATTCTGGGTTAGTATTTGGCATATTTGACCTAGTTGTGTTAGGAACTGGATTGAGTGGCCTTCTACATTGTTGTAGCCCTGTTTCATAGCTTCGAAATGGTGGGTCTTACACCCCCATCCGATAACCGTAGAGAATTTTACACCATTACCGCATAATAAGGGCAAAACAGTTTTTCTATTTGGGGCCAAGACTAATGCTATTTCTAATTTCTGGTTTGCTATCATGCTTATTTATGCATATGAGACCCTATTGGGGTTGTGTTCAGCATTGTTTTATGACTCCTCGTCGAGTCTCTTTTAGGGCTTGCTTTCATTTCGGTTGTTTCCTAGTTAACTTTTGTACTTGTACCACTTTGAGCCTAGTGAACGGCTTTTGGGAAATGAGATGACTTTTGTGTGAAATGTTGGGACTGATTTGAGGATATAATGAAGCCTTAATGGCTGGAAAAGTAAGAAATTTAGGGGAAGTGCTGCCCAATTTTCTAGGCCGTTTGGTTTCTTTAAGTTGGATTGGCCTTTTTGTGGAAATGAAAGGCTTTTGGGTTGTTTGTGCCTAAGTCTTCATACTAACTTTTCGTTTTCAAGAAAATCATGTTTTTGTACCCTTGCATTAGTATGTCTCACTTGTGCATTCCGTTTATTCGATTTTAGATATGAAACCTTCAATTGGTTTATTTTGATTATTTTAGGGTTTCTTGGCGATTAAGGCCAATCTGAAGTGAAACTTTTTGAAGTTGAATTGGTGAGTGTACCACTCCCCTTCATTGCTGTTTAACTTGATTTCTGCTCTGTAATTTGTTAAATTTGTTTGAGACGAGGGTGTACTTTATCACACTCGTTCTTTTATCTGTTCATATGCCAATTTTGAGTGCCTATCTGAATCTGCCGTCTGAATCTGCTATTCTGTATCTGTATCTGAATCTGTTATCTGTATCTGCATCTGTTCGGATTTCTATGACTTATGAGCTCAATCCTGTGGCTAAGTTATTCGAGTCGGGCCGGCAAGGGCCTGGACGATTAGATAACGAACCACGGTAGTCTGTTCGGGGATTTTTGGGTATTGAGACCCTTGATTCCGGTATACTCGAGTATTACCATTTCTGTTCGGTTACGGTGAGCGGGCCCGGTAAAGGGGTGTTTGGTGGACGGAATTCGGTGGAAAGAGGGGTCTACGGACGCGTTGGTTCTATATGCGTTGACGGAGAGTCAACCGGGTTGGATCAAGTACTGCACTGGAAATTTGGCTCCTGAGAGCCACCCGTATCCTTCTGATTTGAATCATTAGTTCCTTTGCTTTACATCTGACATGTGTATCTGATTTGTTAAATGTGAAATGCCATGACTTTATTGCTATCTGTTTGGTACCTCATTGAGCGCAAGCTCACCCCGTTCTGTTCCTTTTGTTTTCCTTACAGGAAAAATAAATACTTTTGGACTGGATTTGATAATCGGTTGCCGACTTGAGCTAGTTGGACATATCTTTTGTATAGCTCATGTATTAAAACCCTAAATGTACTTTTGGTCCGTTTCTCTTTTGGATTTGGCAAACCGTACATGTATCCACTTTTGAATCACTTTGGTATGCCCTTTTGGGAAGTATATGCTAACTTGTGAGATGTAAATATTTGCTTGACGTTTGGTTGGGTTCTGACGGGTCGGTTACTATTCATGGCCGACTCCGGATTTCATTTTTTTTATTTTGGGTTATTTTACCATTTTGACTTGTTTACGCTCGTTTGTAAGTTCCGAATCGCTATAGATAGTTCTGGTCTGCATCGTTAGTCCTGGCGAGAGCTGGGCAGGCAGTCCGCTAACCCCTTTGGTTCGCCCTAGGGGAAAGTGGGGCTGTCACAGTTAGGTTAAGTTCTGGATACCGGGTTTACTTTAGCAGGTGTTAAGAGATAACTAGAGGTTACTAAAGGGATTAGTGTGAGAGGGAACAAAAGGATAGTTATGCATTAAATAGGGTGACAAGTGTCACCTTGTGACTAATTCTTACCTTTTGACCACACTATTCATTACTTTACCAATTATATCATAAAATTGCCAAAAATCATCCAAAAATTTAAGCTTCTTGGCCGGCCACCATTCAAGAGAAAAGGAAAGAAAACTCTCCACTTCCTTAGCTCCAATCTTGTTGAATCTTCAATTCCAACTGATTAAACTTGAAAGTTCTCCATAAAAATCCTTCTCTTAGTAGTTGTGAGGTGATTAGTGAAGTGGGTTGGAAGATTAAGGTGTTAAATTGCTCCCTTTCTTGGGTTGATAAGGTAAGTGGATATGGAACCCCTCCTTTCTATCCAATGATGCTTAATTAGTGGCTTGTGGTAGCCTAAGAGGTGGTTTTGTGGGTTATTTCATGATTTTTGGTAGAAATTGGTGACTTTTATATTTATTCTTGAATTTTTCTGTTCTCATATGGTTAATGTTGTTGGAACATGGATGATGGTTGGGAATGGCTTAGAATGAAGCCTTAGTGCGTAAATTGTGGCTAATTGCGGAAAATTTCCGCTTTGAACCGAAATTTCCAGGTTAGGGTTCCAATTTTCACCATTCTGCCTGGCATTGTTGCACCTAGTTAGAGGCCGAATTGGCCTTAGCCCAAAACATGAAAGGTTGTAGGGAATGATGTTTTATAGTAGCCTACAAAATTTCAGCTCAATCAGATCAATGTAGCCTGTGAAAAGACTGAAATACCCCTGCTGCCCTGTTTCTATCCGAACATGCTAATCAGCTTCTGTAATTGGTTATTTTGATTCCGAATACTATTGATTTGGGTGTTGGTGTCTTCTTAAGAAATATAGCCTGGTATCTTAGCTTTCGGATGGCTTTGGAATCACTTGAATTGGACTTTGTTAGCCTGAATTATGGTTATTTAACCAGAATGCGGTTCGTTAACCTGTTTATGTGGTTCTAGTTTAGTACATTGAATTTTTGACTTAGTTGCACTACAAACTGGACTGAGTGGCCTTCTTCAACATTGTAGCCCTTTCTATTAGCTTCGAAATGGTGTATATTGTACACCCATCTGATAATCTTAGTGCCGGTTGTGTCAAATATGCTTAATGACGTCAAAACTGTTTTTAGGTCTTAGGGCTTAACTTTCATTTCCGGACTTACCCTAGCTTACATTGGTACCTATATGTTCTAATGGGGCCTTATTTTTGGTAGTAAGTGGAATTAGTTTATGACTTGTAATCGAGTCTTATTGTGTTTTTGTTGAATGTTTTAGGGCGTGTTGGTGACGCGAGGCATTCATCGGACAGGAATTTGTGATTGCACTCTGTGTTTACTTGGTGAGTGTACTACTCACATGATTGATACTTCTTGGCTTTGTTGTACTTGAGATTCATGATTGGAATGTTTGTGTTCACTGATGATATTGGTTGAGACGAGGGTGTACTTTACCACTCTCGCACTCTATGGTTTAATTGACTGTTCACTGTATCACTTGAATTGACTTGATTATACTTGAACTGTGTCGTTCGGACGTGGCTCCAACGACTTATACTGTTATCACTGAGTTCAACCCCATTGGCGGTCAATTGAATCGAGCCAGCAAGGGCTTGGTCGAAGAAATTGATAAACCATGGGGACTGTTGTAAGGAACCATTGAGTATGAGACTCTTGGTTCCGGTATACTCGAGTATTACTATTTATTGAACTATCTGGAGTTCGGGCCCGGTAGGGGTATGTGAGGTGGAAGGAAATGGGAGTAAAGTGGGGTCTACGGTGCTGGTTACTTTTATACATTGACGGAGCGTCAATGAGATGAGATCAAGTATGCCAAAAGTGGAAAAGGGCTCTTGAGAGCAAACCGTATCCTTTTACAAATCTTCTTGGAATGTGATGTTTGTTGTGCTTACCTGATGAATTTATTGGAATAGTGTATCATTGTGATTCAGTACCCCTTGAATGCCTGAGTGATAGTACCTCATTGGGCGAAAGCTCACTCCATTAAATTTTGTTTTTCATACAGGAAACAACTTTTGAAGACTGTGATGTTTTGATGTCCGAGTTGAGCTAGTTTGGTTATATTTTGTAAAGCTCCTCGATGGTGGGACAACCCTAAATGTATTTTGATCTAATCATCTTCCTTTTGATTTGTAAATTACGAACGAATGTGTATAACACCGTTTATCCCTGTTCATGTAACCTATTTGGTTTGGAAATGTTTTCTTAAGTTATGTGACATGGCGCCCACTGTTCATTGGGGTTTCGATTTTATATTGCTAACTTGGAATGTTGAATGGTTTGAGCGTGCTATTACTTGCATGAACGTTTTAGAACATGTGTTACTGCCTCGTTAGTCCTGGCGAGAGTTGGGCAGGCAGCCCACTGACCCCTTTGGTACACCTTAGGGAAAGGTGGGGCTGTCACAACTGGAGCTCCCCATGGTAAATTACTTTCTCTAATAAAACCTTTTTCTAATAAATCTTGTAACTGTAACTTCAATTCTTTTAATTCAGTTGGAGCCATCCTATAAGGCATCTTAGAGATAGGTACTGTCCCTGGAGCTACATCAATCTTAAACACTATCTCTCTCTCCAGAGGTAACGTCTCTAATTCCTCGAGAAAGACATCGAAAAATTCCTTCACTATTGACACGTTTTTCAACTTTACCTTATCCCCAGGTGTGTTTATAAGAAAGGCTAGATATTCTTTAGCCCCACTACTCAACAATTTCCTAACATGAATCCCCAAAATTAGAGCAAACGATGCTAGTCTACCCCTCACATCTAACTTCAAAGTTGCTTCCCCCGAGATGCGTAATTCTACTAATTTCATTTTACAATCCAATTGAGCATGGTATCGAGCCAGCCAATCCATCCCAAGTATCACATCATAGCTCTTAATTGCTAGACTCACTAAGTCTGCCAACAATTTCCTCTTACCAACCCAAATCTCATAATTTCTATAAACCTTATTAGCAATTAGGCACCGGTCCCCCGTAGGAGTTTTAACTTCTGAATCAAAAGGTAAGAAATCACACTTTACATCTATACCATTCATAAAATTACGATCTACGAATGAATGGGTTACCCCGAGATCAATTAAAACCCTAACTAGGCGATGAAAAATGGGGATCGTACCTTTCACCACTTCGGTCAGGTTAGGGATTTGCTGGTTGTCTAAAGCATAAACCCTAGCTGACACTTTTTGTCAGCTCCCTTCGGCACTCGACTGCTTTGAAGCGGACCTAGCAGGTTGATAAGTATTCCCTCCTTCCTTAGAGGCATTAGGGCAACTCGAGATCTGATGCTCGGCACTACTGCAGAGCAGACACTTTCCTTGCTTTCTCCAGCACTTGGCCTCGGTGTGGTTAGGCTTGCCACAATATTCACAAGTTATACGAGGAGTCACGGCCTGACCAGCTTGAAAATTTTCTTTTTGCTGACCTCACTCACTCTGATTCTCTTTTGGTGGGGCTCCCCTTGATGGAGTTCCTCCTGATTTTTCGGTTATCCTCACTCCCCCATCCCCTCTTCCCATCTTAAGGGGCTGGGTATAATTTTTGGGCAGTTCGGAGGTATTGCTTGGGTTGCCCCTCTTTCTAGCATGAAAGGCTTTGGATTGGGACTTAACATTCTCTACCCTCTGTGTCTTATCCAAGGCATTTTTAAAAGTGGTGATCTGGGCAACTACTAGGGACTCTTGGATTTTCACATTTAATCTTGAATGAATCTCCTTAACGTTTTGCGCACTGTGACCATTAGTTTAGGAGCAAATTTGAAAAGTTTGGTGAATCATTCTTCATACTTGGCCACACTTAGTAACCCTTACTTCAGTCTAATAAAGTCATCCTCCCTTTTTTCTTGTATCATTGGCGGGAGAAACTTGGCATTAAACTCCCTCTCAAAGTTTGCCCAAATCTAGGGGGTTTGCTCTCTCTCCCATTTCGCCTTAATAACATTCCAGCATGAGCGCGCCGCTCCCTCGAACTGGAATACGACGAAGTTCACCTGCCTGTCCTCGACATAATCTAAGGCGGCAAAGATCTCTACCATTCTCTCAAACCAATTTTCTGCCGCTTTAGAATCAGATCCTCCGTAAAACCTGTGAGATTCTGAAATTTTTCTTATTTTTCTAGGCATTTATTTTGTTCCTTTGTGCAAATTTTCTATATTTTCTGTAGCATATGAATTTTCTGGGGAGTTTTGTTAGAAAATATGATTTTAAATCATTTTTTCCAAAAAAAAAAAGTCATTTTCTATGGTAATGGTAGTGTACAGTGGAGGTGGGACCTACTAGGGCGATAAGTGCGATAAATGTACGTAATTTGGGGAAATTTTGTATATAGAGATTATATTACATGGTATTATGAGCTAATTGGAGGTTATTTAGATAAGTAACCTTGGTAAGTAGTAAGATGAGATAAACACAAAAAATTGCCACTTGTCGCTCTCCCATTGGATGTTGGACTTTGACTAGAACTATATCACCTTTTCTAAAATCAATTTTGACCCGCAAAATCATCTCCATTTTCCTCCTCTTAGCCGTGCAACATAGAGAGAAAAGAGAGAAGAGCTTCCAACTTTTGTTCTTCATTTCTTGCTCCAATCTTGCAAACTTACCATTCAAATTCCAAATTCCTCCATAAAAGTGAGTTGATAAGCTAGTTTAAGGTCTTTGGTGGAGCCATTTGTGAAGAAGAATCACTAGCTACCTTGCTTCTTATATTTGATAAGGTGAGTTGTCAAGACATCTTCTCTTTCATGATAATAATGAACAATTAATGGATTCTAGTGGTGAAGCATGTCATCTTGTGGGTTATTTCATGAATTATGGTTGAGTTGTCCAATTTTCCTATTTATTGAGGATTTTTCTGTTTTATATAGTATATTATAGTTAGCCATGGAATGATAGTCTTATATTGAGTAATATAGGGCCTCTATATGTCAATGATGGTTTGTTGCGAAAAATTTCAGCTTTTAGTAGAAAATTTCAGTTTTAGGGTTTTGAATTTTGGGGCTTTGCTATGGTTGGTTATGAACCTTGTAATTGGTTGAAATTTAAGGGTATTGTGACCCTAGTGAGGTGTATTGACTGGCCTACCAACTGTGTTTGCTCTAATGATCGTTTGTGTGAAATTGGTGATGAATGATAGGTTGGAAATGTGAAAATTAAAGGGGAAATGCTGTCCAATGTTATGGAGATTTGGCAATCTTGAGTTGGGAGTGATTTTGGGTAGAATTGAAGAGGTTTTGAGGTTGTTCATACCTAACACCCACTGTCACTCCATTTTACTTCTGAGTTATATTATACTAGTAGCTCATTATAGTAGTTTGACTTGTGTTCGAGTCTCAATGGTGGTTTCTTGCTTATTATAGGTCATGCCGGTGATCCGGGGCCTACGTCTGAAGCAAACTTGTGAACTTGCTTATTTGACTCGGTGAGTGTACCATTATATGGTTTATTGCTTAAATGATTGTTTGTCCTTGTTATGTGAACTTGGTTGGCCTAACTGGGACGAGAGTGTACTTCATCGCTATCGTTCTCTTACCTGTATGACTGTTACTGTTTAACTGCGAAACTGTATTTGTGCATGATTTAACATTGTTTGGGACTATGACCAATGACTTAACTGTGATATCTGAGCTCATACCCTATTGGTGGTTATTCGAGTCGAACCAGCAAGGGTTTGGGCGATTCGATAACCAATTGTGGGGTTACTGTTAGTCGAGTGGAATGTTGTTCCCTCGACCTTGTGGTATACTTGAATATCGCCCCTCTATTACTGTGAGGTGTTCGGGCCCGACAAGGGAAATGTTTGGTGGAAGGAATATGGTGTAAAGTGGAATCTACGGTCTTGTCCCTTTCTTCAAAGGTTGACGAAGTGTCAACAAATATGAGATCAAGTGCGGCAAGTGGAAAGTGGCTCTTGAGAGCCAATTGTATCATTTCATATTGGTTTACTTCTTTATGTGCCTTGGTTAACTATAGTGAAGTATGTTTATACTTGTGTGTCTTCGTGGTACCTCACGAGCGTAAGTTCACCCACGTTACTTTTGTTTTCCTTACAGGAACAACTTTTGGAACAATGTTTTGAGGCGAGTTGAGCTAGTTAGGCATTCTTTTGTTTGTATAGCTCCTCAATTATGAAATGTATTTGGATTCTATGATCCCTTTTGAGTTGTAAAACTTGGAATACAAGGATGTATAAAAGTGTTTCCTCACTTGTATATGTTATATATCGCTTTGGTATGTACTTGCTATATTGGTGATACATGTTACTTGTGTTTAGCTTGGACTTGTGCGAGTATGGGAATCAAACGAGAAAAGAAAAGAATTTGGCAAATTCACTGTTCACCAAATCTGGCCAAGAATCCTACCAAGTTCTGGCCAGATACAAGGCCGGAATCCGGCCAGGGCAATCCGGCCAGTTCTTGGCCGGATTGGCAGGGGTTTTTGACTCCTTTGGTTTGAGCTACTGGCCCCTATCCGGCCTGGAATCCGGTCGGATAGTGACGTGGCCGGCACTGTTCATCCGTGGCTTCATTTTTATTTTTCGTTTTTCGCGACCGTTGAAGCGTTCGAATGCTATGATATCGTTGCGAATGTGTGTTATGAGTGTGATTAGCTTCGTAGTCCTGGCGAGAGTTGGGCAGGCAGTCCGCTAACCCTTTTGGTTCGCCCTAGGGGAAGGTGGGGCTGTCACAAAACCTAGGTGGGGCGAACTTCAGGAACTGCTCTAGGGTTCTATCCTCACCCTCTCATGATTTCTAGGTGGGTTGACCGACTCAAGGCCTTGGCGCTCAACTAGACGTTCATAGACATCAGTTATACGGTTAAGAGTCGTAGCCACTTGGTCACCCCTTCATTTTAAGGATTTTGGTTCGGACCAGTTACTGATCCCTCATCTCTCTCGGGAGTGCGAGGTTGTCGAAACCCACGCCCACGACCCCGTCCATGTCCTCGCCGATCCATTTTTAGTAAGAATCTAAACGCATAATTAAAAGGGGGTAAATAAATATAGAAATTTAAAAGCATATGCAAGTTGCAAGAATACTTAAAATTAAAGCATAATTCTTTACATAAACTAAAAGTCATTTTACAAGTCAAGAGTTCATAAAATAAGTCAATAATGTCAAGTACAGGACATAGGCAACCAAGTGCCTCAAAAATATAGGGGTACATGCAACAAACTACAAAAGGCCTCAAGGCGAGGATCACCTCTTCTATGTCCTTAGCTAAAATCAAAAGATCGGAAGATCACTAGTCTAAGTGGACCGAACTAGTAGACCCTAGACCCTTAGAAGGATCCTTCTCGGGCTCCACCTCCATGGGCTCCATCTCCACCTCATCACTAGGGGTAACATCCCCAAGTCCTCCTATTGATCGGCCATGACCCCACACTCCGTTAGAATACTGTCCACACGGTCTCTCACCTCCTTCACAATCCGAATAAGGCGCCCATCGATCGCCTGAACCTGAGCTTGAGAGGCGTCAGCCCTCTGACACTCCTCGAGAACCCTAGTCTCCGCCTCCTAAATCCTAATGGCTTGGGCCTCCATAGTGGCCCTCATCACCTCCCTCTCTGCTCGAGCTACCCTGAGATCATGGGTCAACTGTCTCCTCGTCAACTACCCCTAACACCACGTGGTTAGGGTAGGAGAACCTCTCAAGGCATAGGCACGTTTTAACCCGCCTGGCGGGTGACCACCGAAGAGGGGGTCAGCCTCCGACCATGCGAAATCGAATCACTGGGGGAGATCCCTCGATCCTATCACTGTCGCTGCCACTGTCCATTTCCTACAAACAACCCACAAGATTCAAGGTTAGGTCCTTAAAATCACTGGTGGCACCCAAAAACTCTAATTTAAGATTTATCACGAATTTCTATGACCGAAAAGTTCACGACTCGGAACTCCTAATATTATTCTAGGTATTTCAAACCTAGCGCACTTTGATACAACTGTGACGCCATCACCTCTCCCTAGGGCGGGCCCTAGGGTATCAGCGGAGCGCCTGCCCAACTCTCATCAGGACTCACGCACTCATTCAAACTTAATAGAGATCCACAAGTCAACCAAAAATGTAGGATTAAAGGAATACTTCAAATATACATGCCAAATTCTTCTAAAGCTACCATTTACAATTACAATTCATAACCCCAAATATAACAAAGTTTACACTTCAATTGTCTCAAATGTCGCATAAAAGGATTACTATGTTCAACCAAAACTGCTAGTCTAGAGTTCCCAACTTTCACTTCCAAAACCTGTTAAGAAAAACAACTTAGGGTGAGCTAATGCTCAGTGAGGCTAAGAAAATCAATCAAGCAAGCAAGTAGCATGAACTACATTGATTAGCACATTTAAAAGCGACTTAACATGAATTTCATATAGTGAGCAAGTAGGAAGTAAAACACAAGTAGAAAGAATACAGGAGCTCTCACGTCTCGTCCTGTTCTAGCCATCTTTGTTTGACCCTCCATCAATTCAAGTAGCAATACATCCGTAGAGCTCCACTTACTTCCTCCATCCACCATATCACCCACTCGGATCCGGAACCAAATAAGCACGAGGTGGCAATACTATTCGAGTATGCCAAGAAAGATCTCAAAAGATCAAACTATAAAATTTTCCAAGATTCACCAAACTTCTCGACCAAACCCTCGTCGACTCGAGTTATGAGGTTAGCCAATGGGTTGGGACGTCTCCACAAGTATAATTGGTCGATGAGATAACGCTCCAATCGACTTAGAATCGATCATAGCACTGAGTCGAGATGAGAGGCACCTCTCACCCGAATGGGTGTGGTACATGCTACCGTTCAGTGCTCATGTGACGCCCCCGCTTCTCCCAAGGGCGAACCCTAGGGTATCGGAGGGACGCCTGCCTAACTCGCGCCAGGACTCGAAACACAAAACTAATAAAACAATATTAAACCAAAAGAGAACTGTTTATAGTATATACAACCACCAAAAGTTCTATTTACATCTTCAAAAGTATCGAGTCAAACCACTCTAATATACTATAACCACAACCAGTAGAAGATAGACCCTAAGGAGGGTTCTTATACAAACCACCAAAACAAAAACAAACATACTATATGTTCAACTATTACAATCAAACCTAACTATACTAGTGTACGTGCCAAAAGTCCCCGCGTCGGCCCCTGCTAAGGAAAACAAAAGGAAAGGGGTAAACTATATGCTTAGTAAGTAAACAGGGGCGAAAGCATAAATTTCACGTAACAACAGTTACACAGTAAGAGTAAAGCAAAAGCAGAAAAGTAACATCACATAATAAGGATACAGGTGGCTCCAAAGCCAATTCATGTGCCATGTATGATCTTCTGCCGACACTCCGTCGACTACAATTAATGGTCCGTAGAACTTCACTTGTACTCCCACCGTACACCTCATCACCCTCTCTGGCCAGGCACGTCACAAACTTGCTCGAGCGAACGAAATTGAGCTTGGTTCACAAGCTCGGGTCACAAACTTGGTCTACATAATCGGTGAACCGGATTCACAAACTTGGTGACCTCAACCAGGTTGGACTGACTTCGACCAAGCCCTAACCGGCTCGAATAGTCCATCTAAGTCATGAGATCGGGCCCCAAACTCACAAACTTCACAAAATTTATTCAAAAGTCACCCCGAGCCACAATCTCAAGGGGTTTAGTTCCAAAATGATTCATATACATATGTCATGTACAAATATGTGCGCAAACTAGGGTTTAGGTCGAGTGCGATAAAGTACACCCTCGCCTAGGTACCCTTTTCATACATATCGAAACACATAAGCAACTAATACGTAAGAGCGGCCTGAATACTTACTCAACGAACAAAAGAGCAAAAGTTCGAAATTTGTGCCGCGAGGAGTAGCTAGTAGGCCCCACCAGCTCCACCTAACTCACCACCGTCTGAAATAGAAGATTACGTCACATAATATCATAAACGGCTACTAATATGCCTAAAACAGGCAAAACGGCAAAATCGGCACATACGAGTGCGGAAACGGCACACGGAAACGGGAATGGCGGCCTAGCCATTTTGCAGTCAAAACTGTTTTGAGCCTAATCGAAGCTATGAGTGTCGGATCAAGGTATCTGAGGTACCGTTGCAAAGCTAAGAGAAAAGTCTATAACTTTCATGAAGACCCCTAACTCCGGATATGAACAGAGGTGGGTCGAAAGTGCAGAAAACCGTTCCAGGAATTCGCACTCCAAAGTAACTGACAGGGTACGTTTACTGGACTATAACTCCCAACTCACAAATCCAAATCAGGAAATTCCAAAGGCATTAGAAAGCTGAGACATAAGGCTAAAACTTTGATGTTTTGGCCAAGACCTGAATCCACTCAGAACAGAATGAAATTTGAGTGTCAAAGTATCCGTCAGAACTGTCCAGATTCAAAGGCAGTTCTGACGATTGATCTTGTTTGGGTCATAACGGAAGCTACGGAAATCGGATTTCGATGCACTTTATACCGTTTCGAAGCCAAAATCAAGATCTACATTTATTATGAAGGAGTCACCACCCAGATCATACGGTATCAAAACCGAAAAAGTCACGGGCAGAAGCTAAACTAAAAACGCACAGAACCTGATGTTCAAAACAGGCTTGAGTATTTCATCTATAACTCATGATAAACTAATCCGTTTGACCTGAAATTTTACAGGAATATTCAGGACTTAAGAGACTACAATGTTGAAGAAGGCCACTCAGTCCAATTTCGAGTGTAACTACGTCAAAAATGTAACATACTACACCAGAATCGCAAAACAGGTTCACAAACCGTATTCTAGTACAAACATCATAAAACAGCCTACATAAGTCCAAATCCAGAAATTCCAAAGCCATACGAAAGCTTAGAAACAGGGCTACATTTCATTAGAAGACTAGAACAACCAATTCTGAAGCAATTCCAGCCAAAACAACCAATTACAGGCGCAATTCTTACATTCGGGTAAAACCAGGACAGCAAGGGTAATTTTGACTTTTCTCATTCTACGCTACTCCGATTGACCTGAAATTTTGCATGCACCTCTAAAATGTCATTCCCTACAACTTGCATGTTTTAAGATAAGGCCAATTCGGCCTCTAAACAGGAGATACAAAACCGGACAGAATTGAAGGGTATGAAACCCTAGTCTTCCAAATTTCCCTCCAAACCAAAAAGTGCTTGCAATTAACAATCATTTACACCTACTAGTCTCATTTTAGGCCATTGCCAATCATCATACAAGGCCACACCATCAAATTCATATATAAACAGAAAAATCACCAATAAATAGAAAACTTCACCACTTCATCCAAAATCAAGAAATAAACCACAAAATTCAACATTTTAACTACCACTAAGCACAAATTAAGCTTCATTAGGTGAAGGAGAAGGTTCATTCACTACTCACCTAGTAAAACAAGAGAGGGAGAGTTGCTTGTCACCTTAGCTTCCCCAAACACTTCACCAAACAACTCACTAACACCTAATGAAGAGGTTTTATGGAGTAGAAACAAGTTTAAGTGATTGTTTTGGAGGATTTGAGCTAGATGGAAGCCAAAACTTTGAAGAGTTTTCTTTCTTCCTTTGCTAGAGAAGGTCGGCCAAGATGGAAAAGAAAAGAGTGAATTTTTGGTAATTTTTGAGATATTTTAACCAAATGGTAAGACAAGGAATAGTAGTCTTACTTAAGGACTAATCCAAGGGTGACACTTGTCACCTCCATTAATGCAAGTCTATCACTTTGTTCCCTCTCACTCTAATCCATAAAGTATCCTTTAATTATCTCTTAGCACCCGATAAATTAAACCCAGTATCCGAAACTTAACCTAATCGGCCGAATTTTTCCGAACTTACCGCACTAGTGGGTCCCACGCCCGCTATACGTTCTTAATTTCTCAAAAACTAACCGATACTAGAAAAATAATCTAAAATCTATATTTACTCATAAAAATTATCTGGGGAATTTTTCTAATAAAGAAAACGTGGAAAAAGGCGGGCGATAAATAAAATTCCACTTAAGCTTTCTAATATTGTAACACTAGAGGTTTGCTAATACAGAGTTTGCCAACCATTTTCAAACTTGTTAAACCTTTGTAAACTATAACGAATCCTATTTTTCTCTTGTGCTAAAACACACACTAGAATACCGCATAAACTAGGGTTTTATCATAAGTAAAGTTAGGGTTTTCAATCTTAACCAAGCTTAGGGTTTCTCCTTAGCCCTAAAACCTTAATTTCACCACACCGAATAATAAATGACCCTAATATCAACTTACGAACTGACTGGGGCCTCACAGCTCACGAGTTAAAAGCATGTTCGAGTACAAGTGCAAGTCATACACATTCATATAACAAGTAGCAATTATTCAAGAGGGAGAGGACGAGGGCGATAAAGTACACCCTTGTCTCGACAAGTTCACAAATCACAAGAATCGCATAGCACTTGTACAAGTATCATTTCAATCAAGGTAACATGAAGCATGCGCTTGACACTCACCAAAAGTCAACAGCAAAGCGAGAGCAAAAAGCAAGAGGCCAAACGAGCTCTTCGATTTCCACGTGATCACCTGAAACATGCACAATTACTATTACCTAGGTATTCGACCAAGGCTAATAAGAGAAAACAAAATCCCCTTACTACCCTCACTCAAGAGACTCAAGCTCAGGTCAATTTAAAAAAGAAACTTTCTCACTTAACCACTAAAATAATATTCAAGGACGACTCAAAGCCATTTTCGAGTCAAGTCGTAGCAAGGATTTTCGATTTCAAAAGAGGAGTACCACGCTTAATTTTTCACACGAAAATCGAAGAAAGGTATTAAAATGTTTTCATTGTCTTAAAACTTCTAATCCTATGCCCAAGTTTTAGAATATAAGTGAGCGTTCACGTTTTCTAAACTAATGAAGTTAAAATCCACCAAAAATATCACTTATTTCGTAGTAAATATGGGAGGTCAAAGCTTCAAGTTTCAAATATGAACCTTGTGAAATTTCTCAAGAATTACTCTAGCTAAAATGCTCAATTTATGGTCTATTTCATGGAAATCGAGGGCATAAGACTAGTAGGTGAAAATCTTATTCGGAGCCAAAGGAAACAAACTAGTTTCACTTGAAGCTTGGCCAACTTCCAAACAATCAAGTTTTCCGATCCAAGTCAAGAAAAATCTCATGTGCTCGGTGAAATCCATTTCTCAAGTATGAAAGGGGTGCAAATAATCAAGGAAGTTAAGCTTGAGACCTAGAAAATGTTTCCAAACCACTTTTAAACTTTTGCCATTTTATAAAGAAAATTTTACTTTTTGCAATATTTTTTGAAAAATCATAACTTGAGTTCCCTAGGTCTAAAATTTGCAAATCTTATACCATTGGAAAATAGACTCAATGAACTAAAACTCTCTAGAAGACACCTTTTCAGATTCAAATCAGAAATCGGTCAAATCTTAGCTCCATATCGCTGCTTCGGTAAAAACGGGGCAAAACAGTCTTGAATTTCAGTGAATTTTGAAAATTTATCAAAATTCATAGGAATCTAATTAACCACTGAAATTTATATCACTAAAAGGAATTCAAGTATAGTTTCAAACGCAAAAACAGAACTCAATTTGCATTTTTCTATACCAAGATACAATAGTTTTTCGAAAGCTGGTTTTTGAAACATGAAACACAAAATTCCAACTTTGGAACACCCGACACAGTTTCTAATTCAGGTCATAACTAAGGCTACACAAGTCCAAAATTAGCGTGGTTTACAACTAGATTCAAAATACTAAAAATCACTAGAAGAAACTATCTTCAAATTCATTTTTTAAGGAGAGTGAAATCGAGTTACAAACTGTAGATGTGCTTGTCTCATGGTTAAAATAGTAAGGGAAAACAACCAACTTTGCCGGTTCACTACAACTCATAGAAAATGAACTAGCATGTGTATACCGTTAGAAAGCCCTCAGAGTCTAATTTCACATGCCACAAACAGCACTTGATTTCAACTCGTATACGAAAAATTACATTCTGTTTAGTGCACACTAGTCAGCTGCCTTGCTCAAAAATTTTCAGGTTTGTTTTCCTCCCTTAAGCTTAACTTTAACTCATTCAAATGAAGTGATTTTTGGAAGATAAATTACACACACATAACCCAACATGTAGCAAGCATTTTTACATCCATTTAACCACAAATTTCGAAATTAAAACATGGGAATCACTCTAGCAAAATTCGGACAGCATCCTTTCTTCTCTCTCTCCAAATTTTCTTCCCAAACTCTCACACCAAAACCAAGTTAGAATTCACCATAACAACAACCAACAACCAACAAACAAGAAATCCTCAAGTCCACTACCTAATAATCCTCCTCAAAGCATCTTCCTAAGAGCAAGTCAAGAAAACAAGAATATCCTCAAGGCATGCTACCTAATGTCAAGGTTCATAGAACCCTTCAACAACCCCAAGTTTATCTAGCTAAAAATTAGCTAAAGGATGAAAGAAAAATTAGAGCTTGGAGAGGTTACCTTCCTCCAAGGGTAGTAAGAAAAACCTCAAGAAACCAAGCACTAAACCTCCAAGAATCTTCCCTCCATCAAGTCTTCTACCAAACTTGAAGATGACCCAAGGTGTGAGGAAGGTTGGAGCAAGTTTAGTGAGCAAATTGGAGAGGATGAAGATGAAATTTTTCTTGGCTAAAGGGGGAGGGAGGTTCGGCCATGTGAGGGAGGAAGAGAGAGTGATTTTGTTTGATTTTTGTGATGTGAGAGGATGTAAGAAAGAAGTGACATAAAGCCATTTTTTATGGTGCAACAGTCAACATGTGAATAGTAATCCATTAATACTCTTAATTGAATTTAATTCAAGTCACTCATCTCTAATTTCTCAATTAACTTTTCTTAGTCTATAATTGATCATTCTTAACTCTCCAAGACCACTACACTCTTAGACCAAATATTGCCTCGGAAAACGTGTTTTCTCAAATTTTCACTAATTGGGCGACAGAAAAATTAAGTTTAAGGGCAATTGTGTTAAAAATATAAAATGAGGTAATGTACCATGTAGATGTAATTAAAATAAATGAAATAAATTAATTAGAGTAAATGAATAAATAAATAAATAGATAAGCCAATAAAAGAAAATTTCGAGTCCTCGCAATATGTTTTAGGGGGCATGTTTTATATTTATCCCAATAGGCAATGCGCGTTTATGCCTCCTAGTACACAACCTAAACATCAAAACATATAGAGTCCTCTCGCATTGTTCACTGTTTTTTGGACCAATGTGTATGTGTATATCACACATAAAAAATTCTTTTAGTCTATTGTCATAAACTTATATTAAGCGTACTAGAGAAAGGTAAGAGCATTGCTGCTGTGATGGATAAGTTGTACTTTTGAATTTTTACCTGCAGCACCCATTGTACATGTAGCGACTAAAAGTATTCAGGCAAAGGGTGTGCTCTTCATACTGGTTAATATCCTCATACCTACCAAAGAATTATACTCATTAGTGCCTAACTAGAAGATAGCAAGTGTTTTTTTGTAGTTATTATGTTTTAGAAACATACCAAGTAAATGTCAAATTGAACAAGTATAGCAGGAAATGTGAAGGAAATTCTCATATAGGATAGCAGCCCTAAAATTTTCCTACCCTTTATCATAATGTCAGTAAAATGAATGTCAATTAAATTTTGTGATGATTAAACAATGAATTGAATATTGGAACAGCATTACTTTTGCTTATTGCTTAATTATGATTTTCCTTGGAACAAAATCCTGAAAAGGAAAAGAATAACTCAAATTTACCATGTATTTCCAAGTACCAAGGATACAAACTTGAAGAATCTAATTTGAAATGAAAAAGATAAAAATGTTTCATAGAAAAGATGCAATTACAGCATTAGCTTCTCCAATCAACCTATTAACCTATAAAAGTTCCATCACCGAATTACTCACAGAGATGTTGGTTACCAGATTAGACGGCTGCTGTACAAGTCAATGTGCTTTGCTTTTTGTATATGTTGGAATAATATTAACAAAACACAGAAAACCTTTAATAGAGTTTTGTAAGTTTAAGAAAGTTCTACCTTCCACATAGAAGGACCTTATTGAGCCAAGTATCAAAATGGAGAACACAAGGATCAATACAAGTAGATTCAAGGAGACTTGTATTGTGATCAGTTAGATTCATGGAGACTCGTATTGTGAGTTGCAGCTCCTGAACCAACTATGAGGCAACCCCTCATCCTTGAGAGGGGCCAATGCTCATCCCATTTGATAATGGTAAGTCCCATCCCTGCTTGACTGGACAGATAGCCGCCAAACAACAATATCAACCTCAGGATACATAAGCATGAGGGTTACCCATGCTCCATGATCCCAACCCCGCTTCTTATCCTCCTCCACTTGATTGAAACCCGACTCTATGAGCAGGTTCTTTACCTTCTTTGCCAATTCTGGGGCATCTGGATCTCCTGATGCTAGATACTTCATATGGATTTAAGAGTGAGAATGATTTGAGCAAACCTTTAGGAAAAACATAAACTTGACTGTCTGATATTTGTATTTAACATATGTCAATCTATATTGTCGGGTGCTCCTAATGCTGTTGCCGTCACATTAAACGAGGATTGCTAGCTGTCCAAATTCATTATCGTGATCAGCTTTCTCAAATGCATATTACCAAAATCAACCAAAAATACATAGCATCTATTCTGCAGCAAATGTTTGATTACTGTTTGTGGAGGAGAGTATTTCGTCAACTCAGATGGCTATATAATTGTCGAGGAATTGCAACTTGAAATTGTGGCGACTGCAGATCCCAGATCCATTTTATAGTTATTCAATCCATTTTGTGTCATTCAACAGTAACTCAGTAAATTCATAAATGATATAACCTCTATATTAAGGCAAAAAACCTAGCTTGCTTTGGAACTATTAACCTTGTACACTTTCAACCCTTTAACTATTGTATATACTTTTAGCCCCCTATGCCTGAAAACGTATATTTCTAACCCCATCAATTTCAACTATTACTCCTAACGAAATGTATCTCAAAATGACATAATTTTGATTATTTTCAATCCTCCAATTACATGGAATCACTGTTGCAACTACTACACGTCGATCAACGACTATTTATTGTTGTTGATCAATAATTGACCACTACTTTAGTGCTATCAAATTTAGATAAAACTATATTTTTAAACTCTATTTTTTCGAATAAATTCCAAATCTAGACTCAATGAATCTTGTTAGTTCTGAATAGATTTTTACTTGTGTATTGTGCATAGTGTAGTTTTCGTTGGTTTTAACGACTTGAATGGACAAAAGGGTCAAAAGTATACGCTATTAGAAGTTGGAGGGTTAAAAATATACAAATAATAATTGGATGACTAAAAGTGTACTGACTTAATAGTTTGAGAGTCAATCAAACCATGTTGTGGTTTGCAGTGAAATGAAAAATGAATTAAAGTCATCCAAATTGGTGGAGAATGAATTACACACATTTGAAAGCTAGTGAAGGAAAGTAATTTGGTAATTTCAGTTGTGAACTGCACACTTGAAAGTGAGGGTAGAAAGGTAATTTAGTAATTTTAATTTTCTTTTTCTTTTTCTTTTTTCTTCTTCATGTTTTTTCACTTTGCTCCTTCTCCACTTAACTGCTAGTGCAGAAAACTAGAAGCCATATTTTGGTAAAGCACACACTTATGTTTCATTAAGATGTGTAATTTGAGTGTATAGGTTACTAACTATACAATTAAATTATTGCAAGTTGTTGTAATGCCTTATCGTGATAGAAATGAAAGAAAATGTAAATGGGCTATAAATAGCATTCAAGAAAGGCCACGTTTCGGTCCGCTTTATGGTAATAGTTTTTCTAATAAAAACTAGGTTAAAGGATGTTTTCAACTTGAGTTATAGATCAAACTTTTTCTTTGGTTGGTCAACCTTTGTCTAGTAGGTTGCCTAACAGCATATTATTTCAAAATTTCCAATCTTGCTTTCCTCTTCAAGTACTTTCCTTCATAATTTCTGATTGCTATATGTGTATATATACACACATATACACATATACATACATACACATATTTTACTGGTACATTGTCAATCATCCTTCATTTAAAGGCTCCATTAAAGCATACACCAAGCACTAATCTATGCTACATATATTTTAGGAGCTTTGTTTTTTCGCTTGCAGTGAATTCTTATCATTTTATGTGATAGATGATTACCCTTTTCCATTTACATTTTAAACTTTCCACTTTCCTTTCTTTCTTTATGAATGGCAGTGGGAGACTGAAGCCTACGGACACGTGGCCTGCACGGAAGAAATGGGTCTGAGAAAATATGGAACGGGGACAGGAATTGGAAACTTATATCCTCCTGCCATAAATGGATTGGGTTCGCAGGTGGACAACCCCACGCCGTACCCCACCTCCAATGAATATATAAATATACAATGTATATCTATCCATGTACATGGAACAATAAATAGATGATAGAACTTCGCTTGAAATTCAAACAAGAAATTTAATGTTTTACTTGACTAATTTATCTAATTTTAGACTAGTTTAACATGGTTCTAGAAGTTCATTTTTTAAGTCATTTTAAAGTTACATAATTTCATTGGACAGTTTAATGTAGTTATCGCGGTTGGATTTGAGATTTTCTTGCAATTGAACTACTAATTAATATGACAAAAAAAATGGTGGCAAGGGTTGCTGTTAAGGCTGTTGAATCTGAGGATGTGCATATAGCATAGTGTTACTAGCCTTTGGAAATTGGATAGTAGTACTACGCCATATGAGGAATATTCAAAGGGGAAATTACAAATATTTATATGTTGCTGTAATAATTTTGAGAGTTTTTGAATTTTTGGACAAGATAGTATAATAAATTGATCATATGATAATCCTTTGTGATTAAATGATATATTGAAGTGTCAATTGGAATTAATAGATGTAAAAAGTATGAAGGAAAAAAAAATTGTAGCTGCTACCCACGAGCAGTTGCAGGGACAGTGGCGCTGGAGCGGGGACAAGAAAAGTTTTTGTGGCATGGGCAGGGGATGGAGAATAGGAGTGTTCATTTTTTTTTTTTTTGAAAAATCGAGAAATCGAATGATCCGATTTAGATCGGATTTCAGATTTCAATAATATGAAGTTCAAAAAAATCAAAATATGTTTAATAAAATGGTTCGAAAATGGATATTAAAATTACATTACCGGTTGAATTATCAAAATTTTTATAATATAATGACACACATACACACACACACATAAATATATATTACTAAATAAAAGAGTAAATCTTAATTCTATTACTAAATTCCAATTAGTAGTTACTTAACTATTCTTGGAAGTCAATTTTTGGTGGAAGTTGACATGTTGGAATTTAGCTTGACAATTAAATTTAAAATTCTTGTTTATTTCAATGTTGTTTAAGAATTAAGACTATGAAGTAAGACTTAGAATTATGAACCTATTTTTTTTTGGCATATCATGTTTGTCTGAGTTACGTTGATTGAATATTATTGGAAAAACAAATGGAATATTATTTTGTTACAACATTTTTTTGGAGAAAATAAATTTTTTAACTCACTACTAACATTTCGAATTTTGGATATTACGGAATTATCAGTTCTATGATCAATTTACCAAACTAAAATTTGGACGGTAATAGAATATTGGTCTTAAAAAATCAATTTTTGAATTACTGAAATTTTTTTACCGAATTTCTAATTATCGCCAATGAACACCGGCAGTCCACCTCAAACCAAACTTGTTGTCATCCCTAGTACATGACAACCAATAAAATATCTTTCTTCAAACCTCCACCAAACACACAAGAATGTATAATGCTTTTACATAATAGATTTTTGTAAGTTTCCATTCAAATTGAAAGAAGACAAATACATAATTTATGATCATCCAATTATACAATGTAGTTCACTTTTTTTTCTTTCTTTTGACTTTCAAATTCAAGAATGAAAAGCCTTCAAAAAAACACGAACACTTCAAAATCCAAAATGTTAAACAAAAATCTACAAATCAACCAGTTTCTTTCCCGTTCTCTAGCTAGTTTCCTTCTTTCTAGCCAAGATACTTACTTAAGTTTAGCACTAATCTATTTACCCTGTAATTTACATTTACGTTCTCATACTCTCAAAGATACCCATCTCCACACACCAAAAAAAAAAGGCTAATGAATGTAGAATGTCGTTATCCTAGAAAGAAAACCCACAAATTTATTGACTACCATTATCATGAACGTCACTTGGGAGCCTAGTGTTGTCGACCTTGGTCGATCAATCCTTGGTTTTGATGATTAACAAACCAAAATGTAGATTTGGGCTAATGTTTTTATGTGAGCAATTTGTTAGAACAGATTCTTGTGGCACAAAAGAAAAAGCAAAAATAGGGCACTCATGTCGGACGTCCGAAGGGAAGCTATCGGACATCCGAAAGGTTGAAGAACATCAAGAAGAAAACTCTGTCGGACGCTCGTGAGAAAGCATCGGAGGTCCGGAAGGATCGGACGCACGCCTCGGACGCACATCGATCGCATCGGACGTATGAGAAATTTCGCAAAGATTTGATGACTCTCTGACGACGTTCGGACGCAGGGTTCGGTCATCCGACAGGTGGTTCGGACGTCCGACAGGCCAACGGCTAGTTTTGACAGCATTTAATCTTTGACCGTTGGAGAGTCTTTTGGAGCCATTTTTCACCTTCTATAAACACCCCAAAGCACAAGAAGACAAGGGACTTTTGCCAACACAAAATACAAGCTTACAAGTGAGATTTTTGAGTAGAAAGATTCTTTGTTGGTTGTATAAGGGGTTGGGAAAGTTGGGTTGTTAGGTTGCTCAAGTGAAGGTTACTCTCTAGGAGGAGTAAAACCTTGGTGAAGGTGAACCTATCGCTTGAAGTGGTAAAACCTTGGTGAAGGTTGCCTCATTTGTATAAAATAGTTCTTAATTGGGTGATTGATCTTTCAAGTGTAGGTTGTTGAGGGTTAACTAGAATAGTTGTAAAACTCCTTGGCTCAACCAAAGAGTGTTTGGGGTGAGGAAGGAGTGAGCCTTCACTTGTACATCTTGGTTAGCATCGCCATCTATTGAAGAGCCTATTGGATTGATATTTGGTTTGCATTTCTTATCTTTTCTCTTTAATTAAATTTTCTTTATTGTGCTTAAATTTGATATATCTTTGTGCATCATTGTGAAATTGTTTGTACTCATTGGGTTGCACCAGGCCTTACAATTGGTATCAGAGTTTGGTCTCTTTTGATCAAGCTTAACCGCTTAGAGTAAAGATCATGGCAACCATAAAAGTTTCTTTTTTAGAAGGGCAATCTATTGATGGACCACCTATGTTTAATGGTTCTCATTTTAGCATGTGGAAACAAAAAATGATGATTTTCTTACAATCCGTTTATATTGAATTATGGTATGTGGTAGAAGATGGTCCTTATGAAGCCAGAATAATTGACTCTACCACTAATTTGAGTAGATTAAAGACTAGACAAGAATTGAATGAAAAAGACAAGATATATCTTTCTTTGAATGCCAAGGCCATGTATATATTGTGCATTGCATTAGATGTAAATGAATCTAGTAGAATTAAAGGTTGTAAATCAACTAAAGACATTTGGGATAAATTGTGTGAATTTCATGAAGGTAACCAAGATATTAAAGAACAAAAGAAATCTTTACTTGTTTCTCAATATGAATTTTTCAAAATGCATCCTCTTCAAAATGTTGATAAGATGTGTAGTAGATTTTGTGACATTATTCAAGATCTTAAATTGCTTGGAAAAGAATATTTTTTGGGTGAGAAAAATAGAAAGATTTTGAATGCCTTGCCAAAAGAATGGGAAAATAAAATAAATGCTATAGAAGAGGCAAAAGATTTAAATTCTATGTCCATTGAATCTCTTGTGAATTCTCTAACCTCTTATGAATTAAAGCTCAAATCCAAAGTGCAAGAGGAAGAAAATGCAAGAATGTATAAGAGAGGCATAGCTTTCAAAGCATCTCAAGTGAGGGATAACTCATCCTTCATGGGTAGTGAAAACATGGAACTGGACAACGATATAACTCCTCTCTTCAAAAGTCTCAAGAAGATCTTCAACAAGAGAAGTTCAAGAGGAGATTGCAAAATTACATGGGATGAATGCAATTCAAAAGAAGGAAAAGAAGAGTTGGCCCAAATGGCACTAATGGCCTTTGGAGAAGATGAGGTAAATTCTTATCACTCTTCTAGTGATGAAGATAATAGTATGCGATTTCTTATGATTAAAATGCATAAAAATTTGAGAGAATCTTATGCTAAAAATAAAGATTTGAAAACAAAAATAAATGCTTTGTTGAAAGAAAACTCCAATCTTTTTCAAGAAAACAAATGTTTGAAAAAGGAAAATGATGATTTGAAGAAATGTAAAATGGCTTTTGATTGCAAAAATAATTTGAAAAAGAAGTTGGAAGAGAAAACAAAGTTTTATGAAATAATGTTGGAGGAACAAAATTTGTTAAAGAAAAGAATTAATGACTTGAACGAGTTTTTCCAAAATGAAAAAGAAAAGTTTTCTCAAACAAAAGAAAGAAAATCTTTTCAAGGCACAAATAAGTTTGCTATGATAAGAGGTAAGGGAATTAGTTGCATTAAATCCACCTATGTGCAAAATACTTCTATCATGTGTCACTTTTGTTGCAAATTTGGACATATGCAAAATGATTGCTATGTAAAGAAAAATATGAGAAAAGGCATGAAATCCATGTGGATTGCTAGATCATGTCGTATTAACTTCCAAGAACCATATAAAGAAAGGGTACCAAATGAAATTTCTCATATTTAGGTACATCATGAAGATTTGATCCAAGAAGTGCTAAATGGTTGTAAGTACATTTGAAAATTTTGATATTCAATATGGTCTTGATTTGAAAAATAAAGGGGGAGTTTGTTTTTTTTGATTGATGCCAAAAGGGAGAGTAGGATTTATTGAAATTTCTTTGTATGTTGGCACTTTCTAGGGGGGAGCTTTATTTGAACTTATTTGATAAAAGAAATCTTCATTTTGTTTGTCATCATAAAAAAGGGGGAGATTGTTGACCTTGGTCGATCAATCCTTGGTTTTGATGATTAACAAACCAAAATGTAGATTTGGGCTAATGTTTTTATGTGAGCAATTTGTTAGAACAGATTCTTGTGGCACAAAAGAAAAAGCAAAAATAGGGCACTCATGTCGGACGTCCGAAGGGAAGCTATCGGACATCCGAAAGGTTGAAGAACATCAAGAAGAAAACTCTGTCGGACGCTCGTGAGAAAGCATCGGAGGTCCGGAAGGATCGGACGCACGCCTCGGACGCACATCGATCGCATCGGACGTATGAGAAATTTCGCAAAGATTTGATGACTCTCTGACGACGTTCGGACGCAGGGTTCGGTCATCCGACAGGTGGTTCGGACGTCCGACAGGCCAACGGCTAGTTTTGACAGCATTTAATCTTTGACCGTTGGAGAGTCTTTTGGAGCCATTTCTCACCTTCTATAAACACCCCAAAGCACAAGAAGACAAGGGACTTTTGCCAACACAAAATACAAGCTTACAAGTGAGATTTTTGAGTAGAAAGATTCTTTGTTGGTTGTATAAGGGGTTGGAAAAGTTGGGTTGTTAGGTTGCTCAAGTGAAGGTTACTCTCTAGGAGGAGTAAAACCTTGGTGAAGGTGAACCTATCGCTTGAAGTGGTAAAACCTTGGTGAAGGTTGCCTCATTTGTATAAAATAGTTCTTAATTGGGTGATTGATCTTTCAAGTGTAGGTTGTTGAGGGTTAACTAGAATAGTTGTAAAACTCCTTGGCTCAACCAAAGAGTGTTTGGGGTGAGGAAGGAGTGAGCCTTCACTTGTACATCTTGGTTAGCATCGCCATCTATTGAAGAGCCTATTGGATTGATATTTGGTTTGCATTTCTTATCTTTTCTCTTTAATTAAGTTTTCTTTATTGTGCTTGAATTTGATATATCTTTGTGCATCATTGTGAAATTGTTTGTACTCATTGGGTTGCACCAGGCCTTACAATTGGTATCAGAGTTTGGTCTCTTTTGATCAAGCTTAACCGCTTAGAGTAAAGATCATGGCAACCATAAAAGTTTCTTTTTTAGAAGGGCAATCTATTGATGGACCACCTATGTTTAATGGTTCTCATTTTAGCATGTGGAAACAAAAAATGATGATTTTCTTACAATCCGTTTATATTGAATTATGGTATGTGGTAGAAGATGGTCCTTATGAAGCCAGAATAATTGACTCTACCACTAATTTGAGTAGATTAAAGACTAGACAAGAATTGAATGAAAAAGACAAGATATATCTTTCTTTGAATGCCAAGGCCATGTATATATTGTGCATTGCATTAGATGTAAATGAATCTAGTAGAATTAAAGGTTGTAAATCAACTAAAGACATTTGGGATAAATTGTGTGAATTTCATGAAGGTAACCAAGATATTAAAGAACAAAAGAAATCTTTACTTGTTTCTCAATATGAATTTTTCAAAATGCATCCTCTTCAAAATGTTGATAAGATGTGTAGTAGATTTTGTGACATTATTCAAGATCTTAAATTGCTTGGAAAAGAATATTTTTTGGGTGAGAAAAATAGAAAGATTTTGAATGCCTTGCCAAAAGAATGGGAAAATAAAATAAATGCTATAGAAGAGGCAAAAGATTTAAATTCTATGTCCATTGAATCTCTTGTGAATTCTCTAACCTCTTATGAATTAAAGCTCAAATCCAAAGTGCAAGAGGAAGAAAATGCAAGAATGTATAAGAGAGGCATAGCTTTCAAAGCATCTCAAGTGAGGGATAACTCATCCTTCATGGGTAGTGAAAACATGGAACTGGACAATGATATAACTCCTCTCTTCAAAAGTCTCAAGAAGATCTTCAACAAGAGAAGTTCAAGAGGAGATTGCAAAATTACATGGGATTAATGCAATTCAAAAGAAGGAAAAGAAGAGTTGGCCCAAATGGCACTAATGGCCTTTGGAGAAGATGAGGTAAATTCTTATCACTCTTCTAGTGATGAAGATAATAGTATGCGATTTCTTATGATTAAAATGCATAAAACTTTGAGAGAATCTTATGCTAAAAATAAAGATTTGAAAACAAAAATAAATGCTTTGTTGAAAGAAAACTCCAATCTTTTTCAAGAAAACAAATGTTTGAAAAAGGAAAATGATGATTTGAAGAAATGTAAAATGGCTTTTGATTGCAAAAATAATTTGAAAAAGAAGTTGGAAGAGAAAACAAAGTTTTATGAAATAATGTTGGAGGAACAAAATTTGTTAAAGAAAAGAATTAATGACTTGAACGAGTTTCTCCAAAATGAAAAAGAAAAGTTTTCTCAAACAAAAGAAAGAAAATCTTTTCAAGGCACAAATAAGTTTGCTATGATAAGAGGTAAGGGAATTAGTTGCATTAAATCCACCTATGTGCAAAATACTTCTATCATGTGTCACTTTTGTTGCAAATTTGGACATATGCAAAATGATTGCTATGTAAAGAAAAATATGAGAAAAGGCATGAAATCTATGTGGATTGCTACATCATGTCGTATTAACTTCCAAGAACCCTATAAAGAAAGGGTACCAAATGAAATTTCTCATATTTAGGTACATCATGAAGATTTGATCCAAGAAGTGCTAAATGGTTGTAAGTACATTTGAAAATTTTGATATGCAATATGGTCTTGATTTGAAAAATAAAGGGGGAGTTTGTTTTTTTTGATTGATGCCAAAAGGGGGAGTAGGATTTATTGAAATTTCTTTGTATGTTGGCACTTTCTAGGGGGGAGCTTTATTTGAACTTATTTGATAAAAGAAATCTTCATTTTATTTGTCATCATAAAAAAGGGGGAGATTGTTGACCTTGGTCGATCAATCCTTGGTTTTGATGATTAACAAACCAAAATGTAGATTTGGGCTAATGTTTTTATGTGAGCAATTTGTTAGAACAGATTCTTGTGGCACAAAAGAAAAAGCAAAAATAGGGCACTCATGTCGGACGTCCGAAGGGAAGCTATCGGACATCCGAAAGGTTGAAGAACATCAAGAAGAAAACTCTGTCGGACGCTCGTGAGAAAGCATCGGAGGTCCGGAAGGATCGGACGCACGCCTCGGACGCACATCGATCGCATCGGACGTATGAGAAATTTCGCAAAGATTTGATTACTCTCTGACGACGTTCGGACGCAGGGTTTGGTCATCCGACAGGTGGTTCGGACGTCCGACAGGCCAACGGCTAGTTTTGACAGCATTTAATCTTTGACCGTTGGAGAGTCTTTTGGAGCCATTTCTCACCTTCTATAAACACCCCAAAGCACAAGAAGACAAGGGACTTTTGCCAACACAAAATACAAGCTTACAAGTGAGATTTTTGAGTAGAAAGATTCTTTGTTGGTTGTATAAGGGGTTGGGAAAGTTGGGTTGTTAGGTTGCTCAAGTGAAGGTTACTCTCTAGGAGGAGTAAAACCTTGGTGAAGGTGAACCTATCGTTTGAAGTGGTAAAACCTTGGTGAAGGTTGCCTCATTTGTATAAAATAGTTCTTAATTGGGTGATTGATCTTTCAAGTGTAGGTTGTTGAGGGTTAACTAGAATAGTTGTAAAACTCCTTGGCTCAACCAAAGAGTGTTTGGGGTGAGGAAGGAGTGAGCCTTCACTTGTACATCTTGGTTAGCATCGCCATCTATTGAAGAGCCTATTGGATTGATATTTGGTTTGCATTTCTTATCTTTTCTCTTTAATTAAATTTTCTTTATTGTGCTTAAATTTGATATATCTTTGTGCATCATTGTGAAATTGTTTGTACTCATTGGGTTGCACCAGGCCTTACAATTGGTATCAGAGTTTGGTCTCTTTTGATCAAACTTAACCGCTTAGAGTAAAGATCATGGCAACCATAAAAGTTTCTTTTTTAGAAGGGCAATCTATTGATGGACCACCTATGTTTAATGGTTCTCATTTTAGCATGTGGAAACAAAGAATGATGATTTTCTTACAATCCGTTTATATTGAATTATGGTATGTGGTAGAAGATGGTCCTTATGAACCAGAATAATTGACTCTACCACTAATTTGAGTAGATTAAAGACTAGACAAGAATTGAATGAAAAAGACAAGATATATCTTTCTTTGAATGCCAAGGCCATGTATATATTGTGCATTGCATTAGATGTAAATGAATCTAGTAGGATTAAAGGTTGTAAATCAGCTAAAGACATTTGGGATAAATTGTGTGAATTTCATGAAGGTAACCAAGATTTTAAAGAACAAAAGAAATCTTTACTTGTTTCTCAATATGAATTTTTCAAAATGCATCCTCTTCAAAATGTTGATAAGATGTGTAGTAGATTTTGTGACATTATTCAAGATCTTAAATTGCTTGGAAAAGAATATTTTTTGGGTGAGAAAAATAGAAAAATTTTGAATGCCTTGCCAAAAGAATGGGAAAATAAAATAAATGCTATAGAAGAGGCAAAAGATTTAAATTCTATGTCCATTGAATCTCTTGTGAATTCTCTAACCTCTTATGAATTAAAGCTCAAATCCAAAGTGCAAGAGGAAGAAAATGCAAGAATGTATAAGAGAGGCATAGCTTTCAAAGCATCTCAAGTGAGGGATAACTCATCCTTCATGGGTAGTGAAAACATGGAACTGGACAACGATATAACTCCTCTCTTCAAAAGTCTCAAGAAGATCTTCAACAAGAGAAGTTCAAGAGGAGATTGCAAAATTACATGGGATGAATGCAATTCAAAAGAAGGAAAAGAAGAGTTGGCCCAAATGGCACTAATGGCCTTTGGAGAAGATGAGGTAAATTCTTATCACTCTTCTAGTGATGAAGATAATAGTATGCGATTTCTTATGATTAAAATGCATAAAACTTTGAGAGAATCTTATGCTAAAAATAAAGATTTGAAAACAAAAATAAATGCTTTGTTGAAAGAAAACTCCAATCTTTTTCAAGAAAACAAATGTTTGAAAAAGGAAAATGATGATTTGAAGAAATGTAAAATGGCTTTTGATTGCAAAAATAATTTGAAAAAGAAGTTGGAAGAGAAAACAAAGTTTTATGAAATAATGTTGGAGGAACAAAATTTGTTAAAGAAAAGAATTAATGACTTGAACGAGTTTCTCCAAAATGAAAAAGAAAAGTTTTCTCAAACAAAAGAAAGAAAATCTTTTCAAGGCACAAATAAGTTTGCTATGATAAGAGGTAAGGGAATTAGTTGCATTAAATCCACCTATGTGCAAAATACTTCTATCATGTGTCACTTTTGTTGCAAATTTGGACATATGCAAAATGATTGCTATGTAAAGAAAAATATGAGAAAAGGCATGAAATCCATGTGGATTGCTAGATCATGTCGTATTAACTTCCAAGAACCCTATAAAGAAAGGGTACCAAATGAAATTTCTCATATTTAGGTACATCATGAAGATTTGATCCAAGAAGTGCTAAATGGTTGTAAGTACATTTGAAAATTTTGATATGCAATATGGTCTTGATTTGAAAAATAAAGGGGGAGTTTGTTTTTTTGATTGATGCCAAAAGGGGGAGTAGGATTTATTGAAATTTCTTTGTATGTTGGCACTTTCTAGGGGGGAGCTTTATTTGAACTTATTTGATAAAAGAAATCTTCATTTTGTTTGTCATCATAAAAAAGGGGGAGATTGTTGACCTTGGTCGATCAATCCTTGGTTTTGATGATTAACAAACCAAAATGTAGATTTGGGCTAATGTTTTTATGTGAGCAATTTGTTAGAACAGATTCTTGTGGCACAAAAGAAAAAGCAAAAATAGGGCACTCATGTCGGACGTCCGAAGGGAAGCTATCGGACATCCGAAAGGTTGAAGAACATCAAGAAGAAAACTCTGTCGGACGCTCGTGAGAAAGCATCGGAGGTCCGGAAGGATCGGACGCACGCCTCGGACGCACATCGATCGCATCGGACGTATGAGAAATTTCGCAAAGATTTGATGACTCTCTGACGACGTTCGGACGCAGGGTTCGGTCATCCGACAGGTGGTTCGGACGTCCGACAGGCCAACGGCTAGTTTGACAGCATTTAATCTTTGACCGTTGGAGAGTCTTTTGGAGCCATTTCTCACCTTCTATAAACACCCCAAAGCACAAGAAGACAAGGGACTTTTGCCAACACAAAATACAAGCTTACAAGTGAGATTTTTGAGTAGAAAGATTCTTTGTTGGTTGTATAAGGGGTTGGGAAAGTTGGGTTGTTAGGTTGCTCAAGTGAAGGTTACTCTCTAGGAGGAGTAAAACCTTGGTGAAGGTGAACCTATCGTTGAAGTGGTAAAACCTTGGTGAAGGTTGCCTCATTTGTATAAAATAGTTCTTAATTGGGTGATTGATCTTTCAAGTGTAGGTTGTTGAGGGTTAACTAGAATAGTTGTAAAACTCCTTGGTTCAACCAAAGAGTGTTTGGGGTGAGGAAGGAGTGAGCCTTCACTTGTACATCTTGGTTAGCATCGCCATCTATTGAAGAGCCTATTGGATTGATATTTGGTTTGCATTTCTTATCTTTTCTCTTTAATTAAATTTTCTTTATTGTGCTTAAATTTGATATATCTTTGTGCATCATTGTGAAATTGTTTGTACTCATTGGGTTGCACCAGGCCTTACAATTGGTATCAGAGTTTGGTCTCTTTTGATCAAGCTTAACCGCTTAGAGTAAAGATCATGGCAACCATAAAAGTTTCTTTTTTAGAAGGGCAATCTATTGATGGACCACCTATGTTTAATGGTTCTCATTTTAGCATGTGGAAACAAAGAATGATGATTTTCTTACAATCCGTTTATATTGAATTATGGTATGTGGTAGAAGATGGTCCTTATGAAGCCAGAATAATTGACTCTACCACTAATTTGAGTAGATTAAAGACTAGACAAGAATTGAATGAAAAAGACAAGATATATCTTTCTTTGAATGCCAAGGCCATGTATATATTGTGCATTGCATTAGATGTAAATGAATCTAGTAGGATTAAAGGTTGTAAATCAGCTAAAGACATTTGGGATAAATTGTGTGAATTTCATGAAGGTAACCAAGATATTAAAGAACAAAAGAAATCTTTACTTGTTTCTCAATATGAATTTTTCAAAATGCATCCTCTTCAAAATGTTGATAAGATGTGTAGTAGATTTTGTGACATTATTCAAGATCTTAAATTGCTTGGAAAAGAATATTTTTTGGGTGAGAAAAATAGAAAGATTTTGAATGCCTTGCCAAAAGAATGGGAAAATAAAATAAATGCTATAGAAGAGGCAAAAGATTTAAATTCTATGTCCATTGAATCTCTTGTGAATTCTCTAACCTCTTATGAATTAAAGCTCAAATCCAAAGTGCAAGAGGAAGAAAATGCAAGAATGTATAAGAGAGGCATAGCTTTCAAAGCATCTCAAGTGAGGGATAACTCATCCTTCATGGGTAGTGAAAACATGGAACTGGACAACGATATAACTCCTCTCTTCAAAAGTCTCAAGAAGATCTTCAACAAGAGAAGTTCAAGAGGAGATTGCAAAATTACATGGGATGAATGCAATTCAAAAGAAGGAAAAGAAGAGTTGGCCCAAATGGCACTAATGGCCTTTGGAGAAGATGAGGTAAATTCTTATCACTCTTCTAGTGATGAAGATAATAGTATGCGATTTCTTATGATTAAAATGCATAAAAATTTGAGAGAATCTTATGCTAAAAATAAAGATTTGAAAACAAAAATAAATGCTTTGTTGAAAGAAAACTCCAATCTTTTTCAAGAAAACAAATGTTTGAAAAAGGAAAATGATGATTTGAAGAAATGTAAAATGGCTTTTGATTGCAAAATAATTTGAAAAAGAAGTTGGAAGAGAAAACAAAGTTTTATGAAATAATGTTGGAGGAACAAAATTTGTTAAAGAAAAGAATTAATGACTTGAACGAGTTTCTCCAAAATGAAAAAGAAAAGTTTTCTCAAACAAAAGAAAGAAAATCTTTTCAAGGCACAAATAAGTTTGCTATGATAAGAGGTAAGGGAATTAGTTGCATTAAATCCACCTATGTGCAAAATACTTCTATCATGTGTCACTTTTGTTGCAAATTTGGACATATGCAAAATGATTGCTATGTAAAGAAAAATATGAGAAAAGGCATGAAATCCATGTGGATTGCTAGATCATGTCGTATTAACTTCCAAGACCCTATAAAGAAAGGGTACCAAATGAAATTTCTCATATTTAGGTACATCATGAAGATTTGATCCAAGAAGTGCTAAATGGTTGTAAGTACATTTGAAAATTTTGATATGCAATATGGTCTTGATTTGAAAAATAAAGGGGGAGTTTGTTTTTTTGATTGATGCCAAAAGGGGGAGTAGGATTTATTGAAATTTCTTTGTATGTTGGCACTTTCTAGGGGGGAGCTTTATTTGAACTTATTTGATAAAAGAAATCTTCATTTTGTTTGTCATCATAAAAAAGGGGGAGATTGTTGACCTTGGTCGATCAATCCTTGGTTTTGATGATTAACAAACCAAAATGTAGATTTGGGCTAATGTTTTTATGTGAGCAATTTGTTAGAACAGATTCTTGTGGCACAAAAGAAAAAGCAAAAATAGGGCACTCATGTCGGACGTCCGAAGGGAAGCTATCGGACATCCGAAAGGTTGAAGAACATCAAGAAGAAAACTCTGTCGGACGCTCGTGAGAAAGCATCGGAGGTCCGGAAGGATCGGACGCACGCCTCGGACGCACATCGATCGCATCGGACGTATGAGAAATTTCGCAAAGATTGATGACTCTCTGACGACGTTCGGACGCAGGGTTCGGTCATCCGACAGGTGGTTCGGACGTCCGACAGGCCAACGGCTAGTTTGACAGCATTTAATCTTTGACCGTTGGAGAGTCTTTTGGAGCCATTTCTCACCTTCTATAAACACCCCAAAGCACAAGAAGACAAGGGACTTTTGCCAACACAAAATACAAGCTTACAAGTGAGATTTTTGAGTAGAAAGATTCTTTGTTGGTTGTATAAGGGGTTGGGAAAGTTGGGTTGTTAGGTTGCTCAAGTGAAGGTTACTCTCTAGGAGGAGTAAAACCTTGGTGAAGGTGAACCTATCGTTTGAAGTGGTAAAACCTTGGTGAAGGTTGCCTCATTTGTATAAAATAGTTCTTAATTGGGTGATGATCTTTCAAGTGTAGGTTGTTGAGGGTTAACTAGAATAGTTGTAAAACTCCTTGGCTCAACCAAAGAGTGTTTGGGGTGAGGAAGGAGTGAGCCTTCACTTGTACATCTTGGTTAGCATCGCCATCTATTGAAGAGCCTATTGGATGATATTTGGTTTGCATTTCTTATCTTTTCTCTTTAATTAAATTTTCTTTATTGTGCTTAAATTTGATATATCTTTGTGCATCATGTGAAATTGTTTGTACTCATTGGGTTGCACCAGGCCTTACAATTGGTATCAGAGTTTGGTCTCTTTTGATCAAGCTTAACCGCTTAGAGTAAAGATCATGGCAACCATAAAAGTTTCTTTTTTAGAAGGGCAATCTATTGATGGACCACCTATGTTTAATGGTTCTCATTTTAGCATGTGGAAACAAAGAATGATGATTTTCTTACAATCCGTTTATATTGAATTATGGTATGTGGTAGAAGATGGTCCTTATGAAGCCAGAATAATTGACTCTACCACTAATTTGAGTAGATTAAAGACTAGACAAGAATTGAATGAAAAAGACAAGATATATCTTTCTTTGAATGCCAAGGCCATGTATATATTGTGCATTGCATTAGATGTAAATGAATCTAGTAGGATTAAAGGTTGTAAATCAGCTAAAGACATTTGGGATAAATTGTGTGAATTTCATGAAGGTAACCAAGATATTAAAGAACAAAAGAAATCTTTACTTGTTTCTCAATATGAATTTTTCAAAATGCATCCTCTTCAAAATGTTGATAAGATGTGTAGTAGATTTTGTGACATTATTCAAGATCTTAAATTGCTTGGAAAAGAATATTTTTTGGGTGAGAAAAATAGAAAGATTTTGAATGCCTTGCCAAAAGAATGGGAAAATAAAATAAATGCTATAGAAGAGGCAAAAGATTTAAATTCTATGTCCATTGAATCTCTTGTGAATTCTCTAACCTCTTATGAATTAAAGCTCAAATCCAAAGTGCAAGAGGAAGAAAATGCAAGAATGTATAAGAGAGGCATAGCTTTCAAAGCATCTCAAGTGAGGGATAACTCATCCTTCATGGGTAGTGAAAACATGGAACTGGACAACGATATAACTCCTCTCTTCAAAAGTCTCAAGAAGATCTTCAACAAGAGAAGTTCAAGAGGAGATTGCAAAATTACATGGGATGAATGCAATTCAAAAGAAGGAAAAGAAGAGTTGGCCCAAATGGCACTAATGGCCTTTGGAGAAGATGAGGTAAATTCTTATCACTCTTCTAGTGATGAAGATAATAGTATGCGATTTCTTATGATTAAAATGCATAAAAATTTGAGAGAATCTTGTGCTAAAAATAAAGATTTGAAAACAAAAATAAATGCTTTGTTGAAAGAAAACTCCAATCTTTTTCAAGAAAACAAATGTTTGAAAAAGGAAAATGATGATTTGAAGAAATGTAAAATGGCTTTTGATTGCAAAAATAATTTGAAAAAGAAGTTGGAAGAGAAAACAAAGTTTTATGAAATAATGTTGGAGGAACAAAATTTGTTAAAGAAAAGAATTAATGACTTGAACGAGTTTCTCCAAAATGAAAAAGAAAAGTTTTCTCAAACAAAAGAAAGAAAATCTTTTCAAGGCACAAATAAGTTTGCTATGATAAGAGGTAAGGGAATTAGTTGCATTAAATCCACCTATGTGCAAAATACTTCTATCATGTGTCACTTTTGTTGCAAATTTGGACATATGCAAAATGATTGCTATGTAAAGAAAAATATGAGAAAAGGCATGAAATCTATGTGGATTGCTAGATCATGTCGTATTAACTTCCAAGAACCCTATAAAGAAAGGGTACCAAATGAAATTTCTCATATTTAGGTACATCATGAAGATTTGATCCAAGAAGTGCTAAATGGTTGTAAGTACATTTGAAAATTTTGATATGCAATATGGTCTTGATTTGAAAAATAAAGGGGGAGTTTGTTTTTTTTTTGATTGATGCCAAAAGGGGGAGTAGGATTTATTGAAATTTCTTTGTATGTTGGCACTTTCTAGGGGGGAGCTTTATTTGAACTTATTTGATAAAAGAAATCTTCATTTTGTTTGTCATCATAAAAAAGGGGGAGATTGTTGACCTTGGTCGATCAATCCTTGGTTTTGATGATTAACAAACCAAAATGTAGATTTGGGCTAATGTTTTTATGTGAGCAATTTGTTAGAACAGATTCTTGTGGCACAAAAGAAAAAGCAAAAATAGGGCACTCATGTCGGACGTCCGAAGGGAAGCTATCGGACATCCGAAAGGTTGAAGAACATCAAGAAGAAAACTCTGTCGGACGCTCGTGAGAAAGCATCGGAGGTCCGGAAGGATCGGACGCACGCCTCGGACGCACATCGATCGCATCGGACGTATGAGAAATTTCGCAAAGATTTGATGACTCTCTGACGACGTTCGGACGCAGGGTTCGGTCATCCGACAGGTGGTTCGGACGTCCGACAGGCCAACGGCTAGTTTTGACAGCATTTAATCTTTGACCGTTGGAGAGTCTTTTGGAGCCATTTCTCACCTTCTATAAACACCCCAAAGCACAAGAAGACAAGGGACTTTTGCCAACACAAAATACAAGCTTACAAGTGAGATTTTTGAGTAGAAAGATTCTTTGTTGGTTGTATAAGGGGTTGGGAAAGTTGGGTTGTTAGGTTGCTCAAGTGAAGGTTACTCTCTAGGAGGAGTAAAACCTTGGTGAAGGTGAACCTATCGTTTGAAGTGGTAAAACCTTGGTGAAGGTTGCCTCATTTGTATAAAATAGTTCTTAATTGGGTGATTGATCTTTCAAGTGTAGGTTGTTGAGGGTTAACTAGAATAGTTGTAAAACTCCTTGGCTCAACCAAAGAGTGTTTGGGGTGAGGAAGGAGTGAGCCTTCACTTGTACATCTTGGTTAGCATCGCCATCTATTGAAGAGCCTATTGGATTGATATTTGGTTTGCATTTCTTATCTTTTCTCTTTAATTAAATTTTCTTTATTGTGCTTAAATTTGATATATCTTTGTGCATCATTGTGAAATTGTTTGTACTCATTGGGTTGCACCAGGCCTTACAATTGGTATCAGAGTTTGGTCTCTTTTGATCAAGCTTAACCGCTTAGAGTAAAGATCATGGCAACCATAAAAGTTTCTTTTTTAGAAGGGCAATCTATTGATGGACCACCTATGTTTAATGGTTCTCATTTTAGCATGTGGAAACAAAGAATGATGATTTTCTTACAATCCGTTTATATTGAATTATGGTATGTGGTAGAAGATGGTCCTTATGAAGCCAGAATAATTGACTCTACCACTAATTTGAGTAGATTAAAGACTAGACAAGAATTGAATGAAAAAGACAAGATATATCTTTCTTTGAATGCCAAGGCCATGTATATATTGTGCATTGCATTAGATGTAAATGAATCTAGTAGGATTAAAGGTTGTAAATCAGCTAAAGACATTTGGGATAAATTGTGTGAATTTCATGAAGGTAACCAAGATATTAAAGAACAAAAGAAATCTTTACTTGTTTCTCAATATGAATTTTTCAAAATGCATCCTCTTCAAAATGTTGATAAGATGTGTAGTAGATTTTGTGACATTATTCAAGATCTTAAATTGCTTGGAAAAGAATATTTTTTGGGTGAGAAAAATAGAAAGATTTTGAATGCCTTGCCAAAAGAATGGGAAAATAAAATAAATGCTATAGAAGAGGCAAAAGATTTAAATTCTATGTCCATTGAATCTCTTGTGAATTCTCTAACCTCTTATGAATTAAAGCTCAAATCCAAAGTGCAAGAGGAAGAAAATGCAAGAATGTATAAGAGAGGCATAGCTTTCAAAGCATCTCAAGTGAGGGATAACTCATCCTTCATGGGTAGTGAAAACATGGAACTGGACAACGATATAACTCCTCTCTTCAAAAGTCTCAAGAAGATCTTCAACAAGAGAAGTTCAAGAGGAGATTGCAAAATTACATGGGATGAATGCAATTCAAAAGAAGGAAAAGAAGAGTTGGCCCAAATGGCACTAATGGCCTTTGGAGAATATGAGGTAAATTCTTATCACTCTTCTAGTGATGAAGATAATAGTATGCGATTTCTTATGATTAAAATGCATAAAAATTTGAGAGAATCTTGTGCTAAAAATAAAGATTTGAAAACAAAAATAAATGCTTTGTTGAAAGAAAACTCCAATCTTTTTCAAGAAAACAAATGTTTGAAAAAGGAAAATGATGATTTGAAGAAATGTAAAATGGCTTTTGATTGCAAAAATAATTTGAAAAAGAAGTTGGAAGAGAAAACAAAGTTTTATGAAATAATGTTGGAGGAACAAAATTTGTTAAAGAAAAGAATTAATGACTTGAACGAGTTTCTCCAAAATGAAAAAGAAAAGTTTTCTCAAACAAAAGAAAGAAAATCTTTTCAAGGCACAAATAAGTTTGCTATGATAAGAGGTAAGGGAATTAGTTGCATTAAATCCACCTATGTGCAAAATACTTCTATCATGTGTCACTTTTGTTGCAAATTTGGACATATGCAAAATGATTGCTATGTAAAGAAAAATATGAGAAAAGGCATGAAATCTATGTGGATTGCTAGATCATGTCGTATTAACTTCCAAGAACCCTATAAAGAAAGGGTACCAAATGAAATTTCTCATATTTAGGTACATCATGAAGATTTGATCCAAGAAGTGCTAAATGGTTGTAAGTACATTTGAAAATTTTGATATGCAATATGGTCTTGATTTGAAAAATAAAGGGGGAGTTTGTTTTTTTTGATTGATGCCAAAAGGGGGAGTAGGATTTATTGAAATTTCTTTGTATGTTGGCACTTTCTAGGGGGGAGCTTTATTTGAACTTATTTGATAAAAGAAATCTTCATTTTGTTTGTCATCATAAAAAAGGGGGAGATTGTTGACCTTGGTCGATCAATCCTTGGTTTTGATGATTAACAAACCAAAATGTAGATTTGGGCTAATGTTTTTATGTGAGCAATTTGTTAGAACAGATTCTTGTGGCACAAAAGAAAAAGCAAAAATAGGGCACTCATGTCGGACGTCCGAAGGGAAGCTATCGGACATCCGAAAGGTTGAAGAACATCAAGAAGAAAACTCTGTCGGACGCTCGTGAGAAAGCATCGGAGGTCCGGAAGGATCGGACGCACGCCTCGGACGCACATCGATCGCATCGGACGTATGAGAAATTTCGCAAAGATTTGATGACTCTCTGACGACGTTCGGACGCAGGGTTCGGTCATCCGACAGGTGGTTCGGACGTCCGACAGGCCAACGGCTAGTTTTGACAGCATTTAATCTTTGACCGTTGGAGAGTCTTTTGGAGCCATTTCTCACCTTCTATAAACACCCCAAAGCACAAGAAGACAAGGGACTTTTGCCAACACAAAATACAAGCTTACAAGTGAGATTTTTGAGTAGAAAGATTCTTTGTTGGTTGTATAAGGGGTTGGGAAAGTTGGGTTGTTAGGTTGCTCAAGTGAAGGTTACTCTCTAGGAGGAGTAAAACCTTGGTGAAGGTGAACCTATCGTTTGAAGTGGTAAAACCTTGGTGAAGGTTGCCTCATTTGTATAAAATAGTTCTTAATTGGGTGATTGATCTTTCAAGTGTAGGTTGTTGAGGGTTAACTAGAATAGTTGTAAAACTCCTTGGCTCAACCAAAGAGTGTTTGGGGTGAGGAAGGAGTGAGCCTTCACTTGTACATCTTGGTTAGCATCGCCATCTATTGAAGAGCCTATTGGATTGATATTTGGTTTGCATTTCTTATCTTTTCTCTTTAATTAAATTTTCTTTATTGTGCTTAAATTTGATATATCTTTGTGCATCATTGTGAAATTGTTTGTACTCATTGGGTTGCACCAGGCCTTACAATTGGTATCAGAGTTTGGTCTCTTTTGATCAAGCTTAACCGCTTAGAGTAAAGATCATGGCAACCATAAAAGTTTCTTTTTTAGAAGGGCAATCTATTGATGGACCACCTATGTTTAATGGTTCTCATTTTAGCATGTGGAAACAAAGAATGATGATTTTCTTACAATCCGTTTATATTGAATTATGGTATGTGGTAGAAGATGGTCCTTATGAAGCCAGAATAATTGACTCTACCACTAATTTGAGTAGATTAAAGACTAGACAAGAATTGAATGAAAAAGACAAGATATATCTTTCTTTGAATGCCAAGGCCATGTATATATTGTGCATTGCATTAGATGTAAATGAATCTAGTAGGATTAAAGGTTGTAAATCAGCTAAAGACATTTGGGATAAATTGTGTGAATTTCATGAAGGTAACCAAGATATTAAAGAACAAAAGAAATCTTTACTTGTTTCTCAATATGAATTTTTCAAAATGCATCCTCTTCAAAATGTTGATAAGATGTGTAGTAGATTTTGTGACATTATTCAAGATCTTAAATTGCTTGGAAAAGAATATTTTTTGGGTGAGAAAAATAGAAAGATTTTGAATGCCTTGCCAAAAGAATGGGAAAATAAAATAAATGCTATAGAAGAGGCAAAAGATTTAAATTCTATGTCCATTGAATCTCTTGTGAATTCTCTAACCTCTTATGAATTAAAGCTCAAATCCAAAGTGCAAGAGGAAGAAAATGCAAGAATGTATAAGAGAGGCATAGCTTTCAAAGCATCTCAAGTGAGGGATAACTCATCCTTCATGGGTAGTGAAAACATGGAACTGGACAACGATATAACTCCTCTCTTCAAAAGTCTCAAGAAGATCTTCAACAAGAGAAGTTCAAGAGGAGATTGCAAAATTACATGGGATGAATGCAATTCAAAAGAAGGAAAAGAAGAGTTGGCCCAAATGGCACTAATGGCCTTTGGAGAATATGAGGTAAATTCTTATCACTCTTCTAGTGATGAAGATAATAGTATGCGATTTCTTATGATTAAAATGCATAAAAATTTGAGAGAATCTTGTGCTAAAAATAAAGATTTGAAAACAAAAATAAATGCTTTGTTGAAAGAAAACTCCAATCTTTTTCAAGAAAACAAATGTTTGAAAAAGGAAAATGATGATTTGAAGAAATGTAAAATGGCTTTTGATTGCAAAAATAATTTGAAAAAGAAGTTGGAAGAGAAAACAAAGTTTTATGAAATAATGTTGGAGGAACAAAATTTGTTAAAGAAAAGAATTAATGACTTGAACGAGTTTCTCCAAAATGAAAAAGAAAAGTTTTCTCAAACAAAAGAAAGAAAATCTTTTCAAGGCACAAATAAGTTTGCTATGATAAGAGGTAAGGGAATTAGTTGCATTAAATCCACCTATGTGCAAAATACTTCTATCATGTGTCACTTTTGTTGCAAATTTGGACATATGCAAAATGATTGCTATGTAAAGAAAAATATGAGAAAAGGCATGAAATCTATGTGGATTGCTAGATCATGTCGTATTAACTTCCAAGAACCCTATAAAGAAAGGGTACCAAATGAAATTTCTCATATTTAGGTACATCATGAAGATTTGATCCAAGAAGTGCTAAATGGTTGTAAGTACATTTGAAAATTTTGATATGCAATATGGTCTTGATTTGAAAAATAAAGGGGGAGTTTGTTTTTTTTGATTGATGCCAAAAGGGGGAGTAGGATTTATTGAAATTTCTTTGTATGTTGGCACTTTCTAGGGGGGAGCTTTATTTGAACTTATTTGATAAAAGAAATCTTCATTTTGTTTGTCATCATAAAAAAGGGGGAGATTGTTGACCTTGGTCGATCAATCCTTGGTTTTGATGATTAACAAACCAAAATGTAGATTTGGGCTAATGTTTTTATGTGAGCAATTTGTTAGAACAGATTCTTGTGGCACAAAAGAAAAAGCAAAAATAGGGCACTCATGTCGGACGTCCGAAGGGAAGCTATCGGACATCCGAAAGGTTGAAGAACATCAAGAAGAAAACTCTGTCGGACGCTCGTGAGAAAGCATCGGAGGTCCGGAAGGATCGGACGCACGCCTCGGACGCACATCGATCGCATCGGACGTATGAGAAATTTCGCAAAGATTTGATGACTCTCTGACGACGTTCGGACGCAGGGTTCGGTCATCCGACAGGTGGTTCGGACGTCCGACAGGCCAACGGCTAGTTTTGACAGCATTTAATCTTTGACCGTTGGAGAGTCTTTTGGAGCCATTTCTCACCTTCTATAAACACCCCAAAGCACAAGAAGACAAGGGACTTTTGCCAACACAAAATACAAGCTTACAAGTGAGATTTTTGAGTAGAAAGATTCTTTGTTGGTTGTATAAGGGGTTGGGAAAGTTGGGTTGTTAGGTTGCTCAAGTGAAGGTTACTCTCTAGGAGGAGTAAAACCTTGGTGAAGGTGAACCTATCGTTTGAAGTGGTAAAACCTTGGTGAAGGTTGCCTCATTTGTATAAAATAGTTCTTAATTGGGTGATTGATCTTTCAAGTGTAGGTTGTTGAGGGTTAACTAGAATAGTTGTAAAACTCCTTGGCTCAACCAAAGAGTGTTTGGGGTGAGGAAGGAGTGAGCCTTCACTTGTACATCTTGGTTAGCATCGCCATCTATTGAAGAGCCTATTGGATTGATATTTGGTTTGCATTTCTTATCTTTTCTCTTTAATTAAATTTTCTTTATTGTGCTTAAATTTGATATATCTTTGTGCATCATTGTGAAATTGTTTGTACTCATTGGGTTGCACCAGGCCTTACAATTGGTATCAGAGTTTGGTCTCTTTTGATCAAGCTTAACCGCTTAGAGTAAAGATCATGGCAACCATAAAAGTTTCTTTTTTAGAAGGGCAATCTATTGATGGACCACCTATGTTTAATGGTTCTCATTTTAGCATGTGGAAACAAAGAATGATGATTTTCTTACAATCCGTTTATATTGAATTATGGTATGTGGTAGAAGATGGTCCTTATGAAGCCAGAATAATTGACTCTACCACTAATTTGAGTAGATTAAAGACTAGACAAGAATTGAATGAAAAAGACAAGATATATCTTTCTTTGAATGCCAAGGCCATGTATATATTGTGCATTGCATTAGATGTAAATGAATCTAGTAGGATTAAAGGTTGTAAATCAGCTAAAGACATTTGGGATAAATTGTGTGAATTTCATGAAGGTAACCAAGATATTAAAGAACAAAAGAAATCTTTACTTGTTTCTCAATATGAATTTTTCAAAATGCATCCTCTTCAAAATGTTGATAAGATGTGTAGTAGATTTTGTGACATTATTCAAGATCTTAAATTGCTTGGAAAAGAATATTTTTTGGGTGAGAAAAATAGAAAGATTTTGAATGCCTTGCCAAAAGAATGGGAAAATAAAATAAATGCTATAGAAGAGGCAAAAGATTTAAATTCTATGTCCATTGAATCTCTTGTGAATTCTCTAACCTCTTATGAATTAAAGCTCAAATCCAAAGTGCAAGAGGAAGAAAATGCAAGAATGTATAAGAGAGGCATAGCTTTCAAAGCATCTCAAGTGAGGGATAACTCATCCTTCATGGGTAGTGAAAACATGGAACTGGACAACGATATAACTCCTCTCTTCAAAAGTCTCAAGAAGATCTTCAACAAGAGAAGTTCAAGAGGAGATTGCAAAATTACATGGGATGAATGCAATTCAAAAGAAGGAAAAGAAGAGTTGGCCCAAATGGCACTAATGGCCTTTGGAGAAGATGAGGTAAATTCTTATCACTCTTCTAGTGATGAAGATAATAGTATGCGATTTCTTATGATTAAAATGCATAAAAATTTGAGAGAATCTTGTGCTAAAAATAAAGATTTGAAAACAAAAATAAATGCTTTGTTGAAAGAAAACTCCAATCTTTTTCAAGAAAACAAATGTTTGAAAAAGGAAAATGATGATTTGAAGAAATGTAAAATGGCTTTTGATTGCAAAAATAATTTGAAAAAGAAGTTGGAAGAGAAAACAAAGTTTTATGAAATAATGTTGGAGGAACAAAATTTGTTAAAGAAAAGAATTAATGACTTGAACGAGTTTCTCCAAAATGAAAAAGAAAAGTTTTCTCAAACAAAAGAAAGAAAATCTTTTCAAGGCACAAATAAGTTTGCTATGATAAGAGGTAAGGGAATTAGTTGCATTAAATCCACCTATGTGCAAAATACTTCTATCATGTGTCACTTTTGTTGCAAATTTGGACATATGCAAAATGATTGCTATGTAAAGAAAAATATGAGAAAAGGCATGAAATCCATGTGGATTGCTAGATCATGTCGTATTAACTTCCAAGAACCCTATAAAGAAAGGGTACCAAATGAAATTTCTCATATTTAGGTACATCATGAAGATTTGATCCAAGAAGTGCTAAATGGTTGTAAGTACATTTGAAAATTTTGATATGCAATATGGTCTTGATTTGAAAAATAAAGGGGGAGTTTGTTTTTTTTGATTGATGCCAAAAGGGGGAGTAGGATTTATTGAAATTTCTTTGTATGTTGGCACTTTCTAGGGGGGAGCTTTATTTGAACTTATTTGATAAAAGAAATCTTCATTTTGTTTGTCATCATAAAAAAGGGGGAGATTGTTGACCTTGGTCGATCAATCCTTGGTTTTGATGATTAACAAACCAAAATGTAGATTTGGGCTAATGTTTTTATGTGAGCAATTTGTTAGAACAGATTCTTGTGGCACAAAAGAAAAAGCAAAAATAGGGCACTCATGTCGGACGTCCGAAGGGAAGCTATCGGACATCCGAAAGGTTGAAGAACATCAAGAAGAAAACTCTGTCGGACGCTCGTGAGAAAGCATCGGAGGTCCGGAAGGATCGGACGCACGCCTCGGACGCACATCGATCGCATCGGACGTATGAGAAATTTCGCAAAGATTTGATGACTCTCTGACGACGTTCGGACGCAGGGTTCGGTCATCCGACAGGTGGTTCGGACGTCCGACAGGCCAACGGCTAGTTTTGACAGCATTTAATCTTTGACCGTTGGAGAGTCTTTTGGAGCCATTTCTCACCTTCTATAAACACCCCAAAGCACAAGAAGACAAGGGACTTTTGCCAACACAAAATACAAGCTTACAAGTGAGATTTTTGAGTAGAAAGATTCTTTGTTGGTTGTATAAGGGGTTGGGAAAGTTGGGTTGTTAGGTTGCTCAAGTGAAGGTTACTCTCTAGGAGGAGTAAAACCTTGGTGAAGGTGAACCTATCGTTTGAAGTGGTAAAACCTTGGTGAAGGTTGCCTCATTTGTATAAAATAGTTCTTAATTGGGTGATTGATCTTTCAAGTGTAGGTTGTTGAGGGTTAACTAGAATAGTTGTAAAACTCCTTGGCTCAACCAAAGAGTGTTTGGGGTGAGGAAGGAGTGAGCCTTCACTTGTACATCTTGGTTAGCATCGCCATCTATTGAAGAGCCTATTGGATTGATATTTGGTTTGCATTTCTTATCTTTTCTCTTTAATTAAATTTTCTTTATTGTGCTTAAATTTGATATATCTTTGTGCATCATTGTGAAATTGTTTGTACTCATTGGGTTGCACCAGGCCTTACAATTGGTATCAGAGTTTGGTCTCTTTTGATCAAGCTTAACCGCTTAGAGTAAAGATCATGGCAACCATAAAAGTTTCTTTTTTAGAAGGGCAATCTATTGATGGACCACCTATGTTTAATGGTTCTCATTTTAGCATGTGGAAACAAAGAATGATGATTTTCTTACAATCCGTTTATATTGAATTATGGTATGTGGTAGAAGATGGTCCTTATGAAGCCAGAATAATTGACTCTACCACTAATTTGAGTAGATTAAAGACTAGACAAGAATTGAATGAAAAAGACAAGATATATCTTTCTTTGAATGCCAAGGCCATGTATATATTGTGCATTGCATTAGATGTAAATGAATCTAGTAGGATTAAAGGTTGTAAATCAGCTAAAGACATTTGGGATAAATTGTGTGAATTTCATGAAGGTAACCAAGATATTAAAGAACAAAAGAAATCTTTACTTGTTTCTCAATATGAATTTTTCAAAATGCATCCTCTTCAAAATGTTGATAAGATGTGTAGTAGATTTTGTGACATTATTCAAGATCTTAAATTGCTTGGAAAAGAATATTTTTTGGGTGAGAAAAATAGAAAGATTTTGAATGCCTTGCCAAAAGAATGGGAAAATAAAATAAATGCTATAGAAGAGGCAAAAGATTTAAATTCTATGTCCATTGAATCTCTTGTGAATTCTCTAACCTCTTATGAATTAAAGCTCAAATCCAAAGTGCAAGAGGAAGAAAATGCAAGAATGTATAAGAGAGGCATAGCTTTCAAAGCATCTCAAGTGAGGGATAACTCATCCTTCATGGGTAGTGAAAACATGGAACTGGACAACGATATAACTCCTCTCTTCAAAAGTCTCAAGAAGATCTTCAACAAGAGAAGTTCAAGAGGAGATTGCAAAATTACATGGGATGAATGCAATTCAAAAGAAGGAAAAGAAGAGTTGGCCCAAATGGCACTAATGGCCTTTGGAGAAGATGAGGTAAATTCTTATCACTCTTCTAGTGATGAAGATAATAGTATGCGATTTCTTATGATTAAAATGCATAAAAATTTGAGAGAATCTTGTGCTAAAAATAAAGATTTGAAAACAAAAATAAATGCTTTGTTGAAAGAAAACTCCAATCTTTTTCAAGAAAACAAATGTTTGAAAAAGGAAAATGATGATTTGAAGAAATGTAAAATGGCTTTTGATTGCAAAAATAATTTGAAAAAGAAGTTGGAAGAGAAAACAAAGTTTTATGAAATAATGTTGGAGGAACAAAATTTGTTAAAGAAAAGAATTAATGACTTGAACGAGTTTCTCCAAAATGAAAAAGAAAAGTTTTCTCAAACAAAAGAAAGAAAATCTTTTCAAGGCACAAATAAGTTTGCTATGATAAGAGGTAAGGGAATTAGTTGCATTAAATCCACCTATGTGCAAAATACTTCTATCATGTGTCACTTTTGTTGCAAATTTGGACATATGCAAAATGATTGCTATGTAAAGAAAAATATGAGAAAAGGCATGAAATCCATGTGGATTGCTAGATCATGTCGTATTAACTTCCAAGAACCCTATAAAGAAAGGGTACCAAATGAAATTTCTCATATTTAGGTACATCATGAAGATTTGATCCAAGAAGTGCTAAATGGTTGTAAGTACATTTGAAAATTTTGATATGCAATATGGTCTTGATTTGAAAAATAAAGGGGGAGTTTGTTTTTTTTGATTGATGCCAAAAGGGGGAGTAGGATTTATTGAAATTTCTTTGTATGTTGGCACTTTCTAGGGGGGAGCTTTATTTGAACTTATTTGATAAAAGAAATCTTCATTTTGTTTGTCATCATAAAAAAGGGGGAGATTGTTGACCTTGGTCGATCAATCCTTGGTTTTGATGATTAACAAACCAAAATGTAGATTTGGGCTAATGTTTTTATGTGAGCAATTTGTTAGAACAGATTCTTGTGGCACAAAAGAAAAAGCAAAAATAGGGCACTCATGTCGGACGTCCGAAGGGAAGCTATCGGACATCCGAAAGGTTGAAGAACATCAAGAAGAAAACTCTGTCGGACGCTCGTGAGAAAGCATCGGAGGTCCGGAAGGATCGGACGCACGCCTCGGACGCACATCGATCGCATCGGACGTATGAGAAATTTCGCAAAGATTTGATGACTCTCTGACGACGTTCGGACGCAGGGTTCGGTCATCCGACAGGTGGTTCGGACGTCCGACAGGCCAACGGCTAGTTTTGACAGCATTTAATCTTTGACCGTTGGAGAGTCTTTTGGAGCCATTTCTCACCTTCTATAAACACCCCAAAGCACAAGAAGACAAGGGACTTTTGCCAACACAAAATACAAGCTTACAAGTGAGATTTTTGAGTAGAAAGATTCTTTGTTGGTTGTATAAGGGGTTGGGAAAGTTGGGTTGTTAGGTTGCTCAAGTGAAGGTTACTCTCTAGGAGGAGTAAAACCTTGGTGAAGGTGAACCTATCGTTTGAAGTGGTAAAACCTTGGTGAAGGTTGCCTCATTTGTATAAAATAGTTCTTAATTGGGTGATTGATCTTTCAAGTGTAGGTTGTTGAGGGTTAACTAGAATAGTTGTAAAACTCCTTGGCTCAACCAAAGAGTGTTTGGGGTGAGGAAGGAGTGAGCCTTCACTTGTACATCTTGGTTAGCATCGCCATCTATTGAAGAGCCTATTGGATTGATATTTGGTTTGCATTTCTTATCTTTTCTCTTTAATTAAATTTTCTTTATTGTGCTTAAATTTGATATATCTTTGTGCATCATTGTGAAATTGTTTGTACTCATTGGGTTGCACCAGGCCTTACAATTGGTATCAGAGTTTGGTCTCTTTTGATCAAGCTTAACCGCTTAGAGTAAAGATCATGGCAACCATAAAAGTTTCTTTTTTAGAAGGGCAATCTATTGATGGACCACCTATGTTTAATGGTTCTCATTTTAGCATGTGGAAACAAAGAATGATGATTTTCTTACAATCCGTTTATATTGAATTATGGTATGTGGTAGAAGATGGTCCTTATGAAGCCAGAATAATTGACTCTACCACTAATTTGAGTAGATTAAAGACTAGACAAGAATTGAATGAAAAAGACAAGATATATCTTTCTTTGAATGCCAAGGCCATGTATATATTGTGCATTGCATTAGATGTAAATGAATCTAGTAGGATTAAAGGTTGTAAATCAGCTAAAGACATTTGGGATAAATTGTGTGAATTTCATGAAGGTAACCAAGATATTAAAGAACAAAAGAAATCTTTACTTGTTTCTCAATATGAATTTTTCAAAATGCATCCTCTTCAAAATGTTGATAAGATGTGTAGTAGATTTTGTGACATTATTCAAGATCTTAAATTGCTTGGAAAAGAATATTTTTTGGGTGAGAAAAATAGAAAGATTTTGAATGCCTTGCCAAAAGAATGGGAAAATAAAATAAATGCTATAGAAGAGGCAAAAGATTTAAATTCTATGTCCATTGAATCTCTTGTGAATTCTCTAACCTCTTATGAATTAAAGCTCAAATCCAAAGTGCAAGAGGAAGAAAATGCAAGAATGTATAAGAGAGGCATAGCTTTCAAAGCATCTCAAGTGAGGGATAACTCATCCTTCATGGGTAGTGAAAACATGGAACTGGACAACGATATAACTCCTCTCTTCAAAAGTCTCAAGAAGATCTTCAACAAGAGAAGTTCAAGAGGAGATTGCAAAATTACATGGGATGAATGCAATTCAAAAGAAGGAAAAGAAGAGTTGGCCCAAATGGCACTAATGGCCTTTGGAGAAGATGAGGTAAATTCTTATCACTCTTCTAGTGATGAAGATAATAGTATGCGATTTCTTATGATTAAAATGCATAAAAATTTGAGAGAATCTTGTGCTAAAAATAAAGATTTGAAAACAAAAATAAATGCTTTGTTGAAAGAAAACTCCAATCTTTTTCAAGAAAACAAATGTTTGAAAAAGGAAAATGATGATTTGAAGAAATGTAAAATGGCTTTTGATTGCAAAAATAATTTGAAAAAGAAGTTGGAAGAGAAAACAAAGTTTTATGAAATAATGTTGGAGGAACAAAATTTGTTAAAGAAAAGAATTAATGACTTGAACGAGTTTCTCCAAAATGAAAAAGAAAAGTTTTCTCAAACAAAAGAAAGAAAATCTTTTCAAGGCACAAATAAGTTTGCTATGATAAGAGGTAAGGGAATTAGTTGCATTAAATCCACCTATGTGCAAAATACTTCTATCATGTGTCACTTTTGTTGCAAATTTGGACATATGCAAAATGATTGCTATGTAAAGAAAAATATGAGAAAAGGCATGAAATCCATGTGGATTGCTAGATCATGTCGTATTAACTTCCAAGAACCCTATAAAGAAAGGGTACCAAATGAAATTTCTCATATTTAGGTACATCATGAAGATTTGATCCAAGAAGTGCTAAATGGTTGTAAGTACATTTGAAAATTTTGATATGCAATATGGTCTTGATTTGAAAAATAAAGGGGGAGTTTGTTTTTTTTGATTGATGCCAAAAGGGGGAGTAGGATTTATTGAAATTTCTTTGTATGTTGGCACTTTCTAGGGGGGAGCTTTATTTGAACTTATTTGATAAAAGAAATCTTCATTTTGTTTGTCATCATAAAAAAGGGGGAGATTGTTGACCTTGGTCGATCAATCCTTGGTTTTGATGATTAACAAACCAAAATGTAGATTTGGGCTAATGTTTTTATGTGAGCAATTTGTTAGAACAGATTCTTGTGGCACAAAAGAAAAAGCAAAAATAGGGCACTCATGTCGGACGTCCGAAGGGAAGCTATCGGACATCCGAAAGGTTGAAGAACATCAAGAAGAAAACTCTGTCGGACGCTCGTGAGAAAGCATCGGAGGTCCGGAAGGATCGGACGCACGCCTCGGACGCACATCGATCGCATCGGACGTATGAGAAATTTCGCAAAGATTTGATGACTCTCTGACGACGTTCGGACGCAGGGTTCGGTCATCCGACAGGTGGTTCGGACGTCCGACAGGCCAACGGCTAGTTTTGACAGCATTTAATCTTTGACCGTTGGAGAGTCTTTTGGAGCCATTTCTCACCTTCTATAAACACCCCAAAGCACAAGAAGACAAGGGACTTTTGCCAACACAAAATACAAGGTTACAAGTGAGATTTTTGAGTAGAAAGATTCTTTGTTGGTTGTATAAGGGGTTGGGAAAGTTGGGTTGTTAGGTTGCTCAAGTGAAGGTTACTCTCTAGGAGGAGTAAAACCTTGGTGAAGGTGAACCTATCGCTTGAAGTGGTAAAACCTTGGTGAAGGTTGCCTCATTTGTATAAAATAGTTCTTAATTGGGTGATTGATCTTTCAAGTGTAGGTTGTTGAGGGTTTACTAGAATAGTTGTAAAACTCCTTGGCTCAACCAAAGAGTGTTTGGGGTGAGGAAGGAGTGAGCCTTCACTTGTACATCTTGGTTAGCATCGCCATCTATTGAAGAGGCTATTGGATTGATATTTGGTTTGCATTTCTTATCTTTTCTCTTTAATTAAGTTTTCTTTATTGTACTTAAATTTGATATATCTTTGTGCATCATTGTGAAATTGTTTGTACTCATTGGGTTGCACCAGGCCTTACAAATGTAAATATTGTAGTCAAATGCAAGCACAATTGTTAAATAAGGGCACTGACCTCGTATCTTTATGACTTGGGAGGAATTCAAACATGAAAGGAATAAGAAACTTTCTTGTTTGAATTCCTTCATAAGTTGGGAGGATTTCAAACATGAAAGTTTCTTATTCCTTTTAAGGGCAAATTTCTGTAAATAATGGTCGTATCAGAAAAGGTCGAAAAAGTAGTGTTGTCGGATTTGTGCTAATATAACGGTCGCCGCATTTGAAAAAAGCGGTGATCAAGAAATTTCTTTTTTTTATTCTTTTTCTTCTGATCCACAACTAGTTGTCTTGAATTTTTTTTCTTTTTAAGAAGATGCTTCGTTGCATGCTTTGCATGCGGCGAAGTTTTTTTTAATCACGAGTCTAGTTGGATGCGACGATGACCTTATTTTAATTAATTTTTTACTAATTCCTAAACTCTAATTATCAACCATAAACCCGAAACCCTAATGCATAAACCCCAAATCCTAATTTATAAACCCTGAACCCTAATTTATCAATGCTAAACCCAAAAATTATCTGGGAATGTATTGTGGTTTAAAACAAAAATTATGTTAAAAACGTGCTATTTTTTTCTATCATGATCGGTGATCAACCATCGATGAATGGGTACAAGTAGGGTTTAGATTCCATTTTCAAATACAAAAATTAATTTAAATTTATGACACTGCATCCTAATTTAAACATTTTTTCTTTTACAATTAATTTAAGATACCATAAATCATGCAGCATCAACCGTAAATGTCTAATATAGAAAAGTAAAAGTATTGTCATAGTTTAAAGCTACAAATCACCCATAAATGCTGTAAATCTGAATAACCCATCGACGCACCTCTTGCCCCTATCGCGCAGGATAGTAAAGCAACCGCATCTCTAATGCACTTTGCTGGTGTGGTGGATCCTGCTACAATTGTAGCCATTTAGACCTCCTAAATAGTGTCTCAGGCATTTGTTCGTCCTCATCATCATCGAAGGAGTCCACCACAGGAGTCTAACCGTATTTGGAACAGGAAAAATCTGTGGATGTAGTGGAAGGACCTAACGGGGTCTGTGTCCATATGGAAAATTGGTGAAAAACCCATCGAGAACTCTAAGAAATAGTAGATATGATCAAGGTTTTCATCAAACTCATTATTCATTCCAAAAGACATATATGGCCTAACAGAGTACGATCCAACACCTATCGTATAGTCGAATCCAGATAAGAGAGTAGGTATCCCATGAAAATGACCTCTGAATATAGGAACACATAGAGGTGTGGAGAAAGTTTTAGAATGAAAAAATTGAGTGACAACTGTAGGGTCATATCTTGCCTGCGATGAAGTATGACATAGGCAGATCATCATCACGTAATAAGTTGCCCCTCCTACAATGTGTGAGAACCCAGAAACCAAAAAAAAAAAAATATATATTATTTATTTATTTATTTATTATTTTATTCCTGTGCACCGTTTTCTTGTATTTTCTTTATTATATTACTTTTATCAACATTTTATCAGTAAATATAGTTTTTAAATCATTTTTCTAGTATAAGGTAGTTCGTGAGAAATTTGGAACGTATTTTGGACGTGGGACCCGCTAGTGCATTTAGTGAGAGAAATTCGGCCGATTCGGTTAAATTTTACATAAAGGGATTTTATTACTAGGTGTTAGGAGATGATTAGAGGTTACCTAGATGAATTAACCTTGGAGGGATAAGAGGATAACTCTAAGTGAAAATAAGGTGCCAAGTGTCCAATTTTGGTTGGCCAAACCATACCTAACTTTGCCTAACTTTCTTTGTCTTCACTTAAAAGTCAAAATTGGACCAAATCATCTTCATTCTTCAGCTCCTCATGGCCGAACCTCTCTAGCCAACAAAGGAAAGAAACCTTCAACCTTCTATCTTCAAATCTTGCTCCAATCTTGAGAATCAACCGATTATTTCTTGAATTAGTCCATAAAATCATCTTGCTACGGGTGTTTGAAGAACTTGGTGGTTTTGTTTTGGAAGAAAACCTTCTAAGCTTCAACCTTTCTTGAAGATCTAAGGTATCTTACTTGAAACTCATCTTTTGTTTCTAATTTTGGCCAAGTGGTGCCTTATAGTAGCTCTATACGTGATTTTTCGGAAGATTTGGTGGATTGGAGTGAAGTTTCCTAATTTTCTGATTTTCCTTGGAACTTTTCTGTTTTCTTATGTTGGATATGATTGAGCTTGAGTTGGTGGTTCTAAATGGTGTTTTGTAGCTCTCTTGTGCGTTAATTGTAGTTGATTGCGGAAAATTTCCGCTTGTGCGAAAAATTTCAGATTTAGGGTTTCAATTGGGGCTTTTCTATGGTTGATTGTTGAGCTTCTAATTGGCTATAATTGAGGGGTATTGTGACCCTAATTAAGTATATTGTATGGCTTATGAATTGTTTGGGTGCTTGTGGTTATATTGGATGGTTTTAATGGTTGTTTTGTAGGTTGGAAAAGCTGAAATTTAGGGGAAATGCTGTCCAAGTGTCTAGGATATTAGAGTCGTGTGAGTTGGGTTGAGATTGGATAGAAGTGATCGATTTTAGGGTTGTTTCTACTTTTAACCCTAAATATTATGTATTTTTCATTTCCAAGCTATATTTGGGTTTTACCTTAATAGTTCCTATTAAAAGGGTATTCGACGCGTGTTTGAGTCCTAATTGTACTTTCTTGATTATTATAGGGCGTGCCGGTGATCCGAGGCTCACGTCGGGCGAAAACTTGTGAAATTACTTTGTTTGACTTGGTGAGTGTACTACTCACATATTTGTTATTCTGTGGCTTTCTTGTACTTGAATTCTGTGTTTTGGACTAGTTGTGATGATTGTTTGGACTAGGTGAGGCGAGGGTGTACTTTACCACTCTCGTACTCTCTGGCCTACTTGTTTGGCTATGATAACTTGAATACTCTTGACTGTCTTTGATTTGGTGTCGCTTGGATGCCGATCTTTACTATAACTCTGGATCTGTACTGTTTACTTTGAGCTCTACCTCATTGGAAGTCAATGGACTCGAGCCAGTAAGGACTTGGTCGGGGACATTTGACAAGCCAGGGGGACTGTATTTGAGAATCTTTGGGTATGAGACCCTAGATTCCGGTTTACTCGAGTAATACCAATTCTGTACTGTGTGGTGTTCGGGCCCAGTAAGGGGAAAGTGAGGTGGACGGATAATTGGAGTAAAGAGGGGTCTACGGTCATGATTACCTGGTATACATTGACGGAGAGTCAATGAGATGAGATCAAGTATGGCAAAAGAGGAAAAGGGCTCTTGAGAGCCATCCGTATCCTTTTATTCCTTACACTTGGGTGTTATTGCTTTTACTTACTTGACGAACGTATTTGGACTGAATGCTCTTGAGTTTATGTGATCTTGGTATATGTACGTGATAGTACCTCATTGGGCGAAAGCTCACTCCGTTAAATTTTGTTTTCCTTACAGGGAATTGTCTTTTGGACTTTTGACTTTGAAGCATGAGTTGAGTAGAGCTAGTTGAGAGATTTTGTATAGCTCCTCAATAGTTGGAACATTTGTTTGTACTTGGATTTAAATGCTTTCTTTTGGCTTGTAACCATACAAATGAGGTTTGTAATAGGGTGTATTCCTATCCAATGGATTGTACTTGGCTTGTATATACTCTTTTCAGTGATTGTTGGAAATTTCTTGTAATCCATGGGATCTTGGCGGATTGTGACGTGGCGGTCACTATTCGCTCCACGTTTTGACTTTTGTTTTCCGTTTCTTATTTATTGGGTTGTTTAAGCGCGCCAATATTTTCCTGAACGACTTGAGTTAGTGTTTGACCGTTTTAGTAGTCCTGGCGAGAGTTGGGCAGGCAGTCCGCTAACTCCTTTGGTACGGCTTAGGGGAAGGTGGGGCTGTCACAAGTGGTATCAGAGTCAGGTTAGAAATAACCTGGGCGAACTTGAAACCTGTTTCTTAGAACTTTTGGGATTGTGATTAGATGCTATTAAGTGTGAATATATTGTCTAAGCTATAAACCTTTGCTATCTTTGTAGGGTATGGCCGGTACTAGTGGAGCAGGTGGAGGCGAGCCACCTCAGAGGCGCCCACGGGTTGTCGACTACCAGGAGAGACCGGGAGGTCCGATCCGGCTATGGCATACCGCTAGCCGGACCCGCCGCTGTAGGCGTTGCCAGTTTTACTCCTACGCGGACCACGTGGTGGTGGCGGTACTTGCCGAGCGACAGAGGCTTAGATGTGACGCCGCCAGGGAGCGTACTGAGACCCTTAGGCTTAGGGGCATCATGCGGATGCAGGCCGATAGGATCGGAGAGCTCCGGGGGGACGTGGCCATGGAGCAGGAGAGGACGGACGCTCTGAGAGAGCAGTTGCAGGCGGTTAACGACCGCCTTATTCGAGTAGTCCGCGAGGTGAGAGACCGATCCGGCGCGATTATCGATGAGTGTGGGGCGCTGATCCAGGAGGTGATTGGCGCCAATGCGCCAGGGGGAGCTCCAGGTGGCGGAGCTCCAGGTCAGGGAGGCGCCCCTAGCCCTAGCTCTAGCTCTGGGAGGGAGTCGGTTGGCTCCGTCGAGGACTAGATTAGGGTTTTGGGCCTAGTTTTGATCCCGTGTGAGGGATACCTAGGAAAAGCTTTTGGTTAGTTGTTTTGTACTTTTGAGACCTAGGTTGTACAGTGTATTTTGGCAGACCCTCTTTTGGCTTCACGGGAGTACTTTGTATATATTTGCTTGACTGCTTATGTATGACTGTTTGACACAGTTATGTGTTCCATGTATAAGTGTGTTATGTGTATACGTGCCTTATGTGGTGTTTACTTTTAATTTTTGTTCATGCTTATATGACTATATTGATATGCCTTTTGATATTAGTTTGTGCCTCGATTTTAGAGTGACCTAGAGAATGGAAGGCACTCGTAGCGGACGAGGCCGCGGGCGTGGGGTTAGGCAACCCACAACTGACAAGGGTATTAGGAATACCACGACTGAATCAAACCCTGAACCTAGGGTTGACCCTAATGCCCAGATAGCCGCTGCTATGCAGCAAATGACTGACCTGTTAGCCCACGTAGTGCAACAGCAGGGCCAACCTCCTATCCAGCAACCTGGGAACCCTGGCCATGTAGTCGAGAGTGAAGATCGGGCGCTAGAGCGATTTCAGAAGTTCTCTCCACCAAAATTTCTGGGCGGGCCAGATCCGGACGTGGTCGAAAAATGGTTAGAGAAAATGATAGATATCTTTGCCGCCCTACACTATTCCGAGGAAAGACAGGTTACTTTCGCTGTCTTTCAATTAGAAGGGGCCGCGCGTTCTTGGTGGAACGTGATACGAATGAAGTGGGACCGGGAACAAACACCAAGGACATGGGTAAACTTTGTGCGGGAATTCAATGCGAAATACTTTCCCCCTCTAGTCCAGGAAAAGAAGGAGGACGAGTTTATTAGGCTCCGCCAAGGGACTCAATCAGTGGCTGAGTACGAGAGCCAGTTTACTCGTTTATCCAAGTTTGCCCCTGAACTCATTCTGACAGAGCAAAGGAGAGTTCGGCGTTTTATTCAGGGGCTCAATGTGGAAATTCAAAAGGATCTGGCGGTAGCCCAGATCAATATCTTTAGTGACGCCGTAGAGAAAGCTTTGCGAGTTGAAAATGCGAGGCTTCAAGTAAGAAACTTTCAGGTGAAAAAACGGGGGTTCTCTGCGAGTAGTTCGACTCAAGGGGATAAAGGGACCCCTCCTAAGTTTGGACGAGGAGCCGGTGGAGGAAGGCAACCGGGGATGACGCGAGGGACTCCGCCGAGGGGTGGTCACAATGGACGGGGCCCGCAGAAGAGCACCTCACAAGGAAGTTCGGCCTCAGTTGCACGTGGACCCTGTGGATTTTGTGGAAAACCAAACCACACTGAGGACAACTGTTGGAGGAAGGAGAGAAGATGTTTACGCTGCGGGAGTGCAGAGCATCAAATAGCTAACTGCCCAGTGTTACCTCGGGAGGCGAGAGCAACCACCCAATCGTCAAAGGCCAACTCGGGACAGTCCAAGGTAGAAGGGACAAAGCCAAAGGTGCCAGCTCGGGTTTACTCCCTTGAGCAACAACAAGTCCCTGATTCCTCTGGGGTTGTAGAAGGTACGATCCCTGTTTTCCATCGTCTAGCTAGGATTTTGATAGACCCTGGTGCTACCCATTCCTTTGTTAACCCCGATTTTATGTACGGTATTGATATAAAACCCGTTAGCTTGCCTTATGACTTAGAAGTTAGTACTCCTACGGGGGACCAACGTTTGCTTACTGGATTGATGTATTCAAATTGTGAAATTTGGGTAGGAGAGAGGAAGCTTTTGGGGAATCTTATAAGTTTAGCTATAAAGGGGTACGACGTTATATTGGGTATGGACTGGCTAGCTAAGTACAATGCACAGCTCGATTGTAAGAGAAAAGTAGTGGAATTTCGTATACCGGGGGAGGCGACCTTAAGGCTAGATGTAAGAGGTAGTTTAGCCTCATCTGCATTGATCTCGGGTATTAGGGCTAGAAAATTTCTGTACAGAGGGGCCCAAGGATTTCTAGCTTTTCTTATAAATACTCCCACTGATAAGCTGAGGGTTGAAGATGTGCCTATTGTAAGTGAATATCCGGATGTGTTTCCTGATGAATTAGTAACTTTACCTCCAGAGAGAGAGATAGAGTTTAAGATTGACCGGTTGCCAGGAGCGTCACCTATCTCTAAGACCCCCTATCGAATGGCACCTGCTGAACTCAAGGAGTTGAAATTGCAATTGCAAGATCTGTTGGAGCGGGGGTTTATTCATGAGAGTGGGTCTCCTTGGGGGGCTCCGGTATTATTTGTTAAGAAAAAAAGATGGAACTTTAAGACTGTGTATCGATTATCGGGGACTAAACAATATGACCATTAAGAACAAATACCCACTTCCCCATATCGATGAGTTGTTTGACCAGTTGCAAGGCGCAGTGGTCTTTTCGAAGTTAGATCTCCGACAGGGTTACTATCAGTTGCTAATTAAGAAAGAAGATGTACCCAAGACTGCTTTCAATTCTAGATATGGGCATTTTGAGTTTGCGGTCATGCCCTTTGGGTTGACCAATGCCCCTGCCGCCTTTATGGATTTGATGCATCGGGTTTTCAAACCCTACCTGGACCGATTTGTTGTCGTGTTCATTGACGACATTTTGGTCTATTCTAAAACCCGTGAGGAACATAAGCAGCATTTGAAGTTAGTGTTACAAGCCCTGAGAGACCATCAGCTATACGCCAAATTTAGTAAGTGTGAATTTTGGCTGGAGAAAATCTCTTTCTTAGGACATGTGATTTCCAAAGAAGGTATCATGGTAGACCCCGCGAAAGTAGAGGCGGTCGCTGAATGGAATAGGCCAGAAAATCCCACAGAGATCCGTAGTTTCTTAGGGTTGGCTGGGTACTATAGACGCTTTATTAAAGACTTTTCCAAATTGGCCGGTCCTTTAACCGACCTGACGAAGAAAAACGGTCGTTTTGTGTGGGATACTAGGTGTGAAACCAGTTTTCAGGAGTTGAAGCGAAGGTTAACCAGAGCTCCTGTTTTGGCCTTGCCTAATGGAAAGGACAGTTTCACAGTATATACCGATGCTTCGAATGAAGGTTTGGGATGCGTGTTAATGCAAAACCAGAACGTGATTGCCTTTGCCTCTAGAAAACTAAAAACCCATGAACAAAACTACCCTACCCATGACTTGGAGTTAGCTGCTGTGGTCTTTGCTCTGAAAAAGTGGAGACACTATCTTTACGGGGTTACCTTTGAGGTTTATTCAGACCATAAGAGTCTTAAGTACCTGTTCTCCCAAAAAGAGTTGAATATGAGGCAACGTCGGTGGATGGAACTCTTAGAGGATTATGACTGCACGATCAACTACCATCCTGGTAAGGCTAACGTAGTAGCGGACGCCCTAAGTCGGAAGGCTCAAGTAGCCGGGTTGATGGTCAAGGAATGGGAGATGTTAGGAGCAGCCAGTGAGTGGAACCCTAGAGTGGGATGCAAGAAAATAACTTTTGGGAATATTTGGGTAACCTCTACTATTCTTGATCGAATTAAAGAAGCCCAAGAGAAGGATCCGATGGTACAAAAGTGGAAGGAAAAAGTAGAAAAGGAAGCATTACCTGACTTCAATTTGGGTCCCGAAGGGATTTTAAGATATAGGAATCGAGTAGTGGTGGCCAATGATGAAAACCTGAAAAGAGAAATTTTGGAGGAAGCCCATCGATCAAAATACACGATTCATCCTGGTAGTAATAAGATGTACCAAGATTTGCGACGGTTGTACTGGTGGGATAAAATGAAGAGGGAGATTGCTCAATATATCCAAACCTGTCTGATTTGCCAGCAAGTTAAGGCTGAACACCAAAAACCCTCCGGACTGTTACAACCTCTTGAGATACCTGAATGGAAATGGGAAAATATCACGATGGACTTTGTTTCTGGACTGCCAAGAACGCAAAAAGGACATGATGCCGTTTGGGTGATCGTTGATCGGTTGACCAAATCAGCCCATTTCTTACCTGTGAATGTGAAGGACTCCATGGATAAACTAGCTCGGTTGTACCTGAATGAAATTGTGAGGTTACATGGGGTTCCAGTGAGTATAGTTTCAGATCGAGATCCTCGTTTTGTATCGAGGTTTTGGCAAAAATTTCAGGAGCACTTAGGGACCAAACTTAACCTTAGTACCACTTATCACCCCCAGACGGATGGCCAGTCGGAGCGAACGATTCAAACCCTCGAGGATATGTTACGAACTTGTATTCTGGATTTTGGGGGTAATTGGGGCCAACACATGACTTTGGTAGAGTTCGCCTACAATAATAGTTTCCACTCATCCATTCAAATGGCACCATATGAAGCTCTCTACGGACGAAAGTGTCGTTCACCCATTTACTGGGATGAAGTAGGGGAAAAGAAAGTTCTAGATCCAACAACCATTCCCTGGATGGAGGATGCGCAAGAAAAGGTTAAATTGATTCGTCAAAGACTCCAAACAGCTCAAAGCCGACAAAAGAGCTACGCAGATAATCGAAGGAAAGATTTGCAGTTCGAAGTTGGAGACCGTGTCTTCCTTAAAATCACGCCACTACGAAGCGTCACTGCGGGGAGAGGAAAGAAACTTCAACCACGGTTTGTGGGGCCATACAAAATTCTCCAACGAGTTGGGAAAGTAGCGTACCGACTCGAGTTGCCGCCAAGTTTATCTCGGATTCATGACGTTTTCCATGTTTCGATGCTGAAAAAGTACTATTCTGATCCAACCCACGTTGTGCGACCAGAAGAGATTGAGTTAGATGAGGCACTCACCTACGAAGAGAGACCTGTACAAGTACTCGATCGAAGGATTAAGGAACTGAGGAATAAGCAAATCCCATTAGTGAAGGTTATGTGGAGGAATCATGGTTTAGAGGAGGCAACTTGGGAATTGGAGGAAGAGATGCAAAAGAAATACCCTGAGCTGTTTAGTAACCCAGGTGAGCAATTTCGAGGGCGAAATTTTTTTTAGGGGGAGAGGATGTGAGAACCCAGAAACCAAAAAAAAAAAAAAATATTATTTATTTATTTATTTATTATTTTATTCCTGTGCACCGTTTTCTTGTATTTTCTTTATTATATTACTTTTATCAACATTTTATCAGTAAATATAGTTTTTAAATCATTTTTCTAGTATAAGGTAGTTCGTGAGAAATTTGGAACGTATTTTGGACGTGGGACCCGCTAGTGCATTTAGTGAGAGAAATTCGGCCGATTCGGTTAAATTTTGCATAAAGGGATTTTATTACTAGGTGTTAGGAGATGATTAGAGGTTACCTAGATGAATTAACCTTGGAGGGATAAGAGGATAACTCTAAGTGAAAATAAGGTGCCAAGTGTCCAATTTTGGTTGGCCAAACCATACCTAACTTTGCCTAACTTTCTTTGTCTTCACTTAAAAGTCAAAATTGGACCAAATCATCTTCATTCTTCAGCTCCTCATGGCCGAACCTCTCTAGCCAACAAAGGAAAGAAACCTTCAACCTTCTATCTTCAAATCTTGCTCCAATCTTGAGAATCAACCGATTATTTCTTGAATTAGTCCATAAAATCATCTTGCTACGGGTGTTTGAAGAACTTGGTGGTTTTGTTTTGGAAGAAAACCTTCTAAGCTTCAACCTTTCTTGAAGATCTAAGGTATCTTGCTTGAAACTCATCTTTTGTTTCTAATTTTGGCCAAGTGGTGCCTTATAGTAGCTCTATACGTGATTTTTCGGAAGATTTGGTGGATTGGAGTGAAGTTTCCTAATTTTCTGATTTTCCTTGGAACTTTTCTGTTTTCTTATGTTGGATATGATTGAGCTTGAGTTGGTGGTTCTAAATGGTGTTTTGTAGCTCTCTTGTGCGTTAATTGTAGTTGATTGCGGAAAATTTCCGCTTGTGCGAAAAATTTCAGATTTAGGGTTTCAATTGGGGCTTTTCTATGGTTGATTGTTGAGCTTCTAATTGGCTATAATTGAGGGGTATTGTGACCCTAATTAAGTATATTGTATGGCTTATGAATTGTTTGGGTGCTTGTGGTTATATTGGATGGTTTTAATGGTTGTTTTGTAGGTTGGAAAAGCTGAAATTTAGGGGAAATGCTGTCCAAGTGTCTAGGATATTAGAGTCGTGTGAGTTGGGTTGAGATTGGATAGAAGTGATCGATTTTAGGGTTGTTTCTACTTTTAACCCTAAATATTATGTATTTTTCATTTCCAAGCTATATTTGGGTTTTACCTTAATAGTTCCTATTAAAAGGGTATTCGACGCGTGTTTGAGTCCTAATTGTACTTTCTTGATTATTATAGGGCGTGCCGGTGATCCGAGGCTCACGTCGGGCGAAAACTTGTGAAATTACTTTGTTTGACTTGGTGAGTGTACTACTCACATATTTGTTATTCTGTGGCTTTCTTGTACTTGAATTCTGTGTTTTGGACTAGTTGTGATGATTGTTTGGACTAGGTGAGGCGAGGGTGTACTTTACCACTCTCGTACTCTCTGGCCTACTTGTTTGGCTATGATAACTTGAATACTCTTGACTGTCTTTGATTTGGTGTCGCTTGGATGCCGATCTTTACTATAACTCTGGATCTGTACTGTTTACTTTGAGCTCTACCTCATTGGAAGTCAATGGACTCGAGCCAGTAAGGACTTGGTCGGGGACATTTGACAAGCCAGGGGGACTGTATTTGAGAATCTTTGGGTATGAGACCCTAGATTCCGGTTTACTCGAGTAATACCAATTCTGTACTGTGTGGTGTTCGGGCCCGGTAAGGGGAAAGTGAGGTGGACGGATAATTGGAGTAAAGAGGGGTCTACGGTCATGATTACCTGGTATACATTGACGGAGAGTCAATGAGATGAGATCAAGTATGGCAAAAGAGGAAAAGGGCTCTTGAGAGCCATCCGTATCCTTTTATTCCTTACACTTGGGTGTTATTGCTTTTACTTACTTGACGAACGTATTTGGACTGAATGCTCTTGAGTTTATGTGATCTTGGTATATGTACGTGATAGTACCTCATTGGGCGAAAGCTCACTCCGTTAAATTTTGTTTTCCTTACAGGGAATTGTCTTTTGGACTTTTGACTTTGAAGCATGAGTTGAGTAGAGCTAGTTGAGAGATTTTGTATAGCTCCTCAATAGTTGGAACCTTTGTTTGTACTTGGATTTAAATGCTTTCTTTTGGCTTGTAACCATACAAATGAGGTTTGTAATAGGGTGTATTCCTATCCAATGGATTGTACTTGGCTTGTATATACTCTTTTCAGTGATTGTTGGAAATTTCTTGTAATCCATGGGATCTTGGCGGATTGTGACGTGGCGGTCACTATTCGCTCCACGTTTTGACTTTTGTTTTCCGTTTCTTATTTATTGGGTTGTTTAAGCGCGCCAATATTTTCCTGAACGACTTGAGTTAGTGTTTGACCGTTTTAGTAGTCCTGGCGAGAGCTGGGCAGGCAGTCCGCTAACTCCTTTGGTACGGCTTAGGGGAAGGTGGGGCTGTCACACAATGCCTACTCCTTGATTCCTACCACACATCTACCTAAGTAGATGCTCGACAAGTATCTCAAAAGGTGTGCTGTAAGAGGTAGATTGAATGACATCCTGACAGTTAATGGATCCAACTGTAGTCCAAATTCCCTGGTTAAAGTATTATAATGTCTCGAATGCCTCTTCCTGTATCAATGTGAGATCGAGATGAGCACGCCAAGCAGGGTTCGCCAATTCAAGGTATCTATTGCAAATCAATTCGATCCAAGATACAATATCAACATGTTGAAAATAGAAATTATTTATTATACCAATTACATATGTTATTTAAGAAACAACATGTGATTAGAAGGAAAGCTAATTGTAAAGATCGAAGACAACCAAGTGGAAGAGATAAACAATGTAAAGATCACAAACGTAACAATAAGTAAATAAAAAGAAAAGAATTACAAACCAATTAACTACCCAACTCCTCTTGAGATTGTAGATTAATTCAAACAAACTTCTTCAAGTTGATAAATTACAATCACTCTTGTGTACAAAGGAAGGTTCACCTCCTCCTTGCCCTGAAATCCACTCAGTCAAGTTAGGACGTTTTACTATCCCTCAGGACAACCCTCGCAGAACTACACTCATGAAGTATTCACTAACAAATGAAAAGCTTACAATGAACCTCACACCACTAAGACTACAATTCTTCCTTGGAGAGTATTTTCTCACTAAAATCACTCTAAATCTTTTGTATCTTCAGTGTGCAAAAGCTATTTAAAGATTCTGACCATGCTCTATTTATAGGAGACCAAAAAAGTACTTCATTAATACTTCCAACGGATAGAAAGTAGCTGAACAGTCAACTAGCCGTTGGAATATCGGATGTCCGATACTCCTGTTTTTTTTGCGTCCGACAGCAGGCAGTGAGTTTGAGAAATTTTCTTCAATTCTATCGGACGTCCGGTGCAAGCACTTTGTCCGTCCGACAGCAAATAAAGAGATTTGCGAAATCATCTTATTTCTATCGGACGTCTGGTGGAGACATATTTAGCGTCCGAAGTTATGCAATGATTATCGAACGTCCGATCCAAGTGTCCGACAGCTTTCAGCAGCCTTTGTCCCTTTCAATTGCACTTGATCTTTGAATCTGATTTGCTTCACAAATGAAAATATTTCTTAAAAAAATATTAGTATTATCCATTGTTTTGTAAACACCAAAAGTTAGGGACCAAGGTCAACATTCTCCCCCTTTTTTATGATAACAAAACAATGGATGGAAGAAGGAAAAAAGATTGAACATATGAGCATAAGCTCCCCCTTACTCATTGCATCCAAATTTATAATCTCAGAATAACTCTCCCTTACACATAGCATCCATTTCTCTCCCTTTTTGTCATCATAAGTTGAGAGTAAAAATCTCATACCGTAATCCAGCAACAATAACAGAGAATCCAATATTTCAAACAAAAACAGAGAAATGAAACCAGAATTTAGCAATCACCAATATACCAACATATCACAGAGACTTGATACCAAAAGAAATACCAACATATCACAGAGAGTTTAATAATGCAAATCATCATTAGATCAGAATTGTTCTTTTCTCTCCCTTTTTGACATCATACAAATTCAGTAATATTCAAAAAATATCAAGAAAAACTCAGTTCAAAACATCAGAAACATCAAAAGAGAATTACCAAAAAATGTTATGAACAAGAATTTCACCAATATTACCAATATCTCCTACTTATTAGAGTTAGCATCATGTCTAACTATCCACATGCATTTCATGCCTCTTCTCATGTTTTTTCTCACATAGCAATCACTTTTCATGTGACCTTTTTGACAATAAAAATTACACATGACCAAAGAGTTATTTACATGAACAGGTTTAATAAATCTTACTTGTCTTCTCTTATAAATAGCAAATTCATTTGCACTAGAATTTATCTTCTTCTCATAAGTGCCAAAATAAGATTTTATTCCATTTTCTTGAAAGTAGGTTTGTTTCTTATATTGGAGTAATTCATTTAAATTATCCATTTTTCTTTTCAGATCACATTGTTCCTCTTTGAACATTTCACAAAACCATGTTTTTCTATGAAACTTATTTTGTAAATCAATTTCATTCTTTTTCAAGAAATCACTTTCAATTTTCAATTTTTTGTTTTCTTGAAAAATACGTGTATTGTCTTGAAGAATAAAACTAATTTTGTGTTTCAATTTCTTGTTTCTAACATAAGATTCTTTCAAACTATCATGCATTTTTAATGAAAGATTCGTGATCATCATCAGTTTCATCATCAATATCAAATTGAGAATTACAAGTTGTTATCTCATTATCTCCAATGGCCATGAAAGCCAATTGAGCAGATTCTTCTTCCTTTTCAATTTCACCATCGGAGTTGCACTCATTCCATGTGAATTAAAAGTTGTTGAATCTTGGTTTTCTTTCAACTTTCTTCTTCTTTATTGGACACTCACTCACGTAGTGTTCAGGTTGGCCGTATTCAAAGCATTTATCAGTTTGCATTTTATTGAACTCTTGTTTCTCTTTGTTTCTTGCATTGCTGAACTGATTTGGAAATGAGTTGTTGTTTCCTCTTTTTTTGAACCTTCATTTGTTGAGAATTCTCATGAAACTTTTTGAGATGAGAGCTAGATCACTATCATCTGCTTCTGCATCTTCTTCATCTAGGCAGGCAGAATCATCTTCATCTTGAGATACCTTTAGAGCAATGCTCTTTCTTACTATCGAATCCTCTTTCTTTTGCACTTTGGACTTAATATTTAGTTCATAAGAGGTTAGAGAATTAATAAGAGATTCAATAGGCAAGAAATTTAGATCTCTAGTTTCTTCAATGGTACTCTCCCAATCCTTTGATAAAGCATTCAGAATTTTTCTATTTTTCTCACCTAGAGAGTATTCCTTTTCCAGCACCTCTAAATCCTTAATGAGATCGTTGAATCTACAGTACATCTCATCAATATTTTCATGAGATTCCATCTTGAACAATTCATACTTGGTAACCAGAATAGACTTTTTTTTTCTCTCACATTCTCACTTCCTTCATGGATTTCTCTAAATTTGTCCAAATTTCTTTAGCGGACTTACAACCCTTGACTCTAATAGATTCATTTGAGTCTAAAGTACAATATAACACATTCATGGCTTTTGCATTTAAGGTGAGATGAGCTCTATCTGTGAGGACTCGAAAATTTTCTTATTTATCGAATATTACGAGTTTACTTAAATATTTATTTACTCATTTTCTCCGAATTATTTATTTTGACCATTTAAAAATCCAGATATATGGAACAACACCTCTTTTATATTTTAAAGCGTTTTGTTGGGAAATTCACTTTTTAAAAATTCGTTTAGTTCGGAATAATGAGTACACGTTTTTTGAAGCTATACTTGAATCGAGAGTGTATTAATATTGGAGAACTAAGAATGATCAATAGTAGATTAAGAAAGGTTAATTGAGGAATTAATACTAGACTCCTGTGAGAACTCGCAAAAATTATTTTAAATTCCATGTTGAGCTTATTTAAATATTTAATGGCCTGGTTGTCCCGAATATTATTTTCTAACCTCTTTAGACCTAATTACATGGGTCTATAGTTTCGTTATATTTTTAAAATGACTTGTTTTAAAATTTAATTTTTGAAAACTCGTTAAGTGAAAATAGTGAATATACGATTGGAAATTTTAGCTGATTTGGAATACCATAAGTTGGGAAAATTAGAAACTTACACGTAAGCCTTAAAATAAGTATTTTTATGTTCAAATATTCAAATGATAATTATTAGTACCATCGTTATAAGAATTTCTTGGAGGTTTCGCTTTATCGCGCGTAATTTGGAAATACGCGTTTTCACGCGTGCGATTTAATTGAGAGACTTTAAACCCTCATTTTGGAACAATTAAGAGTGAATAATAATGATATGAAGGTAAGTACATTAGAGGTTTAGTGCACTAGTACAACAAACTTAAGAGGAATCAAGCACAAAACGCGCGCGTACGCGCACTAATTGCGGTTGACTTTGTGCACCCAATACTTAACCATTAAGCTACCTTCAAGAAGCAAGCTCCATCAGATTTTTCTCTCTCTCTCCTCACTCTCAACAGTTGAACCAACAAAGGAGAAAAACAACTCCAATTCCATCCTAATTCCTTCACCAAATCTTTTCCATTTCACTTCAAATTTCAATCACTCTTAGCTAATTACTTGGAGATTACATCAAGTTAAGAAAGGGGGCTGCTTTCCATGGTTTTCTTGGGCATTCATTGGACCAAAAATTCTGTTCTAGTTCATCAAGAGAGGTAATGGACGATCAACCCTTTAAATCTTATTTTATGGAAGTAGTATTGCACATCTAAGCTGATGCATGCCTATGGGTAGCTTGCTTATGTTGAAAAAATTGTTGTGTGGGCTCTATAAACTCCCACTTGGTTTGGATGGACTGATTTGATGATTGATGATAAAATTAATGTTGGTTTAGTGCTTATATTAGTGAAATAACGTTGGGTTGTAGATAGAAACTCAAGGATGGTGCTATGACCAAAAGTGACCATTTTACCCCTGCCATGTTCGTGACTAATGGCTTGATTATGGTGTATACATGTTATATGGATGGTGTAAAAAGTTTCATTGAAAAATAACATGATTTGGATGGACAAATGTGTTGATTTCCAAAGCTTGGCAGAACTGGAAAATTTTCCCGGATTGCCCAGGCAGTCCCGTTTTTTCGGCTATAACTTTTTACTTCGATGTTGAAATCGAGTGCCGTTTACGGCACTGGAAACTAGACATTCCCAGATTTCTATTGGTATAAAATACATGTTCTGGTTCCACTTGTGTGAGCCAAACCATTCATTTAAAGATTGCTGTTCTGTTTCATTGGTTCACTACAGGGCAGAACATGAACTGTATCTTGAGACTCAAATTTGGACTAGTTGTCGAAGGATTTTGAAAATGGTTTCTTCTGAGAAAATATAGCCTTATGAGTCTATTTTCCAACGCCACCAACCATGCTCAATTTTGAGTTGAATTGAGTGATTTATGATGAAAATTCGAATCTGGTCTTGTGAAGGAATACCATGCATTTGGATAGATTTGAAACTAACAATGATTTGGGACTTGTTATCCGAAGCTTCTTAGTGGAAATCACCTATCGAATGTACCTTGAAAATATTTTAGACATTACCTACTGGAATGGACCATGTTGAGATTTTCCTTGACCAAATGTTTGGAAACGGCAAAACGGAAGTTCAAAGGCAGCTTAGCCTTAGAATTTCTTGTGAATTCAACGGTCTTGTTAACCCACTTTCCATGCCTATTTATCCATGAAATTTGGTAGAGGAATAACCCTTATATGGTAGTATAATACTGCTAATTTTGGTGTTATTCTGAGGCCGTTTCATTGTTCAACTAAACTTCCAAAGTTTATGACTTGATTTTGGAAAACCCTTGTTTAACAAGGAAATTTGGATAATTTTGAGCTACCATATATTGGTGCTCAAAACTTCAATTCTTATTCTGCTTATTCTATTTTAAACTTGGATTACAACTCTAATAGAGTTCCAAATTTCAAAGGCTAGTTCAAATTGAGTAAATTTTACCGAATTTTCAAAATTGGCCAAAAACCAACTTAAAACTGTCTTGATAACGCAAGTTATCAACTTCAAGCCAAATTTTGAATGCCTTCCACTTGGATTCATGGAAAGGTGTCTTCTAAAAATTTTTAGTACATTGAATGATGCTTCCAACGGTACCAAATTTTCAAATTTTGGACAATCAAGAAGTGAGTTATGATTTTTCAAAAGATTGCACCAAAAATTGAAAATTATGACCATTTGAAAGAAATTCACGCGGGAAATTATTCATCAGAATCCAGCCTTGAATCCGGCCAGTTCTTGGTCGGATAGGCGGCCGGATTGGTGTTGATTTTTGAAAAAATAGGAGGTTAGCCTCTACCTCCAATCCAGCCAGAATCCGGCCGGATTGTGACGTCACCTACCCTCTTCCGACTTCGGTCATTCGTTTTAAGATCTATTTGCTTGTACTTGTTTCCATCCAATGATTTTATGGATGATGATTCATTTGCTCGAGTCTCGTAACTCTTTTGAGCTCGATTTTCCAAAAGAAAAATTAGACCGATCTTGAAGATATTTTCTAAGTTCATACTAGTGTACGACCTTCCTCATTATTTGAGAATTATCAGTAATGGCCCATTATTACTTGATGAATTATGAATGACTTAATTGAATGATTGAATGATTGAATGAAATGAAATGGTATGCTATGGTTGCACACGTCGTTGGAGTGAATCTCCTCGACTTTCAAATATAAACGGGGGACGCCCAAACTCATAGGCCGACCTTGGACTCGACCCGACATGGGTTTGGTCGGGAACCTTGGCTAGCCATGAGATAATGAAGCTTGACCTAATGAGGGGTCCTGCTTGGCATACTCGTGGAGTATCACCTTATAAATGTCTTGCGGGTCCGGAAGGTGCACGGTGGACAGAGGGAAGTAAGTGGTGATCTACGGAATGGAAATACCGACCCGGTTGATGGAATGTCATCGCAGGAAGGTATACGATTGACATTGGCAAAGCAACTGAAAATTAGCTCCTGAGAGCTCCGATATCCTTGAATTGTTTTTGTTTACTTTTTTTTCCGCTTGAATTATTATTTATTGCATCATTATTGCTCTTGTTAAATTGGGATTGTTATTTGAACAATGTGCTTGTATGTGTATTCTTGGCCTCACGAGTGTTTTGCTCACCCTATAGATTTGTTTTCCTTAATAGGATTTGGGTTTGGAATGAGATTCGGAGGAATTTCTCTTTTTGTGTACTCTTGTAATAGGGTCCCAACTCTTTTGTCTAGACTTTTGACTATTGTATATTTTGGGCTGTATTATGGAAACCCGATGTAAGAATTGGATGATTGTTATATATTGTTAAACTTGAACGCTTCCGCACTAATTGTATTTATATTATCGGGTTGTTGACCTCTAGCACCGCTATAAGCTTGAATAGAAATTACTTGAGTCCTGGCGAGAGTTGGGCAGGCGTTCCGTGGATACCCTTTGGTTCGCCTTAGGGAGAAGTGGGGGCGTCACTGTTGGAATCAGAGTTTAGGTTTTAGATTTCTGTAGTGTATCCTAGACTTAAAAGTTTAGGATGTCGGACTGTGGAACAGGTTGGGAAGTTAAGTGACAGCTGATGAAAATGAAAACTAGAACCTAGGTTTGAATTAGTGGATGACAAGGACTCTTGATCTTGTGTGATACATGTGGGATACTATGAGAAGATCAAATCCAGTTTATTTAATATATTTGGTCTCATTTAAACTTTTAATTTTAATTGTAAGTTACGGAAGGTAACGGTGGCATTGAACCGTCTTGGGGACGCATTATAGTGACCATGGCCGTGAAAGGCCCAAGGGAGGGCTCGTTGTGAGGACTTGCAAATTCCTTACATATTTCTTGAAAATTTTCTTTTATTTGAAAATTATTTGGAAATTATTATTCTATACCATATTGCTACTTAATTACCCTAGAAAAGTGCCAAAAGTCATAGAAAATTAGGGTTTTCCTATTCGTTTTCATTTCAAGGTGAAATAAGAATTTTCGTGTATCCGTCGTGTAATTATCCGGTACGGAGCGAGAATCAAATTTGATACTTAAGAGTGACTTTTGGATGAGGAAATATTATATGATTAGAAGTGATAATAATAAGTTAGTGATTAGAAGTTAAAAACCCAAGTATATGTGATTTAAGGACAAACGGCTTGGACCGACGGGTGTCGCGCGCTACCGATTTAACCACCACTTGATCACCACTTTCTTGCCATACAAGCTTATCACTAATTGAGCAAAATATCTTCCCTCTCATGGTTATCTCTTGACCAAAATATGTGGCCAAAATGCAAGGAGAAGAAAGAGAAATTTTTGTGGTTGTAATTAAGCCAAGTGTTGGCCAAACTTGTGGCTTAGATTAATCCTAATCTATTGTCTTCTTAACTCCCTAAGAACAGCATTTCTTCTTCATTTTTTCTGCTCCATAGCTGAGACAAGAGAGAGAGAGAAAGACAAAGAGAGTTCATCTTGTTCTTCTCCAAATCTTGAAAAGTTTCTTCTATTCGCGCAAATCTACTTCGATTAAGTTGTTATCTAGCATAAGGGCTACCTACCGGTGTAATTTTCTTGAGGAACAAAGGTCTTAAACACTTGTTTCTAGTCTCCTTGGAAAGGTATACATGCTAGAACCTTGGCTCTCCGATTAAATTCGTGATTAGTTGCTAAATATGTCACATATGGTTGAATTATTGATGTATGTGGTGAAATAGAGGCTTGGATCATGATTTTCCATTTTTATTGGAATTTTTACAGCTTTCCTATAATTTTTCTAGTGCTTAAAAATTGGGGCTTTGATGTTTATAATATGATATGGGAAGTTTAGGTAGTGAAGCAAGCCAAAAATAAGGAAATTAGCAATTGATTGCAAGAATCCCAGATTTCTGGAAAATTTCAGTTCAGTTCTGCCCGGTTTTAGTACTCATAGTTAGAGGCTGAATTAGGCTTGACCTAAAACATTAAAGTTGTAGAGAATGGTATTTTATAAGTTCCTACAAAATTTCAGCTCAATCGGAGCAACGTAGCCTGTGAAAAGACTAAAATACCCTCGCTGTTCTAGGTTACATTCCAGAGTTCCGCGTGGACAGTTTAGTCTATTTGGTTGTGTTTGTTCACTAAGATCCGTACTGATTTAGTCAATGTCCAAAACATGAAAGTTTTAGTGTTCTGTCTTAGCTTTTAAAAACCTCCAAGAACACCTTAATCGGACCTTGGTAACATGAGATATAGCCATTTAAAGGTAGTGCAGTTAATTAGCCGACTAGTTGGATTTTGGTTCTGTAAATTGGAAATTTGACTAGGTTACATTGGAAACTGGATTAAGTGATCTTCATGAAAATTGTAACCCTATGTCTTAGCTTCGAAACGGCATAAGATTCATCCCAATCCGATAAGCGTAGCCTCAGATGTGTTCTTTCCGCAACCACACGTCAAATCTGTCTTTTGCTAGATTGCATTTCCACACTTGTTATTAGTTTAATTTTTGTTCTTATATTGTTTTGAGCCTATGGAATGGTTATTGACTTGAATATATGATATGTATGACTTTGGGATTGGTTGAAAAAAAATAATGAAGCCATAAATGGCTGGAAAATAGGTAAACACAAAGGGCGTGCTGCCCAAATTTTCGCTTAAGAGCTAAGTTTCTATTTGAACTTATATATTTTCGATTGGCAAATCCTATGACTGTTTTTCCATCTTAAAACATGATCCTTCTTCAATTGGAAACTCCAAATATTTACTTACTCTTACCTAAATAAAGAGGAGTGGTTTAGGGTTTTTCTTGGGTATTTTGTCCTCCCTTTTACATGAATTTCATTAAGGCATTTAGTCTATAATATCTACTTGAATATGAGATGATTTTGAACCATATAAATGATTTCGAAAACAGTATTTCTTAGTCTATCTAGTTGGATTCCGACTTGTCGTTAGTTCAAGGATTTTCATTGGAAAATTGTATAACCCTTTTGAATTTGGTTTCGCGCTTGGATTACGAAACCCTAATTATTTCCGACCACAGATTCAAATACCCTCTTTTCACTTAAGAATCATCTTTATACGTCCTACTAGTAATTAGTCGGACTTCCTTTAATTTTACCTAGTTGATTTACTAGATAACTTGTAGTATGTTCTCTTGCTTAATTTTAGGTTTCATTGGTGATTGAGAAATTAGACGTTATTTTGTTTGTATAGGTGAGTGTTCCTTGTTTGTTATATTCTCCATGACTTCATGACTTGTTGTTATTGTTTGATAATGTGTGAAGTGTTTCCAATGATTTCCAAAACGAATTTTCTAGGCAAGCGTGTACTTTATCGCGCTCGACCTAAATGAAACGTGAAATTTTCAACGATTTAATGATTGAAACGTTACTTGTGCATAAATGTAAGCTTTTTGGGCTGAACTGGCCACTACCCCTTGTTACCGATCGACTCGAACCAGAAGCGGACTCGGTCGGGCGATTTGGTGACCTGGGTGAACGTTTTGGTATACTCGAGTATTACCTTGAAATCTAGTGGAGCCTGACCAATATCCGGGAAGGGGGTGAATGAAATGAATGAACGAGGGGTTTTATTGACAAAAAATGCATTTTCAAATGATTGAAGGTATAAGGGAATGAAAGGAGAATAAATGAATGAACGAATGAATGAATGGCTCCTTGAGAGCACGTATCCTTTTAATGATTGTGTTTATCGCTTTGTATTGTAAATGTTTTCTTGAATTATGGGTTAATGTATTGGGTTTATTACTTGTATATGTGTTCGGAACCTCACTGAACTTTCAAGCTCATCCCTTTAGTTTTGTTTTCCTTAACAGGGGACGGCGAGCAGGATGAGAGCATAGACTAACCAGTTTAGTTCTGTTGTAATGGTTCTCGCCCTAGTGCTTGGCACGGGCTGGACGTATGAAGGATTGAGAACCTTTGTATATTCGATGTTTATACTCTCTTTTGGGATGGCAATGTATATAAGTTCCGCTTTAAGTTTTGGATAGTTGCCTATTTATTCTTGTGGTTTTATTTCCAATTTTAATTGAGAACTGAAGTGATCGATTGAGTCCTGGCGAGAGCTAAGCAGGCGACCCGCCAAACCTTGGGGTACGCCCTAGGGGGAGGTAGGGCCGTCACACTCGTTGGAGGAATAATCCAACTCATCGAACTAGGACTTTATGTGATTTCCAAAGGACTTACTCGTGCTCAAATAATGGAGTGTTTATAGTGGCCGATCATCAGAAGTGGCTATCCGAGGAAAATAGGGTGATTCGAGGGGATAATCGAGATCTGAGGGCAATTACCGATGCCTAGACTGTTAGAAATTTCTGAAGTGGAGATTGAGATACTTAAGGAGCGAGGAAGACAAAGGCTCCTTGTAAGAAGTTTTAAAAAGCTAAGAATCGACTTGTTGGGGTAGTGTCCGAAATTAAAGACAGGATGGATAAGTCGATGGCTGGGTGTGTTACCTTGGTTGAACAAGTGGAGAATGAAAAGATATTCGATAAGGGACATGAGATCTAAAACTCCTAGTGCTGGAAATGAAAATGATTCTACGGAGGTAATTAAGACTTTTGGCTCCGCCAGTCACTAAGTTAGTGATTTAAACTATTTTAATAGCTTTTGCCAAAAATAGACGAGGTGCCGCTCGTTTAAAGGCCATTGCATTTTGTATTTTGTTTCACTATGTTTCCTACCTTTTGAGGCAATTAAACGTTACTCATGGCATACTTGACTTTACTGCTTCATGATTTCAAATCCGTGATTGCGTTATACCCATTTGCGATTATTTCGGTGTCTTCCCTTTAATTCTTGTATTTGTTTGGCATGATAAAAGTATCACCTTTTAAACTCTGTTTATGTGCACTCACTTTATGTCATGCCTTTAAACATGTTAAATTTATGGGTGGCCAAAGGAATGAAAAAAAAAGGATCGAGGGCAACGGGTTAAGCAACCCCAAGTTCAAGGGGACGATTATAGAGCGACTGCTGGACTGAACCAAAACGCTAGAAATGAAGGAAAATAATCGCGTAGTTATTGCTATTAACCAGACGATTGATGCCCTAACACAATTAGTGGGACACTAAAGTTCTAAACCAATCAACCAACCTAAGAACCAAGAAAGGTGTGAGGAATTGAGCAATTTTTTAAGTTCATCCATCTAATCTCATGGAAAACCTAACCTCGAAATTGTGAGATTGATTTGAGAGGATATAATAAGCCACTAGTGAGAACAAGAGGTTACGATTTCTTCTCGAATGACCTTGTAGATAAGTATTGAAGAGTGAACTGAGACATGGAATATTTATATTAAGGAATAAAGTCCCCTTACCTTGTTGAGTTTGTAATTACTGATAGTAATCTCAGGGAGATTTAAGAGCTCACCCATGTTAAGTAGAGAATGGTTAGATTTGTATTCCGAGGTAACCTATAAGCAAAAGACTGAAAGAGTATTACGGCTCGGATTTCGGACTTCCATTATGAATAGTTACTTATTTTATCCTTTGATTTACCTTGCAGGCTAGCATTTGATTTGAACCAACTGGTAAGATGACAAATTTGGAAGAAATGCGTGAGGAAGTGGACCTCATTCGAAAGGAGATAGAGTTTCAAAAGAAATTGGCTGACTACTGGAAAGGGCGATGGAAACAAGAATATGCTGAGAAAATTGAGCTGCTATATAAGAACGTAGAACTGGAAATAAAATACAAAGAAACTTCTCAAGCTGGTCAAGCCATGACTTCTCGTGCGATTTGTGGATACTGTGGTAAGCCCAACCACACGGAGAATGAATGTTGGAAGAAATCGAAAAAATGCTTGTATTGTGGTAGCACCGAACATCAGATTTCAAGTTACCCCAGTACCCCTAACAAAAGGAAGAAATACTCAGCAGCCAATTAGGTTCGCCCAAAGCAATCGAATGTCAGATGGAAGTAATTAGTACTAATGGTCATGCAAGGGGTTCTAGTAGTAGAAGTTTTACGAGTGAGGATGTTTTGAGTACACTCGAGGGATAGGGGTTGTAGTTTACCCTATACTAGACTAGCACTTTTGAAAATTTAATCTTGTGAAAAGGGGAAAAGTCTTTTGTTGTTTTGTATTTTGGCAATTTGGCACGTTTTGTTACGATCTTGTTGTTCGCCTTTTCCTTTTGAAATGATTTGATAAATCCATTTCAACTTGATGTACCTATTACGATCCTTATGACATATGAAACTTTACTCTACTTTTGATTGGTTTTACGACTTACATGTATGTTCAAATCTTGCCCCACATTCTTAGATTTATAATAAGATACAAACGGTGTTAGACGTAGTCAAGATTGTGCTTGAGAATATAGACTACCCTGAGGTCTTGGAGATGACCAGAGATCGTGACCAAATCGAGAGCTTGGTGTTGAAGTTGGGATCCAATGTTTGATTGCCAATTCAATATATTAATACTGTGAGACTTGGGTTAGTGAAAGGAAATCTTTGGTATATTTGATGAGCATAATGATTTAGGGATCGGATATCACATTTGGAATGGAAGCTTGAGGCTATATATATATATATATATATATATATATATATATATTATTGAGACTTGAACGATGTGACCATTAAGAACAAATACTCCATTGTCTCACATAGCCGGGGATTTTGACCAATAGCAAGGAGCCGTGATATTATTCAAGTTGAATTTAAAGTAGAACTATTACCAGTTGAGAACCCTAGAAACTAATGTGTTTAAAATCACTTCCAATTCAAAATAGGGACACTTTGAACTTTCAATTACACCGTTGGGTTGACCAATGCACTAGTAGCAATTATGACCTGAATGTATCGGGGTTTTAAATCGTAATTGGATTAATCTGTAGTGGTATTTATTGATGTTATATCGGTATACTCTAAGGTTTGAGGAGATCATGAAAGATACTTGGTAATGTTTTACAAACCTCAAGAATGCACCAACTTTCGTTAAGTTCGATAAATGTGAGTTCGATTGGAAGGAAATAACCTTTCTAGGTTATACAATATCTAATAAAGGAATTGTTATTGACTCAACTAGAGTGGAAGTTGTTTAAGAGGAAACGACTAGAAAATCCTACCGAAATTTGGAGTTCTTGGAGGTAGTCGAACCTTTCCTTTGGTTTAATCAAGAAATTTTCTAAGAGTGCAAGACTTAGCAAGTTATTTGGAATTTTAAATGTGAGGGAGAATTTTAAAAGTGAAAGGTGTTTAACCGATGCACTTGTGTTAATCCTACCGAGCGGAGGAGATAATTTTGTGATTTATCCAGATGCTTTAGAGGATAGATTAAGATGTATATTAACGATATAGGATGAAGCGATTGTGTATGTCTTTAGAAAGTTAATATATCACGAGAGAAAGTAGCCAACTCATGATTTGGAATTAGTGGTGGTAATAGTAGCATTAAGAGTGAAGACGTTACCTATGTGAGGTAGACATAAGGCCGATTATGTTGCCCTATGATCTGGGAATTAAAATGTCTAATGAGGAAAATCAAGGTTTGATTGCTAGTTGAATAAACAAAAATTGTGCAGCATGGATTGGAAAACATAAGTTAGTGATTGATCTGGTAGACTTAACCATTACGAGAATGATATTGTCCTAGGTCCGAATTTCGAGGACGAAATTCCTTTTAAGGAGAGGAGGATGTGAGGACTCGAAAATTTTCTTATTTATCGAATATTACAAGTTTACTTAAATATTTATTTACTCATTTTCTCTGAATTATTTATTTTGACCATTTAAAATTCCAATTATATGAAACAACGTCTCTTTTATATTTTAAAGCGTTTTGTTGGAAAATTCACTTTTCGAAAATTCGTTTAGTTCGGAATAACGAGTACATGTTTTTCGAGACTATACTTGAATCGGGAGTGTATTTGTCGCGCCCCATTTTTTGATAAATAAATAAATGGTTTAAAAATGTATTTTGATTCAATTTGTGATTTGAAAAATGAATCGTGATTTAAAAGAAAAATGGGTCTAAATGGGACTTTTGAAAATGCGACGATTTGACCCAAGAAAAAGAGTTCAAAAAGGGTTTTTTGTATGAAAAATGGAGTCGCCACTTGGTATAGAGTTAGGGTGTACCAAGTCACCCAAAAAGTGAATTTTTTTTAAGGAAAAAAAAGTAAGAAACCCTTTTGAACGACTCCTAGTCCACGTAAACAAAGAAAAAGATTCGGGAGTCACATTTGACAAAGGGGAAGGCAAGGATAAAATCCAAGGCACCCCTTTGACCTAGTCAAGGCTAGTTGCGTTGATTTAATCAATGATTTTCTTGTTTTAACCAAAGAATTTATTACATTTGGATGCACTACATGAATGCAAACCCTAGACCTAGGGGTATTGGGGGAAATTTCTCTTCAAAGGTTGAGTGGTGCCAATCACATTAATTGTGAAGCCCAATAACGATCTTTGAAGAAGTCACGAATAATGCGAGTGGGATGCAAATGAATGGAATGCATGTATGCAATGTGAGGGTATGTGAAGTGAGAAAAATAATAAAAATAATAGGATGTAAGTGGAGGGGTGCAAATGTATTTACAAGTGTTTGTGTGCAAGTGAAGGGATAAAAAGGTGCATATGTGCAAGTGAGACAAAAGTGAAAGTGTGCAAGTGAAGGGATAAAAAAGTGTACGTGTGCAAATGGGAGGAAAAGTGAAAGTGTAATGATAGAGTGGATTTAGAATGCATGAGCTTAGGGAATGCATGCATATCGGGTACGGGGAGACCTAAATCGTGACTCAATTTACCCTTTTGTAGAGGGAATACAAGCGTGCTAAGGCTTAGAAAAAGCCACACTCGTCTATATTCCATATTTAAGGGGACTCTCAAGCAAATGAACCCTATAACTAGCATGAAATGCAAAAATCCTAAAATGGAGGGAAAAGGGGTTCGAGGGGCATGCAAAATGATAAAACTAAGAAAAATGCATGAAATGAAGTGAAACATGCAAACATGTACTAACGAGGGGAAATCCCTAAGGGTCTAGCGTTGGACTAGCCCATTCTATGAATTCCGACTAGCGTTGGACTAGTGGAAACGTACATTCATCCATTCCATATTCATTGATAAATATAGAAAGCAAGTAGACATGCAAAATCATTTATAACACGTAGCACATAACACTTAGCATGCTTGACTAGATGCAATGTCCTAATAAAGCAATTAACACGTAACAACAAAGGTAAATAACCAAGCTAATGAACCTATTTACATTCACTAACTAAAACAAAAGGGGAAGGGAAAATGGACAAAATGCCCTATCTATTACAAGCCAAGAGGTGTACACATACCCCATTAATAAATAAAAGAAATACTTGAGAATGGAAGGCATTAAAGCAAATTTAAGAAAAGCCAAGTAGACATGTAATTTTCAATTAACACATTGGATCACATAGGAGAGACAAAAAATAAAAGAAATTATACCGCCCCCTTTGAATGGTGTCCAAATGAAAGAAAAAAATAGCTTCAAAACAATAAAAAAGGTCACGGTACCTCAAATAGTAAAGTATAACAAAGTCACCAAAACTCTCTTAATTGCAATTTAAATGAAATCAAACTATACATAATTTCCAATAAAAGAATCCACCAAGGACCCAAGTGCAAGCATTAATCAACTTATTTAGGGAAATTAAAGAAAATGGGTCACCACAAGTTCATTTAGTCACAAGGTTCACAAATCCATGCATTAAGCATCACTTTAGCAAAACATGGTAACCCATAAAGGCCAACAAGCAATTAAATTGAAACATTAATGCTACCAAAGACTCAATTGCGAATACTCATCCATCACTTAAGCCTAATGAAACATTTTGGGAACTTCAAAGGTCAAATAACAAAGAAAAAGTCAAGCAACGGATCTAATTGTAACTATCCTAGGACCTAATTGCAAGAAATTGGAATGTAATTGGGCCATAATGCAACAAAGGAGAATTAGAGGGATTAAAGTGCAATTTTCCTTGAACATTTTCATGCATGCACGGAGAAGATTTCTGCAATGAAGACTTTCAGCAACATAGTTTCTGTGCTTGCCATTCATTCGGCTGAATTCACATTCGTACAAACGAACCAACACAAAATGCAAGGATTTGAAACAAAGGGAGGGAGCAATCCAAACAGGCTTTTGAACTTAAAAAAAAAACAGCCAAAATGATCTGAACAACATGCTAATCCTTGAAGAAGCAAGAGTTTCTGCAACTACAAACAAAGGCTGTTTCCTTCTATCTCCAAAACTTCGGTAATATCCAACAACAACTTCGTCCATCTCCTCATACAAACAAACTCATCAAACCAGAAATTATTGACCCAAATCAAAACAAGAAATTTTGTTTGCAGGTTTAAGACATGAAAACTGGATTGTTGAAAACCAAAACAAAAAGAAATAACAGTAAAAAAAGAAGAAACAAAGTGCAGCAAGAATTTTCGGCCACCTTAAAGTTCACTAGCATACTGGAAAACTTATGATGGAGCAAATATGCAAACTAATAACACATTCAAAGTTCATTCTAGATTGCATTCATTCAAAGCTTCCTATAGCAAGAATCCCTTAGCAACTTATCAAGACAGGAAAACCAGTTTTATGGGGAATGCTTCATGGAGAAAGCAAAACAGCAAAACATGAGAACGACTTTTCATCATTCGAACAAAGTTCCCAAACATCATCTTAACAACAATGCTTTGTTAAAGCCTTTCATTGGACAGATTAAAACATTAACCCACACGAGACAGCTTAAGGTAATGCATCAAGATATACTACAAGTATGTGCATCTTCCGAACACAGGGAAATGTAAAAAAAATTTGCAGCAAGATACGCAAGGAAAAGAAGCCAAAATAACACAATAGACTTCACACAGTTTCCTCTTTGCAAACCCAGCACATTTACAACATTTATGTGACCCCATGAAGCTTGTAAGATATCCTACTCAACTCTCCCAAACCTCAGCTCAAATCATACTTTTATCGCTGCCTTCTTCCCCCCAGGAAATCCGAAACAAAAGACTCCAGTTTTTGATGTTTTCAGCAGCTTTTATCCGATGTAATAAGCCCAATGAATCAACAAAACCACAAAACTCTAGGGTTCAAACTCACTGCCTAACAAAATTTGAAGATATACACTCCACATGCCAGATTGAAGCAGATAGAGACAACGGCAACAAACAATCGAAACATAAAATAAAAGGAAAAACAAGAGTCCAACTCAGTCACGAGGGAAATTGGAAAGGCTAAGGAAACCAGTTGCAGGAATGTACCTGAAGTTTTTGATCGATGGAAAGAGAGTGAAAGCTCCGGTCTTTCCTCCTGCTCCGATAGCTTCCTTCGCCGACTGTCTCCTTAATTCTCTTTGCTGGTTTTTCCCGTGTTCCGTCGACTTCACCTCCCAATCCCTAGCAGTTCCAATCTTTATCAGTTAGTATCCCCTTAATCTCCCCAAAATTCTTACTCTCTCGCTTTCTGTTCTTCTCTCAAAGTCCCTGCAGTCAACCGTTAGCCTCTCCGTTGGACTTTGGTTCAGATTTTTTCCCCTCCCCCCTTTGCGGCTGGCTTTTCTCTAGCTTTTATATGATGTTTCTTACCCTAAGAATGTGACGCCCCACATCTCCCTAAGGCGGACCAAAGGGTATCCGCGGACGCCTGCCCAGCTCTCGCCAGGACTCAAGCAATTCCATTCAATTTAAAACCGAAATAAACACTTCGATGATATCAACACGAATACAATAATGCGGAAGCGTTCAAACTTAACAAGTCACTTAATGTATCACCAGTACATCGGTAATCATGAAACGACTTAAATTCAAAGTACACATCAGGGCCCAAACATTTCAAGTTTTCAATTTCCAAAAGTACAACCCAAACCAGGGCCTAGTCAAGATATATAACAGGAGTCTTAACAAAAATTACAACGGATGGTTTCTCCATATTTCTCCAAGAGTCGGTCCTGTTAAGGAAAACAAAACTATAGGGTGAGCTAAACGCTCGTGAGGCCAAGAACACACATGCAAGCACGTAATCAAATAACAATCCCAACTTTAATAAATAAAGCCATGTCTTTTCAATAATCAATCAATCAAGCAGGAAAAGTAATCAGAAACAATTCAAGGATATAGTAGCTCTCAGGAGCTAAGTTCCACTCGATCTGCCGTTGTCATTCGTATACCTTCCCGCATTGACCCTCCTGTCAACCGGGTCGGTATTTCCATTTCCGTAGATCACCACTTACTTTCCTCCGTCCACCGTACACCCCAAGGGCCCACAATGACCATAATTGGGCGATACTCAACGAGTATGCCAAGCAAGACCTCTTATTAGGTCGAGCTTATGTGTATCTCATGGCTCGTCCAAATCCCCGACCAAGCCCATTGCTGGCTCGAGTCTAAGGACGGCCTATGAGTTTGGGCGTCCCCCATTCATTTGGTAGTCGAGGAGATTCACTCCAACGACACAAGCATTCATGACATGACATTGCATTTCATTCATTCATTCAATACATTTCATTCATTCATCCATTCATTTGTGCGATAAAGTACGCACCCGCCCTTATTTTTAAAACTCCCAACAAGTATCACAATAAGCAAGTATCAAATTCATACACTTGACACTCACCGAGCAATTCAATAAGAATTATTTCCCGGAAGTTCAAGTGTCCACGGTGAGATCCTCTTGAAGGTCTCCTTGCGCGCCTGGCAATTTAATAGTGGATAATTACACAATTAACCCACTTATCAAGAAAGATTGTTCACTAGTACAATCTAAGAATTATTTTTCAAAAGGAACCTCAATTACACGTAAATCGAGGTTCGACTTGCCTTTTATTAGGTACAATATTATTTGAGTTTTTATCATGAAAATCGTAAGCAAAACGTTTAAGAATATCAAAAGAACAAAGAGTTTTTGAAAAGCTCTATTTCTTTGAAATTGGAAAATTTTCCAGTTTTATGATGAATCTTTGAAAAATCATAACTCGCTCGGTATAAGTCGAGAATTGGAAAACTTTATACCGTTGGAAACCTCTTAGAGAGTACTATAAGTTCCTAGAAGACACTTTTCCACGAATCAAAGTGGAAAGTGATCAAAAATGGGCTTGAAGACGCAGCTTCAGTTTACAAGGCAGAATGAAGTTGGTTTTTGGCCAACTTTGAAAATTCGGCACGATTCGCACGTTGCAAACCGGCCTCTGAAATTTTCAGCTCAATTAGTGTTGCAAGTGAAGTGTATGACAAAACAAGCGGATCAAGAATCGGAGTTTCGAGTACCGAGATACGGTAGCCCGAAGTTGGGGAAATTCAAGACTGGATGAGAATTTTCCAGGTTTGAACCTCTAACTTGAGTAATTCAATTGGGTATCGAAACGAACTTGAATCGGCACCAAAATTGGCAGTATTTCAATAATATATGGAAAGTATCTCTCTATCAAATTTCGGGGAAAAATACCTTCGGCAAGGTAGTTAATGAGCCAACCGAAGTTCAAGAAAATTCCTAAGGCATTCTGCCTTTGACTTTCATTTCCCAAATTTCCAAACGTTTAACCAAGAAAGTTATCCAACCATGGTTCATTTGTGAAATAAGGGTCTAAGATATACCCATGATACCTTTGGTAAGTGTTTAATATCAAAAACATCAACTAACAAGTTCCCTCCAAGATTTGGTTCCAAACCAGTCCAACATTAGGGTTTTCCAAAACAGAGCAGACCGCTTGTTTCAGTCACAACTCAGTCAATATAGCTCGGAATCGAGCGTGGCTTATGCCGTTGGAAAATACATTCATAGAGTTAAAATATCACAGAAGAAATCATTCCCAAATTCGGCACCCATCTGGTTCAAATTCGGGCATCAAGTTGCTGCCTGAACACTTCATTCCAGATGAACAGAGTGACAGGACAGCGAACTTAAAACATTTGGTTCGACTTGGTCACAAGGAATCAGAACGTGCATTATATACCAAATTAAAGCTAGGAATGTCTAGTTTCAAACGCCACCGACGGCACATGATTTCGACATCCGAGGACAGAGTTATAGCCAAAACACTACTGCTGGTCAGAGACATACGCGAGTCAGTTTCCAGATTTGCTGGTTTCGAACAAAAATTCATTTGCTCCATCAAACCCCAATATTTTCCAATGAAATTTTTCACACATCAAATACATCCTATAAACATCCAATCCAAGCCATTAAACCATTAAAATTTGGCCTGGAAATGGCCGAACATAGCAGGGGCAAAATCGGAAGTTTTAGCCTCTTACACCCAAAGGAGTTTCCACTAATTACCCATCACTAATGCATCATTATAATCACTAAACCAACAATATAATCACCATCAATCATCACATCAGCAACAACAACCCAAGTGTGGGAATTCCAAGAGCCCACAATCACATTTTTACACCATAATCAAGTAACTAAGTGCATGCATGAGCTTAATCTTGCTATATAACCTCCAAAAGACAAGAATTCATGGGTTGATCATTACCTCTTCCTTGGGTGTGCAAGACCAGAAAATTTCGGCCCTCTTGAAGCTCCAAGAAACCGTGAAGATGCAGCCTTTTGTTAGCTAAAACCAACCTCCAAGAGATTTGCTAAGCGGTCTCCAAGTTTGGTGTGATTTGGAGGTGATTTGGGGTGGTTTTGAGTGAGGTTAGTGTGCAGAATTTTTTGTTGCAAATGAGTTACAGAGAAGGGAGAGCTTGGCCGGCTGTGAGGAGAGAGAAGAGAGAGTGTGTTTGATCTAAGTTAGCTTCTCCAAGAAGATTAAATGTGTGGTGAAAAATTGCTCCAAAGTCAACTCTTGTAAGGCTCATTTGGCACGTTTTTAGGCTCGATTTTCTCGCGCGTTTGGTTCACTAGTGCACTAAACCTCTAATGCACTCATGTTAATATAAACATTATTCACTCTTAATTGTCCCGAAATAAGGGTCTAAAGTCCTTCAATTGAAGTCGCGCGTGTGAAAACGCGTACCGTCAAATTTTACCGCTATACGCAGAACTTTCGAAAAATTCCTATAACGATTGCACTACTAACTATCACTTGAGTTTTTATTCATAAGATTACCTATTTTAGGACCATAGTACAAGTCTCCAATATTCCAAGCTTATCGTGCTAAAACGCGGATAAAATCTCCAAGTACTATTCACTATTTTTACTAAACGCGCTCTAGGAAATTAATTTTCGAAACGAATCATTTTAAAAATATAACGAAGTTATATTATCATGCGTTTAGGTCTCATAAGACTAGAAAATATTCTTTGGAAATAAAATCCAATTAAATAATTTATTAAGCCATAAATTAGGCATAAAATAATAGTTTTTTTTTTTACGAGTCCTCACATCCTCTCCCCCTTAAGAAAATTTCGTCCTCGAAATTTACTTTGGTTGGTGAACAAGTCTGGATACTTCTCCTTGATTGTCTCTTCAACTTCCCATGTTGCTTCCTCGACTCCATGGTTCTTCCATAGAATTTTCACTAGTGGTATCTGCTTGTTTCTCAATTCCTTCACCTTCCGATCCAGAAGTTTTACCGGTCTCTCCTCATAGGTTAGGGTTTCATCAATCTCAATATTCTCCGGTTGTAAAACATGAGAGGGGTCTGGATGATACTTCTTAAGCATGGACACATGAAACACGTTATGAATACGAGATAAACTCGGTGGTAATTCCAGCTTATAGGCTACATTCCCAACTCGCTGAATAATCTTATAAGGCCCTACGAACCTTGGTTGTAGTTTCTTTCCTTTTCCGGACATCAAACTTGCTTTTAAAGGCGTAATCTTGAGAAATACCATATCTCCAACAGTGAACTCCAAATCCTTCCTCCGATTATCGGCATAACTCTTTTGTCTACTCTGAGCGGTTTGAATTCTTTGCCGTATCAATTTCACCTTCTCATTAGCCTCCTCAATCCAAGATACAGTAGTCGTGTCTAAGATTTTCCGTTCACCTACTTCGTCCCAACAAATTGGGGGATCTACACTTCCGACCATAAAGTGCCTCATACGGAGCCATTTGAATAGAAGAGTGGAAACTATTGTTATAGGCAAATTCCACTAAAGTCAAGAACTTACTCCAATTCTCTCCAAAGTCCAGCACACAAGTCCTCAACATGTCCTCAAGAGTTTGAATTGTTCTTTCAGATTGTCCATCAGTCTGGGGATGATAGGTGGTACTAAAGTTCAACTTAGTCCCCAACACCTCTTGCATCTTTTGCCAAAACCTCGAAACAAATCTTGGATCTCTATCCGACACAATACTCACAGGTATACCATGTAGTCTGATGATCTCATCCAAGTACAATCTGGCCAACTTCTCCAATGGATATTTCATATTAATCGGCAGAAAATGAGCCGATTTTGTCAATCTATCCACTATCACCCAAATGGCATCATGGCCTCTCTGTGTCCTTGGTAAACCTGATACAAAGTCCATGGTAATATTTTCCCATTTCCACTCAGGTATTTCTAGAGGTTGCAAAAGCCCAGATGGTTTCTGATGTTCGGCTTTAACCTGTTGGCAAACCAAGCATGTCTGAACAAATTGGGCAATTTCCTTCTTCATATTTTTCCACCAATATAGACTCTTCAAGTCTTGGTACATTTTATTCCCTCCTGGATGTACTGTAAACTTTGATCGGTGTGCCTCTTCCAAAATTTCTTTTCTAAGCCCTTCATCCTTTGGTATAACCACCCGATTTCGAAATCTTAATATTCCATCTGATCCCAAAGTGAAATCGGTTTGGTCTCCCATCTTGACTTTCTCCACCAACTTTTGCATTTCAGGGTCCTTTTCCTGAGATTCCTTAATACGTTCCAATAGAGTGGAGGTTATCACAATATTCCCCAAAATCACTTTCCTTGGTTCTAATCGGGGATTCCAATAACTAACTTCCTCCAACAATCGAAATTCCTTAACCATCAACCCAGCCATTTGTACCTGACGGCTCAAAGCATCGGCCACTACATTGGCCTTCCCAGGATGGTACTTAATAATGCAGTCATAATCTTCCAGAAATTCCATCCATCTACGTTGCCTTAAATTCAGCTCCTTCTGAGAAAATAAGTACTTAAGGCTTTTGTGATCGGTAAAAACCTCAAATGTCACTCCGTATAAATAGTGTCTCCATTTCTTCAAAGCAAAGACCACAGCCGCTAACTCCAAATCATGGGTCGGATAATTTCCTTCATGCGGTTTCAACTTTCTGGAGGCATAAGCTATCACTTTATCATTTTGCATCAAAACACATCCCAAACCTTCCTTAGATGCATCTGTGTAAACCACAAAACTATCATGTCCATTTGGTAGGGCTAGAACAGGCGCTCTAGTCAACCGCCTTTTCAACTCCTGAAAACTTCCTTCACACTTAGAACTCCAAATAAATTTTCTATTTTTCTTGGTCAACTCAGTCATAGGTCCAGCAATTTTCGAAAAATCCTGGATGAATCTCCGGTAATATCCTGCCAATCCTATAAAACTCCGAACTTCCGTTGGATTTTCCGGTCGTTTCCATTTCGAAACAGCTTCCACTTTAGCTGGATCCACTTTGATCCCATCCTTAGAAATTATATGTCCTAGGAAAGTCACTTCCTTCAGCCAGAATTCACACTTGCTAAACTTAGCATATAACTGATGTTCCCTCAAGATTTGTAAAACAATTCGCAAATGTTTCTCATGATCTTTCACATTCTTAGAATACACCAAAATGTCATCAATGAAAATCACCACAAATTGATCCAAGTAAGGCTTAAAAACCCTATGCATTAAATCCATGAAAGCGGCAGGTGCATTGGTTAACCCAAAAGGCATTACTGCAAACTCGAAGTGCCCATACCTCGAGTTAAAAGCAGTCTTAGGTATGTCCTTCTCCAAAATCCTCAATTGATAGTAACCTTGCCTTAGATCCAACTTTGAAAACACTACCGCCCCTTGCAGTTGGTCAAACAGTTCATCAATATGGGGTAGTGGGTATTTATTCTTAACCGTAGCATCATTTAAGCCTCGATAATCTATACATAACCTCAAACTCCCATCTTTCTTCTTTACAAACAAAACTGGGGCTCCCCACGGAGAATCACTCTCTCGTATAAAACCTCGTTCCAACAAATCCTGTAATTGTAACTTCAACTCCTTCAACTCAGCTGGAGCCATCCTGTATGGTGTCCTTGATATAGGTGCTGTTCCCGGGGTTAAATCAATTTTAAAGGCTATTTCCCGCTCCGGGGGTAGAGACTCCAATTCTTCAGGAAAAACATCAGAAAATTCTTTTACTACCGGGGTGTCTTCCAGATTCACCTTATCGTTAGGGGTATTAATAAGAAAAGCCAAATACCCTTGAGCTCCTTTACTTAACAACTTCCTAGCCCGAATTCCCGAAATAAGTGCAGACGAGGCTAACTTACCCCTCACATCCAATTTCAGGGTTGCCTCCCCTGGAATACACAATTCTACAATTTTCGTCCTACAATTCAATTGGGCATTATAACGGGCTAACCAATCCATCCCTAGGATCACATCATATCCTTTAATCGCTAAGCCTATCAAATCGGCCAGCAATTTTCTTTCCCTCACGCAAATTTCACTATTCTTATACACCATATTAGCAATTAGACTTTTGTCCCCAGTGGGTGTTTTAACCTCCAAGTCATATGGTAACTTAATTGGCTTCAAGTCTATTCCACTCATGAAATCAGGGTTTACAAAAGAGTGCGTTGCACCCGGATCAATTAAAACCCTAGCTAGGCGGTGAAAGATTGGAATTGTACCTTCGACCACTTCGGTCGCATCTGGAGCTTGTGGATAGTCCAATGCGTAGACCCTAGCCGGTACTTTCGGTCGACTCCCTCCGGCACTGGTCTGCTTAGAGGTTGATTTTTCAGGCCTCTGCAGGCTTCCCCCTGTCTTCAACGATTTCGGACAATTCGCGATTTGATGCTCAGTGCTCCCACACAGCAAGCATTTTCCCAGCTTTCTCCAGCAGTCATTCTCAGAGTGGTTGGATTTACCACAATACCCACAAGTAACTTGAGGGTCACAGTCGATCCAACAGATGGTGCTCCCCTAGCTTGAGTCGTCCCGCCACGACCTCCCCTAGATAGAGCTCCCCTAGAAGCTCCAGCAGTTCTCGTTCCTCCTTCTCCTCTTCCCTTTTTAGAAGGGTGTACGAACTTACTGGTCTGCCCAGTAGTGCGACTAGGGAAATTTCTTTTTCTATTGTGGAAATCCCTCACTTGAGATCTTGCATTCTCAACCCTTTGCGCTTTCTCTAAAGCCTTAGTAAAAGTAGAGATTTGGGCTGCAGCCAGGCCCTCCTGAAGTTCCACATTAAGTCCCTGTATGAACCTTCTAATCCTTATTCGTTCATCGGCTACTAACTCAGGAGCGTATTTGGAAAGTTTGGTGAACTTCCCTTCATACTCTGCTACCGTAAGGGTTCCTTGTTTCAACTTAATAAATTCGTCCTCCCTTTTCTCTTGGATCAAGGGCGGAAGAAACTTTTCATTAAACTCCCTTGTGAAATTCTCCCAAGTCCAAGGGGTTCGAGCTCTTTCCCATTTTCCTTTTATCAAATCCCACCAAGCACGGGCTACTCCCTCAAATTGAAAAGCAGCAAAGTTCACTCGCCTATCCTCAGTATAGTCTAGAGCGGCGAATATGTTGGTCATCCTTTCTAACCAATTCTCCGCTACTTCGGGGTCAGGTTCACCCATAAACTTAGGCGGGTTAAACTTTAGGAATCTTTCCAGGGCTCTATCCTCTCCCCTATCCTGGCCCCCGGGTTGGTTAAATGGTCCAGGACCCTGTCTCTCCGCTAGACGTTCTAGGATATCAGTCATCCTATTGATGGCAGTAGCCACTTGGTTACCCTCAACGTTTTCCTGTCCCTGGGTCGGTCCAGTTGCCGATCCCTGGTCATCCCCCTGAGGTTGGGCCTGTCTAGACGCTCGTCCACGGCCTCGACCACTCCTTAATCCTTCCATTAGTCTAAACGTGCCTAGTGCAAGAAATAAATTAATTTAAGCAGAAAACAAGAATTATATCGAATTTAGAACTAACCAAGAAAGCATTGAGATTAACAATAATTTACATTCATAAGCATGTCAAGTTCGTACAATTAGCAAGTTAGGGACAATTCACAAAATATAGCACACAGGTGCTCAGAAGTATACTTCTAGTCACAGAAGACTAAAGTAAGAACAAGTGCCCAAAAGTAGGCCACACAAGCATGCAAAATACAATGGCCTCAGCACTCGCGTCACCCTAACTAGTCCTAACTATACCAGTCAAAAGTCAAAAGGGGTCAACGACCAAGATCCTAGTCCATAGCAGGGCTATCAGGAGGAACCTCCTCCTCGGGATCCTCCTCCGGATCCTCCTCCTCATCATCAGGAATCACCGCAGCAGCATCCTCAACCAGACTAGTAGCATCAACCAGCATCTCGAAAGCCCGAGTACGGACATCTCGTGCTAACCTAATGAGTCGAGCCCTAGTATCTCGAAGCTCCTCATTAACCACTGCAGATGTGGCTACCTCACCCTCTAGCACCTCCTCAAGCTCAGCAATCCGCTCACCCTGAGCGCCAACCATCTGCCTAAGCTCATCTACCTCAGTCTGCAAATCACGGTTGGCATCCACCAACTGACGACGCTCGTCGTCCAAAGCAAGTACCACATAGTCCGGGTAGGCGAAAGTCAACCTACATGAACATCGAGGGTATCTATCATACGGTGAGTAGCGTACACGAGCTCCTCCTGCTATAGATCGGTAGTAGATAGTCCTAAGGGGCACGTAATGACCATTCGCATGGCCATTCCCGTTAGCTGCCGGGGCTCCGTTTCCATCAGCCATCCCTGCAAAATAATAACAATAATAATGTTTTCAGGTTAGAACTTAAATCACTACTCAGTTCCAATATCCTGCAATGCATGTCTATCTTAATAGCTGGTTCATCCCATTCGTCACTTGAGGTAGGACTAACTTAGTTGCTAGCTCGCCTCAAGTATCACTTAGGGTAGGATTAAGTTATCCCATATCGAGTCTTAAAGGTAGAGTATCTAATATGTCTCCCATATAGACCTCTAACCTAGTGCTCTGATACCAACTGTGACGCCCCACATCTCCCTAAGGCGGACCAAAGGGTATCCGCGGACGCCTGCCCAGCTCTCGCCAGGACTCAAGCAATTCCATTCAATTTAAAACCGAAATAAACACTTCGATGATATCAACACGAATACAATAATGCGGAAGCGTTCAAACTTAACAAGTCACTTAATGTATCACCAGTACATCGGTAATCATGAAACGACTTAAATTCAAAGTACACATCAGGGCCCAAACATTTCAAGTTTTCAATTTCCAAAAGTACAACCCAAACCAGGGCCTAGTCAAGATATATAACAGGAGTCTTAACAAAAATTACAACGGATGGTTTCTCCATATTTCTCCAAGAGTCGGTCCTGTTAAGGAAAACAAAACTATAGGGTGAGCTAAACGCTCGTGAGGCCAAGAACACACATGCAAGCACGTAATCAAATAACAATCCCAACTTTAATAAATAAAGCCATGTCTTTTCAATAATCAATCAATCAAGCAGGAAAAGTAATCAGAAACAATTCAAGGATATAGTAGCTCTCAGGAGCTAAGTTCCACTCGATCTGCCGTTGTCATTCGTATACCTTCCCGCATTGACCCTCCTGTCAACCGGGTCGGTATTTCCATTTCCGTAGATCACCACTTACTTTCCTCCGTCCACCGTACACCCCAAGGGCCCACAATGACCATAATTGGGCGATACTCAACGAGTATGCCAAGCAAGACCTCTTATTAGGTCGAGCTTATGTGTATCTCATGGCTCGTCCAAATCCCCGACCAAGCCCATTGCTGGCTCGAGTCTAAGGACGGCCTATGAGTTTGGGCGTCCCCCATTCATTTGGTAGTCGAGGAGATTCACTCCAACGACACAAGCATTCATGACATGACATTGCATTTCATTCATTCATTCAATACATTTCATTCATTCATTCATTCATTTGAAATTAGAACGAGTGCGATAAAGTACGCACCCGCCCTTATTTTTAAAACTCCCAACAAGTATCACAATAAGCAAGTATCAAATTCATACACTTGACACTCACCGAGCAATTCAATAAGAATTATTTCCCGGAAGTTCAAGTGTCCACGGTGAGATCCTCTTGAAGGTCTCCTTGCGCGCCTGGCAATTTAATAGTGGATAATTACACAATTAACCCACTTATCAAGAAAGATTGTTCACTAGTACAATCTAAGAATTATTTTTCAAAAGGAACCTCAATTACACGTAAATCGAGGTTCGACTTGCCTTTTATTAGGTACAATATTATTTGAGTTTTTATCATGAAAATCGTAAGCAAAACGTTTAAGAATATCAAAAGAACAAAGAGTTTTTGAAAAGCTCTATTTCTTTGAAATTGGAAAATTTTCCAGTTTTATGATGAATCTTTGAAAAATCATAACTCGCTCGGTATAAGTCGAGAATTGGAAAACTTTATACCGTTGGAAACCTCTTAGAGAGTACTATAAGTTCCTAGAAGACACTTTTCCACGAATCGAAGTGGAAAGTGATCAAAAATGGGCTTGAAGACGCAGCTTCAGTTTACAAGGCAGAATGAAGTTGGTTTTTGGCCAACTTTGAAAATTCGGCACGATTCGCACGTTGCAAACCGGCCTCTGAAATTTTCAGCTCAATTAGTGTTGCAAGTGAAGTGTATGACAAAACAAGCGGATCAAGAATCGGAGTTTCGAGTACCGAGATACGGTAGCCCGAAGTTGGGGAAATTCAAGACTGGATGAGAATTTTCCAGGTTTGAACCTCTAACTTGAGTAATTCAATTGGGTATCGAAACGAACTTGAATCGGCACCAAAATTGGCAGTATTTCAATAATATATGGAAAGTATCTCTCTATCAAATTTCGGGGAAAAATACCTTCGGCAAGGTAGTTAATGAGCCAACCGAAGTTCAAGAAAATTCCTAAGGCATTCTGCCTTTGACTTTCATTTCCCAAATTTCCAAACGTTTAACCAAGAAAGTTATCCAACCATGGTTCATTTGTGAAATAAGGGTCTAAGATATACCCATGATACCTTTGGTAAGTGTTTAATATCAAAAACATCAACTAACAAGTTCCCTCCAAGATTTGGTTCCAAACCAGTCCAACATTAGGGTTTTCCAAAACAGAGCAGACCGCTTGTTTCAGTCACAACTCAGTCAATATAGCTCGGAATCGAGCGTGGCTTACGCCGTTGGAAAATACATTCATAGAGTTAAAATATCACAGAAGAAATCATTCCCAAATTCGGCACCCATCTGGTTCAAATTCGGGCATCAAGTTGCTGCCTGAACACTTCATTCCAGATGAACAGAGTGACAGGACAGCGAACTTAAAACATTTGATTCGACTTGGTCACAAGGAATCAGAACGTGCATTATATACCAAATTAAAGCTAGGAATGTCTAGTTTCAAACGCCACCGACGGCACATGATTTCGACATCCGAGGACAGAGTTATAGCCAAAACACTACTGCTGGTCAGAGACATACGCGAGTCAGTTTCCAGATTTGCTGGTTTCGAACAAAAATTCATTTGCTCCATCAAACCCCAATATTTTCCAATGAAATTTTTCACACATCAAATACATCCTATAAACATCCAATCCAAGCCATTAAACCATTAAAATTTGGCCTGGAAATGGCCGAACATAGCAGGGGCAAAATCGGAAGTTTTAGCCTCTTACACCCAAAGGAGTTTCCACTAATTACCCATCACTAATGCATCATTATAATCACTAAACCAACAATATAATCACCATCAATCATCACATCAGCAACAACAACCCAAGTGTGGGAATTCCAAGAGCCCACAATCACATTTTTACACCATAATCAAGTAACTAAGTGCATGCATGAGCTTAATCTTGCTATATAACCTCCAAAAGACAAGAATTCATGGGTTGATCATTACCTCTTCCTTGGGTGTGCAAGACCAGAAAATTTCGGCCCTCTTGAAGCTCCAAGAAACCGTGAAGATGCAGCCTTTTGTTAGCTAAAACCAACCTCCAAGAGATTTGCTAAGCGGTCTCCAAGTTTGGTGTGATTTGGAGGTGATTTGGGGTGGTTTTGAGTGAGGTTAGTGTGCAGAATTTTTTGTTGCAAATGAGTTAGAGAGAAGGGAGAGCTTGGCCGGCTGTGAGGAGAGAGAAGAGAGAGTGTGTTTGATCTAAGTTAGCTTCTCCAAGAAGATTAAATGTGTGGTGAAAAATTGCTCCAAAGTCAACTCTTGTAAGGCTCGTTTGGCACGTTTTTAGGCTCGATTTTCTCGCGCGTTTGGTTCACTAGTGCACTAAACCTCTAATGCACTCATGTTAATATAAACATTATTCACTCTTAATTATCCCAAAATAAGGGTCTAAAGTCCTTCAATTGAAGTCGCGCGTGTGAAAACGCGTACCGTCAAATTTTACCGCTATACGCAGAACTTTCGAAAAATTTCTATAACGATTGCACTACTAACTATCACTTGAGTTTTTATTCATAAGATTACCTATTTTAGGACCATAGTACAAGTCTCCAATATTCCAAGCTTATCGTGCTAAAACGCGGATAAAATCTCCAAGTACTATTCACTATTTTACTAAACGCGCTCTAGGAAATTAATTTTCGAAACGAATCATTTTAAAAATATAACGAAGTTATATTATCATGCGTTTAGGTCTCATAAGACTAGAAAATATTCTTTGGAAATAAAATCCAATTAAATAATTTATTAAGCCATAAATTAGGCATAAAATAATAGTTTTTTTTTTTACGAGTCCTCACAAAGAATCTCTGGTACTTTCTCCAGTATTTGCAGCCTAAATCCCCAGGTCCTTCCGTGCAAATCCTTCCTGCAAGCTGCGTTTTGACGCAGCTTGCATGCCGCTACTCTTTTTTTTTTTTTTTTCAACTTCCAACTTAATAAATATAGAAATGATAAAATATAAATAAAAATAAATTGACAAAAACCAGGTAATAATAATAATAACAAAACAAAAATAATTTTAAACAAAAAACTAAACAAAAATGGCCATTTTTAACTTTTTAAATTTTTCATTTTTTATCATTTTCTTTTTCTCAAAATAACTTGATAAAAATAACTAAAGTGCCCAAAGATTCAATTTGAACGTATTTTTGTGAACAATTTTCTTCTTTTTTTCTTTTTTTATGATTTTCCTTTTTTCTCCTTTTTTTCCAAGAAAGCATTGAATAAAAATGACTAAAACATATTTTTGATGTTTTCCTTTTCTTTTCTAAAAAACTCTATACTAATCTTAAACTTAAAAGCTAAAAACTAAAAACTAAAACTAAAAGTAAATAAGAATGAATAGCAAATGAAATAGGTCAACTAAAAGGGTGAAAATGAATAAGACTAAAATATCATAACAACTAATAGTGCAAAACACACAATAACGAACTAAAATGCAAGCAATCTAAAATGAAAATCATGAAATAGATGCTACATAAAATTATTCAAAATTTGGTGTCTACAGTTTGCCCCTCTTTGTCTGAGTTTTGAAAAAACTTGAGACAAAGAAGTAGACACCAAATACTTACCTGTGTTATTGGGCTGCAAAAGATTCCCACGAACAGGAATTATAACACGGGACTGACCCGAACATGAAAAATAAAACGGGACTGACCCGAACCAGAATTGAAAACGGGACTGACCCGAACAGAATTTAAACGGGACTGACCCGAACAGAATTTAAACAGATGAATTGAAGTGAAATGGAGTGTTGGTGGGATTGACCTATGTTAATTGATGATACAAATGAAAGAAGTGAAAGAAGTGAAATGAAGTGTTAACGGGACTGACTCATGTTTGTTAATAATGCAAATGAAATGCTCGCTAGTGGGACTGACCCACGGTTAATGGCGAACGAAAAGAAATGCTCACTAGTGGGACTAACCCACGGCTAGTGGCGAAGAAAATGCTCACGGACGGGACAAACCCAACTCCAATAGCAATGAGAATGAGATGCTTACTGACGGGACAAACCCAGTTCCCGTAGCAATAAAATGATTTTGATAATCGGACAGTGGGATAAAACCCGAGCCTGCCTAGGTCGGAGGGATAAAACCCATGCCCAACGAAAGTAAAAGCGGTCAGTGGGATAAAACCCGAGCCTGCCGAGGTCGGAGGGATAAAACCCGTGCCCTACGAAAATAAAAGCGGTCAGTGGGATAAAACCCGAGCCTGTCGAGGTCGGAGGGATAAAACCCATGCCCTACGAAAGTAAAAGCGGTCAGTGGGATAAAATCCGAGCCTGCCGAGCCTGCCTAGGTCGGAGGGATAAAACCCATGCCCAACGAAAGTAAAAGCGGTCAGTGGGATAAAACCCGAGCCTGCCGAGGTCGGAGGGATAAAACCCGTGCCCTACGAAAGTAAAAGCGGTCAGTGGGATAAAACCCGAGCCTGTCGAGGTCGGAGGGATAAAACCCATGCCCTACGAAAGTAAAAGCGGTCAGTGGGATAAAACCCGAGCCTGCCGAGGTCGGAGGGATAAAACCCGTGCCCTACGAAAGTAAAAGCGGTCAGTGGGATAAAACCCGAGCCTGTCGAGGTCGGAGGGATAAAACCCATGCCCCACGAAAGTAAAAGCGGTCAGTGGGATAAAACCCGAGCCTGCCGAGGTCGGAGGGATAAAACCCGTGCCCCACGAAAGTAAAAGCGGTCAGTGGGATAAAACCCGAGCCTGCCGAGGTCGGAGGGATAAAACCCGTGCCCTACGAAAGTAAAAGCGGTCAGTGGGATAAAACCCGAGCTTGCCGAGGTGAACTTGATTTGTTTTTTTGACTTTTTGATTTTTTGATTTTTTGATTTTTTTGATTTGATTTTTTCCTTTTTTTTTTTTCTTTTTGACTTTTGAGAATCTTTCCAAAAATTAATTTGCCCCAGTTGGATGAATTTTTGCAATTTGAGTCCGTAGTTGATTCGGTATCGCCATGTTGCTGCACCTTTTGATCAAATTTGATTGCAACATTTTCAAATCTGCCTTTGTCCACCAGACTCTTTCCGACACCGATTCCAGTGCGAGGTGTGGTTACTTTCATCTTGTGCCTGCAATTTTCCTGTAAAAGAGAAAAAACAAAGAAATTGCCACCACCATTTGATCCGTTTTCCTTCGAGAATCGTGTAAACATGAGTCTTTCAATGCCTTTATCAACTTTTGCTGCGGCAACTGATTGAGTTGGATTTCTCACCCTGAGACTTTTCCAATTTTCAAACTGACCAGGTATGTGCTTTGCCATATTGTGAAGTCTGCGTAATGGCTTTGCTGAACTTCAACCATTTCCAAAAGATGACTGAATCTGAGTATGCTTCGAGTAAATCATGAGGATTGTCATTTACCACAATTCAATGATAAAAAATGAGGTATGCAAGAAAAATTAACATGTCATGTAAAAATGAATATGTACAAGAATGCACTCATAACCATTTGTGCTTAAATTCTACAAAAATGCCATGAATGCAAGTAATTTGGTAAAAATAAGTTTCCCAAGAATGTATTTGCCAAAGAATGTTTTACAAAATGACACAGCTTTGGCCAACGGATGTCATATTCGAATCTCTGGGTATCCTTGTTCTGGGATTCAGTATTGGCAGTAGTATGACAAAAATGAGGAGAAATCTAAATGGACCAAACCACCAGTTGTTCCTCTTTGTACTTGCTCATTGCAGAAACCTACCTTGGCGCCCATTCGGGTTTTCACCAAGGTTGCCCCCTACCCTTTTTGTTGGTTTTTTCTTTTTTTTTCTTTTTTTTTTTTTTTTTTGAGGTGCCCTTGTGGGTTTTCACCTAATGAAACAATGGAAGAGCTCACCCATAGTCGACTCAGGAATGTAAGTTGAAGATTGCTGGCATCAGTAAAATGCGCTTCCCTTATAGACTTAAACGAAGGCATTATGGACATCACGCGCCAGTTGATTAGCAAAATCCCTAATAGAAATGCAGCAAGTGACGAAAACCAGGACTTTTGGGCTTTTGTAATGAGGTCAGGTGGGGTGTTTTTCAAGAAAAGTTAAGGCTTGAAAGCAGGTTTGACGAAAGGTGTGAAATAACCTGAGATTGCATCATTTTGAAATTATCTCTAATTTTGAACAAAACCGAGGAAATTTGCCCCAGTTTGATTGGATTTTCTCTTTCTTTGCATTTTCTTCATTGCATTTTTCTCACTTTTTGCATTTTCCTTCAAAAACTAAATTTGCCCCAGTGTGGGGTTCTTTCTTTTTCCCATATCTCTTTCAAAGATAAATTTGCCCCAGTGTGGGGTTTTTCTTTTCTTTCTGATCATTTTTCAAAATGAATTTGCCCCAGTGTGGGGTTCGCAATTCTCAGGGGTTGCGAAACGAAAATTATTGTTCTGATAGTTCAAAGGGGATGACTAGGGATGAAATGTTTTGATTGGAAAGGAAAATGGCCTGACTTTTGCCTCGCCCTTTGCATGATTTTCTAAAAGAAACTTTGCATAATCAAATAAAGAACATCTTACACATGTCCGAGTTAATAGGTTGAGGGAATGTCTATCCTTCCATCTCTCCTTTGAACACCCAATAAGCTTTGTCAATTTGAAGCAAATTTGCCTTCGACTTCATCTTTCATCATTTTAGCATTTTGTTTCCTTCTTCAGAAGATCGGTGGCGGATCCTTTTGTTATGAACATAGGCCATGAATTCTGACAAAATTGGTCATGGTATATAGCATTCAACTGCTTTCCATCAATCAGAATCAATCGTTAATGATACTGCTTTAACCAATCAACTTTCAACCTGGCTGGAAAGGGATTTTCTCAAATGAATGGATTTTTCCATGGTTTTCTCAATGAAAGCATTTCTCAATGAAGGGTTTTATTATTGAATGCTTTCTCAAAGAAGAGATCTCTCAATGAAGGGAATTCCCAATGTATGGCTTTCTCAACGAGGGGATTTAATGAAGGGTTTTCTTAATGAAGGCTTTCTCGAAAAAGGATTTCTCAATGAAGGCATTTTCAATGAGGGCTATTTAATGGAGGAATTTTCAATAAAGGGTTTCATCAAATTCCAGAACAGTGATATTCAAAGAGTCAGATAACCTCACCTTTGGCCATCTCAAAAAATCAGAATCATAATCAGACAAACAAATAACCAAAATGAGCATTTCATGAAACTCTAAATCAAAGCAGAAACAAGACAAAACTCAATTGCAAAAGATGCTTTCGTTAAGCTATTTACATATGCAAGAAAAAGTTTTCGTGAATTTTAGTAAATGACAACCCCTAGATTCATCGAAATTTCCTTCGAGAGGGAGTATAATCAGCCATCCAAATTGTGCAGAGCTCCTTCAGGATTTTCAAATCTCGTCATTGGAGGTAGATGCCTCAAAGGTGTCCTTGTGTCTGGGAAAGGGGTTTGTACTTATGCTTGGTCCTTGTTCTTCTCTTCCTCTCAAAATTATGTCTCCGGCCTCAATCATGTCTTGGATTTTGTGTTTAAGTACCCGACAATTGGCAGTAGAATGTCCAGGAGCTCCGGAATGATAGGCACAAAAAGATTGAGGATTATAGTCAGGGGGAAATCCTTTAGCATAGGCTTTAGGAGGTATTGTACCAATTTTTCCTGCGGCCTTGAGCTGCTCATATAGTTGATCCAAGGGCCGGCCTAAATTGGTAAAAGTTCTATATCGAGCCGGGTCTTGGGTGCCAGCGGTTTGTTGATAGTTGTGATTATGGTTGACGGGAAATGTGGGTCTTGGATGATAAGGAGAGCGAGGTCTAGTTTGAAAACTATGTGGAGAAATATGAAATGGTGTTGTAGGTGTGTTTGGGTAATTTGGTCGAGGTCGAGGGTGGTTACCAGTGGTATGGTGCACGGGTTGAAAGTGTGATTGGTACGGGTAACGGGGTGAATAGGTGGAGTTCTGTCGGTATCTCGGTTGGGGAACAGGGCCTCGATTCGAGACAAATGAAGCCTCCTCTTCTCTCTTTTTGAATGGGGATTTCTTGTTACCACTGCCTTGATTTTGCATGGCTTCCAATTGCGATTTCAGAGCCGACACGTTAATAATCTTTCCTGCCCTTATAAACTCATCATATTCTTCTAATTTATTAACGATCTCGGCAAAGGAACACCCAGTCATTCGAAAAATTTCTTCAAAGTATGGCGGATCATGTGCCTTAATGAAGGTGCGTATGATTTCGTCCTCAGTCATTGGTGGCTCGACTTTTGCAGCTATTTTCCTCCACCTTTTGGCATAAGTCTTGTGATCCTCGGAGGGTTTTCTTTTTGTTCCTTTCAGTGTAGTCCGTGTCGGAGCCAGCTCGCAATTATACTCGTATTGTCTTACAAATGCATTGGACAGATCCAACCAAGTCTTTATCTCTTCGGGCTTCAGCTTGGAATACCAGTCGAGCGCATCCCCCTCCAGACTTTCTGGGAATAGCCTCAAAGGCAGATTTTCATCATCTGTTGGTCTACCCAATTTGTTAGCGAACAATCGGAGGTGCGTTTTGGGATTGCCCGTCCCATCATATTTGTTAAACTTCGGGGTTTTGAACCCTTCAGGCAATTGCACATTTGGGAAAAGGCAAAGTTCATCGTAGTCCAGCACTCCTTGTTTGTTCAAACCCTGACTCCTCCTCATAAACTCATCAAAACGGTCAAGGCGTTTGAGCAGCTTTATATCAACGGGAGCGGAAGATTCCCCCATTTCTGGCTTGGTTTGAGCAGTATGGTCTGGTAAGCAAGGCTCAGCTGTATCATGATAAAAAGCATGCGGCTTAGAGGGTATATCCGAAGTGATTTGGGGTTGTGGGCCTTGCATGTAAGTAGGGAAGAATGAAGGATCAGGAGGGTAAGTGTATGGCAAATGTATGGTGGGATATGTGAAAGTTCCTTCGGGTGGAAAAGGAAAAGATGGAGTAACGGTGACTTGAGTTGAAGGGATGACGAATGGCTCTTGCTCAGCCTGCTTGACGAGTATAGGTTCGGGTTGAACTCCGCTGCTGATTAGCTCATCAATCAATTTCCTTTGGGCCGCCATCTCAGTGGTCATCTTGTCGAACTTAGTGAGCATCTCAGTCAACTGAACCCCCAAACTCATGGTCTCGGGTTGAGCGGTAGTAGTATACCTATCTGATTGTTCCGGTTGTGAACTCATGTTTACACGACTCCTTTGAGCTCGGCTACGGGATCGTGTTATGATGGGGCTTCGACGAGAAGCTATATTTAAATATTACCTGAGAATTTTGAAAGAAATTGCCTTTAGATAACCCTTGCCTAGTTATTACAATAAAAATAAAGAAAAGGAAAAGAAAAAGGCAAGAGTTAGTAGATATCCAGGAAATTCGGATGCATGTCCTATGGGGGAACCCTTTTTGTGCCAAGGGTAGGCCTAGCATGAAAATGCAATCCGCTAGAGTAGGCACTATACAATACCTGATGGATCTGATCAATTCATTGAGTGAAAAATAATTTTTGAAGAATTTGGTCAATTGGAGAGACGAAAGACACTTTGTCAAAAAGAGGACCTCGTCCGAAGGGATTGATCACTTTTGATCGATATTTGCAAAAACGCATGGGTTTGACCTTGACGAACTTTCTATCGAAGAGATTGGAATTCCTTGATAAAATTTTCTCAGTGAAGCGCGGGTCAAAATTCCAACTGATCAAATGTCTGGATGCAATGAATGGTTTTCTCAAAACCGACTAGGTTTCCAAATTGAAATTCGTCATTGAAACCCTACTCGGTCAAATGGGTTGAACGAAATTGACAATTTTATTTAAAATCGACCGCATTACCCTAAAAAGGGAATCGGGTCAAATGAATTGAGTGAAATTTAAAAACTTACTCAAAATTGACCGAATCATTCTAAAAAAGGGATTTGGTCAAATGAAATCGAGAATTTATTCAAAATTGACCGGATCGCCCTAAAAGGGTAAACTGGTCAAATGAATCGGACGAAATTAATGATTTACTCGAAATCGATAAGATCGCCCTAAGAATGGAAAAATTGGTGATTTATTCAGAAAATCGACTAGATTGCCCTAAAAATGGGTGAATTGGCCAAATGAAACGAAATGAAGATTTATTCAAAAATCGACCAGATGACCCTAAAAAGGGTAAATTGGTCAAATGACCCTAAAAAGGGTAAATTGGTCAAATGACCCTAAAAAGGGTAAATTGGTCAAATGAATTGACGATTTATTCAAAATCGACCAGGTGACCCTAAAAAGGGTAAATTGGTCAAATGAATGGATGATTTTTCAAAAATTGACCGGATGACCCTAAAAAGGGTAAATTGGTCAAATGACCCTAAAAAGGGTAAATTGGTCAAATGAATTGACGATTTATTCAAAATCGACCAGGTGACCCTAAAAAGGGTAAATTGGTCAAATGAATGGATGATTTTTTCAAAAATTGACCGGATGACCCTAAAAAGGGTAAATTGGTCAAATGACCCTAAAAATGGTAAATTGGTCAAATGAATTGACGATTTATTCAAAATCGACCAAGTGACCCTAAAAAGGGTAAACTAGTCAAATGAAATCGGATGACTTATTCAAAATTGATTGAATTGACCTAAGAAATGAGTAAATTGGTCCAATGAATAAAATGGAGATTGATGATTTATGCAAAAATCGACCAAATCACCCTAAAAGGGAAAATTGGTCGAATGAATGAATTTATTCAAAATTGATTAGGAATTGACAAAATGGATCGATTGAATCGTTCGGCCATTGGTGGTTTCAAAAAAATAGTCTATGAGCCTTCTAAAATCACGATTTGGCCTCAGTTTATTAACTGTCTCAATGATAAGGAATTATTTGTGAATTTCTTCAAATTAATGTCCTTTACGCAAGGGATTTTTACCAATTTTTGATAAAATGGCCAAAAAGTGATTATTAGATGCTCATATTCCAAAGATTACTCTATGAAAATGATCGGATCCTACCTTACCTTGTGCACTACCCCTTTGGATGGTACGAGAAAGGTAAACGTGCAGGTCTCATTGGATTATATATCCGAGACATGGGGTGGTTTATTTCTAAAATGGGATTCCCTATGTGGCATTCCCTTCTAAGGTAGATGCATGATGCCATTTTATTAAAGCAATAAAATATGCAATATGACCTAAAGGACCCTTGATTCGCCAGGGTAGGCCCAAATTGACATGACATTATTATTTATGCACAAAAATACACAAAACTTCTTAAACGTGCCATGTCCTATCTACACGGGTAGGCTTCTTAAAAGAAGGTCATGCCAGACCTCTTATTTGCTAGGGTTGTGAATGCAAAAACAAGAAACAAGGAAAGTTAGTTCCACATTTAATCACATAACACGTTGGACAATTAAATGATAAAAAACAGGAAAAGTAAATAAGGAAAAGGATGGGATCCCTCCCCTCGTGAATGGTGTCCCTAATAGGGTGAGGCAGACTCTACCCTAGGTGAACTATATGGATGCATGAGGTTGGGGTTCACTAATGCATCTAACTCGATAAGCTCAGGTCCCCAAGCCTTCAGACTTAGGGCCAAGGGTCATCAATTCCATGGCCCTTTGTCGGTGGCTCGAGCGATTCCCCAAACATCGCTACGCACACGTCGTGTCACGGCCGCATGTTTGAGTGAATCTATAAAAAACCTCAACCTTCGACTAAAAACTAAGGATATTAACCCAAAGTTTAAAGCGGAAGAGTGAGTGACCCATTGGATCGTGCTACGCACACGTCGTGTCACGATCACACGTCCAAGTGGGTCTCCTAATCCTAATAGGGTGGAGTGGCGTGACAAGCCACTAAAAAGAAAAATAAAGGGGGATGAATAGTAAAGCGTATGCACGTATGATAGTGCACGTTTTGGAGGGGAGGGATCAAGAACCCACGCAAGGCTCTAAGGTAGAATCCCCTCCCAAATGCAATGCAAAGCGCGGAATCACATACAAACATCCAATTCATCAAAACAATCGTAGGCGAACGTGTGAGGAAGTGAGTTGATACGCGAAATGCAAAAATCCTAGAAAAGGGAAAAATGCAACCCTAAACATCCAATGTGATAAATAAAAAGGTTTAGAAGAAGAAAAAGATTGATTAAATCAAATTTGCTCGGACTCTCGAATGTCCCCAGTGGAGTCGCCAACTGTCGCGCCCCATTTTTTGATAAATAAATAAATGGTTTAAAAATGTATTTTGATTCAATTTGTGATTTGAAAAATGAATCGTGATTTAAAAGAAAAATGGGTCTAAATGGGACTTTTGAAAATGCGACGATTTGACCCAAGAAAAAGAGTTCAAAAAGGGTTTTTTGTATGAAAAATGGAGTCGCCACTTGGTATAGAGTTAGGGTGTACCAAGTCACCCAAAAAGTGAATTTTTTTTTAAGGAAAAAAAAGTAAGAAACCCTTTTGAACGACTCCTAGTCCACGTAAACAAAGAAAAAGATTCGGGAGTCACATTTGACAAAGGGGAAGGCAAGGATAAAATCCAAGGCACCCCTTTGACCTAGTCAAGGCTAGTTGCGTTGATTTAATCAATGATTTTCTTGTTTTAACCAAAGAATTTATTACATTTGGATGCACTACATGAATGCAAACCCTAGACCTAGGGGTATTGGGGGAAATTTCTCTTCAAAGGTTGAGTGGTGCCAATCACATTAATTGTGAAGCCCAATAACGATCTTTGAAGAAGTCACGAATAATGCGAGTGGGATGCAAATGAATGGAATGCATGTATGCAATGTGAGGGTATGTGAAGTGAGAAAAATAATAAAAATAATAGGATGTAAGTGGAGGGGTGCAAATGTATTTACAAGTGTTTGTGTGCAAGTGAAGGGATAAAAAGGTGCATATGTGCAAGTGAGACAAAAGTGAAAGTGTGCAAGTGAAGGGATAAAAAAGTGTACGTGTGCAAATGGGAGGAAAAGTGAAAGTGTAATGATAGAGTGGATTTAGAATGCATGAGCTTAGGGAATGCATGCATATCGGGTACGGGGAGACCTAAATCGTGACTCAATTTACCCTTTTGTAGAGGGAATACAAGCGTGCTAAGGCTTAGAAAAAGCCACACTCGTCTATATTCCATATTTAAGGGGACTCTCAAGCAAATGAACCCTATAACTAGCATGAAATGCAAAAATCCTAAAATGGAGGGAAAAGGGGTTCGAGGGGCATGCAAAATGATAAAACTAAGAAAAATGCATGAAATGAAGTGAAACATGCAAACATGTACTAACGAGGGGAAATCCCTAAGGGTCTAGCGTTGGACTAGCCCATTCTATGAATTCCGACTAGCGTTGGACTAGTGGAAACGTACATTCATCCATTCCATATTCATTGATAAATATAGAAAGCAAGTAGACATGCAAAATCATTTATAACACGTAGCACATAACACTTAGCATGCTTGACTAGATGCAATGTCCTAATAAAGCAATTAACACGTAACAACAAAGGTAAATAACCAAGCTAATGAACCTATTTACATTCACTAACTAAAACAAAAGGGGAAGGGAAAATGGACAAAATGCCCTATCTATTACAAGCCAAGAGGTGTACACATACCCCATTAATAAATAAAAGAAATACTTGAGAATGGAAGGAATTAAAGCAAATTTAAGAAAAGCCAAGTAGACATGTAATTTTCAATTAACACATTGGATCACATAGGAGAGACAAAAAATAAAAGAAATTATACCGCCCCCTTTGAATGGTGTCCAAATGAAAGAAAAAAATAGCTTCAAAACAATAAAAAAGGTCACGGTACCTCAAATAGTAAAGTATAACAAAGTCACCAAAACTCTCTTAATTGCAATTTAAATGAAATCAAACTATACATAATTTCCAATAAAAGAATCCACCAAGGACCCAAGTGCAAGCATTAATCAACTTATTTAGGGAAATTAAAGAAAATGGGTCACCACAAGTTCATTTAGTCACAAGGTTCACAAATCCATGCATTAAGCATCACTTTAGCAAAACATGGTAACCCATAAAGGCCAACAAGCAATTAAATTGAAACATTAATGCTACCAAAGACTCAATTGCGAATACTCATCCATCACTTAAGCCTAATGAAACATTTTGGGAACTTCAAAGGTCAAATAACAAAGAAAAAGTCAAGCAACGGATCTAATTGTAACTATCCTAGGACCTAATTGCAAGAAATTGGAATGTAATTGGGCCATAATGCAACAAAGGAGAATTAGAGGGATTAAAGTGCAATTTTCCTTGAACATTTTCATGCATGCACGGAGAAGATTTCTGCAATGAAGACTTTCAGCAACATAGTTTCTGTGCTTGCCATTCATTCGGCTGAATTCACATTCGTACAAACGAACCAACACAAAATGCAAGGATTTGAAACAAAGGGAGGGAGCAATCCAAACAGGCTTTTGAACTTAAAAAAAAACAGCCAAAATGATCTGAACAACATGCTAATCCTTGAAGAAGCAAGAGTTTCTGCAACTACAAACAAAGGCTGTTTCCTTCTATCTCCAAAACTTCGGTAATATCCAACAACAACTTCGTCCATCTCCTCATACAAACAAACTCATCAAACCAGAAATTATTGACCCAAATCAAAACAAGAAATTTTGTTTGCAGGTTTAAGACATGAAAACTGGATTGTTGAAAACCAAAACAAAAAGAAATAACAGTAAAAAAAGAAGAAACAAAGTGCAGCAAGAATTTTCGGCCACCTTAAAGTTCACTAGCATACTGGAAAACTTATGATGGAGCAAATATGCAAACTAATAACACATTCAAAGTTCATTCTAGATTGCATTCATTCAAAGCTTCCTATAGCAAGAATCCCTTAGCAACTTATCAAGACAGGAAAACCAGTTTTATGGGGAATGCTTCATGGAGAAAGCAAAACAGCAAAACATGAGAACGACTTTTCATCATTCGAACAAAGTTCCCAAACATCATCTTAACAACAATGCTTTGTTAAAGCCTTTCATTGGACAGATTAAAACATTAACCCACACGAGACAGCTTAAGGTAATGCATCAAGATATACTACAAGTATGTGCATCTTCCGAACACAGGGAAATGTAAAAAAAATTTGCAGCAAGATACGCAAGGAAAAGAAGCCAAAATAACACAATAGACTTCACACAGTTTCCTCTTTGCAAACCCAGCACATTTACAACATTTATGTGACCCCATGAAGCTTGTAAGATATCCTACTCAACTCTCCCAAACCTCAGCTCAAATCATACTTTTATCGCTGCCTTCTTCCCCCCAGGAAATCCGAAACAAAAGACTCCAGTTTTTGATGTTTTCAGCAGCTTTTATCCGATGTAATAAGCCCAATGAATCAACAAAACCACAAAACTCTAGGGTTCAAACTCACTGCCTAACAAAATTTGAAGATATACACTCCACATGCCAGATTGAAGCAGATAGAGACAACGGCAACAAACAATCGAAACATAAAATAAAAGGAAAAACAAGAGTCCAACTCAGTCACGAGGGAAATTGGAAAGGCTAAGGAAACCAGTTGCAGGAATGTACCTGAAGTTTTTGATCGATGGAAAGAGAGTGAAAGCTCCGGTCTTTCCTCCTGCTCCGATAGCTTCCTTCGCCGACTGTCTCCTTAATTCTCTTTGCTGGTTTTTCCCGTGTTCCGTCGACTTCACCTCCCAATCCCTAGCAGTTCCAACCTTTATCAGTTAGTATCCCCTTAATCTCCCCAAAATTCTTACTCTCTCGCTTTCTGTTCTTCTCTCAAAGTCCCTGCAGTCAACCGTTAGCCTCTCCGTTGGACTTTGGTTCAGATTTTTTCCCCTCCCCCCTTTGCGGCTGGCTTTTCTCTAGCTTTTATATGATGTTTCTAACCCTAAGAATCTCTGGTACTTTCTCCAGTATTTGCAGCCTAAATCCCCAGGTCCTTCCGTGCAAATCCTTCCCTGCAAGCTGCATTTTGACGCAGCTTGCATGCCGCTACTCTTTTTTTTTTTTTTTTTTTTTCAACTTCCAACTTAATAAATATAGAAATGATAAAATATAAATAAAAACAAATTGACAAAAACCAGGTAATAATAATAATAACAAAACAAAAATAATTTTAAACAAAAAACTAAACAAAAATGGCCATTTTTAACTTTTTTAATTTTTCATTTTTTATCATTTTCTTTTTCTCAAAATAACTTGATAAAAATAACTAAAGTGCCCAAAGATTGAATTTGAACATATTTTTGTGAACAATTTTCTTCTTTTTTTCTTTTTTTATGATTTTCCTTTTTTCTCCTTTTTTTCCAAGAAAGCATTGAATAAAAATGACTAAAACATATTTTTGATGTTTTCCTTTTCTTTTCTAAAAAACTCTATACTAATCTTAAACTTAAAAGCTAAAAACTAAAAACTAAAACTAAAAGTAAATAAGAATGAATAGCAAATGAAATAGGTCAACTAAAAGGGCGAAAATGAATAAAACTAAAATATCATAACAACTAATAGTGCAAAACACACAATAACGAACTAAAATGCAAGCAATCTAAAATGAAAATCATGAAATAGATGCTACATAAAATTATTCAAAATTTGGTGTCTACAGTATTAATATTGGAGAATTAAGAATGATCAATAGCAGATTAAGAAAGGTTAATTGAGGAATTAATACTAGACTCCTGTGAGGACTCGCAAAATTTATTTTAAATTCCATTTCGAGTTTATTTAAATATTTAGTGGCCCGGTTGTCCTGAATATTATTTTCTAACCTCTTTAAACCTAATTACATGGGTCTATAGTTTCGTTATATTTTTAAAGTGACTTGTTTCAAAATTTAATATTTGGAAACTCGTTAAATGAAAATAGCGAATACGCGATTGGGGATTTTAGCTAATTTGGAATACCATAAGTTGGGAAAATTAGAGACTTACACGTAAGTCTTAAAATAAGTATTTTTATGTTTAAGTATTCAATTGATAGTTATTAGTACCATCGTTATAAGAATTTCTTGGAGGTTTCACTTTATCACGCTTAATTTGGAAATACGCGTTTTCACGCGGGCGATTTAATTGAGAGACTTTAGACCCTCATTTTGGGACAATTAAAAGTGAATAATAATGATATAAAGGTAAGCGTAATAGAAGTTTAGTGCACTAGTACAACAAACTTAAGAGGAATCGAGCACAAAACGCGCGCGTACGTGCACTAATTGCGGTTGACTTTGTGCACCCAATACTTAACCATTAAGCTACCTTCAAGAAGCAAGCTCCATCAGATTTTTCTCTCTCTCTCCTCACTCTCAACAGCCGAATCAACAAAGGGGAAAAACAACTCCAATTCCATCCTAATTCCTTCACCAAATCTTCTCTATTTTACTTCAAATTTCAACCACTCTTAGCTAATCACTTGGAGATTACATCAAGCTAAGAAAGAGGACTGCTTTCCACAGTTTTCTTGGGCATTCATTGGACCGAAAATTCTGTTCTAGTTCATCAAGAGAGGTAATGGACGATCAACCCTTTAAATCTTACTTTATGGAAGTAGTATTGCACATCTAAGCTGATGCATGCCTACGGATAGTTGTTTATATTGGAAAAATTGTTGTGTGGGCTCTATGAACTCCCACTTGGTTTGGATGGACTGATTTGATGATTGATGATGAAATTAATGTTGGTTTAGTGCTTATATTAGTGAAATAATGTTGGGTTGTAGATAGAAACTCAAGGATGGTGCCATGACCAAAAGTGACCATTTTACCCCTGCCATGTTCGTGACCTTTGGTGTGAATTTTTGAGATTCTAATGGCTTGATTATGGTGTGTACATGTTATATGGATGGTGTAAAAAGTTTCATTGAAAAATAACATGATTTGGATGGACAAATGTGTTGATTTCCAAAGCTTGGCAGAACTGGAAAATTTTCCCGGATTGCCCAGGCAGTCCCGTTGTTTCAGCTATAACTTTTTACTCCGAGGTCGAAATAGAGTACCATTTGTGGCACTAAAAACTAGACATTCCCAGATTTCTATTGGTAAAAAATGCACATTCTGGTTCCACTTGTGTGAGCCAAACCATTCATTTAAAAATTGCTGTTCTGTTTCGTTGGTTCACTACAGGGAAGAACATGAACTGTATCTTGAGGCTCGAATTTGGACTAGTTGTGGATGGATTTTAAAAATGGTTTCTTCTGAGAAAATGTAGCCTTATGAATCTATTTTCCAACGCCACCAACCATGATCAATTTCGAGTTGAATTGAGTGATTTATAATCAAAATTCAAATCTGGTCTTGTGAAGGAATACCATGCATTTGGACAGATTTGAAACTAACAATGATTTGGGACTTGTTATCCAAAGCTTCTTAGTGTAAATCACCTATAAAATGTATCTTGAACATATTTTAGACATTACCTACTGGAATGGACCATGTTGAGATGTTCCTTGACCAAATGTTTGGAAACGGCAAAACAGAAGTTCAAAGGCAGCTTAGCCTTAGAATTTCTTGTGATTTCAACGGTCTTGTTAACCCACTTTCCGTGCCTATTTATCCATGAAATTTGGTAGAGGAATAACCTTTATATGTTAGTATAAATCTACAAATTTTGGTGTTATTCCAAGACCGTTTCATTATTCAACTAAACTTTCAAAGTTCATGACTTGATTTTGGAAAACCCTTGTTTAACAAGGAAATTTGGGTAAGTTTGAGTTACCATATCATGCTGCTCAAAACTTCAATTCTCATTCTTCTTGTTCCATTTTAAACTTGGATTACAACTCTAATAGAGTTCCAAATTTCAAAGGTTGGTTCAAATTGAGTGAATTTTGCCAAATTTTCAAAGTTGGCCAAAAACCAACTTAAAACTGTCTTGATAACGCAAGTTATCAACTTCAAGCCAAAATTTGAATGCCTTCCACTTAGATTCATGGAAAAGTGTCTTCTAAAAACTTTTAGTACATTGAATGATGTTTCCAATGGTACCAAATTTTCTAATTTTGGACAATCAGGGAGTGAGTTATGATTTTTCAAAAAATTGCACCAAAAATTGAAAATTGTGACCATTTGAAAGAAATTTGCGCAGGAAACTATTCATCAGAATCTGGCCTTGAATCCGGCTAGTTCTTGGCCGGATAGGCAGGCAGAGTGGTGTTGGTTTTTGAAAAAAAAAAGGAGGTTAGCCTCTACCTCCAATCCGGCCAGGAATCCGGCCGGATTGTAACGTCACCTGCCCTCTTCCGATTTCGGTCGTTCGTTTTAAGATCTATTTGCTTGTACTTGTTTCCGTCCAATGATTCTATGGATGATGATTCGTTTGCTCGAGTCTCGTAACTCTTTTGGGCTCGATTTTCCAAAAGAAAAACTAGACCAATCTTCGAGATATTTTCTAAGTTCGTACTAGTGTACGACCTTCCTCATTATTTGAGAATTATCAGTAATGGCCCATTATTACTTACTCAGGCACACAAGCGAACTTTCAAGAGGATCCCACAGTGAACGCCTAAAGCTCCGAGAGACATTTCTACCTCATTACTTATATTGGTGAGTGTCAAGTGTATGAATACTTGATACAAACTTAATTGTTATGATTGTTTGGAGATTTTGAAAATGGGGGCGAGTGTGTACTTTACCGCACTCGTTCTTATTTGAAATGAATGACTCATGATTCAAATGAAATGAATGAATTATGAATGACTTAATTGAATGAAATGAAATGGTATGCTATGGCTGCATACGTCGTTGGAGTGAATCTCCTCGACTCTCAAATATAAATGGGAGACGCCCAAACTCATAGGCCGACCTTGGACTCGAGCCGGTATGGGTTTGGTCGGGAACCTTGGCGAACCATGAGATAATGTAGCTTGACCTAATGAGAGGTCTTACTTGGCATCCTCGTGGAGGATCACCTTATAAATGTCGTGCGGGCCCGGGAGGTGCACAGTGGACAGAGGGAAGTAAGTGGTGATCTACGGAATGGAAATACCGACCCGGTTGACGGAGTGTCATCGCAGGAAGGTATACGATTGACTTTGGCAAACCAAGTGGAAATTAGTTCCTGAGAGCTACGATATCCTTGAATTGTTTCTGTTTACTTTTTTTCCACTCGAATTGTTATTTATTGCATCATTATTGCTCTACTTGTTAAATTGGGATTGTTACTTGAACAATGTGCTTGCATGTGTGTTCTTGGCCTCACGAGCATTTTGCTCACCCTGTAGATTTATTTTTCTTAACAGGATTTGGGTTTGGAATGAGATTCGGAGGAATTTTTCTTTTGTGTACTCTTGTAATAGGGTTCCAACTCTTTTGTCTAGACTTTTGGCTATTGTATATTTTGGGCTGTATTATGGAAATCCGATGTAAGGATTGGATGATTGTTCTATATCGTTAAGTTTGAACGCTTCCGCGCTAATTGTATTTATATTATCGGGTTGTTGACCTCTAGCACTGCTATAAGTTTGAATAGAAATTGCTTGAGTCCTGGCGAGAGTTAGGCAGGCGTTCCGTGGATACCTTTTTGTTCGCCTTAGAGAGAAGTGGGGGCGTCACACTATCCACAGCATTCAGTTCACTTCTTGTTTTCGGTCTAGATCTATAAGTATTTTCATCTATAAGAGAGACATCATATGTACCTTCACTAATAATAGACCACAATTCAATATCAATTGATTGTAAAAAGATAATCATTCTTTCTTTCCAACTCACATAATTTGACCCATTAAACATAGGTGGTCTAATGATATAATGTCCTTCAAAAAAATGTCATTATTGGTTGTCATATTTACTCCTAAACCGATTGAGCTTAATCTTAAGAAGACCAAACTCTGATACCAATTGTAAGGATCAAAGACAACCAAGTGGAAGAGATAAACAATGTAAAGATCACAAACGTAACAATAAGTAAATAAAAAGGAAAGAATTGCAAACCAATTAACTACCCAACTCCTCTTGAGCTTGTAGATTAATTCAAACAAACTTTTTCAAGTTGATAAATTACAATCACTCTTGTGTACAAAGGAAGATTCACCTCCTTCTTGCCCTGAACTCCACTCGGTCAAGTTAGGACGTTTTACTATCCCTCAGGACAACCCTCACAGAGCTACACTCATGAAGTATTCACTCGCAAATGAAAAGCTTACAATGAATCTCACACCACTAAGACTACAAATCTTCCTTGGAGAGTATTTTCTCACTTAAATCACTCTAGATCTTTTGTATCTTCAGTGTGCAAAAAGTTATTTAAAGATTCTGACCATACTCTATTTATAGGAGACCAAGAAAGTGCTTCATTAATGCTTCCAACAGATAGAAAGTAGCTGAACAGTCAACTAGCCGTTGGAGTATCCGACGTCCGGTACTCCTGTTTTTTTTGCATCCGACAGCAGGCAGTGAGTTTGAGAAATTTTCTTCAATTCTATCGGACGTCCGGTGCAAGCTCTTTGTGCGTCCGACAGCAAACAAAGAGATTTGAAAAATCATCTTGTTTCTATTGAACGTCCGGTGGAGACATATTCAGCGTCCGAAGTTATGCAATGATTATCGGATGTCCGATCCAAGCGTCCGACAGCTTTCAGCAACCTTTGTTCCTTTCAATTACACTTGATCTTTGAATCTGATTTGCTTCACAACTAAAAATATTTCTTGAAGAAATATTAGTATTATCCATTGTTCTGTAAATATCAAAAGTTAAGAACCAAGGTCAACACTAAAAATGTAATTATTTACCAAGTAATCAAACTGTCCCCCATCTCCTCGCTGATCGTCACATCGAGACAGCTGCAAAATAAAAGGTACTATGTAGCGGATTGTCCGATTATGATACCATGTCATGTAATCATCTATAGATTTGGTGGAATTGTGACGAAAGCCTTGAATATGTGCTTCAGCACGCCGCTCCCAATCTTCAATTCAATAACTATGATACTGGATCCAATCCTTCTTGGCCCGTCCAGATCAACATAGAGAATGTAATTTCTTGTCCCTGTCTATGTCAATTCTATCAGGTATAGGCTGATGCATGCCAAATTGTCATAATAACCACTGTGGAAGGTGAAATTCGATAATTTTCCAATATATCAATAGAACTACTGACCATCATATATGTCGTTCGATTAAACAATAGGCCAGAAGTTATGCTCCCAAATAAATTGTTGCATTTTTAAAAATCTAGTTGGTCGCTACAATAATTACAAACTGAATCTACAATAGCAACATTCATTAGCGCAATACCTCATCAACATTCATTATGGTATGCTGATCACAAAATGTGGACACAACATTCGAGGCACGTACTTCATTGTACAGCTTTTGACCCACTAACCGCCTTCAGTAAAGTCGTTTCTTTATGCAGCGAGAACCAATGCAGTGGGTTGAATCTTGAGAATCCTCACCCATATCCATAATTGATACCAATAAAAAAAATTCCCAAATCATATTCTTTACGCATAAATACTGAAATAAAGACGGTCAACCATCCCAAAGTTGTGAAAAACTCACCTGTAGAAGCATATATGGGCTAGTAGTGCAACTCATTGCTTCCTGAGACGCTTTTCATGAACGAAAGCACGAACACGTAAGTGTGGTGTTGCCCCAATTATATTAGCTAATATCCTCAATGTCTCGAATAAAATCTAACCAATGACAGCTGACAACTTTGTCGCATATATCAACAAATAGCTGTCCCCCAAATATGATCAAAATTTAGCACTGAATATACCGGTGAACTAATTCTTTTGGTGCATCATCTAGAAGAGGTTCGTATAAAAACTCCAATATTTGTACAAGTTTCAACCTTCTATCCTTAAAGTGGTGGTTCTCTCGTCTGAATCGTTCCTCGATCAAATCCTTCTTTCAAGTCACAGATGAATTTCGGTCGACTAGTGTGACCGATAATCCATCAATGCGAAGACTCCATAATACCTCCACATCCTGCAAAGTGATAGTAGTCTCATCGACACGAAAATGAAATATGTAGGTCTCCTGCTTCCATCGTTCAATAAGCACTGTGATCAATCCATGGTCAAACTCTAATAATCTACTTATATGATCCCCTAGAAGCCTGCCTATCATAGATAGTGTGCTATCTACGGGTTCAGATCATTGCAGACCAGGTCCCAAAAAAATCCGTCAACTCATTTAATATCAAGTTCTCTCTCATGGCCTAAAAAAATCGCTTTCAATCTATGTGTGTCTTGTAAATATAAGATATCAGAATGTATGAACCCTGGATGGAATTGGGCATAGCTTAGGTCAATCGTCCATATCTACAAATGTCTACAAATAAAAAAAATTCAAATGACAAGGTTAAAAATAGTTACATTTCAAAATAGACTGTTAGTAATACTAATGCACAGATAGAAGTGAAATATAATTCAAACAGAACAGTTAAAAATACAATAAATATTCAAATATAATTTATAACGATCATGCATAGGCACAACTTATGCTTGAAATGTTCTACAATTCTCTACTATACATGAAAATGGTTAGAGTAAGGACAATTGGAGGTATTGTACCTTGTCCATGAACATGGCTACAGTGACGAGGTGCATTCGGACATCGATGATCTATCTAGTTATGTATTCTAACTATGGCCTTAGAGTCAGGTCTCTTTTACTTAATCCTGCCAAAATTGTAATTAAGTTACAAATCTGCAATGACCCAATAAGTTATGTCCTTTAAAGGGAAAAATTGTCCCTGCAAAGAAGCCTACCTGATGGAAATGTGTGTACGATTGATAACAAAATGCAATAATGTGTCAACTTGGAAATCAAAGTTCTATCCACTTGTCATTCCGAAAGTGGACAATCTATACATTGTCCCCTTCCCATTATCCTGCTAGCCTGTTGTTATGTAGTAAATTCTATTTCTGTGATCGTAAACTTGCATTGAATTTGTCTTTTCCCTAGGTTCATTTGTTAAATTTTTTTTATATTTTCTTGGAAAAATGATATAACGTATTGAAGGTCTTTTTTCATTTTTTTTTTTTTTTGTGAAAAACTCAACGGTTTAGTTGAAAGTGAACTGTATACAAGTTGTGATTGGTAACAATCGAATATTGCGCAACAGGTTACATTCCGCTATATTCGTACGTGTGTGGCCCCATCAGTATCTCCCATCCTTGTATAATGCTCATTGCTCTAGTTTAACTGATCCGCCATTCAACCAATTATATGCCTCTGTGTTTAACAGCCAAATCTGTTTCATGAATGATTCATACTCCTTTGTTTGATTTGCAATCTCAACAGCCCATATGAGATCCATAAGTCTTAAAAAAGGTGAAAAAGCATTAAACTCCGTTCATAACATGGATTAATCTAGTCAACAGTATGAAGAATTTAATTCGTACATCTGATTTTTAAACTTTTGCATGAAATTGCTTTGCACGTGTACCAAACAATATTGGTGCACGGTCATTGATTCCTTCCACTTTGACAAGATTTTCATCGCATGCATTATTCCTTTGTGTCGATCCGAAATTATGCATATATTCTCGACATCTCGGCACACGTGATATCACAATTGTGACATGAACCATGCCCAATTCTAATTAGTCTCCTCGTCCACAAGTGTGAAAACAAGCAAAAGTTAGCACTTGCTGGTATCAAATCCAACCACTGCTAATAATTTTACCTTGTATATCTCATTCATAAATGTGTCATCAACACAAATAACTGACTTAAGGTATCCGAATGTCTCGATTACGAGTCCAAATGCCTACAATACGTAGTGAAAAACTATATATCCTACAGTACTTTGCGGATGATGCTACCAAAGGACAACTATTTTCGAATTAGCTGTCACCAACTCTTGCATGAAAGTAGGTAACTATGCTATTGAAGTGGACCAATTACCATACACAATATCAATCGCACGTTACCTTGCATACCATATTTTTTTGTGCAAGACATCCATATCAAAAGCACACTTAATGGTTGTTCGAATTTCCTTGATGGGGTAAAATGACCCATCCTCGACGTTATGTATGATGTAGTCTAAAATTAGTTTGAAAGTCAACTATTGGTGGTCATTGCTGTTCGACACCCAAACACATATATGTTTCTTCACAAAATTTATGATTTTTCACATATTGTACATGCATTTCAAGATCACTCTAAGCTGTCAATTACACGGTGAAGAAGCATTGTAGAATCGACACCTAATATATCAAGTCGTTGGTTTACTTTCTCTTACTTTGTATTCCCTATTGTGTTTAATTGACACGTTTAACTACTCGTTGCACATGTTTCTTAGTTTCAAACACCATGCCCAATCTTAACTCATTTGTATGCTCATCCCACATATTTAATTTCTTAGTATCAACACTACTAGTAGGATCAAATTCCATGGCAACATTAATACCTTTGTTATACTGTAAATTCGAGATCATATGAAACTTGCTTAATGTATTCAAACCAGACTCTACATCCAGATTGACATCTTATTGATCGGATCCATCCTTTTCTTAATTAGCATTGTCGGAGTCATCACTATCAGGTTTCGGTTCAGTGTCAGGATCTACATCAATACCCTCGTTTTTCAGTATATTCGGTAGAGAGGACGTCATGGGAATTCGCGCTAAACAAAATTCAGTAGCAAAACTAGTGTCAACTCCCCAATTACTTCTACTCCACTCATACTTTTGACTTATACGTCCCTTCCTACGATTGGACTTATCATGCATCATGGGTTTAGACTCTAATTGTACTAGTATGATACTACAGTATGAGGTGGTTGAGAACATGTGGTCTGACTCCACTTGGGGATCGCCTTGGACACATGTGGTTTGTCCAGCATTGACATCACTGTGGTCATGCCAAAATTATGGCTCCAACTCGATATATATCTCACATGATGTGTGCGGTGACATCATTTTCATATGGTACATCATATCAATATCTTCTTCACACCCTAAACGTTATCCAACAAAAGCATTTAGGTCTACAAAATTCCTAAACCATAGATTCAAATTGAACGTATATCAATCTAGACCCATGTAGGTGTACACTATATCAACCAACTTGTTGTAACCTATTCTATCTTTTACTAATATGACTTTTTTGCACATCGGAGGATCATATACAAATAATCCTTCGGTCTCCACTATTTTGCCTCCCTAATAAAATTGAGTCACTAATACGAGATTCGTTGACATTTTTTACCTAATGTTATGAATTTTTTTTATTCAGATTCTATTACTTACGTGGTTCCAAATATGAATTTACATTAACTATAAATAAATTAATCACATCAATAATAGAACAATTATGAATTACTATTCACAACTAATAACTAATAAAATAACTAGACAAGCACAAATTTGTACTTAAACATAAAATTAACGGTAACTATTATTGATTTTATAATAGTTTAATGATTCATAATTAGTATTAATGAAACACTTATTACTATTTTTAATTACTATTACTACTATTACTATTACTAAGTAATTACTACTACTATTTATTATTATTGTAACCAAATAATTAATATTACTATTAACTATTTACTTTTATTATTTAACATCTTTTTTGCTATTTACTAACAAATCATTTATTGTTAACTATTTACTATTCACTATTACTAGTTACTTGCATTATTTACTATCTACCTACGTTTACTTTTCACTATTTACTATATACTATTACTATATTCTTTTACTATTACTATTTATTTTTACTGTAATTATTTATTTTTACTATTACTATTTTTTATTATTAATACTATTTACTAAATAGTACTTGTACTATTACGTACTGTTACTATTTATTCAATCATACATTCAATCCTTTCGATAGGAAGATGTAATATAATTAATACTAATAACATTGTCACGCCCCATTTTTCGCGATAGAAAAATAGATGTTTTTAAAAGATATGATTTTATTTAAAAAATAGGTGAAAAATGACCTAGAATAGGACTTTAAAAAATGCGACAATTTGGGTCCAAAATTTAATCTAAAAGGGTTTTTAAGAAAAAGAGAAGTCGCCACTTGGTATTGAGTTTTGGTGTACCAAGTCACCCAAAAGTATATTTTTGACAAAAATAAAATAAAACCCTTTTCGACAACTTCAGGTCTTTGAAAAATAAGAGAAAATGGGTTCAGGAGTCACGGTTGAAAAAAGGGAAGACAAAGGTTCGACTAATTCAAACCTAAGGTACCCTTTCAACCTAGTCTAAACTAGTTGCGAGATTTAGTTAAAATTTTCCTAATCTAACTCTTAATTTTATCACGTTTGGATGTCTCCTACATGAATGCAAATCTAAATTTATAAAATATCAAAAGAGACAAAATATCCATTCAAGGATTTAATTGATATCAATCGCATTGATTGCGAAGGCCAAAATAATTCCTTGAAGGGGTCACGAGCATACATGAATGAAATTCAAAGAAAAGAAAAGAAGATTAAATTATATATTTAGATATAAGTGGCCAAAGAATAGGAATGTAACATAATGGGTACGGGAGACAAAAACTCGTGACATAATTTTCTTATACAGGGATCGATGGAGTATTTAAACTAAAGAGTTATAATCACCCATTTCCCATGTTTGAAGAATAATTCTCCTAACATGAACAAGCAAATGAACTAACTTATTTCTATAATTTCTTAAATGAGATACAACTCTAAATGATATGATTAACACATATAGAGAGTAGGGGATAATATAATAGGCAATAACATGCAAATAAGAAAAGATCCTAAAAAATAAAAATATGCATGAAAATGTAATGAATATCACACAAAAATGAATCTAAAGCACGAACGATCTAAGGGTCTAGCATTGAACTAACTCATTTCTAAAAATCTTTCCTAGCGTTGGACTAGCAAGTAAACGGAGGGAGAAACCAAAACTGGCGTTGGACTAGTGTGGTGACGTCATGCATTCTTAATATATAGTAAGACAAATAGGCATAAATTAAAAACAAATAAACATGTAAGAGAGCACGTTGCACATAGCATATAAACATAATATTTAGATACAAAAATCCTATGAAAAGTGGAAAAAGCATATAGCACATAAACACGCAAAGACCTATCTATTACAGTGGGAAATTTAACTACAATCTAAAATTGGGAAATAAAGAACATCCTATCTACCTTATCTATTACAACAGGGGACCTAACTACAATTCTAAAAGGGGAAAATATAATAAAACAAATCTAATTATCCTATATATTACATTTTTTGAGGTATTTAAATGCCTCTCAAATAATTATAAAACTTAACTAAATAAATATAAGAAAATTTGGATGAACATTTAAATCAAATAAATAAAGCATATAAAAATATATAAATACATAGGAACACGTAGGAGCACATAAGAGCACGTAATTGACATTGAAATAATAATAATAATAATAATAATAATAGGGGTACCTCCCTTTTGAAGTGATGACTAAATGGAGTCGAATTACCCTATTTATACTCAAAATGAACAAAAGAATCATGGCACCAATTTAATTGAAAATAATAATAATGATAAAAAAAATACTAAATTCACCTTAACATGTCAAATGTAAAAGAAACTTAAGAACATCTAAAAATTACAATTTAAATATACTCAAAAGTAACAGAATTAGTCATTAAAGAAAAGAAACAATCATAATAAAGAGACTCAAAATTCACTAGGGACCGAATTGCAAAAATTGAAAAAAAATTTAGGGTAAAAATATAAATTTTCAAAGCTTAGAGGTCAAAATTAAATAAAAGATAAAATTCAGGGGACCAAAGTGCAATTAATTTAAGGACCTTAGTGAAAGAAATTTAAAATGTTCTGGGCTACAATAAAATTATTCCAAAAATCAGGGGCTAAAGTGCAAATCCATTTCTGGTCTCTTAGGAAACAAGGCCACTGAGCCATCATTTTATTTATTTGGACTGAACACTACCTAAGCCCAGCCGAAAGTCCAAGACAAAACACACAAGTCAGCCCGTCTTTTATCACTCAAATCCAACCAAAATAAAGCATGGGTCTAACCTTCTAGCCCAACCGCAAATAAGAAACAAGGCCACCAAAAAAAATAAAAATTAGCCCAACCCATTTTCCTTTTCTTTTCTTTCCTTTCTTTTCTTTTTCTTTTCTTCCCTTCCGTTTCTTCTTCTTCTTGTTCGGCCAGCTGAAGCTCCTCACAACTGGTGGCCATGGCGGCGCCACCGGCAAATTTTTTCCGATCACCAAATTTTCTCAAAATACACCCCTCACTCAATTTTTCGCATAGATTCCATTTTTGGGCTTAGTTTTTGCAAAAAATGAACCAAAAGTGTCCAAAATGTCAAAAAAAAAAAGTCCAATTTTTTTTAAATATTTTTAAACCCTCAAATCTTCACCAAAATCTTCACCAAAAAACATAAAATTTCTACTACAACACTCCTTGTGATTTTTACAACATAACTATGAACTAAAATCAATAAAACCAACAACAAATATGACAAAATTAAACCAAAATAGTCCAAAAATAAAAAAAAAATCTTTCAAAAACTTTTAACACTCAAAACCCCAAAATTTTTGAATAACCACATATTTTCGAACCTACTGTCAAATGGTCATCCATTTTGACAAAAAAAAAAAAAAAAAAACATGCACAATGTTCAGCTTTTATTTCGTTTTCCATTTTGGCGTTTTATCAAACATGTAACATGCATATACAAAAATCCTCTTTTCCTCTTCATGTCACTCATGACTTACCCCAAAATTCAGCAACCTAACAACATAACGATAACAGAAACCAGCAAGAAAAAGAAACAAAACTAACGTCTAGACATGATTAGGGTATAACGAATTAGAAAAGAAAAAGCTAGAAAAAGAAGAGAAAATGAAGGAAGATACCTCAATGAGAGTTATGGTCCTTTGGCTAGAGTTTGTGTCAGGATCAAGCGCTTATCATTGCACCAAAAGCTATAACTATTAGCAAAGGCGCAACTTTATTTCCTTAACCACAATGGCAGCGCAATGCACCGTACCACGCTCGGCCAACATGAGGGGCTGCACCCCTGGGTAACACGGGTTGGATGGTTAGTCCCTTCGAGTCGGGATCTGAGGGATGTTGCTAATTAGGCCAATAGTTTGGAGGAAATTCCAAGCTTTGATTGTCCAACCGGTAGCTGTTTCTTTGTTGTGTGAGTGTGTTGGGAGAAAAAGAGCCGAGAGGGAGAGAATGAGGTTTTTTTTTGTGTTAGTAAAATGAGAGGGAGGATTTTTGAGAGAGAGGGCCGAGAGAGGAGATTGAGGGAGATTGAGTGTGTGTTTGTGTCGTTGAGAGAAAACAGAGAACCGAGAGCTTCTATTTTTGAGCTTCCAAAGTGGAGTTTGTTGTGTCTTGTTTTTTGTTCTTGTCTCTGGAGGTGTCTTGTGTATCTGGGAAAGGTTAAGTGTCGAGATACAGAAAAACCAATGGCCAAGAGGGAGTCAAAATGGGTTTGGTTTCTATCAAATGATGGCTTTTTGCTAAAATGAAAAGAAAGTGAAAAAATTGAGTGTAGGAATGGGTTAAGTGTATTTGGTAGGGAAAATGATTAGAATGATTTTCATTTCTTGATTTTTTTTGCTTTTGTTTTGTGTTTGTTTTTTTTCCTTTTGTTTTTTTTTCTTTTCCTAAAACAAACCTGTAAAAATGAGAAAAATGCACATTAAAATGCAAGAAAATAAATAACTCAATAGATAGAAAAAAATTTGAGAAAATATTAAAAATTGACAAAAATTTGGTGTCTACAAACACTATTAATTAATTAATAAACTATTACTAATTGAACTAATTCAAATATTAATCAAATGTAAGAAACTAATAAACTAATACTAATCAAATACAATAAACTATTAGTATTTAAAATGACAATAGCTTGCCGAATGCGCTATCTGATGTCCGTTTAACCCACTTGTACTTAGGAATTTATTATGACCCATTGTTTTGCCCGGCAGGCTATCATCTGAGTTCTAGCGACTCCGTGGGATGGCACATTGGATTGATATATATAAGGAAATCGTGATTCTTCGAGACGAAATAGAGGTCCAAAGGAGACTAGCCGAGTACTGGGAAGGGCGATGGACGCACGAGTATTCGGAGAAAATTGAGCTTTTACACAAGAACTTAGAGTTAAAAAGGAAATACAAGAGGATTTCCGAGGAGGCCTTAGCAATGGCACAAAGCACTACTTCTATGGGGGTTCCGGAGAAAGCTCCAATGACAGAAATTGCAAGGCCGCAAGTGAAGATCTCCCATGCAAAGAAAAGGGGTATATCTCTTGAAAGACAAAGGGCAGAACGGGGTGAGCGAGGTAGGCCATTCGTAAAGATGGGTCGTGGAGCGGGTGGTGTGAAAATTTTGGAGATGCTTAGGGAAAATACTTCAGGAGGAAACCCGAGTGGAGAAGGATCACTGAGAGGTATCTCACAAGGAGATCAAACCTCAATCCCTTTCCATTTTGTGGCTATTGTAGAAAAGCGAATCATATTGAAGTGGGTTGTTGGAAAAAGGGGGGAAGATGTCTGCGCTGTGGGAGCGCCAAGCATCGGATTGCTAATTGCCTGGTTCAATTGCGTGAAAAGAAAGGAACCCAGCAACCAACCAAGACCAACTCTGGACCGTCAAATGGAGAAGGGACTGGAATGAAGATCCTCGGTTATTTTGAGGATGTAGAAGGTACAAGCCATTGGTTACTTCAAATTTTGATAGATCCCGTTAATAGGAAAATTTCGAGAACGAAATTTCTTAAGGGGGAGAGAGTGTGAGAACCCGTAAATCTTCCTTATTTCAAAGTATTGCCGGATATATAGATGGCTGAGTACCAACTTCAAATCCTAGAAGCCTGCTTTTGCTTTTTATGACCCACAAAAGAAATCAACGGACAACAATGCGCGATAATGTATACGAACTAACCAACTAAACAATGGTGGAAACACAATCTGTTCTTTTCTAGGCAGGATTTCTTCGAGACTTTCTCTGTTTGGGGAGGAAGAAATTGTGGAGACGATGAAGAAGAAAAGTGAAAGTATACAAATGGGGTTGTTCGAGTCCAATTGCTATTTTCGGTGATATATTTTAAGGCCAAACTTGTACACGTTGATTGTATCGATACAATCCAACCGTTCATCTGGAATTAATCAACGGCTAAAAAAAAACTACAACTATCGATGGAGTGTATGTGCCGTTGATCATACGGTCCATAGAGTTTCATCGCATCTGTTAATGGATATGACTCTATCATAGGCTGCATGTGGCGTCTGTAATTTTTTTTTTTTTTGAAAAAAATTGTTCACACCTTTGATCTATTGATCAACAATACTGAAATTTTACCGCATCCAAAAGTAGATGCGATTGCGGCGACTGGACAATTTAAAAAAAAAAAAAAATTTTCATCGTTTATCAACTATTGATCAATGGTGCTGAAATTTCGTTTTGGATGCGACTATGGCGACTGGCAAAATTTTTTTAAAAATATTATTCGAGTAAATTGTTTTGTGACTTACATAAAAAAGCCTAAAATAAATTCAATTCCACTCAACACCACTTTTCTCATTTGCGGCAACCTCTACTAAGAAATTAATTTGTTGCAAACACCAAATTTGTCATGATTTGTTATTTCACCATTATTTATAGAAATTTACCCCTTTTAAGTGATGTAAAAAATGAAGATTTGGTATCGATGTTCTTATTTAACAATTGTACTTGCATTTGAATACAATATTTACGCTAGGCTCCCAAGTGAAGTTCATGATAGTCAATAAATTCATAGGTTTCAATTTATCTAACGATGCACTCGTTAAAATATATTTCAAGTGTTATATTTTTAAAACTATAAGATTGATTAAAAAAAGTAAATAAATACAAGAAAATGTAAGCAAGATTAAATAGATAAAAATATATAAATATAAAAAAAGATAATAATTATTTGTGTGTGTGTGTTTATATATGACAAATTAGGTAAATATTCGGTGTGTTAACGAATCTGTTAAAAAAACCCTTAATCAAAATCCACAAATCAATTCAAAATATTGATGAACGATTTAAATGTAAGATTACATGAGAAATAGAAAAAAACCAGAAAAGCAGGTGGGAAGGGTGGTGGGATTGTTTGTTTTCCGGCAGCAGATATGGAATTTCGGAGACGTCGAAGAAAATAAAGGTACCTTTCAAATGCATGCAAAAACAATTAGTAAAAGTCTAGCCTTCCTTGTTCAGTTTAAACAAGAATAATGGGCTATTATGCAATGGAAAAACAATGAGAAATTATAATCTTGTTATCCTTTGTCATTTCATATTAATGCGCCGATGTATAGGTAGGTAACTAGCTTGAATTCGAGGATGTAGGCGAAGGATAGAACTGAGAACATAGGTAGTCATATTGCAGTTGCAATCCCTTCAGTAAAAAATAATGCTCAGAGTAAAGAATCGGTCATCCTTTTTCTTTTCCGCGTCTAAGAGGATACCATAACCTTGTAGAACAGATGCATTCCCTTTCGATCACTTGCATATATCAGCAGAATGTGGAAAGTAAATGGCCACAATTTTCAAGGTTTCATAATCGTGAACAATGCTCTACGGAACTTAATAGTTGCTTTCTGGTTAAATTATAATCAGCAAAACGAAAACAAAAATGTGGATGAAGAAAGATATTAACTAACAAAATGGACCTTGGCATGGGGGTTAAGAGGGGGAAAAGTATAAAACAACAAAACTTCAATGAACTATCCAATTTTTTTCTTGTAAATTGACGAAAACACTGTAAACTTTCCAATTGATCTTTTGACGGCAAAAAGAAGGGAAAAGAGGATGGGAAAAAAAAAACCTACTTTCCTGGCATCATCAGCTGCATAAAATGTTTCCTAACCTACGATCTTTTCAAGAAGCAACCTTCAAACCATGACAAAGCCAGCTAAAAGGACCTACTGTTGGTGGTTTTTATTGTACTATACTCCAAGCTACAGACTTCAAAACATAGTCATCCTTTAACTCACCGTATTTAGCTCTCTTTCCAAATAAAGAGATGGAAAAAATGAAGGAACCTTTTTCATCAAAAATGATTTCCCAAAATCCTGAATGTGGGAAATCAACATCTCAAGCTTCATATTCTGAAGCAACAGAGCCAGATTCAGAAGAGGCAGCAACTGAGTTAGAAGAGTGAGATTCAGACAGCATCGTGCATTTTGGCTGAATGCCTCTCCAAACTTTTAAAGATGGCATGAATTTCTGGTACTGCAGAGGGAAGAAAAGAAAGTGAGATTAGAAATTCCTGTCTCATCCTCTTCTAAGCAGGCTCTCATATCCGATAGTACCATTTCATTAGAAAGCAATTCAAACCAGAGATGGACCATCTGCAGTTAAAAAATATATATATTTGACCAGACATTATGCTACTCAAATCTTATGTTAAGCCTAACATAATTACAAAAAGAAGAAAGAAATGTGCTTGGTATATTGAAATTTTGCATATAAAGATGGTGTATTCAAATTTTCTTTAAAGCAGAACCCTTCTCAACCATACAGCTTCAGAAATGAGAAAGCTATTAGTAGAAAGTAGATTTGACGAGATGACACCAACTAAAATATCAAGCAATAAAAGATTATCGGTCTGAACTTCTTCAAACTAAAGACAAACCCAAAATTTGTTAGAGCCAATGAAAAGAGGTGATAAAATCTCCAGCAGAAGTTAGTAGGAATGACATACACACTGATAACATGCAGTTCAAGAACAGGTATCAATAAAGTCAAAATGATGGTAGAAAGGAACCAAATAATTCCTGACACACAAATGGAGAGTGGAGGGCTTCTCTTCTCCTGGAAATCTCTCTCCTGTAAGAATCCTATTAGCTAGTAACTTGAAGGTTGAAAGGAACAACTTGGCCGAAATCTTACCTTCTCTGCTGGAGGGTGATGTGATATATGTTTAGGCTTCACAAAGCAAAAGCAGAAATTTCAATGCGACAAAGGTGGAGAAGAAGATAAAACTTGGGCACACTCTACATGGTTCACCTAAGAGTTTATCTTGCACATTTTACTATCTTTCAAAACCATTTAATGTATAAGTTTGGTCTTGTGTCCAATCCACAATAAATTCCTTCCTAGTTATTTTTCTTATTCCTAACTTTTGGTCAAGCACTGCTCCTTTCTGTTCCTTTCCCTTCAGAGGATAAGAGGTAATACCTCAAGTATCAAATGAAGATGACATATGCTTTCATATCTGACTTCTCACAATTTTGTTTTAGCAAATAGCAGATAGTTTGACCTAGAATGAGTAGTACAGATAGGAATCCTCCTTCAGGTATTATCAGAGGAAGCCTTTAACGCATGATTTTACAATCAACTCAAGTCAACAATTAACTTATCAACCCATTAAAAAAAACATGCAATCATTTCGCATTGTGATATTGGAGCTATTAAAATTGGTGGTATTCTACTTTGCTACCTGGGTTATATTAGCAATCTACCCATTAGAAAAGGAGTAGCAAGTACGAGAATGAATTAGTTTCACTTCTCATTTTGCTAGTATTCATAAGTAATGGATTTTGCACTGGATATTATTGTTATCCTTCACCAGTATTCATAAATAATTATGTAAGGCCGGATACTTGCAAGCTTTTACATGCTCTTAAAAGACTTGTAAGCTTGTACATGCTCTTAAAAGACAATCTTACAACAGTGAAATGGTGATTACTTATACAATGATCATGTCCCCCTCCACTATTTCCAGAACATTTATACCTTATTCATCCAAATTTCATTTGTCAAACTTGCAAATCCCCATCTAGCATACTACACGTACATCTAATTCCTCACAAAGTACATCTAATCTGAAAAGTAAAGAACTGAAGATCAAAATTGAAAATTTTGAAGAAAATAATAAGAAAGGGGATTATTTATAGTCTGGTAGCAAAGGTTCAACAAGAGGATTTATAGATCTGGGTCAAATACCAATAGCTAATGCACTTGATTAGCACATCAGTCACATACACCAATAGACAGATCTTAAGAAACGAGTCTCAATTTGAAATCTAAATGCACAATTCTCAATCAAAAACTTAACAAGCAATTTTAAATGAACAACAAACTCTGAAAAAGAAGTTTTGGCACTGAATCTAACAAAACAAGTTTATGCTGCAAACTTCCAGGACCCAATAGTTGGAGAGTGCAAATTCACAATACAAAATTTAATAAATAAAGTAGAAGAGTTCGGATGCAGTTAACTGGCAAACTACAAATCATGTAGCATACTTGCATTGATTTTTTATTGAACAATTTAAGCTTGAGTATGAGTTCGCTATAAACTGATGCTTTAGGGCAACCAGTTAAGACACATTAAAAGTTTGTACAATTAGTCAGTCGTTACAAAACACAGACCAAAAAGCTTTACCACTTGGTTTGTCTACTATAAAGTACCCTAAAGTTGATTCCCCTTTGTGGCTTTCATGTACAATCAGGTTCATTCAGACTGAATCGTAATCCTTAATATCAATCTCAGCATTAGGCCACATCAGAAAAGCTGGAACAGATAAGAATCAGAAGGTGTGTGTCTAAGTTTAAAATCTTCATTTAATAGTTTGGCAGCAAAACTCAGTGCAATACACAGTCAATACTTAGTGCTATTACTACAATAGACCAACGTTTAAATGGTTGATACAGATGCAGTTTAACCATATTTAGCTACCTTGAAAGCTCTAAAGAATCTAGTAAAACTGGAACAGTGGAGCAAGAGGCCGATACAGTGAAATGGAATGGTAGAAAAGATGACATTTCACCGTGCTGTCATCATTTGCTAAAAGGAAAGGTAAGTTTCTTTCTCAGCAGATATAGAGTACATATGTGCCAAGATCAAGTTCTGCTCAAGGATAAGTTGAGGAAGAGGAATAGATATAGGATACTAGTTGCTTTCTTTGCCAGGAAAATGAAGAAGCAACAAGACTCCTACTCTTGCACAGCCCATTAGCAGCAAGGCCATCGTCAATTTCATTCACTACTCACAACAGAGATTAGAAACCAACAGAATGAATAACAAGTCCAATCTCAGTCTTCATACACCCTTTACTCTTGGATAAATGCCCAGTATTCAACTAGTGGTCTGTCTTTTGCCCATTCTTTATAGGGGTTGCTCATCAAGATAACTACTCGTTTCTTTTGGGTTTCACTCCACTGGTGCCTCTCAGTAAAACCAATACCTTTTCCCCCCAAAAAAAAAAATTTAATAAACCAAATTAGACTCAATACCTTTACCCTAAGACCTGGAGTACATATATTAGAATTGTAATTCAATTTGAATCTACTACACTTTCGATCAATATAAACCATTACTGCATCTAATCATTTAATTATCATTGCTATTAAATACATCCAATTCAACAATGATACATCTAAATATAGCATATAGTTAGTTTCACTAGAAGCACAATAACAGATATTATCCACTTATGCGGCCTACAGTAAAACCATTGTAATTGTTCATCAATCAATAATAAACTTCTTGATGTAGTCAACAAAGGGCTCAAGGAAATCTAAGATTAAAGATTTTAATGATTTTCCTCAAGATTCAACTAAGCATCCCATGTAGATTAGAAGCCTAATTGGGAGAAAAGAATGGGTCAGCTAAATATCTTTATTTAAGTTCATCATAGTTTTGCACCATGAGATATATTTTCTAGAATTTTAGGTCTTACGGGATAATTTGGTCCTTTATTTGATAGCAGGAAAATTTTCATAATGGTGAAGTAATGTCTTATCTAGTTGTTTATTACAGAAGGTAACAGATTGAAGTCTAGCTGATAAGGGAGTTCCACAACTAATTTGTTTTTCCTACTTACTAAAGGAAATAGGAGCTCTAAATCTTTCAGGAAAGTTAATAGCCTATAAAACACTTATGTCCGTACATTGTTTTGTGCAGAGATTGATGAATAATGAGGGACATTTTCTTTAGATTTGTTCTTCTGCCCGTCTTTTCCCCCCACATCACTGTTGAGGGGTTCAGAGCACCAAAGCAGCCTTAAGATCCTCTCATGCTTCTGCTGGTATTAGCACCTCTATCTTGTCCGAATTCACTACTATATCTCTTTGAAAGAAATATGAGGGTTTTGATAGGTCTATTGAGAGGAAGCGTAAAAGAGAAGGTTAAGAAAACTGTTACCAGATCTTCATCAAAGAGAAGATTACTCTCCTAAAGAAGAGAAAGGAAGCACACTTAATTTTGGAAAGGACATTGTACAGAAGTGAACTTTTTAACTTTGTCTAAACAAACCAAAGATTGGAATGAAAAGACTAAACATCCAAAACTTAGTATATGCTGAGTAATCTTATTCGATTATAAGGCATACATACACCCTGCACTATTGTTTTCTAAACTACATATAAACAGATAAGACATATACAGCCAAATTCAAATTTACCAGCATGTATAAAGAACATCCAACTAGTATCTTGGTCTCAATTAAAGAAATGGAAAATGCAGCTATACCCATGAAATATGTTGTGCTCAATTTCCTTTTATTTAAAAGTCAAGGAAGAAGATGATTATAAATCATTTCTTTTCCAACAAATCAAACCTGGAAATTGGGACATTATCTTGGAAATAGAAGCAAAGTTACCTCCTCATAAAAGGCAACGATCTCCTCGTCTGTAATTTCCACATCTTCCCCATTTTCCTCCCACCCAAGTGAACGAAGGAACGCAGCCTCTTCTTCATCTGGATAGAGTGCTCCATTAAGATACAAATTTCTCTCTCCAGCATCCACAAAACTTTGCGCCTGATCACCAGAGCTGTGACTATCACCGTCAGTGATCATCTGACTCCCATTCTCATTAACAAGAGGACTTATTGGAGCACTATTAGCTTCTGTACTATTTTCCTCAGACTTAACAGCACAAGGAGATGAAATGACAGAAACTGAATCCGAGATGGTAGAAGAAGTATTACGCAAGGTCTTCTTCCTCATGAGGTTAAAAAAATCACTCCTACTCTGTGCTTGAGACAAGGAAAATTTCTTCTCTGCGGTAGGTCTCGAATTCAGAGACAATGCAGCTGCCTTCTTGTCAAGAGTGGAAGCCTTTGGATTAGTAGGGCTTGTCAGAGCAATTGGAGTTATTGCAGATAGTGGAATCTGGCTTACTGCCACCTTTCTAATGGAATTGTTAGTTGGACTAGAAGCATCCTTAGCATTAGAGTTGGCACCATTCTCCTTTGCAGCCTTCAGAACCAGAAACTTTCCAGCATGAGAGGCATTTGAAGCATCAGACCTGACTTGGCCAGCACGAGATTGATTAGGAAGTTGAGGTGAATAGATTGGTTGCTGCTGCTGTTGCTGCATATTCCTAGGAGTAACGACCATCTCATTTACTCTCGCTGCAGCTTTTGGTTGCTTTGATTTGTCTGAAGAACTGGAAACCTGGAAAGAAGAGTGTTACCAATGAGAACTTCATATAAAATTTATAAATTCAAATCTTCCAGGAGGTAACTCTTCATAAGATACATAAATGACTACCGAAAGAGCCAGGAATCATAGAACGAGTCATTTCCAATATCCTTCCAACAGAGAGAGTTTGCATATCATCTTTAAGAGGACACAAATTATTATCCATATTTCTGAATTTTAAGCAAAACCAGCCTAAAACAGATGAACATTTCTGAAGATGACTGCCTATTTTTTTTTTTTTTTATAAAAAAAGACATGTCTAGAAAAAATAAATAGAATCACAGTTTAAAAAAGATTCATGCTCCACTAGTCAAATTATGGTCAAAATTTGTGGGTATTATAATTCCAACAGTGTACAAAGGTAATACATTTCCAACATTGCACAGCAACCTAATAACACAAAAATCGGGCACAGGTTCAGAATTAACAAGGAATAGCATTGATGAGGAAGAACCACCAACTAATGACTCGAATCAACTCATGACCACCACACAGTTATCGGCTAGAAGGTAGACCGATTATTAAACAACCCGCAGACCTTTACTCGAAAAATAGCCTAAAGTATCACTACAAACGAGTAGGAAAAAGTATATCTTACCAAGGCTTTGGGCATCGATGGTGTCATAGGAATTAGTTGCCGAGACTGCTTTATGGCTAATTCTTCTAACCTCTGTGTCTTATCAGGTACCTGCAAAATGAATTGAGAAATGTATGAAACTATGCGCATCAAAGAGTTAAATTAATAAGTTAAAACTAAGGGCATAATTACTTGGGGAGTGAGGCGTGCACGCGGTGGAGCCTGTGATAACGCCTCAGCCATGTTAAGGCCAGCCATTGCAGTTGAAGAAGCAGACGGAGTTGCAATAGCACTTTGCTGAGCACTTAAGTTCCCAATGCTGTTGCTGCCAATTACAGAGGGCACCTCCGCCAAGGCAGAAGTCCATTTCTCACCACCAAGCAACCCTGAGTTAACTACAGGAAGACTCTGAACAGCTGTACTAAGAGCAGGTGAAGATAGCCTCCCAATACTAGATCCTCCCTGCTTTTCTTCATTTCCAAGAGAAGGAAAATCCTTTTCGAATGCAACCTTATGGACACCGCTTATATTACTTCCCCCCAAATGACTGCCATTTGCAATATACTGATTAAGGTTCACGCCATTTTTCAATTCCTCTGACTTACGGGGTAACAATTCAACTGTTCTCCTGGACACTAATGACTGAGAGCGTCTCAAGGAACTCTTTTCAACACTTGTTAAAATACTCTCCAAAGGATCAGAAGAATCTCGATCCCAGAAATCCCCAACAGTGGACCTGTCTTTATCTTTTTCACGGTTTCTATCCCGGTGACTTCTATTAAAACTGCTGTATGGATGCTTTGCAGAACCATTATTTCCTGAACTACGCCTACAATTAGAAGAATGATTACGTTCCAGAAAAGGAGACCGCTGACTATCCTTATCACTGTTGCTTCTAGAACATCTATTCCATGCTGAGGACGAAGAAACATCTATAACAGCAAACAAAAAACGTAATGCATCCTCAGAAATCATGAGGGGGGTGGGGAGCACAACAAACACAAGGTGAGGTAAACTTGAACTGTGCAGTGCATAAACAGTTGATAAACTAAGATTACCTGAGTGCAAAGAAGATGAAAAATGGTGGCTTGAAGGGCTGCCACCAACAACATTTCCTGTACATCTCAACCATTCTGGAACTAATGCAGGTTCACTTCTTTCCATCAGTTCTGACCATATTCAGAATGAAAATAAACTATGTAGGCAATAAACTATAGTCTCCCAACACTGTTTTCTCCACCAAACTTTTGTCCGAAAAGAAATTCCTATATCACCTTCTATGCACCGAAAGGAAACCTACACGTTAACAGACAACCAGAAAACCTCTGATCCAAAACCACGCCCAGCTTTCTCAATAAGCATCCAGTAACACAGCAAACCAATCTACCATCTCCAATTAGCTCCCTTATAATGTTTTACTCTCTCTCTCTCTCTCTCTCTCATCCAATAACAGTAGAAAATAACAATCCCCGCAATGGCAGGCGCTTCTATCAACCTCAACCTCTATGCAATTCTCAGAACCCTCCAGTCACAAAACCAAAATGGGGTATCATCCAGTTTCTACCAAAAGCAAAGTGGCATTGAATCAACTTTAAAAATTTTCCCCTAGCTCTCCATCTTTCAACAAAAAAAAGATGGATTCCCCAATCCCACAACCCACCTTTCAACCCTCCATGTCCTTACCACGCAACAACCGGAACAAGGAAAAACCGGACAGAGAGATAAACAAGAAAAACCACAAAATAACAGTCAAGCAGTCCCTCTAAACACCAAAATCCCAAACCACAACCAAAAGCGCAATCAACAAAGTTGGAGCAATTGCCCCAAAAACCCTAGAAAAACACGAGTCGCCTCAACAATTAGGGTTTGTAGAATCAAACGCCGCAAGCCGAACCAGTATTACCAAGAAAAAAAAAAGGAGCAATATGTAAATGTAACCGCAATTTGTATATAGGGCCAGAAACGATTGAAAATTGAGACTTCAGAATTGAAACCTAATCTCAGAAAAAAGGAAATTGGTGCTAATTTGATTTTGGCCGAGAAGATACAGGCAGTTACCCTAAAAAGCGATCCCGAAAACAGAAACAAAAGAACCCTAACCACTTCTGATAACCGCCAAGCTCTCTATATATAAAAACAAAATAATGTATATTTCTATATATATTGTGATATATTTTGTGCGTGTATGTAGTTTGGGGGCAGAGAGGGCAATGCAATTGTCTACACAGATGAATATAGGGGAGAGAGGGAATGGTTTCTTCTTAAATACTAGATGAATTTTGCTAGGAGTCGCAGGGCAGAAAATAGAAAGGTTTGGTTTTGCAGGAAGAGGGGCAATGGGGGGGGGGGGGGGGTGCCGTGATAAGGGCTAGAGAAGAAACTTGCATAACTATTTTTCCGTCCCACTTTGGCCCTTGATTTTTCGGGTAGCGATACTTGTCCTCTTTGTTTTTGTGTTTTAGATGTACTTCAATTGGCTAGGTGTCTTTTCGTTAATTCAACCAAATTGGCATTGCTATCACGACCATGACGAATTTAGCCCATATTTGATAATTTCATTCAGCACTTAGGGTGTGTTTAATAAAATTAAAATTTAAAATATAAAATTTGAAATGTGAATCTATTAAGTTTTAGGTCTTGTTTGATAATTCAATTTAATACTTAAACTTAATGGATTCAAATTTTAACATATTCAGACTATTTGATAACAAAAAATTGAACATCTGAATTAATTAAGTGATACTGAATGTCTTAGGCAAACTTATCTCAAAATTAAGTGATAACCTATTCACTTATCATTGAATGTAATATGTACTCAAATGTATTAAATTTAATACTTAACAATTCAATAATTTAATGGATTCAAATTTCAGATTTTAGATTTCAAACTTCAGTTTTATCAAACGCACCCTTACTTTTAATTGTTTAGTACTAAATCCCATACGTTTAAACGTATATTATATTAAGTGATAAGCAAATAGTTTATAACTTATTTTTAGGATCAAGTTTTGCTTAGAAAATTTAGTATCACTAATTAATTTAGATGTTCTGTTTTTTTTTTTTTATCAAACGCATCTGAACATTTCAGATCTAAATTTATTAAATTTAAGTGCTAAATTGGGTTATTAAACAAATTTAATAGATTTAGATCTTAACATATTTAGATGCATTTGATAACCAAAAATATAACATTTGAATTAATTAAGTGATACTGAATTTCATAAACAAAACTTGCTCCCAAAATTAAGCCCCCATTTGACAACTTAGTTTAACACTTAAATTTAATAGATTCAGATCTTAATATATTCAGACGCGTTTGATAAACAAAAATAGAATATCTGAATTAATTAAGTGATAAGCGTGATATACACTCGAATGTATCAAATTTAGTACTTAACAATTCAATAACTTAATGAATTTAAATTTCAAATTTCAAATTTCAGACTTCAATTTTATCAAACGCACCCTAAGTGATAAACTATTCACTTATCACTTGAGGTGTATTTGATAAAATAAAGTTTGAAAACTAAAATCTAGAATTTGAAATCTGAAATATAAATCCATTAAATTACCAAATTGTTAAATATTAAATTTAATACATTTGATTGTACATCACATTAAGTGATAGGTGAATAACTTATCACTTATTTTTTAAAGCAAATTTTGTTTTGGGAATTCAGTACCACTTAATTAATTTAGATGTTATAATTTTAGTTATTAAATGTATCTAAATATGTTAAAATCCGAACCCATTAAGTTTAAGTATTAAATTCGATTATCAAGTAGGATTTTAATGTGATATACACTCAAATATATCAAATTTAGTACTTGACAATTCATAACTTAATGTATTCAAATTTCAAATTTCAATTTTATCAAATGCACCTGTAGTTGGATTTACACTACCATGCCCATTTGTTATTGAAGAGTTAATAGAGAAAAACAAGTGTATTTACTATGATGCTATTATGAAGTTATTGATGTTGACCACAACCTGTAGTGATAGCAAATGTATGTTCTTCTCCTTTTGTTTTTCTTTTATTTAAGATCTTTACTGATGAAAATACTCAAGGGCATGTTAGTTTAAGTGTGTTCGACTTGAGAGGCAAGTGTAAAATATTACGGGAAGATAGAAAGGCGTGAGATCAAATATGATTGTAAAGATAAAAAAATGTATTCGAAAATGTGTTTGTGATGTAAGCAAATAATTTTTTGCACAAATAAGTGTCATCTAAACACACACACTAATTCTTTTCAAATTATTCCAAAATTAACAAATACCTTATTCATGATAACAGTAAGACTAGTCAATTAAATAGCTCTTGTAGTTGAACTATTAATTCAGGAATAGAGGAAGGAAATTTCAACCTAGATTGAAACTCCATCTTGAATATTTTAGAGTATTATGCCAATTAAATTACACAATCTTGTATAGAAATAAATATGCTATAATTAAAAATACCTTGAGGTTTTTCTCCTTATTAAGAATAATCATATAATCAGAAAAATACTATATGTTCTAACTCGTCAAGTATTTTTATGTCTTTTTTCAGGGATGATACTCATGAAATTTTATATTTTTAAGGAATAATGGTAAACAACTCTAACTCCTCTTATCCTACCATCAAATCAAAGTTTGAAGAAGTTAATACTCGAGATTAAGTTATCAAGGTCTTGATTCATAGTTTTAGGTCAAGTTCTCAAAGTCCTTTGGATAGGAATAAAGTTTGAGATCAAAGCTATCAAATCATCAAATTAAGGTTTAAAGAAAAGAAAGTATATTGCAAGGGCAATTTTGGCCTAATTGAAATCCTTCATGGAGTTGTTATTCTAAGTAATTGCATGCTTTCAAACAAATATATATATATATCTTAATAATTATATTTTTATTAACAAAAAAATTGAAGATAAAATATTGTAGGTTTCCAATTTCTAATGTAACTTTTTTTCTTGAGGGATAATATTTTGATACTTTAATCCATACGTATATTTTGATACTTTAATCCATACGTACTTTTATCTTTAATGATGAATTATTCCTTATATAGTTGTACCTAAACAAGTGAAAAAAATAATATAGAAGTAGTTCAATCATTACACACTTTATACCCATTTGGTTTTCACTCTCAAAGGCCAATGTCAATCACACTATCAAAAGCTTCTCAATCAGAATAGATTTATGCATTTTTTCTTTTTAGCTAGCTTTTGGAAGCAATGGGAACCATTATCAATACTCTTGTTTGGTTCATGCAAACTCATCAATTGGGAATGGAAGCCCAATTAAATAGCTTTTTGTTTTAAAATAAAATAAAAAGGATGTGTTTAACAAAAATAAAATAAAATCTAGAAATTAAGATAAATATTGCATATACTAATATATCAACTCCAATCATAATCAAGTCTTTATACCATGAAAAAACCTTTCAACTAAAACAAGTTCAAATTCTAGTAGAGAAGGTCTGAATACTTTACAAGTTTAGAAAGTTACAGGATTTGGAATCCCTTTAAATGCATAGTTAACGAGGCCTAACATCTAACTTGCAAATCTACAAAGTTGTATACGTCATGCTCTCATGCTCGAGACATGATATTTTTGTGCCCCATAGATAGTCACAAGAACACAAAGTAAAAGAATATGAAAAAAAGAGTCATAAAATTGCCAATCAATATTAATCATAATCGAAGAGATACCATCATAATTAGCAATATAAGACAATTAACACATATCCAAGAATTTAACCAATATGAAATTGTAAACATCAATATCGATAACCTATAAGCCTAGAAAATACTAAAGAATCAATACATGAGACATAATAGACAAAAGCATATCAAATTTCTCAATCCTTCTTCAATTCTAAAATTTTTTATAGTTGTGTTGGTGCTAGCTGGTTCATGATAGGTTAGGGATCCTTCTTTAACCTTAACAGCTCTAAAGATTGTCATAATCATCCTCATGGAAGCTATCATCTTCTGCAAAATGTTAGCAAATGGTATGTGTTAGGTTCATGAGTAAAAGATTAGATCTAACATTGATTCAAGAAATGGAAAAAGAGTACTTAATATGTAAGGGACCGAGACCAAACAACTTAAGTTTTTTGGTTAGAGTTGAGTTCTTGGTTTATATATTGGACTCTTTGATGGGCTCTCATGGGTGCTTGGATTCCAACAAACTGGTATCAAAGCGAGATTTCATGGTTGGATCCTTGTTGACTATTAAGATCAAGTGGATTGGTTGTTTTTACTAATTAAATAATTTAATGGATGATATCCTTATTTCAAAGGCTTGACAAGAAGCATTTATGGTAAATGATGGAAAGCCAAAAGGCATGGAAATACTTGACGGTGAATCTAGACAGGTGATTCAAAAGTCAAGAAAAAGGTAAAATTCAATATTGATTTTGGACATGAATAGGTGGAGACCTTCTTGTAACTCCATTGGTTGATATTTCATTGAGGATGATTCTTAGATTCATATTATATTCTTTAAGTGGTGTGGTATATGTTCTAAAGAAATAAAGGGATCTAATTTTCAAGTGCCAAAAGACTCTGACAATTACGAGTTTTTTGTTTTAGGTGGAGTTTTAGAAATCACACATGGCGAGACAATCCTGAAGATGGAAAGAAATATGGTGGGCACATCTATTATATCTTTAGAATGTTTAATAAATAACAAACGTAGGCACCCGTTACAATAGAAAATGCCAGAATAACATATTAAATATTCAAATGTCATAAATAAGTGCAACATCATAGTGCAAATAGTTTCATAAGTTTCAGTAGAACAAATACTACTCATATAAGTTAAGGCTGCACTAAAAAACATATTCCAAGTCCCAAAATATTTCCTGCGCTTCCGAAACATTTTCTAAACTTAAGACAGCACTATAACCACAGTTTTTGAGCTGACATGTAAGCCGTACTGCTAATCTTCTTCAAAACCTCCAAAATGAGCAATATATCTGCAATAAAGTAGTAAAGTTATTAGTAGATGATAGAAAAATTTAAAATAAGAAAAATTAGTTAAGGAGTCACCAAAAAATAAAGTGAATCATTGGTTTAAACCTCATCTAGATAGTGACTGTATAAATAGTAGAAAAAGAGACATTATATGGATAGTTTGGCAGTTTGGAAAAATGTTTTCCTTTGCTTTTATTTGCTGGGGAAAATTGTAATCTGCAAGTTGTTTTTGTATTTCTTGCATAAAGCTTTATAAGATCTAACTTATGTGGCCCTGTGGAATGAAGCAGCTGAGTGTACTAAAAGTTTTGTAATAGCCCAACGTGCATGTCAGGCTTAATGCCAATGAATAAATGTATACAATGAATAAATGTACATCTTTGAATATCAAATCTCAAATAAGTCAGTAACTAATATGTAAAATTATGACTCCTTATTTGACATAATAAGGAAATAAAAATACAAAATAATAAGGGCGAAATCTGAATTTATTATGTTCTAGATTGTAAGTGCTATCTTACACCATTAAATGGTGCATAAAAGACCTTGAAAGCAAGCTGCTTTTGCCATAATGGGCTTCTGCAAGTAGTGGATTCTTAAAAATTACTTTCCAAAAACTTGCTTGTTATCAAAATGCCCGTACTCTTTCCAGGAAGCACTTTCAAATGGATTACAGAGCACCCCTACTGTGCCCACCACTACATTAAAGTCTACCAGAGGATGAAAGTTTAATAACATTCAATAAGAGCCAAGGATTATATGGACAGAATTATTCCACTTCTTTGTTTTAATATTTAGATGCCAAAGGACAGCAACATTGCAATTCAAGTGACAAAAGCAAAATAGTCTCTAATTGCTAAATAAACAACAAAAGTAACAAGCATTCACTAATCTGATACCACTGTAATGAATGCAGCAATTGCAGCAGAAATAGAGTGATAAGGGGGAGAGAAACTAGACTTGAGGAAGAAGAAAGAGAGATATTATTCAAAATGATTTTTCCATGTTGCCCAATCTGGATTTCTGCATTCTTATACACCTCAAGAATAACAAAATAACTACTTGATTGTTGACTCAGCATAACAGTCTAACTAACAAGGAAGATTCCCTCTAACTACTTGAAGGAAAAACATTTCGCATGTACTATACTGGTATTCTTCAAGTGAAATACTATACTGGAAATACATTAATTCTTCAAGTTGAAACTGACAATCCACTGCAAAGAGACCAAATAGTACTATACTGGTATTAAAGGCTAGACGGACACAAATTAATGGAAGGGGAGAGTATGTGTAACAGGTGGAACTGGATTTTTGGCATCATAGTTGATCAAAAAGCTTCTTGAAAATGGTTATTCTGTAACGCTACAATTAGGTCCTCTTCAGGTTCATGTTTGCTAATTTACTAGTAATTAGTTCTTTACTTGAATTACTTTACCATTTCCATCTGTAACTTTACATATCATCAGAACAACAGTTTTTGGCAACTAAGTAGGAGCTAATTTTAGAAACGAAGGGTCTGAGACAGAACAGCAAATTGTCTGCACCATATTTCTAACAAGAAATCAGAAGCTTTGGTCAGCAGAGACAAAAGCAATGAAGAAGACAATGCCATGATAAAATTCAACAAGGAAAGAAAGGATTTTCCAGAGTAAAGGCAGTAATTAGGAGCCATCAAAGTTTCCGTTTGAGCTTTAAAGCCTAAATGTCATTGTAAAATAGAAAAACTAGAATAGGACACCACATAGCAAATCATTAGGCTTAACTAGAAATTGCATGACATTAATGTTTAGCAAGTATTCAGAAACCTAAATCAGTACTTTGTTTTTGCTGTTCATTTCTAACCTAAATTAGTAAGCAGATATCAAATGTTCCTACTCTGTCCACAACGACCAGTAGTGACACAGACACTACACTAGTTTGTGTTCAAAACACTGAGAATAATAAGTGGCACCCACAAGAATGAAAGGGAGAGACAGGTCCAGAATTGCCATGAACCTTTGAAACCTGCAAGATGCAAGCGTTTCTGTATCTTGAACATAAAACGTCTTAAACATGACAATTTTTTAAGTTTTTAGTTAACTCATTGGCCAAATGACAATAATAATCTTTTCTATTCTTTAGCCCTTCTATGCTCCTCAAATTAATATCATGAAATAGAAACACTATTGAAGCTTTTTTTTTTATGTGTAATGTTATTGTTTCATGATAACAAAGCTATGATAAAGCCACAAATGTACTCCCAGGTTCAAAACACCATCAAATTAGAACCTTGTGTTGACAGAAGTAATTCTTAAATGTCCCTCCTCAGTCTTGATATTACAAGTTAATATTGTCACCTACCAATAACTAATTTGCAATAACTTATGTTAACTTTAAACCATAGCAGCCATTATATCTATTTAGACAAGTATATATAGTTGAAAATTGCTTACCAATCAGTTCGTTCAGATGTGCCTTCATCGTCTTGCTTGTTGGCTTGCAGCTCTGCTTTCAAAGATTTAAGGAGATCTTCCATTTCACTTTGTTGGTTCTGCATTTCACTTTGCTGGTTCACAAGCTTCTCCATAAGTTGTTGTTGAGATTGGATTGTTATTTCCAACTCAACCGAGCGCTTCTCCGCTTGTTCTGCTCTTTTCTTGAAATCATCTATTTCTGCAAGCTTTTAGGCAATTATTCCAGCTTTGGAGGGACCACGACCATGTACGTATCTGGTCACACGTTCAGTTACTTCAATGGAAATGTCTTCTCCAGTCCTATTTGCACCACTGGATTCAGATTCCCACCTTTTCTCCTTCATCATGCTTTGTCACAAAGGTAAATTCTGAAGTTAGACTTTCACAAGAGTTGTACAACAATATTAGAGTACCAATTCCATTTTTCTTATTAAGTTCATAGCAGATGTTTCGTCAACCATTGCATTCTTCTTCTTGCTATAATGGGTGATGTCATAAAGTTCTATTGGTTCAACTTCCCTCCCGTCTTGTGCTTCCTGTTACAATAAGAAGTTAAATAACCTGCCCAAACAATCCAAAAGACATGTCTTCAAGATAATCAATTACCCGGTCATCTTTATGACGAAGAAAGGATTTTGTTCCAGCTGCATGAGCAGTTTTTTGTTTTGATCTATTGATCTTGTTCCTCTCACTTATTTTCTGCACTTATCAAGTTCAGCCATGATCAAAATTTAACGCACAAAAAACATGAGGAAGAACAATAGTAAATGATCAAAAGTCGGCCTCTATACCATTTGGACTACAGAAATAGTCACAAAGGTAAATCCAATCAGATTCTTCAACATATTGTGGACAATTTGCAAGTGCTTCTTCTTTTGTACTAAATTACTTGAAAATCATGTGAAAATTGTATCGTCGACTTCTGTACTGTGTATTTAACTGCTTAAGAAGTGTTGGCTTAACATGTTCTCCTTCATCATAAGCAAAACTATTCTGAAATATGAGTGAAAAATTTATTGTAAATGTCAGAAAAAGTGCATAAACGACCTGTTGTAGAACTATTTGTTACCAAGTCAAGAAGAAAAACAAGCCTTCAAAACATTTTGACTTACATTAACAAGTTTTAGCATTCCTTCTCTATCAGATTCTTGGAGTTTGGACCATTTTTCTGCTTTCCATTTGCCATATTTGCGAATGACACAACTTGCCTCTGAGATGTATTGTTGTGCCCCTTCTCCAATTACTCTTCCACTAACTTTAGAGACTTGGACTTTTACCTTTTTGCCGGCCTTCTTTTCCCTGGACAGTGAAATATTGCGAGTATATCCTCTTTTCCTAGTTACATTGATGCCACCTACCCAAAACATAGTACACAGTTATGAATGTGAGTGAAAAAATCTGAAATGAAATTAGCTGTGTAATATAAATTACAAATAAATCTCATATACCGGTATCATTCTGTTGAACCTCATCGCTCTCATTATTCTGGTCACTTCCACAACCAATGGATTGGTTAGATCCAACTTGTACTAAAGTAGGAGTAGTATCTTGCTGCTCAACAGATGTAGGAGTTGTCAACTCATGTCTTGATGATCTTGTAGCAGTTTTGCGACCATTTGAGGTAGTAGGATCCTAAAATCCAGCCAACTACACATTAGAAATGTATTTTTCAAATATTGCCAACTACCAAAAGTAAGAACTAACCTCAGTCTCATCAAATAGGCGAATTTGAACTAACTTTCTAGATAGGCTGAATTTAGCACCATTATTGGCATTGCTAGCCAGACTACCTTTTGGGCCACCAACTTGCTATAGTGAAGTAAAAAATACATAGCAAGGCAGATGCTTAATTGTTTAGAACCAATGGTATAAAGAAGTGAAGGTACAAGTACATAGCAAAGTCAATTTTCATCACCTGTTCACCTATTTTTTCTCTAGCTTCTGCTGCATTAGGCATTTCAGGACCTCAAGTTGGTCGCATAGGACATTTTCCTTTCTTCCCTGGTCCAGCCATGTAACTACATGATAAAAAGATATCAATCAGCCATGCATTTAGACTAAATATGTCTAGAAAGCTAGGACAAGGTACAATTACCAGCAATCAAAGGAGGAACTTAATTAATATGCCTTGTATTTTATAATAGATATTGCAAATTAGAAGATAAGAGTGACTAAAAATAATTCAAGATAAGAAATACACTTGATATGAACCAAAAGTTACATGGTAGCTATAAATAGAAACTGAAAATGTTATTTACAACATCGTTTAGTCAGACTCATAGTCATTACTTTCTACAAATTTTTCACTTTCATCTTCACTCGAGCTCAATTGTTGAATCTCATCATCATCAACAAAAAAATCATCCATTTTCCTGGCATGTTTAGCTGAAGAATCAGAATTTAGGATGCCAATTTCTATAGCTTCATCAGCTAGCATATCGCCTCTTTTCAAGTTAGACAAATCGACATTCTCTTGAACCCCAATTAGGTCTTCAAGATAATCTTCTTGGTAAGTCTCTTCCTCTTCACATGATTTATCCTCATCCTTTTCAAGAACAGCATATGATGAACGTGGACAGACTGACTCGACAATATGCCAATCACCTCCAAGCCTCATATCCTTTACGTAAAAGACCTGTTCGGCTTGGGAAGCGAATACAAATGGCTGATCTATATACCATTTTTTTGACAAATTGATGCTGCTTAGATTACTTTGTTTATTTTAAGACATGAGCTATTTTTCAAGTCCTACCAATCACACTTGAACAGAACTACTTGGCTTTGACTGAAGGAGTATTCAACCTCTAAGATATCTGTAATAGCACCATAGAAGTTTATTTCTACATCAGCATGCTCACCCTTCACCATAATGCCACTATTCTGGGTTTTTCTGTCTACCTCACGTGTTTTGGTTTCAAATCTAAACCCATTGACATTACAACCAGGATATTTGATCGCTCTAAAATCCAGTCCTTTGGCCAAAGACAACAATTCATCACAGCATCTACCTTGTGTATGCATGTAAGTGACCTATATAACCCAAATAAGAAATTAGAATGACTGAACAGATTAACAACTATATAAATACCACAAGCTTTCTAGTAGTTTGTTCCATACTTACACGATCTTCTAACCACTTTGGAAACTCTAAATCGTGCATCTGCTCTACATTCGACACATTTTGCTGCTGAAGCAATTCTTTGTACATCCTATACAACAATATTATTAGTTATTTATGTGCTACGGTTAGTGCTATAATTGACTAAACATAACACTTCTCATATGCATAAGGTAATAAATTTATTACCTTATGTAATCATCAATTTCTTCACAATTTTTCAAGATGAATAAATGTATTTTCATCAACTCTGATTCACTTAAGCAACAGAATGTTGCTGCCCCAAAAGGCCGAGCCATTCCAGAAAAAATAGACAACTTTCCAGCAGCCTCAAAGCGTTCCGTGTTTTTTTCTGGTTCATTAAATATTGTAGGAACATTGTGCAAGTACCTAGAAATGAATGTTTGACATTCATCATCCAAGTAACGCTCAACAATGCATCCTTCCGGTTGAGCTCTGTTGTGCACATAACCTTTGTATTGATCCATTTTTCTATGTCACAAAAATGCAACCATAAGATGTCACAGCAGTAAGACCCTATGAAGCAAAAGAAGATTCAGTCTTAAAATAGCCTTTACACTACCTCTCAAATGGGAACATCCACCAGTATTGTGTTGGGCCAGCAAGTTTTGCTTCAGCAGGTAAATGGACCATTACATCGAAGAAATTTGGAGGGAAAATTTTTTCAAGTTTGCAGAGTATTACAACAATGTTTTCTCCTGTGCATCTAACTCATCTACATAAAGAAACTTGGAACAAATATTCCTAAAAAAATTGCTTAGTTCTACCAAAGTTTGGAAAACATCCTTTGGCAGCATGCCTCTAATTGCTAATGGAAGTAGACGTTGCAAGAATACATGATAATCATGACTCTTCATCCCTGAAATTTGGCACTCTTTTGGCTTAACACAACGAGATATGTTTGAGGCAAATTCATTGGGGACCTTGAGTGAGCTAAAAAACTGGCATAGTTTTTGTTTTTTTCGTTGCGTGAAAGAGTGTAGCATGCAGCGGGCATCATCTTTGAATCCCCTTGAGTTTGAAGATGCAATTCTTCCCTCAATCTCATTTCCTTCAAATCCTCTCTGGCTTGCCAAGTGTCCCTATTTTTGTGTCCCGTACCCATCACTGTAGCCAACAAAATTTCACACACATTCTTCACGATATGCATAATGTCCAAGTTGTGTCTAATTTTGTTAGAACTCCAATATGGCAGCTAAAAAAAATGCTTTTATTCAACCAATTTGATTGATTTTGCATGTGTTTTCTTTTCTTCTCTTTAAGTAATTCAGGTGCCTTACCAAACACCATTTGATAAAACTCTTGAAGTTGTTCCAAGATTTCTTCACCGGATAAAGTTCTAACAGGCTGTCTAAGACCACTCTTGCCATCAAATGACTTTCTTTCTCTACGCCATTTATGGTCCGCTGGCAAAAATCGCCGGTGCCCCATATAGCAACATTTTAATCCATTTCTCAGATATACACTGGTTGTATCATCTAAACAAACAGGACAGGCCTTGTAACCTTTCGTACTCTACCCTGACAAATAGGCATATGCTGGAAAATCACTTATAGTCCACAATAGAGCAGCCCGTAACATAAATTTTTCTCCCACGGCTGCATCATAAGTCTCAAAGCCAGTGTCAAAAAACTCTTTCAACTCATCAATTAGAGGCCTAAAAAATATATCCATATCATTTCCTATGCACTTAGGACCTGGAATAATCATTGATAACAGGAAAAAAGGGTCCTTTAAGCATTTCCAAGGTGGTAGATTGTAAGGAACAAGGATTACAGGCCATATACTATATACATTATTCATGTTTCCATAGGGATTGAAACCATCAGTTGAAAGCTCCAACCTAACACTACGAGGATCTTTGGCAAAAGATGGGTGAGTGTTATCAAACTCCTTCCAAGCTATTGAGTCAGCAGGGTGGGTCATTGTGTTTTCCTTGGGAACGCGTCTCTCTTTATGCCACCTCATATCTTGGGCTATCTCCTTGTTTATGAATAGTCTTTGCAACCTTGATTTTAAGGGGAAATAGCGAAGCACTTTTCTAGGAATTTTAGAACCCGGGGATTTATGACGAGGCACTTTACATTTTTCATTTGGGCAGCGATTGAGGTTTTCATTTTCTTTCCAATAAAGTGCACAATCATTTTCACATGCATGTATTTTTTCACACTAGTGTCCTAGCCCGCGAATTAAATTTTTTGCATCATAGTATGAGCTAGGAATTGATGCCATGGGAAAGACTTGAATGAGGAATTTCAGCAGCATATTGATGGATTTGCAAGTCCACCGATTCATAGTTTTCAAATAAAGGATATGGACAACAAAGGAAAGTTTTGAGTACTATCACAACTCGGGTAGAGACTTTTTTCAGCTTCAGATAATAATCTAAGAAACTTACTTGCTTCCCCCTCTTGCTTATTTGGTATATCCCTATTATGTTCCCCCGAATTTCTCCAATTCTCACCAAAGTTTGTAGTACCAACGTCATTTAACATTTCTTGAATATCATCTGACTCATTGTTTTCTTCATCTAAACTATGTTATCATTTTCATTCTCATCAGAATCCTCAAACCTTTCACCATGATATACCCACCTAATATAGCTCTCAACAATTCCCCCACACAAATGACTTTTCATGATCTCCATAGTTTGATCCTCAAAGTTGTCACACCCTTTACATGGACAAGAGAGCTTATATGTGGGATCCTTGCCTAAATAAGCAAACTCAACAAATTCTTTCACTCCTGCCAAATATCTAGGATGCAAGTAATCTTTAATTGTCATCCAACTCCTATCCACGTTTTTTCACAAGCACTGTTGATCCTAACACAAAAAAATACGCAACCATGATACTACAACGACAACACATACAATAAATATAGGAAATTAAGCTCAATACGGGAAATTAATCTTCCCATACAACAATAATAAAAATTAAACAAAGTACAACACAACTATTAGTAAATTCAAACATGTCACAACTACACATTTGGTTCATAAATACAAAAAGGAAACTAACTGTCAAACATGTCACAAATACACCTGGACGTTCTTGTCAAAAAGGAAACAAACTTTTGGTTCATAAAGAAGACAACAAAACGAAAAGGACAAGGGAGAAATTTAATTATTAGATCTCAGTGGAGATTTCCTGGGACGGCACTAAGATCGCAGTAACAAACAACCAGTTCAATCAATGGCTATCATTACCTGGAGCAGTATAAAAATTTTAAAAAGGGTATCCCTTTAAAGTTATTAGTTCTTAATTAAGTCTAGGTAGAATATTTTAAAAGGTGTTCTTATCTCATTAAACACTAGTTAAAATATTTTAATCACATGTTATTTATCGTATGAATATACATATTCGCAATTATTATTTTCTTTTATATTTATGCATTTTTCTGTTTTACTTTAATTTTCTCTAAAATTTAACACTTGAATTATTTCTTAACGAGTATCTAATGAATAAATAACCCTTACTTTAATTAGGCAAGTTCAGCTCCTTGTGAGATCTCAGTTGAGGTTTTTGGGGACAGCACTAAGATCACAGTAACAAACTAGCGCAATCAGTGGCCATTGTTATCTAAGGCCTTGGAAAGACCAATTAGGGAAAAGGCACCATTAAAGTTTTTACCCCAGTCAAAAGTCTGATAGTAGTTTGTCTAGTTCTTTTTTTCTTTTTCTTTTGTTCCCGCTTAATGTTTTCATGCTTATCTATTCTTCTCTGGTGTTTGAGTTTGTCTACAATTTTACTTTTGGGTCCAAAATTTGCAGTAAGATGATTAGCAGTTTTGATTAATTTTCAGTGAGAGTTGTACTGTGCACCCTTTGAAATGTATGTAAGTACTAAATCTCGCCATACTAATGGTAAGATATCGAAAATTCATCTACTATCTTAACAGAATTTACATCTTACATAAGTAAACTTACCAGTTGTAACGTGGTAACTTGGTGCCTTCATGACACCACAACATATAGCAGTTATAAATGTTAAGAATTTTCCATAAAGCCACTTTATAAAATCTTCATTAAAGGTTATCTAATTTTCAAATTTGTTAAGCATAATACTATAATGTGAGCACAACAATATGACCACTTTGCTTTATTCCAAAAAAAAAAAAAGTGATGATAATAAATAGATAGGAACAAAACCATCCGAAATGGCACTCAAATCAATATTCAACATTAATTGGTTCACATTTTCCACAAGTCAACATCCCATTTTTTTTTAATCTGGATTTGCTTTGAAAGCAAATTGATACACAAATCCAAGATAAAAATAAGAAGAAAACGGGTGAAATATTTTCTTAATAAGGATAGTCTTCATCCAGCATTTGTTGTGATTGAGTTATTATGGGTCCTAGACATAAGACATTTTTTCTTTCTTTTTCCTTTTCTTGGTGCGAGTATGCATAAATTGTTATTTACCATCTGGACAAGAAGGAAAGTCCAAAATACATTCAAAGCATCTCTATCAATTTTCTTCAGGCCCATGCCATGGACAGAGCATGATAGCTATATATCAAGAACGTTTATTGTTTCAATATAATCTTGCGAATAGGAATTAAAATAAGACTGTATGCAATGCAAAACACAAACTCGTCTACAAGCTCAACTAGCCACAACCTATGTAGCCACAATTGTTGAAGAATTCAAGGGATCAGGAAAGGGCTAAATATGTGTAGCCACAACCTGTATGTTAGGAGGCTGTTAAGAACCCATACATACCCAAAATAAAATGTTGACCAAAAATTAACAAGGGTTAATATTATGTTCAGAATTAAGATTACAAATAAAATATGGATCTAAAACCAAAGAAGTAGGATCATTTTGTGATGCCTTTGGAATCAAAAGAATTAAATCACCATCAGCTTATAAAAAGAAAATTAAAAAATATTCTAAGAAAACAAGATATAAAACTCCCAAGGAAAATGAACCAACTAAGAAGAAAAGATTTATTAAAAAGAAAATTGTTTGTTACAAATGTGGAAAAATAGGACATAAAGCCAACAAATGTAGATTAAAAGAAAAAATAACTGAAATTGGTTCAAACGAAGAGGAAATTAAAAATAAACTAATAAATTTGTTAATAAATGAAAAGGATAAAAGTTCAGAAGAAGACTATTATGATGATATTACTAGTTCAGATAGTGAAGGAGATTGTAATTGTAATCCAAAATATATAAATGTTATAACTAAAAAAGAAGACAAAGAATTCCTATTAGATATAATAGAAAAAATTGACGATCCAATAGCTAAAAAGAATATTTGGAAAGATTAAAAAGTTTAATTATTCAAGAAGATAAAATGCCAAAGATAATAGAACCTTTTAGCATTTCAAAATTAATAGATAAATATCCAAATATAAATGTAATGAAGAAAGAAACTACTCAAGATCTTCAATCAGAAATTAATAATCTTAAAATACAAGTAAAACAATTACAATAAGAAATAATAGAATTAAAATTAAAATATTTAGAAATAGAATCAAAATTAACATTAATAAATAATAATCAACCTTCAACCTCTAATACCAAAACAGACGAAATATCAATAGCAGAAAACCCAGTAAAAGAAGACCAATATATAAATATTATAGAAAGAATGACTTTTCAAAAATGGTTTGCATTAGTAACTATCACAGTAGAAGATTTCAAAGAAACATTTGTAGCTCTTATAGACAGTGGAGCTGATACAAGTTGTATTAAAGAAGGAATAATCCCCACTAAATATTGTGAAAGAACAAAAGAAAAACTAATGGCAGCAAATGGACAAGATTTAGAAGTAAAATATAAATTTACAAAAGGTTCAATATGTAATAATGAATATTGTATTAAACATAATTTCATAATTGTAAACAATATAAATCATGATGTAATATTAGGTACACCCTTTTTAATTCAAATATATCCATTTGTAGTAAGTCATGAAGGAATTTCAGTAAATATAATGGGAAAAATTATTACCTTCAAATTCTTAACTCCAATAAGACAGAAAGAACTACAAACCTTACAAACATCTTCAATATATAAAGCAATAAATACCATTACTAAAGTACAACAACAAATAAATTATATTAAAGAAGAAAAATCTTATTTAAAAATTGAAGAACAATTAAATGATATTAAAATACAAAAAAGAATATCAGAACTAGAAGAATTATTTCAAAAAGAAATTTGTGCAGATATTCCTAATGCTTTTTGGAATAGAAAACAACATATGATAGAATTACCCTATGAAAAAGACTTTGAAGAAAAAAATATTCCAACAAAAGTTAGACCAATACAAATGAATTCTGAATTACTAGAATTTTGTAAAAAAGAAATAAAAACATTAATAGATAAAGGATTAATAACACCTTCAAAATCACCTTGGAGCTGTGCTGCATTCTATGTCATGAATCAAGCTGAAAAATAAAGAGGAGTTCCAAGATTGGTAATAAATTATAAACCTTTAAATACAGTATTACAATGGATTAGATATCCTATTCCCAATAAAAAAGATTTGCTTAATAGATTATTTAATGCAAAAATATTCTCAAAGTTTGATATGAAATCAGGATATTGGCAAATAATAATAGACCCAAAAGATAGATACAAAACAGCATTTACAACGCCTTTTGGACATTATGAATGGAAAGTTATGCCATTTGGATTAAAAAATGCACCATCAGAATTTCAAAATATAATGAATGATATTTTCAATCCTTACAGTACATTCAGTATAGTCTATATAGATGATATATTAATATTTTCAGAATCAATAGAACAACATTTTAAACATTTAAGTATATTTTTAAAAATAATTAAGAAAAATGGATTAGTTGTTTCTGCTCCAAAAATGAAATTATTTCAAACTAAAGTAAGATTTTTAGGACACAATATATATCAAGGAACAATAAAACCAATTAATAGAACTTTAGAATTTGCTATTAAATTTCCAGATGAAATAAAAGATAAAAATCAACTACAAAGATTTTTAGGATGCTTAAATTACATAGCAGAATTCTTTCCTAAATTAAGACAAGAATGCTCTATACTATTCAATAGACTAAAGAAAAATCCAAAACCGTGGACAGATGAACATACACAAAAAATAAAATATTTAAAAGAAAAAATAAAGTCATTACCATGTTTATGCCTACCTCATCCTAAAGCATTCATGATAGTAGAAACAGATGCCTCAGAATTAGGATATGGAGGAATATTAAAACAAAGAATAGATAATTCAAAAGAAGAATTAGTTAGATTTCATTCAGGAACATGGTCTGATCCTCAAAAGAATTATTCAACCATTAAAAAAGAAATTTTATCCATAGTTTTGTGCATATCAAAATTTCAGGATGATTTATATAATAAAAATTTTTTAATAAGAATAGATTGTAAATCTGCAAAAGAAATTTTACAAAAGGATGTTCAAAATATAGTTTCAAAACAAATATTTGCTAGATGGCAAGCTATTTTATCTGTATTTGATTTTGAGATTGAATTCATCAAAGGAGAAAATAATTCTTTACCAGATTTTCTAACCAGAGAATTCCTACAAGGACATGGATCCAACAAGGATGGCTCAAAGAAATGCTCGTGAATATACAAATTATTTGAGAACTCAACGAGATTCTCCCAGCCTTCAAAATAAAGAAAAATTGATTCAATCCAGAGGATATGTCTATTCCATTCAGACTCCGAATGGAAGACAATTCATTCCAGCCTACCAAATTCCTAAATATGATGAAATTTACGTTCACAAAAGTCCTTATGCAACCATTACTCCAAAAGAAAAAGCCTTTCTCATGCAAAGACAAATTCAGAAAAACACCATTCGACTTCATGTTCATCAAAGAGCAAGCAGAAGTGGAGATTTTCTTCACAACGAATTTATTCAACATTACCAAGAACAGAATAGACAATTATCTGACCAACTCAAAGATGTTGTTTATTAATTTTGCAGGAAAATGGATTCAAAAGCAGGAAGTTCCAGGCCAAAGACTCCTCAGGATTATGAGATGAGTCTAACACCTGTTACTCAAAATAGATTTCAACTTTTATCAGATTTTCCAGCATTGACTTATAGTCAAGCTGCTACTCCAATTGCTTTTCAAATTAGACCCATTCAACAACTACCAAAATCCCCAGAAAAATCCTCAGCAAATGCTTATTTCACCAAACCATTCACTCAACATATTACTCTAACCAGATTTCAAGAAATACCCATATACTCTACCCTTAATCAAGTTACTCAAAGAATCTTTCCTCCAAAATGTTATTGGCAACCAGATGATCCTTCAAAAAATTTAGATTATTATGAATTAATTCTTACAGATACTCAATCTGTAGAGATTTACCCTATTCCAGACAAAAAGAATCCAAATATTATTAGTCATTCCAAATGTATTATAAAGAAAGTTTGTTCTCCTAATGAATGGACTTCTCTTTATTCCAAAAAAGCCTTTTCAGTAAATTTTATTCCAAATGGATTTACGTATCAAGATTACAAAATGGCATGGTATCGTGCTTTCCTTTTTAGACCATTCAACCATTCCTGGTTCTTCACATTCAAAGAAAGTTGCAGTAAAGAAATTCCAATTTGATTCAATCACTGGTGGAAATGGTTTGAACCACAGCCAGAGATTTTACCTCCAAATGTTCTCATGGGATTTCAAACATATCTAAAAAGAGCAAAGGGGAAAGAATATACAAGACCAATTTTATTTCATATGGAGTTCAAAGTACCATGGATATTTTGTTGGAGTTTCAAGATTCATCAAGAATTGGAAAAGCCTCTTCCAATGTCATTGGTTAGAGAATTCAAAATAAAATGGTGGACCGGATTCAATCAAGAATTTGGAGATCAAACAAATGTGATAAGATTTCTGACTACCGGAGACAAATTAAAATGGACTACAACTACTACCACTACTCAAAAAGAGACAAGACAGCAGACAAGTATTCCAACCACTACAACCACTCCACCAACTCCAAAGAAAGAAAAAGAAAAGATGACGGAAATGGCATCCGAAGAAATAGCCAGTAACTTTTTGATAAAGCAAATGATGCAGAATCCCGAGATGCTTAAAGAGTATCTGAATTATTTACAAAAGCCAGTCAAAAAGGAAGAAACAGACAAAATAGAGGAGTCAGCAGGATCATCCGAATCAACTTTTGATCCTTTTGATGACCCTATCGGTGGACAAAATCCAAATGACTTTTGAAAAAGATGTCGGCCACAACAAATGAAAGCAAAATGAAATTCACATGCAGATGAAATGAAAAAACCCGAGCTTCTATAAATAGATTCAATATTCAGAAGGAAGATCATCGGGCAAAAATCATACAAGCAGTTCTAGAATTCCTTTGTAAAATCCTCTCAATCACTCTTACCTACTCCCAACTACTTTCAATCCCTCTTTTCAAATTCTTGTACACAATTGTCAAATATAAAGTCAAGGTTGAAGACTTATATTCTACAAAGCTTCCGTTAGCAACTCAAAGTTATTTGTAAGTCCTAATCTTTATGATTATTGCAATCCAAGTCCATACTGACTTCATGCTTGTTATATATAGCCTGGGTTAGAAGTGGTATCAGAGCCACACCCTTGTTTAATTTGCATACGCATATTTAAACTTTGCATTCACATTTACTTTATTTGAATTACGTCTCTATTTTGACTTGGCTATTTCATGCATTTATGTTTGCATATTTTATTAAACTTTTACTGAAAACGTTGGTAAGACTTGATGCCTTGTTAGACCGTTGGTAAGTCCAGGATAGGATGTTTCAGGCATAGTGCTCGGTTGTTCCCGTCTAAGTAAAAATTTAATTAGATATTAAACATGGCTGCATTTCTTAGACAATTAAAAATAGGATCTAATTCAAGGAAAGATAATGTAGTACAAAGTCATGAATATCATATGCCTATAAACAATTCAGATTGGACTATCCCAGAGGAAAAAATTGAACACATTTATAGAATTGGCCCTTTAGATTTCAAAACTGCTTTATCAGTTAAAACTCATGAAGAAACAATATCTATTCAAGAAGAATATCAAACCATACAATTATTAAATCATAATACAATTCAAAAATATTTAAGTAAAGAATATCGATACATTCATATAGGTTTAATACAAATTGCTGTAAAACCTTTATTCCATCTAGGAGTAGATGCTCCTATATATCTAGCCTTAAGAGATACTAGACTCAAAAGATATAAAACTTCTTTACTATCTATGATTCAAACAAATGTATGTAATGGACCAATATATTTTAACTGTGCTCCAAATTTTTCAATAGATCTAACAGACCCTCATATTCTAAATTCTTTAATATTAGACATTCATCTACAAGGAAATGAATTCGAAAAACATACAAAGAATTTTGCAATAATATATAGAATATATTACAGACCTTTATCTTCACATTTAAATCCAAAATTTATAATGACTCCAACTCTTAAAGAAGAAACAACTTTATTACAAGTAGATGCAGATAAACCTACAACATATACACCAAAAAGATTAAAATGGAATGAAATAACTATACCAAGTAAATTTGAAATTAAAAATCCACAAATAGCTAGAAACATAGAACAAACCACTGCAGAAGATATTATAGAAAAAGCAGATGGAAGTACACTCATAAGATTCACCTCATTAAGAGAAAGACCAGAATCCTCTTATTCATGGTTACCAGCTAGACGTTCAAATTATGAGTCAACTGAAGTTAATTTTCCTATGGAAAGTACCTCAAATTTTAGGTATAAAACACCCATACCAGAAGTAATAAATCAAAATCAATCAAACTATTCTCCAACACATTCACAAATGCAAGGAGAAATAAATGTAATAGATAGACCATATAAAATAAATCATAAATATTTACAAGAAGATTTTGATGATGAAGAAAATACTGAAAAAAGAATTTGGTTTTTCCAATTAGAATCACAATATAAAGAAAAGTTAATTATAGAATGGAAAAATGAAATAGATAAACAAAAGTTTGATTTTCCTTTCTTTACATGGTTATCATTTTATATGTCAAAATTAGGAATAAATGATATATATAATACACCTCAAATAAATGTTCAAACTAATTTATATAAAAAATGGAAATTAAAAGATGAACAAGTTATAACTTCAATACACCCTCCATTACAAGAAGTAAAATTAATATGGGACAAGGAGAAATTATAGCCTCACCTTTTAAGAAAGGAAGAGAAGCTGAATCAAGTACAAATAATTCAATAAATCTAGAAGATCTTAAAAAAGTTTATCAACAAAATAATTATACAAATCAAATTCTACATACAATATCTCAACATATGGAAGTATTAAATACAAAAATTGATACTCTAAAGAAACCAGATTTAAAATTCCCAAATGATATATCAGCACCTCATTTTCAACCTAGAAGTTTGACAAGAGAAAAAGAGCAAGATTTAGTACAAAATATTAATAGTCAAAAAATAAATATTACAGATAATTTACTAAATAAAATATCTAATGCATTACAAAATCTAACTACAGATTCTAAACCTTCAACTCCAAAAATAAACACATTAGACCAAATAATAGAAGAAAATTCTACTGAAGAATTAGAAGATTTATCAGAAGAATCAATAAAATCAGAAGAAGAAGAAGATATGATTTTACCCATAGAAAACCAATTTGAAAAAACAGAAGGAAATCAAATCAATAAAATAAAAAGAAAAAATTATAATAACAAAGATAATTGGAAAATGGTAAGTTCAAAAAATTATTATCCTAGACCAAGTCCTCCAGATATTCAATATGAAGAAAGATCAAAATTTAGAACTACTAAATATGATGAAGATTCAATATATGAATGGAATATACATGGAAAAGCTGAATATGAAGTATTAAATAATTTGCAAGAAATGGGAATGGCAAGACTAGCTTACAAAATTAAAAATATTCAAGAAAGAAATATTGCAACATTATTAGTTTCAGGATTTACTGGACAATTAAAAAATTGGTGGGATAATGCCTTAACATTACAAGATAAATTATCAATACTAGATCATACTCAAGAAATAGAAGATGATCAAGGAAATATTCAAATACAGTCAGATGCTGCAGAATTTTTAATTGTAACAATAGTTATGTATTTTATAGGAAATCCAAAAGAGGAATTAAATTCTAATAAAACATTTTTAACAAATTTAAGATGTCCAACATTATCAGATTTTAGATGGTATAAAGATATGTTCTTAACAAATGTATTAAGAAGACCAGATTGTAATGCTTCATTCTGGAAAGAAAGATTCATAACTGGATTACCAAGCTTATTTTCACAAAGAATAATGGATAATTTACAAAAAGAAATGAGAACAGATGTCATTTCATTCGAAAATATTACTTTTGGACAACTATATGCAATGCAAAACACAAACTCGTCTACAAGCTCAACTAGCCACAACCTATGTAGCCACAATTGTTGAAGAATTCAAGGGATCAGGAAAGGGCTAAATATGTGTAGCCACAACCTGTATGTTAGGAGGCTGTTAAGAACCCATACATACCCAAAATAAAATGTTGACCAAAAATTAACAAGGGTAAAACCCACAAGTAAGTAGAATCCAAAAGGAGGAGATGACTCTATCCATAAATCAAATGAAACCCAAAAAACTGGACTGAAAATTTTGGCAAAAAAAAAAATAAAAAATTAGGGCAAAACATTTGGGGGAAAATTAGGGAGGAAAAAGAGAATTGGCATACCTTTTTTTGTAGAGAGTTGCTGCTAAATGTGGTCTTCTATTTGATCATTTCTGAGCCAAGATCAATTAGGAGATGGCGAGGAGATGTTTTGGCAGAGATAAGGAGCAGTGTGCTACGGTTGGTGCTAAGTGTTGGCTATTGGCTTTAGGATACTGGTAGTGTTTTGTTCGGTGATACTGGTAGTGTTGGCTATTTGGTTCTAAGTGGTCTAAGAGTTTCCGCACCTCTTCTCAAAATATTGACTTTGAATGAAATTTCAATTCCTTAGATTTCCCCCTTACTTGTTCAGCACCAAAATTTCAATCAAAGTTTTTTAGTTTCGAATATTTTAGTTGAATTAATATTTTACTAATATAATATTACTAGCTACTTTTAAATATTTTTGTGAAAATATTTATAATGGATGGGAAAATTATGTTGAAATATTACAAGTGGTAAATGCACCTTGGTTCTGCTTCAAATAGTTAATTTTTTTATGACATCAAACAGTTGATCTGATATTAATATTGATATCACTTTTCTCAAAATTGTGAACTAAATTACAACTTATTTATCTTTCTTTCCATTATTTTTGCCCAATACTCCAGAATTTTTTTTGTTATTTTACAATAAGGAGAGATGATTTGATTCAAATGGTTAATTTCACTTCAAATTATTGCACTAATATTAATTTACATGATAAATTTTGAGTTCCTAACAGTTAAAAAAATTCATCAGAGAGCAAATACTGAATAACAATTGCTATGCTGTATACATATTTTGAATCAGATTGTGACAAGAGAAAGTTGTCGCTAACTAGTTCCATTATTATCAGTGACAACAACAGCTAAGTTGTCAAAGAAAGGGGAATTATTATTGATAACATCTAGATAGTCGTCGCTAATGTAGTTTGACGCGATGTGGCGGGAGTCCAACTGTGACGACAATTCAAGGTCATCACTGATGCCTTTGCTCCTTTCAGTCAATTGTGACAACTTTTTTTATTGTGGCTAATGGGCCCCATTTTGTGACGACTAATTTTTGTCGCTAGGATATGTTGTCACTAATAACCAAAATTTTTATAGTGGTATTAAAGTGGGTTCGGAGAAAAGTTTATAAACTTGGGTTTAATGTGGAGGGGTTACTCATGAAGAAAGACATTTGTTAGATTTATAAGTAAAAAATTATTTTCTACATTGATTCGAGAAATGAAAAAAGAGTACTTAATATGTAAGTAAGAGTTTGAAACCTAACAACTTAAGGTTTTGGGTCAGAGTTGAGTTTTTGCTTACATATTAAGGTTTTTTATGGGATCTCTCGAAGTGTTTCTCCCTAACAATATGAGTAACAAATTAACTACTAAGTAACTTATATACTTTTATTAGTGATGGTTGTTAGGCCCGAAAACAACCTAAGAGGGGGTGAATTAGGTTGATTAAGAAGCTGATCAAGTTATGGGCACTTTTTTTGCTCAATATAAAATTTACACTCTTTTCTAAATGATCACACAACGAATCAATTAATAAATGAACAATATCACTTGAGAGAAGTAGAAGAGATATACAATTTATGGATCACAAGATACTAATAAGTAAATAAGAAGAGAAAAATTGCAAACAAATTGACTACCAAACTCCTCTTAAGCTTGAAGATCAATTCATAAAACAAGTTTCTTCAAATTGATGAAATACAACCAATCTTATGTACAAAGGAAGGCTCACTTCCTCCTTATCCCAAGTTTCACTCAGTCAAACTAGGAAGTTTTACTGTCCCTCAGGATAACCCTCACAAAGTTACACTATTGAAATATTCACTCACAAATGAAAAATTTACAAAGAATCTTACACCACAAAGAGTACAAATATTTCTTGGAGAGTATTTTCTCACTAAAACTACTCTTGATCTTTTGTATTCTCAGTGTGCAAAAGTTGTTTGAAGTTTCTGATCATGCACTATTTATATGAAACCAAGAAAGTACTTCATTAATGCTTCCAACGGATAGAAGATAGCTAAAGAGTCAACTAACCGTTGAGAGTGTCGGAAGTCCGGTACTTCCAATGTTTGCGTCCGAAAGCGGACAGAGATTTGAAAAATCTTTTTAATTCTATCGGATGTTCGGTACTTCCGATGTTTGCATCCAATAACAAACAAAGATTTTGAAGGATCATTTTAATTCTATCGGACGTCCGGCGATGGAGTTCTTTGTGCGTCTGACAGCAGACAGAGAGTTTAAAAGATTATTTCAATTCTTTTGGACGTTTGGTGGAGATGTTCTGCGCCCGATATGATATGCACTGTTTATCGGACGTCCGGTATTGTCTTTGTAAGCGTCCGACAGCTTTCAGTTTCCTTTATCTTCTTTTAATTGCTCTTGTTCTTTGAATCAAATTGCTTTAGAGTTGAAAGGATTTCTTATTGAAAAGATATTAATATTATCCAATTATTTTGTAAACATCAAAAGACAGTGACCCAGATCAACATTCTCCCCCTTTTTGATGATGACTAAACAATGGATGAAAAAAAAAATGAATAGAAGTTCCCTCTTACTCATAGCATTCAAAACCACCAAGTACCAACTCATAGCATCTTCCCCTTACTTATATCAGAAGAAATCCCCCTTACACATAGCTTCCATTCTCTCCCCTTTTGTCATCATGAAATTAGAGAGTAATTGCTATCAAAAGTAACATCATCAGCTAACATCAAAATCAATTAATGGCAATCATCACCAGCCAATATCAACAAAAAAATAATATCAAAAGATATCAATGAACATCAATGATATCAATATTCATATCAACCAAAATCCATTAATGGTAACATTCAAAAAAGTCAAAGGAAACACAGTACAGAACATCAAAAACATAAAAAATATTACAAAAGAAAAAAAACTGAAAATGCATCCTAATATGAAGTGCAAATGACCCTAGAGTACTGTCAGACGCCCGTTCATCAACTATCGGACGTCCAATAAAACTTGATCGAAAAAAAATTTTTAGATAGTCTTTTGTAAAACACCCAATTTTGTTCCTAAAAATATAATCAAGCAAATCGCAAACATAATATCGGGTATAATTACTATTAAATAAAGTAAGTTACCAATCATACCTCTATATTTCTTCTCATCAATTTTCGTACCTTCTTCATCTTTGTCAAGTTTGATGGATGTACACATAGGCATTTCAACTTGTTTCAAATCCTCCATTCCAAATCTTTTGAGAAATTCCTTTGAATACTTTATTTGATGAATGTATCCTCTTGAATTTGAAACACTCGGAGCCAAAGGAAGAAATTTAACTCTCCCATTATACTCATCTCAAACTCATTTTACATAATAGTGAAAAAAATCCTTGCATAAACACTCATTAGTAGCACCAAAAATAATATCATCTATATATATTTGCATAATTAGAAGATCATTAGAGTTTTGTTTAGTGAAAAGAATGGTATCCACAATACTCCTTTTGAAACTATTTTCAACCAAAAAACTATCCACCCTTTTTTAAAACCATTCTCAACCAAGAGTTTTGGGTCCTTGAAAGTTAGCATTATTTCTGACTATCTACATGTATTTTATACCTCTTCTCATGTTCTTCCTTACATAGCAATCATTTTTCATGTGACCATTTTGACAACAAAAATTACACATAACCAAAGAGTTATTTACATGAAAAGATTTAATAGATTTCACTTCTCTTCTCTCATGAATAGTAAATTCATTTACACCAAAATTTAATTTCTTTTCATAAGTGCCAAGATGAGATTTTGATCCATTTCTTGAAAATAGTTTTATTTTTTATGTTGGAGAAATTCATTTAGATCGTCCATTCTTCTTTTCAAATCACCTTGTTCCTCTTTGAACATTTTACAAAGTCTTGTTTTTCTATCAAGCTCATTTTGTAGATTAATATTACCCTTTTTCAAGTAACCATTTTCGGTTTTCAACTTTTTATTTTCTTGAAAAAGACGTGCATCGTCTTGAAGAACAAAACTAATTTTGTGTTTTAATTTTTTGTTTCTAGCATAAGATTCTTTCAAACTATCATGCTGTCGACACCAAAATTTCATTTATTTTATTAAATTTTAGCTTTATTCTTGTTTTATTTTATTTTATTTTTATTTTAATTGATTAAATGATAGTTAATGTTCATTTTGTTTGTTTTTATAAATTAAGTTTATCATTTTCATTTTTAATGTATTTTTGCATTAAATTTCTAAAAAAGGAAAAATTCTCACAAAAATTCTAAATTTGTCTTTAATCCTTTTAGATTCAATTTTTTTAAGATAAATGAAAATTGTGCAATGCATTTGCAATTAGGAATTAACATTTTGTTTTTTTGTTTATCTAAATTATTTTTGAAAAATATAATAAATAAATAAAATAAGAAGACAAGTGTAATAGGAGATTATAAGACAAAATGTATTAGGGGGATAATAGCCAAGTAGAGGCCATGCAAGAGGGCTAGGTGTGATGGATAGGTTTTAGACAAATGTTCATATTGTTTGATTAGTAGGATGACACTTGTTCATTTGGGAATTTTTGGGGAGGAAAAACAAAAAAAGGAAAAGAAAACTAGCTACGGGGAAACTAAGGCAAGGGGGAAAGATTCTGGTAGAGGCGGAGGAAAACGGAAAAGCTGAGAAAAAAGGAGAGGGAGAGATTGAGGGAGTAAGAGCTGAACAAGGAGGGTTTCTGGGCAGAGAAAGGGAAAGCTGAGGAAGAAACCGAGAGAGAGAAAAGGGGGGAGTTTCGGGGGCTGGCTGGAAAAAAGGGAAAGGGTTTCAGGTTGAGGGAGAAAGAAAAAGCAAGGGAAACCAGAAAAAAGACTGGAAAAATGAGAGGAAGCTAGGTTGAGGAAGAAAGGCAAGAGAAGAAAAAGGCTAGAGGGTTGCGAGGGCAAAGAAGGAGAAAGCTTCGGGCAAGAAGGGCTGAGTGAGAGGGAGAAACCAGCAGGAACAAGCAAGATCAAAGGGAGAAAGAAAACACCAAGAGAATCTGGGCAGCAAGGAGCTTGAGAGGGATCTGGGGAAGGATATGGGCAAGATCAGAAGAGAGTCTGGAAAGGGGAGAAAAAGAAATCGCAGCTGAGCAAGAGAGATAAGAGCAGAAAAATTCTGCAAAATTTCGTGACCAGGCTGGTGAACCAGCCTAGTTTTGTCTCAAATTCCGGCGTATATGTTAGGTTTCTGAGCGAAATGTTGATTTCTGAACCATATGTGGATTCCATTGAGAAACTTTTGTGTAGAAATCACCTAGCAAAAACACCTCCAGGACGACTGAATCGATGCTCCAAGTTGCGAGGTCGTCCCTGCTGCACCCAGCTGTGACGAAATTTTCTTGGCTTCGTTTCAGCCAACAACAAGCATTCTTGGGGGAAACTCACGTCCATTTGGCCGTGAAAAACATTTCCAGGTAAACCAAGATTCTTTCCTTGTTAATTTAACACCTGTTTACAAAGATTGAGGCCCATTTGGGCATGAGTTGCCGAACGCGTTGCGGTTTTCTCCCTTTTTGTTCTCTCACATTGTGAATTTCAGGAAAGGGTGAATCTGTGCCATGGGCTGTGTGTTGTTTTTCTTCTTATTACCTTGTTTATTCTTATGATTTGGGTCTTAGGCTGTTTTCTTGAAGCTTTAGGTTTGAAGTCAGTAGATGGTTCATATGACTTTGCACTGCCAAACCTTGGTTGGGGTTTGATGAATTTGTTCTATTGCCTTGCTACGTTTTATGACTTCCTTGTTGTTTTATCCTTTGTTTTGGTTGATTTTGGGCGTTGGGCTTTGGAAATAAAAAGCATAAATTGCGCAATCTGTTGGGGTTGTTGAGGTTTGATTTTGTTGATTGGAATCCGCTTCGAAGCAGACCCAGGAGATCGCAGAAGAATTGTTGCAAACGATTTGCATATTTAGATGTTGAATTTTTGAGATTTTGTTGTTTAGAATCCAAGTTTTGATGTTTGGTTGAAACCTTAGTTATGTTAGCAAAGAGAGAAGACTGCATCAGGAAGCCCATAAAGCTGCAGAAAATTTCGAAGGAATGTTGCGGAAGAAAGTTTGCTTCGAAGCATTGCATGCATAATTTCAAAAAATTTCATTTTAACCCCTCACATTTCTCCTTATTTCATTATGGCCCATAAAATTGGACAATTTAATCAATTTTATCCTTTTAAAAGGTTATTTTTCTTTGATATGTCTTAATGTGATTTTTCGACAAATTATTGGTGAATTTTATGATGATATTTGAAGGTTTAATAATTTTTGATAAGTTAATAGTTTTGATTTGGATTTTTAGCGAAATTTTTGGTAATTTTGTTGTTTAATGATAGCAAAGGGGTTTTCATTTATTTTTTGTGAATTTTAACATTTGGTTTTGGTAGGCTTCATAATCTTAAGCCATTAATTTCATTTTATTTTAAGTGAGATCCTTAATATTTATAATAATAATGATTTGACCCCTAGAACTTCTTTAATTCTTTCAATTAGGGCCCTGTTTGTTTTAATTTCTTGAACATGTGTTGTTTATTTTCATGTAAATACTTTAATTGATTCAATTTAGTGTTTATTTTCATTTAATTGATTATTTATTAATTAAAGTGATGCCTTGACTTTTTCTTTGTTTTGGAGGGTAAATAAGAAAAATTTCATTTCATTAGGTTATCAATTCAAGGGAGGTACAGTCTACTCTTTTATTTTAATTTTATTTGATTTTAGGTGCTCCTATGTGATTCTATGTGTATAATTGCATGATTTTTAAATATTTTATTTTTTTCATTTATTTATTTATTTAGTAATTTTATTCGTTTTAATTTTGCGTATTTATTTTAATTTAATTTTTTTGATTAGTTGAAAGGCATTTAAATGCCAAAATTGTAATAGTTAGGTTATTATTTTATTTCCCCTTTAGAATGTAGTTAGAGCTCCCCAATATAATAGTTAGGGCTTTATTTGCTTTATGTGTTTTGTATGCTTCTGTGTTACGTGTTACTCGCTTTCTTAGGGTCTTGCATCTAGATATCATGTTTATGTGCTATGTGTTTTATGTGTTTATTGGCTTTACTATGCTTTATATGATTTATTTGATTATAATAAATGCATGACGTCACCGCACTAGTCCAACGCTAGTTGTGGTACTCCTTTCTAATTTCTCACTAGTCCAATGCTAGTGAGAATTTATAGACATGGGTTAGTCCAATACTAGACCCTTAGGGACCGTCCATAGTTAGATCATGTTTGTGTGACAAATCACTACATTTTCATGTATATTTTTTACTTTTAGGGTTTTTCATTTTGCGTGACATTTCCCTTATATGTATATATCCCTTATCCAATATTTTCCCTATATGTATATTCCTTACCCCAATATGTGAAACATGATGATGTAGACTTGCATTCCATTTAAGAAAATTAAAATTAGGTTAGATCATTTGCTTAATTAGATAGGAGAAATACCCCTCGAATATGGGATATGGACGAGTATGGCTCTCTAACCTTAGCACGCTCGTATTCCCTCTATTAAAGGAAAAATTGAAGTTACGAGTAATAGTTTCCCCCGCACCCATTATGATGCATTCTTTTAGGTCACCTATATTTGCATAATTATTATTTTCTTTCCTTTGCTTCGAGTCCCATATTATTACATGTTCGTGACCTCTTCAAAAAGTCACTTTTAGACATCACAATTAATGTGATTTGCACCAAATAAGTTTTGGAAGAGATATTTCGACCCCCTGATATCCTCATAGGTTTAGAGTTTGCATCCATATAGTGACATCCAACTGTGACAAATTCTTAACTTAAAATAAGAAAATTTTTGACTAAATCACGCAACTAACCTTGACTATGTTGAAAAGGTGCCTTGAATTTTATCATTGCTTCCCTTTTTTCAACCATGACTCCCGATCCTTTTTTTCTAATTTTCGAAGACTTGGAGTCGTTTAAAAAGGAGATTTTCTACTTTTTTATTCAAAATTTATTTTAGGTGACTTGGTACACCTTAATTCAATACCAAGTAGCGACTCCAATTTTTTTTATTAAAAGCCCCTTTTAAACTATTATTTTGCGCCAAAATAATCGCACTTTTTAAATCCCATTTAGCCCCATTTCTTTATTCATTTTTCTAAAAACAAAACTCATTCTTTCAAATAAAAAAGTAATAAAAAATTCATTTTTAAAAACACCTTTATTTTTCATTTTAAAAATGGGGCGCAACACATGCAAGTTTTTAATGAAGGATTTAAAATCATCATCATTTTCATCATCACTTTCAAGTTGAGGGTTACAAGTTGTTACCTCATTATTTTCAATGGCCATAAAAGCCATTTGAACAGATTCTTCTTCCTCTTCTATTTCACCATCGGAGTTGCACTCATTCCATGTGAATTGGAAGTTGTTGAATCTTGGTTTTCGTTCAGCTTTCCCTTTTTTCTTCTTCTTCATTGGACACTCACTCATGTAGTGTCCAGATTGGCCACATTCATAGCATTTGTCACCATGTTTTTTATTGACCTCTTGCTTATCTTTGTTTCTTACAATGTTGAATTGATTGGAGTTCGAATTGCTAGATCCTCCTTTTCTGAATCTCCTTTTATTGAGAATTCTCTTGAACCTTTTTATGATGAAAGTTAGATCATTGTCATCCATATTTTCATCATCCAGTGAAACCGAGTTATCTTCATCTTGAGATGCTTTTAGAGCAATGCTCTTTTTTGCTTTTGCATCTTCATCATCTTGTACCTTGGTCTTAAGTTTCAACTCATAAGATGTTAGAGAGTTTATAAGAGATTCAACAGGCATTGAATACAAATCTTTCACCTCTTCAATAGCAGTCACTTTATTCTCCCAATTTTTAGACAAAACATTCAAGATTTTTCTGTTTTTCTCTCCTAAGGAGTATTCCTTTTCTAGAACCTCTAAATTATTAATAAAATCATTAAATCTACAAATACATTTTATTAATATTTTCATGAGATTCCATCTGAAACGACTCATATTTAGTAACTAAGATAGATTTCTTTTGTTCTCTAACATTCTCGCTACCTTCATAAATTTCTCTTAATTTGTCCCAAATCTCTTTAACAGATTTACAGCCTTTGACCCTAATTGATTCATTTGAATCTAAAGTATTATATAACACTCATAACTTTTGCATTTAAAGTGAGATGGGCTCTATCCTTTGCAGTCAATTAATTTCTTGTTTTTGGTTTAGATCTATGAGTATTTTCATCTATTATAGAGGCATCATACGGACCTTCATCAACAATAAACCATAATTCAATGTCAATCGATTGCAAGAAAATAATCATTCTCTCTTTTCAACTCACATAATTTGACCCATTAAACATTGGACGTCTAGTTACAAATTGTCCTTTAAAAAATATGGTATTATTGGTTGTCATCTTTACTCCTAACCCGCTTAAATTTAATCTCTAGGAAACCAAACTCTGATACCAATTGTTAGACCCGAAGACAACCTAAGAGGGGGTGAATTAGGTTGATTAAGAAGCTGATCAAGTTATGGGCACTTTTTTTGCTCAATATAAAATTTACCCTCTTTTCTAAGTGATCATACAATGAATCAATTTATGAATGAATAATATCACTTGAGAGAAGTAGAAGAGATATGCAATTTATAAATCACAAGATAATAATAAGTAAATAAGAAAAGAAGAATTGCAAACCAATTGACTACCAAGCTCCTTTTAAGTTTGAAGATCAATTCATAAAACAAGTTTTTTTCAAATTGATGAAATACAACCAATCTTGTGTACAAAGGAAGGCTCACTTCTTCCTTGCCCCAAGGTTCACTCGGTCAAGTTAGAAAGTTTTACTATCCCTCACGATAACCCTCACAAAGTGACACTATTGAAGTATTCACTCACAAATGAAAAGTTTACAAAGAATCTTACACCACAAAGAGTACAAATATTTTTTGGAGAGTATTTTCTCACTAAAACTATTATTGATCTTTTGTATTCTCAGTGTACAAAAGTTGTTTGAAATTTCTGATCATGCACTATTTATATGAAATCAAGAAAGTTTTTCATTAATACTTCCAACGGATACAAGGTAGATGAAGAGGCAACTAGCCGTTGGAAGTGTCGGACATCTGGTACTTCTGATGCTTGCGTTCGAAAGCGAACAGAGAGTTTGAAAAATCTTTTTAATTCTATCAGATGTCAGGTACTTTTGATGTTTGTATCCAATAGCAGACAAAGAATTTGAAAGATCATCTCAATTCTATCGGACGTCCGTAATGAGGAGGGGCTCAAGGCTGCTCGAACTTCTAGAGCTCAAGTCATGCAAATACCAAGTGGTCCGATTACAAGAGCGCGTGCTAGAAGACTTCAAGAATCACTTCAAGCTCTTGTTTGCACGATTCAAGAACGAGTTGGTGATGACTTGAGGACCATTGAAGGATTACATAATGGAGAAACTACTCTATACACTTTCCTTCAGGTGGAAGAATCAAGTGAAGACTAGTTCGCGGATTACTAGCTTGTTAATTAGGGTTTTTAGTTACCATTATTAGTTGTTTGTTAGTTGCTAGATATTAAGTTAATACAACTTGGACAAATCCACCCTTAATGAAGGGCAAGATCGTCCAGTGGACATTCTAGGGTTTTGAGTCTTGTAAGGATATATATATAGCCTAGGTATTCATTCATGAGAAGACAATTCGGATTTTTATAAAATATTGGTGAGTTTATTCACTCTCTCTTGCCTCAAGAGAATTTCCTTTGAATACTTGAGAATTAATCTCAAGTTGTTCATCGAACTTATCAATCAAGTAGTCTCCTTGATTGTGGCGTTCTTCTATCTATACTTTTGGTTCACTAAATTTGCTAGTCTTGGGTTAAGGAGCATCCTTAGTTCATGACTTGTAATTCTAGAAGGGTCAAAGTTCCGCGATTCAATTCAACTTGATGTTCGCCTAGATCCGTCGCACATCAGTTGGTATTCAGAGCTAGTCGACGACATCAAGTATATCCCGTTGAGTTTGTTCGTAAGCTTTCTAGTAAATTTTATCTTGGAAAACTGGTCGTGTCTCTCTTTGTGTCAAGTCCGATTATTATTACAAAAAAAAAAAAAAAAAAATTCTGTCCGCCTTTGTTTGTTCTTGTTGCGTCGCTCTTTGTGTCCTTTTTGCTTCGTGTCCACTTCGTGCATTACTTGGTGCGTGAATTTTTCTTGAAATCTACCTTCAAGTGTAACCGTGTTTTGTTCATTGCATATTCTGTTTAAATATCAAACAAAAAAAAAAAAAATTTCGACGGCAAGGGTTTTCACTTGCAACTAGGCTTTCCTTGGGCGCAAGTCTTGCCAAATCTGTCCAAACTTTAGTTTACTCTACCAAGTTGTTCTAGTTAATTTCCTAAACTGATTTTGTGGTTAAACTTGTTTGGGGTGGAATCTTGAAGAGGGGCTACACTAATCTAGGATTTCTTGAAGTTCTTGTAAACTATCCAAGAGGTCCTTGTAACTCTTGGGAGATTTTTCTTAGCCTTGGAGAATTAGGGTTGTGAGTTGGAAATTGACCTTTATTTCTGAAAATTTTACTCCCAAAGCAGCCGAGTAGTTGAGTTATTCTTTAAGTAAAAAAAAAAAGGAAAACGAAAAGGAAAAGAGAAAAGGCATTCGGGTAGCAAACAACAAAGAAGGAAGCCGCACTTTTATTTGCCAAATTCTGTCTTGTTGCAATTGTTCCAACAAACCAGAAAATTACATCAAGAAAAGAATACTCAAAAGTTTTGACCAACTTCCTCTTGAAAATCTTGAGCACCTTGAGCCTTGATCACTTGTATCACCCGTTGAGATTTTTGAGGATCTTGATCATCTTGATTCTTGAAGACTTGCACCTCCCTTCGTATAAAAAGTTTCTTGTACGTCCTTGCATCCATACGGGGCTTCCTTGGCTTAGGAGTAAACCTCTTGGGAATTTCTTGAGCAGGCCGCTTGGGGAATTCTTGAGTGACGTCGCTTGTATCATCTTGTGAAGCCATTGATTAGAACCAATCGTCGAAACTGTCCTTGTGTGGAGCAAAGAGGAGGGGGCCGAATTGTTTGTTCTTGAGGGAGAGTAAGGGACGAAAAATTTGAGGGGCAAGGGTCGGCTTTAAGAAGAGGAAATTCTGGAAAACTTTAGAGGTTAGGAAGCTACCAAATCTGGAAAATTTTTAGGAAGTTCTAGCCGACTTTGAGAGGGATTTAAGAAGAGGAAATTCTGGAAGATTTTAGAGGTTAGGAAACTACCAAATCTGGAAAATTTTTAAGGAAGTCCTTGCCGACTTTAGGGAGATTTCCAAAGAGGTTCTACACCTAACTTGATTCCAAAATTTAATTAGGAAACTAAGTAAAACACTTGGGAAACTCCACCATTGCACTTGGACATTTTCTTTTTTTGAACATCATTTTTTTTTCTTTCTTTCTTTATTCCATCCCTTGTCAAATTCGTTACTTGAGCTTTCCGTTTCTACTCTTGTTCTTTGTTCCTTTGGTACAAGTGGGTACTATTTGATTAAGGTTTGATTGACCTTCTTTGAGAAAAATTTCTGATTTCTTCAAAGGAAACAATCAACTGGCTTGAGAAGTGAATTGGTGAAGAGCATTAGAGTGACATAAGCACTGACGTTAAAACACGAGAGGAGTGAAACACTTAAGGGAGCGAGTGAGGCCTTTTCTCCTAACAATTTGTCAAGTTTTGCAGGTTTCACCATGTCTCAGGAAAATGAACTTACCATTGCTCAATTATCACTTAAAATGGATGCTATGTGGAAAGAAATGCAAAGGAGATTTGACCAAAGGCTGGAAACAATCCATGAGCAGATTGATCAACTAACTTCATCTAAAGCCTCTTCCAGGAAATCTAGGAGACAACCTATCCTGGATGAATCTAGTGACTCCAATGTCGATTCGGAACATGAGGCATACGAGCAAGGAAGACCGAGGCGAAACAAGAAAGCAATTGGTGATGCAATCAAAGGGATTAAGATGAAGATTCCTCCGTTCCAAGGCAAATCTGATCCGGATACGTACCTTGAATGGGAGAGTCGAGTAGAACTAGTATTCGATTGTAATGACTACACCGATGCACAAAAATTGAAACTTGCCGTAGTCGAATTCACCGACTATGCCATAGTTTGGTGGGAACAAGTGGTTACAAGCAGGAGAAGGTGTGGTGAACTACCTATAACCACTTGGACTGAGCTCAAGAGGCTTATGAAGAGGCGATTTGTGCCAAGTCACTACCATAGAGACTTGTACCAAAAACTTCAAACCTTGACTCAAGGTTAACGCTCAGTTGAGGACTACTACAAGGACATGGAAATCTCCATGTTGAGAGCTGATATTCAAGAAGATAGAGAGGCTACAATGGCAAGATTTCTCAATGGTCCGAGGGTTGAAATAGCCGATCAACTGGAGCTTCAATACTATGTGGAGATAGAAGATCTGGTGGAGAAGGCTATCAAGATTGAGCAAAGGCTCAAGAGGAGGGGTACAACCACAAATTATAACCCTCATCTACAAACATTTCCTCGTCCATTCTAGCCTAGAAGGGAAGAGAGAGGGTCGAATGCTTGGACCACTCCAAAGCCGAAGCACGATCAAGGGTCAAGCTCCCAGCCGCCTTTTTCAAAAAATGACTCCAAGGTTGTGTCAAAATCAACAATTGAAACTTCAAAACCTAGGAATCGTGACACCAAATGTTGGAGGTGTCAAGGAGTTGGACATATTGCAAGCCAATGTCCAAATCCAAGGACCATGCTTGTACTACCAAATGGAGACATTGTCACTGATGATGAAGAGGAGGAGTACAAAGACATGTCTCCCTTGGTTGAAGAGGAAGATGAGATAGAGGAAGTGCCAACTCAAGACAAAGTTAGATTGGTAGCAAGAAGGGCACTAGCTACCCAAGCTAGTAAAGATGAGTTTCAACGTGACAACATCTTTTACACCAGGTGCCATGTGACCAACAAGGTATGCAGCTTAGTGATTGACCCAGGGAGTTGCACTAATGTTGCTAGTGCATTGATGGTGGAGAAACTAAACTTGCCAACTAGTGAACACCCCCATCCCTATAAACTTCAATGGTTAAACAACAGTGGAGAGGTCCGTGTTCATAAACAAGTTTTAGTTACATTCCGTATTGGTAGGTACGAAGATGATGTTATGTGTGATGTGGTACCAATGCAAGCTGCACATGTACTCTTAGGGCGTCCTTGGCAATTTGACAAAAGAGTCACTTTTGACGGTTTCTTGAACAAATACTCTTTCATGCATAATTGTAAAAAGATTACACTTGCACCTCTTACACCTCAACAAGTGCATGAGGATCAAGTAAGTCTACAAAAAGAGTATGACCTGCATGCTTCCACCAAGAAGGAAAAAGCCAAAGCTAAGAAATTAGAGTTGGCCGCCCCTTCTTCAAGCAAATTGGATCACTCTCATTCGACCATAGGCCCCATATAGGAGAGAAAACCCAGCATGCTTGCCAAGGTGAAAAATGTGAGAAAGGCCTTGCATTCTAACCAGGTTTTGTTTATTCTATTTGGCAAGGAATCCTTACTCACTAATGCTCTTGATGCTTCTTTGCCTAGTGTTATTACTAACCTCTTACAGGAGTATCAAGACGTCTTTCCTGAGGATATACCTAATGGTTTGCCTCCATTAAGGGGAATTGAACATCAAATTGATTTCATTCCTGGATCTTCCCTTCCAAACAAGGCACCATATAGGACTAATCCTGAGGAAACCAAGGAGCAACAACGACAAGTGGAGGAGTTGCTTAGTAAGGGTTGGATTCACGAGAGTCTAAGCCCCTGTGTTGTCCCAGTTCTACTTGTTCCAAAGAAAGATGGAGGATGGAGAATGTGCACTGATTGTAGGGCAATTAATGCCATAACGGTAAAGTACCGCCATCCCATACCTCGTTTGAATGACATGCTTGATGAATTACATGGTGCTATCATTTTTACTAAGATTGATTTGAAAAGTGGTTACCATCAAATTCGCATGAAAGAAGGAGATGAATGGAAAACTGCATTTAAAACAAAACATGGCCTTTATGAGTGGTTGGTCATGCCTTTTGGGCTAACCAATGCACCAAGTACTTTTATGAGATTAATGAATCATGTTTTACGTTCTTTCATTGGTAAATTTGTGGTCGTTTACTTTGATGACATTTTGATCTATAGTAGGAGTCTAGATGAGCATGTTGTGCATTTACAAATGGTTCTAGATGCACTTCGCAAGGCGAACCTCTACGCTAACCTTAAGAAGTGTACCTTTGGCACAAATCAATTGGTTTTCCTAGGCTATGTTGTAAGTGAGCAGGGAATTCATGTTGATCAAGAAAAGGTGAAGGCTATTAGTGAATGACCAACCCCTACCAATGTAAGTGAGGTAAGAAGTTTCCATGGTTTGGCAAGCTTCTATAGGCGTTTTGTCAAGGATTTTAGCACAATTGCTGCCCCACTTACGTCAATTGTCAAGAAAGATGTGCAATTTCATTGGGGAGAGAAACAAGCTAAGTCTTTCCAATTACTTAAACACAAGCTCACACATGCACCTGTTCTTAGTTTACCTAACTTTGACAAACCTTTTGAAGTAGAGTGTGATGCCTCTGGTATAGGTATTGGAGCTGTTTTACTCCAAGAGGGTCGCCCGGTTGCCTACTTTAGCGAGAAGTTGAATGGAGCTACTCTAAACTACTCAACCTATGATAAGGAACTAATGGCCTTAGTGCGAGCTCTACAAATATGGCAACATTACCTTCGCCCTCGTGAGTTTGTCTTGCACACAGATCATGAGTCGTTCAAGCATATTAAGTCCCAAGACAAGTTGAGTAAGCGACATGCGAGATGGATTACCTTCATTGACAGTTTTACCTTTGTGATCAAATACAAGACAGGTAAGACGAATGTTGTGGCTGATGCACTCTCACGAAGGTATGCACTTATCACTACATTAGATGCTAAGTTGCTTGGTTTTAAATTTCTTAAAGATCTTTATGCCATTGACTCAGATTTTGCTGAGATTTTTGTCTCCTTGCCACGACACTCTCGTGAGCACTATTTCATCTCTCAGGGGTTCTTATACTACAAGGACAAGCTTTGCATTCCCAAGAGCTCCATGCGCACACTCCTAGTGAGAGAAGCTCATGGAGGAGGACTAATGGGACACTTTGGCATTGCCAAGACCTTAATGATTCTCCCAGAGCATTTCTTCTGGCCACGCATGAGGAGTGACGTAGAACGGCACATTGAAAGGTGTGTGACTTGTCACCAAGCAAAATCAAAGGTACACCCTTATGGTCTCTATACACCTTTACCAATCCCACATGAACCATGGGTTGATCTGTCAATGGATTTCGTGCTTGGACTACCTAGGACTAGAAAAGGACATGACTCAATCTATGTGGTAGTTGATCGCTTCTCCAAAATGGCCCATTTTATTCCTTGTCATAAAACAGATGATGCTAAGCATGTTGCAGATTTATTCTTTCGTGAGATTGTTAGATTACATGGCATGCCACACACTATTGTTTCTGATAGGGACGCCAAATTCCTTAGCTACTTTTGGAAAACCTTGTGGTGTAAACTGGGTACTAAATTGCTATTTTCTACTTCTAGTCACCCACAAATTGATGGTCAAACCGAAGTGGTTAATAGGACTTTATCTACCCTGTTGCGCGCAATTATAAAAAAGAACATTAAATCTTGGGAAGATTGCTTACCACATGTGGAATTTGCATACAATCGCACTGTTCATTCTGCTACACATTATTCGCCTTTTGAAATTGTGTATGGCTTTAACTCTCTCACACCTTTGGATTTAACTCCTTTACCTGTTCATGAGAGAGTTAACTTGGATGGTAAGCACAAAGCTGCATATGTACGTGAGTTATACACTAAGGTGCGCGCCAACATTGAGAAGCGTACACTTCAATACATCCAAAGTGCCAACAAGGGGCGCCGCAAGATGGTCTTTGAGCCCGGTGATTGGATATGGATACACATGCGCAAAGAGAGGTTCCCAATCAAAAGGCGTAGTAAGCTACTTCCCGGGGGGGGGATGGTCCATTCCAAGTTCTGAAGCGTATAAATGACAATGCCTACAAACTTGAACTTCCAGGTGAGTATGGAGTACATGCTACTTTTAACGTATCTGACTTGAGTCCTTTTCATGCAGACGATGAGTTTGATTTGGGGACAAATCGCCTTCAAGAGGAGGGGACTAATGAGGAGGGGCTCAAGGCTGCTCGAACTTCTAGCGCTCAAGTCATGCAAATACCAAGTGGTCCGATTACAAGAGCGCGTGCTAGAAGACTTCAAGAATCACTTCAAGCTCTTGTTTGCACGATTCAAGAACGAGTTGGTGATGACTTGAGGACCATTGAAGGATTACATAATGGAGAAACTACTCTATACACTTTCCTTCAGGTGGAAGAATCAAGTGAAGACTAGTTCGCGGATTACTAGCTTGTTAATTAGGGTTTTTAGTTACCATTATTAGTTGTTTGTTAGTTGCTAGATATTAAGTTAATACAACTTGGACAAATCCACCCTTAATGAAGGGCAAGATCGTCCAGTGGACATTCTAGGGTTTTGAGTCTTGTAAGGCTATATATATAGCCTAGGTATTCATTCATGAGAAGACAATTCGGATTTTTATAAAATATTGGTGAGTTTATTCACTCTCTCTTGCCTCAAGAGAATTTCCTTTGAATACTTGAGAATTAATCTCAAGTTGTGCATCGAACTTATCAATCAAGTAGTCTCCTTGATTGTGGCGTTCTTCTATCTATACTTGTGGTTCACTAAATTTGCTAGTCTTGGGTTAAAGAGCATCCTTAGTTCGTGACTTGTAATTCTAGAAGGGTCAAAGTTCCGCGATTCAATTCAACTTGGTGTTCGCCTAGATCCGTCGCACATCAGTCTGGTGATGGAGTTGTTCGTGCATCCGATAGCAGACAGAGAGTTTGAAAGATTATTTCAATTCTTTCGGATGTCCGATGAAGATGTTTTGCGTCTGATATGATTTGCACTGTTTATCGGACGTCCAGTATTGTCTTTGTGAGCGTTCGACAGCTTTCATCTTCCTTTATCTTCTTTCAATTGCTCTTGTTCTTTGAATCAAATTGCTTTAGAACTGAAAGGATTTCTTATTGAAAAGATATTAGTATTATCCAATTATTTTGTAAACATCAAAAGACAGGGATCAAGATCAACAGTGGTTGTTCTAGTAAATCAGAAATTGCTGTTTTAGTAGGTTTAATATGATTTTCAAGCACTTTTACACCATTTTGCAAAGTTCAATTTAAAACATGCATGCACTTTGATATGAACAGTATTCTTTTCCGTCATAATCTTGGTTGACAAAGAATTTTAAACTCTCTAATGCAGGCGATATTTGCATATGCATTATGTTGATCAATTGAAATATTTTTTTAACATAAACTATATTTTCCCAAAATAATACTAATCATTCTAAAAATATTTAGTTATCATAAAAAATATAAAACACTATCATTCTTTTTTGCATAATCCACTCATTATCAATCACATGACAAGTTATGCCTATATATAATAATATGAATGCATTACCCAATTATTATTGCTAATATCAAAATATATGGACACACGACTATCCAAATTTAAGTATATTTAATCAAAATCTTTTTTCCTTGACTATAAATACTCTACAGCAATGTGCTTATTGGGAGGTTTGCTTACTCTAAACCATCAATGGAGATCATCAGGAAATTTTTCGCGGCTGTAGGATTGAGTGGCTCTTGCGACGTTGGACTGCTTGACTCCAAGCACATGCTCATTCGCCCTTCCACGGAGGAAGACTATGCTAGGATCTTCCCCAAGAAAACTTGGTTTGTCCAAGCCTCACCCATGACAATCTCCAAGTGGATAATGGATTTCAGGATTAACCAGGACTCTTCGGTGGCGCCTGTGTGGGTTGCCTTGCCAGGATTACCCTTTCCATTTTTTGAAAAGAAATATCTGTTCAAAATAGGATCCCTTCTTGGGCGGCCACTACAGGTAGATTCAGCAACTCTCGCTCTTAAACGGCCGTCGGTTGCGCGAATACTAGTTGAGATAGATGTAGCTAGCCCTCTGGCTAAGAGAATCTGGATAGGGGATGAGGAGGTTGGGTAGTGGCAGCAACTTGAATACGAAAACTGGCCAGCTTATTGCGGGTTCTGTGAGAAGCTTGGACATAGGAAGGCCGACTGCTACACGAAGAATCCAGCGCTCAGGCCAACACCTTCATTGGACAAGCGGGGCATATATCGCCCCAAGACGCACACCGCTAAGGGAAAGGAAACTATGGAGGAGGGGCAGCAGGGAGTTCTGGAGGCAGGCACATTGCCCTAGCAGTCGGAGACAACATCTCCAGATCCCAACCCTGCTCGGGTGTCTCAAGGGGCTCACTCAGCAAAGGAAGTGGAGGAGGTGCAACAGAAAATGGCGGAGGCAACGCAGGTCGACACGGCAGCTACTCTTTGGATTGACCTCTAGCGGACAGAGACAGCGCCTCCAGAGTCAGCAAAGGAGCGGTGTGATGCTGGGCTGCTACCAGCGGGGATGACGGCCTGCCCCACGGACCAGCAGGAGCCAGTGGGAGTGACAAAGGTGCCTCAGGAGGCACAGCTTGAAGCTTTGGAGCCACTTCCGATCGTCAACTCCTTTGTTGCCCTGGACATCCACCTGTCTCGGCAGGAGGGTGGCTGTCTTTCTGCTGGGTTGCCCCCCTCAACTCCTCCGAGTGTCAAACCCCTACGTCGGAGCAAATCATGGGATAAAAGGATGGGGAAGCTGCTCTCGCTACTGGTTCGCGGCCAATTCAGGCGGGCTTGGACTGCCACATACCACAGGCAGCGCTGCTGGATTTGCCGCGAGGCGCGGTGATTGACACGAAGGACATTGAGCTTCTCAACAATCTCTCTAGAAAATCTGGACGCCTGATTAACTACAACAGGAGATTGCAGCACTACTTATCTCAAGCTAAGTCTTATTTGGTCCCTCATGATAAGTCCCATTAATTTTCTAGTTTGGAACATAAGGGGTGCTGCCCGGGCAGACTCCCAACGTTATCTTCGTAGACTATGTAGACAACATCGTTTACATTTAATAATACTATTGGAGCCTATGGCATCCAGTGATACATTGACTTTGCTTGGACGGCAGTTAAACTATTCCCATGCTCAGTCATTTCTGGAGAATAAAATTTGGATCTTCTCGAATGCCAACTTATCTGTGGTGCCTTACGAGTTGGGGGACCAGTTGGGAGACTTTAATGTGGTTTCTAATGCCAGCGAACGTTCTGGCGGGGCCCCACCAAACGAGCGTAATATGGATGAATTTAACGAGGCCACTTTCTCTTGCGGGCTTGCGGATGTGGGCTTTGATGGCCCCCTGTTCACCTGGACCAACGGTACGGTTTGGCAGCGTTTGGACCGGGCTATTGCGAACATAGCTTGGATGGACACGTTTGATGTGATGAAAGCGTCCCACCTGGTGCGGGGTAGATCTGACCATGCTTCTCTCTTGGTCAAATGTGGCTTGCACAAGGCACATAGTTCATTTTTCCGCTTCCTTAATGTCTGGACCAAGCATTCGAGCTTCATGGGAGTGGTACGGGACGCTTGGCAAGCACCTGTTCACGCTGGGGGTATGCTTGGCTTCTACCAACGGCTGTCGAATGTTAAGTGTAAACTCTGCAGCTGGAGCAGGCAGACATTTGGTGATATCTTTCAGGCAGTACAAGTGGCTGAGGAGAACTTGCGGTATCATTAGGAGGTGTTTGATGTGACCCAAGATGACATCTCTTGGATATAGCTGGGGGAGGCTCAGGTGCAATACGCCCGAGCGTTAGGGGTAGAGTGTGAGTACTGGAGGCAAAAATTGGCAATTAAGTGGATTCAGCAGGGCGATGCCAATACCAAGTTCTTTCACTCGATCGTGAAGCAGCGAAGGAATGCCAATTTCATCTCAAGGGTGAGGGACGATGCGGGTCGCAGGCTAGAAGATGAGGAAGCGATCAGAGACTCGGCAGTGCAATACTTTGAGAAGCTGCTCAAGTCGGACCGAGAGGGCCGAGTTACCCCAAGCTTGGACTTCCCACTCCCCTCACTGACAGATAAGGACAATAGGATGTTCCAGCAGCAGCCATCCCTACAGGAGGTAAAAGAGGTAGTTTTTTCGATGTCCAAAGATAGTGCGCCGGGGCCAGACGGATTCGGGGCAAGTTTCTACCAAGAGTGCTGGCCAATAGTCCAACGTGAGCTTCTCAAAACAGTTCAGGAGTTTTTCAAGGGGGCCCCTCAACCCAGAGGCTTCTATAGTAGATTGATTGTGTTAATCCCAAAGGTATCGGGGGCGTCCAAATGGCAGGAGTTCAGACCGATTAGTTTGTGTAACCAAAGCTCCAAGATTATCTCCAAGGTGCTGACAAACCGACTCAACCTCCTGCTCCCCAAAATTATCTCTCCATGGCAATCAGGCTTTGTCCCAGGCAGGAGTATTGTTGACAACATCCTCATGGCACAGGAGTTGGCACTAGATATTGATAGAAAGTTGCGATGCCCGAACCTGATACTGAAACTAGATATGGAGAAGGCGTACGACAGGGTAGAATGGAGTTTTCTTATATTTATGCTCCGACAGTTTGGGTTTCAGGAGTGGGGGGTGGATCTCCTCTTTCGGACGCTGTCAAACAATTGGTTCTCGTTGCTAATCAACGGATCCTCGGCAGGTTTCTTCAAATCCTCAAGGGGGGTTTGACAAGGCGACCCACTCTCTCTAGCCTTGTTTCTTTTAGTGGCCGAGTTCTTGGGTCGGGGAATACACCATTTGTTCTGCCAGGATGAGAGCCATTTCTTCGTCTCCCATGGGTTGCGGGTCCCTTACTTGGCGTTTGCGGATGATACCCTGGTCTTCACCCGGTGTTCTGCGGGGGGGAGGGTTGGCTTCCCTCAAGAGGTTCTTTGACTCTTACCAGGCTTTCTCGGGTCAGAAGATTAATGCTCACAAGAGCTGCTTTATTTTGTCTGCTCGGGCGTCCCCTACACATGGGGCAGTCGTGGCCTCAACGTTGCACTTCCAGCAACAGTTCCTGCCGTTCATGTATCTGGGAGCCCCAGTCTTCAAGGGAAGAATGACGTGCGTCTTGTTTGACTCCCTTGTGGTTAAGGTGCAGGCCCGCCTATCCCATTGGAGCTCGCGGTTACTCTCATCAGGAGGTAAATTGGTGCTACTGCGGCATGTTCTACCTGTTGCAAGTGTTGGATCCCCCCCCGCGCAGTTTTGCTCAAGTTGGGCAGGTTGTGTAATGCATTTCTCTGGGATAAGCCCGTTGGATCGAGGGGCATCCACTGGACTTCTTGGGGAAAGATCTGCTACCCGGTGTTTGAGGGTGGATTGGATTTCCGCTCCTTTGATGACATGAGCTCAGCTTTCGCCTGTAAGCTATGGTGGCGGTTGAGGAAAAATGAATCATTATGGCGCACTTCATGCATGCCAAATATGTTCGAGGCAAGCATCCGCTCCAAGTGCAGGTAGCCAGGCCTTCGGCCGCATGGAGACAGCTGGAGGGAATTAGACGGGTAGCAGAGAGTCACATCAGGTGGTGCGTGGGTAAAGGGTTTGTAGATTTGTGGTATGACCGTTGGCTTTTTGAAGTCCCTCTGGCCAACCTCCTCTCCATTACTGACCCGCCACACATGCTGCTCGCAGAATTCTTTGATGACATGGGTTGTAATGTAGCGAAGCTAGAGCAATGGATGCCTGCTCAGCTGGTTAATCAGATCCAACGTATTCAATTATTCCCCGAGCAGCAGGATCAAATGGTTTGGGTGGGCTCTCCCTCGGGGGAGTTCTCAACCAAGGCTGCTTGGGAGGATATTCGGCAAAAACGCAACACCTCGCTGTTGGACGGGTTCCTTTGGACAAGCATAGTGCCACTGAAGCTATCATTCTTCGCATGGAAGGTTTTACGTAGCTTAGTCCCCTTGGAGATGGTTCTGAAACGACGTGGAATTCCCCTGGCATCACGCTGCCCGTGTTGTCTATTGGAAGAAGAGTTACTAGTCCATCTCTTTGTAATAGGCCCTATAGCAAGGGAGGTTTGGAGCTCCTTTTGTCAGAGGTTTGGAATTATTGATCCTCGCTCCTCATCGGTATCAGTGATGGTCTTGGCATGGTTTAGCTTGACTTTGATGGTATCCCATGATCATATCAGGACTGTCGTCCATTTAGTAATACTGTGGCTCCTATGGAAGGCTAGGAACAAGGCGCTCTTTGAGGGTGAGATATTTGAGGCTCGTAGGGTGGTGTCTTTGGTCGACAGTTTTGTGAAGCAATTGGGGGCGGCAACAAAATTTTTGACATGTCATTTTAGGGGAGACATGAGAGACCCATGGGTTGGACTGTGCACCCGTCCAATGAAATGGAAAACTGCGCAGGCGGTGTCCTGGAAACGCCCTCCGTTGCACCATGTTAAGCTGAATACGGATGCTAGTGTCTCTCACAAGCGTGCGTATGGGGGTGGTTTGCTTCGCGACTCAGACGGCCACTTAATTTTTGCTTTTTACAAAGAGTTCGGGGAAATGGACGTTCTGATGGCAGAAAGCTCATCGTTGCTGCATGGCCTTCAGCTTTGTAGGGACCTAGCCAGGGGGCCCCTACTGGTGGAGGTGGACTCTAAGATCCTGGTTGATCTTCTCCATGCGGGAGCGACGTCCCGTTGGCCTCTGTGTAACACGTTGCGTCGCATCCGAGCGCTACTTTCCTCACTTTCGGCAACGGTATCCCATATCTTTAGAGAGGCAAACGCTTCGGCGGACGAGCTCGCCGAGTTGCGGTTGTCGTCAGAATTATTTTGCACTTCGTCCCGTAAGCTCCCGCATTTAGTGCGGGCTACGGTATACTTAGATAGCCGCGAGCTGCCTTCCCTGCGATGGCAACCCGGGAAGATGTCTTGAATTTGCGGGCAGCTGAAATTTTGTACTTCATCGTTTCATCGTAGCATGTACTACTCTGGTTCCAATCAATAAAATAAAGTATTTACAAAAAAAAAAAAATACTCTAAGTGTTTGTCCAGGAGTGGTGCTTAGAATACGTTTTGCTTGATGGTTTAAATCATTTTGACAATATTTAACCAAACTCAAATTTTTACCAAAACTAAATTATATATCTTGTATAGTAGTTTTTCGTTAATTCATTCCTATCTTTTTCATCACTATAATCAATATAAAGAAGCATTAGAGTCAGAAGTACCAAACCAAGTAAGTTGCTTTTGCTTTTTACTGATGCCATATTCTTGAAGACGCTCTCTAGATACCTCACTAACATTCTATAGCCAGACTCTATCCTCCACTTGTAAAATTTTGGACAATATTGTAATACTTTTGTACTCATAATATTTTAACATGAATTTTGTTGAAGTGCTTTATGAAGATGTTGGATTGGTGAGCTTTACTTTTTTTTTTTCTCTTTTAGGTTTGAGAACTTTTAATTGTTATTTTTTTCACTAATTTATATGTATTAACTCTCTAGTAATGTGATTTTCGTGATATTTGGAGAATCAATGTTGAAGACATTCCCTCAATCATGCCCAAAATAGTTTTCCCTTGTTATTTCTTGGTTTAGAGAATAAACTAATACTAAAACTTGTCAGTTCCAAAAGTAGAAGTGGAAAAATATTGAGAATGTAAATTGATAAAAATTATGGAGTAGAAGAGGGAGAATACAAGAAATAATGCTACTTAAGAGAATGAGAAATTTAGAGAATCTTAGAAATTATAGAATTATAATTAATAAGTGAAATATATGGAAATTTAGGGTTTAGAAGAGGAAGAAGGCAAAATTTTTGTAGTGAAAAATAGTGAAAAATGGGATATTTACAGGAGAAAAGTATAAATTAAGAAATAAAAAAGCCTAGCAATAGCAATGGGTACAAAATTTAGCCTTTTTTATACCTCTTGGCAAAGACTATTTTAATTTAGTCATTGATAGTTATTGTTAGCAATGGCTAAATTAAAATAATTGTTGTAAAAAAATAAAATATGTCTAGCACTATGTATTCTTAGTAAGGCTAGGCTGTTGGGACATTGGACTTTGGAGTTTAGTACTTTGGCTAGGCCAAACAAGCTCAAATTGAGTAGGCCATTTTTATTTTTTTAAAAAAATAGACAATTTGATCCGGACTTGAAATGTTGATTTTAATTCCATTTCCAATTTTTGAAGAAATTGAACTGAAATATTTAGCCAAGGTTCTAGCCAATTCTAATATCCCATGTTCAGTTTCAATTTTGGTTCAACAAACCCTCGGTTTGATTTCGATTTAATTCTGGTATGAACTTAAACCATGGCTATCTTGAATTCTACCTACACTAATAATATTAATACCGTTACATGATTAAAGGAAAATTTGTCCTTAATTTGAGTCTAAATTATGAATAGAATTTATTGATGTAAGTTAATACCTGAAAAATCTTCAACTACTAAAGTAAACTATTCCTTTATATTACTCTAAACTATGTATGTGCATTGACAAGAAAATAGACTATCTACATATTTAATGACTCCTTGATTTGAGAACAAACTATTAATATCTCTTAAACTTAGAAATCCTTAGCACATGGAAAAGTTATTTACGTATCTCAAATGTAAAACTCATTAAATGAGAATAAATTATCTACTTATTTCAATTTGAATTCCATAGTGAGTATATACTGTCTAAACAAAGCCAATTTAGGACTCGTTATGTGCAAAAAAAAAAAATACATGTGTTTGATTAAAATACATTTAGTTTGATCCTAGGTTAGAGTGTGTAGGTAGTTTCGAAACTATCTCATGTATACATATACCATGGAAAAAATAAAACTCTTCCAGGATGTTTTTGGACCAATACTTTCACATTCGAAAGACAAAGTTTGAGTTTTGAAACTTATTTACTTTCACATCAAGTTTTGCATTTGTTAACAAACTATGAGAACTCAAAAATTTTATTTATATATATTTATTCAAGTGTTTAAATCATTTAATTATTTCTTTAACTATTTATTCACATGTTTAGTTTCCTATCTTTTCTCAACTTATTCATTTAAAATCATTTTTTTTATTTTTCTTCTTTTTTTTTCTATCAGTAATTGGTTAGTAATTTAATCACTAGTTGGAATAGTAAAAATCTTTTACGCGCACGTTTTAGCATAGCTACATTAAATTTTACTGAGACGTACTAGTGCGACCAACTAGCAAAACATGATCATAACTATGAGAGTGTAGTAAGATTTGACTCTTGAAGGAGATTGACAAGGCTTGAGAGTTGAACCCTATTCTCTCACTATTCATAGTTGACTTTGATTTGCTTGTAAAACCAAACAACCTCTCCCTTTCTCTCATCACTCTTTCTCTTCTTTTTCCACTCCCCGTGGTCGAACATTGGGAGGTAGAGAAAGAGAGAGTTGGCCGCAATTTCTTCCACCATTTTTTTCTTTGATCAAACCCCTAGATAATCACCAAGATTTCTCCTTCATCTCCTCTTCATTTTCCCTCGCTTGTTGGCCGGTTCCTTGGGGCAAAAGAGGAGGAAGAAAATGCTTTGCATCTTTTCAATCAACTCTTATTCCAAGTAAGATCTTCACCCTAACATCATTCCCCTTGTGGAGTTGAGAGGTTGGCTTTGATGTGTAGTTTGTCTTGTGATATTTTTTTTTTCGTTGGAAGCTTGGAGGAAATGGTTGCTATATATATTGCTAAAGATGCCTTGAGTTATAGTTGAAAAATTGCTTTAATTACTTGCTTAGATGTTGATTCATATATGTGAGGCTGATTTGAGCAAAAAGTTTGAGCTTTAAATGGTGAAATTGTAGTTTGCTTCAAGATATGTTAGTTGTTGAACTTTCGCAGTGGTCACTGCACAGACTTAGGGAAACTATTGTATCTTGGTGTAGAAAAATCCAAATTGAGTTTTGCCTATTGCATTTGAAATTAGATTCAGAGTGCTTTCTACTGTGAAAATTTCAGAATTTTTCTCAATTTCTACGAATATTTATGATTTTCCAAAATTGATCAAATTTTCACACCTGCTCTGTTTTTCTACCTAATGAAATAGCAACCTGAGACTGGAATTTGGCTGATTTGTGGACAGAATCTTACAGGAATTGTAGTCCTTCGAGTCTATTTTCCAATGGTATAAAGTTTATAAATTTTGAACTTAAGAAACTTGCGATACGATTTTTCAAACAGTGTTGTGCAAAATTGGAGAAAATTCTGTTTTCTAAAGTTGTTCTTGCTTCCATTTCCAACTTTAAGTTGAAGTTGTTAAACCATTTTGAGTTTGGTTTTATGATTGGAATTGAGGTTTTCTCACAATTTTATGCCTTGAGTTGAATAGTAATTGTTGATTGTTCGAGGCCAAGTTTCCTTACTCGTCCTTAGTCATTATTCGAATAGATCCTTATTTGATGGTGCTAAAGGTTTAGTATAGGATGGTAGGACTTATGAAGAATTCTATCTATAATTTGGTACTTGGATGGTGAATTTATAATTTTTAGACCACTATGCCTTGTTAACCCCTAAATCACTACTTATACGTGGGTTTTCACTTAAAACTATGGTGTTTTAAAGAATGAGTGACTTTTCTTCCCAAGTCGCTTATTGAATGTTTTGACAAGAGTAAACACTATTATATCATCTTACTATATCCTTGCCTCATTTAGAACCTTATTTTTTTCATTTAAATTTGTATTTTTGACTTTAGCGTAAAAAGTTTTCTCTTATAGTTTGAGCAAGAATAGGTGATACTTTTTGATTAAAAGCTTGCACTTGAGGAGGGGGGTTCAACTATTTTATTCAAATATTTTAAATGGTGAACTTCTTTAGTTTACTTATCCTATGTATTTGATCATAGGTTTCAAAAGCGAACCCGCGGACCCTTTCACAGAGGAAAGTTAACTTTTCTCCACGCAGTGAATGTTATAAGTGCATGTTGCACTTCATACTTGCTTGACATGCGTGTACCCTGTAAAATTGCCTGTTATTGAACTGTTTGATATTTGACTTAGATGAGCAAGTACTTTAATTTGCTCGACCCCTTTCTTGCTTGTATTTGTCCTATTAGTCATTTGGGCTATTGTCCTATCGACTCTTTATTGTGAATTGTTATTCTTGACTATTTGATTGATTGGTTGGGCTGTTATCCCACCAACACAACTGCATGTTGGGAATTCCAAAAACCCTGTTGGCTAGTTAATCGAGTCGAGTCAGCAAGAGCCTGGTCGATTAGATAACGAACCCTGGGTCTCTTCGACTAATTGGTATGCTCGAATATTACCACTACTGTTTATTATGGTGTGCGGGCCTGGTATAGGGGTGAAATGGTGAACAGGAATTGGAGTAAAGCGGCATTCTGGGTTATTGGTTTGATAAACGTTGATGGAGTGTCAACCACCTGCAAGATGTCCGAGCTACATGGATTTGGCTTTTGGAAACCCTTGTATCCTTGAATTGGATTGTTACTTAGTATTTGTCTTATTCTTTCTTGAATTAGTCTTGAATTAAATGTTCTTGTTGGTTAGACTGCATGATTTTCTTAGAATCTCATTGGGTGAAAGCTCACTATATGTTTGTTTTCCTTAACAGGGGGAAAAGTGTTAGCACCCTGAGAAAAGTGAGCATGCCAGCATTTGGTATATTTTGTATTTCATACTTTCGGACAGTAAGCTGAACCTTGAATTATGTATTAAGGCATTTTGGAGATGAACGCTTCAGCTTGTAATAGTTAGTATTTATGGGTGATATTGAATGATTTACTCGTACTTCTTGTCTTGAGGTGTTAGTGAGCCCTAGTGAGAATTGGGCAGGTAACCGCCGACCCTTCTGGTTCACCTTAGGGGAAAGCGGAGTCGTCACAGTTGGTATCAGAGCTCTAGGTTTGAAATATCCTAGGGTCATATAAGGGTTAATAGATGTGAAAGGTTAAGAGTGACGGAATAGTATATTAAGTGAATGAATTCTTTTAAGTGTTGATTTTCTAAGTATTATAGTTTAAGAATTGATAAGTCTATGTCCTTTCCCTTGGATATCATGTAGGTCATGGACGGCAAGAACAATGGAAATGGAGTTCCTGCTAGATGTCTGCGTGTCCTTAGGTACCAGGAGAGGCCGGGAGGCCCTGTTCGTCGATGGGCGCCTGGGCGACGCATTAGGACCTATGACTGTTGTAGAACTTACTCCTACCCGGACCGAGTGGTCTTAGTGATGGAAAACAAGAGGAGGAGGTTGGCCAGTTCCAATCGTAGGGCCCAAATTGACTACCAGAGGTTGACGACCATCAAGAATGGGCAGGCTGCTAGAATCCAAGAGTTGGAGAAGGATATTTTAATAGAGCAAGAGAGAACCAATGCCCTCCGTGAACAGTTATAGGAAGTGAACGCTCGACTTACTCGGGTTGTAGCAGAGGTTCGAGATCGGACCGATGGCATTCTAGCAGAGTGTGAGGCCTTGGTCGAGAGAGTGATTAATGCTAATAGCCCTGAGGGGGATCCAAGCAATGGGGGGTCTATGAGTGGGGATGAATCTGGCTTCACTCAGGAGATAGGGGTTGTGTTATACCCTAGTCTAGGCTTACACTTTTAGAGGTTGTAATCTTTTGTATAGGGGATGGCGTTCTTTTGTTGTTTTGTACATCTGCGACTTAGCACATTTTGCTATGATCTTGTTTGTTCCCCTTCTTTTGAAATGATTTGATGAACTTATCGTAACTTGGTATAATTATTATAGTCTTTTATGATATATGAAAGTTTACTTTGCTTTTAACTGATTTTATGGCTTAGACGTATATTTAACTTATTGTTCCACACCTTTAGACTTGTGATAAGACATGGACGGTAGAGGACATGGTTGAGAGCGTTGGCAACCCCAAGGTCTTGGGGGTGATCAGGGATCGTCGGTGGACCAAAATTGGGAACCTAAGGTTGAAGTTGGAGATCAGGTGGCTACGGCCATCAATCGCATGACAGACATCTTGAAACATTTGGCGAATAGGTAGGGTCCTAAGCCAGTAAACCAGCCTGGAGGATTAGAAGGAGAGACGGATAGAACCATAGAGAGATTTCAAAAATTTTCTCCATCCAAATTTCTAGGAGGACCTAACCCTGAGATAGCTGAATGTTGGTTGAAAAAAATGGTAGATATATTGCCGCTTTAAACTGCACGGGGGATAGGCAAGTCACTTTTGCCATTTTCTAACTCGAGGGAGTAGTTTGAGCATGGTCGAACATAGTGAGAGCTAAGTGGGAAAGAGACCAAACCCAGTGGATTTGGGCAAACTTTGTGAGAGAGTTCAATAACAAATACCTTTCCCCTTTGATTCAAGATAAACGGGAGGATGATTTTATTAAGTTGCGACAAGGCATCATGAGCGTAGTTGAATATGAGACCCAGTTTACTAAACTATCTAAGTTTTCCCTTGAATTGGTGATGACTGAGAGAAAGAAGGTAAGGCGATTTGTTCAGGGATTGAATGTAGAAATCCATGAGGCATTAGCAGCGGCTCAAATTGACACTTTTACCGATGTTTTAGAGAAAGCTCAGAGGGTTGAGAGCACCAGGCTTCAAGTGAAAGCCTTCCAGGCAAAGAGGTACGCCGAATGGCATCTTAGGACAGGTTAATAAAGCTACACCGTCGCCAAAAATAGGAAGAGGAGTCGGTGGAATTAAAATACCAGGGCCACAGAAGGGAGCTCCATCGAAGGGAGCACAAGGTGGACAAAGGCACCTAAGGACTGCCTCACAAGGAGGCCAATTACAAACTCCTCGCAAAACTTGTAGATATTGTGGGAAACCAAGACATGGGGTAGATAATTGTTGGAAAAAGGCGGGGAAGTGTTTACGCTGCGGAAGTGCTAAACATCAGGTGGCTAACTACCCCGAGAGGACCCGTCCAGAGAGTGGAATTCAAAAGTCCGATAAACCAGTTTCTAGGCAAACAAGTGCAGGAGGAAGTTGATCTAAAGTGCCAGGTACGGTATTTACTCTAGACTAGCAATAAGTCCCTGACCCTTCTGAGGTGATAGAAGGTACGATCCCTATTTACCATCGTCTAGCTAAGATTTTAATCGATCCGGATGCAACCCATTTTTTGTAAACTTTAATTTTATGTGTGGTTTGATGTGAAACCTGTTAAGTTGTCCTATGATCTAGAGATCGAGACACCTACTGGGACCAATGTTTAATTGCCAACTTGATGTATAAAAATTGTGAGATATGGGTTGGAGAGCGTAAACTATTGGCAGATTTGATGAGTTTAACCATTTAGGGGTATGACATTATCCTGGGAATGGATTGGTTAACTCAATACCATGATCAATTAGATTGTAAGATGAAAGTGGTGGAGTTTCATATTCTTGGAGAAGCAACCCTAAAATTGGATGTGAAGGATAGGCTAGTTTCGTCTACTCTTATTTTGGGAATTCGGATTTCAAAATTATTAAGTAAAGGAGCACAAAGGGACCTAGCATTTTTAATTAGTACTTTAAAAGATCAATTGAAGTTGGAGGATGTACCGATAGTGAAAGAATTCTCCGATGTCTTTTCTAATGAGCTCGCAACCTTACCACAAGAAAGGGAAATAGAGTTTAAAATTGATTTAATTCTTGGGGCAGAGCCTATATCTAAGACTCCACAAACCCTGAGGGAGCACCAATTGTATGCTAAGTGCAGCAAATGTGACTTTTGGTTGGAGGATGTGACGGTCCCACCTCCCCCTAGGGCGTACCCCAGGGTTCAGTGGGTCACCTGCCCACATCTAGCTGGGACTTACTCACTTATAGCTCAAGAAAAATAACGTACTTCCATAGAAAATAAATAACACATTCACTTCAACTTAATATATACATTGATGCTCAAATCCAAATACAAAACTTCTACATACCAAAATATTTCAAATTGTTTACAATTTGAGTACAATCAACCCTAGTCGAGTGCTAGCGTGAGTACCATTTCAAAACTTCAAAACTAGACTACTCTGTACCAGTTTCACGCCTCACTCGTACCGCCTGTAAGGAAAACAAATGGCATGGAATAATCTAAAAACCCAGTGAGGTTCCAAATAGCAAGTTGACCATTATTTAAAAGTGCAAGTATCACGTAGCAAAGTAATGAACATGAAAAGTTCATAAAAGTGAGCAATAACACTTCAAGTAGCAAATCTCAAAGCGAGCGAGTGCAAAGTTTTTCTTTTAAAACAAAACAATAACACAATAAGTAATAATCATTCCAAAGTATAAGGATACGGATGGCTCTCAGGAGCCAAATTCCCATTGCATCATCAGAGCTTGATCAAGTAATAGTTGACACTCCATCAACTTTCAAGTAACCAATCCAGTAAAGCACTATTTAAACTACTCTCCGTCCACCATCCAAACCCCTTACCAGGCCCGAACTTCAAGATAAATACTGGTGGTAATACTCAAGTATGCCGATTAGTCGAGGAGATAACACTCCACTCGACAACACTAGATACCTATGGTTTGTTATCTAATCGACCAAGCCCTTGTCGGCTGGACTCAATTAACTAGCCAGTGGGGTTTGGGTTCCCAAGAAGTCGATGAGATATCATCTCCAATCGACTGAATCAAAATAAAAGTACAGAGACGGGAATGAGAGGTACCTTCTACTCACATTGAGGGTGGTACATGCTGCCGCTCAGCACTTACAAGTCAAGTACAAGTATATCAAGTCAATTGCAACAATAAACAAGTATATATCATATTAGGGCAAGTGAAATAAAGTACATTCTTGCCCGATCAAACAAATTACATATCATTAAATCAAATTGGTCAAGTATTGAAAACAAGTGTCCAGTTCAATCAGGTATTTGAAAGCACTCACCAAAAGATGCGGTGCCTTTATGGGTTACGTTCGGGTATTACTCCGTGTGTGGAGTCCAAATCTGCGATAAAACATTGTTTAAGAGTTTTGAAAGTAACTAAGGTTCGAAACTTGAACGTTTCGTTTAATTGAAACTTATTTGGAGAATATTTGTAAACTCATGCTCGCTCTTAAAACAGTGAAACTTTAAAGTGATTAACCTTTGAAATCTCCGTTTGAGTCGAAGTGACGAGAAAAATATATTTCTACTAGTCGTTTCTTTCATTTTCCAAGGGTACAAGTTTCAGCCAAATGCTAACTTATATACCTCTATGAAAGAGAACTTGAATACCCTAGACGATTCAAGTAAGATTCATTCCTGAATTCGTACTCAAGTCGCGAGTATCTCTACCTAACTCTTGAGTGTAAATTTGGGCAGCACGCCCTTTGTATTTACCTATTTTCCAACAATTTATGGTTTCATTATTTTCCTCAATCAGCCCCCAAAATCACACATAAATAATCTCATTACAATAGCCATTCAATAGGCTAAAAGTCATTCAATTACAAAACCAAACCAGAAAAGTGATCGGAAATAAGGTTTAAGGCAAAGAATAAAATGACAGGTTTGATGTCTCTTAGCGTATCGATCAAAACCAAAGCTACACTTATCAGATTGGGGTAAAATTTATACCATTTCGAAGCTAAGACAAAGGGCTACAACTTTGATGAAGACAACTCAACCCAGTTCATAGGTTATCTAGGTCGAATCTACAAATTACAGAACCATAATTTCACCATCAAGCTAGTTAACAGCACTGGATTCAAATGACAATAACTCAGGCTACAAAAGTCCAATTGAGGCATTTTCAGATACGTTGGAAATCTGAAATATAGGGCTAAAAGTTTTGTATTTTGGCCCAAGGCTGATTTGATACGAATAAAGGTGAAAAATGAAGCCAAAAGTGTGAGATCACAAAACTGTCTGCAAAATGAAGCTTTTTGCAGTCAGGGGTATTCCGGTCATTTCACATGTTACAGTGCTCCGATTGAGTTGAAATTTTACAGGAAGCTATATAACATCATTTCCTACAACTTTCATGTACCTAATCCTAATTCGGCCTCTAACATACATGAATAAAGCTGGTCAGAACAGGGTAGTTTCACTTCTTAAATCTAGAATTTAGTGCATTCAAGGTCTAACCTTCACATTTCTAGCTTAAACCACTACTTAAACTTCCTATACAAGATTACAGACATCATATTTTATCTAAACAAGAAGAAATACCACTGAACAATTTAAAACCCTAACTCACAAATCCTCCAAAATCATCAAAACTACTTAGATAACTATCATTAGCCAAGAATTTAAGTTGCTATACAAACTTAAACAAGCTTAAGGGAAAGCAAAATGGAAAAGCAGCCATAATACCTGAAAACCCAAAATAAGTTGTGATACAAGAACTTTCTTCCTCCCAAAAGCTCCACCAAGCTCGCTTCCAAGCTTTCCCAAAGATTGATCGGAGTAGAATCACGTTTCATGTTAATTTTCTCAAGAATCAAGCAAAGTTGTTATGGTGGAAATGGAGTTTTCTCTCCTCTCTTTTTCTTCTCCAAACTCACGGCCAAATGAAGGAAAAAGTGCAGGAATTTTGGTCCAAACAAAGTTAAGAAGATAGGAAATTTGTTGGTCAAACTTGGTTGGCCAACACTTGTCAAGCCACCATTGGTCCTCTTGTTTTTTTTTTCTTTCTTCCTTTTATTTTGGTAAAAAATGGTGGCTGTTTTATAGGATATTTTAAGGGTGATTAGCTGAAATAAAATCAAGGTAATTAAGGTAATAAAGTAGTGTTCAAGTGGTGTACTCACTCGGCAACAAACGGTACACTTCGGTTCATACCGTTTTTCCTTAATTCGCGTATAATAGGGTTTTAACTTATAATTCACTAACTTATTATTATCATTTCTAATCACACACTTAATATCATCTAAAACTCACTCTTTAATCACTAAATTTATACATAGTCTATACCGATTAATTATACTACCAAAATACGTAAAAACTTGAATTTACGCTAACTACGAACCTAAATGAAAAACCCTTGATTCTAGGGTGAATTGCAATTCTTAAGGGGGTAAATGAGTAGTAAAACTATTGTAAGGTAATAAATTCCAAATAAAAGGGAATTTTAAGAAAAATATAAGGAATTTTACAATTCCATAGATTAAAATTAGTGTTTCGACTAAAATATGAGAGATTTAAGAAAACCTTTTAGTCACAAGTAAAACTAGGGTTTTGAGTATAAGTAGGGTTTCTAATCTTTAAAACAAAAAAATGTTTTAAAACAAAAATAAAATAGAGAAATCGTAATATCCTAAAAGTCGGGGTATCACAGAGGAAATATCTTTTCTAGGGCAAATAATCTCTAAGGACGGAATCACGATGGACCCTAAGGTAGAAACTTTTACCAAGTGGAAACAATCGGAAAATCCTATTGAGATTCATAGTTTCTTGGGTTTAGCGGGGTATTAGCACCAGTTCATCAAAAATTTCTCCAAGATTGCTGGACCGATGACTGAGTTGACTAAAAAGCATAATAAGTTCATATGGAATGCTAAGTGTGAAAATAGCTTCAGAGAGTTAAAAGGATAGTTGACTAGAGCACTTGTTTTAACCTTACCTAGTGGGAAGGACGGATTCACAGTTTATACAGATGCTTCAAAAGAATGTTTAGGATGTGTCTTGATGCAGAATGAAAATGTAATTGCTTATGCTTCTAGAAAGTTGAAACCTTATGAGTAGAATTACCTGACCTATGACCTAGAACTAGCGGCAGTGATTTTTGTTTTGAAAAAATGGAGACATTACTTATATGGAATGACATTTGAGGTATATACAGACCACAAGAGTCTTAAGTACCTGTTTTCTCAAAAGGAATTGAATCTAAGGCAACGCCGTGTAATTCTTAAAAGATTATGATTGTACAATCAACTATCACCCCGAAAAGGCTAATGTAGTAACTGATGTCTTAACTAAAGTTCAAATAGCAAAATTGATGGTTAAGGAATGGTACATGATAGAAAAAGTAAGCAAGTGGAATCCACGTGTAGAACGACAGAAGGTGATTTGTGGAAATATCCAAGTGAAATCTACTTTGTTGGATCGTCTCAAAGAGATACAAAAGAAAGACCCTATGGTACAGAATTAGATAGAAAAAGTGCAAAAGGGGGAAGTATCAGACTTTAATTTAGAACCTGAGGAGGTCTTGAGGTTTCGAAACCAGATAGTTGTGCCAAAGGATGAAGGTTTGAAAAAGAAGATTTTAGAAGAATCCCACCGTTCCAGATACACGGTGCATCCGGGAAGTAATAAGATGTACCAAAATTTGAAGTTGCTCTATTGGTGGGATAATATAAAAAGGGAGATTGCCCAATTTGTACAGACCTACCTGATTTGTTAGCAAGTTAAGGTTGAGCACCAGAAACTATTAGTATTATTACAACCTTTAGAGATACTCGAGTGGAAGTAGGAATACATTATAATGGATTTTGTGTCAGGATTACCAAGGACTCTAAAGGGACATGATGCTATTTGGGTAATAGTTTACCGATTAACTAAATCAGCTTACTTCTTGCCTATTAACATAAAGTATTCTTTGGAAAAGTTAGTTAAGTTATATATGGATGAGATTATAAGGTTGCATGAAGGGCCAGTGAGTATAGTATCTGATAGAAATCCTCGATTTGTATCGCGACTTTGGAAAAGTTGCAAGAGAGCTTGGGAACTAAGTTGAATTTTAGCACTACGTACCATCGTTAGACCGATGGACAGATAGATAGAACAATCCAAACTCTTGAAGACATGTTGAGGACGTGTGTTTTGGATTTCGGAAGGAGTTGGGAACAATACTTCACTTTAGTGGAGTTTGCTTATAACAATACCACTCATTCATTCAGATGGCACCATATGAGGCATTATATAGAAAGAAGTGTAGGTCACCAATTCATTGGGATGAAATAAGAGAATGAAAAATTTTGAACCCTACAATGATGCCTTGGATTGAAAAAGCGTATGAGAAGGTGAGGTTAATATGTCAAAGAATTCATGTAGCTCAAAGCCGGTAAAAGAGTTACACAGATAATCAAATAAAAGATTTGGAGTTCGAGATTGGAGACAAAATGTTTCTTAGAGTCATGCCACTTAAGGCAAGTATCATGTCGGGGAAAGGAAAGAAGCTTAAGCCGAGATATGTAGGACCTTTTGATATTCTCCAACGGGTGGGAAATGTGATGTATCGTTTGGAGCTACCAGCAAGTTTACCTAGGATACATAATGTATTCTATGTTTCTATACTCAAGAATTATCATCCCCACCTTGCTCACGTGCTTCAGTTAGGAGGCATCGAAATAGATGAATCACTAACTTATGTGGAGCAACCGGTACAGTTTTTGGACAGAAAAGTGAAAGAGTTGAGGCACAAGCAAATCCCCTTAGTAAAAGTGTTTTGGAGAAACCATAAAGTTGAAAAAACTACGTGGGAATTAGAAGAAAAAATGTTAAAGAAGTACCCCAAGTTGTTTACTAATCCAGGTAAGAATTTCAAGAGCGAAATTCTTTTAAGGGAGAGAGGATGTGAGAACTCGAAAATTTTATTTATATATATATTCAAGTGTTTAAATCATTTAATTATTTCTTTAACTATTTATTCACATGTTTAGTTTCCTATCTTTTCTCAACTTATTCTTTTTAAATCATTTTTTTAATTTTTCTTCTTTTTTATTAGTAATTGCTTAGTAATTTAATCACTAGTTGGAATAGTAAAAATCTTTTACGCGCACGCTTTAGCATAGCTACGATGAATTTTATTGAGACATACTAGTGCTACCAACTAGCAAAATATGATCATAACCATGAGAGTGTAGTAAGATTTGAATCTTGAAGGAGATTGACAAGACTTGAGAGTTGAACTCTATTCTCTCACTATTCATAGTTGACTTTGATTTGCTTGTAAAACCAAACAAACTCTCCTTTTCTCTCATCACTCTTTCTCTTCTTTTTCCACTCCCCTTGGCCGAACCTTGAGAGGTAGAGAAAGAGAGAGTTGGCTGCAATTTCTTCCACCATTTTTTCTTTGATCAAACCCTTAGATAATCACCAAGATTTCTCCTTCATCTCCTCTTCATTTTCCCTCGCTTGTTGGCCGGTTCCTTGGGGCAAAAGAGGAGGAAGAAAAAGCTTTGCATCTTGCTAATCAACTCTTATTTCAAGTAAGATCTTCACCCTAACATCATTCCCCTTATGGAGTTGAGAGGTTGGCATTGATGTGTAGTTTGTCATGAGATATTTTGTTTTCATTGGAAGTTTGGAGGAAATGGTTGCTATATATATTGCTAAAGATGCCTTGAGTTATAGTTGAAAATTGTTTTAATTACTTGCTTAGATGTTGATTCATGTATGTGAGGCTGATTTGAGCAGAAAGTTTGAGCTTTAAATGGTGAAATTGTAATTTGCTTCAAGATATGTTAGTTGTTGAACTTTCGCGGTGGTCACTGCATAGACTTAGGGAAACCATCATATCTTAGTGTAAAAAAATCCAAATTGAGTTCCACTTGTTGCATTTGAAACTAGATTCAAAGTGCTTTTTACCGTGAAAATTTTAGAATTTTTCTCAATTTCTATGAATATCTATGATTTTCCAAAGTTGACCAAATTTTCACACCTGCTCTGTTTTTCTACCTGATGAAACAACAACTTGAAACTAGAATTTGACTGATTTGTTGACAAAATCTTACTGGAATTGTAGTCCTTCGAGTTTATTTTCCAACGGTATAAACTTTATAAATTTTGGACTTAAGAAGTTTGCGATACGATTTTTGAAACAGTGTCACACAAAGCTGGAGAAAATTCTATTTTCTAAAGTTGTTCTTGCTTCCATTTCCAACTTTAAGTTGGAGTTGTTAAACCATTTTGAACTTGGTTTTATGATTGGAATTGGGGTGTTCTCACAGCTTTATGCCTTTGTGATACAAACAGCACCAATCTTGTGATGCAACCCATACAGACAGGAAAATATCTAGAAGGTAGGATTCACGTTGATGAACACGAATGCAGTGGAATCACCTAAATCCGTTGATCACATGGTCAACGAACCTTGGTATTGGTAGAAGACGCCACAATCTAGCACGGTCCTACATTGATAAGTCGACTTGAATACCTAAGAACGAATCTAAGATATTCAATGGTACTTCAATGAAGCTTTGAGAGAACTCTCAAGTGTATTTTTATTAATTATCAAAAACTGATCATGAAGGTCTCCTGCCTTGACTATATATAGCCATACAACTTGAAAACCTAAAGTGACTTAAGAACCCTAACTCGGCTAGGCTAGGCCTTTGGCCCGATTCCACTACTCAAATCCACTATCTAATGGTCAGCTTATAATCGATCCAATGAAGGCTTTAAGCTAGCCCAACAAAACCCAATAAAAGCTAATTAACCAACTTAAGTAATAGTGAGCCTAGACTCTACAAATCGGATCCAACTCAACATGAGGTCTTAGATCGAATTTATTCCTAGCAAATAAAAATAGAAATCAGGAAAACAAACTACTAACTATTACTAAAAGATTCAATCTCTTGCAGTTCAAAACATGGCCCATAAGCAGCCCATATTTCGTATCATTCCCCTCCTCTTGAAAAAGATTTGTCCTCAAATCGTGTTTGGAAATGAATGGTACTACAAGAGTTGGCAGTATGAAACCTCAAATCTCTACATATTGGCTCTCTTAGAATGAATGATACTTGCATACGTCATGATTATTGTAATTCGATGCACATGTCTTTTGGTCAGCTTGAAAATGCTCACAATCCGCCATAGGAAACTCAAGGCTTTACTCCAACTGTGAGGACCCAAATTTTTCTCACTTATAAATCTATTTTTATGGCTTAATTAATTATTTGCTCTCCCGTTTTCTTCGAATATTATTTTCTAATCTCTTTAGACCTAATTTCATGAATCTATAGCTTTGTTATATTTTTAAAGTGTCTCGTTTCAAAAATTAAATTTTGGAAGCCGTTAAGTGAAAATAGTGCACGTGCGTTTGGAACGATAACCGATTTGAGGATACACTGAGCTTGGAAAAAATTAGAGATACCTACATTAGTCTTAAAATAGATATTTTTATATTTAAGTGTTTAAGTATTAGTTAGTGAAGTTATTGTTATAAGAATTCTTGGAGATTTCGCCGTACCGCACAAAAATTGAAAGTTCACGTATACCGAGGCAGAGCGGTAAATTGGAGATTTGAGAAATTATTCTAAACTATTAAGAGTGAATAATATTAACATAAAAACAAGTGCATTAGAGGTTTAGTGCACTAGTGAAACAAACACGAGAGAAATCGAGCAAGAAACGCGTGCGTGCGTGCGGGAGAGAGAGTTGACTTTCGAGTGAATTGTAGCCACACATTAAAGCTTCCTTTGGAAGCCTCATTTCAGACCAAAATCCCTCTCTCTTCAGCTCTTATCAGCCGTGCAACACCAAGAGCCAAGAACCAAACTTGCTTCATCCATTTCTTCTTCATTTCTTGCACAAATCTTTCACCATTTCATTCCAAATTTTAACTACACTTAGTTAATCACTTAGAGACCACATTAAACTACAAAAGGGGGCTGCTTTCCACGGTTTTCTTGGGCAAAGAAAGGGCCAAAAATTTCTGTCTTGTTCATCTAGCGAAGTAAGTCACGATCAACCTCGATAATCTTGAATTATGGAAGTTCTATTGCGCATCTAAGCTTATGTATGCATGTGGGTAGCTTGTTTATATTGAAAAAATTGTTGTGTGGGCTGTATGAACTCCCACCTTGGATATATGGACTGATTTGTGATGTTTTGATGGTAATAATCTTTATTTAGTGCTTAAATTAGTGGATTAATGTTGGGTTGTTGATAGAAACTCAAATGAGATGCAATGGGAAAAAGTGATCATTTTACCCCTGCTTTATTCGAGCACTTTGGTGTGAAATTTTGAGGTTCTAATGGCTTTTCTATGTTGTTTACATGTTATATTGAGTGTGTAAAAAGTTTCATTGAAAAATAACATGATTTGGTTGGTCAAATGTGTTGAATTCCAAAGTTCACCAAATCTGGAAAATTTTCCCGAATTGCCCAGGCAGTCATTTTGTTTTGGCTATATCTTTTTACTCCGATGTCGGAATTGAGTGCCGTTTATGGTACTGGAAACTAGATATTCCCAGATTTCCAACGGTATAAAATACACATCCTGAGTCCACCTGAACAAACCATACCACTCATTTGAACTTGACTGTCCTGTTTCTCGGGTTCACTGGAAGGTAGAACAGGAACTACAACTTGATGCTCAAATTGGGGCTAGTTGTGGATAGATTTTGAAAATGATTTCTTCTGAGAAATTGTAGCTTTATGAATCTAGTTTTCAATGCCACCAACTATGCTCAATTCCAAGTTGAATTGAGTGAGATATGGCCAAATTACAGGCCTAGATGTTTGCTTGAAAATCCTCTTTTGGCTAGTTAAATGGCCTAGCTTGATTTGGGACTTGTTGTTTTGGAAAATTTGATGTCCAACATCTACCAAACTTTATATTAGATGTTTCTTGAACTTTGTTTCACAAATAAATCAGATTTGGGTTGGTTGCATTGGATGAAATATTTAAAAAGGAAAGAAGAGCTAGAAGACAGTTTTGCCTTGGGAAATTTCTTGAACTTTTATGATTTAGTTAACTACCTTCCCGTGTGAATTTTCAAATGAAATTTGATAGCGGAGTAGTCCTCATATGGAGGTTTAATTGTACAAAATGTGGTGATATTCTAAGACCATTTTGAGATGCAAATGATGTCCCGAAATTTGCTCTTTGAATCTGGAAAACTTTTCTTTTTCTCTTAGCCGAATGGCCGATCTTGACTTGGGACATGTTATTTCGAAATTCTTGGTGTTAATCACCTAAGAAAATGTATATTGAATGTTACTTAGACATTGTCTACACAAATGAACCATGTTTGAAAATATTTCATTAGCCAAATGATTTAGAAAAGGGAAATGGTAGCACAAGGCAGCTTTGCCTTGAAAATTTCGAAACTTTCGTGACTTTGTTAACAGACTTCCCGTACGTATTTTTCCATGAAATTTGACAGAGGAATACCCTTATATGGTAGTGTAATACTGCTAAATTTGGTGCCATTCTGAGTTCATTTCAATACTTAACCAAAGTCCCAAAGTTTGTGATTTGAACCTAGAAATTTGCCTAAAAGTTTCGATTTTTCAGCAACTTTGAGCTACTATATCTTGGTGCTCAAAACTCCGATTCTTGTTGTGCTTTTTTTTTTAACTTTTATTGTAACTCTAATTGAGTTACAAATTTCGGAGGCTGGTTTGCAACGTGTGAATTTTACCGAATTTCCAAAGTTGCCCAAAAACCAACCTTGAAACTGTCTTGGTATTCTAAAGCAGTAACTTTGAGCCCACTTTTGAATGTCATCCATTTGGAATCATGGAAAAGTGTCTTCTAGAAACTTTTAGTACTTTGGATGTAGTTTTCAACGGTACCAAGTTTTCCAATTTTGGACTCGTAGAGAGTGAGATCTGATTTTTCAAAGTTTGCTTGTCGAATCTGAAATTTTCGAACTTAAAGGAAATTGAGGGTTTCAAACTCTCCATTTTCCTCTGATATTGCTAGACCGTTTTACACTTGATTTCAAAGGCGAAAATCAGATTTCTCTTGTGTTTTTGAATGCCAATTCTGAGCCTCGATTATGAATGACTAAGGCTCAATTTATGAATTCTCCTTAGAGTGAACATTAGTACAATCTTCTCGATAAGTAAGGAATTCTAAGTGATAGTGTATAATAGTTAATCGTTATTTGTTCAGGCGCTCAAGGGGACCTTCAAGAGGAACTCGAAGCAGACGCCTAAACACTTGTTCGAGCACGTACTCACTTGTTTGGAATAGGTGGGTATTCCATATAGGAGTACATAATTTGAAAAGTCCATGACGTGCTTATCCCATGATCATTAAGTGTTAAGTGCTACATGTTAAGTATTTACCACACTCATGCATATTTAATTAAGGTATACTTGAATTACTCAACATGAAATACTTGAAGTGCATATATTTCGATTACTCGACATGAAATGCTTGAAGAGCATATTTACATGACTACTTGAATTACTCGATAAAAAAATGCTTAAAGAGCATATTTACGTGATGTGTTTAAATGATTAATTATGCTATGACAGCTCAAGTCGATTGGAGTGAATCTCCTCGACTCTTACATGGTAATAGTGGGACACAGCCAAAGGCGGCCTATTAAAATGACATATGTCTACCAATTAACCGTAATTACTACCGTTAACCGTTTACCATTTACCGTTAACCGTGTTTACTTACCGTTTTCTAATCTATTTGACTACCTGCTTACTTGATTACTTGATTACCATAAATTACATGTTCACATGAAATTATCAAATATTGCTTATGTGTTTATGTGTTAATTGTTGCTAGTAATTGCTCATATGAAATTGTCCACCATTTTAAGGAGAGTGCGTACTTTATCTCACTCGACCTACCAAAAGAATAAATTTTTACCGTTAGCCAAGTTATTTAATTACTTGTGCATGTTGTAAGCTCTAAACTGAACTTGGGCCCTGCCCTTGGTTACTGACCTACTCGAGCCAGGACTGGGGTCGGTCGGGTAGGTTGGATGTGAGAACCCGAAAATTTTTACATTTTCTTAGCATTATTTTATTTCTTTGCTTTCATTTTATATTTTCCTTTAATATGTTAATTTCCTATATATTTTTATAAATGAAAATAGTTTTAAAATCATTTTCCTAGTATAAGTTAGTGTACGTTAAATTTGAAATGCATTATAGACGTGGGACCCGCTAGTGCGATAAAATTTTGGTGATTAAGTGTTTTTGTGCTAAGTATTATTATCTTACAAGGTGTAAGGAAATGATTAGAGGTTAACTAGATAAATTATAATTGGTAGAGAAAAGGATAAGCTTAAAACCCTAAAAGGAGCCAAGTGTCACTATGCTATTAGAAGTTGGACTTTTGACCAAGGTTGGTAACTTTACTAAAATCAGATTTTTGACCAAAATTCATTCATTTTCTTGTCTCCTTTGGCCGAAATTAGTGAGAGAGAAACCAAGAGAGTTATTCATCTTCCATTTCAATTTCTTGCCCAAATCTTGAGTTTCAACCGATTAATTTGCAAACTACTCCATAAAACTTACTTCCCAAGTAGTTTCCAAGGTGTTTGTGGAGTTATTTTTGGAGGACAAAGCCTAAGCTACCATCTTTCTTAGGGAGATAACGTATTTTGCTAAGAACCTCTTCTTTACTTCAATTAATTGCTAATTGGTGGTTTAAAGTTGTAGTTTTGGTAGTTTATGAGCATATTTCATGGTTGGACGTAGTATTATGGAAATTCCAGGTTAGAGTTTTGAATGACCCTGTTCTGTCCGGTTTTATTTGAACATGTTAGAGGCCGAATCAGGCTTAGGTTAAAACATGAAAGTTGTAAAAAAATGGTATTAACTAGCTGCCTGTAAAATTTCAACTCAATCGAAGCAACGTGTCTATTAAAAGACCGAAATACCCCTGCTGCCCTGTTTCTATCCGAAACTGATAATCATCTTATGTAATTGGTTAGTTTGACCAGGAATATTATCGAATTGGTTGTTGATGTCTTCTTAAGAATTATATCCTTGTATCTTAGCTTTCAAATAGCTTTGGAATTACCTGAATTGGAGTTGTGTGTTCTGAGATATGAGTGAATGAATCAGGACTGCTAGTTGAATTTCACAGTGAGCTTCGAACTGGAAAATCTGGAGTTATTTTGGTAAATTTGACCTAGTTAGGGTGAGAACTGGACTAAGTAATTTTCATCAAAGTTATAGATCTTTGTCTTAGCTTCAAAACGGTATAAATTTCACCTCAATCTGACAAGCGTAGCCTCGGTTGTGTCCATTACGCGAAATCACATCAAATTTATCCTTTTGCTAAACTTCATTTCCGCACATGTCGTTAGCTTGATTTTGTACTTATATGACTTTGAACCTATGGAATGGCTATTGAAATGAGATGATATTGTGTGTGACTTTGGGATTGATTGAGAAAAACAATGAAGCCATAAATGGCTGGAAAAATAGGTAAATACAAAGGGCGTGCTGCCCAAATTTTCGCTCAAGGGCTAAGTTTCTACTTGAACTTGTATATTTTCGTTTGGCAAATACTATGACCGTTTTTCCATCTTAAAATATGATCCTTCTTCAATTGGAAATCCCAAATGTTTACTTACTCTTGCCCAAATAAAAAGGAGTGGTTTAGGGTTTTCTTGGGTATTTTGTCCTCCCTTTTTCGTGAATTTCATTAAGACATTTAATCTATAATATCTACTTGAATATGAGATGATTTTGAACCATATAAACGATCCCGAACACAGTATTTCTTAGCCTATCTAGCTGGATTCCAACTTGCCTTTGGTTCAAGTGTTTCCATTGGAAAATTTTATAACCCTTTTGAGTTGGATTTTACGTTTGGACTATGAAACCCTAGTTATTTTTGTCCACGGGTCCAAATGTCCCCGTTTCACTTTAAAGTCCTTTTATACATTCCACTCATCATTTGTCGAGTTTCTTTGATTTCACCTAATTGTTTGCGCTAGATGAGCTGCAATATTCTTTCTCGTTTAATCTTAGGCTTTCTTGGTGACTGAGGATAATATTCGGAAGGATATTTTGCACGTTGTTTTGCGTACATAGGTGAGTGTTCCTTGTTTGTTATATTCTCCTTGATTTCATGACTTGTTGTTGTTGTTTGATAATGTGTTAAGTGCTTTCAAGGATTTTCAAAATGAGTTTTCTAGGCGAGCGTGTACTTTATCGCACTCGACTTAAATGAATGTAAAATTTTCAATGATTTAATGATTGAAACATTAGTTGCGCATGATGTAAGTCTTTTGGCTGAACTGAGCTCTGCCCTTCGTTATCGATCGACTCGAGCTAGAAGCAGATTCGGTCGGGTGATATGGTGACCCTGGATGAATTTTGTATACTCAAGTATTACCTTGTAGGTTGGTGGAGCCTGGCCAATGTCCAGGAGGGGGTGAATGAAATGAACGAATGAGGGTTTTACTTACAAAAATTTCATTTTCAAATGATTGGAGGAATAAGGGGAATGACAGGAGAACGAACGAACGAATAAATGGCTCCCTGTGAGCCCGTATCCTTTTAATGAATGTTATTATTGCTTTATATTGTCATGTTTCTTGCATTACTTGTTATTTATGGTTAATACATTAACTTTATTGTTTGATTATGTGTTCGGAACCTCACTGAGCTTTTAGCTCACCCCTTTAGTTTGTTTTCCTTAACAGGGGAAGGCGAGCAAGGACGAGAGCTCGGTTTAGACTAGCCTAGACTAGTTTCTGATTTTGTAATGGTTCTCGCCCTAGTGCTTGGCACGGGCAGGATGTGTGGTGAACTGAGAACCTTTGTATATTCGATGTTTGTACTCCCTTTTGAGGTAGTAATGTACATAAGTTTTGCGTTAAGTTATGGATTGTCGTTATATTTATTCCTGAGATTTATTCCGATTTTAATTAAGGACTGAAGTGAACGACTGAGTCCCGACGAGAGCTGGGCAGGCGGTCCGCCGAACCCTTTGGTTCGCCTTAGGGGGAGGTGGGGTTGTCACAGTTGGTATCGGATCCAACTTCGCGTGGTCTCTGCGCGGAATGAGTCTGGACTGAGTGATGAATAGGTATGAAGGATTAAGTGCTCGTTCGAGCATAAGCTCTGAATTGGGAATGTTATAGGCCTTAAATCTTTTCTCATGGTATCTGAGGATCATAGATAGGTACGTCAGGTAGGAATTTCGATTGTAAATAGTTTACTCTTGGAACTGGCCAACTCGAGATGTGAATTGTCTTATTTCGGATTTTTGTGCCCGAGTACTCCAAAGTTGAGATGGTGTTAAGTACTTGAAAATTGCATTTTGGGAACATGAACATGCTTTGTCTGGCTAGAATAAGCACAAGAGGTCAATGGATATCTAGTTTGGATAGTAAGTGACGTGAGAGACTGGACGGGGTTATTCAACTGAAACTAGGACGATATCACATTTTCTTTTGATTTGCCCTTACATTGTTATGACATGACATTAGTTTGTGTGAGAACCCTAAAACCTTCATACTTTCTAAGTGTTTTGGTTTATTCCCGTTTCCCGTTTAATTGAAGTTTTGACCACTAATCGTTTCAAAAACGGGAAGGCCTTTTTGTTATGTGCAATTATGTATGAGATATGTATGTATGTGTATGTGTTAGAACTACGATTGAGCGTGGCATTCAAACTTGGAAAAGAGGAAAAATTTTGCAAATGGATTGAAAGGTCGAATCCGGCCGCAAATCTGGCCAGTTCTTGGCCGGATTGTTGGCCGGATTATGGAGCCATTTTGAAAAAATTTTACGTCCTCTCTGGCCAGTATCCGGCCAGATTCTGACGTGTCACAGCCGGTCAGCAGCATTGACCGGCTGTTCCCTTCATAAATATCTTGTTTTTGGCTGCTTTTGTCCTCATTTTGTTTCTGCTCAACCGAGGCCTTGAGAGAGAGGAAAGAAAACTTCATTTTCTAGCTTCAAATTTCTACTTCCATCTTGAAATTTAACTGTTTGTTTTGCAAATTACTCCGATTAATTTCTTATCTAAGTTGGTTCCAAGCTTTTGGTGGAGTTGTTTTGGTTGGAGAGGTGTTAAGTTGCTATCTTCTTGAACTCAAGAGGTGAGTTGCTAAGAAAGTTACTATTTTGGTTTAATAATGGTATAGTAGTGATTTGTGGTGGTTATATGTGTTATATTGTTAATGATTTCATGGGTTTAATGGATTATGGTGAGATTTTCTAATTAATTATGATTTTTCTGTTTTCATATGGTTATTGCTTTGTGACCTTGTATGATGATAGGAAATGATATAGAATGAGGCTAGTTGGTGTAAATGATGGTTAATTGCAAGCAATTTTTGGTTTGGAAGGAAATTTGGACAATTAGGGTTTCATTATCTTCAATTCTGCCTGGCACTGTTTATCATAGTTAGAGGCCGAATTAGCCTTGGATTAAAACATGAAAGTTGTAGGGAATGACATTTTAGAGATGCCTGCAAAATTTCAGGTCAATTGGAGTAGCATAGCTCATGAAAAGACCGAAATACCCCTGCTGCCCTGGTTTCATACGAACTTGGGACTTGCTTCTGTAATTAGCTAATTTGGCTAGGAATACTTCTGAAATGGTTGTTGAGGTCTTATGATTAAATGTAGCCTGATGGCCTAGCTATCGTATGCCTTTGGAATCAATGGATTTGGACCTAGGTAGACTAAATTGTAGTTCGTTAACCAGAACGTGGTTTGGCCACCTGTTTTTGAACTAGTGTCTTGTATTTTTGACCTAGTTGTACTCGAAATTGGATTAAGTGACCTTCTGAAACATTGTAGCCCTGTGTCTAGCTTCGAAACGGCATAAGTTGCACCTCAATCCGATAAGCGTAGCCTCGGATATGTTATTTCCGCATCCACACGTCAAATCTGTCTTTTGCTAGATTGTATTTCTGCACTTGTTATTATTGTGATTCTTATTCTTATGATATTATGAGCCTATGGAATGGCTTTTGACTTGAATTTCTGATATGTGTAACATTGGGATTTGGTTGAGGAAAAATAATGAAGCCTAAATGGCTGGAAAAATAGGTAAACACAAGTGACATGCCGTCCGTTTATTTTCTTGTAAATTGAATAAGTTAAAGTGGTTTTGGAAATGTATTTTGTATCAAATTGAACGTATTTCCTTGGAAGTGTCATCGGGTCTTTTAATAAAGGTTCGAAGGCTAAGTTGCTATTCGAACTTGTATGTTATTGTTTGGCAAATAAGGTGACCGTTTTACCCTTTTAAAACATGACACCTCTTCCGTTTGAAACTTCAAATGTTCCTTATGCCTTTTAACATATAATGGTATGAGATAGGGTTTTAACGGCCACAAGTGAATTGCTTTTAAGCAAGGTTTTAAGGGTGGAAGTTAAAGTATTTTGTCCCCTTTTTCACATGATTTTCATCAAGGCTTCGGTCATTTTATTGGCCACTTGAATATATATGTTATTGAGTCATATAAACAATTCTGAAAGAATATTGCCTTAGCTTATTCCCTGGAAAATTTGATTTGTTTTGACTTAAGTGTTTCCGTTAGAGTTTTTATAACCCTTTTGGTTTGGGATGCATTCGGGTTACGAAACCCTAGTTATTACGGTCCACAGGGTCCAAATGTCTTTTTGTCACTTTAAATCCAACTTATACGTTTTACTTTTAAGTGATCGGGTTTTTCGATTTGATTCGATAGTGTTGCTAGATAAATGGTAATATCTTTTCTCTTGTTTAATATTAGGTTTCATTGGTGACTGAGGGGAATACCCGGTGGGGTATTTTGAACGTTGTTTTGCATAATTAGGTGAGTGTTCCTTGTTTGTTATGTTTCATGATTATATGGCTTGTATGAATGATTGATAACATATTAAATGCTTTCAATGATTGCTAAAACGAGTTTTCGAGGCGAGTGTGTACTTTATCGCACTCGGCCTAAATGATTGTGAAAGTTTCAATGATTGAACGATTGAAATGTTATTTGTGCATGAATGTAAGCCTTTGGGCTGAACTGGCCACTGCCCCTTGTTACCGGTCATCTGGAGCCAGAAGCGGACTCGGTCGGGCGATTAGGGACTTGGGTGAACGTTTCGGTATACTCGAGTATTACCTTGTAGGTTGGTGGAGCCTGGCCAAAAGCCAGGGACAGGGTGAATGAAATGAATGAACGAATGAATGAATGAGGGGTTTTACTTATACAAAATGCATTTTCAAATGATTGAAGGTAGGGGAATGAAAGGAGAATGAATGAACGAACGAATGAACGAATGGCTCCTTGTGAGCCCGTATCCTTTTCATGAATGTATTTATCGCTTTATTTGTACTTGTATCTTGAATTGTTGTTTATATGTATTGAATGCATTGATTCTCTTGTTGCCTATGTGTACGGAACCTCACTGAGCTTTCCAGCTCATTCCTTTACTTTTTTTTTTGTTTTCCTTAACAGGGGAAGACGTGCAAGGACGGAAGCTACGTATAGACTGGCCAATCCAGTACTTTTGATTCTTTTGTTATGGTTCTCGCCCCAATGTTTGGTGGACTGGTTGTATGGAGAATGGAGAACCTTTGTACATAAGTTGTATTGCTTTTGGGATGGATATGTATATAAGTTTACGTTTAAGTTTGGAATTATTGTTATTTCGATTGTTTTGTGGGTTTTATTGTCTTTTCTTATAGTGACTGACTGAGTCCCGGTGAGAGCTGGGCAGGCGGTCCGCCGAACCCTTTGGTTCGCCTTAGGGGGAGGTGGGGCTGTCACAAGATACCAACAGTATAAACAGTAGAATCAGTAGAATTCATGAGAAAGCACTTTGGAGGCACATATTCACATCAAATACGAGAAATAAATGAACATCACAATGTAAAGGATACAGGTGGCTCTCAGGAGCCAAATCCCCGTTGCTATACTTGACCCAGCCTCGTTGACCCTCCGTCAACGTTCGAATAAAGAAACCAATCCAGTAGAACACCACTTTAACGCCAAAACCCCGTTCACCAAACATACCCCTTACCGGGTCCGAACGCCAAACAGGAACAGGAATGGTAATACTCGAGTATACCGGAATCAAGAGTCTCAATACCCAAAGATTCCCCAGGAACAGGTACCCATGGATTGTCAATTATCTCGACCAAGCCCTTGCTGGCTCGATTTAATTAACTCCCCATGAGGTTGAGCTCAAGTTTAACAGGACGATCGTTGGACACACTTCCAAACGATCGCATAACAAGTACAAGTAACAAATTTAAGTACATAGCAAGTACGAGTAATAGATTCCAGTTCGTTCAGCACAGGCAAAAGAACGAGTGTGATAAAGTACACCCTCATCTCATATAAGATAAACAGTCAGAAAAGATATTCAAATAGCAAGTTGCAAGTACAGAAAACCAGTTTAGCAATGATTCAGGGGAGTGGTGCACTCACCTGATCAAACAAGGATAATTTCAAAAGTTTCCTTCCCAAGTATGGCTTTACTCGCCGGCACCTCCTAGAACAATCAAGGCAAACACTTAAGACTGAACTCCAAGACCTAATAAGTGGAATTCACAAGTAAAACTCGATTACAAGTCAGGTGCCTATCTAAATGAACCATTAATATAAAGCGAAGAGGTGACTTTGGAGTGAAAAGATAACGATTAGTCCTAAAGGCATGAACAATCTCAAAACCCTACCTACAATGACTGACCAACTCCAAAATTGAAGTAGAAAATGAAAGTAAGATCGATACTAGGAAAACAGGATTTTTCAGTTTTGCGCAACCCTATATGAAATATCATATCTCAAGTTTTATAAGTCCAAAATTAGTAAAAGTTATACCGTTGGACAATACATTCAAAGGGCTATAACTTTCCAAAGAACACCCTCATAAGATTCAGAATGCAAGTCAGTCAAATTCAAGCCTCAAGTTGCTGCTTTATCCAGTGAAAAACAGAATAGGTACAATATTTTAGTCAACTTTGAAAATCACCATAAATGGTACAAACATAAACAGGGTCTGAAATTTACACGGTTTATAACCCTATGAATCTAGTTTAAAACGCAACAAGTAGAACTCAATTCTGACTTTTCTACATCAAGATATAGCAAATTTCTCGAGACTGTGCAGAAGCTCCATGAAAATTTTGACAACATTTCCGTTGTCTTTCTTTACTTTCCAACCAAACCTCAACACCCACAGATCACAAGCTATCAAACACCTTTAATTAGGGCCACAATAAGGCTAGAATACGAGTCATAAATTGAATCCACATATCACTAGAGTAAAATCATATGGAACGTATAAGTGCAAAATCAAACTAGGACATATGCGGAAACGAAATTTGGGTTGGAAAACAAAAGGCAGATTTACTGTTGCTTAGCGGAATTAACACAACTAAAGCTATCCTTGTCGGATTGAGGTGTAATTTACACCATTTTGAAGATAAGAGAAAGGGCTACAATGTTGAAGAAGGCCACTCAGTCCAGTTTGCAATGTATCTAAGTCAAATTTACCAAAACAACCCCAAATTTTCCAATTCGAAGTTTACTGTGACAGTTCTGATTCATTTAGTCATATCTCAGCATATACAACTCCAATTCAAGTGATTCCAAAGCCATTTGAAAGCTAAGATACAAGGCTATATGTCCTAAGAAGACATCGACAACCAAATCAGTAGTTTTCCTGGTCAAACTAGCCAATTACAGAAGCGGATTAGCAGGTTCGGACATAAACAGGGTAGCAGGGGTATTTTGGTCCTTTCATAGGCTACGTTGCTCCGATTGAGCTGAAATTTTGTAGGAAATCATAAAATATCATTCTCTACAATTTTCATGTTTTAATCCAAGGCTAATTCGGCCTATAACTAGGGGAAACAGTACCAGGTAGAAGGGGAAAAAATGGAAACCCTAATATGGAAATTTTGGTTCAAAGCGGAAATTTTCCGCAAATAGCTACAATTTACGCATCCAAGCTTCATTCTAAACCATTCCAAGCCATCATCCATAACTCAACAACATTAAACATATAAAAACAGAAAAATCATGAATAAATAGGAAAATTCACCTATTTCAACCAAAAGTCACAAAATAGCACCTAAAATTATCTCTTTAACTCATATAAGGTACCAATTGAACATTATTAAGATCAAAGGGAAGGTTTCTTGGTCACATACCTTGCAAACCCAAGAAAAGACCCAATTTAGCACCTTGGTCTTCCAAACCACTTCACAACCAACCTTAATACCACTAAACTAAGAGGTTTTATGGAGTAATTTGAAGATTAAACGGTTGAATTGAAAGATTGGGCAAGATTAGAGGTAAGAAAGTGGAGAGGTTTTTCTTCGTTTTTGCTTGAAGATGGCTGGCAAAGAAGATGAAGAAAATGAGAAATTTTTGGTCAATTTTTGTTTTAATTGGTAAAGTAATGAATAGTGGTCAAAATTCAAGAATAAATCACAAGATGACACTTGTCACCCTCATAAATGCAAAGCTATCCTTTTGTTTCCTCAACACTCATCCAAATGATATCCTCTAATTATCTCTTAACACCTAGTAAATTGAACCCTGTATACAAAATTTAATCTAATTGGCCGAATATTACCGAACTTTCCGCACTAGTGGGTCCCACGCCCGGTATACGCTCCAAAAATCTCACGAACTCAATTATACTAGAAAAATGTTTTAAAAACCCAATTTACTCATAAAACGAGTTAGAAAATTTTCTAATAAAGAAATTACAGAAAAACGTGCTATTAAATAAAACAAAACCCTAGAAAATACGAAAATTTACGGGTTCTCACATGTTAGGTTTCCTTTAGTTGAGTAAGTTTGTTGCTTTTCGAACTTTCTTCTGGTTCCTGGAATCTGCTTTCTTCAACTAAAGTTGGGGAACCTTGTCAATGTTTTGGATGATTTTGCTAATAGTTTTTTGTAAAAGACTCTGACTTGATTTGGTCCCTAGAATAAGGTCTTGACTGCCTTCCTTTTCATGATGCAATATGCGTGTGAATGTTGGCTGGTTAAATGAACTTCCATAGCAAACCCAGAAAGTTACAGAAGGAAGACAGCTCCTTCGAATCAATCTGCATGGAAATCTGGAATTTTGCATTTTGACCCCTCAACTTTTGCCTAATTTCTCTATGGCCCAAAAACTTCTGCAAATGAACCGTTTTGATCCCTTTTAAGTTTTAATCATCTTTTTCATATTTTATTCATGTTTTTGGATAGATTAATTTTGTACTTTAGGGTATGATTAGGGTTTAATATTTTTAGTTGATTTAATATTTTGTAAGGGTTTGTAAGAAAGCTAGTTTTTGGGTTTAGGTTTATTTTGTTTGGATTTAGGGAATGGGTCATTGGTTTATTTTGATTGAATTTTGACTGGGCTTTAGATAATGGGTCGTTAGTGATTTTGGTTGGATTTCGATTGGGTTTGGATACCAAAACCCATGCATTTTTCGGTTGGGTTTGAGTAATAAAAAGATGGGGTTGGAGTATTTGTTTTCTTTGAACTTTCGGTTGGGCTAAGTGGCTTCTGGCCTAAGAAAATAAAAGAATGGCCCAATGGCCTGTTACATTAGGAAAATAGATCCAAAAATTGCAACTTAGTCCCTGTACTTTTGAGTAATCTTATTTTGACCCTAAAAACTTTGGATTCTTTCAATCAGGTCCTTAATTTAATTACAATTTGCTTGTGTGCTTGCATGCTTGTGTGCTTACGTGTTTATTCGATTTCACTAGGGTTTTGCATCTGGAAATTATGCATATATGTTACGTGTTCTACGTGCATTATGTGTTTACTCGCTTTAATTATGTTTTATATGATCCCGATTTCGCATTAGTCTAACGCTAGTGAAGACTTGTAGAATTGGGTTAGTCCAATGCTAGACCCCTTTAGGCCGTTTTCGTGCTAGAATTCATACTTTGCTTGACATTTATTGCATTTCATGCAACTTTTCACTTTTTGAATCCTTTTCCTCATTTGGCATGATATTTCCTTTATATTATCTCCCTTCTCCTTGTGTGCGCGAAACATGATAATTAGAGTTGCATTCCATTTAGGAAAATTAGAAGTATGTTAGTTCATTTGCTTGATTAGGGTAGGAGAGTTACCCTTCAAATATGGGAAATGAATGAGTATGGTTTCTTAGTCTTAGCACACTCTCATTATCTCTATAAAAAGAAAAATTGAAATCACAAATTTTAGTCCCCCATACCCGTTATGTTGCATTCCTCTCTTTTAAGTCACGTATATTTATATATTATAAATTTTCTTTTCTTTGAATATCATTTTTGCATATTCGTGATCTCTTTTAAGAATAATTTTGGACATCACAATTAATGTGATTTGGACCAATTAAATTTTGAACAAATATTTCGACCCCCTCGATATCCATTAGGTCTAGATTTGCATCCATGTAGAAACATCTAAATGTGATAAGTTTTATAAGTTAAATTAAGAAAATTTTCGACTAAATCACGCAACTAGCCTTGGTTAGATTGAAAAGATGCCTTAGATCAAATCTTTGCTTTCACTTTCTTCAACCGTAACTCCCGAACTCTTTTCTCTTGTTTTTTGAAAACCTGGAGTCGTCTAAAAAGGGTTTTGTTAATTTTTTATTTAAAAAACATATTTTGAGTGATTTGGTATACATTAACTCAATACCAAGTGGCGACTCCTATTTTTTCTTAAAAACCTTTTTTAAACTATTATTTTAGGTCTAAACCATCGCACATTTTAAGTCCCATTTTAGGCCCTTCGTTTTTCTTTATTTATTCTATAAAATAAAAAACTCATTTTTCACATCAAAAATTCATTTTTCTAGCACCTAAAAACTTAGATTTTATTATTTTTCAAAAAATGGCCGCGTCACCTTAAGTTTCTTTATGTTTGATACATTAATGTGAATTTAGTACTTATTATTATTATTATCATTATTTTCAATTAAATTGGTGCCATGATGCTTTTGTTCATTTTGAGTATAAATAGGGCAATTTGACTATTTAATCACCACTTCACAAGGGAGGTAGCCATATTATCTTTTAAATTTTAATTACATACTCTTATGTACTCCTACGTGCTTCTATGTGTTTATATATTTTCACATGCTTTCTTATTTATTTGATTCAAATGTTCATTCAAAATTTTTTATATTTGTTTAGTTAATTGTATAATTATTTGGGAGGTATTTAGATATCTCAAGATTTAATAGATAGGTAATATTTTTTCAAAAAAAAATATAATTAGATAGACCAATTTAATAGATAGGATAGGTAGGTTTATTTTATCATATATATCCATTATAGATTGTAATTAGGTCCTCTATTATAATAGATAGAATAGATATGTTTATTTTATTATATTTCAACATTTCAAATTGTAATTAGACTCCTTGTTGTAATAGATAGGTTTTGTATGTTTATATGACTTATGTGTTTATATATTTTATCCGCTTTCCTTAGGATTTTTGCACCTAAATATAATGCTTATGTGTTACGTGCGATGTGCTCTTATGTGCTTTTTTGTTTTAATTTATGTTTTATTTATTTTACTATATATTAAGAATATATGACATCATCACACTAGTCCAACGCTAGTTGTGATTTCTCCCTCCACTTACTAGTTAGTCCAACGCTAGTAAGGGCTTCTAGAAATGAGTTAGTCCAATGCTAGACTTTTAGGTTGTTCATGCGTTAGATTCATTTTTTGTGTGACATTCATTATATTTTCAGCATATTTTTATTTTAAGATCATTTCTCATCTGCATGATATTTCCTATTCTATTATCCCCTACCCTCCATATGTGTTAATGATATAATCATTTAGGATTGCATCTCATTTAAGAAATTGTAAAATGAGTTAGTTCATTTGCTTGTCTAGGTTAGGAGAATTACTTTTTGAACATGCGAAATGGACGATTATAACTTTTTAATTTAAATACCCCATCAATATCTGTATAAGAAAATTATATCACGAGTTTTTACCTTCCGTACCCATTATATGTCAAAATTTGAGTAAATTGACTGGAATCGGCCCCTTTCCTCTTCCTGGTCCTTTCTATTAAATAAGAATTCCTGTACAATCTATTTTTGGTAAACCCCTATATACACTTGATTGATTGACCTAATATACAACTATTGTAACTGATTTTCTATTCTAGGTAAGAAATATATACAGATTTTAGCCATAATGTCTGTCATAATCTGCCATAATCTTTCCCATAATATCTGCCACAATCTTTCCCATAACCTCTGCCACAATCTCTGCCATTGATACCATTGATATCCCCCCTCAAATTGATGCTGACTGATCAACAAGCATCAATTTGTCAACAAGAAAGTGATGACGATTTTTGGAGAGAGCTTTAGTAAACACATCCGCAATCTGGAGATCAGTGGGGATATGCGGAAGAGAGATGACCTGAGCATCATATGATTCACGAATAGAGTGACAATCCACTTCAATGTGTTTGGTACGCTCGTGAAATACTGGATTAGCAGCAATTTGAATTGCACTAGTGTTGTCGGCATGGAGCGGTGTAGACCCTTTTTGAGGAAACCCGAGCTCACCTAACAATCCACGGAGCCAAACAATTTCAGAGCATGCAGAAAACATAGCACGATACTCAGACTCCGTAGAAGACTTAGTCACCCTGTCTTGCTTCTTGCTTTTCCAGGAAACGAGAGAAGTACCAAGGAACATGCACCAACCAGTAACTGAACGTCTAGTATCAGAACAACCAGCCCAATCAGCATCACTATATGCAATCAGGCGAATAGGAGAGTTTGCTGGAAAGAAAAGACCACGAGAAGAAGTGCCTTTCAAATAGTGAACAATGCGGCGAACAGCTGCCAAATGAAGGTGCCGAGGTGCTTGCATAAACTGACTAACTTGTTGAACAGCAAAAGAGATATCAGGGCGAGTAATAGTCAGGTAGTTTAGACTACCCACCAGCTGTCGATATAAAGACGGATCAGAGATAAGATCACCTTCATCATGACGATATTTAACATTCACTTCCAAAGGGGTATCAACGGATCGACCATCTTGAAGACCAGCCAAAGCAATTAACTCCTGAATGTATTTATGCTGGTGTAAGAAAATACCGGTGGAACTAGAATATACCTCAAGACCTAAAAAATACTGTAAAGAACCCAGGTCTTTCATATGGAAACAACGTTGAAGATGGTCTTGAAGTTGAGAAATCAATGCAGAATCAGTCCCGGTAATAACAATATCATCAATATATACAAGAAGTATGACAATGCCTTTAGATGTCTTGCAAAGAAACAAAGAGGAATCATACTGGCTTTGGACAAAGGAGAAACTAAGAAGTGTGGAACGAAATTTATCAAACCAAGCACGTGGAGTTTGTTTCAAACCATAGAGTGATCGTTTCAACTTACAAACATCACCTGAAGGTATGGAGAATAACCCTGGTGGTGGAGTCATATAAATATCTTCTTTCAGATCTCCATGTAAAAAGGCATTCTTAACGTCCATCTGTCGCAATGACCATCCCTTAGAAGCAGCAATGGCAAGAACAAGTCGTACCTTAGTCATCTTTGCTACAGGAGCAAATGTCTCCTCATAATTGATTCCATATTCCTGTCGATTACCAAGGGCCACCAATCTCACTTTATGTCTATCAAGCGTTCCATCGGACCGTAATTTAATGGAATAGACCCATTTACAGCCAATGGGTTTTACACCAGTAGGACAAGGTACGATGTCCCAAGTATGATTCTCCAAAAGAGTTTGAAGTTCTTCGTCCATAGCTTTTACCCAACATGCATGTTTAGTTGCTTGAGAATAAGAGGAAGGTACTGCAGTGTCAACTAAAGCGGCAGAGAAACCATACCTATCAGGAGGTTTGCTGATACGGGAAGATCGTCGCAGAGTCACAGAATCCTCAGAAGTGGTAGGCAGTGGAGCAGGATCGGGAAGGATTTCTAATGATGGAAGTCGTCGACGTTGATAGACAATGCCAGGTCTAAATCGTTGAATTGGTGGAGAGATATCATCAAAGCTAGGAAGAACAACATTGTTGGAAGAAAAAGTGTGCTGCTGAAAATAGTACTCATGCTCAAAGAAAATGACATGTCGAGAGACACGCAAATGATTAGCAACAGCATCATAACATAAGAATCCTTTTTGAGTGGTGCTATAGCCCATAAAGGCACACCGAACTGACTGAGCTGCAAGCTTGTGGCGCTCATGAGGTGGTAGGTGAACAAAACAAACACAACCAAATGTGTGTAGCATGTGATAATTAGGATGTACACCAAAAAGATGATAATAAGGAGAATCAAAACCCAATTGTTGAGAAGGCAATCGATTAATCAAATACACAGCAGTTGACAAAGCTTCAACCCAAAATCTAGGGGGTACAGAAGATTGCAAGAGTAATGTTCGAACCATATCCAACAAATGGCGGTTTTTGCGTTCAGCCACGCCATTTTGTTGAGGGGTATAAGGACATGATCTCTGAGATATGATCCCTTTGCATTGCAAGTAGGCTTGGAAGTCATGTGACACATATTCCCCACCATTATCAGACCGTAAGATCTTAATACAAGTGGAAAATTGTGTCTCAATGTAAGCCACAAAGGTTTGAAAAACAGTAAACACCTCAGCTTTAGTGCGCAGGAAATATATCCATGTGAACCGACTATAGTCATCAATGAATGTCACAAAGTATTTATACTGCGCATGTGAAATGACAGGAGTAATACCCCAAACATCACTATGTATTATCTCAAAGCATGCACTAGCACAACCAACAGAAGTAGGAAAAGGTAACATCTTACTCTTTCCCAATTTACACACAGAACAATCAAGAGATGATGCATGAGTAAAACCTTGATCTTTAGCACCAAGAAAACCACGCTTTATTAAATCAGATAAAATGACATTATTTGGATGGCCCAATCGTCTATGCCTAATTTCAGCCTTATTTTCAACAATCATAGAGGCTAAAGATAAAGTTCTAGGAACAGTAAATTGCAATGGAAATAATCTTCCCACTCTAGGCCCCTTCGCGATTACCTTCCCCGACATCTGGTCCTGCACAAGACAACCACCACGAGAGAAATGTACATCACAATGATTCTCCACTAGCTGTCCAACAGAGATTAAATTAGTAGCCAACTTAGGAGCAACAAATACATGGCGAAAAGAATGTCCAATATCACCAATAGCTGTAATTGGAAGATTACTACCATTAGCAATCTGAATATTTTGGCGACCAGTATATGGCCGCAAATTTTGTAAAAAATCAGATGAACCAGTCATATGATTGGTCGCTCCTGAGTCGATAAACCAAGTAGATGAAGCTGGCTTACCTTGACCTTGAAGACCAAGGGCAGAAAATGCAGTAAGAATCATCTGCTGGACCATTTCTGGGGTCATAACAGTCTGGCTGGTTGTAGATGTAGGACCAATAACAGGAGCATCTGGAACAGTAGCTTGAAAAGCTTGGGCTCGCCTGTTTTCCGGACGTGTAGGACATTCCTTGAGAATATGTCCACTTTGCTTACAGTAATTGCAGAATTTCTTACCACAATTGCGAGCAATATGGCCAAACTCCTTGCAGCTGTAGCATTGCATTTGTCCCTTTCCTCTATTCCTTCCTTGTGCAGCATAAGCAACATTGACAACCTCTGATGTCCCACCAGCTGCACTTAGAATTGACTGTGTAGCCAATCTTTGTTCTTCCCGTAACAATTCACCAACACACACATCCAAAGAAGGAACTGGATTTCGATTCAGCAATCCACCCCGAGCAGTCTCAAATTCTGGCCTCAGTTTCATCAAAAACTGATCACGTATGCTAACTTGATGAACCTTTTGAAAGCTTGCTGAGGCCTCCTTAGGTATCTCAGAGTAGATGATATCAGAATATTCACCCCACAGATTTAGAAATTCAGAATAATATTGCTCAATAGAGAGATTACCTTGACTGAACTTACTGATATCAAGTTCAAGCTGAAATCGTCTTGCAGTGTTGTGTTGATGATATATGCGTTTCAGAAAATTCCATATCTCCTTTGCAGTATTAAATGAACATAAGCTGTTCACCATATGAGGTTCAATGGATGCTAAAATCCATGAAATAATTCGTGAATCATTTGTCTCCCATTGACTTATTTCTTTCTCAGTTCCAGAAGCAGTAGAAGACCCATCAATGTGACCCCAAAGCTCCTTCCCTTTCAGAAACATTCTGAACTGAAATTCCCATGTTGCATAATTCTTCCCTGTAAGTCTGATACCCAAAGTCTCTGCAGATTGTCTTCCAAAAGAATTCTCAGCAGCCATTCTTAACAAAACTCAAATGCAAATCCGAAATCACAGATTGATAAACTAAGAAATATCAAAATCAGAATGTTGAATAGAAATCAACCCAAAAAGCTATAGAAAAAAAAAACACTCAAAATATCTTATAGATTCAAAAGGTAGGCTCTGATACCATGTCAAAATTTGAGTAAATTGACTGGAATCGGCCCCTTTCCTCTTCCTGGTCCTTTCTATTAAATAAGAATTCCTGTACAATCTATTTTTGGTAAACCCCTATATACACTTGATTGATTGACCTAATATACAGCTATTGTAACTGATTTTCTATTCTATGTAAGAAATATATACAGATTTTAGCCATAATGTCTGTCATAATCTGCCATAATCTTTCCCATAATATCTGCCACAATCTTTCCCATAACCTCTGCCATATAATCTGCCATAATCTTTCCCATAATATCTGCCACAATCTTTCCCATAACCTCTGCCACAATCTCTGAAATTGATACCATTGATATTATATTGCATCCCTTTTTCCTTGATCACTTATATTTATATATAATTTAATTCTCTTTTCTTTTGAATTTCATTTTTGCATACTTGTGACCCTTTATAGAATAGATATGTTTATTTTATTATATTTCCCCATTTCAGATTATAATTAGACTCCTCGTTGTAATAGATACGTTTTGTATGTTTATGCGACTTATGTATTTATATATTTTATTCGCTTTTCTTAGGATTTTTGCACCTAAATATTATGCTTATGTGTTACATGCGATGTGCTCTTATGTGCTTTTGTGTTTTAATTTATGTTTTATTTATTTTACTATGTATTAAGAATGCATGACTTCATCACACTAGTCCAACGCTAGTTGTGGTTTCTCTCTCCACTTACTTGTTAGTCCAACGCTAGTAAGGACTTCTAAAAATAGGTTAGTCCAATGTTAGACCTTTAGGCTGTTCATGCGTTAGATTCATCTTTTGTGTGACATTCATTATATTTTCATGCATACTTTTATTTTAGAATCTTTTCTCATCGGCATGATATTTTCTATTGTATTATCCCCTACCCTCTATATGTGTTAATGATATAATCATTTAGGATTGCATCTTATTTAAGAAATTGTAAAATGAGTTAGTTCATTTGCTTGTCTAGATTAGGAAAATTACTCTTTGAACATGCGAAATGGGCGATTATAACTTTTTAATTTAAATACCCCATCAATCCCTGTATAAGAAAATTATATCACGAGTTTTTACCTCCCGTACCCATTATATTGCATCCCTTTTTCCTTGATCACTTATATTTATATATAATTTAATTCTCTTTTCTTTTGAATTCAATTTTTGCATACTTGTGACCCTTTATAGAATAGATATGTTTATTTTATTATACTTTCCCATTTCAGATTGTAATTAGAGTCCTTGTTGTAATAGGTAGGTTTTGTATGTTTATGCGACTTAGGTGTTTATATACTTTATCCGCTTTCCTTAGGTTTTTGCACCTAAATATTATGCTTATGTGTTACGTGCGATGTACTCTTATGTGCTTTTTTATTTTAATTATATTTATTTTACTGTGTATTAAGAATGTATGACGTCATCACACTAGTCCAACGCTAGTTGTGGTTTCTCTCTCCACTTACTTATTAGTCCAATGCTAGTAAGGACTTCTAAATATGGGTTAGTCCAATACTAGACCTTTAGGTTGTTCATGCGTTAGATTTATCTTTTGTGTGACATTCATTATATTTTCATGCATACTTTTATTTTAGAATCTTTTCTCATCTGCATGATATTTCCTATTGTATTATCCCCTACCCTCTATATGTGTTAATGATATAATCATTTAGGATTGCATCTCATTTAAGAAATTGTAAAATGAGTTAGTTCATTTGCTTGTCTAAATTAGGAGAATTACTCTTTGAACATGCGAAATGGGCGATTATAATTTTTTAATTTAAATACCCCATCAATCCCTGTATAAAAAAATTATATCACGAGTTTTTACCTCCCGTACCCATTATATTGCATCTCATTTTTCTTGATCACTTATATTTATATATAATTTAATTCAATTTTCTTTTAAATTTCATTTTTGCATACTTGTGACCATTTATAGAATAGATATGTTTATTTTATTATATTTCCCCATTTCATATTGTAATTAGACTTCTCGTTGTAAGGTCCGAAAACAATCTTTTTTCTAGGCGACCACACAATGGAGCAGTTGATAAGAAAGTACAAGTGCTTGTGAGTATAAGAGATAAACAATTTAAAAATCATAAACGTAATAATAAGTAAATAAAAAGAAAAGGATTGCAAACCAATTAACTACCCAGATCCTCTAGAGCTTGTAGATAAATTCAGACAAACTACTTCAAGTTGATGAATTACAATCACTCTGTGCACAAAGGAAGGTTCACCTCCTCCTTGCCCCGAACTCCACTCGGTCAAGCCAGAACATTTTACTATCCCTCAGGACAACCCTCACAGAATTACACTCATGAAGTATTCACTCACAAATGAAAAGTTTACAAAGAATCGCACACCACTAAGACTACAAATCTTTCTTGAAGAGTATTTTCTCACTAAAATCTCTCTAGATCTTTTGTATCTTCAGTGTGCAAAAGTTTTTTTGAAATATCTGACCAACCACTATTTATATAGAGCCAAGAAAGTGCTTCATAAATGCTTCCAACGGATAGAAAGTAGCTGAACAGTCAACTATCCGTTGGCAGTGTCGGACGTCTGATAGCCCTGTTTTATGCGTCCAACAGCAGGCAGAGAGTGTAAGAGATTTTTTTCAATTCTTTCGGACGCCCGGTAGGCTGATTTTCTGCGTCCGAAGGTATGATGTAAAACTGAGAATTTTTCTTCAATTCCTTAGGACGTCCGGTAGACTGGTTTTCTGCGTCCGAAGATACTCAATGGTTGTCGAACGTCCGATGCAGTCTTTTTGAGCGTCCGACAGCTTTCAGCAACCTTTGTCTTCTTTCAATAACACTTGTTCATGGAATCACATAACTTCATAACTGAAAATATTCTTGGAGAGATATTAGTATCATCCATTTGTTTTGTAAACATCAAAAGATAGGGATCAAGATCAACATTCTCCCCCTTTTTGATGATGACAAAACAATGGATGGAAAGAAACAAAAATAAGTATAAGCTCCCCCTCAATCATCGCAACCAAAACTTTTAAGAGCCAAACTCATAATCTCAGAATAACTCCCCCTTACACAATTCATCCATCTCTCCCCCTTTTTGTCATCATAAGATGAGAGTAATAACCAGCAACCATAATCCAACAACAATAACAGAGTATCCAATATTCCAAACAAAAACAGAGAAATGATACCAGAATTTAGCAATACCAACATACCAACATATCACAGAGAGATTAGCAAATCATCGTTAGATCAGAATAGTTCTTTTCTCTCCCTTTTTGACATCATACAGTTCAGTAGTATTCAAAAATATCAGCGAAAACTCAGATCAAAATATCAGAAATATCAAAAGAAAAAAATATTGTGAACAAGAATCACTGCAATGATTAACAAAATCTCCTACTTGTTAAAGTTAGCATCATGTCTAACTATCCACATGCATTTCATGCCTCTTCTCATATTCTTTCTCACATAACAATCACTTTTTATGTGACTTTTTTGACAACAAAAATTACACATAACCAAAGAGTTATTTACATGAACAGGTTTAATAAATCTTACTTATCTTCTCCTATGGATAGCAAATTCGTTGGAATTAGAATTCAACCTATACTTTTGAAAACAGACTTATTTCTTATGTTTAAGCAATTCATTTAGACCATCCATTCTTCTTTTCAAATCACCTTGTTCCTTTTTGAACAATTCACAAAATTTTGTTTTTCTATCAAGCTGTAAGTGTAAAGCAGTCTCACTCTTTTTGAAGTAATCATTTTCAGCTTTCAACTTTTTATTTTGTTGAAAAAGATTTACATTATCTCGAAGCAAAAAACTAATTTTCTGTTTTAACTCCTTGTTTCTAGCATAAGATTCTTTTAAACTATCATGCAATTTTATAATGAAAGATTAAAGATTATCATCAGTTTCATCATCACTTTCAACTGGAGAGTTACAAGATGTTACCTCATCATCTCCAATGGCCATAAAAGCCAATTGAGCAGATTCTTCATCCTCTTCAATTTCACTATCGGAGTTGCACTCATTCCATGTGAATTGAAATTTGTTGAATCTTCATTTTCTTCCTTCTTTCTTCTTCATCACTGGACATTCACTTGCATAGTGTCCAGATTGGCCGCATTCAAAGCACTTATCAGCTTGCTTTTTATTGAACTCTATCTTCCCTTTGTTTCTCAAATTGTTGGACTGATTCGGGAAGGAGTTGCTAGATCCACTTTTTCTGAATTTTCTCTTGTTGAGTATTCTTTTGAAGTCTCGTGTGATGAGTGCAATATCATTATCATCACCTTCCATGTCATCTTCACTCACGGAGGTTGGATCATCTTCATCTTATGAAGCCTTTAGAGCAATATTCTTTCTTACTTTCGCATCCTCCGCCTCTTGCACTTTGGATTTAAGTTTCAACTCATAAGAGATTAGAGAATTAATAAGAGATTCAATAGGTATAGTATTCAAATCTTTAACCTCCTCAATAGCAGTCACTTTATTTTCCCAATCATTGGACAAGACATTCAAGATTTTTTTATTTTTCTCACCTACAGAATATTCTTTTTCCAGCACCTCTAAGTCCTTAATGAGGTCATTGAATCTACAATACATCTCATCAATATTTTTATGAGGTTCCATCTTGAACAATTCATACTTGGTAACCAGAATGGATTTCTTTTGTTCTCTAACATTCTCACTACCTTCATGAATTTCTCTCAGTTTATCCTAAATTTCCTTGGCTGACTTGCAGCCTTTGCTCTAATAGATTCATTTGAGTCTAAAGCACAATATAACACATTCATGGCTTTTGCATTCAATGTGAGGTGAGTTATATCCGCAGCAGTCAGTTCAATTCTTATTTTTGGTCTAGATCTCTGAGTATTTTTATCTATAAGAGAGGCATCATATGGACCTTCACTAATAATAAACCACAATTCAATATCAATAGATTGCAAAAAAATAATCTTTCTTTCTTTCCAACTCACATAATTTGATCCATTAAACATAGGTGGTCTAATGACAGAATATCCTTCAAAGAACATAGCATTGTTGGTTGTCATCTTTACTCCAAAGTCGATTGAGTTTAATTTCAAGAAGACCAAGCTCTGATACCAATTGTAAGGCTCGAAAACAACCTTTTTTCTAGGCGACCAAACAATGGAGCAGTTGATAAGAAAGCACAAGTGCTTGTGAGTAGAAGAGACAAACAATTTAAAGATCATAAACGTAACAATAAGTAAATAAAAAGGAAAGGATTGCAAACCAATTAACTACCCAACTCATCTTGAGTTTGTAGATAAATTCAGACAAGCTACTTCAAGTTGATGAATTACAATCACTCTTGTGTACAAAGGAAGATTCACCTCCTCCTTACCCCGAACTCCACTCGGTCAAGTCAGGACGTTTTACTATCCCTCAGGACAACCTTCACAAAGCTACACTCATGAAGTATTCACTCACAAATGAAAAGTTTACAAAGAACCTCACACCACTAAGACTACAAATCTTTCTTGAAGAGTATTTTCTCGCTAAAATCTCTCTAGATCTTTTGTATCTTCAGTGTGCAAAAATTTTTTTGAAATATCTGACCAACCACTATTTATATAGAGCCAAGAAAGTGCCTCATAAATACTTCCAACGGATAGAAAGTAGCTGAACAGTCAACTATCCGTTGACAGTGTCGGACGTCCAATAGCCCTGTTTTATGCGTCCGACAGCAGGCAGAGAGTTTAAGAGATTTTCTTCAATTCTTTCAGACGTCTGATAGGTTGATTTTCTGCGTCCGAAGGTATGATGTAAAACTGGAAATTTTTCTTCAATTCCTTAGGACGTCCGATAGGCTGGTTTTCTGCGTCCGAAGATACTCGATGGTTGTCGAACGTCCGATGCAGTCTTTTTGAGCGTCCGATAGCTTTCAGCAACCTTTGTCTTCTTTCAGTAGCACTTGTTCATGAAATCACATAACTTCATAACTGAAAATATTTCTTGGAGAGATATTAGTATCATCCATTTATTTTGTAAACATCAAAAGATAGGGATCAAGATCAACACTCGTTGTAATAGGTAGGTTTTGTATGTTTATGCGACTTATGTGTTTATATACTTTATTCGCTTTCCTTAGGTTTTTGCACCTAAATATTATGCTTATGTGTTACGTGCAATGTGCTCTTATGTGCTTTTTTATTTTAATTAATATTTTATTTATTTTACTGTGTATTAAGAATTTATGTTTTATTTATTTTACTATGTACTCTTATGTGTATTAAGAATGCATGATGTCATCACACTAGTCCAACGCTAGTTGTGGTTTCTCCCTTCACTTACTTGTTAGTCCAACGCTAGTAAGGAGTTCTAAAAATAGGTTAGTCCAATGTTAGACCTTTAGGTTGTTCATGCGTTAGATTCATCTTTTGTGTGACATTCATTATATTTTCATGCATACTTTTATTTTAGGATCTTTTCTCATCTGCATGATATTTCCTATTGTATTATCCCCTACCCTCTATATGTGTTAATGATATAATCATTTAGGATTGCATCTTATTTAAGAAATTGTAAAATGAGCTAGTTCATTTGCTTGTCTAGATTGGGAGAATTACTCTTTGAACATACGAAATGGGCGATTATAATTTTTTAATTTAAACACCCATCAATCCCTGTATAAGAAAATTATATCACGAGTTTTTACCTCCCGTACCCATTTTATTGCATTTCTTTTTCTTTGATCACTTATATTTATATATAATTTAATTCTCTTTTCTTTTGAATTTCATTTTCCCATACTTTATAGAATAGATATGTTTATTTTATTATATTTTCCCATTTCTGATTGTAATTAGACTCCTTGTTGTAATAAGTAGGTTTTGTATGTTTATGCCACTTATGTGTTTATATACTTTATCCGCTTTTTTTAGGATTTTTGCATCTAAATATTATGCTTATGTGTTACATGCGATGTCCTCTTATGTGCATTTTTGTTTTAATTTATATTTTATTTATTTTACTATGTATTAAGAATGCATGACGTCATCACACTAGTTCAACGTTAGTTGTGGTTTCTCCTTCCACTTACTTGTTAGTCCAACGCTAGTAAGGACTTCTAGAAATGGGTTAATTCAATACTAGACCTTTAGATTGTTCATGCGTTAGATTCATCTTTTATGTGACATTCATTATATTTTCATGCATACTTTTATTTTAGGATCTTTTCTCATCTGCATGATATTTCCTATTGTATTATCCCCCTACCCTCTATATGTATTAATGATATAATCATTTAGAATTGCATCTCATTGAAGAAATTGTAAAATGAGTTAGTTCATTTGCTTGTCTAAATTAGGAGAACTACTCTTTGAACATGCGAAATGGATGATTATAATTCCTTAATTTAAGTGCCCCATCAATCCCTGTATAAGAAAATTATATCACGAGTTTACCTCCCGTACCCATTATATTGCATTTCATTTTCCTTGATCACTTATATTTATATAATTTAATTCTCTTTTCTTTTGAATTTCATTTTTGCATACTTGTGACCCTTTATAGAATAGATATGTTTATTTTATTATATTTGCCCATTTCAGATTGTAATTAGACTCCTCGTTGTAATAGATAGGTTTTGTATGTTTATGCGACTTATGTGTTTATATACTTTATCCGCTTTCTTTAGAATTTTTACACCTAAATATTATGCTTATGTGTTACGTGCGATGTGCTCTTATGTGCATTTTTGTTTTAATTTATGTTTTATTTATTTTACCATGTATCAAGAATGCATGACGTCATCACACTAGCCCAACGCTAGTTGTGGTTTCTCCTTCCACTTATTTGTTAGTCCAACGCTAGTTAGGACTTCTAGAAATGGGTTAGTCAAATGCTAGACTTTTAGGTTGTTCATGCGTTAGATTCATCTTTTGTGTGACATTCATTATATTTTCATGAATATTTTTATTTTAGGATCTTTTCTCATTTGCATTATATTTCCTATTGTATTATTCCCTACCCTCTATATGTGTTAATGATATAATCATTTAGGATTGCATCTCATTTAAGAAATTGTAAAATGAGTTAGTTCATTTGCTTGTCTGGATTAGGAGAATTACTCTTTGAACATGCGAAATGGGCGATCATAACTTTTTAATTTAAATACCCCATCAATTCCTGTATAAGAATATTATATCACAAGTTTTTACCTCCTGTACCTATTATATTGCATCCCTTTTTCCTTGATCACTTATATTTATATATAATTTAATTCTCTTTTCTTTTAAATTTCATTTTTGCATACTTGTGACCCTTTTAAGGGATTATTTTGGTCTTCACAATTAGTGCGATTGATATCAATTAAACCCTTAAATGGACATTTTGTCCCTTCAATATTTTCTATAAATTTAGATTTGCATCCATGTAGGAAACATCCAAACGTGATAAATTGAAGGGTTAGATTAAGAAAATTTTGACTTAATCTCGCAACTAACTTGGATTAGGTTAAAAGGGTATCTTAGATTTGAGTGAATAGAGCATTTATCTTTTCTTTTTTCAATTGTGACTCTCGAACTCATTTTCTCTTGTCTTCAAAAACTTGGAGTTGTTGAAAAGGGTTTTATTCTGATTTTTGTTAAGAAATATTTGTTGGGTGACTTGGCACACCTAAATTCATTATCAAGTGGCGACTCCTATTTTCTTAAAAACCCCTTTTAGACTAAATTTTGGGCTCAAACTGTCACATTCTTTAAAGTACCGTTTTAGACCCCTTTTCACTTATTTTTAAATGAAAAATCACATTTTTTGTAAATACTTTTTTTTATCGCAAAAAATTGGGGCTCGACATACTCAACACTTGTGTTTTCACTCAAGTAGATAATTACTCTAATAATCTCACCACAACTTTCTCGAGGTCCTTGTCACCTCCCTTAAAGAAATTAGAAGTTCCTTCAAGTGTTCAAGTTAACTCACCAACAATTATCTCACAAGTGCAGCTTGAATTTAAGACAAATGAAGGACTGAAAACTAGTGATAAACTGAGTTTTAAGAAGCCTAAAACACTGTTGGAATAATAAATTTGATGCTAGAAAAGACTCACAAGAATCGGTTGAAATATTCCCTAGAAAATAAACTCTACCTGATTAAAAATTGTTGCTGGAAATTAATTTTGCAGCAAGAATTAATTTATACTGAATTAGGCGCAATTTGGTTCCTTTTCAAGTGAATTCGGGATTTAAGAATATGTTTTGAAGTTCTCCAAACAGGTTTTGGATTTAATTTCCAAATCTGCCACGAAAGAAAAGCTAATCTGAATGTAACTAGGAAACATGCTAGCAGCTATTTTGTTGGAAACCAACAACCCCAATTGCTCTCTTCCTTCTTTTCTTGTTTCTTTCTCTTTCTTTTTGCAATCGGATACAAAAATTTTTCTTTTTCCAAAACAGTCCGTGCATAATCAACAAGATTCGAGATCAAGATTTTGGAAGGTGTGTTCAAGACTTGTCAAGAACTTCAAGATTTGATCTAAGATGTTCAAGAACTTGAAGAACATAATCAAGAAATTCAAGAATTGCAAGAAACTTGATCAAGAAACACAAGATAAACAAGATTCAAGCTTGCAAACCTCTTGGAGAAAATTTCCAGCTTCGACACAAACAAGAAACAAGGTAGGAGCTACTTTTCTACTTTTTTTTTTTAAACTTGAAATCCTAACTAACAAAGAAACAATAAACGACACAAGATTTAGCGAAAAGAAACGACAAAAAAGGAAATTATTTGTGGATAGCAAAGAAATAACAAGAACCCTAATGGCTCCAAGAAAGAAACCCTAGAACCTAGAAATTTTTTTGGGATGAATAGTAACCATAGGATGAACAGTAATGATGAACACTAATCGCTACAGTAACAATGAACAGTAACGATTTTTTTTAAAGAAACCCTAGAAACAAATTGACTCAAGCACAAAGAATAAAAGGATATTGTGACGGCCCCACTTCTCCCCAAGGCGAACCAAGGGGTATCCGCGGGTCGCCTGCCCAACTCTCGCCAGGACTCATGCAAGAAATCTAGCCAAAACCCTCCGAAGTATAATCTAAACTATGACAACATCGTTTTTCCCAAGATAAACCATTTACTAAAACCACATTTAACTTCAGAGATAACAATACTACCGGATAGCTAATCATTGATTCTCAAAATATCTTTCCGATTACAAACCATGAAACAAAACTTACAATTTAAATACATGCGTACAACCCAGAAACAAATCCATACCAGCCACATAACAAATCCAGGGTTTACACTTTTCTAGCTTCAAGTGGCAACCCAAAACAAACGATACATAGTCTGATTTGAAACACAACAACATTCAAAAGAAATCGACCTAGTACTACTCACAAGCACCCTTGGTCTCGAACCCTGAAAAAAAAATCACAACGTGGGATGAGCTACACAGCCCAGTGAGGTTCCAAGTTACGCAATGGCATGTATAGTTCACGAATGATTGGAGCTCATTACAGGTGCGAGTAATTAAGCATGTTACGGTTAGGGGACATTAACATGGAACAGGTATCATGATATGAATTCATTGGACAGGTAACAGGTATGGAGCATATCACAGTTATAGCTCAAGATTTCACGTTGGCATTTTAACACGAAACAATTATCATGACACAAGGTAAATAAACACTGTAGGATATGGTGTTCTAGTGGAACTTTGTCGGTCATCTGCACCTTATAACTTCTGAATCCCCACGGTTGACTAGCCATCACCTTATCCCTCCAGGGGTAATACTCGAATATACCGAAACGGTGTCCCAAGGTTCCAACCTACCCGACCGAGCCCAGTCCTGGCTCGAGTAGGTTAGTAACCATGAGCAGGGCCCAGTTCAGCTTAGAGCTTACAACATGCACAGGTAACCAAGTAATTCGACAAAAAAGTAAAATTCATCATTTGAATAGGTCGAGTGAGATAAAGTACACACCCGCCTAACAATGATGGACAACTTCAAATAACATGTGATTCATGATAACCAAGTAATCAAGTAGATACTTAGCACGTAAGCACGTAGGCAATACAAGTTGATATCATGGGAGCATGTAATTCACGGGTATCAAATAGTCATGTAGATTGGAAATCATGTGAGCAAATAGCCAAGTAATCAGGTAGTCATGTGGGTTGGTAAACGGTTAACGGTTAACGGTTGACGGTGGAGTATTGACGGTTATTTGACAGGCATTTGTCATATTAATAGGCCATCATTGGCTGTTATCCCATTTTTATCATGCGAGAGTCGATGAGATTCACTCCAACAACATTACGTCCAACGCTTATAAACAAGATATTCACGAAAACATTTCAAACAAGTCACCACTCAAAAGGCTAGTGTAATAAAGTACATACTGCTCACTTTGATGGATCAGAAGTCATTTCCCAATTATCACACAACGAGTCACGCAAGCACTTTAACCGAATAAGCATAAAACAAGCGGGAGTAATTCATCTCAAAAGAGAACGAGTAAGCTAAGTAAGCAATCCAGCAAGTTAAGCATGTGTCAAGTCCACATGGTCCTTTGATAGGGTTAACCATTTAACCAATTCATGTAGATATGCAATGCAAGTACGTATCCCTTAAATAGGCACGAGTATGGTACATACCTAACACATAGTACTTAACACTTAACAATCATAAAATGAGCATGTCCTAGACTTACTCAATTACGTATTCCTATATGGAACACTCACCTAGCAACAAGGGCATTAGGTTCAATTTGAAGTTCAAGCGTCCTTTGTCAGATCCTCTTAAAGGTTCTCGTGTGCGCCTGAACAAATAGTAATAGCCCATCACTTACAATCCCTACTACTGACGAAAATCGTGTCATAGCACAACTTAGGAAAAAACTCATAAAACAAGTCTTAATTATTCTAAATCGGGACTCTCAAGCGGTTTTCAAAGTACAAGAGAAATTAAGTCCTCATCATGAAAATCAAGGATAAGACATTTGAATAATATCGAAGGAACAAGGAGTACTTGAAAAACTTCATTTCCGTGGAATTCGGAAAATTTTTAGTTTTGATGCTTTACTTTGAAAAATCGTAACTCACCTTTTACATGTCAAAAATTGGAAAACTTGGTACCGTTGGAAACCTCTTCCAAAGTACTAAAAGTTCCTAAAATACACTTTTCCATGATTCTAAATGGAAGATAGTTGAAAAATGGCTCAAAGTTACTGTTTTGGTTCATAAGGCAGATTTAAGTTGGTTTTTGGCCAACTTTGGAAATTCGGTAAAATTCACTTGTTTGGAAGTAGCTTTTGAAATTTGCAAATCTATTAGTGTTGTAATCCAAGAGTATAGCAAAACAAACGGAATGAGAAATGGAGTTTTGAGCACCAAGCTACGGTAGCTCAAAGTTATTAAAATTTTCTTGTTAAACAAGGGTTTTTTTGTCAAACTCGAGTCATGAACTTTGGTAATTTATTTGACCCATGAAACGGCCTCGGAATAACACCATAATAAGCAGTATAATACTACCATATAAGGGTTGTCTCTCTACCCAATTTCATGGAGAAATAACTTCGGAAAGGTGGTCAATCAAACACCTAAAATTTCGCAAATACTACGACAAAACTGCCTTGTACCTTTTGTTTTTCCATTTCAGACATTTGGTCAAAGAAACAATTCCTCTAAACCTGGTTCATTTGTTTAGACAAAATCTAAAGGACATTCATGGTACATTTGGTAAGTGTTTAGTATCAAAATATTCAGTTAGCAAGTCTTTGCCAAACCTTGCATCAAATCTATCTAAAAATCAGGGTTTTCAAGGACAGAGCAGGTTTCATATTTTGATCACAGATCACTCAAATTAACTCAGAATTTGCCATGGTTTAAGGCGTTGGAAAGCACATTCATAGAGCTATAATTTCACAGAAGAAATCATTTTGAAATTCAGTACACAGCTAGCTCGAATTCAAGCCACAAGTTGCAGCCTCAGCATTTTGTTCTTGTAAAACAGAGAAACAGAACAGCCGACTTAAAATGGTTGGTTTGGCTCACATACATCGAACCAGAATGTGCATTTTATATCGTCGGAAAGGTTGAAATGCCTAGTTTCAAATGCCACTAACGGCACTCGATTTCGACATCGGAGCTCAAAATTATGACCGAAATACGAAAGCTAGTCAGAGCATTACAAAAACAGTTCCAGATTTACTAGCTTTGTGAAATCATTTTATTTGACCAACCAAAACTCAATATTTTCAATGAAACTTTGTACACCATATACTCAACATATAAACATGATATACAAGTCATGAAACCCTCAAAATTTTGCACAAGAGTGGTGCGATTAAAACAGGGCAAAACTGAACATTTTTGAACTATGCATCCCTCGACACCATCAGAAATTTTCCAGCACTTAGTTGGTCATAGAACCAATCTTTTCCTTGGTTAGATCATGGTGTTAAGTACTCATATCCGACATGCAAATACTTGACTAGCTAATCAGATCATCCAAGTCATTGTGGGAATTCATAGAGCCCACTCACCAAGTTTCCATTAAAACTCAAAAGAGCCACCATCGGCTAAGCTGGAAAAAAAAATTGCAGCAGCTATGTTTCAACATTTTTGGTCAATTCATCCAACGGATCAAGTACTTTACAACTGAATATCTTACAAGACTTAAGACACATATATTTCATGCATTTCTAAACATTGTTTGCTAATGAAAAATTCCAGAAACAACTGCAAATTCTGGTTTCACTCCCTTGGCAAGTCACGTAAATTTTCCAGCATTTACTCAGTCATAAACAAAATTTTCCTTCGGTTAAAACCTTGTATTTGGCACTTAAATCTCACATGCACAACTACTGAACTAATTAGCTAGCATTTCCAGTTCAGATTCAGCTCGGTTGTTACCAAAAGTTCATCAATCAACCAGCAAGTTGTTCGGCCACTCTCGGATGAGCTTGCAGGCAAGCCGATTCTGTTTCATCTCTTCTTTTCTAGCTTAATCCGAACTAACTAACTTCATGCAAGACTTAATCACCTAGTTCTTAGTTAGTTAACAACATTTAAAAGCTCAGATTACTCCAAAGAAACAAGATTAAAGCTGCATTTCTGTTTCAGCTTCTCGGCAAAACTATTTTCATCAAAAATCAGATTTTCCTTTTCTTTGATTTCCTCATCTGGACACTCCAACCTCACATGCAAGTCCATATACAGCTTAATCTACCTATAATCTATTGGTTTCAGTCCAGAGATTACCTCTACTGGAAGCTTACTCACGCGGCAGAAGCTGAAGTTGTCTTACTCTCCTCACGGCTAACTCACGCACGCGATGGATGATTGGCTGCTGTCTTGGTTGCCGGTGGTTGCAGGTGTGGTGGTGTTGCGGTTGGAGATGGATTGCAGCTGGTTGAAGTGGAGGTGGAGAGTGCAGCAGCAGCTCACGCACTGTCTCTTCCCTCAAGCTCACGGACAGAACAGAAGACTCGCAGCTCGCACGCTTCCTTTCTTTTCTTTTCTCTCGGTTGCAGGCTGCAACTCTCTCCCTCTCAATCGATGATCGCGAGGTAAGGGTATGAAGTGAAGTGGTTGTGTTTGAGGTAAGCTAATGGAGAGGATTTGCAGATGGAGAAGGGTTGAGTGTTGAGAGAAGAAAGAAATTGCATTCGGCAGGAATGGAAATGTTGTCTTTTATGGTTGGCCGAGAGTGGTTTTGTGGTTGCATGGTAGTTTTCCGAGAGTGTGGAGGCTATTTTAGTCTTTTCACGTCTCTTCCAACTTTTCCACTTAAGTCCTTAATTTTAACCAACTTCTAAAGTTTACCCCAAATGTAGTTTAAACACCTAATGATACACTAATCTCGCAGGAGTTCGATTATCGAAATTTTAACGTCATAAGTATACTTAGTGTTCTTGTAACGATTTTGTCCACAATTTATCAATCTCATCTTATTACTAAGGTTCCTATAACCCTTAACATTATTAACGATGAAAACTAGCTATTGGAATTCAAAGAATTAATTATTAAGTCAATGGAATACTTTACCTTAGAAATATTATTTTAACTTAACAAAATCAAGTAATTGTATTTTGATACGATTATATTATTTATCACATAAGAATTGTTTTTACGTACTTTTTTTTTTTTTTTTTTTAAAAAAACAAGTAGAAATAATGCTAAAATTTATTAAAGAATCCAAATGCAACTGAAATATGCATTGATATTCACATATATTTTTTTTTCGAGGTTCTCACAGATATAACCTGAATACCATCAACCTTGCTCTGATACTAACTGATACGATCTCTGTTGTATAACGAAACTGATGATCAATAAGTTCGGATTGTAATGGTGATATTTAAGCTTGATAGTGGAGAACCTACGACCCAATCTAAATCCTGAGGTGCAACCTTCTTGATATTATCTCAACCCACAACCTAACGAGTCAGTGAACTAAGGTTTGGTAGAAAATTGCCACAAACAAGTGTGATTCATATTTAATAAGCCAAAACGAACACTTAGAACTTTTCTAAGATGTTCAAAGGTAGCTACGAAGAGCCAAGAGACAAACTCTCACACAATTTTCTGGACTAAAACGTTCTAACTTTATTAATGAAATAACATTGCCTTTTTATATGCTACAAAGACACAAATCCAAATCAAAATAGGAAAACCCTACAATCCCAAACTACTTTGAACTACCTAAATGACTAATCCTAAATCAACTAGGAGAAACTAATTTCGGCCTTATTGAACTTAAGCATTACCAACTAAAATACTTAATAAAACAATCAACTAAAGATGTGCATTTGGATTCACTTCAACCTTCACTTGAACTCGAACCATTGGATCGCATGCTCTCATTATTTTCTTTTTGAAAGAACTTTGTGGGATTGTCTTCTAAGCCATGGATAGAGATCTAACTTATTTTTCCCCATTAACAAAGGCAAAAGTGTGACGTGGCTATTTAAGAACCATAGGGTCCACAACTAGAGCCATGGACCAGGTTCATTTTAATTTTTGCCAGTCCGAATAACTAGTGGGAAGGGGTGAACATGTCATTGAAAAATATTTTGCAAGCTGCCTATTGTCAATGGACTCAAGCATTAAAACTAATGGAGTTCAAACTAAAAGCTCATTTCTAGGAATTGTTTCCAAAAAGGCCTTGTCCATTTGGTAACATCAGTTTATGCTAGCATTGTCATTAATCTTTGGAATCTAATGTGGCATTCATTTTAGTCGCAAACAACTTGTTTGATTCATTTAATAAAACAGATGTTATTAGGTGCTAATCTTTGATGTAGATGGAAGAATTATTGGGCAAAATTCTACAATGGTGCAAACATTTTAGTGCTACATGTTGAACCTTTATCTTGAATTGATCTTTTTTTTTACATGCAATGCAACATTGTCCCACCTCGGTGCTCATCAAGACAGAATGTACCCTTCTCCTAATTTATTTAAAGATGCGTTTGGATTGATTGATTTGATTTTGATGAGATATTTAACATCAATGAGTTTGAAATTAGTGGATCTAGAATTCTTAGTTAATCCAAATTCATTGATTGGTTAAGAGTTGTTACATTACATAAGAATTTTATATTTTAGCAAAACATGAGGGGTAAAAATTGAATAATTGCAAAGTTCAAGGATTGAAAATCAATTTTTCATTCTTCCTTTTCTTCTCCTACCTTGAGTTTACATCCCTACCGTTTTAGATCCACCACTTCACTTTCAGCAACTATTTTAGCAAATTAACAGTCAATAACTCCTTTTCCACTCAAACAAATTGTCATATATGTGTAGATTTTTGGAAAAATCATTCAAAACATCCTTCACATTTTGCAAAATGACTTTTTTCATCCTTCATTTTTAAAAGTGTACTTTTACGTTTCTTGCAAATTTAAATTGATCAAATTTAGTCCCTATTTAAGTTTTCGATTAGTTTTTGGTCGGAATCCACCACGTGCCTTGCACATGATCATTTTTTAAGGACAAAATTATCAAATCAAAATTTACATAATCCAATCCATAGTCCCTTATATTTCACAAGATAAATTTTTTTATCCTTCATATTTCACAAAATGAATTGTTTCATCCTTTACATTTCACAAAATGAATTGCTTCATCCCTCACATTTTACAAAATAAAATTTTTCATTCCTCATTGATCATGTGTACGAATAACTTTTTTTAAAACTCATAAATATATGTATTTGATTTTATTTGAATAATATGAATAGCATGTAATATATCTCTATTTTGCCTAAATGTACTGTTCAGGTGAAATTAAATAGATATATATATATATATATAGGGTTTTAAAAAAAATTGTTAGTTTTTTATTCAAGTTCATTTCCTTTTACTCAAAAATTGAAAATAAAGTAGACATTTAATTGCACACATTATCAGGTGTTTATATCGAATTAAATTTGGACAGAAAAATAAATAAAGGAAAAATATGACAAAAGAAGTAAATGATTGACACTTTCAAATTTTAAAATAATCACATGACAAGAAATTCAATTGTTGGTCTTAAAAGTGGCGAGTAAAAACTTTTAAAAAACTGCAATTTGTTATCATGACTATAGATTTCGAATTAGGATTGATTAATTAGATGACCTTATTACAAAACTCAATAAATGAATTATTAGCAAAAAGGAAAAGTTACAAATATTGAATAGATTCACATGGTGAAATTAAATATATATATATGGGTTTAAAACAAAATTGTTAGATTTAAACATATATATATATATATATATATATGTATATCTATTGAATAGCATGTGTATAGCTACAATTAGTTTGTTTAGGTGAAATTAAATAGAGATATATTACGTGCTATTTGTATTGTTCAGGTGAAATTAAATAGATATATGCATAGATTTAAAAAAAACTATTCGTACACATGTTCAATGAGGGATGAAAAAATTCATTTTATGAAATGTGAGGGATGAAAAAATTCATTTTGTGAAATGTGAGGGACGAAACAATTCATTTTGTGAAATGTAAGGGATTTAGATCGGATTGTGTAAATTTTGATTTAACAATTTGGCCCTTAAAAAATGATCACATGCAAGCCACATGATGAATTCCGGCAAAAAACTAGTGAAAAACTTAAGCAGGGACCAAATTTGATCAGTGTGAATTTGTAAGGAATGTAATATTACACTTTTAAAAATGAATGATGAAAAAAATCATTTTACAAAATGTGAGGGTCTTTTTAAACGATTTTCCCAAGATTTTTTAACTAAAGCAAGTTTCTCAACAAACTATTGTGATATCATATTTTTTTGGAAAAATGGCCAATTTAGTCCCTAAACTTTTTTTTCTATCGATTTAGTCCCTATATATTATTTGTAGCCAATTTAATCCTTAAACTTATATTTCGGTTCCAATCAAGGAACTTAGCGGCGGTGCCACCGCATAATGTCAATCAAGCTCCTAATCGAGAAACCCCGAGGGGGTATTTTAGGGACTTCGTTATTGGAGCCGTGACTAATCAATACTGGAACCGTGAGAAGTAATTTTTTGTTTTCTTTTTTCCAATCCAAATTCGCACCGAATATGTATGTATGGTGTACAACAAAAATGACAACCCCTATTCAATCCCACCGCACCTAGCAGCTCTATGAATTCCTCTTATCCACGGACAAACTCACTTTCGCCATGAACAATCGGCACCCTTTTCCCGAGCCACTGCCAGTAGCTTTGCCTCCTTCCGCGATCAGCAATCAATCGGCAATCCACGTCTTCAAGAAAACCACTAGATTCTTCATTTCACATCCCTTCACCTTTATCTTCTTGGTCTCCCTCGTTTTCGCCTTCCGTTTCAACTCAAGAAGGGGGCGCACTTTGAGGACTCGTAAAAATTATTATTTTTCGACTCCTATTTTTGCTCATTTAATTATTTATTCAAAAATTTGCTTCGATTATTATTTTCTAGCCTTATTAGACTTAAATACATGGAGTTATGACTTCATTATATTTTTAAGGTGACTCGTTTCAAAAAATTAATTTTTTTGGAAGCTCGATTAATGTAAATAGTGAAAACATGTCTGAAAACTTTAGCCAATTGGGAATACAATAAGTTTGAAAACTTGGAGACATGCACAATTGTCCTAAAATAGGTAATTTTAGGTTTAAGTACTCAAGTGATAGTTAGTGGTACGATCGTTACAAGAATTTCTCGAAGGTTTTACTTTATCGCGCCTAAATTGGAAATACGCGTTTTCACGCGCGCAGTTTAATTGAGGGACTTTAGACCATTATTTTGGGACAATTAAGAGTAAATAATATTTGTATGAATATAAGTGCATTAGAGGTTTAGTGCACTAGTGAAACAAATGCGAGAGAAATCGAGCCCAAACGCGCCCTACGCGCACTATTGAGAGTTGACTTTGGAGTGATTTTGCACCACACATTGTATCTTCTTTAGGAAGCTAAAAATTGGACCAAACACACTCTCTCCTTGTCTCTCTCTTGGCCGAACTACCAGCTGCAAAACACAACACAAAAGTTGCCATTTTTCATCTTCAATTCTTGCACCAAACCTTAATAGATTCACACCAAAATTGAAGACCACCTAGCTTGTCACTTGGAGAGTTCATCTAGCTATCAAAAGGAGGAGTTTTCCACGGTTTTCTTGGAGCTTCTAAGGACCGAAAATTCTGCCTAGTTCATCAACCAAAGTAGGTAATGATCCAACACTCTAATCTTGATTTATGGAGGTTGTTCAACACCTTTAAGCTCTTGTATTCATATGGGTGGTTGTTATTGTTGGAAAATTTTGAATGTGAGCTCTATGAACTCCCACTCTTGGATGATGGCTGATGTGATGATTGATGATGGGTTTAATGTTGGTTTAGTGCTCAAAATGGTAGATTAATGGTGCATTAGTAGTATGAACTTCAAGAAATGCATGGGGTGAAAAGTTTCGATTCTGCCCCTGCTTTGAACGTACCTATTTCTGCAGAATTTTGGGGTTGTAATGACTTATATATGATGTTTATATGTTTTATAGATGGTGTATAAAATTTCATTGAAAAATATTGAGGTTTGGTGGGTCAAATGAATCGATTTCACAAAGCTAGTACTGTTCCCGTAATGCTCTGACCAGCTTTCATATTTTGGCCATAACTCTGTACTCCGACGTCGAAATCGAGTGCTGTTAGTGGCATTTGAAACTAGATATTCCACCTTTCCGACGGTATAAAATGCACATTCTGATTCCATGTATATGAGCCGAACCAACCATTTAAAGTCGGCTTCTCTGTTTCTCTATTTTCCTGGAATGAAATGCTGAGGCTGCAACTTGTGACTCGAATTCGAGCTAGTTGTGTGCCGAATTTCAAAATAATTTCTTCTGTGAAATTATAGCTCTATGAATGTGTTTTCCAACGCCATAAACTATACCCAATTCCGAGTTAATTTGAATGATTTGTGATCAAAAATACGGAACCTGTCCTGCTTTTGAAAATCCTAACTTTTGGACAGATTTGATGCAAGGCACGGTGTAGACTTGCTAACTAAATATTTTGGTGCTAAACACTTACGAAATGTACCATGAATGTTCCTTAGACTTTGCCTACACTAATGAGCCATGTTTGAGGAATTTTTCCTTGACCAAATGTTTGGAATGGAAAACAAAAGGCTCAAGGCAGTTTTGTCTTAGGATTTTCGAAACTTTGGTTGTTTGGTTGACTACCTTCCCGAAGGTATTTTCCATCAAATTTGATAGAGGGATACTCTTTATATAGGAGTATTATACTGCCAAATTTTGTACCAATCCAAGTCCATTTCGATACCTAACTAAAGTCCCAAGGTTGGAAGCTCAAATCTAGAAATTTGTTCACCAGTTTTGGATTTTTCCCTAACTTTGAGCTATCGTATCTCGGTGCTCGAAACTCCAATTCTTGATCCGCTTTTTCTATTGTAAACCTTACTTACAACTCTAATTGAGTTACAAATTTCAGAGACTAGATTGCAACGTGTGAATTTTGCTGTATTTCCAAAGTTAGCGAAAAACCAACCCCAACACAACCTTAAGTACTTTGAAACAGTAAATTTGAGCCCATTTTTGAATATTTTCCATTTAGAATCATGGAAAGTGTCTTCTAAGAACTTTTAGTACTTTCAAAGAGGTTTCCAACGGTACCAAGTTTTCCAATTTTTGACGTGTAGAATGTGAGATACAATTTTTCAAAATATCGTATCAAAACTGAAAATTTTCCGAATTCCAAAGGAAGGGAGTTTTCAAGCACTTCTTATTCCTTCGATATTACTTGAACGTTTTATACTTGATCTCCCAAAATGAAAACTCGATCGCTCTTGTACTTTAAGAAACTCTAGTTGAATCTCGATTTACGAGTAATTGAGATTTGTTTTCGTAAAATTTTCTTAAATTGTACTAACATACAATCTTCCTTGATAATTGGGGCACGTGAATGATAATACATTATTATTTGTTCAGGCGCACACGAAGGCCTTCAAGAGGATCCTACAGTGAATACTTGAACTTCCAGAAAATATTTCTTCTTGATTTGCTTGGTGAGTGTCAAGTGTATAACTACTTGAACTCTATGGACTTGATTCATACTTGGCTTACCTGATTACATGCTTAGCCTACTTGGTTTTGAAAAATGGAGTCGAGTGTATACTTTATCGCACTCGTTCTCATTTGAAACAAATGACTTATGCTTAACATGATTTGCCTGATTTACATGACCTGAAATACATGCTTAAACCTGTCAAATGCTTGAATACATGACATGGTATGCTATGGCTGCATACGTCGTTGGAGTGAATCTCCTTGACACTTACATGATACATGGGGGACGCCCAAACTCATAGGCCGACCTTGGAACTCGAGCCGCCATGGGTTTGGTCAAGAATCTCGGTGAGTCATGAGATTCACATGATAAGCTTGATCTATTGAGAGATCTTGCTTGGCATACTTGTGGAGTATCGCCTTATAATGTCGTGCGGGCCCGAAGCGGTGTAGAGTGGACGGATGAGAAGTAAGTAGTGATCTATGGTTTGGAAATATCAACCCGATTGACAGAGAGTCATCGCGGGAAGATATATGAATGAACTGGCAAAGCAAGTGGAACTTAGCTCCTGAGAGCTACCATATCCTTGAATTGTTTCTATTTACATTTTGTTGGCATTATTAATTACTTGCAAGTTATCACTTGAACTGTTACTTGGGTTTGTTACCTTAACTATGTGCCTGCATGTGTGTTCTTGGCCTCACGAGCGTTTTGCTCACCCTATAGATTTGTTTTCCTTAACAAGTTTGAACTCGGAGGTGTACTGGAGAAACCCTCCTGATGTGCTTTTGTTTAGGATTTCTATTATATTTTGGCTATGCCCTTGGTTTTGGATTGTACTTTTGGAATTGAAATGTAACTTTTGGGGCGTGACGTATATTTGGAATTCATAATATACTTTGAACACTCGACGTGCGGGTTGGATAATGGATGACTATTGTTAAACTTGAATGCTTCCACATTTACTGTACTTAAGTTATTTACTTGTGTTATGTAGTTCGATAATAAGTTTGAATAGAATTGCTTGAGTCCTGGCGAGAGTTAGGCAGGCGTCCCGCGGATATCCTTTGGTTCGCCTTAGGCAGAAGTGGGGGCGTCACACGCACTACCTCATCTCTTCCTTCGATGCCGACCCTTCTCTCAAGTCCTTCATCTCCTGTCTCGACCTATCTGGCAACTAGCAATACCACCACCACCTTCACCCTCTCCATATCCGCCGTTGCCGTCGCGCCTTTCTTCATCTCTCCAGCATTGAAACCCTTGACGAAGACTTCTTCTCGGGTGATGCCGATTACGCCTGCTCTGTCTTCAACCCCACCACTAAATTCCAATCCAAGGGGACCTTTGTGATTCTCTCCAATTTCAACTACAATCTGAGGTTTTCACCCAACCCCATTGTGGACAATGGCGTCTTTTTCGCTCAAACTATTCCATTGACAAAGACCACAGCTGCCGCATGGAGAGAGGAGGCATTGGTGGCGGTGGTGATGGTGAGGCAGTAGTTGGGGGCTAGGGTTTCGATCTTGGTGTCGAAAGCCAAGTTGCGGAGAAAGCAAAGAGTGTAGAGGTCGGGAACGGAGTACTGGTGGAGGAGGAAAGGAAGGGAGCAAGAAGGACAGGTGAGGAGGGAGGAGTCGGAGGGGGCGACGATGGTGATGGGGATGGAGGAGAGGTTGGCGGCGGGGACGGCGGTGGAGAGTAGTTGGAAGCCGAGGTAGTGGAGGATAGAGGTGGTAGTTGATGAAGAAGAGTATGAGAAGGCGAGAGTTGGAAAGGAAGAGGAAGGGGGAGGGGCAGTGGAGAAGGGGGAGGAGGAGGGGGCAGCGGAGATGAAGAGGGAGAGGAGGATTTGGAGTTGGAGTTGCAGAGAGGCGGTGGGCATTGGCATTGGCATTGTTGTGGATGAATGGGATTGAATTGTTGGATGATGCTTCTGGAGATTTTGCTTCGTTGTATTTTTATCAGTTAGTATTATTATGTAGCAGAGAAGGAAAGGCTGATTCCACTTTGCATATGTGCATGCAGATGGTGGAATTGGTTGTGTTATTTATTTTTGGGTTGTCATTGTTGACTGAGGAAGAGTGGGAGAGAGGTAGTTCCAAAGTCCCTAAAATACCCCTTTGGGGCTTCTCGATTAGGAGCTTGATTGACATTATGTGGTGGCGCCGCCGTGAAGTTCCTTGATTGGAAGCGAAATATAAGTTTAAGAATTAAATTGGCTACAAATAATATATAAAGATTAAATCGATGAAAAAAAAGTTTAAGGACTAAATTGGCCATTTTCCCTATTTTTTTCTATAACTTTGACTAGCGGAGTAGCCTATAATTATAGGGTTTGTTTGGATAGTGAACTTATACCAAATAATATTTCGCTTCCATCATAAACACATTTTCCAACCCACCTTTCTATATTTTTAACCACATTTTTATCTCACATACATCACATCATAAAAAGTGCTACAATAATTATTTCAAATAATACCCTATCCAATCAAACCTGACGATTGGTGGCAATTGGCAATTGCAGTCAACTCTTCAGTTTGCACACATAAAAGGATGGATTCTTCAATGTAGAGGCAATATAACTCAAGGAAATTTAAAATGACACGGTCTTTGGGTGAATTTGAGATCCACTCATTTAAACTATAAAATTTGTAGGATTTCAACTCCAAATTCTTCTCAAATTATCCAAACAGTCAAAGGGATTTGGGTGAAGGATATGAAATCAAATTCACTTAAATTGTTGAACCCAAACCCAAACACAACCTAGAGGATCATTCAAAGGCATCACCGTTGTGTTTGCTTGCAGGAAATAGTTTGGGCTTGGGCTGCTATGTGTTTTTACCACTGTCTGTTTTAGGCAACAAGTTCTCCTTACAAGCTTGCAATCACCGCTAAACTTATGTAATTCTTAACTCCACATTATTAATAACATCTTTCTTTTTTTTCAAAAAATAAAAAATATCATAGTCTGAATTGATTTTTCCATAGACAGAAGAAACACACGCACATTTAATTTAATACGAACGCAGAGGTAACACCGAACACACCGGCCCAAACGAGCAATCTAAGGTGGGACCCACGAGAAACATTCATCCAGTCAATTGGTGACAGAAGGATGCCCCCATGGACTTTAAACCCAGGATAAAGACCCCACGATCTTTCGATGTGGGATAGAAACTCTCCCATCCCCCCCCCCCCACGCGAGCCTCACCAGTAATGGTTTGTTTTTTTCCATAGACAGAAGAAACAAACACACATTTAATTTAACACGAACGCAAAAGTAACACCGAACACACCGGTCCAAATGAACAATTTAAGGTGAGACCCACGAGAAACATCCATCCAGCCAATTTGTGACAGAAGGATGCCCATGGACCACAGCTTGAATTGATGTTCACATGAAAACATGCACTCAATTAAGTATTTATTTCGTAAAGCTCATAACACAACTAATTCTCGTTGTTGACTATTAACCTTTCCCAAATCATTTTTGGGAAAAGCCTCCCAATATAGACCTAATAATCACCCCAAGGACACCCAAAAAAAAAAAAAAAAAAAAAACCAAAATTAGGCCCATCATAAAGGTAAAAGGTAAGAGAGTACAAAAATAAAGAAAAGAAATACACAGAAGGAAATGATGAATCACCCACGTCAGCTCTCCAGCTTGGCACCGCGTTTTCTTCTCTCTCCTTCACGGCGTTGGCGTTTACCCGTCTTTTCTCGTCTTCTTCCTTTCCTTCCTTCCTAGTCTTCTCCTCACTCTTACCATTTTCCCTCAAATTTCACAGAAAAAATATCTACTACTTACTTTAGTCAACTCCTTCTGATAATCAAAATAATTCCGCTAATTGTAGCTAATTCATGGATCAAACCCACTGTTACAATGCATCGTTTACCAAATATCTTCATTACTCGTAAAAAATCCGGCAGCCGGATGGGGAGTCGGGATAGCCCAGCCGCCAAGCCGAAGCCGAGGTTGGAGCGGCGAAACGCGTTGAAGAATATAGACTATGAGCTGCCTTCAACTTCTTCGGAGGAAAATTCGTCGGTCTCTTCGGCGTCTTCATCATCGGCGGCGGTGGCGACGGCGACGGCGGCAAGAACTCGATCGCTTGATCTGATTCATCCTTTGTCGGAGAAGACCAGCTTCAGAATTGAAGGGAACGGGGAGGGTGAGTATGAGGTTATTTTCAGAAGTTTGGGCCTTTCTGGACCAGAAGATTTTGCTATTCCTACTGATGCTTGGGAGGCGATGAAGGTTCGGTCATCTTCCGATGTTCTTCCCCGTTTTTCACGGCTTAATTATAATAGTGTTAGTAGTCCTGGAGCTGGAGATACTGATGGTGAAGTTTGTGCTGCTTCGCCTAGGGTTAGTGATGTAATTAGTCCTAGAAATGAGGGGATTGATTTTGGATGTTTGAGTAGTTCTGTTGCTAGCTCTGGAGTTAGTTTAACTAATCCACAAATCCTTGGTATTGATTTCGGATGTTCAAATAGTTCTTCTGCGATTAGTTGCGGTGATCAAATTGTCGAGAAGATTGATTGTAGATTGCCGGGTAATGTGCCTATTGATGTCAATGGAGGAAGTGTTGGTGCAGCGCCTGATGTTGTGTGTGAATTATTGTATAGGTTAGGAGATAGTGTTAGAATAACTGATGCAATATCTAGCAGAATAGATGAGCAGGTTAAATTAAATCATGCTAGGGATGGTGATGGGAATCTCAATGGGAATGAGGGTGTTGAGATAATTGGTCGTGGTGGAGGTGGTGGTGGCATCAAAGGTGTGAGGCCACCAGCTTTGGCACCACCACCTGCTATGTCATTACCTGTTATTGATAATGGGTGCTCAACTTGGGATATCCTGAGGTCCTTTGCCCCAGAGGATGATAGGGTTCCATTTAGGTTTGAGGTTAGTGATGCTGTTACTTCTGATGATGAGGGTGGAAAGGGCTATCTGGAGGAGGAAGAAGAGGAGGTTCGTGATGTGGTGGTGAGGAGGACGATAACTGGAGAGAATGGCATGCTATCAGGATCATGTTCATTTACCACAACTTCGATTGACGATGATTCATCTAGCACTACTACAGAGCCTATGTCAAATATTTCGCCCAATGGGAGATTTAGACGCATTATCACGTATTGGGAGAAAGGTGATCTCTTGGGACGTGGATCGTTTGGGTCGGTCTATGAAGGGATTGCAGAGTACGTCCAAATTATTTGTATTTGACTTACTTTTTCCTGCTTTATTATGTATTATGCTTGTTTCTTCTTTTTGCTTGTAGGATTTTGACATGCTTTTGCCCCCCTAGTCTATAGTCCTCCATCAACATGCATGTCATTTGTTTGATCCTGGAAGTTGACATTGAATTGATGATCACTTAAAATATAGAATTAAGGAGTTGAGTTGGAGATTATGAGGAAAAAGATGCTTTAGAAGTTGGAAAAGTTACTGGTTTTCATTTTGATACCAAATGCAAACTGTTATCTGTTTTGGTAACCCAGACTTCTAAGATGCTTATTCCCCCAGCTTTTTGCAATGCCAATTATCTTAATTCTTTGACAATTATTAGCTTTATTCTATGGCTAATTGGCCCATATAGGGTTGACCGGTTGTGATGTATGAGCCCATTGAATGGAACACTTCTTACTATGCTTTCCTATAGGGAAGAAATGTGTACTCTGGCTCTTAATGTTCAAAACTTCATTTGTTGGAAATTTATAGTGCTTTTGCACGACTGGTCATTTTGACCTTTTTTATTAACTGGTTCATTTTTTTGAAAAATAAATTCAAAGGCAATTTCTGCATTTATTTTGACAACTGAACATTTTGAGATGGGTTAGGAATTTATTACTTCGGGGTAGGGGGTTTCTTTGCTAACTGTTTCTTAGCTGAAATACTTCTGCTTAGTATTTTAGGTTTATGTTCTCTAAAGGATAGATTACTTCCTCCGTTTCAAGTTTTATTGCACGGTCAACTTGGGCACAGTTCAAGAAATGTAGAATTTGTCCAAAACAAAATCATCTACAAAAGCATCTATTTCTGCTATTGCCTCTAGATTAAGCTTTAACTCTTGTTAGTTTTAAAGTTCTGAAAGCAGCACAACTACCAAAGGAAAAAGATGGTCCGTGACATTGTTTATTGAAAAACATAACTGCAATGTTTTCTGACCAAACTGTGCAAATGATCGTTAAACTATTCAAAGTTCCATGATTTGATAGGTCAACTTTTGCTTTTGCTAAAATGGTCATTCAATTAAGTCTGGCATATTTTTCTGAACAAAAAATGTAAGTTCTAGAGCAGGTGGTGAGCAATGTCACCATACCGTTAACTTTGACCTCTTCTGGTTAAACTTTTGTTTGAGTAAAAAATGTCACTCAACTCTTAAAAGGTAACCATTTGGTCATCCCGTCTAATGCATGTAGAAAGGATGTCACGTGAATTGCATGCACATATAGTTCCTTATCACATCTAGACGGACAATCTCATTTACTTATTCAGAAATCCACTTCTCAATCGCAGGAATTGATTGAAACCTGATTATGAATTTACAATCCCATTACACTCAATCTAACAAGGTTTCCCCAAAAATCCGGTCTTTTTGTTTTCTTAATAAACCCCGAAATAGAAATCAATTTTTCACCAGGGTATCAAGATGATGCAGCAAGCAGAAGATGATAGGCTGCTGGGCTTCCTCACCAAAGCCCAGGGAGAATAATTGGCTCTTAAGTGCTGGGAGGAAGTAATTGTTGAACAAAACTGCCTTGTCAAATAGCTAATATTGTTCTTGGTGGTGGTTTTAGGTTTTGGGAATTGAGGGATTTGAGTTGACCGGGGAGGTGGGAAAGAGTGATTTCATCATCCTTGTTGAAATGAGTACCAGGAGGAGTAGGGAGAGAGATAGGGAGTAGGATCTCTGGTAGTGAAGGTTGTAGTATTAAAGGCTTTGTTATATTACTTAGACGGGTGTAGGGACTTGTTATATAATTTAGTTAGTGTGAGTGGGGGGAAAGAGTGATGTCATCATCTTCGTTGAAATGAGTACCATGAGGGGCAGGGAGAGAGATAGGGAGTAGGAACCCTGCTAGTGAAGGTGGTAGCAGTGGAGGCTTTGTTTTATTAATTAGACAGGTGTAGCAGCTTGTTATAATTTAGTTGGAGTCTCTATTTCTCTGATTTAGCTATTTTGATCCCCAAAACATTTTTTCTTTTCAAAATTTCCCTGAAAGATTTTCTAGACATTTTTGCCCCTAAAAAACTTTCGTGAATGTAACGTCCGTGACTCTTCCCCAACCTTAACTCCTGAATTGCATGGAGTTGAGTTGAGTATAGTTGAGTGACATTTTAAGAGTTGAGTGATGCTTTTACGAGTTGAGTGACATTTTTAGCTATAAATAAATTGTTTAAGTGACTGAAGGAAGTCAAAGTTAATGGTTTGGTGACAATGTATTCCATTTGCTCTAAGTTTTATTACTTAAAGAACGTACACTTTTATTAAATGAGTAACAAAAAATTGTATGTGCTTATTAGTTGACTGACCATTTTGGCTCAGGAAAAAGTTTTGAAACCAAAACAGAGAATTTGTGCGGTTTAACACAATTATCATTTTGGCTCAAATCTGATGGCCTTCATGCTGCTTCGTCATAAGTACAAGTTAACACAGAATTTGTGTGGTTTATCACAATTATCATTGTTTTATCTCCACAACATGCTGAACTTTGAAAACAAAATGAGAAGGTAAGAAGTGGGAAGGTAGAGCTTAGTGGGATCAGAAGTATGTAGTAAATGTTAAAGTGTGAAAACTTTTTTAAAGTATAAAATTCACTGTATCGTCTTTAATATGGAATTATGTTAATCTTTGAAGACCTTTTTTGGCTGCATAAGTTTAGTGAAACTCTAACTTCAACTGTATAATAGCTGCTTCTGTATTTCGCTTACTAGTGGAAGGAGTATTGAAGTCCTGTAAAAGAATTGCTTCTTAATTTTCCAAAGAATCTCTGCCAGATGTTTGGATTCCTCCATTCTTGTGTTTTGTAGCATGTTTGTAAAGATGCATGTTCGTTAAAATTTTGTTAGCTTTCTCTGGTGTGATATCTGGGAAGATAATCTCCGTACGGGTATGAACATATGCATGGATATGTTCGTAAATGTAATTTATACATTCATGCATATGGTCAGATAAATTGTTAATAACTTGGTGGCCCTAAATAATGTTTAGTGGATGCAAAAGTTATAACCTTAAAAGTTACAACCTTTGGTGAAGTGATATTGGTGGGTAAAGTAGGTGTTGCTGGAATCGCTTTGCAAAACTCTAAAAGAAAAATGTGGCGTTTCATGAATATTAACAGTAAGCTTAATTTTTGTCGATATTTTAGCACCATTTAAAATGTCAATATTGGATAGACACTCAAAATCCAAATGAATAAGGGCTATGTCTGAGGCTTTAGGTTGAAAATAGAAAAGCCAAGTGAAAAGTTTAATAAAAGAGAGGGAAGAAAGGCTTTAAAGTGGGAGAATTCTGTTTCCCATGTTTGGTATTTTTGGACAGAAAGTGGAAGGATCTCAATCCCTTCTCTGGAAGGTCAGGCAGAAAAGGTAAAATAGAAACTTATGTGCTTTTTGCATGTTACACTATCTGGCCTGTTAAACTAATAGTTCTTGCAGTGGAAAATTCAGTTTTGTTAGAAATTATTTATACTGTCAAAGAGTAAAGGAAGAAAAATACTTGGTGCTACAACAAGGAACCTGGCATTTTTCACGACTTCGCTTAGTTCCTGATTCTGGACTTGTGGCTCTCTTCCTGTAGCCCAACATCCTTTAGGCTAGTACTACTCCCACTGAGGCTAGGTAATTTGCCTCATGCCCTTCTCAAAGTTTCTTACAGTGTGTGGGAATTAAGAGTGAATTCTATAGATAGACCCTTACTTCTCTTATCCTTCTATTATGATGAAGATTCATGAACAAGAGTCTCTTCTTTATTTTCCTTTTCTTTACCACGGATCCCTACTTTTCTGTCCCTTTCTTTCAATGCAAAATAAACCTATGTGTTGGACTTATAAAGTGTAAGCACTCTCTCTCTCTCTCTATGTCTCTCTTTTTTTTAAGAGTTATATGTTTTGTGATGTTTGTCTTGGTTCTGCTATTGCTTTAACCTGGTACCATGTTATACATATTGTTTTTTGTGCGCCCTTGGATGTGCTGTTGCATAGTTTGCCACCTTAAACATCAGGAGTCTGTAGTTGCAGAAATTTAGCTAAATTCAATATTGAGAGGACTTATCTTGTTTAAAGCCTCATTGCATAATGGTTTAATATGGTGTACTACGTCTTTTTTAGTCTCTACCTCTTTTGCTGCTGTCAGAGTCTAGACATGCTCTTGGTGGTTGTGATTGATACGGAAATGAGTAGCATAACAGAAACTTGTGTGCTATTTGAGTAGCCTATGTGGTGCTAAACCTTTCTAAGATGTACTTTTGTTGCAGTGATGGGTTCTTTTTTGCTGTAAAAGAGGTTTCTCTGCTTGATCAAGGAGAAGAGGGAAGACAAAGCATTTACCAGCTTGAACAGGTCAGTCAGGCTTAGGTGTTTCCTCATGTAAGTAAATGCGTGGACCGTGGAGTAACTGAATTAAATCCAATTCATTCACTTCCGTTCTTATATTGCAGGAAATTGCTCTTCTGAGCCAGTTTGAACACGAAAATATAGTTCAGTACTATGGTACCGATAAGGTAAGGTTTATTTGCTTTCTGAGAACTTTGTTTCTCTTCGTCACTCTGTATTTTTGTTGATCCTCTATTCAGCCCTGAGCATGATGATCCCCCCTGAGATAAGTGTATGTATGTTAAGTACATTTGGTTATGATTGGGTTATACCAAAAAAGAGTTTTAGATGCAATATTTTGTTGGAGAAGGCAAGGTATGCAAGAATGGAAAAAGCATGGACTAGTTGCATTTGCTGTGTTTTCGGCGTAAAATGGAATGAGATGAATAGAGGAGCTTTTCAGGGATCAGAGAAACCTTGATGGTTACAAACCATTGGATTTTATTGGACATGTACTTTTGGAGCGGTAGACTGTTCCTCATTGGGCAGACTCTTGGATGAACTCATTCTCTGAACTTCCAATGCAAATGTATACATCGTGTAAATGGGGATTGAATTCTCCTGCTTATAAGAAGTCTTGTACCTCTAGAAATCTTACACTTGTAGATGGATTTTACTGAATGGCATACCAATTTGTGAAGCCAGGAAATGGTTAATTAGAATTGCGAAGCTTCTACTGGATTTCTTTTTTTTGCTCCGGAAGTTTTGTATGCAGCATGATTATTTATATGCTAGTTGATGTTTTTGCAGGATGACTCCAAACTCTACATTTTTCTTGAGCTGGTAACTAAGGGCTCCCTTTTAAGTTTGTATCAGAAGTATAACCTTAGGGATTCCCAGGTCTCAGCATACACAAGACAAATTCTACATGGTCTGAAGTATCTTCACGATAGAAATGTGGTTCACAGGTGATAAAGCTCAAACACCATCTCTCAATTTTGAGTTTATTATGTTTGGTTATTGTCTTGATATTTGTTCCCTCAAATATGGGTTTTGCAAGACGTTTTGATGCTAATTTCTATAGCAAATTTTCAACTAAAAGTTGTCTTTGATTTGCTTTTAGGGGATCACAGGGTGGAAAGAGTATTAATGTTGTCCATCCATATCCCTTCTCCTTCTTCGTCTTCAGCTTTTCCTTCTCCTCCTCCTTTTTCTTTTCAATCATGAAGTTTCATTTGTTCTTATGCTGTTAGAGTGGTACTTGGCTGGCAGTTTTATTGCGTTCATGTCAGTTTGATTCTTTAGCTGATGTCTCATATCTCAATACTGTCTTCCAGGGACATCAAGTGCGCAAATATATTAGTGGATGCTAATGGGTCTGTAAAACTTGCTGATTTTGGACTTGCAAAGGTTGTAATCTTGTGTATAATTTCTTCTGGCACTTGCAAATTTTATCCATAATTGCTTTCTAAATGGTTTAGTCTTATTTTTAATCCTATTGTTGCTATGCATATGTTATGCAGGCCACTAAGCTGAATGATGTCAAATCTTGCAAGGGAACTGCATTCTGGATGGCTCCTGAGGTAAGGCTCTTTTTTACCAATTCTCTTGTAGTTTGATGATTCTTTACTTGACATTGATATAATGTCCCCATTTGTCTTTATATACATAATGCTATCTGGATATGCAATTTGCTGATTTGTGAGTTTGTTAATGAAGATACTGCCCTTCTTTTGAAGTCAAAGAGTTCTGTATAGGTTTGTTAATGAGTTTGTTTGAAGTTCTAATTCCATATCGACCTTAGTTTATGGGGCTTGTATGTTTTTCATTAAAATCTTGGTTAAGGAATTTATGTAGTGATGGCCTATTTTCAGGTCATGATGTAAAGTAATTCATCATTTAGGTTAGACCTAAGTGAATGCAATTAGGTTGCTCATCCATTGAAGGTCGAACTGGACAAACTGGGAGTATTTGGAACTGAATAAAATGTAAAAAGATGAGCTGTTTCACAAAAGTTGCACAATATGGGATGCAATTGAGGCACATCTGTCAAGTTATTGACATCTCTACTGATATCGGCTGCCCATAATTACTACTCAATAGGTAATTAGAAGATTCAAAAGGGGGGCTAGCTAAAGACTTGATGGTCAAGAAGGATGAATTTGCTATTGGTTGCATTAAAATGAATTAAGGCTGTCAATGTGGCAATCTTGTTGGAGTTTTATTGGTGTACACCTTGGGCCAGTGGCTTGGTTCCGTTATTTACATTGGGGTAACGTCTTGTAGTTATTCCCACCTTTGATGAAATATTATTATGTTTTTCCCGTTTGATGAAATATTATTCCCACCAAATTATTGGGCACAATCACTTTGGCTAAATGGGGTTATGAGTGAAACTAAAGTGGGTCTGTCGGGATTGCAAAGATAAATCAGTGTGGAGTTTGAAACATAAAATCTGTATATTTATCACAAATGTAGTATTCAAGTAATTTGGAGACTACTGCAGCTGGGTAACTTTTGGACTTCGATTAACTCTGAAATCATTGTGAAAGGGAGAGAAACATGAAGAAGATATGAAGAGAGGAGAGAACATGCCTTTGTCCTCTGCAGGGGAACATGGAAATGGAAGGGAATTTTGTTACTTTGAAGGTGTGTTAGTTTAGTTGTTGTAACTTTGATGGTGCGTGGGTTCAGAATGTTCTGTTCTTGAGGGATCTATCATTTTAGAGAGAGAACTTCATTGGGCTTTCAGGTGTGTTGGTTCTGTTCTGTTATTCAGTGTCCAGCAAGCATCTATCAGATGGAAGGAGAAAATTTGGGGGGGGGGGAGAGAGAGAGAGAGTAGGGTGGGAAAGAAAGAAAAATGGAGGGAAAATTGTAACTTTCAGATGCTTGGTTACTGTTCTATTCTCGAGGGATTTGCCATTTTCTGTTCAGGAAATGTATTAGGATATTCCAGTTCCTTTTGATTTTGAAATGTTTCTCTTGGAAACAAATGTTTAGCCCCTTTGGTCATAGATAACAAACTACTTTTGGATTTCACATTCATTTCATGTATACACTTTATCTCTCTCTCTCTCTCTCAGAATTCTTGGTCGTGTGCAATCAGTAGCATTTTGGAATGTCATTTTTCTAATTTTGATATGCCATCTTTTTCTGATTATCAACCCTTTTGACTGTAGGTTGTTAATAGGAAGACCCAGGGGTATGGTCTTGCAGCAGACATATGGAGCCTTGGTTGCACAGTCTTAGAGATGTTGACACGCAAGTATCCATACTCGCGTTGGGAACCTGTACGTATCATGTTTTTGTTGTGCTCGCGTGTTAAACAGTATTTGCTGTGTTGTGATTCTTATTTTAATTAAACCAGTAATTAATGAAAGAGTTAATTACATTTATCTCCTCTGTGGTTTGGCTAAATTATAGTTAAACCCCTTGATGGCAAAACTTCTATCAAATGTCCCTCTAACGTCAATTGCTGTTAAAAATATTGCTTGCGTCAGCACAGTATAAATCTGAAAGCCCCAAAATACCCTTTTATAAATTGTGTTGGTTACATTTACTTCCCTTGAGCTTTGTCCGAATTACAGTTACCTTGCTTGACTTTTATCCAAATTACATTTACGTCCCTTAAAGTTTGTCCAAATGACAAAATGAACCCTACAGTTTGTGCAAAATAGTCTAATACTTTAAAAAGCCAAACATTTATTAAATAAGCATGGTTAATAAAAAAGTTAAATAAAATTCTGAAAGTACCCATTAATTACTGATCCATTTTTATGCCTATTCTTTTTATGGCAAAATTAATAGTAGCGTTTCGGTCACTGGTGCAGTTTATTTGGCCATCTATTGTTAGTTGATATTACAAACCCTCTCCCATGTTAATGTACAAAAAATAAAATTCCATTTTCTAAAACATAAAATACACTGTTAATTTTAACTCCATCTCTATGCATTAAACTTTAATTTTTATTGACAGAGATGTCCATTTAGGAATTAGAAGCTCAAGACTGGGACAAAAGTTTAATATGGTATTATGGATAAAAGATAAAATTGTTTCGTTAGGGTTCGTTTTGTAATTTGGCCAAACCACAAGGGAGGTAATTGTAATTAACTCTTAATGAAACGGTTGGTGAAAGTTGGTTAACTTAAGCTGCTAAGCACCTGTCTGGCTTTCCATACTGATGTGATTCTTGTAAAGCAGCTTCTGAAAATATACTCATGCATTGGGTTGGTTATTTGCATCACATTGGTGCTAAATTTGGAAGCACTGAGTGGTTGTTGAAGTTTTGTTTTGCTAGTTTTGAATTAGCTGATTTGCAATTTAATTAGAAATCTAGATCTATTTAGTGTGCATTTGGATGAGCTGCAGATGTTTGGTTGGTTGAGGAATCAAGTATGTGTATTGACAAAAGTTTTTTCCACCTTAGCTTTATGATTTCAGTAAAATAACGTGTTTACAGGCAAATTGCTTTTCATATGATTCATTCTTAGTCCTCTGCTTGTGTGGAATAGTTGGTAATGATCTGATGCCAAATAAGTAGATTCTATGGGAAAAGTATGCATTTTATCATCTCAATAAAAGAAAGGAAAAGCTACTGAAAAGGTTCTTCCTCTGTAAAAATGGTCGACTGTGCGCATATTTTTACGTACTCCACAAAATTGTTTTTCTTGCTCGCCAGTGAACAATATATGGATACTTGAATATTGGTTGTGCTTCCTGGCAGTTTAGAATAGAGAGCTGCCTAGAGAATACACGGACTTTATTTTCTTTTCGTGAACCTATGAAAACACTAACATCACAGTTTGATTACATCGTAGCAATCTCGTCTGTCTTGTTGCCTGTCTTTTTGGTTCACTCTCTCTGTATCCACTGAATCTGAGTGTTTTTCTTTAATTGGAAGTTCATATTCCAATTAAAGAATTTCTCCTATAATGTTTATTTCAGTTTGGTTAGTTTATCTTTCTAGGTTCTTAGGCAGCTTTGATATGCAACTAATCATCTTGGAGATTGACATTGTCATTGTTATGTGTGACCTAAAAATAGATGGCGGCACTATTTAGGATTGGGAGGGGTGAACCACCAGATATTCCCGAAACTCTTTCTGGAGATGCACGCGAGTTTATCCTCAAATGTCTTCAAGTTAACCCAATTGCTCGCCCTTCTGCTGCTCAGCTGTTGGACCATCCATTTGTGAAGCGTGCACTTCCCTCATCTTGCTTAGCATCACCATACCATCCTAGCAGGCGGGTTTGAACAAATTTGTAAGTGTTGAGACCTTGTTATTTTACAAGTGATTTAATTGAATCCATTATCCAGTTTTACATGATTCAAGCAAATTTGTGATTGTTTACTGCTCTTCTTTTCTTACTGACATGGTCTTTCTCTTTGTTTGGTAGAGTGGTACTATTTACATTGAAAAACTCTCGTCCAGGCAGCTTCATTTAGGAGCGTAGCAATTATTGATGCTTGTGGACTCATCTCCCATACAGGACTTTCAGAAGCTTCATGTTATTGCGGCAGTTTGTGCTTGCAATTTCTTGGGTTATGTTTGGAAATTTTGGAACAGACGCAGTTGCTGTTGAATTTATCCTATTTGTTATCCTCCTTCTGAGGAGTTGTTTTCTTGCCATTGATAGGCATTTGTGGATTCCAATTCTCAAATTTTTTCTCTCACTGTTGGACCGAGTGTCCACCTGTAGTCTGTAGGTTGTATGTGGACAAGATCTGATGCTTTGGCAAGGCTTGTAAAGATAAGACCAACTTGCATTAAATGTAAATAGCTTTTTTTGGTCGACCAAGTGTAAAACACGATACTATATATTCAACTGAATCTGTGGGTTTCTAACAAACTTAAATTTCGGGGTGGGGGCTGTGTTTTGGTGTTTTTTTTTTTTTTTTTTTGGGGAGGGGGGGGGGGGTGGTGGGGCGGGGTTTGTGTGTGTGGAGATGGTTCCATGGAATATGATATACCAAGAAAGCTTAAGCCAGAGTGATTGCGATCCAGTTCTTGGGTGACAATCAAAAAGGCGTAATCCACTGAAATGTCGATATAATCTAAGCACATTCTGATTTCTCGACTAATATTGCCTAATAATAAATTTAATATTGCAAATAATTTGCAGTCATAGTAACGGATAAGAATAGGATAACGTTGAATGAATCATACGGCGGAGCAAACCTAACGATCATAAATAGTGACAAAATCTTATGAGTAAAATTTTTTATGCATTGTCAATGAGTAATCTAATTTTAAATTTTAAATTTGAAATTTAATTTTTGCATATGTGGTATACATTCACAAATGGTAGTGTAAAATAACTTTGCACTAACAATGTATAAAAAATTAATCTAAATCCTATTTTTCCTCCCTTCATGCACTCATGTAGGACAATTGGTTATAGGCGAGCCTTGTTTGGAAAGGGATTTTTCACCAAATAATTTCTATATTTTATGCGAACATATTTTTCAATCACTTTTTTATCTCACATAAATCAAATTACTATAGTAAATTTTGTACAAAAATTTCAGAAAATTATAATCCAAACACGACCTAAGAGTTTTACATTGGAGAATAAATTAGCTAAATTTTCGCTGGACATAGTTTCATTTATATGACTTGTTTATACAAGTTCTATGAAAGTTAGACCCTTGCATATTTGCATTAGTTCAATTTTACTGGATGTGTTGTTTTCTATATTAATGTAACAGGCAATTTTCGACTTGTACGGTCTATTTATTAGGTGTTCGTCTAAAATTTTGATTTAGTTTAACGTAATTGTATTAAGAAAATATTGATATTTATCCAAAACACCTCATTTTTCCAAAACAAACGCTTACCACTCCTTCCTGTAATACTAACCACCCTTGTCCTCCCTTCTCTTCTTGTTTTCCCCTCATCTTACCACCCCCATTATCTCCTCTTTTCCCATTCACCACCTAGCCCCTCTCCTCCACCTATCCCTGGCACTAGCCACCTCTTCACACATCCTTCCCTTCCTTTCTTCATTCCTCCCTTTTTTCCCATTAAATCTACACTAGATCTGGTCCATATTGGGAGAGGTCATGAGGAGAGAGGTGTTGCGCCCCATTTTTAATGAAAAAATAAATAATTACGGGTTTTATAAAATGAATTTTTATTGAAAATGTTTTTTATTTTTAGAAAATAAATAAAGAAAATGGGCCTAAAATGGAACTTAGAATTGCGACGATTTTGACTCAAAATAATAGTTTAAAAAGGGTTTTTAATAATAAAAAATAGAAGTCGCCACTTGGTATTGAGTTAAGGTGTACCAAGTCACATAAAATGAATTTTGAATAAAAAAAAGTAGAAAAACCCTTTTTAAACGACTCCAAATCTTCGAAAATCAGAGAAAAGTGTTCGGAAGTCACGTTTAAAGAAAGGGAAGGCAAGGATAAAATCCAAGGCACCCTTTCAACCTAACCTAGAGCTAGTTGTGTGATTTAGTAAAAAGTTTTCTTAATTTAACCTAAAAATTTATCACATTTGGATGTCACTATATGAATACAAATCTAGACCTAATGTATATCGGAAGGATCAAGATGTCTCTTCAAAGCTTGATTGGTGCAATTCACATGAATTGTGATGCCCAAGTTGACTCTTTGAAGAGGTCACGAATATGCAAAAATATGAGACCTGAAGAAAAGAAAAGAAAATAATAATTACACAAATATACATGACCTAAAGGAATGCATCATAACGGGTGCGAAGGGTTAAAATTTGTGACTTTAATTTTCCCTTTAATAGAGGGAATACGAGCGTGCTAAGGTTAGAGAGTCATACTCGTCCATATTCCATATTTGAGGGGTATTTCCCTAATTTAATCCGGCAAATGCACTAATCTACCCCTAATTTCCTAAATGAGATGCAAATCTAAATGTTATGTTTCACACACAGGGATAAGGAATATATATAGGGAAAATATCATGCAAAATGGTAAGGATCCTAAAAAAGTGAAAAAATATGTATGAAATGTAATGATTTGTCACACAGACATGATCTAATGCGTGGACGGTTCTTAAGGATCTAGCGTTGCACTAGTGAGTAATTAGAAACGAGGGTCACAACTAGCGTTTGACTAGTGTGGTGACGTCATGCATTTATTATAATTAAATAAAACATATAGAACATAATAAAGCAAATAAACACATAATATCACATAAACACATAACATATAAGCATGATATCTAGATGCAAGGCTCTAAGAAAGCGAGTAACACATAAACACATAAGCATGCGAAACACACAAAGCAAATAAAGCAAATAAAGACCTAACTATTGCATTTGGGGCCTTAACTACAATTTAAAGGGGGAAGGTATAAAATAAAGAATAAAATAAATACCTAACTATTACATATTTTATCTAAATACATGTTTTAAACCCCCTAACTATTACAATTTGACATTTAAATGCCTCTTAAATAATCAAACATTAAATTAAGATAAATGTACTAAATCAAAACAATTAAAGTGACAAAATAAATAAATGAAATAAAACATTCAAAAGGCATGCAATTACGCACATAGAATCACATAGGGGCACATAGGATCAATAAAGTGTAGAGTGTACCTCCCTTGAATTGGTGACCTAATGAAATGAAATTTCCCTTATTTACCTTGACGAAGATTTTTGGATCAAAATCAGGATAGGAAACGCCGTGAAAGAGCTGTTGGAGTTGCTCCGTTGCGGCTTTGAACCCGCACCAGTGAAACGAAGTAGCGGGTTTGGGGGCTGAATTTGGGAGCCCTCTCAACATTATTTGCAAAATTAATATGAACAAAACTCCTTCTCCTAACTACCTAGTGTTCGCAGAAACAGAAATATACCCGAATCAAGCTAAAATGAAAGATATAAATTCATCACAAAATGGCTGAAAGTCAGCCCTTTTTTGCGAAAATTTCTGTTCCCCCCCCGGAAGCTTCCTCTTCCGTTTGTTTCCTTTATGTTTCCCAGTCTTGTTCACCTTTTCTTTCTTGCTATTTCCTCCTCCTCCCTTGCTTGCTCAGCCACCCTCTCTCTATCTCTCACTCTCGGTCCCTCTCTTTCTCTTTTCTCCCTCTTTTCCTCCTCTTTTTTTGTTCTTTCTTTTTCTTGCTCTATCCCTCCCTTTCTTTCTGTTTTGTTTCTGTTCGTTCCTCTTGCTCAGCCGCCCCCTTTTCCCTTAGCCGAAACCCCCTTTTTTTACTCTTGCCTTCCCTTTTCTGATTTCTTGCTTCCCGTCACCTCTTCCCCTTGCTTTTTCCTCTGGTTTTCCTTTTTATTTTTTTCCAGTTTTTCTCTTGCTTCCTTCTTTTCTGGTTTTCTCCCCTTTCTCCAGTTTCAATCTTGCTCCCCGCAGTCCATCGCCCTCCCTCGCTTTTTCTTTTTTCTTCCTGCCCCCAAAACTCTCCTTTTTGGTTCTAGATTTTCTTCCTTCTTCCCAGCTCACTTCCCTTCCCCTCTTCCCTTTCTTTTTGCCCGAAGCTTTTTCCTTGCCCCATTTTTTTCATTTTTTTCTAATTTTCAGATTTTTCCTATTCTAACAAGTGTCCTAACCACCTAATCTAGCAAGTGTTGTGGTGCCAAAAGAAAAATAGAGACACTTGTCTATTTGCCTACTTCATACACTTAGTTAGTTTGCATGACCTCCACTTATCTATTATGCATGTGTTCCACATATTTTTCTTTTTAATTTTTTTGTTTTCCAAAACAAATTAGGATAAATAACAAATATTACATTCCCTTTTTTTTATTTTATCTTGCAAAAATTCATTTTATTTTAAAAAATTGAAAAGATAAAAAAGATTGAAATTTTATAAGAATTTTCTTTTTTTGAAATTTAATGCAAAAATATCTTAAAAGAAAAATTATGAACCTAATTTACTAAAATAAATAAAAAATAAACACTAACTATCATTTTGTAAACTTAATCAACTAAATAAAATAAAATAAAATCAAAACAAGAATATATAATAAAATAAAGCTAAAATTGAATTAAATAAAATTGAAATTTTGGTGTCTACAAGAGGGAGAGAAGGGGACAAGGTAGTGGAGAAATTGGAACAGGAGGAGGGAAGAGGAAGTAAGGAAAGAGGGGGTGGCTGATACGAACGACACCAACCTTGTGATGCAACCCGTACAGAAAGGCTAGGATCTAGAAGGCAGGGACTTGCGTTGATGACTAACGAACGCAGTGAAATCACCTAAACCCATTGATCACGTGGTTAACGAACCTCAGTATTGGTAGAAGACGCCACAATCTAGCGCGGTTCTAGATTGATAAGTCGAATTGAATACCTAAAAAATGATTCTAAAATATTCAAGGATGCTTCAATGAAGTTTTGAGAGAACTCTCAAGTATTTTTTTTTATTAATCATCAAAAACTAAGTCATTACAATCAAATTTTCTTCCTTAAATACTAGACTAGTAATAAAAACTAATGGGCCAAGCGGCTCACTAATGTGGCCCACATGGCCTATCCCATTGACCCAAGGACTGACAACGACGACTAAGGTCCAAACCACAAGTTAGTTGGATCTTTTTATTACAGTCTACTAAACTAATAATGGCCATGGACCCCTTAGCTGAATCATGGGTTTCTAATCTTCAGAGATGGCCGAAACTAGGACAACAAGTCTAGCTTCGTTGAGGCCTTCGATGGCCTTTGGCTCTCCACTAGATTCTTGGGCCGCACGAACCAATATTTGTAGTGCCTCATTCAGTCTCTTCGCGTAGGCTCATGTCATAAGCCCCAATGACACCTTTACTTGCTTAACGTGGATAGCTCTATCAATCTCCTCATCATTCCCCTCCTCTTCCGAAAGATTTGTCTTCAAATCGACCTCGTCATCTGCAAGATAGGGACTTAAGTCAGCAACATTAAAGGTAGCCGAGACGTTATACTCACCAGGAAGATCGAGCTTGTAAGCGTTGTCATTGATGCGCGTCACAACTTGGAATGGTCCATCTCCACGAGGTAGCAACTTGTTGTGACGCTGGACAGGGAAACGTTCCTTGCGCAAGTGTAACCAGACCCAATCATCTGGTTCAAACACCACGCGACGCCGACCCTTGTTGGCATGCTTGAGGTACTGCTGGATTTGAGCTTCAATGTTGATCCTCACCTGTTGGTGCAAAGCCTGGACACACTCGACCTTCTTCTTGCCATCAAGGTTAGTACACTCAGACAAAGGCAAAAGCATCAAATCCAAGGGAGTCAAAGGATTAAAACCGTAAACAATTTCAAATGGAGAAAACTGCGTAGCACTATGAACTGTACGGTTATAAGCAAACTCGACATGTGGTAAACACTCCTCCCAAGTTTTGAGATTCTTTTTAATGATGGTCCTAAGTAAAGTAAACAATGTGTGATTAACGACCTCAATTTGACTATTGGTCTGGGGGTGACTGGATGTAGAGAATAACAATTTAGTTCCCAACTTTCCCCACAAAGTTTTTCAAAAATAAGATAGAAACTTGACATCCCTATAAAACACAATAGTCCTAGGCATACCATGCAAATGGACAACTTTCCTAAAGAAAAGATCAGCTATGTGAGTAGCATCATCCGTCTTATGACATGGGATGAAATGAGCTGTTTTAGAATATCTATCAACAATGACAAAAATGCTATCATGATGCCTTTTACTCCTAGGCAGACCAAGCACAAAATCTATTGAAATGTCAACCCAAGGTTCCGAAAGAATAGTAGAGGTGTATACAAATCGAAGGGTTGGAGTTTGGACTTGACACGGTGACAGGTAATGCAGCGTGACACTACTCGTTCCACGTCCCGTCTCATGCGTGGCCAATAGAAATGTTCCTGTAAAACACTCAAAGTCTTGGTGACATCAAAGTGTCCCATCAACCCACCTTCGTGAGCTTCACGTGTTAGTAACTTTATGAAGACCCGAAATTTTCTTTATTTTATTTTATTTTACTGGCTTAATTAATTATTTAATTTGACTATTTAAAATCCATTTATATGGAAAAACACTTCTCTTATGTTTTTAAAGCGTTTTGTAAGAAAAGTTACTTTTTGAAAACTCGTTTAGTTCAGAACAACGAGTACACATTTTTCAAGACTATATTTGAATTGAGAGTGTATTAATTTTGAAAAAAAATAAGAATGATCAATAGTAGATTAAGAAAAGTCATGAGGACTCGCAAAATTTATTTATTTTAAACTCCTGTTACGAGTTTATTTAAATATTTAATAGCCTGTTTGTCCCGAATATTATTTTCTAACATTTTTAGATCTAATTACATGGAATTATGACTTACATGTATTTCTAAAATGGTTTGTTACGAAAATTAATTTTTGGAAGCTCGTTTAGTGAAAAAAAGTGAATACGCGTTTCGAGACAGTGATCAATTTGGGAATGCAGTGAGTTTGGAAAATTGGATACTTATACATCAGTCTTAAAAATAGATATTTTATGTTTAAGTACTCAAGTATTAGTTAGTAGTATATCGTTATAAGAATTTCTTAGAGATTGCACTTTATCGCGCACAAGTCGGAAGTTCGCATTTTTACGTGCGCGATCAATTAAGGGACTTAAGACCTTTATTTTTAGATTATTAAAATTGAATAATAATAGTATGAATACAAGTGCATTGGAGGTTTAGTGCACTAGTGAAACAAATTCAAGAGGAAACGAGCACGAAACCCACGCGCGCGCCTAGTAAGAGTTGACTTTTTCCACACCACCTAAAGCTACTATACCATTCTTTCTCCCCAAGTTTTAACACACAAACAAAACCTTATTTCTCTCTCCTCACTCTATTATTTTCGGCTGGAACCTCCAAGGGGAGAAGGAAGAAAGCTCTCTTCTCCATTTCACCTCAATCTTTGCTCCAAAACCTTCACAAATCATCACACAACTTCCACTTCACTTGCAGAGCAACTTAAGCTAGAAGAAGGACATGCACGATTTTTCTTGGAGTTTTTGGTGACCAAAATTTCTGGTTTTATCATCTAAAGAAGTAACAAACGATCAACCTCTTGAATTTTAGTTTATAGAAGTTGTATTGCACATATAATTTCATATATTCATGTGGATAGCTTTATTTATGTTGAATTTTGGTAAGTGGGCTCTATGGACTCCCACAATGGCTTGATGGACTGATTTGTTGTGTTTTGATGTTATTAATGTTGGATTAGTGGTTAAATTAGTGAAATAATGTTGTATTATTGGTAGAAACTCAAAGGGGAGTGAAGGTGAAAGTTTTCCAATTCTGCCCCTATGTTGTCCATGGCCCTTAGGGTGATTTTTCGTGATTCTAATGGCTTATTTATGATGTATATATGTTGTGCGGGTTGTGTAAATCTGGAAATTTTCCCGTCACTGCCCTGACAATGTTTTTCAAATGGCCATAACCTTTTACTCCGATGTCGAAATTGAGTGCCGTTTGTGGCACTGGAAACTAGACATTCCCAGCTTTCCAACAGTATAAGATGCATATTCTGATTCCACCTGAGTAGTCCATACCAATTGTTTAAACATGACTGTCCTGTTTCATGTCTACACTGGGAGCCCTGTTTTGAGCAGTGAATTGATGCTCAAATATGAGCTAGTTGTGGATAGATTTTGAAAATGATTTCTTCTGAGAAATTGTAACTTTATGAATCTAGTTTTCAACGCTACCAATATGCTCAATTCTAAGTTGAATTGAGTGAGTTGTAGCCATATTTCGAAACTGATGCAGTGAGTAAAAACCCTCTTTTTGACTAGTAAATGCCTAAATCTTGATTGGGACTTGTTGTTTTGAAATTCTTGGTATTAATCACCTACCAAATGTATTTTGGATGTTTTCTAGACTTTGTCTACACAAATGAATCATATTTGAGATGTTTCCATTGACCAAATATTTTAGAAAAGGAAAATTGAAGTACAAGGCAGATCTGCCTTGGAATCCTTGAAATTTTAGTGATTTGGTTAACCAACTTCCCGTATGTATTTTTCTATGAAAATTGTCAGAGGAATAGCCCTTATATGGTAGTATGATCATACCAAATTTGGTGTCATTCCGAGTCCGTTTAGATGTTCAATCAAAGTCCCAAAATTTGTGAATTAAATTTGGAAATTTCTTAACAATTTCACATTTTTACCAACTTTGAGCTACTATATCTTGGTGTTCAAAACTTTGATTCTTGTTCCGCTTTTTGTGTTTTAAACCTGGATTGCAACTCTAATAGAGTTCCAAATTTCAGAGGCTAGTTTACAATGTGTGAAATTTTCCAAATTTCCAAACTTTGCAAAAAAACCCAACCCAAATCTGTCTTGATAACTCAAGTCATTAACTTTGAGCCAAATTTTGAATGTTATCCATTTGAAATCATGGAAAAGTGTCTTCTAGAAAGTACTTTGGATGTAGTTTCCAACGGTATCAAGTTTTTCAATTTTGCATCTATGGAGAGTGAGATATGATTTTTCAAAGATCGCACCTCAAATCTGAAATTTTCAAATTTGGCGGGAATTGAGCTTTAGGGACTCTTCCCAATCCTTCACTACTAATTGACCATTTTGGACTTGTCTTCATGAAAGAAATCAGATTTTTCTTGTGTTGTTAAACACCACTTTTGAATCTTGAATTTTAAGCAAGTAAAGCTCCATTTCACGGTATTTCCTTAGATTGTACAAGTGTACAATCTTCCTTGATAATTAGGGAATTTTAAGTGATAGTGTGTGATAGTTAGTTGTTATTTGTTCAAGCGCTCAAGGGGACTTTCAAGAGGAATTCGAAGTGGACGCCTAAATACTTGTTGAGCACTTACTCGTTTTGACTAGGTGAGTGTTCTATATAGGAGTATGTAATTTAAATAAGTCTATGACATGCTTATGCTATGATCATTAAGTGTTAAGGGCTACATGTTAAGTATTTACCACACTCATGCATATTTAAGTAAAGTATACTTGAATTACTCAACATGAAATGCTTGAAGAGCATATTTACACGACTACTTGAATTACTTGACATGAAATTGCTTGAAGAGCATGTTTACATGACTACTTGAATTACTCGACATGAAATGCTTGAAGAGCATATTTACTCAACATGTCTCCCAATTAACTGTTAACCGTTAACTGTAATTACTTACCGTTTACCAACCTAATTGATTACCTGCTTATTTGACTACTTGAATTACTTGCTTACCGTAAATTATATGTTCACATGAAATTATCCACCATTTTAAGGCGAGTGTGTACTTTATCTCACTCGACCTATTCAAATGATAAAATTTTACCGCTCGTCGATTTACTTGATTACTTGTGCATGTTATAAGTTCTAAGTTGAACTTGGGTCTTGCCCTTGGTTACTGATTTACTCGAGTCAGGACTGGACTCGGTCGGGTAGGTTAGAACCTTGGGCCACCGTTTCGGTATACTCGAGTACTACCACTGGAGGGATAGGATGATGGCCAGACAAATCGAGGGGATCCGGAAGTTATAAGGTGTAGATGACCGACATGGTTCCACTGGAACACCATATCCTTCAATGTGTGTTTATTTTGCATAGAGATAACTATTTCATGCAAATGTACCAACGTGCAAATCTTGTGTCATACCTGTGACATGCTCAAATTACTCGTACCATGATAATTGTCTCACGTTAATGTCTCATACTTGTGACATGCTCAAATTACTCGTACCATGATAATTGTCTCATGTTAATGTGTCATACTTGTGATGTGTTCAAAGTATTCGTATAATGATAATTGTCTCATGTTCATGAGCCAACGTGCAACCCCGAACCATACATGTGATATTACTTGATTTATTAGAACTGCTAGAGTGTCTTGGAACCTCACTGGGCTGTATAGCTTATCCCACATTTTTGTTTTCTTTAACAGGGTTCGAGACCAAGAATGCTCGTGAATAGTACTAGATATATTTCTTTTGAAAATTTAAAGTTGTATTATAGTCGATGGTTATAGTACATATTCCTTTGGGTTGTACTTAAGTTTGAAAGCTAAATAATTATAAGTGTGAAATATTTTGGAGTACTTTAATTATGTATTGAAGTTATTTGAAGTATTCCGAACTTTTGAATTATGGATTGTAGTAAGTCCTAGCGAGAGATGGGCAGGCATCCCGCGGATACCCCTTGGTTCGCCTCAGGGAGAAGTGGAGGCGTCACAAACTCACGAATAGAACATGACGCAATGCACAATTTATCATTGCAATACAGAAATCCATCATGTATGAAGAACTTACCTTGACCCGACTTAGTACAGGACTTATAGATAGCAGAAAAGTCAGAGTCGGTATCATAGAGTTCTTTGATGAGATCAAATCCAAGGAGTTTAGCATCAAGTACAGCAATCAAGGCATACCTCTTGGATAGTGCTTCGGCAACGACATTGGTCTTGCCAGTTTTGTACTTGATCACATAGGAAAATGACTTCACAAAGTTGACCCACCGTACATGTCTCTTACTCAACTTGTATTGAGACTTGAAATGCTTTAACGCCTCATGGTCAATGTGGATGACGAACTCTTTCGGCCGCAGGTAATGTTGCCGTGTCTCCAGTGCATGAATCAAAGCATAGGGCTCCTGATTGTAGGTGGAGTAGTTCAAGGCAACACCATTCAACTTCTTGCTAAAGTACGCGATCGGCCTTCCCTCTTGGATCAACATAGCTCCAATTCCTATACCAGAACCGTCACACTCAACCTCAAAAGTTTTATCAAAACTAGGTAAAGACAATAAGGGTGCATGTGTGAGCTTGTATTTAAGGAGTTGGAACGCCTTCTTCTGAGCTTCCTCCTACTTGAACTTCACATTCTTCTTGATAATGGCGGTCAGAGGGGCAGTAATAGTATTGAAATCCTTCATGAACCGGCGATAGAAACTCGCAAGGCCGTGGAAACTTTAAACTTCACTCATAGTCTTGGGCATGGGCCATTCATTGATGGCCTGGACTTTGCTCTCGTCCACTCGGATGCCCTGTGCGCTAACCTTATAACCAACGAAAACAAGCTCATTAATGCAGAAAATACATTTGTTAAGGTTAGCAAATAACCTCTCCCTGCACAATATGTCAAGAACAGCTCGTACATGTGCTACATGTTTTTCAGGACTCTTGCTGTATATCAGAATATCATCAAAATACACAACAACAAATTTACCTAAGAAAGGTTGAAGCACATGGTTAATAAGGCGCATAAATGTACTTGGAGCATTAGTCAAACCAAATGGCATAACTAACCATTCATACAGACCATACTTGGTCTTGAACGCCATTTTCCATTCGTCACATTCCTTCATGTGGATTTGGTAGTAGCCACTTTTAAAATCAAACATAGTGAAAATTACTGCACCATACAATTCGTTAAGCATATCATCTAAGCGAGGGATAAGGTGACGATATTTAACTGTGATGGCATTAACGGCGCGACAGTCTACACACATCCTCCAAGTGCCCTCTTTCTTTGGGACGAGAATGACTGGAATTGCACATGGGCTCATACTCTCTCGAGCCCAACCGCTTTCTAAGAGTTCATCTACTTGCCGTTGGATCTCCTTAGTGTGAGAACTCGCAAATTTCTTATATTTTTTTCTCAAAATGCCTTTTTATTTAGAAATTCTTCATATATTAAAGCCCTACCACCCAATCACACCACAATAAGTGCAAATGAACATGAAAGTAAAGGTTTTCACTTTTCGTTTTCAAGTTGGAGCGAGTTAGGGTTTTCGCGATTTTTCCGTAGGATGATTTTTCGGTACGGAGCAAGGATCAAATTTGGTGATTAAAAGTGACTTTTAATTGAGAAATAATATGTGATTAGGAGCAATGATATAAGGTTAGTGAATAGGAAGTAAAAACCCTAGTACGTGTGTTTTAAGGAAAAACGGTGCGAACCGACGTGTACCGCGCACTACCGATTGAACGCACCACTGGACCACCACTTTCTTACCACATGAGCTCATTAATATTTGAGCAAAATATCCCCTCATTTCCAGCTGTCTTTGACCAAAATTTGTGGCAAAAAATGCAAGGGAGAGAGAGAAAAATTTGCATGGCTTTGGTGGTGCCAAGTGTCACCACCTCATGGCTCCTTGATTAATTTTTTTCTTGCCTTTTTATCCTTCATTTCAGCCATCTTTCTTCTTCATTTTTTCTGGTCTGGCTGAGCTTGAGAGAGAGAGAGTGAGAGCAAGAGAAACAACTTCAATCCATCTTGATTTGCACCATCCAAGTGAGGAACCAAAATTCTAAACCGATTAAAGAGTGAGTTGTGAGCTTGAGAAGCTAGGGGAACCAGGAATTCCAAGAGGAGGTGAAGTATCACTCTTACAAGCTTCATTTGTTGAGGTACAAGGCTAAACCATGGCTTTGGTTCTTTTATTCTGGTTTAAGTTGTTATATAATACTTGTTTTGGTTGGATTAGTGGTGATACAAGTTGTTATGATGACTTAAAGGTGATTTATGTGAGTTAGGGTTTGAGGTATTTGCTGCCTATCCTTGCTATATGGATGATATATGTTGTATTTAAGCTTATATAAGTGGTTGTGGTGATGATTGGAGCAAGAAATCAAGAAAGGTTACATTGAATCCCAAAATTCCAGATTTCTGGAAAATTTTAGCTCTATTCTGTCCGGTTTTATTTCACCATGTTAGAGGCCGAATTAGGCTTGGTATAAAACATGAAAGTTGTAGAAAATGGTATTTATAGGTTTCTACAAAACTTCAGCTCAATCGGAGCAACGTATCTTGTGAAACGACCAAAATACCCTCACTATTTTAGGATGTTTCCAGTGTTCCGTTTTAGTCAGTTCATCCAGTTTATCATGTTTATTCACTATGATCCGTGCTGATTTAGCCTATTGTCAAAACATGAAAGTTTTAGTACTCTGTCTTAGATTTTCAACACCACCAAGAACATCTTAAACGGACTTTGGTAGCCTGAGATATGACCATTTCAAGGTAGTACGGTTAATTAGCTGATTAGTTGGAATTCAGTTCTGTCAATTGGGAATTTGACTGGGTTATACTGGAAATTTGACTAAGTAATCTTCATGAAAGTTGTAGGCCTTCGTCTTAGCTTCGAAACAGTATAAGTTGCACACCAATCCGATAAGCGTAGCCTCAGATGTGCCCATTCCGCAAGAACCCGTCAAAACTGTCTTTTGTAAACTTCATTTCCGCACTCGATATTAGCTTACTTTTTGTTCTTGTATTGTTTTGAGCCTATGGAATGGCTATTGAAATGAAATTTAGTTATGGATACCCTTGGGTTTGGTTGAGTAAAAGGATGAAGCCATAAATGGTTGGAAAATAGGAAAATACAAAGGGCATGCTGCCCAAATTTTCGCTCGAGGACTAAGTTTCTATTTGAACTGGTATACTTACGTTTGGTCTATGAAACCCTAGTTATTTTTGTCCATGGGTCCAAATGTTCTCGTTTCACTTTAAAGTCTTTTTGTACGTTCTACTCAATAATTGTCGAGTTTCTTTGATTGCACCTAATTGTTGTGCTAGATGATCTGTAATATTCTTTCTCGTTTAATTTAGGTTTTCTCGGTGACTGAGGATAATATCCGGAAGGATATTTTACCCGTTGTTTTGCGTACATAGGTGAGTGTTTCTTGTTTGTTATATTCTCCATGACTTCATGACTCGTTGTTGTTGTTTGATAATGTATTAAGTGTTTTCAATGATTTCCAAAATGAATTTTCTAGGCGAGCGTGTACTTTATCGCGCTCGACCTAAATGAAATGTGAAGTTTTCAATGATTTAACGATTGAAACATTAGTTGCGCATGATGTAAGCCTTTTGGCTGAATTGGGCCCTACCCTTCGTTACCGATCGACTCGAGCTAGAAGCGGATTCGGTCGGGCGATATGGTGACCCTGGGTGAATTTGGTATACTCGAGTATTACCTTGTAGTCCGGCCACGTCCGGATGGGTGGAGTCCGGCCAACGTTTGGATGGATGGAGTCCAGTCAACGTCCGAAAGGGGATGAATGAACGAACGCAGGCACGAGGGTTTTACTTCTCAAAAAGAAAATTTTCAAATAATTGGAGGAATAAGGGGAAATGTCAGGGGAACGAACGAACGAACGAATAGCTCCATGTGAGCCCGTATCCTTTTAATGAATGTGTTACTATCGCTTTCCATTGTAAAAATTTCTTGGATATTGATACTCCATGTTTAACGTATTGAATTGACTATCTGACTATATGTTCGGAACCTCACTGAAGTTTTAGCTCACTCCTTTAGTTTTATTTTCCTTAACAGGGGACGGCGAGCAGGATGAGAGCATAGACTAGCCTAGTCTAGTTCTTTTGTTTTTGTTTTGTAATGGTTCTCGCCCTAGTGCTTAGCATGGGCTGGACGTATGAAGGATTGAGAACCTTTGTATATTCGATCTCTATACTCCGTTCTTTATACTCCCTTTTGGGATGGCAATGTATATAAGTTTCGCTTTAAGTTTGGATCGCTGCCCTATTTATTCTTGTGATTTATTCCGATTTTAATTGAAAACTGTAGTGAACGACTGAGTCCCGGTGAGAGCTGGGCAGGCGACCTGCCGAACCCTGGGGTACGCCCTAGTGAGAGATGGGGCCGTCACACTTAGTCTCCTCAGGACCCATCTTATAGGCCGGTCTGTTTGGCAAGGATGCTCCAGGGACGAAGTCGATTTGGTGCTCGATCCCTTTGAGTGGTGGTAGGCCACTTGGGATCTCATCTGGAAAAACGTCATCAAATTCCTGCAACAAAGAAGAGATTTCAGGAGGTAAGTCATTGAGTGCCTCATGAGAGAGTAAAATTACTTCTTTGCAATATAAGACATAAACAACTTACTTAGACAAAAGTAATTTGCGAACTTCCCTGTTCTTTGCAAGCAAGCTAGGGCGTTTGTCCAATCGACCAGATGTACTGGGGGTGGATGTCTTCTCGGCCGGTGCTTTAATGATTGCCTTAGAATCGAGTGACTTTTTAGCCACCTCTCGTTCATGCTCCTGTTACAATCGCAGTTGGTCTTCATGCACCTGCTGAGGTGTAAGAGGAACAAATGTCATTTTCTTGTTGTCGTGCAAGAAAGAGTATTTGTTGGTAAAGCCATCATGAGTGGTCTTCTTGTCATATTGCCATAGCCGTCCCAACAAAATGTGAGAATCTTGCATGGGAACGACGTCGCAAAGGATATCGTCCTCATATTTTCCAATCCGGAAAGGCACCACCACTTGTTTGGTGACTTTGATATCGCCACTCTCATTGAGCTATTGCAAGCGGTATGGGCTAGAGTGCCTTAACGTGGGCAAAGAAAGATAACCTACCATGAGAGTACTTGCCAAGTTGGTACAACTACCCGTGTCAATGATGAGGCTACATACCATTCCCTTGACGTGACATCGTGTGTAGAAAATGTTGTCACGTTGGGCCTCATCCATTCTTTTGACTTGGGTAACAAGAGCCTGGTGAGCTACCAGAGCAACGCCTACTTGCTCACTGGTGACCTCAATCTCGACCTCGGAATCTTCACATTCATTAATCAATGGAGGCATCTCGGTGAACTCGTCCTCGTCATCAGACATGACATCTCCGCTCGGTAGGACAATCATGGTACACCTATTGGGACATTGGGAAGCAATGTGCCCAAATCCTTGGTATTTGAAGCACTTGTCGCGGTTTCGTGGCTTGGTGGAGTCGAATGAAGGCTTTGGAGTTGCCATTGGGGCTTGCTTGGGTGGCTCGGTCTTAGGAGTAAACTTAGACACCCCGGCACTGGATCGATCCCGTTCAAAGGTCGGATTGCCTCTCCAAAGAGACGTGGTCGAGAGACTAGGGTTGCGGGGGTTACCCCTCATCTTAAGCCTCCACTCAATCTTGGATACCTTATCAATCAATTCAGGCATATCTACATAGTTTTGTAATTCCACCAACTCAGCGATCTCAAGCCTCAAGCCATTACGAAATCTCGCAATGGTAGACTCTATCCTCCACGATGTCTGCTCGGAGCATGGTGATCTCCATCTCCTTGTAGTAGTCCTCCACACTGCGACTTCCTTGAACTAATGTTTGGAGCCTCTGGTATAGATCATGGTAGTAATGGCTGGGTACGAATCGTTTTCTCATTGTGTTTCGTAACTCCTCCCATGTATTAATTGGCCGTTCTTTATTGCGGCGTCTGCTAGTGCGCTCCTGCTCCCACCAGACAATAACGTAATCGGTGAATTCGAGAGTTGTCAGTTTGACTTTTTGTTCATCGATGTAGTCCTCGCACTCGAATACCATCTCGATTCGCTGTTCCCATTCTAGGTAAGTCTCTGGACTAGACTTGCCTTGGAATGAGGGAATCTTGATCTTGACCCCTTTTAATCCATCGTCCATCCTCCGGTAGTCCTGTTTTGGCCGACGGATGAAGTCATCTTTCTCGCTATTAGAAACCAACTCCTTGCAAGGTGGAGCATCTCGATAGGCAGTGTTGGATCGAGCTTGAGAAAGCTCCAATTGGTCCATCCTTTGGTGTAGGGACTCCATAGACTCCTTAATCATGCGGTTAAACTCCGCCATCAATGCTAGGTTGTTCAATTTGGGGTCAAATTTGGATGTGTCACCTCCGTCCGACATGATGTATGTAGGCTACAAAAGATTAGTAGAAAACAAATATATATTTGCCTCACTCACTCCCTCACATGTTTACACTCAACTCTCGTGTATGTCACTCAAAGAGCACTCTAATAATCTTACCAATGCTCTCAAAATCTCTTGATAGCTTACCTTGAAGAAAATAGAACTCCTTCCAGGCAAACAATCAACTTCCAATTTTGGGTCACGAGAATGTGGCAATCCTCAATGGAATAGGGACGATTGACTCGAGGGACTCAATGAAATGGAAAGACTCAAATGACAAGAAAGGGATGACTAAGACACGGACAGCAATGAAAACAAAGACACAATCCAAAAAAAAAAGAAAAATACTCTTTTTTTTTTTCTTTAGACACAAGCTGCCTTTGCTTGTTGAGTAGGTCCGAATGGCCTTCTAAAGGAAAGGAATGGATGGCGGCTAGCTTCCTAAATTTTAGGAAGAGATGGCCAACAAAGAGCGGTGAAAGGAATGGGTAAGACAACTCCGAAAAGATAGGAAGAGTAATGGCTAAAAAGTAGGAAGGAAATCTCTAAAAAGTAGGGACAGGTGGCGGCTAGAATGAAGGCTAACAAATAGGAGAGATGTTGCAAAAACGTAGGAAAGCAATCCCTAAAAAGTAGGAATAGTGATGGCTAAAATGTAGGGATGTGTCTTGATTGGAAAGCAATCACAATTTGGTAACCAACAAGATTAGGAAACCAATTGCAATTAGGAAACCCAATCGCAAATTGGTAGCTACTTCACGGTTTTGGAGACCACCCTTCAATCAAGCAATCCAATTAGTTTTCGGCCTCTAATAAGGAGTTGGAAACCAAAATAGTTTGGATAGTGAATCAAGATTACGACAGGTCTTCTTAAAACCGACAATCCGTGGCACTCAACACACAAGACAATAATCAAATTCACAAATCTAGTCACAATACACTTGGCAATTTTGGCTTTGCTCAAGACAAGACCACTACAATGGACAATCAAGATGGTGCACTCAACCCTTCTCAAGATCCCCCCCAACAAGTTACCCAAGATATCTCAAAGAAAGACTCGAAGACTCCAAGAAAACCCTTCATCACAGCTCCGGAGTACAAGAAATCTTTCACTAGACGAATGAAACAAATCCCAAGATTTAAGAGGTTCAAGAATTTCAAGAAGTAGTGGACCAAAACTTTTGATTTTTGTTTTTGCTTTGTAGTTTCGGACACACTATGTAAGTCTCGAATGGATTGGCAATAAAATTTTGGAAATTTCTGACTTGGTCGAATCAATGTTGCTCGCTGTTTTTTTTTTGAACAACGAAACACAAGGTACGACTGCTAGGGTTTTGACCTAGTTTGGCCGCAACTAAATTTTTGGTATGGCTGAAAAGGAAAACAAATCAGATTACCTTACTTGCCAAACGTATTCACGCTACACTTGGTTGTTTCAAGAATTCAAGATTTGCCAAGTTTTCACTCTAGTGCTTCAAGAAATTCAAGATTGATGCTAGAATCAATCAAGAACTTCAAGATTCACCAAGACTTGTGGTATACTTCCCAAACAACGGCTTTCAACTCCAAAACAGTCCACACGGTGCAAGGTAGCAAGGACAAATTTTTTTCAGATAGCCCACAATTTTCTTCCAAACAAGGATGGCAAACCCTAATTCAGACAACAAAAGAATAGGTACGGTAGCCGCTTCTTCTTTTGTTTTTTTTTTTGACTCAAGAACCCTAGACAAAACCCTAATGACTCACGGCTTCCACAGCAAAGTTGTGGCAGCCCAACACACGGCACACAACACGGCACAAGATGACGAGACACGAACCACAACACCCAAACGAAAGCGAAAACGGACAGGTTATGACACACGCACAATGAATGACGCAACAAGAACCACAAATCAGAATTTTTGACTCAAGAACAAGAGTAAACAGGTACGGACTTACTTGGACAGATTGTAGACAACCACGGTCAGAAATTTTGACACAAACAACAAGAAAACAGATTCGAACAAGGCTTGGACAGATTAGCGAAACTTGGACAGAATTTTTTTTGACTCCAAACAAGAACAGAAACGACACCAAAGGAACACAATTAACGACACAAAGGAACAAAGAAAAGGGATATACGTGATACCTTCAACTAACTCTGATGCCAGCTGATACGAATGGCACAAACCTTTTGATGCAACTCGTACAGAAAGGCTAGGATTTAGAAAGCAGGGACTCACGTTGATGACAAACGAATGTAGCGGAATCACCTAAACCCATTGATCACGTGGTCAACGAACCTCGGTATTGGTAGAAGACGCCATAATCTAGCGCAGTCCTAAATTGATAAGTCGAATTGAATACCTAAGAAATGATTCTAAGATATTCAAGGATGCTTCAATGAAGCTTTGAGAGAACTCTCAAGTATTTTTTTTATTAATCATCAAAAACTAAGTCATTACAATCAAATTTTCTTCCTTAAATACTAGACTAGTAATAAAGACTAATAGGCCAAGCGACTCACTAATGTGGCCCACATGACCTAACCCATTGACCCAAAGACTAACAATGACTAAGGTCCAAACCACAAGTTAGTTGGACCTCTTTATTACACTCTACTAAACTAATAATGGCCATGGACCCCTTAGCCGAATCATGGGCTTCTAATCTTCAGAGATGGCCGAAACTAGGACAACAAGCCTAGTTTCGTTGAGGCTCTCGATGGCCTTTGGCTCTCCGCTGGATTCTCGGGCCGCACAAATCAATGTTTGTAGTGCCTCATTCAGTGTTTTCGCGCGGGCTTGTGTCATAGGCCCTAATGGCACCTTTACTTGGTCGACGTGGATAGTTCTATCAACCTCCTCATCAGTGGCAGTTGGAGGAAGGAAGAGTGGTAATACATTAGATCTATACTAGATCTTGTCCATATTAGGAGGAGTCGTGAGGAGAGAGCGAGAAAAGGGTAGAAGGTGAAGGAGAAAGTGGAACAGGAGGAGGGAAGAGGAAGGAAAGAGGGGGTGGTAGATGGAGGAAGGGAGACTGGTGAGAGAGTGGTGATGTTAATTTGTTTGTGTGTTTTTAGGTTGTTTTGGCTATTTAGTGTATTTTCGTGTATATCTTTTCTGTGTTTCTATAAAATTTGAGGGTATTTTGAAGTATTTTTACCAATGTTTTAAAACTCAATTCGAATTGCCTAGTTGAACTAGAAAACCATCAACTGGTCAATTCAACCCTCAAACTCACTAATGCTATAAAAATGCCCTCTTTTATGAAAATGAAATAGACTGGATGATTTAACCAGTAAACTAGTTCAAGCTTTTGAAAACTGTTTTGGATTAAAAACTATTAATTTGTCAGGTCTAGGGACTTAGGTGCAATTAAATAATTATAATAATTCAAAAGGGTCATAACTATTTTGTATAAGCATAAATAAAATGATAGATTCTGTTTGAGGAATTAGCTACTGGCACAATCACAACTATTGGATTGTAAGTGTGAATAAGCATCTTGGCATAATGAAATGATCTTTCCTTCTTCCCTAATTCTTTCTGTAATTCTTTCCTTTTCTGTCTTTTTCTCATTCCTGAGTCTTCTTTTTTCCTTTTCTTTCCTATTTTCTTTCAAATTAGTCATTTTAAGTTTGGTTCTTGACAAAATTCGTATTTAGAGATAGCCAATTCTTGGTAGAAACTATTGGACACCATTGCCAAAAGTACGTGATTTAAAACCCTAGAGGATCAAGTCAAGAAGTAAAATGTCAAGTTGCAAGAAGTTATGGAGAATATGTAGAATTTTAGCAGCAAATTTCGGGAGGAAATGGATGGTAAAAACAAGTCAATGGAACCATTGATTAGTGAGTTGGATAAAAAATTCAATACCCTCAGTATCATGGTGATGATGTTGATAAGCAGAGAGAAGGGCCTAACTGAAGAAAAAGAGCAGGAAATGATTGTACTCCATTGCTACCAACTCTTCCAGTCTCGTAAAGGTTGAATATGGGAGTTGATATTGAAGGAAAAAGCTATGAAATTATGGGTAAGAACTCTTTCTATAATCTGCCTAAAATTGAGTTGGCTATGTTTTGTGGGGATAATTCGAGAGAATGGCTGAGAAAATGCAACAAGTATTTCTTGCTCAATAAGATTCTTGAAGATCAAAAACTGCAAGTAGTAGAAATGTTCTTGAGTGGAAGGGCGAACAATTGGTTCCATAGGGCTAAATTGGAAAAACCTAATATGTCATGAAAGGAATTTGAAGAATTAATGTGCAAATGATTTACTAGAAATTGTGGTAGAAATATTTGAGAAGAATTTAACAAGTTGTGGTAGGAAAGTATTGCAGAGATATACTAGGGAAAAATTTGAGGAACTAAAAATGTTGATGTTGATTAAGAATCCTTGTTTGAGTGAGCAGTATTTCATTTCCAATATCATCAGTGGACTTAAGGAGAAAACCAAGCCTATGGTGAAAATGCTTAAGCCAGTCACATTATATGGGGTTGTAAAAGTAGCTCAACTACAAGATCAAGCCCTTAAATTGCAAGGGAAAACATTCAAGGAAGGGAATAAGGTGTTAGTAGAACCCAAGTTTGGGCTATATCGAAACCCTGCATCTATCAGAGGAGGCACTAACCATTACAAGTTACCTACTGCTCCTAGTAGTAAACCAGCAGCCTCAAATAATTAGAAATCAAGAAATTTCACCTGAAGAGATACAGTTTAGAAGGAAAAATGTGTTTTGTTTTAAATGTGGAAAGAAGTTTGGGGTTGGTCATCAATGCAAAAATGAGGCATTTGAATCTTATGTTGTATGAGGAAGAGAAGGATTTTGAATTCTTGGATGCCATTGGTAAGCAAGATGAGCATACTGGAAGCCCAGGGAATCTTTGGAAATTCTTTGAATGCACTCTTAGATCTCTTAAAAAGGAACACAATCATGTTACAAGGGACAATAACAGGTGAACCTATGAAAATATTCATGAATACAAGAAGCTCTGACAGCTATGTGCATCATAGAGTAGTCAAAGATCTTGGAATTCCATGTGAATATGTCAAGCCTTTCACAGTTATTATGGAGATGGGAGTTATGTAGCCAGCAGTACAGGTGTCCACTAGTTCTTAGAATGTGCAGGAGTATAGATTTGCTTTAATATTAGGATAATGGAACTTGGGGAGTGGGACATTGTTCTAGGTGTGGATTGAATGTACCACTACAGCCCCATTACTTTTGACTTCCATCAACTCAAGATTTCTATATTTCATCAAAGGGAGGTGGTTACATTGCATCACATGGGACAATAAATGAAGCGATATGTAGTGAGGAAGAAAGATTTTAGAATGTTTTGTCAGTTAAAGAAAAGGTGTTGTCCAGCTTCCTTGCAATTGACAGAACTATTTGAGAGTAGTTAGGGCATACTAGAACCTGTTGAGGCTGTACTGAAGCAATTTCCCGAGGCATTTGAAACACCAACTCAGCTACCACCATCCAGAAATTTTGATCAATAGATAACCTCAAAACCTGAATCATAACTGTTCAAAATGAAGCCATATCATTATCCTCATTCAGAGAAAGCAAAAATTGAGAAGCACGTTGCTGAGATGTTAAAAGGCATGAATTATTAAGCAATGCAACAACCCCTATGCATTTGCAGTCTTATTGGTAAAGAAAACAGATACTACATGGTGCTTTTGTGTTGACTATAGAAATCTAAATGATTTGACTATCAATGATAGATATCCAATTTGAAACATTGATGAACTACTTGATGAGCTATATGGAGGAAGGTGTTTTACTGAGATTTGCCTCAGATCTGGTTATCACTAGATCAGGATGATGTTGGAGAATACATACAAGACTGCTTTCCAAACACCTCAACGACATTATGAGTTCCCTGTGAAGCCTTTTTGATTGGCAAATGCACCTGCAACATTTCAGGCATCGACGAATTAGGTATGTGGACCTTTCCTAAGGAAATTTGTATTGGTCTTCTTTGATGATGTATTAGTGTACAATCCTACTCTAAAGTCTCTTGTGGAACATCGACTCAAGTCATGACTGCACATAGAGATAACCAACTATATGCCAAGCTTTCTAAGTGCTTCTTTGCTCGAAAAAAAGAAAAGTATCTTGGTCATGCTACAATAGAAAGAGGTGCTATCATGGATATGAGTAAGGTTGATTGCATTCTTTCCTGGCCCACATCTAGAATAGTCAAGGAATTGAGAAGTTTCTTGGGGCTTACAGGATATCATGGGTGCTTTATACGAGGTTATGGAGTTATCTGCAAAACTTTGACAACATTACTCAAAAGAGATGCATTTAATTGGAATCCAGATTCCTAAAGTGCTTTTAAAAAACTGAATCAAGCAATTAGTAGTGTTCCAGTGCTAAGGCTACCTAACTTCGATCTTCCTTTTGAGATTGAAACTAATGCTAGTGGATATGGGATAAGTGCAGTATTATTAAAGAAAGGCATCCCATAGCATTTCTTAGTAAAGCATTTTCCTCGAGAAACATGGGGATGTCAGTTTGTGGGAAAGAACTCTTAGCCTTGGTTCTTGCTATAACCAAATAGTGACATCATCTAGTTGGAAATCGTTTCATCAATAGAACTAATCATAGGTATTTGAAGTTTCTAGTTGAGCAAAGGTTAACAACCATAGTGTAGTATAAGTGGCTAACTAAACTGCTAGGACTGGATTATGAAATCCAGTACAAAAAGGGTGCAGAAAACACAGTAGTAAATGTACTATCCAGGAGGGATTTTGAAGATTCATAATTAGATTCCCCATACATAATGGCCCTCACAATTGTTTAATCTAAGCGGATAGAGGAGTTGTAGAATAGCTATTATGGGGAAAGTCAATGCCAAGAACTGATAAGCTAGCTCATCCATTATCCTTCACCGCAAAACTCTCATTGTCAACTACAACAAGGATTATTTAAGTACAAAGGCAGATTATATGTAGGGTGCAGCAATGATAAAAGACAAAAATTGATCAGGGCATTACATGAGTTAGCTGTTAAAGGGCATTTAAGACATAGAGCTTGCTTGCAAAGGATGAAGAACACGTTTTACTAGATAGGAATGAAACGAGAAATCACCTAGTATGTACAGTAGTGTGAAGTTTATTAGAAGAACAAGAGTGAGCATTTATGATAGAGATATTAGAGCTGATCTTTGGCAAATGGAACATGTACATTGGTTTGTGTTCATGATTAAGTTGAGTTGGCAGCATGATTCTTGGATTTCTTCTATGCAAACGTTCCTCGATGTGCTTCAATGTAGCCAAAGCGTCGATTTGAGGACAAATCGTCCTTCAAGAGAGGGGGAATGATATGAATCCTGTGACGCCCCGAAAAAAAAGAGTGTGAGTGACCCCAAACTACTGTTAAAGCTTCTTATGAACCGTTTCTTGCACTATTTACTTGATTGCATATCATGAGTGCTTGCATGTGGCCCATGACATGTTTTGGCTTAAATGAGTGCTTGGAATTCGTGTGCTGAACACCAACGTCTCCACCTCTGTGTACTGTTCATCTGGAGCAAATGGCTCCCCACTGACTGTTTACTGTTTAATGTTTGTTTGGAGCGTTGGGTGTTTAAGTACAACGATTTCGCTGGCTCACGAGAGCAATAAGTGTACATTTGATTTTGAAATCATGACATCACTGAAATGAACGACTGTGAAACTGAATTGATTACTGATTTTAATGGTTACTCGCTGAGCTTCTAACTCACCCCAAAAATGTTTTATTTCCCCCCCCATAGGGCTCAAGGCGAAGAAAAGCTTGGAGTGCTTATTCACGTGACTGGATGGCTTATATCGTGTACAGTTTAAGTTTGGATCTATTTTATGTACGAGTTGGTCTTGTATAAATATTTGAAATTGATATGGATGTAAGTATACGTTCCACGATTTGAATCAGTTTCCGCTGCATTTGTGATATGTAATTATTGGAGAATTTGATGAAATTTTGAGATTTATATTGTAATATATTTGAGGATTGTAGTTGTAACAGCCCCACCTTCCCCTAAGGCGAACCAAAGGGGTTAGCGGACTGCCTGCCCAGCTCTCGCCAGGACTACGGAGCGGTTACACGCGTTCTAAAACGTTTCGGAAATGCAAAAGTGCGCTCGGACAAGCCACAAGAACCAAAATAACAAAATAAAAAGCAAAAGGAAAACGATGAATAGTGCCTGGAATAGGGGAAACCGAGAACCCACCAAACAGTAATACATAGCAATTCAACATTTACAACCACACTTGGCATGTCAAAAACTATACATATGGTATACACATATTCGGTTTGCCATTCAGAAGATAAACCCAATACACATTAGGGTTTCACGAGGTGAGCTATTCAAAATAGACATATACATGGCTCAATTTGGCAACCAACAAGTATGAGCTTCCAAAAGTGATTATTTTCCTGTAAGGAAAACAAAAGGGAACAGAAAAGGGGTGAACTTGCGCTCAATGAGGTACCAAACAGATAGCAATAAAATCATGGCATTTCACGTTTAACAAATCAGATACACATGCCAGATATAAAGCAACGAAACCACTGATTCAAATCAGAAGGATACGGGTGGCTCTCAGGAGCCAAATTTCCAGCGCAGTACTTGATCCAGACCGGTTGACCCTCCGTCAAAGTATATAGAACCAAAGTGTCCGTAGACCCCTCTTCACTCCAAATTCCGTCCACCAAACACCCCTTTACCGGGCCCGCTCACCGTATCAGTAACAGAAATGGTAATACTCGAGTATACCGGAACCCAAGGGTCTCAATACCCAAAGATCCCCGAACAGACTACCGTGGTTCGTTATCTAATCGTCCAGGCCCTTGCCGGCCCGACTTGAATAACTTAGCCACAGGATTTGAGCTCATAGGTCACAGAAAGGTCGTTGGACACAAGCTTCCAAACGACGTCAGAACAGATACAGTTTCAGATACAGATAACAGATTCAGTACAGTTTCAGATACAGATACAGATAGCAGATTCAGATAGACGTTCAGAATTGGAATATGAACAGACCAGAGAACGAGTGTGATAAAGTACACCCTCGCCTCCACTTTATCAAAGCAGTACTTGGCTTCAATAGTCATAAGTCAAGTATTCAGATATTCAGATATTTCACATAAAGGGTAGCAGGCAGTGGTACACTCACCGATTCAACTTCAAAAAGTTTCACTTCAGATTGGCCTTAATCGCCAAGAAACCCTAAAATAATCAAAATAAACCAATTGAAGGTTTCATATCTAAAATCGAATAAACGGAATGCACAAGTGAGACATACTAATGCAAGGGTGCAAAAACATGATTTTCTTGAAAACAAAAAGATAACATCAAGACCTAGGCGCAAACAACCCAAAAGCTCTTCATTTCCATCAAAAGGCAAATCCAACTTAAAGAACCAAACGGCCTAGAAAATCGGGCAGCACTTCCCCTAAATTTCTTACTTTTCTAGCCATTAAGGCTTCATTATTTCCTCAAATCAGTCCCAACACCTCACACAAAAGTTATCTCATTCCCAAAAGCCGTTCACTAGGCTCAAAGTAGTACAAGTACAAAAGTTAGCTAGAAAATGACCGGAATAAGAGTAAGCCTTAAAACCATGCCAACCAATAGGGTTTCATAAAGCCATGCCAATCACAACCCCAATAGGGTTTCATATACATATATAAGCATAATAGCGAACCAGAAAATCAGGAAATATAACTCATTTGATCAATCAACAAAACAGTTTTGGCCTCTGTATGCGGTAATGGTACAAAATGCAATACGCTTATCGGATGAGGGTGTAAGACCCACCATCTCGAAGCTAAAAGACAGAGCTACAACAATATAGAAGGTCACTCAGTCCAAATCCTAGCACAACTAGGTCAAAATTGCAGAAAACCAAGCCAGAACCGTAATTGCAGGTTCCCAAATCATGCAAAACTGAAATACGTCTATCTCAGCCTACACAGGTCCAAATGCATTGATTCCAAAGGCACATGAAAGCTAAGACATCAAGCTACATTTCATCAGAAGACACCAACAACAAAATCCAAACCAATTCCAGTCAAAACAGACAATTACTATCGCAGTTCGCACATTCTGTTCACCCAGAACAGCAACAGTAAAAACGGCATAACTCACTCTACACTACTCCAAATGCCCTGAAATTTTGCAGGCACTTCAAACTCATCAATACCTACAACTTTCATGTTTTGAGCAAAGTCCAATTCGGCCTCTATCTATGACCTAAAATTTCGGACAGAATGTCCAACCAAGAACCCTAATTTTCCAGAAATTCTTCCAAATCCAAAATTGATTGCAATTTTCTATCATATGCACCTACTAGAGCCAAAGCCCCTTATTACCAACCATCAAAAACAACCACACCATCAAGATCATATGAAACCAGAAAATTCCTCAAAAAATAAAAAACTCAACCAAATCACTTCAAACCAAGAAATAATCCACAATTTCTAACACAATAGCCACCATTAGGCATAAATTCAACATCATTAGTTATAAGAGAATGTTCAATCATCACTTACCAAGTAAACAAGAGAGAGGAAGATGTTGGACACCTTAAGTTCTCCAAAAAGCTTCACCAAAACACTCACTAACACCAAGTGGAAGGATTTTATGGAGTAAAAACTAATTTAGGCAAATAGTTTGGAAGATTGAACTAGTTGGGAGCTTGAAATTTGAAGCAATTTTCTTCCTTCTTGAGCTCTCAAGAGTCGGCCAACATAGAGTGAAAAATGGTAATTTTTTTGTGAATTTTTGAAGATATTTACTCCATAAGTCAAAAGGTCAAAACCATGAATAGTAGTCTTAAGTCCTAACCAATGGAAAAATGACACATGGCATCTCATTAAATGCAATTCAATCCTTTAGTCACATCTCACATCAATCACTTCACACTCCTCTACTTATCTATTAACACCCGATAAATTTTACACAGTATCCGAAACTTAACCTTATTGGCCGAATTTTTCCGAACTTTCCGCACTAGTGGGTCCCACTTCCTTTCTATATCCTTAATTTTCAAAAACTACCCAATGCTAGGAAAAATCATATAAAACTTATATTTACTCATAAAAATTATCTAGAAAATTTTCCGGATACAGAAAGTGCAGAAAACAAACCATTGAAAATAAGAAAACCTAGAAATATAATAAAACCTAGAAAATGGAAAAATTACGGGTTCTCACACTCTCTCCCCCTTAAAGAAATTTCGCCCTCGAAATTTTATCTTCACAATTTAAAGTAACCAATGGCCTGTACCTTCTCCGTCTTCAGAGTCAGAAGAAATAAGGTTCTTCATTTTAGTCCATTTTCCACTTGACGGGCCAGGGTCGGTCTTGGTTGGCTGCTGGTTCCTTTCTTTTCGTGCAATAACCCCCGGGCAATTAGCAACCAAATGCTTGGCGCTCCCACAACACAGACATCTCCTCCCCTTTTTCCAGCAATCCACTTCAATATGATTGGATTTTCTACAATATCCACAAATTATCTCACCACTTGCTCCACGGCCCTTCTTCACAATTGATCTACCAGCTTTACCCTTTTTCTTTGCATGGAAGATCTTCAGTTGTGGCTTTGCAATTCCCGTCCTTTGAGCTTCCTCTGGCGTTCCCATAGATGTATTACCTTGTGCCATTGCTACGGTCTCCTTGGAAATCTCTTCGTATTTCCTCTTTAACTCCATATTTTGGTGTAAGAGCTCAAGTTTCTCCGAATACTCTTGCTTCCATTGTCTTTCCCAGTACTCGGTCAGCCTCCTTTGAACCTCTAATTCATCTCGGAGAACCAAAATTTCCTGACACGGATCAACCCAATGTGTCATCTTACTGAAGTGCTGGAACTCGGATGCTAGCCTGCCGGGCAAAACAATGGGTCATAATACATTCTTAAGTACAAGTGGCACTCCCGGTCCTTGTCCAGCTATTGTTTCCCTTTTCTTTTCTTGATTCCTGGCCTCATTTAGTTCCACGTCCACAACGACATCTTCCTCACATATATATATCTATATACATATTTTTTTTTCTCTCTTTTCTTTTCCCCTTTCCCACAGTACTGCAATGCATAAATACAGTAAAGTGACAAAAGTAATCGAATTCTAGCACACCAATTACACCAAAGACATATACACATATAACACGCCATGTATCAAGAAAATGGATAATCAAGTACACCAACACATGCCAATTAGACAGATAATCCTATGCACAATACCCAAACCACTGTCATGTCATAGGGGTATCAAGCAAATCAGGAGTAAAGGCGATATAGTCCCAGACCCAATTAAAATAACCCCGTCCGATCCCTCACGTCACTTACTATGCAAACTAGATATCCAATAACCTCTTGGACTCATTCTAGCCAAACAAAGCCTATTCATGTTCCCAAAATGCAAATTCCACATACTTAACACCGCCTCAACTCTGAAGTACTCAGGCACAAGAATCCGAAATAAGACAATTCACCTCTCGAGCTGGCCAGTCCCAAGAGTAAACCATCTACAATCGAAATTCCCACCAGACGTACCGATCTATGTTCCTCAGATACCACAAGAAAAGTTAAGGCCTATAACATTCACAATTCAGAGCTTAGGCTCGATCGAGCACTTATTCCTTCATACCAATTCACCACATAGTCCAGGCTCACTCCGCGCAGAGACCACGCGAAGCAGGCTCTGATACCACCTGTAACAGCCCCATCTTCCCTTAAGGCGAACCAAAGGGGTTAGCGGACTGCCTGCCCAGCTCTCGCCAGGACTACTGAGCGGTTACACGCGTTCTAAAACGTTTCGGAAATGCAAAAGTGCGCTCGGACAAGCCACAAGAACCAAAATAACAAAATAAAAAGCAAAAGGAAAACGATGAATAGTGCCTGGAATAGGGGAAACCGAGAACCCACCAAACAGTAATACATAGCAATTCAACATTTACAACCACACTTGGCATGTCAAAAACTATACATATGGTATACACATATTCGGTTTGCCATTCAGAAGATAAACCCAATACACATTAGGGTTTCACGAGGTGAGCTATTCAAAATAGACATATACATGGCTCAATTTGGCAACCAACAAGTATGAGCTTCCAAAAGTGATTATTTTCCTGTAAGGAAAACAAAAGGGAACAGAAAAGGGGTGAGCTTGCGCTCAATGAGATACCAAACAGATAGCAATAAAATCATGGCATTTCACGTTTAACAAATCAGATACACATGCCAGATATAAAGCAACGAAACCACTGATTCAAATCAGAAGGATACGGGTGGCTCTCAGGAGCCAAATTTCCAGCGCAGTACTTGATCCAGACCGGTTGACCCTCCGTCAACGTATATAGAACCAAAGTGTCCGTAGACCCCTCTTCACTCCAAATTCCGTCCACCAAACACCCCTTTACCGGGCCCGCTCACCGTATCAGTAACAGAAATGGTAATACTCGAGTATACCGGAACCCAAGGGTCTCAATACCCAAAGATCCCCGAACAGACTACCGTGGTTCGTTATCTAATCGTCCAGGCCCTTGCCGGCCCGACTTGAATAACTTAGCCACAGGATTTGAGCTCATAGGTCACAGAAAGGTCGTTGGACACAAGCTTCCAAACGACGTCAGAACAGATACAGTTTCAGATACAGATAACAGATTCAGTACAGTTTCAGATACAGATACAGATAGCAGATTCAGATAGACGTTCAGAATTGGAATATGAACAGACCAGAGAACGAGTGTGATAAAGTACACCCTCGCCTCCACTTTATCAAAGCAGTACTTGGCTTCAATAGTCATAAGTCAAGTATTCAGATATTCAGATATTTCACATAAAGGGTAGCAGGCAGTGGTACACTCACCGATTCAACTTCAAAAAGTTTCACTTCAGATTGGCCTTAATCGCCAAGAAACCCTAAAATAATCAAAATAAACCAATTGAAGGTTTCATATCTAAAATCGAATAAACGGAATGCACAAGTGAGACATACTAATGCAAGGGTGCAAAAACATGATTTTCTTGAAAACAAAAAGATAACATCAAGACCTAGGCGCAAACAACCCAAAAGCTCTTCATTTCCATCAAAAGGCAAATCCAACTTAAAGAACCAAACGGCCTAGAAAATCGGGCAGCACTTCCCCTAAATTTCTTACTTTTCCAGCCATTAAGGCTTCATTATTTCCTCAAATCAGTCCCAACACCTCACACAAAAGTCATCTCATTCCCAAAAGCCGTTCACTAGGCTCAAAGTAGTACAAGTACAAAAGTTAGCTAGAAAATGACCGGAATAAGAGTAAGCCTTAAAACCATGCCAACCAATAGGGTTTCATAAAGCCATGCCAATCACAACCCCAATAGGGTTTCATATACATATATAAGCATAATAGCAAACCAGAAAATCAGGAAATATAACTCATTTGATCAATCAACAAAACAGTTTTGGCCTCCGTATGCGGTAATGGTACAAAATGCAATACGCTTATCGGATGAGGGTGTAAGACCCACCATCTCGAAGCTAAAAGACAGAGCTACAACAATATAGAAGGTCACTCAGTCCAAATCCTAGCACAACTAGGTCAAAATTGCAGAAAACCAAGCCAGAACCGTAATTGCAGGTTCCCAAATCATGCAAAACTGAAATACGTCTATCTCAGCCTACACAGGTCCAAATGCATTGATTCCAAAGGCAAATGAAAGCTAAGACATCAAGCTACATTTCATCAGAAGACACCAACAACAAAATCCAAACCAATTCCAGTCAAAACAGACAATTACTATCGCAGTTCGCACATTCTGTTCACCCAGAACAGCAACAGTAAAAACGGCATAACTCACTCTACACTACTCCAAATGCCCTGAAATTTTGGAGGCACTTCAAACTCATCAATACCTACAACTTTCATGTTTTGAGTAAAGTCCAATTCGGCCTCTATCTATGACCTAAAATTTCGGACAGAATGTCCAACCAAGAACCCTAATTTTCCAGAAATTCTTCCAAATCCAAAATTGATTGCAATTTTCTATCATATGCACCTACTAGAGCCAAAGCTCCTTATTACCAACCATCAAAAACAACCACACCATCAAGATCATATGAAACCAGAAAATTCCTCAAAAAATAAAAAACTCAACCAAATCACTTCAAACCAAGAAATAATCCACAATTTCTAACACAATAGCCACCATTAGGCATAAATTCAACATCATTAGTTATAAGAGAATGTTCAATCATCACTTACCAAGTAAACAAGAGAGAGGAAGATGTTGGACACCTTAAGTTCTCCAAAAAGCTTCACCAAAACACTCACTAACACCAAGTGGAAGGATTTTATGGAGTAAAAACTAATTTAGGCAAATAGTTTGGAAGATTGAACTAGTTGGGAGCTTGAAATTTGAAGCAATTTTCTTCCTTCTTGAGCTCTCAAGAGTCGGCCAACATAGAGTGAAAAATGGTAATTTTTTTGTGAATTTTTGAAGATATTTACTCCATAAGTCAAAAGGTCAAAACCATGAATAGTAGTCTTAAGTCCTAACCAATGGAAAAATGACACATGGCATCTCATTAAATGCAATTCAATCCTTTAGTCACATCTCACATCAATCACTTCACACTCCTCTACTTATCTATTAACACCCGATAAATTTTACACAGTATCCGAAACTTAACCTTATTGGCCGAATTTTTCCGAACTTTCCGCACTAGTGGGTCCCACTTCCTTTCTATATCCTTAATTTTCAAAAACTACCCAATGCTAGGAAAAATCATATAAAACTTATATTTACTCATAAAAATTATCTAGAAAATTTTCCGGATACAGAAAGTGCAGAAAACAAACCATTGAAAATAAGAAAACCTGGAAATATAATAAAACCTAGAAAATGGAAAAATTACGGGTTCTCACAGTAGTGAACGACTGAGTCCCGGCGAGAGTTGGGCAGGCGGCCCGCCGAACCCTCTGGTTCGCCTTAGGGGGAGGTGGGGCCGTCACAGTTGGTATCAGAGCTTAGGCTTCAGATCTCTGTAGTGTATCCTAGGCTTGAAGTTTAGGATGCCGGACTGTGGGTTTGATTTGACTCTTAGTGTTTACTTGGAATGCTTGAGTGATTTGTGCGGGATGTCTTGACTTGATTGGTACAAGAGGGAATGTCGAGGACGACATTCTTTTAAGGAGGGGAGATTGTGACGCCTCGAAAAAAAAGAGTGTGAGAACCCGTAAAAACCCTAATATTTTCCTAGGGTTTTAGTTCCTTTAATTGCATAATTTTTGCATTTCTGGCTTAGAAATATTATCTGGGTGGATTTTATGAGCAACTAAAGTTTTTAGATGATTTTTCTAGCATTAGTGAGTTTTTAAAAAATTAAGAATATATATTGGACGTGGGACCCACTAGTGCGAAAAGTTCGGAAAAATTCGGCCAATTAGGTTAAATTCCGGATACTGTGTAAAATTTATCGGGTGTTAATAGACAAGTAGAGTGTGTGAAATGATTGATGTGAGAGAAGAAAGAAAGGATAGGAATGCATTTAATGAGGTGACAAGTGTCATATTCTTATTGGATGCCTTTTAAGAATTACTATTCACAATTTTGACTTTTTTGACCAAAGGTTAAATATCCAAAAATTGCACAAAATTCACCATTTTTCTCTCCTTGTTGGCCGGCCACCTTGAGCAAGAAAGGAAGGAGATTTCTTCAATTTTCAAGCTTCTACTTGGTGCAAATCAACCAAAAACATTTGCTTCCATCCATTTCACTCCATAAAATTCTTCCTTCTAGAGCTAGTAAGTTGTTTGGTGAACTTTGTTTGAAGGATTAAGGTGCCCAACATCTTCTTCTCTCTTGGTTCTTGGTAAGTGAAGCTTGAAACACCCTACTACACCTAATGATGCTTATGTTGTGCTTATTAGTGATAAGAGTGCTGAAATTTCTGGTTTTAATCTTGGTTTGAAGTGATTTGGTGAAGTTTTCCATTTTATGATGATTTTTCTGGTTTAATTGGATTATGATGGTGTGGTTGTTTGTGATGATTGGAAATGGACTATAATGGCTCTAGTGGATGTGAAATGTGGATAAATGCAACCAATTTTGGATTTGGTGTGAAAATTGAAAAGCTAGGGTTCTTAAATCCCCAATTCTGTCTGGTTTTGGATCATAGGGTTAGAGGCCGAATTTGACTTTGCTCAAAACATGAAAGTTGTAGGTATTGATGTGATTGAGATGCCTGTAAAATTTCAGGTCATTTGGATTAATGTAGAATGAGTTATGACGAAATTACTGTAGCTGTTCTGCTTTGGACAGAATGCGAAAACTGCGATAGTAATTGGCTATTTTGACTGGAATTGGTTTGGATTTTGGAGTTGGTGTCTTCTGATGAAATGTAGCTGGATGACTTAGATAACTTATGCCTTTGGAATTTCGGCATTTGGACTTGTATGGACTGAGATATAACGATTACAGTTTTCTATGTTTTGCAAACCTGTTTTGGTAATTCTGGTATAGTATTTGGCATTTTCGACCTAGTTAAGCTAGGAACTGGATTGAGTGACCTTCTACATTGTTGTAACCCTGTTTCATAGCTTCGAAACGGTGGGTCTTACACCCCCAACCGATAATTGTAGTGAGAGTTGTGCCATTACCGCATTATGACGTCAAAACTGTTTTTCTGGTTTTGAGCTTAACCTTCATTTCCGGACTTTTCCCTAGCTTGACTTGTCTTTGTACTACTTGGAGCTTGCTGAATGGATATTAGATGAACTTATTTGTGTGACTTTGGGACTGGCTGGAGTAATAATGAAGCCATGATGGCTGGAAAAGTTAGCAAATGTAGGGGAAGTGCTGTCCGAACTTTGAAGGGACTTGTTTGCATTGGGTTTGTGATCTAAGGCTTGGAGTTGAGCAAGGCAATGATACATGATGGATGGTTTCTGAGCCGTGGAGGTGAGTGACCCTAAACTGTTTCCAAAGTTCTTATGAACCGTTTCTTGCACTATTTACTTGATTGCATATCATGAGTGCTTGCATGTGGCCCATGACATGTTTTGGCTTAAATGAGTACTTGGAATTCGTATGCTGAACACCAACGTCTCCACCTCTGTGTACTGTTCATCTGGAGCAAATGGCTCCCCCACTGACTGTTTACTGTTTAATGTTTGTTTGGAGCGTTGGGTGTTTCAGTACAACGATTTCGCTGGCTCACGAGAGCAATAAATGTACAGTTGATCTTGAAATCATGACATCACTGAAATGAACGACTATAAAACTGAATTGATTACTGATTTTAATGGTTACTCGCTGAGCTTCTAGCTCACCCCAAAAATGTTTTATTTCCCCCCCCACAGGGCTCAAGGCGAAGAAAAGCTTGGAGTGCTTATTCACGTGACTGGATGGCTTATATCGTGTATAGTTTAAGTTTGGATCTATTTGATGTACGAGTTGGTCTTGTATAAATATTTGAAATTGATATGGATGTAAGTATACGTTCCACGATTTGAATCAGTTTCCGCTGCATTTGTGATATGTAATTATTGGAGAATTTGATGAAATTTTGAGATTTATATTGTAATATATTTGAGGATTGTAGTGAACGACTGAGTCCCGGCGAGAGTTGGGCAGGCGGCCCGCCGAATCCTCTGGTTCGCCTTAGGGGGAGGTGGGGCCGTCACAAATCCAATGTCAGTCTATTCAACAAGATGGTGTTTGCAGGTTCAACCGTAGCTTGTGTATTCATGATTGAGTCCGATTCATGTCATCAATTATTAGTCTTTATTAGTTGACTATTTAAGTAGTAGCTATGAATAATCTAGTCCAAGATCTCATGTTGAGTTGGGTTGAGATCCGTGGTAGGTTATCATGTTGGGTTACATTTTAATTGAGTCATTTGTTAGAGGTCAAGTTCGGCCAACTTTCATAGAGTCGAGACTTGGTATGTTAAGTGTTAAGGCCGATTGAGCTTTTTTAGTTAAGTTAGAAATATTGTGTTTTATGTCTTTCCTAGTAGAGTTAGGTTGGTTGTTGTCAAGGCTATAAAAGGCTCACTTTATGCGTTTAATGGATAAAAGACATTACATGAATTTTGAGAGTTCTCTTTCTTGTTCCTTTGGGAACGCCTCTTGATACAAAGTGAGTGTGTCTCCTTTGTTTGCTTTTTGGCTTATCAATCAATGACCACGGTTGGTTGTGGTGCTAGTCTACCTTTCTAATGAATCTCGTGCTGTCCTTGATTGGTTTAGAATGCATCCAAATTGTCCAAAACTTGATCAAGATAGATTCTTCTGCTACCTAATCAGATTGTTTTTTCAAGGGTAGGAGCTTAGCGATTGGGGTTTGTATCAGTTGGTATCAGAGCTTCAACTCTTAATCTAGGTTAATATCCTTTTCTTTTCTTGTTTTCCTCTTTGTTCTTGTACCAAACCCTACCCAATTCAAAAAAGAATTCTGTTCATTGTTATAGGGTTTGAATTTCGTGCGATCACCTTGTGTTGTTTGTTTTGTCCCATTTTCCTTGTGTCATTTGTCTCCCTTGATCAGATTCATGTGTCTTCATCGTGTCAAAAAAAAAAAAGTCATACCTTTGTTGTTCTGAAGTGGTTTTCATTATTTGTGGGAAATCCAAACTGTTTGGCTTGAAACGTGCATAAACCTCTTGAATTTCTAGAATTTTTGATTGGATTCTTGAAGTTCTTGATAGTTGTGGGGGCTGGTATCTATGTTTCTTGAACAAAAAAAAAATTGAACAAAATTTGAACTAGAAACTCTCGCTACAAACCCTAGCCAAATTGGAAACTTGTTGGCTGTTCGCGCTTGAATTAGACTTCAAGCAGCCATAATTTTATTTAAATCAGCAAAAACCTAATGTGCTGCTCTCTTTAAATGGCCAAAGGGGTGCTAGTACCAAGTTGGGAAACGAAAACAAACAAATGCACTCCAAAATGTGCTTGGAAACAAAATCTGTCCAGCCGCACATTTTGGTTTCCTAATCAGACTAGGAAACGAACAAGCAAGCTAATTCTTAATTCTTTGAGCCGAATCTTGATTGTTATTGGAAAAACTAGACTTTAGCTAAAAAAATTCGAACCTAGGAGGGGTTTAAAAGCCAACTATTTCAGCCAAAATTCCCAGCCAACCTCGAATCACTGCCAAAACAGTCCATCATATAAATTTCCAGGTTTCGTCATTTTTCCTTGTGTCTTCGGAACTTGTTTCTGGTCTTGTTTGCTCTCCTTTGTTTAAGTCACTAATTGCAGTCTCTTTAGTAGTATTTTAGAATCTCTAAAACGTCCAGAAATAGTGATTAAGTCAGCCGCAAGTCTATCTTGTATGTTGTTTCCTAATTCTTGCAATTGAGTTTCCTATTAGCGATAGACTTGCACCTGTTTCCTTTTCCTTTAGCGATTTGTTCAGCAGTCTTGTCTCATTATTTTCATATCATTCCTAGTTATTTTGAGTCATGTTCAAGTCCTAAAGTGTGACAAATTTTCTGAGTTAGTTTTCCAGTTGTTAGGTTGTGTTTTCTATAGTGCTTTGTTGTGAATAATTTCCATCTTCACTTTAATGAATTTTCCAGCTTTACCCTTGTATTGAGTCATGAAGTCCAGCCTTGAATTACCTCTAATTTTCATTCCGTGTTGTATACCATCGTGAGTTGAATTGTTGGGCATTCTTGGTCAATTGTGAGCAATTCATATTGTCTCAAGGGTTGTGACCAATGACTTAAAAGAGTTGGTGACATCAATAGAGTGTAATACACTTGAGTGATACACGAGGGTTGAGTGTAAATATGCAAGTTTGTGTGGTGAGGAAAATATCTTTTGTTTCACTAACTTTTTATAGGTTCCCTAATACATTATGGAGGATATGAGGCATATGAAAACTAGCTTACAACATCGTCTTCCTGATCCTAATGGAGTTGAAGATGTGGCATTACGGGGTGTAAATGAGCAATTGTACATCATCAAATCTTAGCTGCATGGTTTGTTTCATACTCGTTGTGTGGCCATTGTGTTAGTGGTTGTGATGCATGTCTATTTAGTGGTTCTAGTAAGTTTTGGGGTTGTAATAAGGGCATGCGAATGTAGCATGGTGTTCATTCATTTCCTACTTGTTATCCAGTAGATGAATTTAGTGCTTATAATTCTTTCATTTCTACTTATATCTCGATTTTTTGTCTTTGACCCAGGCATTGATTTGAGGCCAAATCGTTTTTATGGGAGAGGGAATGATAGAAATATTAGAGCTGATCTTTGGCAAATGGAGCATGTGCATTGGTTCGTGTTCATGATTAGGTTGAGTTGGTAGTATGTCTCTCGGATCATTTTTATGCAAATGTTCCCCCATGTGCTTCAATGTAAGCAAGGCATCGATTTGACGACAAATCGTCCTTCAAGAGAGGGGGAATGATATGAATCCAAATGCCAGGCTATTCAAGAAGATGGTGTTCGCGGATTCAACCCTAGCTCGCGTATTCATGATTGAGTCTGATTCATGTCATCAATTATTAGTCTTTATTAGTCAACTATTTCAGTAGTAGCTATGAATAAATCTAGTCCAAGATTTCATATTGAGTTGGGATGAGATCCGTGGTAGGTTATCATGTTGGGTTACGTTTTAATTGAGTCGTTTGTGTAGACATCAAGCTCGGCCAGCTTCCATAGAGCTGAGACTTGATAGGTTAAGTGTTAGGGCTGATTGAGCTTTCCTAGTTAAGTTAGGAATATCATGTTTTATGTCTTTCCTAGTAGGGTTAGGTTTGTTGTTATCAAGGCTATAAAAGTCTCACTTTATGCATTTGATAAACATAAGACAATACATGAATTTTGAGAGTTCTCTTTCTTATTCCTTTGGAAACATCCTTGATACAGAGTGAGTGATCTTCTTTGTTCGAGTTTTCGCTTATCAATCAATGAATATAGTTGGTTGTGGCACTGTTCTACCTTCTAATCAATCTTGAGCTGTCCTTGATTGGTTTAGAATCCATCCAAATTGTCCATAGTTTGATCAAGATAGATCCTTCTCCTACCTGATCAGATCGTTTCTTCAAGGATGGGAGCTTGGAGATATGGGTTGGTATCAATTTACCCTACCTTGGATTATTGTAGCCTCTTCATGTTCCAACTCAGGCTTGGACTCATATCACAATGGACTTTGTAGAAAAACTACTACCGTTTAGAGGATTTGATACCATATTGGTAGTAGTTAATAGATTGACTAAGTTTGGCCACTTTATCCGCCTCACTCATCCCTTTACATCATCACAAGTGGCTCATTTATTCATAGATAACATCTAATTTACATGGAATGCCAAAATCCATTGTTACTAATAGAGACAAATTATTTACAAGTAAATCTTGGCAAGAGTTGTTCAGGATAATAGGGATTAGACTACACTACAGCTCTGCATATCATCTAGATAAAGATGGACAAAGTGAAAAACTAAATCATTGTCTAGAATATTTTTTGAGGTATATGATCAATGAAGTACCTACACATTGGAGCAGATGGTAAAATATGGCTAAATGATGGTATAACACTTGTGACGCCCCCACTTCTCCCTAAGGCGAACCAAAGGGTATCCGCGGGACGTCTGCCCAGCTCTCACTAGGACTCGGTACAATTTCCGTTCAAGCTTAATACAATAATATCTAAATGATAAGGCAAAGTAAAGAAGTGTGGAAAACTTCTATAAATTATCCAATCTTACACCACAAGTTTACGATACATAAGTTATCCAATCCTTACATCGGGATTTCCAAAAGATATATTCAATCCCAAAATATGCAATAGCCAAGAGTCTAGCCGAATACATTTGGAACCTAATACAAGAGTACATCAAAAGGGGTTCCATCAACTTCCACTTCATTCATCCCTGTTAAGGAAAACAAATCTACGGGATGAGCAAAAACACTTGTGAGGCCAAGAACACACATGCAAGCACATAGTCCAAGTAGCAATCCAAAATTTACAAGTCGAGCAATAATACGTCAAGAAATTAACGATTCACTGAAAAGTAAACAAAAACAATTCAAGGATATGATAGCTCTCAGGAGCTAAGTTCCACGTGCTTTGTCAAGGTTATTCGTATACCTTCCCGCAATGAACCTCCGTCAACCGGGTCGGTATTTTCAATCTGTAGATCTCCACTTACTTCTCATGTCCGTCCACCGTACATATTATGCCAAGCAAGATCTCTCCAATAGATCAACCTTATCATGCGATTCCCATGACTCACTGAGATTCCCGACCAATCTCGTGCCGGCTCGAGTCCCAAGGTCGGCCTATGAGTTTGGGCGTCCCCCATGTACATCTGTGTGTCGAGAAGATTCACTCTAGCGACGTATGCAGCCAAAGCATACTATTTCAGGTCAAGTAAGTATTTGATATATTCAAGCATTCATGTCATGTCCAGCAGGTCATTCATTTCATGTCAAGCAAGTTAATCATGAGTTATTTGTTTCAAATGAGAACGAGTGCGATAAAGTACACACTCGACTCCATTTTCAAAATCTCAGATCATTGGTAATAGCTAAGCATGTATCAGGTTCACAGGATATCAAGTAGTCATGCACTTGACTCATCAAGTAAACAAGAAGGAATGGCACTTGAAGTTCAAGCGTCCACTGTGGGATCCTCTTGAAGTTCCTCTTGTGTGCCTTAACAATGGACTATTACTGATAATCCTCAAATAATGAGGAAGGTAATACACTAGTACGATCTTAGAAAATATCTCGAAAATCGGGCCTAGGTTTCTTTTGAAAAATCGAGACTCAAAAGAGTCACAAGACTCAAGTAAACTGGATCATTATCCTTAAAATCATGGGACGGGAACAAGTACGAGCAAATAGATCTTAAAACGAACGACCGAAGTTGGAAAAGGGCAGGTGACGTCACAATCCGGTCGGATTCCTGGCCGGATTGGAGGCAGAGGCTAAGCCTCCTTTTTTTCAAAATCCAACACCAATCCGGCCGACTATCCGGCCAAGAATTGGCCAGATTCAAGGCCGGATTCTAGTGAACAGTTTCCCGCGCGGATTTCTTTTCAAAAGGCCGAATTTTCAATTTTTGGGTATTCTTTGAAAAATCATAACTCACACCCTGATTGTCCAAAATTGGAAAATTTAGTACCATTGGAAACTTCTTTCAAAGTACTAAAAGTTTCTAAAAGACACCTTTCCATGAATCCAAGTGGAAGGCATTCAAATTTTGGCTTAAAGTTGATAACTAGAGTTATCAAGATAGATTTAAGTTGGTTTTTGTCCAACTTTGAAAATTTGGCAAAATTCACTCAATTTGAACTAACCTTTGAAATTTGGTACTCTATTAGAGTTGTAATCCAAGTTTAACATGGAACAAGCAGAATGAGAATTGAAGTTTTGAGTACCAAGATATGGTAGCTCAAAGTTACCCAAATTTCCTTGTTAAACAAGGGTTTTTCCAAAATCAAGTCATGAACTTTGGAAATTTAGTTGAGCAATGAAACGGCCTCGGAATAGCACCAAAATTAGCAGTATAATACTACCATATAAGGACTATTTATCTGCCAAATTTCATGAATAAGTAAGCACGGGAAGTTGATTAACCAAATCACCCAAGTTCCAAAAATTCCAAGGCAAATCTGCCTTGTGAGTCTCGTTTTCCATTTACAAAACGTTTGGCTTACAAAGTATCTCAAACACGGTCCATTTGTATAGAAAATGTCTAAGAGGCATCCAAGACAAAATTTGTGGGTGATTAACACCAAGAATTTCGAGTACAAGTCCCAAACCAAGATTAGTTAAGGATTTAGCCCAAGATGAGGAATTTCCTCATTGAGTCAGTTCCAAACTTTGGTCACAACTCACTCAATTCAACTTCAAATTGAGCGTGGTTGGTGGTGTTGGAAAAAAAATTCATAAAGATACATTTTCTCAGAAGAAACAATTTTTAAAATCTGTCCACAACTAGTCCACATTTGAGCCTCAAGTTGTAGTTCATGTTCTGCCTTTCAGGGAACTAATGAGACAGGACAGCAATTTTAAACGAATGGTTTGGCTCACTCAAGTGGAACCAGAACTTGCATTTTATACCAATAGAAATCTGGGGATGTCTGATTTCCAGTGCCGCAAACGGCACTCGATTTCAATATCGGAGTAAAGAGTTATGACCGAAACAACAGGACTTCCTGGGCAATCCGGGAAAATTTTCCAGTTCTGCCAAACTTTAGAAATCAACACCTTTGACCAACCAAATCATGTTATTTTTTCAATGAAACTTTCTACACCATCCATATAACATGTATACATTATAATCAAGCCATTAAAATCTCAAAAATTCGCACCAAAGGTCATGAACATGGCAGGGGTAAAATGGTCACTTTTGCACATTGCACCATCCTTAAGTTTCTATCAACAACCCAGCATTATTCCACTAATATAAGCACTAAACCAACATTAATTTCATCATCATTCACCAAATCAGTCCATCCAATCTAAGTGGGAGTTCATAGAGGCCACACATCAACTTTTCAACATAAAGAAATTTTATCCTACGGGGGGCGAGTCTAGAGTTATAGTAAGTCACTTAAAATAAAAAAAAGTAAAGTTACAAACACGGATGTCACAAAATTTGAAATAACTTCAATTAGAAAGAGAATAATTTGTATGCCTAGAATATACAAAAATATCATCCTATTTACAAGTCCATTTGAGTGTCTCTTGGCAAGAGTTTTCGTTAACAACACCTAAATTAACCCCACAAGATACAATCAAAAGGCAATTTTTTCGTTAACCACAAGTCCATTTGAGTGTCTGAGATATATGAAATTGGGCATGATGACTTTTGATTTTATCAAAGTTATCGATGATTGCATCTATGTTAAAAGTTCTAGCAATCTCTTTCTCAGTGTACATTATCATACGTTATTATAGAGCTAGTAAAAAAGTCTTCCTACATTCTAGAGTGCAAACAAGATTTAATGAACTTTTTAGCAGAAAAAGCAACCCCTATTATAGCTATTCAAACAGGAAGAGTCAAGATAAGACGATCCAATCCATCAATAAGAGTACAGTTCATTGACTTTTCTGCCTTCGCTGTTGAAGTGATGACAAGTCTTGAAGTTGAGAATTATGAGAAAACTCAATCTGGAAAAGCTCTAACTGTAAAGCCTAAACAACCTAAGAGGGAGGTGAATTAGATTGATAAAAATTAAAGCAAGTAAAGGCCCAATTTCACCCAATTATTCAATCAAAATAACTTAAGTAAACAAACACTCAAACAAATACAATAATGATAGATACGACTAAATTAAGCCACACAAACAAATGACAAAAAGAAAACAACAAAGTAAAAGGATTGCAAACCAATCAAACTCCCAAACTTCTTCCAAATTTGGAGTTGAATCAACCAAATAGCTTTTTCAATTGATGGTGATGCCAACCAACTTGTACAAGTGAAGGCTCACTCCTTCCTTACCCTAAAAGCCTTTAGTTGACCAAAGAGTTTTAAACTTTCCTAGTTAGTTCTCAACTAGTTACAATTGAAAGTTCACTCAACCAATTAAGAACTAATTTACAAATGAGGGTCACCTTCACAAAGATTTTATTTCTTCTCTTTAAGAAAGCTCAGAAACTCAACTTTTCCCATACATATACAATAATCAAAGTATATTTCTATCAAAAAATCACTCTTGAAAGATTGCATTTTGTGTAGGCTAAAGTCTCTCATATTTTCACATTTAGGGCTATTTATAGGTGGTAAAAATTGGTGTTGAAAAGAGCTTCAATGATCAAGCATTAAATGCTAAAAAATCTAGCCGCTAGGCCTATCTGACATTCAATACTTGATTCATCTTTTGATACATGCATCCAATACTTTCAAAGAACTTTTCATTATTTTCTTCGGATGGCCGTTCCTTTGATGTAATGTCTGATAGCCTTACGTCCAATAGAACCAATATGTTCAAATTCCATCTTCTTTTGTATTGGACGGCCAATAGGACAGATGAGTGGCTGAGGTTTTGCTCTATCTTTTGGACGTCCGTTAGTTGTGCTCATCATCCAAAAGGCTGCGTCTGATATGTACTTGCAGATTGTCGAATGTCCAATGATATGTTTGAGCATTCGATCCTATTACCCGATAGATAACATTACTTTTCAAACCTTCTTAATGTGTTGTCCTTTTTTCCATTTTGCAAGATAATTGTCTTAAATAATTTCTTACGTAAAATCAGTAGTCCAAATCATCATTTTGTTTCATTATTATAAACCAAGAATTGATCAATCTATGTTTTCCATTAACTTTGTTTTCAAGTATAACTTTTCTTGATCTATGAAATTAGTTGGACAGAATTTGTTTGCAAGTTAACAAATTTGTTCAATGGTGAAAGCCTATAAATTATCTTTGAATGCAATGATGAACTAATAATAAGCAACTCCATTGCAGTCTTAGTTGCCCTGGGCCGAATATTCAACTCCTTCTTATGGGATAAATCCCACGACGCTAAACGTACGCATTGGGCGTCCTGGGAGAGGTTGTGTTTTCCCACAGAGGAGGGTGGGTTGGGGGTCAGGTTGTTGGAAGATATGGTCAAAGCCTTCTCTTATAAGTTGTGGTGGAGATTACGCCAAAGGGGTTCACTATGGTCGGACTTTATGTATTCTAAGTACATTGGGGACCGGCATCCGTTGCAGGCGGAGGTAGCAAGACCGTCTGGTACATGGAAATGGCTAATCGGTATACGCGAGTTGGTGGAGGTGCAGATTGCATGGAGTCTGGGACCGGGAATGGTAGATTTCTGGTTAGACACTTGGTGTGAGCTGGGCCCCTTATGTGCATTGGTTCCACCGGATGGAGACAGGCCTCACTTTTTGGTGGCTGAGTTTCTTGGGCGGGAAGGGTGGAATAGGGACCGACTACTGCACTGGCTCCCGGGCAATTTGGTGGATGTCATAGTGGAGATTCCATTCGATTTGGATGGGAACGATCAAATCCTGTGGGCGAAGTCGGCGACCGGGTTTTTTTCTTTAACCTCGGCTTGGGAGCTGTGCCGACAACGTCGGGGCGGGTTATCATTGGCTGGGATGGTTTGGAATAAGGGTACACCCTTGAAAATTTCACTTTTTGCTTGGCGGCTGATGAACAACTTTGTGGCCTTGGATTCGGTGCTGCGACGAAGAGGGCTGCCTTTGGTGTCCAGGTGCTCCTGCTGTCTGGATGACGCACAAACCTTGCCACATCTTTTCGTCAATGGACCGGTGGCAAGAGAGGTTTGGGGGCATTTTGCCGGTATGTTTGGCATTCTACACTTGCCGTCGGATGATATTCAGCTCATGTGGAGGGAGTGGTCCGCATCGCTGACCCACATCCCCACTCATCATATTCGATGTGTACTCCCGCTAGTGATTACATGGTTCATATGACAGGGAAGAAATAAGGCGAGGTTTGAAGGACAGACTTTTTCGGCTCGGGAGGTCATTGTTGAGGTGAGCAATTTCTTGCACGACTTGGGACGAGCCAAAAAGTTGGATAAGGCACAGTTCAAAGGCGACCGGGACTGTGTATGGGCACGCTTCGCTTCCGGCGGAACTCGTAAACGACGACCAGTGGTAGTTACTTGGGCAAAGCCACCGCCTCTGCGGTACAAATTAAACACGAATGCTAGTGTGGTCAACGGGAGGGCTAGTGGAGGAGGAGTGCTTCGGGATTCTTTTGGTAGGGTTATCGTGGCCTTCTACAAGGAGTTTGGGGAAAAAGGAGTACTGCAGGCGGAGGCTCTAGCAGTATTAGAGGGGCTCCTAATATGTGCGGCAAAGGGGTTACGAGGGATTCTAGTAGAGGTGGACTCGGTGGTACTCGTGTCTTTAGTCAACTCTTCGGCTCAGGGAGGCTGGTTGCTTTGCAGTGTGCTGAGGCGGATTCGTCGCCTTTTGGATCAAGTGGCTATGTCGTTTACACATATATTCCGAGAAGCAAATGTGGTGGCAGATAGGCTAGCTGCTCTACAGGGGGGTCCCAATCAAGTTTTTGATTCTCTTCAGCAGCTTCCTAGGGAGGTTTTAGGCTGTATTGCTATGGATGCTGCCCAAATCCCGTTCTATAGATTAGTGCCTCAGTAGGGGCAAGCACCCTTCAATTCTCTTGTAATTGTTTTGTCTACATTTTGAATAAATGATTATTTAAAAAAAAACCATTGCATCTTTCTTTAAATCTATTCATCATTCAAGTATTTTGGAATCAACAGTCACAAAAAAGACATCAATCTTGTAGCCATGTGTGACAGCCCCACCTCACCCTAGGGCGTACCCCAGGGTTTGGCGGACTGTCTGTCCAACTCTCGCCAGGACTACGGAGTCGAATCTCACAAACCCACTATAGTACACACGATAGAACCCTAAGAAAACGATCAATTACTGACCACCATGCTCAAAGACAACTTACCAAATCCATAGGAGAGCAACATCTCAAATGAATACACTAAACAACCAAGGTTAACTATTTATTTACATCGGAGTCTTGAACAAATTAACTAAAGTACAAGCCAAAGTATCCATATTGTTCAAAATACAATTAGGGTTTTGATCACAAAAGAGCTTAACAAAATAACATATACACTAGCTCGACCCTTTCTTCCAAAACCATGAATTCGAAGTGAGTTCAAAGTTTGTCCCCTGAAAGGAAAACAAAGATAGCGGAAAAGGGGGTGAGCTTACGCTCAATGAGGTACCAAAATAATAGCAAGTAAGAATCATGAAACTTCATATTCAATTAGTCACATATGCAAATCAAATAAAGAAATGAACAAACACCATAGATAGAAAGGATACGGGTGGCTCTCAGGAGCCAACTTCACATGTGCTTCACCGAACCTTGATCAAATAGTAGTTGACACTCTGTCAACTTTCCAAATAAAGTAACCAGTTCAGTCCTGTAGAACACCACTTTACACCAAATCCCGTTCACCAAACATACCCCTTACCGAGCCCAAACACCTCAACAGAAACAGGAATGGTAATACTTGAGTATATCGGAATCAAGGGTCTCAATACCCAAAGATTCCTAGAACAGACTACTGTGGTTCGTTATCTAATCGACCAGGCCCTTGCCGGCTCGACTCGAGTAACTTAGCCACAGGATTTGAGCTCAGAAGTCACATAAAGGTCGTTAGATACAAGCTTCCAAACGACGTCAAAATAGATACAGATATAGATAGCAGATTCAAATTTGCACAGTAAATAGGCATACAGACAGACAAAGGAACGAGTGTGATGAAATACACCCTCGTCTCAAACAGTATAAACAGATAATACAGTCATTCATATCACAGATTGCATGTACAGAAACCAAGTTAAGCAACAATGAGGGGAGTGGTACACTCACCAGTTCAAGTACAGGTACTTCAAAATTTTCACCCAAAGTGGCCTTAATCACCGTGAAACCCTAAGAATAACAAAGGTAAGGTAGTTGAAGTTTTCACATCTAAAACCGAGTAAACGAGATGCACAAGTGAGGCTCGATTACTAGTCGGGTGCCTCTCCAAGTTATATGCTAGTACAAAAGTATAAACATGAAATGTTTGAGCAAACGGATAACAGTTGGTACGAGGGTTACAAACAACCCCAAACCCCCTCATTCTACCACAATGCAACTCCAACTTAAAGGTATCAGACAGCCAAGAAAATTGGACAGCATTTCCCCTAAGTTTCCTTACTTTTCCAGCCATCATGGGTTCATTTTTCCTCAAATCAGCCCCAATGTCACACACAAAATAATCTTATTTCAATAGCCGTTCAATAGGCTCAAAGTTATACAAGTACAAAATCAAGCTAGGAAAATGTCCGGAAATGAAGTTTAAGTCATAAAACAAAAGACAGATTTGACGTCACTTAGCGTATCGGACACAACTGAAGCTACGCTTATCAAATTGGTGTGAAATTTATGCCGTTTCGAAGCTAAGACAAAGGTCTACAACTTTGATGGAGACTACTCAGTCCAGTTTGTAGTGTATCTAGGTCAAAATTTCAAATTACAGCACTAGAATCTCACATTCGGGCTAGTTAACCGCACTACACGTAACCGACAATAACTCAGGCTACCGAAGTCCGATTAAGGCGTTTTCAGTGCCGTTGGAAAGCTAAGACATAGCACTACAACCTCTGTGTTTTGACCAAATGCTAGTTCAGTACAGATTAGGGTAAAAAAAAATGCGGTCAGATTGGTGAAATGTCAAAATTGTCCACAGAGCTCTACCTATGGCAGTCAGGGGTATTTTTGTCTTTTCACAAGTTACAGTACTCTGATTGAGCTGAAATTTTGTAAACAACTATAAAACATCATCCCTACAACTTTCATGTTTTTTACTAAGCCTAATTTGGCCTCCATCATGGTTGAACAGGACCGGGAAGAATAGGATATCTTCAAAACCGAAAACTGGAATTCATGCAGTCCAATGCTAATTTTCTTATTTCTGGCTTGATTCACTACCTCAACTTCCTATACAAGATTATAACCATCATATACCCTCTAACCAACAAGAAATACAGTTAAACCCTAACTCAAGAACATGCACCATATCCATCCAAACCAGTAATTTAAAGCATCAAAAATGGAAATTTGTATCACTTGCTGGAATTTTCTCAAACCACCATAGAAATCACCAAATCTTCCATACAAACCCACAAAAGTGATATATAAACCATCATTAACCCTTATTAGCATCTTACAACAATAAAATCAACATTTCTACTCAATTACTGTGATGACCCCACTTCTCCCAAGGGCGAACCCAAGGGTATCGGCGGGCCGCCTGCCTAGCTCGCGCCAGGACTCAAAACTTAAAGCAATAAAACTAGAACATAGGAGGACCTAATCCTGATTTAGCAGAAACCTGGATGGACCGTATGCTCGATATATTTGCCGCGCTTAGGTATTCGGAGGAGCGGCAGATATCTTTTGCTGTGTTCCAGTTTGAAGGAGCCGTTCGAGCCTGGTGGAATGTGATTAAAACCAAGTGGGAGCGCGAACAAACCCCCTGGACCTGGATCAATTTTACCCGAGAATTTAATGAGAAGTACTTGCCACCCATCGTGCAAGAGAAACGGGAAGATGATTTTATCCGCCTGCGTCAAGGTGCATCTAGCGTGGCAGAGTACGAAACCCAGTTCACTAAACTTTCTCGCTTTGCCCCAGAGCTGGTGTTAACGGAGCAGAAACGAATTCGTCGATTCGTTCAAGGTTTAAATGTGGAAATCCAGGAATCGCTAGCAGCTGCTCAGTTGAACACGTTTAGCCAAGCGCTAGAAAAAGCACAGCGGATTGAGACTGCCAGAGGACAGGTTAAAGCCTTCCACGATCGGAAAAGGAGGCAACCTAGCTCGAATGATTTCATGGTTGGACAAAGCTCGCGAAACGAGCCACCTGCCAAGATAAATAAAGGTACGGATGGTCCACGACATGCAGGGACCCCGAATAACTTTGTGCGGGGTCGGGTAGTGCAAGAGGGGCCGAGGAGTGTCCAGCGTGGAGGGGCAAGTACAGCCGCCAAGTCAACCTGTGGTTTCTGTGGGGGCAATCACACCGATGAAAATTGCTGGAAGAATAGCTCGGTACGCAAATGCTTCAAATGTGGTAGCACCGAACACCTGATTGCCCGGTGCCCTAAGATGAAAAAGGAAGGACTTAAGCCACCGACCGAAGGGACCACAACTAAGCCGACCAATGCAGGGGACAATCGACCTAAAGGGCCAGCAAGAGTGTATGCAATGGGTCAACAGGAGGCAATTGACCCTTCGACAGGTTTTGAAGGTACGCTTTGATCAACGAATTAATTTTGAGGACGAAATTGTCCTAAGTGGGGGGAGATTGTGAGGCCCCAGTCCGTTCGTAAGTCGATATTAGGGTTATTTGATATTCGATATGGAAAAAAAATTTGGGTTTTATGGCTAGGAAGGAAACCCTAATCATTTTTCTAGGGTTTAACCACTTGAATAGCATGTTTTCTGCGTTTTCTGGCTTAGAAATATTTTCTTGGTGGATTTTATGAGCAATTATAGTTTTTAGATAATTTGGAGAGTTTTTGAAAAAATTAAGAATATATATTGGACGTGCGACCCACTAGTGCGAAAAGTTCGGAAAAAAATTCGGCCAATAAGGTTAAGTTTCGGATACTGTGTGAAATTTATCGGGTGTTAAGAGATAAGTAGAGAGTGAGATTTGATTGATGTGAGAGGAAAAAGAAGTGATAAGATTGCATTAATGAGGTGACAAGTGTCACCCTCTTATTGGTTTTACTTTAAGATTTACTATTCCAATTTTTGACTTTTTTTGACCAAAGGATAAATATCTTAAAAATTGCCCAAAAATCACCATTTCTTACCTTTGGATGGCCGGCCCTCTCTAGCAAGAAGAAAGACAAAACTCTTCAACATCTTGGCAAATTCCTAGCTCAAATCATCCAAACTACTTGCTTAAATTAGTTTTTACTCCATAAAATCCTTCCATTTGGTGTTAGTGAGTGTTTTGGTGAAGCTCTTTGGAGAACTTAAGGTGTCCAACATCTTCCTCTCTCTTGTTTACTTGGTAAGTGGTGATTGACTACCCTCCTATACCTTATGAAGCTTAAGTTATGCTTATTAGTGATTAAAGTGCTGAAATTTCTGGTTTTTATCTTGGTTTGAAGTGATTTGGTGAAGTTTTTATTTTATTGATGATTTTTCTGGTTTATTTGGATTATGGTGTTGTGGTTGTTTATGATGGTTGATAATGAGGGGTTATGACTCTAGTGGATGTAAATGAATGATAATTGCAACCAAGTTTGGGTTTGAATTGAAGTTGAGAAAGTTAGGGTTTCATGACCCCTATTTCTGTCCGGTTTTGGATCATAGGGTTAGAGGCCGAATTGGACTTTGCTCAAAACATGAAAGTTGTAGGTATTGATGAGTTTGAAGTGCCTACAAAATTTCAGGTCATTTGGATTAGTGTAGAGTGAGATATGTCGAATTTACTGTTGCTGTTCTGGGTTGATCAGAATGCGAAAACGGCACTAGTAATTGGCTATTTTGACTGGAATTTCTTTGGTTTTAGATGTTGGTGTCTTCTGATGAAATATAGAGGAATGTCTTAGCTACCATATGCCTTTGGAATCAATGCATTTGGGCATGTGTAGACTGAAATAGACTAATTACAGCATAGTACGATTTGGGAACCTGCAATTGCGGTTCTGGTTTGGTAATCTGCATATTTGACCTAGTTGTGCTAGGATTTTGACTGAGTGGCCTTCTACATTGTTGTAGCCCTGTTTCTTAGATTCGAAACAGTGGGTCTTACACCCCCATCCGATAACCGTAGTGAATTTGGTACCATTACCGCATATTGAGGTCAAATACGGTTTGTGATCCTGTTTTGCGATTCTGGTATAGTGTCTTGCATTTTTGACCTTGTTACATTCAAAATTGGACAAAGTTTCCTTCTTCAACATTGTACCCCCTTAAGTCTTGGATATTCCTGTAAATTTTCAGGTTAAACGGATTAGTATATCCTGAGCTATAAACGAAATACTCAGACCTGTTTTGACCGTCAAATTCTGTTACGTTTTTTGGAAAGTTTATGACTGGAACTTTGGCTTCACATTTGACTGGGTTACAAGCTGTTTGGGCTTGCGACCAAAACACCAAACTTATAGCCCTATATCAGAGATTTCTAACGCCCTTGGAATTTCATGAATCGGATTTATAAAACCTGAGATATAGCCGAGCAAATAAGGCCTGTCCGTGAAGATGACCATTTTCTGGTCAGATCTGTTTTGGTCCTGATGACCAACTTCCGTTCCGAATTTGGATTGCCGACCTTCATGAAAGTTGTTCCATTTGGAATGAACTATCTAACTACTAATTTTCAGCTCTTTTGACCATGTGTAGCATAGAAAACTGTTTGCACTCAAAACTGACCATTTGTGCATTGGCCAGATTTCGTAAGTGATTGTGATTGGTTCATTTGGGACTGAAGCCTCCAGTTTCAGTTCTGGATGTCTTCATAACAGTTGTTGTTCATCCTTTAAGCTTCGATATGGCGTCTCATACGCCTTAATCCGATATTCGTAGCTCAACTTATGAGTAAACTAGAAATGAGTGTCAAATCTGCCGTTTCCGCTAACGGCCGTTTCCGTTTCCGTTCGTCATATTTACGTGCGCGCGTGCCGTTTTTGCCGGTTTGCTTGTTTTAGGCACGATAGTAGCCGTTTACGATATTATGTGACACAATCTTCTATTTCAAACGGTGGTGAGCTGGGCGGAACTGGTGGGGCCCACTACTAGCTGTTCATTTCGATCCGACTTCGTACTTTTGCTATTTCAGTTTTTGAGTAAGTATTCAGGCCAGTTTGGTGTGTTTTCTTTGCTATGTGTTTGAGATGTGTGAAAAGGGTACTTAGGCGAGGGTGTACTTTATCGCACTCGACCTAAACCCTAATTTGAATGTATAATTGTACTTGGCATATGTATATGAACCTTTTGGAACCAAAACCCTTGAGCTTGTGGCTCGGGGCGACTTTCGAGTAAAGTTTGTGAAGTTTGCAAAGTTTGTGAGTTCGTGGGCCCGATCTAAGACCTGTATGGACTATTCGAGCCGGTTAGGGCTTGGTCGAAATCAGTCCAACTTAGTCTGAGGTCACCAAGTTTGTAGGTTCATGTTATGAACCAATTTTGTGAATCCGGTTCACCGAGAAGGTGACCAAGTTTGTGACCCGAGCTTGTGACTCAAGTTCAAGTTTGTGATTTCGTTCGCCCGGGCAAGTTTGTGAGGTGACTAGCCAGTGAGGGTGATAAGGTGTCGGTGGGTGTACAAGTGATGTTCTACGGACCATTGAGTGTGGTCGACGGAGTGTTGACAGGAGATCACACATGGCACATGAATTGGCTTTGGAGCCACCTGTATCCTTATTATGTGATGTTACTTTTCTGCTTTTGCTTTACTCTTACTGTGTAACTGTTACGTGAAATTTATGCTTTCGCCCCTGTTTACTTACTAAGCATATAGCTTACCCCATTCCTTTTGTTTTCCTTAGCAGGGGCCGACGCGGGGACTTTTGGCTCGTACACTAGTATAGTTAGATTGGCTTGTAATAGTTGAACCGTTAGAATGTTTGTTTTTGTTTTGGTGGTTTGTATAAGAACCCTTCTTAGGGTCTATCTTCTGCTGGTGGTGGTTATAGTGTATTAGAGTGGTTTGACTCGAGACTTTTGAAGATGTAAATATAACTTTTGGGATTGTATATATTGTAAATAGTGATCTTTCGATTTATCTAGTTTTATTGCTTTAAGTTTTGAGTCCTGGCGCGAGCTAGGCAGGCGGCCCGCCGATACCCTTGGGTTCGCCCTTGGGAGAAGTGGGGTCGTCACAATTACGATAAGTTTTTACAAAAGTTCAAGACTGCTTTACCTTCCAAAGGTTGGTTCACAAGGTTGCACTTCAAGAACCAAGTTCCTTAGCTTTCTTTTGCTCTAACTCCCAAGCTTGTTGGATGGGTTGCACACAACCAGAATTTTTTCTCTTGTTCTTCCTCTTGTTTCTCTCGGTTTTTCCTTTCTTCTTTTCTCCCAAGAGCTGGTCGAAACTTACCTTGTTTCTTTGGCTTTGGTGTTGCTAAGAAGATTAATACTAAGTCACTTGGTCAAAGTCAAACACCTTTTTGATTAGCCAATCACAATTAAGTTTAGGAACTTCATGAAACCTTTAGGAAGTCTAGCAATTTGTGATTAACCAAAAAGTCACACTATGGCTCAATTAAATTCACAATCCTACCAATTTACTCCACAATTTACACTATGGCCCAATTAAGTTCACAATCCTACCAATTTACTCCACAATTTACATACTTGATATATTCCAAAAACCTAATTATACCTCAATTACTCCACTAATAACCCAATCACTATAATGACCTATAAAAACATACTTCATCACACATGAACAAAATTACACAATAAACTTTGAAATACACACCCCATTAGGGTTTTTGGGTAAAGTTTAGGGTTTCTAGTCTTTCTTGTTTTTAAATCAAATCCAAAGAAATAACATTAGTACTTTTTTTTAAAACAGACCCCTAACATTCGGGGTATCACACCATGCTTCATGGAAATATCATTTTGATTCTAAATTCTTTCTTGACCTTCTTTATAATCCTGTAGCCATGCTCCATGGAAATGGGATCATTTTGATTCAAAATTCTTTCTCAACCTTCTTTATAAATGGCTTTCATATCAGGCATCTCTAATATTTTGTACATCACAAAATGTTTTAAGCTAGATAAAAAACTCATTCCACCCATTTTTCTTTGTAACTTTGGAGTCAATTTTTTGTTACTAAAACCAATTCAAGGGCATTCAAAATATCTTGAGATTTGCATTGTAAAGTTAAGTACCTATGAAAATCCCAAAATATTCCTCATTATATGCATAATGAAAACAAATTCAAAGGATGTCATGAAATTGTAAACTCTATCAGTTTCATTACTTTGAGATGTTGTATATTCATTTATTTGGGACATATCAAGAAGCAGGAACTGCCATTCTAATGCTTCTTGGGGGATTTCATCCATAAACACAAAGTTTATGGCAGATTGATATTTCCCATCATCATTTAGCTATTGCATTTATTTTTCTCATTCCTGGTCATATGTATAGAACTAATTTCGGGATTGGGCAAAGTATGAAGGACATTTTAGATGCACATATTCCTCCGAGGGAGTGATTGGGAAGTGGACATAAGGGTCTTTATGATACAATCAATAATTCGCTTCATCAATTAGGACAAAGCAAATGTCTTTATATTCTATAAATAAGCTACAGATAGAACTAAAATGAGATCCCCATAATGTATTCCCTATTAGTTTTAGAGTACCAACCTAATTCTACCCGTTACCAATTTCAAGTTCATCTATAGAAATCAATTCAACAATTCTAGTAGATTTAGCAACTCTAAGTTGGTCCACTAGTTTGCAAGAAGATTAAATTGAATTTATAAGACATGAAAATGTGAAGAATTGCTCAACAACCTCTTGGGATATTGCTACCAATTTTAATTGGAGTCTATAAGCAGAACAATGAACATAATATGCATGGGGGCATTTCTGACTAAATAACATTTGTAATTTGCTCAATTCTCCACGCATATTACCACCTCCATCATATCCTTGGCCGCAAAATATCTTGCACACTAAGATTATGGCTAGAAAGGACCTCACATTTTTCTTTTTTCAAAGTCAATAAATTGGTTTCATGCACATGAAAAATGTCAAAAAAAAACCCTCTCAAAAATAGCCTTGCTTGTCCACAAATCTAAGAACAATATCCACTTGCTCTCTTTTTGATCTATCTTGAGTGTCATCAACAAATATAGAAAATTTTGAATCACCAATCTCCTCTCGGATATATTTTTGTATCTTGCTTAACCAAATGGACAAGATTTCCTTTTGAATCATAGGAGAAGTATAGGATGCAATTTGAGAAGCATTCTCAAGTACCATATTAGCCATTTTTTCATTATAAGAAGCTACATGCTTGATCAACTCAATGAAATTGCTTCAGTTGTTTGAATCTAAACTTTCATCATGACTCCTAAAGGCCACAGATTGAGATGCACAAACTGTAGCATCTTTGGAAATTTGGAGTTACAATTGATTCTTTGTAACGTGTTCAGAATTTTGCTTCTCAATAATTTTATCAAGATGTTGCAATGAATTTCCCAAGTCAAGATAGATTGCTTTGCCATTTGTGTGATGAGTTAGTTCTTTTTCAATGTGATTTAGAAACGCATAGTTTTTCCATCATTTACCTTCTTCAATGATCTAAATTCATTAGTTGTGAAGGCCATTGCCCCAAAAAGATTCGTTGCCTTGGTAAAAGGTGAACAAGGAAGACAAAAAAGTAGCATTCCTTGTTTGAGAAAATTCCAACCAATTCTAAGATAATATGTACCAAGAGAATAGGAAACATCCACACTTCCTGTCAATCGTTGTTGATTTAATTAGAAGTCTAGATTGGTATGGTCCAAACATAATATGTGTTTTCTATACTTCATCACTTTGATGCTCTAGGTATTCCCAAATGGATCTTCATTTTTTAGAATCATGTTCTACGGATGAATATCGAACTCTAATGATTCAACACTACAAAATTTCTTCTTTTGATGCTCAAGAGAAGAATCCTGAAGAGGACAAGGATGACTGAGAAAATGATTATCATTCGACATTTGAGTTCTAAAATTTGAACTGGAAATAGTACGAGTTTCATCACTTGGTTCCAGATGCCTTTTATTGAAAAAAGAATCAATTCTCTTGTTGTTCATTACTATTAACTTGAAAGAACTTGTAATGGAATTAAATTTGCTTGAGAAAATAATAAACCTATAAACTTAAACTTTATCTATTGTATTAGTATTAAGAATTTCAAAATTAAAATGAAACAACAAGTTCACTATCCATCTACAATATGAAATCCACATCCAATTAACGTCATGCAAAAATTAACCCAAAATTAGATAAAAATGTCATAGTCTCACAGTAAAATATCATTATTCTTGTAGCAAACCAAATCTGGATATCACATTGTTAACCAGCAAGGCTTTCAAGTTATAGCATGAGATAATCAAATTTGGTTAAGAATTGAAATGATCCATATAGCATTCATTGGACTAAGAAATTGCTACACTTAACTAAGCTTGCAATGCGTATACTTCTAAAGTGCCTAAGTTCTATTTTTATAATATAGTTGTCAATTGTCATAATGGAAACAAAACATACAACCATAATATAAAATAATCTTATAGATGATGGATAGATAATAAAAATATACTAATATTGTGACGCCCCGAAAAATAGGGTTTTCATTTTATGTATATTTTGTTGGACGAGCGGAGTAACACAGTTTTCAACTCGGAAAAGAAAAGAAAAGTTTCAAAAAATGGCAGGGGCCAAATCCGGCCGAAAATCCGGCCAGTTTCTGGCCGGATAGCTGGCCGGATTGCCTTGTAGTTTTGAAAAAAAATTGGATCAGCTACTGCCTCGAATCCGGCCAAGAATCCGGCCGGAAATCCGGCCAGATTCTGGCCGGATTGTGACGTGGCATGTCGGCCAGCCACTTTTGACCAGCTGATTTCTCTTCCTTTTTAACTGTTTTGCACCCCAAAATATCTCATTTTGTTCCCTGCTCAACCGAGCTCTTGAGAGAAGAAGAAACTCTTCAATTTTCTAGTTTCAATTTCTACCAAAATCTTGTGATTTCACCGATGGTTTTGGAAGATATTTCACACAAGGGTTCACTATGGCGGTTTAAAGCTTTTGATGGGTTGTTTTTGGATGGGGTGCCCTAAGTTGATAGCTTGCTTGAATTGGAGGTAAGTTGGATAAACAAGTTCCTTTTGGTTTTAATATTGGTTAATCTAGGGTTTGTGATGTTGATGTATGCTATATTGTGGAGTATTTCATGGGTTTAAGGAAATTATGGTGAATTTCTAATTTATTGGGCATTTTTCTGATTTTATATAATAGGCATGATTAATGTTGGATTGATGGTTGGAAATGGTGTTAAATGAAGCTCTTATGCGTTAATTGTGATCGATTGCAGAAAATTTATGCTTGTAGTGTGATTTCCGGTTTCTAGGGTTTAAAATTAGGGAGTTTTCCAAAGGTGACTTATAAGCTTTTAATTGGCTTTGATTGAAGGAAATTATGGCCTAATTGAATGTATGGAATTGTTTATGAACCATATGGGTGACTGTGGATAATTGTTATGAGAATTGGTATTTGAATGGTAGGTTGGAAATGTGTAAAATTAAGGTGTAGTGTTGTCCCATTTTTGGAGGGAAATTTGATTGATTTGAATTTGAGTGATCTGATTAACTTTACGGAAATTTTTGGTGAATTGGAAGTTGGACTGTTAAGGGTCCATATTAGTGACATTTCTAAACTTTATTTAAGTGAATTCATCTTGATTTGCCAAGTATATGATTAGAAGAAGCTATGCTAGTGTTAAAGTGGATTTACTAGCCTTTAATCGTAGTAAGCGATGGTTATTTGCAAAGGTTGGTTTAGAATTGTAACTTCAGTTCTTACGGTAATTAATTCTGCCCTCATGTGATAAGTTATTAAGTAATGGTTGTTCATAGCTCGATAGCTTGATATTGTGATAAGTGAAGTTTGGGTTTCCAATTGATATAATAATCTGCCCTGTTTTTGCATCGTACAGTTGACCTTGAGAGAGACTGATTCGGCCCTTGTCCAAAACATAAAACTTGTAGATATATGAGTTAACTACCTACCTTCAAAATTTCAGATTGTTTGGACCTATGTAGCTTGAGAAATGACTGAATTGCCCCTGACTGTTCATAGACCCTGTTTTGCGGACAGTTTTCTGTCCTCTCCTAGATTTCGATATTTGACCCTGAAATTGTACGTTTTGACTTTGGAAGTCTTCATAAGAAATGTTGGTATATGTCTTAGCTTCGTAACGCCATAAGAATCGTTTCAATCGGATAAGCATAGTTTCAAATGTGATTAAAATGCCCAAAGGTGGCAGGAACTTGTTAAGTTTAGAATTCCTTTTATTTGACATGCTGTTTGTCATCTAGGGTTTCGACTTGACCAAGGCCATGAGGTACGATGGATGGTTCCTGAGCTGTGTGTGGGTGAGTGAACCTTAATTATTTCCCCAAAAGTTACTTTTGAACTAATTCTTGCATTGATTACACGATTGCATCTCATTGTGTATGTGTGTGTGCCATAACATTTTGGCTCCGATGAGTTCTTGGGAAAATCTTGTGCTTAGAACCAATGTCTCCACTACTGTTTATGCATTCCTTGGAGCACGATGGCTCCTTATACCTGTTTATCCGTTACTTGATCTAAGGGAGCGTTGGATATCTAAGTACAAGGATTTCACTGGCTTCAAAGAGCATTATACGCACATTTGATCGCTAGTTCATGATATCAATTAAATACACTATTGTTAAGTTATTCGATTACCGATTTTACTGTTCACTCACTGAGCTTTTAGCTCACCCCAAATGTTTTTCTTTTCCCCACAGGGATCGAGGCAAAGGAAGCACTTGTATTACGTTAATTGTGTGACTGGATGGCATGTAACTTGTATAGTTTAGATTTGAATTCGTTTTGTGTAATAGTTGGACTAGGATGACTATTTGAATTTGGGATGGATGGATTTCTGTTGTACACTTTGCTTTTGAGTTAACTTGTGTAAATTTTGGGCTTGCATGGGTGTTTGGATTTGGAGGGATGTACGTGTACGTTCCACGAGTAGAATTAGTTCTGCTTCGCTTATGGAATATGAAATTCTTGAAGAATTCGATGTATATTTGAGATTTGTATTGTAATTTATTGGAGAACTATAGTGATTGACCGAGTCCTGGCGAGAGCTGGGAAGGCGGCCCGCCGAACCCTCTGGTTCGCCTTAGGAGAAGGTGGGGTCGTTACAAATATACACTGGTTGCAATTAATTTATATGAATGTGATAAGATTACAAAGTAATACTTGATTAACAATAAATATCAATATAAAAATATTAAATTCTATGTCTATTTAAAAATAAAAAAGCATAATGTCAACCTTTGTTTTTAATCAAATTAATTCCATTTTATTCCAAAGGTAGAAAATTACATCATCTGACAAGGACCAGGTTTGGCCTAGCAACATCTATTACCCTGAGGTTGCTATTCTAAGAATACAAGGTAAACTTCGTGAATTTAAAGCAAGGTGAGCCCTAACTATCGGCGGCAGCTGTTGCATACGATCAAACACCATCTCACTTGAAGTACCCATAGCCACCACTCTATCCACAGAAGAGTTGACTTCCCCAAAAATATGATGTAGTGAAGCCGAGAAAATGCGCAATAATAACCTAATTTTCCTTGAGAAAAGGCCATTTAGCAAGTGACTACGAACATAGCAGCCGTACCAGGACTTGAGAATCAACTTCAACAAAAGCCGAATGAAGCCCTTTCAACTCACAAATTTGAAGACCACGTAATAGCGATAAGCTCTCAGGCAACAGAACATCACACTCCCCAAACTCCTTATAATAAGAAAAAACCATTTTGCCGCTATGATCCCGCACCACACCTCCCTCGGCGCTTTGCCACGTCTCACACTAGCATCCGGGTTGAGTTTCAACAAACCCTGGGGTGGTTTCTCCCATACGACCATGCGACATGAGACATTCCTCGGTGGCGGCCTAACATACCTCAACAGATAACAATCCAAATCACCTTTAAATTGCGATTTGTTAAACCGGCCAGATGCTCCCAGTTGCTCAAAAAACCTGTCCACGTGCCACACTATATCATCAATGCTCCAATACACATTTCGAAATCGTACGTGGTTTCTTGTAAGCCAAAGAAACCAGCACACCACTACTGTCGTTAACACCCCGATACAATCATTCAATGCTTTGGAGTTTGAATAAAACCAGGCGACGAACACTATAGCCAAACTAGTACACCTATGCAACATAAACCCAAATCTACTTGAGAATCTACTCCTAATTGCTGTTGCAATAGGCCCTTCGAAAAATATGTGCCCAGCAGATTTCTCCGTAGCGCAGTAACAGTGACACATTAACGAGAAGTTTAGGCCCCATGAATGTAACGTCACCTCCAGTGGAAGGAAATTGCATACCAAATGCCATGCAAAAAAGGATATTTTTGCTGGTAAGACCGAACCCCATAGCAGAGAGTCCACAAGGGATATGTTCCTCCTTTGCCACACTAGCTCCCAATCAAATTCAACGGTGAAGACACCTGATTGTGAAGGAAACCACACGATTCCGTTCGCCTGGTCAATTTGGAAGTAGACATCCTGGATAGCTCGAACCACGTGGAGTGGAACCCACTGCAGAAGCTGTTGCTCATTCCATGCATCATCTGCATAGAATTCTGATACTAAAAAGTGTGGTGGATTAGGCTTGTCCAAAATGCTACATAAAGTCTCATAAAAAAGCCACCTATCCCTCCAGAAATCCACAAACCCCTCTCCCAATGACCATAGAATATTCTCCTCCACCAACTGTCGAACCTCCACGAGGCGCCTCCATAATGCTGTTGGTCGAGGGTAAGAGGCCGAAAGCAGAGGAAAACCCCTTATGTATTTTTCATGCATAAAATCAGCCCTATGTATTTTTCATGCATAAAATCAGCCCACATCGACTCCCGTTGATGAAGCTTCCACCAAAGTTAGCACGCAAAGGCTCTAGACATATTCTCAAATGATCGAAAGCCCAGACCCCTCTCCTTCATTGGGAAACACACCTTATCCCACGATGACCAATGTATTCATTGATTCTCCAAATTTTGGTCCCATAAAAAAGAGTTACAGATCCTACCCAGCCGAAGAAAAATAGCTTTTGGTGGTTTTAAAACCTGAAATATGTACATTGACAATGATGCTAGAACATGTTTGATTAACACCAATTTTCCCCCCGTCGAAAGCCATTTCGTACTCCAATGCCACAATCTTGTCATCATCTTGGCAAGAATGCCATCAAACAAAACAGAGCGAGTCCGACCCCTATAGTCGGGGTACCCAAGTATGTGAAAGGAAGATCAAGCTTTTGAAACCCCAGCATTTTCTACTCCAATTGCACCTGCCACTATAAGAAATTTGATTATTAGTGACAACATTTCTCAGTGACGAAAAAAGGTCGTCACAGAATGGGGTCCTTTAACCACAATATAGCAAGTTGTCACATTTGAATCAAGAAAGCCAACATATCACTGACGATCTTTCATTGTCGTCACAATTTTTTTCCCGCCAAGAGTCATGGAGAGAGCGGAACTGCAATAGTAAGGACTTTCTAAAAGTCATCAGTATTAATAACCTTTTCTTTGACAACTTTCCAATTGTTGTCATTGATAACATTGTACAACCATTAGTGACAACCTAGTTTTGTCACTGTTTGATTTAAAATATTTGTGGCTTTTTGCAACTATTACTACTAATTTTTTGTAATCATTATGTGTTCTCTAATTATTTTTATCTTTTATATAGTCGTGAGCCTCCTTATTAGTTTAATTTTCTTGTATTTGTAATAACTTCATTAGAATAAAAAATAATTGAAAAATAAAAATTCATTAGTGTAAATAAACTTGTGGCTACTTAGCTTAGAATGATTATTAGTTAATTTGATATGAATATAAATAAGAGTTTTCAAATTAAACCAGTTATCGAAGTGGATAAATCCTAAACTCCATAGTTAATTAACTAATACTCTTTATGTATTGGTTTAATTGTGCATTTTTTTCTTATTTGAAGATAATGGATTAATATTGAAGTTTTGTATTGGATATTAATTGAATGTGCTCTATTTAAAATGTGCTTTGTTAATTGAATATGCTCTATTTAAAATCTACTAATAATTAATGGCAACCTATTTAAAATTTTGCCACTCATACTAAAATTTTTAAAATTGTGACACAAAAATAATAAATAAAAATGAAATCTATATTTCAAATACAATTATAAAAGACAAAATTTCACAAATTTTTCTTGTGTAAAAATGGGGGAATTATAATGTCCAAATCTAGTTAAAATTCAAGACAAAAACAAAGTGGCGTAAATTTTAAAATTCAAGGCAAAAAAAAGAGGCGCAAATTTGTCGAAGTCTCTTATGCTATGTAGATGCAAATCAAAAACTTAGTGTTGAACTCTCTCTCAGACTCTCTCAAATCACCTCACTTTTGCTCGGACCGTCAGACGCCCCCACCTCCACTTCCACTTTCACTTCCACCTCCACCTTCACCACCGCCACACTCTTGATCTCTCCGATGATTGAAGACCAGTGAAGTACCGCGGCTCTTTGGCATTGAAGACCAAGTAATTCTCCAAGTCTTTGCAGCAAAGGTTAGTTCTTTCCCTCCCTTCTTTGTCTCTAAGATAATTTGCAAATATTTTGGCCTTACATTTTTTTTTTCTGAAAATTTCTACCTGCATTCTTGTTGAACCTACATTAAGGGTGTAATTTTATGGTTATTTACATGATTAATCTTTTTATCCCCTGAAATTTTATTGCCCTAAATTTTAACTTAGGGAAAAAATTAGGGGAAATTTTTTGCCTAGTTATTGTGAATTCCCTAGATTAATTGTACCATCTACTTCTTGGCCCACTTGGGAAGGACTTGCTGCTTCTTGGCCCACTTGTATCATCTATTTCACTGGATCTTGAAATGTTGGATCGATGATGCTTTGATTTCATTAGAAATTCCTTAGCTATTAGGTGACTTTTGATTTCTTGTATCAATGTCATAATGGTTTGGGTCATTAAAATATTAATGGTCTATCTGCCAGAGTTCACTGTTGACAGATTGTTTGCCTCTCTTAGCCCCTGATGTATTCTGATGGATGACGATACGTGCTTGCTTTTGGTATTTGATCTGTGGCTAATTTTGTTTTTTGATTGTGCAGGACTTGCTATTTTCTTATAATATTGCAGTTGACAGATTAGATGAGATGAAAAAAATTCTTGGGAAATCTGCTGCTAGTGGGGGTCTTCAACTTCCTGATGCCTATCAACCTTAATGGTAAGATCTCATCTTATTGTCTTGGATATGCTTTGCTGTGTTTAATGTTTAATTGGTTGTTAAGATCTTGTCTTGTTTCTAATTATCTCTTAGATGCTTTCTGTGCGGCCTGCATGTTCCATAAGTATTGGTATTAAAGCTAATATAAACTGAGAAGTTGCTGTCTGGGATTTGCTGTTCCTTGTTTGTCATCATCTTCTTCTCATTCTTATTTTCCCTCTCTCTGGATTTTCCTTCCCTTGCTTTATTTTCTTAGTATTGTTGGTTGGTTTCAGAAATGGCTATACTTTCAAAGCAATTTGAGTTAAAGAATCATTTGGACATGGCATTTTAGCACAAAGTATGCTTGATAACCTCACTGGTTCAGATGGCGTATAGCCTATATAACAAACTATACAATCAATTATTTGTTTTTGATTTTCAATGTTATTTTGCTTTTTGAGAGAGAATTCTATTTTCAGCAGCTTTCCTTGACATTTTATGGCCAGTTTTACCTATTGACATTTTGAGGTTTGGTTTCTCCTGAAGCATGTAATAGGTTAAGACGTTTGGTTCAGTGGAAGTTTCAGGAAGACAATTCTGTCATTTATTCAAGAACTGAGAAGTAGATATACCCATGGTCAAAGTCCTTGTTCCCTCATCTTAGTACAGGAGTTCAACTTTCACTGACACACCTGTGCTCTTGGTTTTCAGAAAGGCTTTACGTAGTTTTGAACAAAAAATATCTGATGTCATAAAAGAGAGAACTTTTTCGTGTAGACAAAGTACAGGATTTGCTTCTTGAAAACTTTGAAACCTTAGAATTATTTATCTTGTCTCTTTTGTAATGGTACATAATCTATCTTGTAGAAACTATGATTAGATTTGTACCACTGGGTGAATTACTTAGAGATTAATGATATAAGCTGATATCATTTGTTACAAGTTTGGAAGCTTTTATAATTGTTATCTCGACATCTCTAATAGTATGTATGACCTTGAAATAGCCTCTCCTTTGGGATATGTCTGATGAATGAAGTCCTTTAAATGTGATGGATATCCATAAACATATGACTAGACTATATGTCCAGATTGTTCTTGATTCAAATTTCCTTTGTTAAATTTGCTGTGAAAATTTCCAACACTGTCTACTTCGATGTAAAACATCTTGGTGATTTACTATGTTGATGAAATTCTGTAGATATATAGATGAAAGCCGATGTCATCTATTGGCCCTGTTTTCATATATGAAAATGCCTTTCTTCTTTAATTTTGTTTCTTTGGTTTTTTGTCGTGGTCAATTATGATTTACTCTTCCAAATCAATTCTGAAAATGTGCTGTTCTATATGAAAATGTACTGTTCTATATGGCCCGTATAGACTAACCTTTTGCTATAAGTGATGCTAGACTAATATTGGTCAAGAGTATTGATTAGCTATTGTAACTCTTGATTTCTAATTATGTACTCTTCACTTAGAAACAGCAGTCAGATATAAGACAAATATTTATGTGCTTATTTGTGGGAAAGTGGATGGGAAAATTGATGGTTTCTCTCATTGCTTATATCTACTTAATATGTGGCTGATCACTTGTACTATTACTACAAGAAATTTGGCCTTTTGTGATAATAGAAAGTCATCACTAAAAATTAGAAGGTCGTCATTAAATGAGTATAGTGACGACTTTTTCTATTGTCACATCGTTGTCACTAATTCTATGTCACAAATGGGTACGTGTGACAACCTCTACAAAGTTGTCACTAAATATTATTATTTAATGACGAAGACTAAGTCATCACTAAAGAATAGTATTTTGTGACGAAGTTCTTGTCACTGTTTCCAAAATTTTTTTGTCATAAAAGATAGCAGAAGTCGTCACAAATTTGAACGTGCACAGTGACGACTTGAACTTGTCACTCTCACTCCTAGTATTCTGTGACAAGAATAATCGTCACTTAGTGAACTTACAACTTTGTCTACAAGAGCTGCAATTCTATTGCATTTTCAACAACCATAGCAGAAAATTGTGGCTCGACTAATGCAAAAAATGATAGTAATTAATGTACAATGAACCCTCAAATATATATATATATATATATATATATATATATATGGTTATAAACATCTCTAACTTCATCACAACACACATTAACCAAAATGGGTTCCAAAGCCCACATTAGTTCAAGTACTAACAGCCATTATCCATCCAAACATTAGAGTACTAAATTCACATCAGTTCAACTAGTAACAGCCATTACGCATCCAAAAAAACAAAGTACTCTTTCCAAACAAAAACATAGACTATAGCAGCAATTTGTGTCAAACTGAAGTCATCTTCATGAGTATATCCAAAAGCCAACCTTTTTCACCTCCTCAAGAGCATTTAATAGCATTTGTACTGCATTGAAAGAAAAGTATCATATGCATTAGAATCGATTTCAGTCAAAAATATGCCATTACAAGCATACACTATTGAATTTGAATGAATAGTCATACTTAACAAAAATCCAATTAAGTCAATATGATAAGCTCCCACCAACATCACGTACAATGTCACACCATAGGACCATACATCCGCAATCTAGAAAATAGACAGCAATTACAAAATGAATGAAGACCTTCTTGAGACAAACTATTTAATGAGTAGAAAGTAGGCAGCAGTGCCTGCCTGTTAAGCAGGAATAAATGAATTGAACAAGCATAACCACTAGCACAAAGTTTACAAGATACTTGAGACAAGGGCCATATTGCTGATTTAGAAGAAACATTACTACTACTTTTGACTATGTTTGGATGCAAGTTGGGGATACTAGTCGATCTAGTATTCCATATCACAGCAAAAGGGAGGAAATTCCATTATACTATCACAGTGAAGAGTTAACTAGAAGAGGAAACTAATGCTCAGAGGGAGAGAATCTCTATAAATTATTCAAGAATTTTGATGATACAGACCTTCACATTCCTTGACAGGACCTCAGGTGCAATATATGCTGGTGTTCCAACTACCGATTTGGGTTGTGAGTGCAACAAACCAGACTGCAAGTAAATGCCAGAAACCAACAAAATTTCAAATTATCCACAGAAAAAAATATGTAGTCAATTGAATCACAATTTTTTTTTTAATTCCAAATGCAAAGATTTGTAACCTTAGAATAACCAAAATCACATATTTTAAGACGTGGTGTTGGACTCCCATCCAAAAGTGTGTTTTCCAGCTTCAAGTCCCTGTGACAGATTTCCTGCATTGAGAGAATAATGAGATAATAATAAGAGGACTCAAAAAGAATAAACAGTTCTAATATCTCACCATTGAATGACAGTAACTAACACCAGATATTAGCTGCTGGAAGAAAAAGCGAGCCTGCGTTTTAACAATAAGAAAGTCCCATAAGTATCTCTCTATAAAATCAATGCGAAAAGAAAATGAGATCAAGGCAAACGAAATATATTTTGCATGTGTTTACACCTCATCTTCATTGAATCCACCAGCACTACAAATTTTTGCAAAGAGCTCTCCACCAGCAGCATATTCCATCACAATAGCTAAATGTGTCGGAGTTAGCACGACTTGCAAACAAAAGTATGCTTAAAAACATGGCTCCATGATTTTTATCACAGACATCTCCCACTAAGGAAGTTGAAAGTACAAACAATAGTTTCTCATCCTGATTCATAATCTAGTTCCATTTTCTATCTTGTCAGCTCTCATCTATGACCTCAAAGACAGCGCTCTTTTCTATTTAATTGAAGCTGAAAACAGGACCCATTCCATTCCCTCTAGAAAAAGTGTAATCTGAGTGCCAAAGTCTTAAACAGGACCCATTCATCAAGAAAACTCGTGTGCGATAGTGTTCATCCTTGAACTCCACTTAATTTAATAGCTGATCTAATAAACGCCACTTAATTTAACAAATCAATAGCTGATCAAAATATGACCATCAAACTATTAAATTTGACAACATCTTAAGCACACAAAAAGAAGTCCTAGAATTTTGTTACTTGTCAGGATCCTTGTTAATCATCATAACTTTGATTCTTCTCAATATAGCAGATTGATAAAACTTGATGAAGATTTTGACAGATCTGATATGACTAATGCAAGAATTAGGGGGAAACTGCAAAGCCTCGAACATGGTACTCTTTTATGCTACTACTGCTATTGTCAAACTAAAAAATGTTAGAAAATAGTAGACATCATTGCAAAGTAGAGAGTTTCTGCAACAAAATTAATCAAGTGCAAGAACATTCAACCATTGATTACTTAGACTATCTGAAAGAAAAAAAGAAAATACCCTTACAACCTCAAATGTTTGACAAATCCAGTTATTAAAATTTTCACATCATTTGCTGCAATTAAAACTATGTACAATTAAAACTAGGCACTGCTTTAATAATATTATAACTATTTAGTGCCTCGAGTTAGTCTAAAAATGTCCAACATTATTTGGAAATGCACTTTGGCTGTAGACAAAATCTGACTCCTTTAGGCATTAAAGCAGTAGACAATAGTCTAGGCACTAAAGATGTTTACCAGTGCTATGTAAAGGTAAACAATATCATTTTAGTTGAATAAAGACTCCAAAACTAAAGAGGCTACATTTTCATGCAATAGTTGAGATGGATAACCAGCATGGATTGCCAAAAATGTTAAGAACCAAATGATACTTGAGTTTTTAATCATCCTCAGAAACACACATCACCAGGAAGGAGATGCAAAATATGTTACACCAGAATTTACCTTTTACCAGATTTGACAGACCATTTTCCTTCAAACTTCTTGAAATCACCATCAACCATGGAAAACTGGAGTTCACGGTCATTTGCCCAAATAAATTTCATTTGCAAATAGTTAACTGAGATAAAGTTATCACATAAGAATGCCTAGTTAGTGCTACCTACTCTATCAGAATGACAATGCAGTTTAACATCTCACATTATATTACTTGCAATAACTGCTTTGTTGTCTTTGCCTTTTGTAATGAATACCGGCTTTTCAGTGTTGATGTATATATTCGCCCTTACCCTACTCATATCTTTATGAAAGTTCAATAGTTAAATGTTCTTCACTTGAAGAAAGTTTCTATGTAACAGATGCAAAAGAAATTTGCAGCTCAAATAGCAGCCTGACATATATAATTAATATCTTAAGATTATAGAAATGCTTTAATATCTCAAGTTTACCAGATGACTGCTTTAATCCTCTATCAAATGACTTGTAAATCTCATCCAATTTCTCAAATGCTGATTTCGTCCGAACACTAAACCTCCTAACGTGATCTCCCATTGTATCCAGTCCCTTGACTGCTGCCATTTCTTGTCCTCCTTCCAACTTTCATCATTCCTTTTCCCATTTTTCTCTTCTTTCGTCTCTCTGCAGTCTGCACCTGCTTCCTCATGATGGACATGGTCTCAGCTTTAGAAGCAAATAATAACAATAATAATGAGCAAAACCCACGGAACCCCACCAGAAAAAAGGTGTCACCACATGTTTTTAAGAAATTCCTTAGATTGATTTGAAGACCTAGAGCAACCAAAACTATAGATAAGTCTCAATCAACTACGTATCTCAACATGCATAACTTTCAACTGCAACATCTGAGAGCCTAAATTGCAAATAACATAATTTAGCAAAACATGAATCTAAGAGAAGCTTGAACTTGGTGGTGCCGAACCATACCTCCAGATCCACGGCCAAATTAAAATCTTTCTTCGCTATTATCCAAGGACCATTGAGTTCCAAGAGACAACATCTCTCCTGGGCATCTCGTCTAGGACAGAATGAGCACCCGTCAAACTCCCACATTTCCCATACATGGCTATTAGACCATTCCCGACATAAAAATTTCCATCAAGATTCATTTTCAAGACTTGGGTATGAGCTTGCAAGCCAACCCGCAGATCTATAGAGGCAGAGCAAGCTTTTAGAATGCAGGGGAATGTATAATAATCGAGGTTTTGTGTTACTCGAATTCATGCTCTTAAACTTGAAGAGCGCATCATGATAAAGATGGTTATTGACGTAGCTTCTAATCATAACATTAAAAATCACGACATTTCTCTCGGGAATTCTATCGAATATCTGGCGGGTAATACTGGTTTGGGCATGAGCAGCATAGGCCCGCATCAACTTGATGCCAAAGGAAATGCAGGAGTTGAGGTTCAGATGTAAGATGATCCTGCAGTGGATTTTTTCCAAGGTTCTGATATCTGGCCATTTGTCTAAGACTTGACTGTAAGAAGCGGCCTCCGAAGGGACCGTGGCAGTGGGCAGGAGTAGTGCTTTTTGACAGGCAGTTGAAAACTGGCGAAAAACATAAAGGGGAACGACGACGACGGAGAGAGAGGCAGAGAGATAACAAAATGAACACTAGGCGGCCTCTGGTAACCCGATTGTGCAACAGCTCCTCCTCCTGATTAGGGATTTTTGCTGCACCGATCTAGGGATTTTTGCTATCTGCAACTCCACAAAATCTACACAAATCTTTTGGGTAGCTCAAATTAGGGATGAAAATGGTGGCTTAAAGTGATTTTTTGGATAATTTCAACAAGATGGCAGTGGAGAGAAGAAGAAGATGATAGTGTCCAAAACTAGCAAGAAGAGGGAAAGAAAATTTTGTCTGAAATTTTTGCTAAGTGTTGTGAGAGTTTTTATCAAACAACAAAGCCAAAACTATGTCGTTTCTGCTTCTTTTGTTCATGCGCCTTTACTTCTTCAATTTTCAGCTTCCCGCTTCCATTTTAGCTAAGACCAAAAAATAACACTTTCATCCTCTTTTGTACGGCTAATTGATCGAAAAAAAATTGCAACAATAAGGTTATTATTTTGAGCTTTTTTACTTCACAAGTTGTATCTGGAACTTTATTTGTTACATTAAAACTTTGAAAATTTAGTGTTTTTGGAATATTTAGTGTCTTATTATGTTTATGATTCAAAAAAATCTTTTAATGCAAATACTTTTGGTATTAATTTAATAATTTTATTAATTATGTACGAAATTGTGGTCTGACAAGACCTAACAATCTGTTTAGTTGATCAATTAACCAAAATAGTTTGCTATTACATGCATGAAACACTAAATGTATTTGGTACAAATACCGACTTATAAACCATAAATAATGTGATTATTGTAATTAATAATAAACTCCAACCATGCTATTGTCAAGATTTTACTTAATTTCATGTTGAATTTTATTGTTCTTTGCCATTATTTTTACACTATGCTAGTCAATAATTTTCATGTGTTGTCAAGACAATAGATAGGGAATCCATGATATTTTTTAACCTTAGCTAAGTTCGGAACAAGTTATCAACAAAGGTTGGAACAATTTTAAAAATATGTATATATATTTTATTACAATATCTTTCTCATTTTGCTAATGAAAAACATCAACTAAAGTGTAAAGGATAGGGTGCCATAATAGAATTAATGAAATCGGTTTATCACATACGAGGCTAAATTGTAAAAGATAAGGTGTCATGATAGAGTTAATGGAATCAGTTTATTACATATGGGGCTAAAATGTAAAATTTAGGGTGTCATAATAAGATTAATAAAATTTATTTATCACATATAAGCCACATTGAAAAAATTAGGGTGGCATAGTAGAAATAATGAAAGTGAGTTAGGAACAAACACTTTAAAAATATGATTATGATTCTAAAAAAAAGATATTTTAATGCAAATATTTTTTGTATCAATTTAATAATTTTATCAATTATGCACGAATTGTGGTCTGACAAGACCAAACTCTGAGGCCCCAGTTCGTACTACGTTGATATATTCATTAATTTGGCGGTAACGTTTGGTTTTGGGAGTATTTCGAAAACCCTAAGTAGGAATTAAGATTTAAACCCTAAGTTCCGGTTAAGATTGAAAACCCGTTTTTTTTTCTACATTTTCTTTATTAGAAAATTCCCCAGATAATTTTTATTGAGTAAATAGAGTTTTTAGATGATTTTTCTAGTATTAGTTAGTTTTTGAGAAATAAGAACGTATATTGGACGTGGGACCCACTAGTGCGAAAAGTTCGGAAAAATTCGGCCAATAAGGTTAAGTTTCGGATATTGTGTAAAATTTATCGGGTGTTAAGAGGTAAGTAGTGTGTGTGAAGTGAGTGATGTGAGAGAGAAAAGGAAGATAAGAATGCATTAATGAGTGTGACAAGTGTCACAATATGATTGGTTGGACTTTAAGAATTACTATTCACAATTTTGACTTTTTTTGACCAAAGGTTAAATATCTCAAAAATCATTCAAAATTCACCATTTTTCTCTCCTTGGTGGCCGGCTCTCTAAGCTCAAAGAAGGGAGGAAATTTTCCATCTCTCAAGCTTCCATAAGCTTCAATCTTCCATAAACAAAAGCTTAGACTAGATTTCACTCCATAAAATCCTATCTTCTAGTGCTAGTAAGGGTTGTGGTGAAGTTTGTTTGAAGGTCTAAGGTGCCCAACATCTTCCTCTCTCTTGGTTCTTGGTAAGTGAAGCTTGAAACACCCTACTACACCTAATGATGCTTATGTTGTGCTTATTAGTGATAAGAGTGCTGAAATTTCTGGTTTTAATCTTGGTTTGAAGTGATTTGGTGAAGTTTTCCATTTTATGATGATTTTTCTGGTTTAATTGGATTATGATGGTGTGGTTGAATATGATGAATGGTAATAGCCTATAATGACTCTAGTGAGTGTGAAATGTGGATAAATGCAACCAATTTTGGGATTTGGTGTGAAAATTGAAAAGTTAGGGTTCCTAAATCCCCAATTCTGTCCGGTTTTGGATCATAGGGTTCGAGGCAGAATGTGACTTTGCTCAAAACATGAAAGTTGTAGGTATTGACGTGTTTGAGGTGCCTACAAAATTTCAGGTCATTTGGATTAATGTAGAATGAGATATGACGAAATTACTGTAGCTGTTCTGCTTTGATCAGAATGCGAAAACTGCGATAGTAATTGGCCATTTTGACTGGAATTGGTTTGGATTTTGGAGTTGGTGTCTTCTGATGAAATGTAGCTGGATGTCTTAGCTATCATATTCCTTTGGAATTTTGGCATTTGGACCTGTATAGACTGAGTTGTGTTCATTACAGCATAGTAGGATTTGTGAACCTGTTTTAGTGGTTCTGGTTTGGCATTTTTGGCATATTTGACCTAGTTGTGCTAGGATTTGGACTGAGTTACCTTCTACATTGTTGTAGCCCTGTTCCATAGCTTCGAAACGGTGGGTCTTACATCCCCATCCGATAACCATAGTGAATTTGGTGCCATTACCGCATATTGAGGTCCAATACGGTTTGTGATTCTGTTACGTGTTTTGGAAAATTTATGACTGGAACTTTGGCTTCACATTTGACTGAGTTACAAGCTGTTTGGGCTTGTGACCAAAACACCAAACTTATAGCCCTATATCATAGCTTTCTAACGCCCTTGGAATTTCATGAATCGGATTTATAGAACCTGAGATATAGCCGAGCAAACAAGGCTTGCCCGTGAAAATGACCATTTTCTGGTCAGATCTGTTTTGGTCCTGATGACCAATTTCCGTTCCGAATTTGGATTGCCGACCTTCATGAAAGTTGTTCCATTTGGAATGAACTATCTAACTGCCAATTTTCAGCTCTTTTGACCATGTGTAGCATAGAAAACAGTTTGCACTCAAAACTGACCATTTGTGCATTGGCCAGATTTCGTAAGTGATTGTGTTTGGTTCATTTGGGACTAAAGCCTCCAGTTTCAGTTCTGGATGTCTTCATAACAGTTGTTGTTCATCCTTTAAGCTTCGATATGGTGTCTCATACACCTTAATCCGATATTCGTAGCTCAACTTATGAGTAAACTAGAAACGAGTGTCAAATCTGCCGTTTCCGTTTCCGTCTGTCATATTTACGTGCGCGCGTGTTGTTTTGCCGTTTTGCTTGTTTTGGGCATGATAGTGGCCGTTTGTGATAAAATCTTCTATTTCAGACAGCGGTGAGCTAGGCGGAGCCGGTGGGGCCCACTACTAGCGAACGCGCAAAGCGATTTTGCTTCCGTACTACTTTTGGTATTTTGAGTAAGTATTCAGGCCGGTTTGGTGTGTTTTCTTTGCTATGTGTTTGAGATATGTGAAAAGGGCACTTAGGCGAGGGTGTACTTTATCGCACTCGACCTAAACCCTAATTTGAATGTATAATTGTACTTGGCATATGTATATGAACCTTTTGGAACCAAAACCCTTGAGCTTGTGGCTCGGGGCGACTTTCGAATAAAGTTTGTGAAGTTTGCAAAGTTTGTGATTTTGAATAATTTTGTGAAGTTTGTGAGTTTGGGGCGAACTCTTGACCTGGTTGGACTATTCGAGCCGGTTAGGGCTTGGTCGAAGGCAGTCCAACTTAGTCCGAGGTCACCAAGTTTGTAGGTTCATGTTATGAACCAATTTTGTGAATCCGGTTCACCGAGAAGGTGACCAAGTTTGTGACCCGAGCTTGTGACTCAAGCTCAAGTTTGTGATTTCGTTCGCCCGGGCAAGTTTGTGAGGTGACTGGCCAGTGAGGGTGATAAGGTGTCGGTGGGTGTACAAGTGAAGTTCTACGGACTATTATTTGCAGTCGACGGAGTGTCGGCAGGAGATCACGCATGGCACATGAGTTGGCTTTGGAGCCACCTGTATCCTTATTATGTGATGTTACTTTTCTGCTTTTGCTTTACTCTTATTGTGTAACTGTTACGTGAAATTTATGCTTTCGCCCCTGTTTACTTACTAAGCATATAGCTTACCCCATTCCTTTTGTTTTCCTTAGCAGGGGCCGACGCGGGGACTTTTGGCTCGTTTACTAGTATAGTTAGATTGGCTTGTAATAGTTGAATAGTTAGAATGCTTGTTTTTGTTTTGGTGGTTTGTATAAGGACCCTTCTTAGGGTCTATCTTCTGCTGGTTGTGATTGTAGTATATTAGAGTGGTTTGACTCGAGACTTTTGAAGATGTGAATATAACTTTTGGGATTGTATATATTGTATTTAGTGCTCTTTCGAACTTTAAGTTTTGAGTCCTGGCGCGAGCTAGGCAGGCGGCCCGCCGATACCCTTGGGTTCGCCCTTGGGAGAAGTGGGGTCGTCACAGTTGGTATCAGAGCTTAGGCTTCAGATCTCTGTAGTGTATCCTAGGCTTGAAGTTTAGGATGCCGGACTGTGGGATACTTAGCTATTAAGGTAAATATTGAATGCTAAGATTTTGATATTGACTTTTGTAATTCTCCATAAGGCAAAGTGGGGATTGAGTTGATTGCACTTGGGGATGGCCAGTCCCAGTGTGAATCGATTTGGTTCTTACTTAATATTGAAATTAGCTATTTGGACCTATTCATTAGGTTTGCACCCTAGGGCCGCCGGGGCGGTACTGGTGGATTAGGTAGGTTCCGTAGGGGAGGCGTGTAGGACCGTTGATGGAATTTCCTTTTGACTATCTGATATGTTTAATTTGTTATATCTGCCATGTTTATTTTGTTATAACCAGTATGCCTGGCTTCTTTTGTTACCCAGTGATTGACTACATTTTTGGAGCCGTAGTGCTCACGTAAATAATGGATTTTGCACCGACCGGATGTCGGATAACTTGTATATTTTTAGTGTGACTTTGTAAAAATATGTATATTTGAGTATAATCTTTTGAGCTTATTTGTTTGAACCCGGCTTTTGAACTTATTCGTACTTGTGTGGTTGTAGACCGGCTACTACTCGAGTGGTTGAACTTTTGAGGCATTGCCTGTTGTGTACTTGACTGCTTTTGAGGATTATTTGATCTGATTAGTGCAAGTTGGAATTTCGAGGACGAAATTCTTTTAAGGAGGGGAGATTGTGAGGCCCCAGTTCGTACTACGTTGATATATTCATTAATTTGGCGGTAACGTTTGGTTTTGGGAGTATTTCGAAAACCCTAAGTAGGAATTAAGATTTAAACCCTAAGTTCCGGTTAAAATTGAAAACCCGTTTTTTTTCTACATTTTCTTTATTAGAAAATTCCCCAGATAATTTTTATTGAGTAAATAGAGTTTTAGATGATTTTTCTAGTATTAGTTAGTTTTTTGAGAAATAAGAACGTATATTGGACGTGGGACCCACTAGTGCGAAAAGTTCGGAAAAATTCAGCCAATAAGGTAAGTTTCGGATACTGTGTAAAATTTATCGGGTGTTAAGAGGTAAGTAGTGTGTGTGAAGTGAGTGATGTGAGAGAGAAAAGGAAGATAAGAATGCATTAATGAGTGTGACAAGTGTCACAATATGATTGGTTGGACTTTAAGAATTACTATTCACAATTTTGACTTTTTTTGACCAAAGGTTAAATATCTCAAAAATCATTCAAAATTCACCATTTTTCTCTCCTTGGTGGCCGGCTCTCTAAGCTCAAAGAAGGGAGGAAATTTTCCATCTCTCAAGCTTCCATAAGCTTCAATCTTCCATAAACAAAAGCTCAGACTAGATTTCACTCCATAAAATCCTATCTTCTAGTGCTAGTAAGGGTTGTGGTGAAGTTTGTTTGAAGGTCTAAGGTGCCCAACATCTTCCTCTCTCTTGGTTCTTGGTAAGTGAAGCTTGAAACACCCTACTACACCTAATGATGCTTATGTTGTGCTTATTAGTGATAAGAGTGCTGAAATTTCTGGTTTTAATCTTGGTTTGAAGTGATTTGGTGAAGTTTTCCATTTTATGATGATTTTTCTGGTTTAATTGGATTATGATGGTGTGGTTGAATATGATGAATGGTAATAGCCTATAATGACTCTAGTGAGTGTGAAATGTGGATAAATGCAACCAATTTTGGGATTTGGTGTGAAAATTGAAAAGTTAGGGTTCCTAAATCCCCAATTCTGTCCGGTTTTGGATCATAGGGTTTGAGGCAGAATGTGACTTTGCTCAAAACATGAAAGTTGTAGGTATTGACGTGTTTGAGGTGCCTACAAAATTTCAGGTCATTTGGATTAATGTAGAATGAGATATGACGAAATTACTGTAGCTGTTCTGCTTTGATCAGAATGCGAAAACTGCGATAGTAATTGGCCATTTTGACTGGAATTGGTTTGGATTTTGGAGTTGGTGTCTTCTGATGAAATGTAGCTGGATGTCTTAGCTATCATATTCCTTTGGAATTTTGGCATTTGGACCTGTATAGACTGAGTTGTGTTCATTACAGCATAGTAGGATTTGTGAACCTGTTTTAGTGGTTCTGGTTTGGCATTTTTGGCATATTTGACCTAGTTGTGCTAGGATTTGGACTGAGTTACCTTCTACATTGTTGTAGCCCTGTTCCATAGCTTCGAAACGGTGGGTCTTACATCCCCATCCGATAACCATAGTGAATTTGGTGCCATTACCGCATATTGAGGTCCAATACGGTTTGTGATTCTGTTACGTGTTTTGGAAAATTTATGACTGGAACTTTGGCTTCACATTTGACTGAGTTACAAGCTGTTTGGGCTTGTGACCAAACACCAAACTTATAGCCCTATATCATAGCTTTCTAACGCCCTTGGAATTTCATGAATCGGATTTATAGAACCTGAGATATAGCCGAGCAAACAAGGCTTGCCCGTGAAAATGACCATTTTCTGGTCAGATCTGTTTTGGTCCTGATGACCAATTTCCGTTCCGAATTTGGATTGCCGACCTTCATGAAAGTTGTTCCATTTGGAATGAACTATCTAACTGCCAATTTTCAGCTCTTTTGACCATGTGTAGCATAGAAAACAGTTTGCACTCAAAACTGACCATTTGTGCATTGGCCAGATTTCGTAAGTGATTGTGTTTGGTTCATTTGGGACTAAAGCCTCCAGTTTCAGTTCTGGATGTCTTCATAACAGTTGTTGTTCATCCTTTAAGCTTCGATATGGTGTCTCATACACCTTAATCCGATATTCGTAGCTCAACTTATGAGTAAACTAGAAACGAGTGTCAAATCTGCCGTTTCCGTTTCCGTCTGTCATATTTACGTGCGCGCGTGTTGTTTTGCCGTTTGCTTGTTTTGGGCATGATAGTGGCCGTTTGTGATAAAATCTTCTATTTCAGACAGCGGTGAGCTAGGCGGAGCCGGTGGGGCCCACTACTAGCGAACGCGCAAAGCGATTTTGCTTCCGTACTACTTTTGGTATTTTGAGTAAGTATTCAGGCCGGTTTGGTGTGTTTTCTTTGCTATGTGTTTGAGATATGTGAAAGGGCACTTAGGCGAGGGTGTACTTTATCGCACTCGACCTAAACCCTAATTTGAATGTATAATTGTACTTGGCATATGTATATGAACCTTTTGGAACCAAAACCCTTGAGCTTGTGGCTCGGGGCGACTTTCGAATAAAGTTTGTGAAGTTTGCAAAGTTTGTGATTTTGAATAATTTTGTGAAGTTTGTGAGTTTGGGGCGAACTCTTGACCTGGTTGGACTATTCGAGCCGGTTAGGGCTTGGTCGAAGGCAGTCCAACTTAGTCCGAGGTCACCAAGTTTGTAGGTTCATGTTATGAACCAATTTTGTGAATCCGGTTCACCGAGAAGGTGACCAAGTTTGTGACCCGAGCTTGTGACTCAAGCTCAAGTTTGTGATTTCGTTCGCCCGGGCAAGTTTGTGAGGTGACTGGCCAGTGAGGGTGATAAGGTGTCGGTGGGTGTACAAGTGAAGTTCTACGGACTATTATTTGCAGTCGACGGAGTGTCGGCAGGAGATCACGCATGGCACATGAGTTGGCTTTGGAGCCACCTGTATCCTTATTATGTGATGTTACTTTTCTGCTTTTGCTTTACTCTTATTGTGTAACTGTTACGTGAAATTTATGCTTTCGCCCCTGTTTACTTACTAAGCATATAGCTTACCCCATTCCTTTTGTTTTCCTTAGCAGGGGCCGACGCGGGGACTTTTGGCTCGTTTACTAGTATAGTTAGATTGGCTTGTAATAGTTGAATAGTTAGAATGCTTGTTTTTGTTTTGGTGGTTTGTATAAGGACCCTTCTTAGGGTCTATCTTCTGCTGGTTGTGATTGTAGTATATTAGAGTGGTTTGACTCGAGACTTTTGAAGATGTGAATATAACTTTTGGGATTGTATATATTGTATTTAGTGCTCTTTCGAACTTTAAGTTTTGAGTCCTGGCGCGAGCTAGGCAGGCGGCCCGCCGATACCCTTGGGTTCGCCCTTGGGAGAAGTGGGGTCGTCACAGTTGGTATCAGAGCTTAGGCTTCAGATCTCTGTAGTGTATCCTAGGCTTGAAGTTTAGGATGCCGGACTGTGGGATACTTAGCTATTAAGGTAAATATTGAATGCTAAGATTTTGATATTGACTTTTGTAATTTCCATAAGGCAAAGTGGGGATTGAGTTGATTGCACTTGGGGATGGCCAGTCCCAGTGTGAATCGATTTGGTTCTTACTTAATATTGAAATTAGCTATTTGGACCTATTCATTAGGTTTGCACCCTAGGGCCGCCGGGCGGTACTGGTGGATTAGGTAGGTTCCGTAGGGGAGGCGTGTAGGACCGTTGATGGAATTTCCTTTTGACTATCTGATATGTTTAATTTGTTATATCTGCCATGTTTATTTTGTTATAACCAGTATGCCTGGCTTCTTTTGTTACCCAGTGATTGACTACATTTTTGGAGCCGTAGTGCTCACGTAAATAATGGATTTTGCACCGACCGGATGTCGGATAACTTGTATATTTTTAGTGTGACTTTGTAAAAATATGTATATTTGAGTATAATCTTTTGAGCTTATTTGTTTGAACCCGGCTTTTGAACTTATTCGTACTTGTGTGGTTGTAGACCGGCTACTACTCGAGTGGTTGAACTTTTGAGGCATTGCCTGTTGTGTACTTGACTGCTTTTGAGGATTATTTGATCTGATTAGTGCAAGTTGGAATTTCGAGGACGAAATTCTTTTAAGGAGGGGAGATTGTGAGGCCCCAGTTCGTACTACGTTGATATATTCATTAATTTGGCCGGTAACGTTTGGTTTTGGGAGTATTTCGAAAACCCTAAGTAGGAATTAAGATTTAAACCCTAAGTTCCGGTTAAAATTGAAAACCCGTTTTTTTTCTACATTTTCTTTATTAGAAAATTCCCCAGATAATTTTTATTGAGTAAATAGAGTTTTTAGATGATTTTTCTAGTATTAGTTAGTTTTTGAGAAATAAGAACGTATATTGGACGTGGGACCCACTAGTGCGAAAAGTTCGGAAAAATTCAGCCAATAAGGTTAAGTTTCGGATACTGTGTAAAATTTTATCGGGTGTTAAGAGGTAAGTAGTGTGTGTGAAGTGAGTGATGTGAGAGAGAAAAGGAAGATAAGAATGCATTAATGAGTGTGACAAGTGTCACAATATGATTGGTTGGACTTTAAGAATTACTATTCACAATTTTGACTTTTTTTTGACCAAAGGTTAAATATCTCAAAAATCATTCAAAATTCACCATTTTTCTCTCCTTGGTGGCCGGCTCTCTAAGCTCAAAGAAGGGAGGAAATTTTCCATCTCTCAAGCTTCCATAAGCTTCAATCTTCCATAAACAAAAGCTTAGACTAGATTTCACTCCATAAAATCCTATCTTCTAGTGCTAGTAAGGGTTGTGGTGAAGTTTGTTTGAAGGTCTAAGGTGCCCAACATCTTCCTCTCTCTTGGTTCTTGGTAAGTGAAGCTTGAAACACCCTACTACACCTAATGATGCTTATGTTGTGCTTATTAGTGATAAGAGTGCTGAAATTTCTGGTTTTAATCTTGGTTTGAAGTGATTTGGTGAAGTTTTCCATTTTATGATGATTTTTCTGGTTTAATTGGATTATGATGGTGTGGTTGAATATGATGAATGGTAATAGCCTATAATGACTCTAGTGAGTGTGAAATGTGGATAAATGCAACCAATTTTGGGATTTGGTTGTGAAAATTGAAAAGTTAGGGTTCCTAAATCCCCAATTCTGTCCGGTTTTGGATCATAGGGTTCGAGGCAGAATGTGACTTTGCTCAAAACATGAAAGTTGTAGGTATTGACGTGTTTGAGGTGCCTACAAAATTTCAGGTCATTTGGATTAATGTAGAATGAGATATGACGAAATTACTGTAGCTGTTCTGCTTTGATCAGAATGCGAAAACTGCGATAGTAATTGGCCATTTTGACTGGAATTGGTTTGGATTTTGGAGTTGGTGTCTTCTGATGAAATGTAGCTGGATGTCTTAGCTATCATATTCCTTTGGAATTTTGGCATTTGGACCTGTATAGACTGAGTTGTGTTCATTACAGCATAGTAGGATTTGTGAACCTGTTTTAGTGGTTCTGGTTTGGCATTTTTGGCATATTTGACCTAGTTGTGCTAGGATTTGGACTGAGTTACCTTCTACATTGTTGTAGCCCTGTTCCATAGCTTCGAAACGGTGGGTCTTACATCCCCATCCGATAACCATAGTGAATTTGGTGCCATTACCGCATATTGAGGTCCAATACGGTTTGTGATTCTGTTACGTGTTTTGGAAAATTTATGACTGGAACTTTGGCTTCACATTTGACTGAGTTACAAGCTGTTTGGGCTTGTGACCAAAACACCAAACTTATAGCCCTATATCATAGCTTTCTAACGCCCTTGGAATTTCATGAATCGGATTTATAGAACCTGAGATATAGCCGAGCAAACAAGGCTTGCCCGTGAAAATGACCATTTTCTGGTCAGATCTGTTTTGGTCCTGATGACCAATTTCCGTTCCGAATTTGGATTGCCGACCTTCATGAAAGTTGTTCCATTTGGAATGAACTATCTAACTGCCAATTTTCAGCTCTTTTGACCATGTGTAGCATAGAAAACAGTTTGCACTCAAAACTGACCATTTGTGCATTGGCCAGATTTCGTAAGTGATTGTGTTTGGTTCATTTGGGACTAAAGCCTCCAGTTTCAGTTCTGGATGTCTTCATAACAGTTGTTGTTCATCCTTTAAGCTTCGATATGGTGTCTCATACACCTTAATCCGATATTCGTAGCTCAACTTATGAGTAAACTAGAAACGAGTGTCAAATCTGCCGTTTCCGTTTCCGTCTGTCATATTTACGTGCGCGCGTGTTGTTTTGCCGTTTTGCTTGTTTTGGCATGATAGTGGCCGTTTGTGATAAAATCTTCTATTTCAGACAGCGGTGAGCTAGGCGGAGCCGGTGGGCCCACTACTAGCGAACGCGCAAAGCGATTTTGCTTCCGTACTACTTTTGGTATTTTGAGTAAGTATTCAGGCCGGTTTGGTGTGTTTTCTTTGCTATGTGTTTGAGATATGTGAAAAGGGCACTTAGGCGAGGGTGTACTTTATCGCACTCGACCTAAACCCTAATTTGAATGTATAATTGTACTTGGCATATGTATATGAACCTTTTGGAACCAAAACCCTTGAGCTTGTGGCTCGGGGCGACTTTCGAATAAAGTTTGTGAAGTTTGCAAAGTTTGTGATTCTGAATAATTTTGTGAAGTTTGTGAGTTTGGGGCGAACTCTTGACCTGGTTGGACTATTCGAGCCGGTTAGGGCTTGGTCGAAGGCAGTCCAACTTAGTCCGAGGTCACCAAGTTTGTAGGTTCATGTTATGAACCAATTTTGTGAATCCGGTTCACCGAGAAGGTGACCAAGTTTGTGACCCGAGCTTGTGACTCAAGCTCAAGTTTGTGATTTCGTTCGCCCGGGCAAGTTTGTGAGGTGACTGGCCAGTGAGGGTGATAAGGTGTCGGTGGGTGTACAAGTGAAGTTCTACGGACTATTATTTGCAGTCGACGGAGTGTCGGCAGGAGATCACGCATGGCACATGAGTTGGCTTTGGAGCCACCTGTATCCTTATTATGTGATGTTACTTTTCTGCTTTTGCTTTACTCTTATTGTGTAACTGTTACGTGAAATTTATGCTTTCGCCCCTGTTTACTTACTAAGCATATAGCTTACCCCATTCCTTTTGTTTTCCTTAGCAGGGGCCGACGCGGGGACTTTTGGCTCGTTTACTAGTATAGTTAGATTGGCTTGTAATAGTTGAATAGTTAGAATGCTTGTTTTTGTTTTGGTGGTTTGTATAAGGACCCTTCTTAGGGTCTATCTTCTGCTGGTTGTGATTGTAGTATATTAGAGTGGTTTGACTCGAGACTTTTGAAGATGTGAATATAACTTTTGGGATTGTATATATTGTATTTAGTGCTCTTTCGAACTTTAAGTTTTGAGTCCTGGCGCGAGCTAGGCAGGCGGCCCGCCGATACCCTTGGGTTCGCCCTTGGGAGAAGTGGGGTCGTCACAGTTGGTATCAGAGCTTAGGCTTCAGATCTCTGTAGTGTATCCTAGGCTTGAAGTTTAGGATGCCGGACTGTGGGATACTTAGCTATTAAGGTAAATATTGAATGCTAAGATTTTGATATTGACTTTTGTAATTTTCCATAAGGCAAAGTGGGGATTGAGTTGATTGCACTTGGGGATGGCCAGTCCCAGTGTGAATCGATTTGGTTCTTACTTAATATTGAAATTAGCTATTTGGACCTATTCATTAGGTTTGCACCCTAGGGCCGCCGGGGCGGTACTGGTGGATTAGGTAGGTTCCGTAGGGGAGGCGTGTAGGACCGTTGATGGAATTTCCTTTTGACTATCTGATATGTTTAATTTGTTATATCTGCCATGTTTATTTTGTTATAACCAGTATGCCTGGCTTCTTTTGTTACCCAGTGATTGACTACATTTTTGGAGCCGTAGTGCTCACGTAAATAATGGATTTTGCACCGACCGGATGTCGGATAACTTGTATATTTTTAGTGTGACTTTGTAAAAATATGTATATTTGAGTATAATCTTTTGAGCTTATTTGTTTGAACCCGGCTTTTGAACTTATTCGTACTTGTGTGGTTGTAGACCGGCTACTACTCGAGTGGTTGAACTTTTGAGGCATTGCCTGTTGTGTACTTGACTGCTTTTGAGGATTATTTGATCTGATTAGTGCAAGTTGGAATTTCGAGGACGAAATTCTTTTAAGGAGGGGAGATTGTGAGGCCCCAGTTCGTACTACGTTGATATATTCATTAATTTGGCGGTAACGTTTGGTTTTGGGAGTATTTCGAAAACCCTAAGTAGGAATTAAGATTTAAACCCTAAGTTCCGGTTAAAATTGAAAACCCGTTTTTTTTCTACATTTTCTTTATTAGAAAATTCCCCAGATAATTTTTATTGAGTAAATAGAGTTTTTAGATGATTTTTCTAGTATTAGTTAGTTTTTGAGAAATAAGAACGTATATTGGACGTGGGACCCACTAGTGCGAAAAGTTCGGAAAAATTCAGCCAATAAGGTTAAGTTTCGGATACTGTGTAAAATTTATCGGGTGTTAAGAGGTAAGTAGTGTGTGTGAAGTGAGTGATGTGAGAGAGAAAAGGAAGATAAGAATGCATTAATGAGTGTGACAAGTGTCACAATATGATTGGTTGGACTTTAAGAATTACTATTCACAATTTTGACTTTTTTTGACCAAAGGTTAAATATCTCAAAAATCATTCAAAATTCACCATTTTTCTCTCCTTGGTGGCCGGCTCTCTAAGCTCAAAGAAGGGAGGAAATTTTCCATCTCTCAAGCTTCCATAAGCTTCAATCTTCCATAAACAAAAGCTTAGACTAGATTTCACTCCATAAAATCCTATCTTCTAGTGCTAGTAAGGGTTGTGGTGAAGTTTGTTTGAAGGTCTAAGGTGCCCAACATCTTCCTCTCTCTTGGTTCTTGGTAAGTGAAGCTTGAAACACCCTACTACACCTAATGATGCTTATGTTGTGCTTATTAGTGATAAGAGTGCTGAAATTTCTGGTTTTAATCTTGGTTTGAAGTGATTTGGTGAAGTTTTCCATTTTATGATGATTTTTCTGGTTTAATTGGATTATGATGGTGTGGTTGAATATGATGAATGGTAATAGCCTATAATGACTCTAGTGAGTGTGAAATGTGGATAAATGCAACCAATTTTGGGATTTGGTGTGAAAATTGAAAAGTTAGGGTTCCTAAATCCCCAATTCTGTCCGGTTTTGGATCATAGGGTTCGAGGCAGAATGTGACTTTGCTCAAAACATGAAAGTTGTAGGTATTGACGTGTTTGAGGTGCCTACAAAATTTCAGGTCATTTGGATTAATGTAGAATGAGATATGACGAAATTACTGTAGCTGTTCTGCTTTGATCAGAATGCGAAAACTGCGATAGTAATTGGCCATTTTGACTGGAATTGGTTTGGATTTTGGAGTTGGTGTCTTCTGATGAAATGTAGCTGGATGTCTTAGCTATCATATTCCTTTGGAATTTTGGCATTTGGACCTGTATAGACTGAGTTGTGTTCATTACAGCATAGTAGGATTTGTGAACCTGTTTTAGTGGTTCTGGTTTGGCATTTTTGGCATATTTGACCTAGTTGTGCTAGGATTTGGACTGAGTTACCTTCTACATTGTTGTAGCCCTGTTCCATAGCTTCGAAACGGTGGGTCTTACATCCCCATCCGATAACCATAGTGAATTTGGTGCCATTACCGCATATTGAGGTCCAATACGGTTTGTGATTCTGTTACGTGTTTTGGAAAATTTATGACTGGAACTTTGGCTTCACATTTGACTGGGTTACAAGCTGTTTGGGCTTGTGACCAAAACACCAAACTTATAGCCCTATATCATAGCTTTCTAACGCCCTTGGAATTTCATGAATCGGATTTATAGAACCTGAGATATAGCCGAGCAAACAAGGCTTGCCCGTGAAAATGACCATTTTCTGGTCAGATCTGTTTTGGTCCTGATGACCAATTTCCGTTCCGAATTTGGATTGCCGACCTTCATGAAAGTTGTTCCATTTGGAATGAACTATCTAACTGCCAATTTTCAGCTCTTTTGACCATGTGTAGCATAGAAAACAGTTTGCACTCAAAACTGACCATTTGTGCATTGGCCAGATTTCGTAAGTGATTGTGTTTGGTTCATTTGGGACTAAAGCCTCCAGTTTCAGTTCTGGATGTCTTCATAACAGTTGTTGTTCATCCTTTAAGCTTCGATATGGTGTCTCATACACCTTAATCCGATATTCGTAGCTCAACTTATGAGTAAACTAGAAACGAGTGTCAAATCTGCCGTTTCCGTTTCCGTCTGTCATATTTACGTGCGCGCGTGTTGTTTTGCCGTTTTGCTTGTTTTGGGCATGATAGTGGCCGTTTGTGATAAAATCTTCTATTTCAGACAGCGGTGAGCTAGGCGGAGCCGGTGGGGCCCACTACTAGCGAACGCGCAAAGCGATTTTGCTTCCGTACTACTTTTGGTATTTTGAGTAAGTATTCAGGCCGGTTTGGTGTGTTTTCTTTGCTATGTGTTTGAGATATGTGAAAAGGGCACTTAGGCGAGGGTGTACTTTATCGCACTCGACCTAAACCCTAATTTGAATGTATGATTGTACTTGGCATATGTATATGAACCTTTTGGAACCAAAACCCTTGAGCTTGTGGCTCGGGGCGACTTTCGAATAAAGTTTGTGAAGTTTGCAAAGTTTGTGATTTTGAATAATTTTGTGAAGTTTGTGAGTTTGGGGCGAACTCTTGACCTGGTTGGACTATTCGAGCCGGTTAGGGCTTGGTCGAAGGCAGTCCAACTTAGTCCGAGGTCACCAAGTTTGTAGGTTCATGTTATGAACCAATTTTGTGAATCCGGTTCACCGAGAAGGTGACCAAGTTTGTGACCCGAGCTTGTGACTCAAGCTCAAGTTTGTGATTTCGTTCGCCCGGGCAAGTTTGTGAGGTGACTGGCCAGTGAGGGTGATAAGGTGTCGGTGGGTGTACAAGTGAAGTTCTACGGACTATTATTTGCAGTCGACGGAGTGTCGGCAGGAGATCACGCATGGCACATGAGTTGGCTTTGGAGCCACCTGTATCCTTATTATGTGATGTTACTTTTCTGCTTTTGCTTTACTCTTATTGTGTAACTGTTACGTGAAATTTATGCTTTCGCCCCTGTTTACTTACTAAGCATATAGCTTACCCCATTCCTTTTGTTTTCCTTAGCAGGGGCCGACGCGGGGACTTTTGGCTCGTTTACTAGTATAGTTAGATTGGCTTGTAATAGTTGAATAGTTAGAATGCTTGTTTTTGTTTTGGTGGTTTGTATAAGGACCCTTCTTAGGGTCTATCTTCTGCTGGTTGTGATTGTAGTATATTAGAGTGGTTTGACTCGAGACTTTTGAAGATGTGAATATAACTTTTGGGATTGTATATATTGTATTTAGTGCTCTTTCGAACTTTAAGTTTTGAGTCCTGGCGCGAGCTAGGCAGGCGGCCCGCCGATACCCTTGGGTTCGCCCTTGGGAGAAGTGGGGTCGTCACAGTTGGTATCAGAGCTTAGGCTTCAGATCTCTGTAGTGTATCCTAGGCTTGAAGTTTAGGATGCCGGACTGTGGGATACTTAGCTATTAAGGTAAATATTGAATGCTAAGATTTTGATATTGACTTTTGTAATTTTCCATAAGGCAAAGTGGGGATTGAGTTGATTGCACTTGGGGATGGCCAGTCCCAGTGTGAATCGATTTGGTTCTTACTTAATATTGAAATTAGCTATTTGGACCTATTCATTAGGTTTGCACCCTAGGGCCGCCGGGGCGGTACTGGTGGATTAGGTAGGTTCCGTAGGGGAGGCGTGTAGGACCGTTGATGGAATTTCCTTTTGACTATCTGATATGTTTAATTTGTTATATCTGCCATGTTTATTTTGTTATAACCAGTATGCCTGGCTTCTTTTGTTACCCAGTGATTGACTACATTTTTGGAGCCGTAGTGCTCACGTAAATAATGGATTTTGCACCGACCGGATGTCGGATAACTTGTATATTTTTAGTGTGACTTTGTAAAAATATGTATATTTGAGTATAATCTTTTGAGCTTATTTGTTTGAACCCGGCTTTTGAACTTATTCGTACTTGTGTGGTTGTAGACCGGCTACTACTCGAGTGGTTGAACTTTTGAGGCATTGCCTGTTGTGTACTTGACTGCTTTTGAGGATTATTTGATCTGATTAGTGCAAGTTGGAATTTCGAGGACGAAATTCTTTTAAGGAGGGGAGATTGTGAGGCCCCAGTTCGTACTACATTGATATATTCATTAATTTGGCGGTAACGTTTGGTTTTGGGAGTATTTCGAAAACCCTAAGTAGGAATTAAGATTTAAACCCTAAGTTCCGGTTAAAATTGAAAACCCGTTGTTTTTCTACATTTTCTTTATTAGAAAATTCCCCAGATAATTTTTATTGAGTAAATAGAGTTTTTAGATGATTTTTCTAGTATTAGTTAGTTTTTGAGAAATAAGAACGTATATTGGACGTGGGACCCACTAGTGCGAAAAGTTCGGAAAAATTCAGCCAATAAGGTTAAGTTTCGGATACTGTGTAAAATTTATCGGGTGTTAAGAGGTAAGTAGTGTGTGTGAAGTGAGTGATGTGAGAGAGAAAAGGAAGATAAGAATGCATTAATGAGTGTGACAAGTGTCACAATATGATTGGTTGGACTTTAAGAATTACTATTCACAATTTTGACTTTTTTTGACCAAAGGTTAAATATCTCAAAAATCATTCAAAATTCACCATTTTTCTCTCCTTGGTGGCCGGCTCTCTAAGCTCAAAGAAGGGAGGAAATTTTCCATCTCTCAAGCTTCCATAAGCTTCAATCTTCCATAAACAAAAGCTTAGACTAGATTTCACTCCATAAAATCCTATCTTCTAGTGCTAGTAAGGGTTGTGGTGAAGTTTGTTTGAAGGTCTAAGGTGCCCAACATCTTCCTCTCTCTTGGTTCTTGGTAAGTGAAGCTTGAAACACCCTACTACACCTAATGATGCTTATGTTGTGCTTATTAGTGATAAGAGTGCTGAAATTTCTGGTTTTAATCTTGGTTTGAAGTGATTTGGTGAAGTTTTCCATTTTATGATGATTTTTCTGGTTTAATTGGATTATGATGGTGTGGTTGAATATGATGAATGGTAATAGCCTATAATGACTCTAGTGAGTGTGAAATGTGGATAAATGCAACCAATTTTGGGATTTGGTGTGAAAATTGAAAAGTTAGGGTTCCTAAATCCCCAATTCTGTCCGGTTTTGGATCATAGGGTTCGAGGCAGAATGTGACTTTGCTCAAAACATGAAAGTTGTAGGTATTGACGTGTTTGAGGTGCCTACAAAATTTCAGGTCATTTGGATTAATGTAGAATGAGATATGACGAAATTACTGTAGCTGTTCTGCTTTGATCAGAATGCGAAAACTGCGATAGTAATTGGCCATTTTGACTGGAATTGGTTTGGATTTTGGAGTTGGTGTCTTCTGATGAAATGTAGCTGGATGTCTTAGCTATCATATTCCTTTGGAATTTTGGCATTTGGACCTGTATAGACTGAGTTGTGTTCATTACAGCATAGTAGGATTTGTGAACCTGTTTTAGTGGTTCTGGTTTGGCATTTTTGGCATATTTGACCTAGTTGTGCTAGGATTTGGACTGAGTTACCTTCTACATTGTTGTAGCCCTGTTCCATAGCTTCGAAACGGTGGGTCTTACATCCCCATCCGATAACCATAGTGAATTTGGTGCCATTACCGCATATTGAGGTCCAATACGGTTTGTGATTCTGTTACGTGTTTTGGAAAATTTATGACTGGAACTTTGGCTTCACATTTGACTGAGTTACAAGCTGTTTGGGCTTGTGACCAAAACACCAAACTTATAGCCCTATATCATAGCTTTCTAACGCCCTTGGAATTTCATGAATCGGATTTATAGAACCTGAGATATAGCCGAGCAAACAAGGCTTGCCCGTGAAAATGACCATTTTCTGGTCAGATCTGTTTTGGTCCTGATGACCAATTTCTGTTCCGAATTTGGATTGCCGACCTTCATGAAAGTTGTTCCATTTGGAATGAACTATCTAACTGCCAATTTTCAGCTCTTTTGACCATGTGTAGCATAGAAAACAGTTTGCACTCAAAACTGACCATTTGTGCATTGGCCAGATTTCGTAAGTGATTGTGTTTGGTTCATTTGGGACTAAAGCCTCCAGTTTCAGTTCTGGATGTCTTCATAACAGTTGTTGTTCATCCTTTAAGCTTCGATATGGTGTCTCATACACCTTAATCCGATATTCGTAGCTCAACTTATGAGTAAACTAGAAACGAGTGTCAAATCTGCCGTTTCCGTTTCCGTCTGTCATATTTACGTGCGCGCGTGTTGTTTTGCCGTTTTGCTTGTTTTGGGCATGATAGTGGCCGTTTGTGATAAAATCTTCTATTTCAGACAGCGGTGAGCTAGGCGGAGCCGGTGGGGCCCACTACTAGCGAACGCGCAAAGCGATTTTGCTTCCGTACTACTTTTGGTATTTTGAGTAAGTATTCAGGCCGGTTTGGTGTGTTTTCTTTGCTATGTGTTTGAGATATGTGAAAAGGGCACTTAGGCGAGGGTGTACTTTATCGCACTCGACCTAAACCCTAATTTGAATGTATAATTGTACTTGGCATATGTATATGAACCTTTTGGAACCAAAACCCTTGAGCTTGTGGCTCGGGGCGACTTTCGAATAAAGTTTGTGAAGTTTGCAAAGTTTGTGATTTTGAATAATTTTGTGAAGTTTGTGAGTTTGGGGCGAACTCTTGACCTGGTTGGACTATTCGAGCCGGTTAGGGCTTGGTCGAAGGCAGTCCAACTTAGTCCGAGGTCACCAAGTTTGTAGGTTCATGTTATGAACCAATTTTGTGAATCCGGTTCACCGAGAAGGTGACCAAGTTTGTGACCCGAGCTTGTGACTCAAGCTCAAGTTTGTGATTTCGTTCGCCCGGGCAAGTTTGTGAGGTGACTGGCCAGTGAGGGTGATAAGGTGTCGGTGGGTGTACAAGTGAAGTTCTACGGACTATTATTTGCAGTCGACGGAGTGTCGGCAGGAGATCACGCATGGCACATGAGTTGGCTTTGGAGCCACCTGTATCCTTATTATGTGATGTTACTTTTCTGCTTTTGCTTTACTCTTATTGTGTAACTGTTACGTGAAATTTATGCTTTCGCCCCTGTTTACTTACTAAGCATATAGCTTACCCCATTCCTTTTGTTTTCCTTAGCAGGGGCCGACGCGGGGACTTTTGGCTCGTTTACTAGTATAGTTAGATTGGCTTGTAATAGTTGAATAGTTAGAATGCTTGTTTTTGTTTTGGTGGTTTGTATAAGGACCCTTCTTAGGGTCTATCTTCTGCTGGTTGTGATTGTAGTATATTAGAGTGGTTTGACTCGAGACTTTTGAAGATGTGAATATAACTTTTGGGATTGTATATATTGTATTTAGTGCTCTTTCGAACTTTAAGTTTTGAGTCCTGGCGCGAGCTAGGCAGGCGGCCCGCCGATACCCTTGGGTTCGCCCTTGGGAGAAGTGGGGTCGTCACAGTTGGTATCAGAGCTTAGGCTTCAGATCTCTGTAGTGTATCCTAGGCTTGAAGTTTAGGATGCCGGACTGTGGGATACTTAGCTATTAAGGTAAATATTGAATGCTAAGATTTTGATATTGACTTTTGTAATTTTCCATAAGGCAAAGTGGGGATTGAGTTGATTGCACTTGGGGATGGCCAGTCCCAGTGTGAATCGATTTGGTTCTTACTTAATATTGAAATTAGCTATTTGGACCTATTCATTAGGTTTGCACCCTAGGGCCGCCGAGGCGGTACTGGTGGATTAGGTAGGTTCCGTAGGGGAGGCGTGTAGGACCGTTGATGGAATTTCCTTTTTACTATCTGATATGTTTAATTTGTTATATCTGCCATGTTTATTTTGTTATAACCAGTATGCCTGGCTTCTTTTGTTACCCAGTGATTGACTACATTTTTGGAGCCGTAGTGCTCACGTAAATAATGGATTTTGCACCGACCGGATGTCGGATAACTTGTATATTTTTAGTGTGACTTTGTAAAAATATGTATATTTGAGTATAATCTTTTGAGCTTATTTGTTTGAACCCGGCTTTTGAACTTATTCGTACTTGTGTGGTTGTAGACCGGCTACTACTCGAGTGGTTGAACTTTTGAGGCATTGCCTGTTGTGTACTTGACTGCTTTTGAGGATTATTTGATCTGATTAGTGCAAGTTGGAATTTCGAGGACGAAATTCTTTTAAGGAGGGGAGATTGTGAGGCCCCAGTTCGTACTACGTTGATATATTCATTAATTTGGCGGTAACGTTTGGTTTTGGGAGTATTTCGAAAACCCTAAGTAGGAATTAAGATTTAAACCCTAAGTTCCGGTTAAGATTGAAAACCCGTTTTTTTTCTACATTTTCTTTATTAGAAAATTCCCCAGATAATTTTTATTGAGTAAATAGAGTTTTTAGATGATTTTTCTAGTATTAGTTAGTTTTTGAGAAATAAGAACGTATATTGGACGTGGGACCCACTAGTGCGAAAAGTTCGGAAAAATTCGGCCAATAAGGTTAAGTTTCGGATACTGTGTAAAATTTATCGGGTGTTAAGAGGTAAGTAGTGTGTGTGAAGTGAGTGATGTGAGAGAGAAAAGGAAGATAAGAATGCATTAATGAGTGTGACAAGTGTCACAATATGATTGGTTGGACTTTAAGAATTACTATTCACAATTTTGACTTTTTTTGACCAAAGGTTAAATATCTCAAAAATCATTCAAAATTCACCATTTTTCTCTCCTTGGTGGCCGGCTCTCTAAGCTCAAAGAAGGGAGGAAATTTTCCATCTCTCAAGCTTCCATAAGCTTCAATCTTCCATAAACAAAAGCTTAGACTAGATTTCACTCCATAAAATCCTATCTTCTAGTGCTAGTAAGGGTTGTGGTGAAGTTTGTTTGAAGGTCTAAGGTGCCCAACATCTTCCTCTCTCTTGGTTCTTGGTAAGTGAAGCTTGAAACACCCTACTACACCTAATGATGCTTATGTTGTGCTTATTAGTGATAAGAGTGCTGAAATTTCTGGTTTTAATCTTGGTTTGAAGTGATTTGGTGAAGTTTTCCATTTTATGATGATTTTTCTGGTTTAATTGGATTATGATGGTGTGGTTGAATATGATGAATGGTAATAGCCTATAATGACTCTAGTGAGTGTGAAATGTGGATAAATGCAACCAATTTTGGGATTTGGTGTGAAAATTGAAAAGTTAGGGTTCCTAAATCCCCAATTCTGTCCGGTTTTGGATCATAGGGTTCGAGGCAGAATGTGACTTTGCTCAAAACATGAAAGTTGTAGGTATTGACGTGTTTGAGGTGCCTACAAAATTTCAGGTCATTTGGATTAATGTAGAATGAGATATGACGAAATTACTGTAGCTGTTCTGCTTTGATCAGAATGCGAAAACTGCGATAGTAATTGGCCATTTTGACTGGAATTGGTTTGGATTTTGGAGTTGGTGTCTTCTGATGAAATGTAGCTGGATGTCTTAGCTATCATATTCCTTTGGAATTTCGGCATTTGGACCTGTATAGACTGAGTTGTGTTCATTACAGCATAGTAGGATTTGTGAACCTGTTTTAGTGGTTCTGGTTTGGCATTTTTGGCATATTTGACCTAGTTGTGCTAGGATTTGGACTGAGTTACCTTCTACATTGTTGTAGCCCTGTTCCATAGCTTCAAAACGGTGGGTCTTACACCCCCATCCGATAACCATAGTGAATTTGGTGCCATTACCGCATATTGAGGTCCAATACGGTTTGTGATTCTGTTACGTGTTTTGGAAAATTTATGACTGGAACTTTGGCCTCACATTTGACTGAGTTACAAGCTGTTTGTGTGACGCCCCGAAAAAAAAAAGAGTTTGAGAACCCGGAAATTTTCTAATTTTCTAGGGTTTATATTTTTTTTTAATCGCCCGTCTTTTCTACATTTTCTTGATTAGAAAAATTCCCCAGATAAAGTTTATGAGCAAAAATAGTTTTAAAATGATTTTCCTAGTATTGGAGAGTTTTTAGAAAATTAAGAATATATAACGGACGTGGGACCCACAAGTGCGAAAAGTTCGGAAAAATTCGGCCAATTAGGTTAAATTCCGGATACTGTGTAAAATTTATCGGGTGTTAAGGGATAAGTAGAGGATGTGAATTGATTGATGTGAGAGGAAAAAGAAAAGATAAGATTGCATTTATGGAGGTGACAAGTGTCACCATTGTATTGGAAATAGCTTATGACTTACTATTCATTTTCTTGACTTTTTGACCAATTGCTTAAATATCTCAAAAATCACACAAAATTCATTCTTGTCTTCAACCTCTTGGCTGATTCTCTCTCTAGCAAAGAAGGAAGAAAAACCTCTTCAAAGTTTGGCAATTATCTAGCTCAAATCCTCCAAAACACTTGCTTGATCTAGTTTCTACTCCATAAAACCTCTTCTTTTAGTGATAGTGAGTTGTTTGGTGAAGTTGTTTCGAAGCTTAAGGTGACAAGTAGCTCTCCCTCTTGTTTTGCTAAGGTAAGTGGTGGATGAACACCTCTCCTTCCTCTAATGATGTTCAATTCATGATTAGTGGTGTTATAAGATGCAATTTCATGGATTATTTCTTGAGTTTGGTTGAATTGGTGAAGTTTTATTATTTTTGGGGATTTTTCTGTTTTCATAGGGATATGATTGGGTGGTCATGTATGATGATTGGAAATGATGTTTAATGACTCTAGGAGGTGGAAAAAGTGATTAAGTGCAATCAATTTCTGTTTTGGAAGAAATTTCAGAAAATTAGGTTTTGCAGTTCTTCATTCTGCCCGAATTTATTGCACCATGTTAGAGGCCGAATTGGACTTTGCTCAAAACATGAAAGTTGTAGGTATTGATGAGTTTGAAGTGCCTGTAAAATTTCAGGTCATTTGGATTAGTGTAGAGTGAGATATGCCGATTTTACTGTTGCTGTTCTGGGTTGATCAGAATGCGAAAACTGCACTTGTAATTGGCCATTTTGACTGGAATTTCTTTGGATTTAGGTGTTGGTGTCTTCTGATGAAATGTAGCTAGATGTCTTAGCTACCATATGCCTTTGGAATTTCGGCATTTGGACCTGTATAGACTGAGTTATAGTAATTACAGCATTATGTGATTTGTAAACCTGTTTTTGGTGTTTCCGGTTGAGTATTTGGCACATTTGACCTAGTTGTGCTAGGATTTGGACTGAGTGACCTTCTACATTGTTGTAGCCCTGTTCCATAGCTTCGAAACGGTAGGTCTTGCACCTTCATCCGACAATCGTAGAGCCTTTGGTACCATTACCGCAAAATGACGTCAAAACTGTTTTTTCTGGTTTTGTGCTTAAGTTTCATTTCCGGACTTTTCCTAGCTTGACTTGTACTAGTACTACTTGGAGCTTGCTGAGTGGATATTGGATGAACTTATTTGTGTGACTTTGGGACTGGCTGAGGAAATAATGAAGCCATGATGGCTGGAAAAGTTAGCAAATGTAGGGGAAGTGCTGTCCGAACTTTTAAAGGATTTGTTTGCATTGAGTTTGTGATCTAAGACTTGGGTTTGAGCAAGGCAATGATACATGATGGATGATTTCTGAGGCATTGAGGTGAGTGACCCTAAACTATTTCCAAAGTACTTGTGAAATGCTTCTTGCATTATTTATTCGATTGCATATCATGCGTGCTTGCATGTGGATTCATGACATGATTTGGCTTCAATGAATTCTGGGAAAGTCTAGTGCTGAACACCAACGTCTCCACCTTGTTTATGGTTCATGTTCATGTTTATCTGGAGCTCAAAAAGGGGCTCCCTCTCAATGTTAATGTTAAATGATCTATTTGAGCGTTGGGTGTTCAAGTGCAATGATTTCACCGGCTCATGAGAGCAATAAACGTACATTTGATCTCTGAATTATGACATCATCGAAATGATCGAAATGCATTATTGTGAAATATATTTGATTTCTGATTTTACTGGTTACTCGCTGAGCTTCTAGCTCACCCCAAAACTATTTTATTCCCCTCCACAGGGCTCGTGGCGAAGGAAGGCTTGTTGTGATTTTATTGTTGTGGAATTCCTCTTGTATAAGAATTGGGATCATGGATCAGAGTGGCGCAGTGGAAGCGTGGACGCTTCGCTTTTGATATGTAAATGTTGGAACATTTGAGTTATATTTGAGATTTATATTGTAATATTTGAGGTTTATTCTTGTAATTCATTTGAGGACTGTAGTGAACGACTGAGTCCCGGCGAGAGCTGGGCAGGCGACCCGCCGAACCCTCTGGTTCGCCTTAGGGAAAGGTGGGGCCGTCACAGTTTGGGCTTGCGACCAAAACACCAAACTTATAGCCCTATATCAGAGCTTTCTAACGCCCTTGGAATTTCATGAATCGGATTTATAGAACCTGAGATATAGCCGAGCAAACAAGGCTTGCCCGTGAAAATGACCATTTTCTGGTCAGATCTGTTTTGGTCCTGATGACCAATTTCCGTTCCGAATTTGGATTGCCGACCTTCATGAAAGTTGTTCCATTTGGAATGAACTATCTAACTGCCAATTTTCAGCTCTTTTGACCATGTGTAGCATAGAAAACAGTTTGCACTCAAAACTGACCATTTGTGCATTGGCCAGATTTCGTAAGTGATTGTGTTTGGTTCATTTGGGACTAAAGCCTCCAGTTTCAGTTCTGGATGTCTTCATAACAGTTGTTGTTCATCCTTTAAGCTTCGATATGGCATCTCATACGCCTTAATCCGATATTCGTAGCTCAACTTATGAGTAAACTAGAAACGAGTGTCAAATCTGCCGTTTCCGTTTCCGTCTGTCATATTTACGTGCGCGCGTGTTGTTTTGCCGTTTTGCTTGTTTTGGGCATGATAGTGGCCGTTTGTGATAAAATCTTCTATTTCAGACAGCAGTGAGCTAGGCGGAGCCGGTGGGGCCCACTACTAGCGAACGCGCAAAGCGATTTTGCCTCCGTACTACTTTTGGTATTTTGAGTAAGTATTCAGGCCGGTTTGGTGTGTTTTCTTTGCTATGTGTTTGAGATATGTGAAAAGGGCACTTAGGCGAGGGTGTACTTTATCGCACTCGACCTAAACCCTAATTTGAATGTATAATTGTACTTGGCATATGTATATGAACCTTTTGGAACCAAAACCCTTGAGCTTGTGGCTCGGGGCGACTTTCGAATAAAGTTTGTGAAGTTTGCAAAGTTTGTGATTTTGAATAATTTTGTGAAGTTTGTGAGTTTGGGGCGAACTCTTGACCTGGTTGGACTATTTGAGCCGGTTAGGGCTTGGTCGAAGGCAGTCCAACTTAGTCTGAGGTCACCAAGTTTGTAGGTTCATGTTATGAACCAATTTTGTGAATCCGGTTCACCGAGAAGGTGACCAAATTTGTGACCCGAGCTTGTGACTCAAGCTCAAGTTTGTGATTTCGTTCGCCCGGGCAAGTTTGTGAGGTGACTGGCCAGTGAGGGTGATAAGGTGTCGGTGGGTGTACAAGTGAAGTTCTACGGACTATTATTTGCAGTCGACGGAGTGTCGGCAGGAGATCACGCATGGCACATGAGTTGGCTTTGGAGCCACCTGTATCCTTATTATGTGATGTTACTTTTCTGCTTTTGCTTTACTCTTATTGTGTAACTGTTACGTGAAATTTATGCTTTCGCCCCTGTTTACTTACTAAGCATATAGCTTACCCCATTCCTTTTGTTTTCCTTAGCAGGGGCCGACGCGGGGACTTTTGGCTCGTTTACTAGTATAGTTAGATTGGCTTGTAATAGTTGAATAGTTAGAATGCTTGTTTTTGTTTTGGTGGTTTGTATAAGGACCCTTCTTAGGGTCTATCTTCTGCTGGTTGTGATTGTAGTATATTAGAGTGGTTTGACTCGAGACTTTTGAAGATGTGAATATAACTTTTGGGATTGTATATATTGTATTTAGTGCTCTTTCGAACTTTAAGTTTTGAGTCCTGGCGCGAGCTAGGCAGGCGGCCCGCCGATACCCTTGGGTTCGCCCTTGGGAGAAGTGGGGTCGTCACACAAACAATCTGTTTAGTTGATCAAATAACCAAAATGGTTTCCTAATACATGCATGAAACACTAAATCTATTTGATACATGTACTAATTCATAAACCATAAATAATTTGATTATTGTAAATTGTAATACATAACAAACTTCAGTCATGGAATTGTCAAGATTTTTACTTAATTTCATATTAAATTTTATTATCTGTTCCATTATTTTCACACTATGTGAATCAGTAATTTCCTATATGTTGTCAAGAGAACTAAATAAATAATTCATGATATTTTTTAACTTTATAACAAGGTATTAGCTATGTTTGGAATAATTGAAAAATAGGTAAACATTGTTTTTTACAATATATTCCTCATTTTACTAATGATAAACACAACTTAAAGTGTAAAAGCATAGGGTGGCATAATAAAATTAATAAAAATTTTCTTTATCACATACGAGACTAAATTGCAAAAAGATAAGGTGTCATGGTAGAGTTAATGAGATTAGTTTACCAAATACGGGGCTAAAATGTAAAAGTTCGAGTGTCATAATATAATTAATTAAATTTACTTGTAGCGTATGGGCCATATAGAAAAAATCAAGGTGGTATATGGGGTTAAAATATAAAATTTAGGGTTTCATAGTAGAATTAATAAAATTTGTTTACAACACATGGGTCATATTGAAAAAATTAAGGTGGTATATGGGGTCAAAATGTAAAAGTTAGGGTGTCATAGTTGAATTAATAAAATTTATTTACAACACATGGGCCATATTCAAAAAATTAAGATGGTATATGGGGTTAAAATGTAAAGTTAGGGTGTCATAGCAAAATTAATAAAATTTATTTACAACACATGGGCCATATTAAAAAAATTAAGGTGGTATATGGGGTCAAAATGTAAAAGTTACGGTGTCATGTAGAATTAATAAAACTTATTTACAACATATGTGTCATATTGAAAATATTAGGGTGATATAGTAGAATTAGCGAAAGTGAGATGGGAATAAATGATTTGGACAGTGACGACTAGTTGTTGTCACTAATTTAGAACTGGCAACCATATTGTGACGATATTTTAAGTTGTCACTGTAGGACAAGTTTCAGTGACAACATGTTTTCTAGTCGTCACAACGGTGATCTCTCGCCGCACTGGATAGTTGCGCGCCATCCATATTGTGACGACTTATCTCGTGTTGTCATTGTTGACGGGTGAACCCACGATCAAGTATGACGATATTAAAAGTCATCACTGAAGTTTTCAATTGTGACAACTTTTTCTCTTGTTGCAGAGAATGTTGTCACAAAAGGCCAAATTTCTTGTAGTGTATATTGCAAGCAACTTGCTTGGAAGCCTCTTATAGGGAGATAGTAAAAGATGGCTTTTGCCAAAACTATATTGGTTCAATAGCCTTTTGCAATGAATTTTACTTGAATTGAAACTATGTACACAGCCAATTGATTAACAATGATTTATTATGTACTTAATTTGTTATGTTCATGTAAATCAACTGCAATTTTAGGTAGATAAGCTAATCAAAGTTACTTTTACTTTGATGTTATGCTTGTCTCCATATTTACTACTTATTTTTCTTCCTTGATGCAGAAAATGGCTGTTCATTCAAGAAGATCAATGAATATTACTGAAATTTCCAGCACTAGAGTCCATGCCTTTGACTGGCCGACATTGGAGATGAATATGTATTTTGTTCATGCAGCTCACTTATGAGTTTTCTATTTCTTTATTTCAGTAGTCTTTTGTAAAACGACCTTAATTTGATGTAAAATTTGGGATGCCTAGACCCCTTATCAAAATATTTATTTTGCGATGTAGAACTTATATGACATTTGGAGATAATTTGTGGTATATTGGCATGCAGCTTCTAATGCAGTTAGAACTTTTATTTGTTTTTTAATGGCATGCAAGATATATTAATTTTCATTTTTAGACATAATTGTAGCAGGACAATCTTCAATTTCATGGTGATAAAGTTTTGTCACTGCATCAGAAATCTCCATTGATAACAACCTGTTGTCATAGAATTAAAAAGTGTTTAGTGACAACAAAAGTTGTCAGTAATTAGTCTATATCAATGACAACTATGAATTAGTTTTACTGACGACATGCTTTGTACATCATTGACAAGATACTATGTCATCACTAAAATTACAACAATTATTGATGACACCAGTTGTCGCAAAATAGTCCTATTCACTAATGACTTTTAGGGTCGTCACTATGTACTTTTACCGATGGGCCTTTAATGACGACTCTGTGACAACTAGAAAATTGTCAATAAAAGTTATCAGTGACGACTTTTTATTTTTTTGTGACAAAAATGGTTTGTCACTGAAGACCAATTTTCTTGTAGAGTGCTCGTCACTCACCTTTGCAGAAATAAAAAATGACCTCTTATGTACATTCACTTATTGGCCTGAAACTGCTTAATAATGACCCAAAAAATCGTTGACAGCACTCAAATAGTCTTGTGAACATCTAGTAAAGATCAACATACCATCTGCAAAAGCAAGATAAGAAACTCTGGTACCTGCAGTGACATAAAAGCGATTTCCCCAGAGAGCGAGTGTATGCTGAAGGCCACGACCTAGGTATTCTGCTACCAAAACAAATAAGGCCGATGATAAAGGATCACCTTGCCTCACTTATCGCGTTGACTTGAAGAAACCAGACAACTCCCCATTGATCAAGATAGAAAACCAATTGTTCGAGACTACTCAAAAAATATGATCAGTCACGAGCTCCTGAAAGTCAAAGTTACGCAGCATAAATAGGAGAAACGGTCACTCCACCCTATCATATGCCTTCTCCATATCTAATTTCAGCATGACATTCGACACTTAAAAAAGATGAAATATGATTTTAATGTGAAAGTTCTGGTTTTGCTAGAGCCTGTGTCAGATGAAGGAAGGTTAGACTTTGTTAAAAGGCTGCTAAGCTTCAAATTGGCAGCCTATTTTGTGGAGGGCAAGATATGGGTTTTATGGGACCTTTCCTTTAATACAACATTTACTACATGGGCGGATCAATTGGTTGACATGGAGATTAGCTCATAAGTTGGAACATACTACCTTTCAGCAATCTATGCTAGATGCATGGGGGTAGCATGAAGACCTCTCTGGAATGCTATGGAAAGTTTAGAGACATCAGGCCAAGGACCGTGGATGGTAGCTGGTGATTTTAACATCATCTCTGAGGCCTCAGAGCGGCTGGGGTGTGACAGTCCCACCTCCCCCTAAGGCGAACAAAAGGGTTCGGCGGATCGCCTGCCCAACTCTCACCGGGACTCAGTCGTTCACTTCAATCAAATCCGGAATACAAGCATAGGAATAGCATAACAAAATCCAAAACTTAAGCGAAACTTGTGAGGACTCGTAAAACTATTATTTTTAAGCCTAATTTATGGCTTAATAAATTATTTAATTGGATTTTTATCCCAAGGAATATTTTCTAGTTTTATTAGACCTAAGTACATGGCAATATAACTTCGTTATATTTTTAAAGTGACTCGTTTCAAAAATTAATTTCCTGGAGCGCGTTTAGTAAAAATAGTGAATAGTGCTTGGAGATTTTATCCGCGTAGGAGCACAATAAGCTTGGAATATTGGAGACTTGTACTATGGTCCTAAAATAGGTAATCTTATGAATAAATACTCAAGTGATAGTTAGTAGTGCAATCGTTATAAGAATTTCTCGGAAGTTCGCGTTATAACGTTAAATTTGACGATACGCGTTTTCATACGCGCGACTTTATTTGAGGGACTTTAGACCCTTATTTCGGGACAATTAAGAGTGAATAATATTTACATGAATATAAATGCATTGGAGGTTCAGTGCACTAGTGAACCAAACGCGCGAGAAAATCGAGCCTAAATCGCGCCAAACGCACCCTAATGTGAGTTGACCTTGGAGTGAATGTGCACCACTCATTTAATCTTCTCTTGGAAGCTAACCTTGATCAAAATTCACTCCTTCTTCTCTCACCAACAGCCGGCCAACCCTCCCTCTCTCTCACTCTCTTGCTTCACAAATTCCTTCATCAAATCAACCCAAAACTTCAACCAATCTTCACCAAACTTGAAGATCATCTAGCAAACTACTTGGAGGTTGGATTTAGCTAACTAAAGGGCTGCATTTCACGATTTCTTGGAGCTCTTGAGGACCGAAAATTTCTGGGTTAAGGCACTAAGGAGGTATAATTTCATCCTACACCTTAAACTTGGATTATGATGGTAGAAATGCATCTTTAAGTTATTGCATGTGTATGGATGGCTTGATATAGTTGGAAATTGTGAAAGTGGGCTCTTTGAATTCCCACACTTGGGTTGTTGTTGCTGATTAGAGGATTAATGTTGGATTTAATGGTAGTTTAGTGGTTAAAATGATGGATTTATGGAGTATTATTGTTGGAAACTCAAGGTTGAGGTCATGACAAGAAATTTCCGAAACTGCCCCTGTTTTGTTCGGCCATGATAAGGCCAATTTTTGGTGATTTATTGGCATGAACCTGATGTTTATATGTTATATTGTATGTGTAAAAATTTTCATTGGAAAACATTAACGTTTGGATGGGCAAATGAATTTATTCGTGAACTAGGCAAGCTGGAAAATTATTTTCGGGTAACCCTGTCCAGCGGTAGTATTTTGACCATAACTCTATCCTCGGGTGCCGAAATCAAGTGCCGTCGGTGGCGTTTGAAACTAAGCATTCCTAGCTTTAATTTGAGATAAAATGCACATTCTGATTCTTTGTGAGCGAGCCGAACCAAACATTTTAAGATAGCTGTCCTGTCTCTCGGATTTGCTGGAATGGTTTGTAGAGGCAGCAACTTGAGGCTCAATTTCGAGCTGGTTGCTTGCCAAATTTCAGAATATTTTCTTCTGTGAACTTTTAGTCCTATGAATGTATTTTCTAACGCCATAAACCATGCCTCATTCTGAATTAAATTGATTGAGTTGTGACTAAAACAAGAGGACTGCCCTGTTTTGGAAAAACGTAATATTTGGACTGATTTGGGACAAAAACTTGGGAGTGATCTTATTAATTGAAATTTCGATGCTAAACCATTACCAAAGGTATCATGGATGTATCGTAGACCTTTATTTCACCAATGAACCATGGTTGGATAGCTTTCTTGGTTAAACGATTTGAATTGGGAAATGAAAGTCAAAAGGCAGATTGCCTTAGAATTTTTCCTGAAATTTGGTTGACTAATTAACTATCTTTCCGAAGGTATTTTTCCCTGAAATTTGATAGAGAGGTACCTTTCATATAGGAGTAAAATACTGCCAATTTTGGTACCAATCCAAATTCGTTTCGATACCTAATTAAATTTCTAGTGTTGGAGGTTCAAATCTGGAAATTCTTCTCCAGTCTTGAATTTCCCCAACTTCGGGCTACCGTATCTCGGTACTCAAAACTCCGATTCTTGATCCGCTTGCTTTGTTGTAAACCACACTTGCAACACTAATTGAGTTACAAATTTCAGAGGCCGGTTCGTAACGCGTGAATCGTGCCGAATTTTCAAAGTTGGCCGAAATCCAACTTAATTCTGCCTTGTACGCCGAGTCTGTATCTTCAAGCTCATTTTTGAGTACTTTCCACTTAGATTCGTGGAAAGGTGTCTTCTAAGAACTTTTAACACTTTCCAAAAGGTTTCCAACGGTATAAAGTTTTCCAGTTTTGGGCTTATATCGAGAGAGATACGAATTTTCAAAGATTTAGGATGAAATTGAAATTTCTCAATTTTCAAGGTAAAGGAGTTTTTCCAAAAACTCTTAATTCTCTTAGTATTATTCAAACGTTTTGCCCTCGCTTTTCATGATAAAAACTCAAATAATATTGTACTTAATAAAAGGCAAGTTGAATCTCGATTTATGAGTAATTGAGGTTCATTTTGTGAAATATTCCTTAGATTGTACTAGTGTACAATCTTTCTTGACAAGTGGGTTATTTGTGTGATTATCCGCTATTCATTGCCAGGCACACAAGGGGACCATCAAGAGGACCTTACCGTGGACACTTGAACTCCCAGAAAATAATTCTTATTGAATTGCTCGGTGAGTGTCAAGTGTGTGAATCTTTGATACTTGCTTATTTGTGGTAATTGTTGAAAGTTTTAAAAATAAGGGCGGGTGCGTACTTTATCGCACTCGTTCTAATTTCAAACGAATGATTGAAATGTATTGAATGAATGAATGAAATGCAATGTTATGTTATGATTACATATGTCGTTGGAGTGAACTTTCTCGACTCTCAAATGAATGGGGGACGCCCAAACTCATAGGCCGACCTTAGACTCGAGCCGGCAATGGGTTTGGTCGGGGACTTGGGCGAGCCATGAGATATATATAAACTCGACCTAATGAGAGGTCTTGCTTGGCATACTCGTGGAGTATCGCCTTATAAATGACTTGTGGGCCCTTGAGGTATACGGTGGACGGAGGGAAGTAAGTGGTGATCTACGGAAATGGAAATACCGACCCGGTTGACAGGAGGGTCAACGCGGGAAGGTATACGAATGACATCGGCAGAGCGAGTGGAACTTAGCTCTTGAGAGCTACTATATCCTTGAATTGTTTCTGATTACTTTTCCTGTTCGAATGATTGATTATTGAAAAGACATGGTTTTATTTATTAAATTTGGGATTGCTATTTGAACAAAGTGCTTGCATGTGTGTTCTTGGCCTCACGAGCGTTTAGCTCACCCTATAGTTTGTTTTCCTTAACAGCACCGAATTTTGGAGAAGTATGGAGAAACACTTCGTTGTACTTTTGTTAAGACTCTTGCTATATTTTGACTAGGCCCTGGTTTGAGTTGTACTTTGGGAATTGAAATGTAAAAGTTTGGGGCCCTGACGTGTATTTAGGATTTAAAGTTGTATTATGATTACCCGATGTACTGGTTACATGTTAAGTGACTTGGTAAGTTCGAACGCTTCCGCATTGTTTGTATTCGTGTTGCTCTCTTCGAAGTGTTTAGTTCAGTTTTAAATTGAATGGAATTGCTTGAGTCCTGGCGAGAGCTGGGCAGGCGTCCGTGGATACCCTTTGGTTCGCCTCGGGGAGATGTGGGGCCTCACAGTTGGTATCAGAGCACTAGGTTAGAGGTCTATATGGGAGACATATTAGATACTCTACCTTTAAAACTCGATATGGGATGACTTAATCATACCCTTGGTGATACTTGAGGCGAGCTAGCAACTAAGTTAGTCCTACCTCAAGTGACGATTGGGATGAACCAACGATTAAGTTAGGCATGCATTGCAGGATAATGGAACTGAGTAGTGATTTAAGTTTCTAACCTGAAAAGTATTATTATTATTTTGCAGGGATGGATGACGGAAATGGAGCCCCGACAGCTAACGGGAATGGCCATGCGAATGGTCATTATGAGCCTCTTAGGACTATCTTCTACCGAGCTCTAGCGGGAGGAGCTCGAGTACGCTACTCACCATATGATAGATACCCTCGATGTTCATGTAGGTTGACTTTTGCCTACCCGAACCATCTAGTGCTTGCTCTGGACGACGAGCGTCGTCAGTTGGTGGATGCCAACCGCGATCTACAGGCTGAGGTAGACGAGCTTAGGCAGATGGTTAGCGCTCAGGGTGAGCGGATTGCCGAGCTCGAGGAGGTGATTGAGGGTGAGGTAGCCACATCTGCAGTGGTTAATTAGGAGCTTCGGGATACTAGGGCTCGACTTACTAGGCTAGGACGGGATGTCCGTAACCGGGCTTTCGAGATCCTGGCTGATGCTACTAGATTGGTTGAGGACGCTACTGAGGTGATTCCTGATGCTGAGGAGGAGGAGGATCCCGAGGAGGAGGTTCCTCCTGATAGCCCTGCTGTGGACTAGGATCTTAGCAGTTGACCCCCTTTTGACTTTTGACTGGTACAACTAGGACTAGTTAGGGTGACGCGAGTGCTGAGGCCATTGTATTTTGCATGCTTGTGTGGCCTACATTTGGGCACTTGTTCTTACTTTAGTCTTCTGTGACTAAAAAGTATACTTTTGAGCACCTGTGTGCTATATTTTTGTGAATTGTCCCTAACTTGCTGATTGTACGAACTTGACATGCTTATGAGTGTAAATTATTGTTAATTTCAATGCTTTCTTGGTTGGTTCTCATTTTGATATATTTCTTCTTTTCTGCTTAAATTAATCTATTACTTGCACTAGGCACATTTAGGCTAATGGAAGGACTAAGGAGTGGTCGAGACCGTGGACGAGCGTCTAGACAGGCCCAACCTCAGGGGGATGACAAGGGATCGGCAACTGGACCGACCCAGGGACAGGAAAACATTGAGGGTAACCAAGTGGCTACTGCCATCAATAGGATGACTGATATCCTAGAACGTCTAGCGGAGAGACAGGGTCCCGGACCATTTAACCAACCTGGGGCCCAGGATAGGGGAGAGGATAGAACCCTGGAGAGATTCTTAAAATTTAACCCGCCTAAGTTCCTTGGCGAGCCTGATCCTGAAGTAGCGGAGAATTGGTTAGAGAGGATGACCAATATATTCGCCGCTCTAGACTACACTGAGGCTAGGCGAGTGAACTTTGCTGCTTTCCAATTTGAGGGAGTAGCCCGTGCTTGGTGGGATTTGATAAAAGGAAAATAGGAAAGGGCTCGAACCCCTTGGACTTGGGAGAATTTCACAAGGGAGTTTAATGAAAAGTTTCTTCCGCCCTTAATCCAAGAGAAGAGGGGGGACGAATTTATTAAGTTGAAACAAGGAACCCTTACTGTAGCAGAGTATGAGGGGAAGTTCACTAAACATTCCAAATACGCTCCTGAGTTAGTAGCCAATGAACGGAGGAGGATTAGAAGGTTTGTCCAGGGACTTAATGTGGAACTTCAGGAGGGCCTGGCTACAGCCCAAATCTCTACCTTTACTGAGGCTTTAGAGAAAGCGCAAAGGGTTGAGAATGCAAGATCTCAAGTAAGGGATTTTCACAACAGAAAAAGGAATTTTCCTAGTCGTACTCCTGGGCAGACTAGTAAGAATGTACACCCTTCTAAAATGGGAAGAGGAGAAGGAGGAACGAGGACTGCTGGAGCTTCTAGGGGAGCCCTATCTAGAGGAGGTCGTAGCGGGACGACTCAAGTTAAGGGGGCACCATCTGTTGGATCGACTGTGACCCCTGAAGTTACATGTGGGTATTGTGGTAAACCCAACCACTCTGAGAACGATTGCTGGAGAAAGTCGGGAAAATGCTTACTGTGTGGGAGCGCTGAGCATCAAGTTGCAAATTGTCCGAAATCGTCAAAGACAGGGGGAAACCTGCAAAGACCTGAAAAATCAACCTCTAAGCAGACTAGTGCAGGAGGGAGTCGACCGAAAGTACCGGCTAGGGTCTACGGATTGGACTATCCACAAGTTCCAGAGGCGACCGAGGTGGTTGAAGGTACAATTCCAATCTTTCTGTAACAGCCCCACTTTCCCCTAAGGCGAACCAAAGGGGTTAGCGGACTGCCTGCCCAACTCTCGCCAGGACTACGGATCAGTTAACGTCGATCTAATGCGCTCCGGAGCTTACCAACGCGCGCAAATAGGTCAAAATCACAAAATAAAAAAAACGAAAATCGAAGCCGCGATGAACAGTAGAGGACACGTCAGAATCCGGCCGGATTTGGCCCTTTCCTTTTTCCAAATTTTTTTTTCTTCCGTTTGAAACGCGTATCAGTTCGAAATTCAACCAAGCATCGACCAAACATATATATACATTGGAAACCAACATTTGCAAGCCAAGACGGCATATCAAATATTCAACTAGTTCATACATGTACAAATAACCATTTACAAGCCAACCATTGGTTGCAACAAAACACTTAGGGTTTTCACCCTCAAGGAGCTATTCAAAATATACATTCACATGAGCTCAACTTGAACCAACTAGCACATTCTTTCCAAAAGTGGTCATTTTCCTGTAAGGAAAACAAATGGCATGGTATGAGCTAAAGCCCAGTGAGCAACTATCACACAAAAGCAGTCAAGATCACATAATCATAACCGTTCAGTTCAAATATGCAATTAAGAGATAAATCAAACCAGTGAAAGGATACGGTTGGCTCTCAAGAGCCCATTTCCACACTTGCAATCTTGATCCAACCTCATTGACCCTCCGTCAATGTTAAAAGTACCAAAACCGTAGACCTCACTTTACTTCCTTTCCTTCCACCAATCATACCCCAACCGGGCCCGCACTCCATTCAGTCACTTTTGGTAATACTCGAGTTTACCGGAACCAAGGGTCTCATTACCACAAGGTTCCCCAGTACAGTTCCCGTGGCATGATAATTTTCACGACCAAGCCCTCGCTGGCTCGATCCAATTAACTACCATACGGGGTTGAGCTCATAAATGCAGTAAAGCCATTGGATACTCGTCCAACGACATCAAATCAGTTTCCATGAATGGAATGCAGTATCTCATATATCCAGTGCAGTATTTCAGTAAAACAGTCAATAGCCATGAATAAAATCACAAGGGGTGAGGGCGGTCAAGTACACCCTCACCTTAATCACTTCCAATAAGCAAATAAGCCTTCAAGGCATCAATTACACATATAACAAAGCCACATTGTAACATTTAAGTGAGTAGTATACTCACAAATCAAATAAGTGCTATTTCATGCACTTCCGTCAGGGGAATGTCGTGAACTACCGTCACGCCCTAGAACAAGTAAACAAATGCAATGAGACTCGATAACGAGTCATATAGCAATGCCAATCACAACCCCAATAGGGTTTTATAAACATATACAAGCATGATAGCAAACCAGGAATTAAGAAAGGCCTTAAACTTAGGCCTTGGAAAGAAAACCGGATTCGACCTCATAATGCGGTAATGGCACAACTCTCACTACGATTATCGGATGGGGGTGTAAGACCCACCACTTCGAAGCTATGGAACAGGGCTACAACAATGAAGAAGGTCACTCAATCCAGTTCCTAGCTTAACTAGGTCGAAAATGCCAAATACTATACCAGAATTACCAAAACAGGTTTGCAAATCACACAAAACTGTAATTACTATAACTTAGTCTATACAAGTCCAAATGCCGAAATTCCAAAGTCATATGTTATCTAAGACATCCAGCTACATTTCATCAGAAGACACCAACAACTAAATCCAAACCAATTCCAGTCAAAATGGCCAATAACCAGTACAGTTTTCGCATTCTGTCCAAAGCAGAACAGCTACAGTAATTTCGTCATAACTCATTCTACATTAATCCAAATGACCTGAAATTTTACAGGCACCTCAAACACATCAATACCTACAACTTTCATGTTTTGAGAAAAGTAAAATTCGGCCTATAACCCTATGATCCAAAACCGGACAGAATTGGGGATTTAAGAACCCTAACTTTTCAGTTTTCATTCCAAATCCAAAATTGGTTGCATTTATCCACATTTCACACCCACTAGAGTTATTATAGGCCATTGCCAATCATCACAAACAACCACACCATCATAATCCAATTAAATCAGAAAAATCATCAATAAATGGAAAACTTCACCAAATCACTTCAAGTCAAGATAAAAACCAGAAATTTCAGCACTTTAATCACTAATAAGCATAACTTAAGCATCATTAGATGTAGGAGGAAGATACACACACCACTCACCTAGTAACAAGAGACGTAGAGGTGTTGGACACCTTAGCTCTTCCAAAAACTTCACCAAATCAACCACTAACACCAACTAGAAAGATTTTATGGAGTAGAAACTAGTTTAGTTGGTTGAGTTATGGATTGAAGCAAGAACAAATCAAGACTTGAAGAGGTTTTCTTCCTTCCTTGAACTTGAGAGAGAGAGCCGGCCAACAAGAGAAGAAAAATTGTGAATTTTATGCAATTTTTGGATATTTAATCCTTTGGTCAAAAAAGTCAAAATTGTGAATAGTAAATCTTAAAGGAAAATCAATAACATGGTGACACTTGTCACTCTATTTAATGCATTCTTATCACTTCTTTTCTCTCTCACATCAATCACTTCACACACTCTACTTATCTCTTAACACCCGATAAAATTTACACAGTATCCGGAATTTAACCTAATTGGCCGAATTTTTCCGAACTTTTCGCACTAGTGGGTCCCACGTCCAATATATATTCTTAATTTTTTAAAAACTCACCAATACTAGAAAAATCATCTAAAAACTATAATTGCTCATAAAATCAACCCAGAAAATGTTTCTAAGCCAGAAAATGCAAAAATTATGCAATTAAGGGAACTAAAACCCTAGGAAAATTTTTAGGGTATTTACGGGTTCTCACACTTTCACCGCCTAGCTAGGGTTTTAATTGATCCGGGTGCAACACACTCTTTTGTAAACCCTGATTTCATGAGTGGAATAGACTTGAAGCCAATTAAGTTACCATATGACTTGGAGGTTAAAACACCTACTGGGGGCAAAAGTCTAATTGCTAATCTGGTGTATAAGAATAGTGAAATCTGTGTGAAGGAAAGAAAATTACTGGCCGATTTGATAGGCCTAGCGATTAAAGGATATGATGTGATCCTAGGGATGGATTGGTTAGCCCGTTATAATGCCCAACTGAATTGTAGGACGAAAATTGTAGAATTGTGTATTCCAGGGGAGGCAACCCTGAAATTGGATGTGAGGGGTAAGTTAGCCTCGTCTGCACTTATTTCGGGAATTCGGGTTAGAAAATTGTTAAATAAGGGAGCTCAAGGGTATTTGGCTTTTCTTATTAATACCCCTAGCGATAAGGTGAATCTGGAGGACACACCGATAGTGAAAGAATTTTCCGATGTTTTTCCTGAAGAATTGGAATCTCTACCCCCGGAACGGGAAATAGCTTTTAAAATTGATGTAGCTCCGGGAACAGCACCTATATCAAGGACACCATATAGGATGGCTCCAGCTGAATTAAAGGAGTTGAAGTTACAATTACAGGATTTGTTGGAACGGGGTTTTATACGAGAGAGTGATTCCCCGTGGGAAGCCCCAGTTTTGTTTATAAAGAAGAAAGATGGGAGTTTGAGGTTATGTATAGATTATCGAGGCTTAAATGATGTTACGACTAAGAATAAATACCCGCTACCCCACATTGATGAACTGTTTGACCAATTGCAGGGGGCGGTAGTGTTTTCAAAGTTGGATCTAAGGCAAGGTTACTATCAATTGAGGATTTTGGAGAAGGACATACCTAAAACTGCTTTTAACTCGAGGTATGGGCACTTTGAGTTTGCGGTGATGCCTTTTGGGTTAACCAATGCACCTGCCGCTTTCATGGATTTAATGCATAGGGTTTTTAAGCCTTACTTGGATCAATTTGTGGTGATCTTCATTGATGATATTTTGGTGTATTCTAAGAATATGAAGGATCATGAGAAATATTTGAGAATTGTTTTACAAATCTTGAGGGAACATCAGTTATATGCTAAGTTTAGCAAGTGTGAATTCTGGCTAAAAGAAGTGACTTTCCTAGGGCATATAATTTCTAAGGATGGGATTAAAGTGGATCCAGCTAAAGTTGAAGCTGTTTCGAAATGGAAACGACCGGAAAACCCAACGGAAGTTCGGAGTTTTATAGGATTGGCAGGGTATTACCGGAGATTCATCCAGGATTTTTCGAAAATTGCTGGGCCTATGACGGAGTTGACCAAGAAAAATGAAAAATTTATATGGAGTCCTAAGTGTGAAGGAAGTTTTCAGGAGTTGAAAAGACGATTGACTAGAGCGCCTGTTCTAGCTCTACCAAATGGACAGGATAGTTTTGTGGTTTACACCGATGCTTCTAAGGAAGGTTTGGGATGTGTTTTGATGCAAAATGATAAAGTGATAGCGTATGCCTCTAGGAAATTGAAGCCGCATGAGGGAAATTATCCGACCCATGATTTGGAGTTAGCGGCCGTGGTCTTTGCTTTGAAGAAATGGAGACACTATTTGTACGGAGTAACATTTGAGGTTTTTACAGATCACAAAAGCCTTAAGTACTTATTTTCTCAGAAGGAGCTGAATTTGACGCAACGTAGATGGATGGAATTTCTGGAAGATTATGATTGTACGATTAAGTACCACCCTGGAAAGGCCAATGTAGTGGCCGATGCTTTGAGCCGTCAGGTACAAATGACTGGATTGATGGTTAAGGAATTTCAATTATTGGAGGAAGTTAGCTATTGGAATCCTCGATTAGAACCAAGGAAAGTAGTTTTGGGAAACATTGTAATAACCTCCACTTTATTGGAACGCATTAAGGAATCTCAGGAAAAGGATCCTGAAGTGCAAAAGTTGGTGGAGAAAGTTAAGATGGGAGACCAGACGGATTTCAATTTGGGATCAGATGGAATATTGAGATTTCGAAATCGGGTGGTTGTGCCAAAGGATGAAGGGCTTAGAAAAGGAATTTTAGAAGAGGCACACCGATCAAAGTTTACAGTACATCCAGGAGGGAATAAAATGTACCAAAACTTGAAAAGTCTATATTGGTGGGAAAATATGAAGAAGGAAATTGCCCAATTTGTTCAGACATGCTTGGTTTGTCAACAGGTTAAAGCCGAACATCAGAAACCATCAGGACTTTTGCAACCTCTAGAAATACCTGAGTGGAAATGGGAGAATATAATTATGGATTTTGTATCAGGCTTACCAAGAACACAGAGAGGCCATGATGCGATTTGGGTAATCGTAGATAGATTGACCAAATCAGCTCATTTTCTGCCGATTAATATGAAATATCCATTGGAGAAGTTGGCCAGGTTGTACTTGGACGAGATCATTAGACTACATGGTATACCTGTGAGTATTGTGTCAGATAGGGATCCAAGATTTGTTTCGAGATTTTGGCAAAAGATGCACGAAGTGTTGGGGACTAAGTTAAACTTTAGTACCACCTATCATCCTCAGACTGATGGACAATCTGAAAGAACAATTCAGACCCTTGAAGACATGTGTACTGGATTTTGGAGAGAATTGGAGTAAGTTTTTGACTTTAGTGGAATTTGTCTATAACAATAGTTTCCACTCTTCTATTCAAATGGCTCCATATGAAGCACTTTATGGTCGGAAGTGTAGATCCCCAATTTGTTGGGAGGAAGTAGGCGAACGAAAAATTTTAGACCTGACTACTGTATCTTGGATTGAGGAGGCTAATGAAAAGGTAAAATTGGTACGGCAAAGGATTCAAACCGCTCAGAGTAGACAAAAAAGTTATGCCGACAATCGGAGAAAGGATTTGGAGTTCACCGTTGGAGATGTGGTATTTCTCAAGATTACGCCTTTAAAAGCAAGCTTGATGTCCGGAAAAGGGAAGAAACTACAACCAAGGTTTGTAGGGCCTTATAAGATTATTCAACGAGTTGGGAATATAGCCTATAAGCTGGATTTACCACCGAGCTTATCTCGAATTCATAACGTGTTTCATGTGTCCATGCTTAAGAAATACCATCCAGACCCCTCTCATGTTTTACAACCGGAGAATATTGAGATCGATGAAACCCTGACCTATGAGGAGAGACCGGTAAAACTTCTGGATCGAAAGGTGAAGGAATTGAGGAACAAGCAGATACCACTAGTGAAAGTTCTATGGAAGAACCATGGAGTAGAGGAGGCAACATGAGAAGTTGAAGAGCCAATCAGAGAGAAGTATCCAGACTTGTTCATCAACCAAGGTAAATTTCGAGGACGAAATTTTTTTAAGGGGGAGAGGATGTGAGGACTCGTAAAACTATTATTTTTAAGCCTAATTTATGGCTTAATAAATTATTTAATTGGATTTTTATCCCAAGGAATATTTTCTAGTTTTATTAGACCTAAATACATGGCAATATAACTTCGTTATATTTTTAAAGTGACTCGTTTCAAAAATTAATTTCTTGGAGCGCGTTTAGTAAAAATAGTGAATAGTGCTTGGAGATTTTATCCGCGTAGGAGCACAATAAACTTGGAATATTGGAGACTTGTACTATGGTCCTAAAAGAGGTAATCTTATGAATAAATACTCAAGTGATAGTTAGTAGTATAATCGTTATAAGAATTTCTTGGAAGTTCGCGTTATAACGTTAAATTTGACGGTACGCGTTTTCACATGCGCGACTTTATTTGAGGGACTTTAGACCCTTATTTCGGGACAATTAAGAGTGAATAATATTTACATGAATATAAATGCATTGGGGGTTCAGTGCACTAGTGAACCAAACGCGCGAGAAAATCGAGCCTAAATCGCGCCAAACGCACCCTAATGTGAGTTGACTTTGGAGTGAATGTGCACCACTCATTTAATCTTCTCTTGGAAGCTAACCTTGATCAAAATTCACTCCTTCTTCTCTCACCAACAGCCGGCCAACCCTCCCTCTCTCTCACTCTCTTGCTTCACAAATTCCTTCATCAAATCAACCCAAAACTTCAACCAATCTTCACCAAAGTTGAAGATCATCTAGCAAACTACTTGGAGGTTGGATTTAGCTAACTAAAGGGCTGCATTTCACGGTTTCTTGGAGCTCTTGAGGACCGAAAATTTCTGGGTTAAGGCACTAAGGAGGTATAACTTCATCCTACACCTTAAACTTGGATTATGATGGTAGAAATGCATCTTTAAGTTATTGCATGTGTATGGATGGCTTGATATAGTTGGAAATTGTGAAAGTGGGCTCTTTGAATTCCCACACTTGGGTTGTTGTTGCTGATTAGAGGATTAATGTTGGATTTAATGGTAGTTTAGTGGTTAAAATGATGGATTTATGGAGTATTATTGTTGGAAACTCAAGGTTGAGGTCATGACAAGAAATTTCCGAAACTGCCCCTGTTTTGTTCGGCCATGATAAGGCCAATTTTTGGTGATTTATTGGCATGAACCTGATGTTTATATGTTATATGATATGTGTAAAAATTTTCATTGGAAAACATTAACGTTTGGATGGGCAAATGAATTTATTCGTGAACTAGGCAAGCTGGAAAATTATTTTCGGGTAACCCTGTCCATTGGTAGCATTTTGACCATAACTCTGTCCTCGGGTGTCGAAATCAAGTGCCGTTGGTGGCGTTTGAAACTAGACATTCCTGGCTTTAATTTGAGATAAAATTCACATTCTGATTCTTTGTGACCGAGCCGAACCAAATGTTTTAAGATAGCTGTCCTGTCTCTCGGATTTGCTGGAATGGTTTGTAGAGGCAGCAACTTGAGGCTCAATTTCGAGCTGGTTGCTTGCCAAATTTCAGAACATTTTCTTCTGTGAACCTTTAGTCCTATGAATGTATTTTCTAACGCCATAAACCATGCCTCATTCCGAGTTAAATTGATTGAGTTGTGACTAAAACAAGAGGACTGCCCTGTTTTGGAAAAACGTAATATTTGGACTGATTTGGGACAAAAACTTGGGAGTGATCTTATTAATTGAAATTTTGATGCTAAACCATTACCAAAGGTATCATGGATGTATCTTAGACCTTTATTTCACCAATGAACCATGGTTGGATAGCTTTCTTGGTTGAACGATTTGAATTGGGAAATGAAAGTCAAAAGGCAGATTGCCTTAGAATTTTTCCTGAACTTTGGTTGACTAATTAACTATCTTTCCGAAGGTATTTTTCCCTGAAATTTGATAGAGCGGTACCTTTCATATAGGAGTAAAATACTGCCAATTTTGGTACCAATCCAAGTTCGTTTCGATACCTAATTAAATTTCTAGTGTTGGAGGTTCAAATCTGGAAATTCTTCTCCAGTCTTGAATTTCCCCAACTTCGAGCTACCGTATCTCGGTACTCAAAACTCCGATTCTTGATCCGCTTGCTTTGTTGTAAACCTCACTTGCAACACTAATTGAGTTACAAATTTCAGAGGCCGGTTCGCAACGCGTGAATCGTGCCGAATTTTCAAACTTGGCCGAAATCCAACTTAATTCTGCCTTGTACGCCGAGTCTGTATCTTCAAGCTCATTTTTGAGTACTTTCCACTTAGATTCATGGAAAAGTGTCTTCTAAGAACTTTTAACACTTTCCAAAAGGTTTCCAATGGTATAAAGGTTTCCAGTTTTGGGCTTATATCGAGAGAGATACGAATTTTCAAAGATTTAGGATAAAACTGAAATTTCTCAATTTTCAAGGTAAAGGAGTTTTTCCAAAAACTCTTAATTCTCTTAGTATTATTCAAACGTTTTGCCCTCGCTTTTCTTGATAAAAACTCAAATAATATTGTACTTAATAAAAGGCAAGTTGAACCTCGATTTATGAGTAATTGAGGTTCATTTTGTGAAATATTCCTTAGATTGTACTAGTGTACAATCTTTCTTGACAAGTGGGTTATTTGTGTTATTATCCGCTATTAATTGCCAGGCGCACAAGGGGACCTTCAAGAGGACCTTACCGTGGACACTTGAACTCCTAGAAAATAATTCTTATTGAATTGCTCGGTGAGTGTCAAGTGTGTGAATCTTTGATACTTGCTTATTTGTGGTAATTGTTGGAAGTTTTAAAAATAAGGGCGAGTGCGTACTTTATCGCACTCGTTCTAATTTCAAACGAATGATTGAAATGTATTGAATAAATGAATGAAATGCAATGTTATGTTATGATTACATATGTCGTTGGAGTGAACCTCCTCGACTCTCAAATGAATTGGGGACGCCCAAACTCATTGACCGACCTTAGACTCGAGCCGGCAATAGGCTTGGTCGGGGACTTGGGCGAGCCATGAGATATATATAAACTCGACCTAATGAGAGGTCTTGCTTGGCATACTCGTGGAGTATCGCCTTGTGGGCCCTTGAGGTGTACGGTGGACGGAGGGAAGTAAGTGGTAATCTACGGAAATGGAAATACCGACCCGGTTGACAGGAGGGTCAACGCGGGAAGGTATACGAATGACATCGGCAGAGCGAGTGGAACTTAGCTCCTGAGAGCTACTATATCCTTGAATTGTTTCTGATTACTTTTCCTGTTCGAATGATTGATTATTGAAAGGACATGGTTTTATTTATTAAATTTGGGATTGCTATTTGAACAAAGTGCTTGCATGTGTGTTCTTGGCCTCACGAGCGTTTAGCTCACCCTATAGTTTGTTTTCCTTAACAGGACCGAATTTTGGAGAAGTATGGAGAAACACTTCGTTGTACTTTTGTTAAGACTCCTGCTATATTTTGACTAGACCCTAGTTTGAGTTGTACTTTTGGAATTGAAATGTAAAAGTTTGGGGCCCTGACGTGTATTTAGGATTTAAAGTTGTATTATGATTACCCGATGTACTGGTTACATGTTAAGTGACTTGGTAAGTTCGAACGCTTCCGCATTATTTGTATTCATGTTGCTCTCTTCGAAGTGTTTAGTTCAGTTTTAAATTGAATGGAATTGCTTGAGTCCTGGCGAGAGCTGGGCAGGCGTCCGCGGATACCCTTTGGTTCGCCTTGGGGAGATGTGGGGCGTCACAAAACTTATATATATTACTATCTCAAAGTGAAATACAACCATCGAATATACAAAGGTTCTCAATTCACCATACAACCAGCCCGTGCCAAGCACTAGGGCGAGAACCATTACCAAAAACAAAGAGCTATACCAAGCTCTCATCGTTGCGTGCCTTCCCCTGTTAAGGAAAACAAAACTAAAGGAATGAGCTAAAAGCTCAGTGAAGTTCCGAACACATAATCAAATAATCAATCCAATACATTAAACATAGAGTATCAATAATTCAAGAGACATTTACCATGTAAAGCGTTATTAACACATACATTAAAAGGATACGGGCTCACAAGGAGCCATTTGTTCGTTCGTTCCTTCGTTCTCCTGACCTTTCCCCTTATTCCTCCGATCGTTTGAAAATGAAATTTTGTAAGTAAAACCCCTCGTTCGTTCGTTTGTTCATTTCATTCACCCCCTCCTGGACGTTGGCCAGGCTCCGCCAACCTACAAGGTAATACTCGAGTATACCAACGTTCACACCCAGGGTCACCATATCGCTCGACCGAGTCTGCTTCTGGCTCGAGTCGATCGGTAACGAAGGGCAGAGCCCAGTTCAGCCAAAAGGCTTACATCATGCACAACTAATGTATTAATCATTAAATCATTTAAAATTTCACGTTTCATTTAGGTCGAGCGCGATAAAGTACACGCTCGCCTAGAAAATTCGTTTTGGAAATCGTTGAAAACACTTAACACATTATCAAACAACAACAACAAGTCATGAAGTCAAGGAGAATATAACAAACAAGGAACACTCACCTATTTAAGCAAAATAATGTCCAAAGTATCCTCCCGGATAACACTCTCAATCACCAAGGAACCCTAATAATAGCCAAGAGAAAATATTACAGTTAAACCCCTCCAAAGTTTAAGTGAACCAAAGAAGATCCGAATAACTACTAGTACAAAGTATAAGTATAGTTTTGGAAGTGAAAAGAGTACATTTCAACCAAAGGCTATGAGTAAAATATTTGTAAAACTTATGCTTGCTCGTAAAACTTTGAAATCTCCATTTAAGTCGAAGTGACAAAAAAACGCACTCCGAGCAGTCATTATTTTATTTCTCAAGGGTATAAGTTCGGCCAAGTCCTTACTTATATACCTCGGTAAAAGAAGATGCAAATATCCTAGATGATTCAAGTGATATTCATTCTTAACCCTTACTCAAGTTGCAAGTATAGTTCTCTAGTTCTCGAGCGTAAATTTGGGCAACATGCCCTTTGTATTTTCCTATTTCCAGCCATTTATGGCTTCATTATTTTCCTCAGCCAATCCCAAATTTATACACAATATAAATTCATCACAATAGCCATTCAATAGGCTCAAAGTCATATGAGTACAAAATCAAGTTAACAACATGTGCGGAAATGAGATTTAACAAAAGACAGATTTGACATGCTTTTGCGTAACGGTCACAACCGAAGCTACGCTTATCGAATTGGGATGAAACTTATACCATTTCGAAACTAACACAAAGGTCTACAATTCTCATGAAGATCACTTAGTCAAATTTCTGACGCCCCGAAAGAATGAGTGTGAGAACCCGAAAATTTTCTAAGTTTCTAGGGTTTATTTTATTATCGCCCGCCTTTTCTACATTTTCTTTATTAGAAAATTTCCCCCGATAATTTTTATGAGTAAATATAGTTTTTAGATGATTTTTCTAGTATCGGTTAGTTTTTGATAAATTAAGAGTTTATACCAGACGTGGGACCCGCTAGTACGATAAAATTTTGGTGATTAAGTGATTTTTGTGCTAAGTATTATTATTTTATAAGGTGTTAAGAAATAATTAGAGGTTACTTAGATGGATTATTATTGGAGAGACAAGAAGATAAGATTAAATCTTAGAGGTGCCAAGTGTCACAAACCCATTGGATGTTGAATTTGACCAAGACTTTTCTAACTTTACTAAAACCAATTTGGACCCAATTTTCTCCATTTTAGCTTGTCTTGGACGAAATTTTGAGAGAAAAAGAGAGAGAAAATCCATCATCTTGCACTTCAATTTCTTGTCCAAATCTTGAGTTCCAACCGATTAAATTGCAAATCACTCCATAAAACTTGCTAGCTAAGGAAGATTCAAGCTATTGGTGGAGTTGTTTTGGAAGAAAAATCCCTAAGCCATCACCTTTCTTGATATTTCAAGGTATCATGTCTAGCCATCCTTTCTTTGTTCTTGATTTTGTTAAATTAATGACTTGTGATGGCTAAAGAGATGTTTTAGTGGAAAATTAGCACTTGAACGCATGAATTTCAGCTTGGGTTTACAATTTTTTCCCCTATTCTGCCCATCACTGTTACCCATAGTTAGATCCCGAATTGGCCTAAGCACAAAACATGAAAGTTGTTGAGGATGATGTTTTATAGTTACCTGCAAAATGTCAGCTCAATCGGATCAACGTAGCCTGTGAAAGGACAGAAATACCCCTGCTGCCCTGTTTATGTCCGAACCTGCTAATCAGCTTTGGTAATTGGTTAGTTTGACCAGGAATACTTCTGATTTGGTTGTTTATGTCTTCTTAAGAAATGTATCCTTGTATCTTAGCTTTCAAATGGCTTTGGAATCACTTGAATTGGAGTTGTATATGCTGAGATATGACTGAATGAATCAGGACTGCTGCAGTGAATTTCGAACTGGAAAAACTGGAGTTGTTTTGGTTAATTTGACCTAGTTAGGGTGAGAACTTGTGACGCCCCGAAAACTAGGAGTATGAGAAACCGAAAATTTTTATATATTTTCTCGGCATTTTTTGTTTTCTTGTCTCTAAGTCTGTTTTCTTCAATATATTAATTTTTTTATACATTTCTATAAGGAAATATAGTTTCCAAATCATTTTCTTGATCCAAGTTAGTCCACGTTAATTTTGAAGTGCGTTTTGAACGTGGGACCCGCAAGTGCGGTAAATGCATTATATTTTTGACAACTTGTTAGAATTTTGTATTAAGTGATATTATTGTACAAGGTGTTAAGATATTTGTATTGGAGAGACAAAAAGATAAGTTTTAAACCTAAAGGTGACAAGTGTCACCATCTAATTTACTCTTGACTTTGACCATTTGACTTTACCTTTACCTTTACCAAATAAATATCAAAAAATTGACCAAAAATAAGCTCTTATTTGAAGCTCTCTTGGCCGACTTTCTTGCTCAAAGAAAGGAAGAAAACTCTCCACAATTTTGGTCTCTAATCTTGCTCAATCTCTCAAATCAACCGTTTAATCTTGCATTTGTTCCATAAAACTTCTTCTATTAGTGTTTGTGAGTTGTTTGGTGGAGTTATTTGGAAGGTTAAGGTGCCTAGTTGCTCTATCTCTTGTATTGCTAAGGTGAGTTGTGAAGGACCCCTCTCCTTCCTCTAATGATGTTCAATTCATGATTGGTGGTGGTATGAGATGCAATATTATGGATTATTTCTTGATTTGTGGTTGAAGTCATGAAGTTTTATTATTTTTGGGGATTTTTCTGTTTTAATATAAGCATGGTTGTGTGGCTATCTATGATGATTGGAAATGGTATATAATGATTCTAGAAGGTGGAAAAAGTGGACAATTGCAATCAATTTCTGTTTTGGAAGAAATTTCAGAAAATTAGGTTTTGTGAAGGAACATTCTGCCCGAATTTTTAGCTCCTAGTTAGAGGCCGAATTGGCCTTGACTTAAAACATCAAAGTTGTAGGGAATGACATTTTAAAGGTGCCTACAAAATTTCAGGTTAATCGGAGTAGTGTGGAATGAGAAAAGTCGAAATTACTATTGCTGTTCTGGTTTTACCCGAAATTGAGAAGTGCGCCTGTAATTGGTTGTTTTGGCTGGAATTGCTTCCGAATTGGTTGTTGAGGCCTTCTGATGAAATTTAACCCTGTTTCTTAGCTTTCAGCTGGTTTTGGAATTTCTGGATTTGGACTTGTAGAGCCTGAGTTATGATGTTTCCGCTAGAATGCATTTTGGTAAATCTGTTTTACATTTTTGATGTGGTATCTTTCATTTTTGACCTGTTTGCACTCGAAACTGGGTTGAGTGACCTTCTGGAATATTGTACCCCTATCTCTTAGATTCGAAACGGTGGGTCTTGCACCTTCATCCGATAATCGTAGTGCCTTTGGTACCATTACCGTAAAATGACGTCAAAACCTGTTTTTCTGGTTTTGAGCTTAACTTTCATTTCCGGACATTTTCCTAGCTTGACTTGTCTTTGTACTACTTGGAGCTTGCTGAATGGCTATTGGATGAACTTGTTATTGTGTATGTACCTTTGGGACTGGCTGAAGAAATAATGAAGCCATGATGGCTGGGAAAGTAAGCAAATTTAGGGGAAGTGCTGTCCGAAGTTTTAAAGGACTTGTTTGCATTGAGTTTGTGATCTAAGACTTGGATTTGAGCAAGGCAATGATATATGATGGATGGTTTCTGAGCCATGGAGGTGAGTGACCTCAAACTATTTCTGAAGTTATTTGTTGTACCGTTTTCTTGCATTATTTACCTTTAAACTGTTTCCAAAGTTACTTTTGAACTGTTTTCTTGCATATCATGCGTGCTTGCATGTGAGTGTTCCTTATTTGCTATATTTTCTTGACTTCATGACTTGTATTATTAATTGATAACGTGTTAAGTGCTTTGAATGATTTCCAAAACGACCTTTCTAGGCGAGTGTGTACTTTATCGCACTCGACCTAAATAACTGTGCAATTTTCAAGGATTTAATTATTGAAATGCTAGTTGCGCATGAATGTAAGCCATTTGGCTGAATTGGCCACTGCCCTTTATTACCGATCGACTCGAGCCAGAAGCGGACTCGGTCGGGCGATATGGTGACCCTGGGTGAATTTGGTATACTCGAGTATTACCTTGTAGTCCGGCTACGTCCGGATGGGTGGAGTCCGGCCAATGGTCGGATGGGTGGAGTCCGGTCAACGTCCGGAAAAGGGGATGAACGAACAAAAGGATGAACGAGGGATTCTACTTACAAAAAATGTATTTTCAAACGATTGGAGGAATAAGGGAAAATGTCAGGGGAATGAACGAACAAACGAATAGCTCCATGTGAGCCGTATCCTTTTAATGAATGTGTTACTATCGCTTTCCATTGTACATGTTTCTTGAATTATTGATACTCCATATTTAAGGTTTTTGTAAATGTTGTAATTGTTTCTGGACTTATCATTTGATTTATGACATCATTGATTTATGACATCATTGAAATGAAATATTGTTAAACCGATTTGATTGCTGATTTTACTGGTTACTCACTGAGCTTTTAGCTCACCCCAAAAATATTTTATTCCCCTCCACAGGGCTCAAAGCGAAGGAAGGCTTGTAGTACTTATTCACGTGACTGGATGGCTGATATCATGTATAGTTTGGATTTGGAATCATTTTATGTATAGTTGAGAATTGTTTTCGCTTCGCTTATGACATGTAATTATTGGAGACTTGGATGTGTAATTGTGGGAACATTTGATGTAATTTTTGAGATTTTTATTGTAATTCATTTGAGGATTGTAGTGAACAACTGAGTCCCGGCGAGAGCTGGGCAGGCGACCCGTCGAACCCTCTGGTTCGCCTTAGGGGGAAGTGGGGCCGTCACAGAACTGTACTGTGTTGTCTTCATAAAATTTGTAGCCCTGTGTCTTAGCTACAAAACGGTATAAGTTGCACCTTAATCCAATAAGTATAACTTCAGTTGTGGTTGTTACGCCGAAAGGTGTTTTATCGCCATGTGTTGTATGTGAGATTGTATTTGACTTGAGATGATTTGGTAATATATTGTAGGTTGGAAATAAGGCATTTATGGGGAAATGCTGTCCAAACTTTGAAAATGTACGATTGCTTTGAGTTTGTGATTTAGGGCTCAGACTCGGGCAAGATAATGATATATGATGGATGGTTTCTGAGCCGTGGAGGTGAGTGACCCTAAACTGTTTCCAAAGTTACTTTTGAACTGTTTTCTTGCATTATTTACTCGATTGCATTAGTTCCTTGTTGGTTGTATTTTCTTGATTTCATGACTTGTATTATTGTTTGATAACGTGTTAAGTGTTTTCAATGATTTCCAAAACGAATTTTCTAGGCAAGCGTGTACTTTATCGCGCTCGACCTAAATGAAACGTGAAATTTTCAATGATTTAATGATTGAAACATTAGTTGCACATGAATGTAAGCCTTTTGGCTGAACTGGCCACTGCCCCTTGTTACCAATCAACTCGAGCCAGAAGCGGACTCGGTCGGGCGATATGGTGACTTGGGTGAATGTTTGGTATACTCGAATATTACCTTGTAGGTTGGTGGAGGTTGGTGGAGCCTGGTCAATGTCCAGGAAAGGTTGAATGAACGAACGAACGAACGAGGGTTTTATTGATAAATGAAAAATGCATTTTCAAATGAATGAAGGAAAGGGGAATGACAGGAGAACGAACGAAGGAACGAATGAACGAACGAACGTATTCTTTTCATGTATGGTTTCTTGTAAATGTCGTAATTGTTTCTTGACTTATCATTTGATTTATGACATCATTGAAATGAACTATTGTGAAACCGATTTGATTACTGATTTTACTGGTTACTCGCTGAGCTTTTAGCTCACCCCAAAACTATTTTATTCCCCTCCACAGGGCTCAAGGCAAAGGAAGGACTTGTAGTACTTATTCACATGATTGGATGGCATATATCTTGTACAGTTTTGATTTGGAATCATTTGATGTATAGTTTGGCAAATCGTTTCCGCTTCGCTTATAACATGTAATTATTGGAGAATTTGATGAAATTTTTGAAATTTATATTGTAATCTATTTGAGGAATATAGTGAATGACTGAGTCTCGTCCAAAGCTGGACAGGCGGTCCGCCGAACCCTGGGGTACGCCCTAGGAGGAGGTGGGGCCGTCACAAAATTTTCAGTGTAACCTAGTCAAATTCCCAGTTCACAAAACCAAATTCCAACTAGTCGGCTAATTAACTGTACTACCTTTAAATGGCCATATCTCAGGCTACCAAAGTCCGTTTAAGGTGTTCTTAGAGGCGTTAAAAAGCTAAGACAGAGTACTAAAACTTTCATGTTTTGCAAAATGGCTAAATCATCACAGATCATAGTGAATAGACACGGTCAACTGGATGAACTGTCCAAAACGGATCACTGGATGCATTCTAGGGTAGTGAGGGTATTTTGGTCTTTTTACAGGCTACGTTGCTCTGATTGGGTTGAAATTTTGTAGGAAACTATAAAACATCATTCTATACAACTTTCATGTTTTATGTTAAGTCTAATTCAGCCTCTAACATAGGGCACTGAAACCAGACAGAACCGAAGCATACAATTCCAGAAATCTGGAATTTTGGGATTTCAAGGGCAATCTCTTCATTTTCTTGATTCAATCACTACCACAACCTCTTATACAAGCCTATATACATCATATACCACTCCTACAACAAGTATAAGAAGGAAATCAGTCAAACCCTAGCTTACATACATCACCCCAAAATCATCACAACAACTTGTATAGCTACTAATCTAACCAAAACATGAGTTATATAACATCTTAAACAAAAATTAAAAGAACCAAAGCCATGGGTCAGACCTTATACCTCAACAAAAGGGTTTGCAAGAGTAATACTTCACCTCCTCTTGAAATTTTTGATTCCCTTAGCTTCCCAAGTTCACAACTCACAAGTTAATCGGTTTAGAATCTTCTTTCTTTCACTCAAATGGTGCAAATCAAGATGGATTGAAGGTTTTTCTTTCTTGCTCTCTCTCTCTCTCTCTCTCTCTCTCTCTCTCTTGCTCGACCAAAATAGAAAGAAATGAAGGAAAATAAGCTGAAATGAAGGATAAAAGAACAAGGAAAAAAAATTAATCAAAGGGCCATAGGGTGGTGACAAGGGTCACCACCAAAGCCATGCAAATTTTTCTCTCTTTCCCTTGCATTTTTTGCCACAAATTTTGGCCATATGGATGAGTATGAGGGGGGATATTTTGCAAAAATATCAAGGGTATGTGATGGTAAGGAAGCGGTGGTCAAGTGGTGGGTTCAATCAGTAGTGATCGATACCCGTCGGTTTGACGTGATTTCTCTTAAATCGCGTATACTAGGGTTTTTAGCTAATAATCACTAACTTACTATTATCACTTCTAGTCATATAGTATTTCCTCATCCAAAAGTCACTTTTACCTATCAAATTTGATCCTTGTCGCGCCCCATTTTTTTGAAAAATAAAAATGATAGTTTTTGTGATTTTATTGGTTTGGAAAAAGTGAATTTTTTGATAAAAATAAAAATGGGTCTAAATGGGACTTTTGAAAATGCGACGATTTGACCCAAGAAAAATAGTTCAAAAAGGGTTTTTTATATGAAAAATGGAGTCGCCACTTGGTATAGAGTTAGGGTGTACCAAGTCACCCAAAAAGTGAATTTTTTAAGGAAAAAAGTAAGAAACCCTTTTGAACGACTCCTAGTCCACGCAAACAAAGAAAAAGGTTCGGGAGTCACATTTGACGAAGGGGAAGGCAAGGATAAAAATCCAAGGCACCCCTTCGACCTAGCCAAGGCTAGTTGCGTGATTTAACCCTTATTTTCCTAATTTTTTCTACCCAAAGTATGTATTTGCAATTTGGACAAAGACTAATGAATGAGAAATGCAATCCTAAATCTAAGAAATGTCTCTTATGAGGCTTGTGGTCCCATTCACATGAATTGTGAAGGCCAATAAGAAAGACCTCATAGAAAATCGTGAATGATGCAAATGAGGACTCAAATAAGAGTGTAAGTGTGCAAAGTGTAGAGAAGGGCATGTGTGCAATTTGAAAGTGTTTGTGTGCAAATGAATGAAAATATAAGTGCTCGTGTGCAAGTGAACAAAAATAGTAAATATATATAAGTAAAAAGATAGGTGCAATGTGTGAGGTGAAAAATAAAGAAGTGAATAGGTGTGTGAATATGGCATATGGATTAAAAAATTTAATGAGGAGAATAGTGAGAAAATGAAAATGTATGAACTTAGAGGAATGCATCAAGTCGGGTACGGGGATGACCTCTAGTTTTATGATTTTAATTTTTCCCTCGGATTAGAAGGTAAAACTAGCGTGATAAGGCTATCGAGTAGCCACACTCGCTCGTTTCCCTTATCAAGAGGGGATTTTCACGCAAATGAACCCTAGCTAGCATGAGATGCAAGTCCTAAAGTGAAGGGGAAGGGGTTTGAGGAACATACCAAATGATAAACTAAGGAAAAATGCGTGATATGTGGTGATCATGCACTTAATGAAAAAGGAAAAAAGAACCTATTGGGTCTAGCATTGGACTAGCCCATCCTATGAATTCCGACTAGCGTTGGACTAGTGGAAACGATAAAAGAAGCCACAACTAGCGTTGGACTAGTGTGGTGACGTACATTCATCCATTTCATTCATCCACACTATAAAAAGCGAGTAGACATGCGAATCACTTATAAACACGTAGCACATAACACTTAGCATGCTTGACTAGATGCAAAATCCTAATAAAGCATTTAACATATAACACATAGGCATGCAACCATTACATTTGCTAACTAAAACAAAAGGGAAAGGGAAAATGGACCAAATTACTTGCTACGCCCTATCTATTACAAGCCAAGAGGTGTACACATACCCCATTAAAAGAATAACTTAATGAAAACAAAAAAGTAAATGGCATAAGTAAAAGTAATTAAAGAAAAGCTAGGAAAGCAAAGTAGACATGCAATTCACTTAGCACATTAGATCACATAGGAGAAACAAAAGAAAGGTAAAAGAAAGTTATACCTCCCCCGTTCGTGAAGCTAGTGAAAGGAAAAGGTCCTAATTTGGGCTAAAACCATCGAACAAAGGATTAATGCACCAATTTAATAGTAAAATATGAACCAGACAATTTGAATTCACTAAAGTTTTCGAAAATAAAATAAAGGCACCACAAATAGCTATAAAATTTAACCACTAAAACTCTTCAAATAATCAAGCAAGTCCATATTCATCAAATGAAATTCCAGTTTGAAATGAAAAGGAAACTTGAAGGATCAAATTGATTAATCTTTTTCAATTGCTTGGGCCATAGTGCAACCAAAGGAAACTCAAGTGGTCAAAGTGAAATTTAGAAAGATGATTTCATGCAATCTCATGCAACAAACGTAAGAAACTTCATTCTGCAACCATCATTCTTGCCGAAAATTTTCTGCAACTAGAAACACCATTTGCTATCTTCATTTCCGCAAACATATGTCAACTTCAACACAAACTTGATCACAAATCTTTCAATCAAACATCAAGAACATTACAAAAAAAACTTCAACATTCAATCAAACCAGAACATAACAGAAAAATCATACAAATGTCATGAAGAAAAATTCTGCAACTATTCTCTTATGCCTTGAGGCTTAATAATCTTGCAAGACAGATTTAAAAGAAACTTTCAGACCGAAATCCAAACTCAAGTCCCTACCAACTTATCATGCATGCAAGAGACCAGAATGAATAAAGTTTCATGCAAATATCAGGTGACAAATGAGAAAACATTCTTGCAACAAGAAAACTTTTAGCAGCCAGAATTATTCTTATGCAATGTTCATCTGCAAACTCCTTCAACTTGCGGCATCTTGACAAACCACTAGAACCTCCACTTTCGATTCAAGATACAATACACAACCCATTTTGAAATGATAAAAACGTGAGCTAAACATTCTACACAATAAGAACTCAGCCACGGGGCTTCTGAAATTCAGATTCATTTAAACTTCCTACTGGTTTGAAACTACAAAATGTTTTGTTCTTCACTCCAGACTTGTTCATGTGAAGGGTCCTAAGTAAACTCTATCAAAGCAACAAATCAATAACAAACACGAGACTTTCAACTCATGTTGTTAACTTTACCTACACACAAACATCTATTACTCCCAAAAGATCCAAACAAATCATCCAAGATGCAGCAAAGTAATGCAGGGATTAGCAACTACTTCGTTAGCCCAGAAATTCACTCGAGAGTGTTGTTAACAACACACAAATGCACATATTTACTCTCTCAACTTGTTCAATAATGCTTCTTCATACAAAAAAAAATGTAACCCAGATGCAAAGCAATAAGATGATCACTGCTGCAACAAAGGACGAAGCAAAACCTGTTGTCCACATGCCAATAGGTTGCATCCGTTCCCATCCCAGCACAAACATGCAACTCATATGTATTACTATAAACATACAAATCCCATAGGAAGGTAGCAAACAACGGATAAAGGGTCAGATATTCAACTTGTTGGAGTTTCAAACTATTTCCTGATTTTCACTCTCATTCAGCATACAAATAGCAGACACCAACTCAAACAACAATTCATAACCCCGGCTCCTTTTCCTTTAGAACAAACCTGAACCTCTAACCATCACAAAACCAGCTTTGAACAAAACCCAACCCCAGATATGTACATGCCCGAATAGTAATTAGACAAAGATGGAAACTTTCACGGTTGTACTTCACAAATTAAACGAACAGGCCAGAAAATCCTTCCTTTGCAAACGTTAGTAAATTGCTATTGAATTTCAGTCTAGCAACGAAACCCAAATGGGCTTCAAACTTCCCCACTGATCATACAAGACCACAGCAGACACATAAGGAACGAATTTTGAAGCTAACAACGAACCAGATAGCATGAAATTTAACAGTTTTGGGTTCAGAAATTTCCAATCTTAAAGAATCAGCACTTGCAATCAAAGTTTGGAGGGGAAAAAGGGCTTACGGTGACAGTTCTTTTATCAATGGTCTGGGTTAGCAAAACGTGGTGGAGCGCCGACAGCTTCTCAGTAAAAAAAAAACAGCCGCTCCTCAGGAAGACAACCGACAGCTACCAGCAATTTCTTCCGTTTGCCTCTTTGCTCCTAGCTCCAATCCTTTAGCTTTTTATCTCCCCTTTCACCTCTGTTCACTCCCTCGTTCCTCCCAGATTTCAGCCACTACTCTACCCGGCTCTCTTTCCCTTTCTTTCTTGCTGCCCAGAAAAATCCCGCCGCCAGTCTTTTTTCTTCTCTTTGTTTCCCCCGTATTTTTCTACTTCTCTCCCCTTGCGGCTGCTCTGTTTCTTTTGCCTTTATATGATCAATTGGGAGCCCTAAAACCATTGTCCTTTCTCCAGTAATTGCAGCCAAGGAGCCGTCCCAGATTTCTTTTGCAAGCTGCGTAAGTCCGCAGCTTTCATGCTGCGGCAACAATTTTCCTTTTTTTTTTCTTTTTTTTTCAGCTAATTAAAAACAGAAATTAATAACAATAAAAATAAAATAAATGATAATAACAAAAATTTATAATAACAGAAATTATTATTGAACAGCAAATTACAACTTCCATTTTTCATCCATTTTCTTTTTTTCCTTTTTTCCTTTTTTTCCTTTTCTTTATTTTTTTCCCAATCCAACTACAGCCTATTTTTTCCAGTTTTTCTTCTTTTTCCTCTTTTTCTTTAATTTTCTCTTTTTTCCTCTTTAAAATTTTTCATTTTCATTTTTCTTTCGAGAAAACATTGAATAAAAACAAAATGACTAAAACATATTTTTGATGTTTTCTTTTCCTTTTTTTTCCTAAAAAAAACTCTATGCTAATCTTAAACTTAAAAGCTAAAACTAAAAACTAAAGCTAAAAGTAAATAAGAATAAATAGCAAATGAAATAGGTCAACTAAAAGGGCGAAAAATGAATAAAACTAAAATATCATAACAACTAATAGTACAAAACACACAATAACGAATTAAAATGCAAGCAATCTAAAATGAAAATCATGAAATAGATGCTACATAAAATTATTCAAAATTTGGTGTCTACAGTTTGCCCCTCTTTGTCTGAGTTTTGAAAAAACTTGAGACAAAGAAGTAGACACCAAATACTTACCTGTGTTATTGGGCTGCAAAAGATTCTCACGAAAAGGAATTATAACACGGGACTGACCCGAACATGAAAAATAAAACGGGACTGACCCGAACCAGATTGAAAACGGGACTGACCCGATCATGAAAAATAAAACGGGACTGACCCGAACAGGAATTTAAAACGGGACTGACCCGAACAGAAATTTAAACGGGACTGACCCGAACAGGAATTTAAAACGGGACTGACCCGAACAGGAATTTAAACGGGACTGACCCGAACAGGAATTTAAACGGGACTGACCCGAACAGAATTTAAACGGGACTGACCCGAACAGAATTTAAACGGGACTGACCCGAACAGGAATTTAAACGGGACTGATCCGAACAGAATTTAAACGGGACTGACCCGAACAGAATTAAAACGGGACTGACCCGAGCAGGAATTTAAACGGGACTGACCCGAGCAGGAATTTAAAACGGGACTGACCCGAACAGAATTTAGACGGGACTGACCCGAACAGAATTAAACGGGACTGACCCGAACAGGAATTTAAACGGGACTGACCCGAACAGAATTAAACGGGACTGACCCGAACAGGAATTTAAACTGGACTGACCCGAACAGGAATTTAAACGGGACTGACCCGAACAGAATTTAAACGGGACTGACCCGAACAGAATTTAAACGGGACTGACCCGAACAGAATTTAAATGGGACTGACCCGAGCAGGAATTTAAAACGGGACTGACCCGAACAGAATTTAGACGGGACTGACCCGAACAGAATTTAAACGGGACTGACCCGAACAGAAATTTAAACGGGACTGACCCGAACAGGAATTTAAACGGGACTGACCCGAACAGAATTTAAACGGGACTTCACTGGAGATGTTTAAACAATAAATTGAGTTTTACCTGAAAGTAGTTCACACTTTTGCAGCAAAAGGGAGTTTTGATTTTTGTGACTGAAACGATAACTGATGTCGTTCTTTATGCTCAAACTTCGTCAACAACTTTATCACTTCACCGTTGCTTACTGGGGAGCCAGTTCTGACGTTGATTTAAGTGTGAGAAATAGAATATTTGCAATGTTCCTGCAAGAAAAGAAAAAGTGGTAATGGACTCGCCACCATCATTTGATCCGATTAGCCTTGAGAATCGTGTAAACATGAGTCTTGTGATGCTTTTGCCTCTAGTTTGCGGCGTACACCTTAGTCGAGCTTGCAACTTTGAAACCTTTCAGATTCTGAGACTGATAAGCACGTGTTTACTATTTCACCCAAATCCGTGTAGCAGTCGTGTTACTTTTTAACCACTGCGATAGATGATGGAATTCCCTATCTTTGTCCAAACCTTAGGGTTTATCATTCATCCGAATTTAATGGTGAAAGAATGATGCATGAAAATGTCATATAAAACAATGATATATGCAGAATGAATTTCCTATGTCAGGCAAAAATGAGAATGCAAAAGAATACAAACAATCACAAACAGTCGAACACAAATAATTGAGAGGAACCAAAAGATTTATAAGAGTACATTTTGTAAAAGAATGTTTGTACAAGTTTGGCCAAACAATATTATATTCGAAACTTGGGTATATCTGTTTCGGAATTCGATACTGGCAGAAATATCACAAACATGAGGAAAAGTCTAAATGAACCAGGTCACCAGCTGTCCCTTATCGTGCTCATCCGTTGCGAAAAACCGACCTTGGCGCCCTTTCGGGTTTTCACCAAGGTTGCCCCCACCCTTTTTTTTTTTTTTTTTGAGGCGCCCTTTCGGGTTTTCACCTAAAGAACAACGAAATCTCTTGACCACAGTCGACTCAGAAATATGCATTAAAGATTCTAGCATCAGTAAAATGCACTTCCCTTGAGAAATTGGGCGAAGGCATTACGGACATCACCTGCCAGTTGATTAACAAATTTTCTAGTAGAAATGCAGCAAGTGACGAAAGCCAGGACTTTGGGCTTTTGTAATGAGGTCAGGTGGGGTGTTTTCAAGAAAAGTTCAGGCTTAAAAGCATATTTTGATAAGAGGTGTGAAATGAACTGAGATTGCACCATTTGAAATGAAACCGAGGAAAATTTGCCCCAGTTTAATTGGATTTTCTCTTTTGCATTCTTTCATTGCATTTTTCCTCACTTTTGCATTTTTCTTTAAAACTAAATTTTGCCCCAGTGTGGGGTTTTCTGCTTTCTTTTCTTTTCATCTCTCTTTCAAAATAACTCTGCCCCAGTGTGGGGTTTGCAATTCTCAGGCGCCGTCAAATGAAAATTTGTCAATTCTGGTGGCTCAAAGGGGACAAGTAGGGATAAAATGTTTTATAAGTGTAAAAGAAGATGGCCTGACTTGCATTTCGCCATTTGCATGAATTTCTTAAGAAAATTTGCATGATCAAATGAAAAACTTTTTGCACATATCTGAGTTGATGGGTTGAGGGAAAGCCCGTCCATCCATTTCCGCCAAAATAAGAGCTCCGCCAGGTAATACCTTTTGGACAATGAATGGTCCTTGCCAATTTGGAGCAAATTTGCCTTTAGCTTCATCTTGCATTGACAAAATTCGCTTTAGTACCTTATCACCTTCTTCAAATGCCCGCCGATGGACTTTTTTGTTGTAAGCCCGGGCCACACGTTTCTGATAGCACTAACCATGACAAATAGCGTTGAACCGCTTTTCATCGATCAAAGTCAATTGCTCATGGCGCTGCTTGATCCAGTCGGCCTCCTCCAATTTAGCTTCCATAAGGATTCGTAGCGACGGAATTTCAACCTCAGCTGGTAATACAGCTTCCATTCCATACATGAGTGAATACGGCGTTGCCCCAGTTGATGTTCGAATAGAAGTCCGATATGCCATTAGTGCATAAGGCAGCTTTTCATGCCAATTGCGATGTCTTCTGTCATTTGCGGATAATCTTCTTCAGATTCTTGTTTGCAGCTTCTACGGCTCCATTCATCTGAGGCCTATAAATAGCAGAATTGCGGTGTCTGATCTTGAACTGCTCGCATAATCCATCCACCATGTCATTGTTCAAATTCTTGTCATTGTCTGTGATAAGTGTTTCAGGTACTCCAAATCGACAAATGATATGATCTCTCAAGAAATTAGCAACCACCTTCTTCGTTACATGTTTGAATGATTCTGCCTCAACCCATTTGGTAAAGTACTCGATCGCCACCAATATAAATCGATGTCCATTTGAAGCGGGCGGGTCAATCGTGCCAATTACGTCCATACCCCACATTGAACAGGGCCACGGGGCGGTCATATTATGCAATTCAGTAGGCGGAGCGCGTATAATATCACCGTGCATTTGGCATTTTATACATCTCCGGACAAAGTCTATACAATCATGCTCCATGGTAAGCCAGAAGTATCCGCTTCTCATGATTTTCTTCGCCAGCAAATGGCCATTCATGTGAGGTCCACAAATGCCACTATGCACTTCTTTCATCATATATCGAGCTTCATCCTCATCAATGCACCTTAAAAGGTTCAGATCCGAGGTTCTTTTGTACAACACTTCTCCACTTAAGAAAAACTTGGAAACCATTCTGCGCAAAAAACTCTTATCCTTTGAACTAGCATGCTGAGGGTAAGACCCCGTTTTGAGAAATTCCTTAATATCCGTTATACCAAGGCATATTATCAGAGGACTCGTCTGCAACCCAACAGTGGGCAGATTTGTCTTTGAAGTTGAATCTGGATTGGTTCGATTTTCAATTCATCTGGATACTGGATCATAGAGGCTAGAGTGGCCAAAGCGTCGCAAATGCATTTCGGGCTCTCGGGAGATGTCTGAACTCTAAATTTTGAAATTGCTTGGCCAAAGTGAGCAAACTACAATGGTAAGGAAGAATTTCGAATCCTTGGTTATCCACTGCTTCAAAGTCTGGTGTACGAGCAAATCTGAATCACTGAAAGCTATCAACTCTTTGATTTCCATTTCTAAAGCCATTTTGAGACCAAAAAATGCAAGCTTCATATTCGGCCATATTGTTTGTTGCAAGCAAATTGCAATTTAGCAAGCGGCAGGGTAGTTGCTTCCCTTCGGGTGACACCAAAACAGCTCCAATTCCAGCTCCGAGAGAATTCGAAGCTCCATCGAAGAAAAAGCCTCCATTCAGGACTTTGTTCACTTATATCGTCTACACGCCTACAAATAGGACCCTCTCGTCAGGGAAATAAGTACGGAGTGGTTGATAATCATCATCTCTTGGATTTTTCGCCAAATGATCACGCTATAGCTTGCTCCCTTGACTGCCTTTTGCGAGGTAAACACAATTGTCGAACTCTGATAGAAATTATCTTGCCATTTTTGGCCAAAATTTTCTCCAGTCTTAGCATCTGGCTTCCTCCAAAAGATACTTTCAAAGGATCAGACCCGGGAAATAAGATACGTGGCTATGGCGCTCAACAGATAGTGCTCTAAAGGCTTTTTGGGCTGCCCCAGGCCCAATGCACAGTCAGCTTTCTTCTTCATAATGAATAATTTTGGCCTCCGACTCGTACTGGTTGAAACTTCTTTTGGCTAGAGATAGTAAATGGCTTGTTATCTATATACACTTTCCAGGATCGTTCATGTTGACCTAGAACACACCCTACTGCTCCTTTTCAGCACATGATTAAATACATTAATCATGATAGGTCGGCCCGGTCTTGGGCGGCACTAAGACTGGGATGCAAACAAATAATTCTTTCAATCTTGTCAAAAGCTAGTTTGGCACTCCTTCATTCAATACAAACTGGCACATTCTTTCTCAAATAATTTTGAACAACGGTCGCATCAATGTGGCAGTTTAGTGGCCATTGAATCCTTCCCAAATTAAAATTTGAATTTTCTTTCCTTAAGAACCCCTTCACGTTCCTTCTTGATTTTGGCACCGGCATTTATCTCTGAGATATGGCTTTTGATTTTTGCTTGACTTCTATTCTCTACTGCCTCTTCTTATTACTGACTATTAAATCCCAACAGCCTTACCCCGCAGGTTTGCTTCCGAAGGCGCCATTTTTGCAGGATTCTTAACTTCAAATTTGTACTTCCGTAGTCTTCTCGACAAATTTTCTTTATATCAAAAACAACAAATTGGTCCCTTGCCCTTTTTAGGCACTTTGTGCTATAATATTCATCCACCGTAGGACCTCCATCTCCGGTTGGTATCTATATTCATGAAATAGGGTTGTCATTGGTCCTCTGATATGTTTTTGCCCCTTGCATTTTTTCTTAAACCGAAAGCATCACTCCCCGGCTCAGCAATAATGATGCCCCAAGGTGTGGTAATTGAAAGCAGTCTTCTCCCTATCCTCCTCTGATTTTCCCAAAAATTTGGTCGGTGTTAGCCCAGCAAAACAATCGCAAAAGGGTTTTCAATCCTCATGGTCCCGCGCCGACGTATTGATCTAAGAGAATGTGAATATGGTAGAGGGAAATCATTCATTTTCCTTAGTCGACTGGCTCTTTTTTTCATTAAGAGTCGGTCTCTTTATTACGTCAAACACAAACTCTCACCTTCCTTCCACTCTTCTTTTTTTGGAACAGGGACTTTGGATTTGAAATCCTGATGAAATTTGTCAATTCTGATGGCTCAAAGGGGACAAGTAGAGATAAATTTTTTAGTGTAAAAGAAGATGGCCTGACTTGCATTTCGCCATTTGCATGAATTTCTAAAGAAAATTTGCATGATCAAATGAAAAACTTTTTGCACATATCTGAGTTGATGGGTTGAGGGAAAACCGTCCATCCATTTCGCCAAAATGAGAGCTCCGCCAGGTAATACCTTTTGGACAAGAACGGCCCTTGCCAATTTGGAGCGAACTTGCCTTTAGCTTCATCTTGCATTGACAAAATTCGCTTTAGTACCTTATCACCTTCTTCAAATGCCCGCCGATGGACTTTTTTGTTTAAGCTCGGGCCACACGTTTTGATAGCATGCCATGACAGATAGCATTGAATCGCTTTCATCTATCAAAGTCAATTGCTCATGGCGCTGCTTGATCCAATCGGCCCCTCCAATTTAGCTTCCATAAGGATTCGTAGCGACGGAATTTCAACCTCAGCTGGTAATACAGCTTCCATCCCATACAAGTGAATATGGCGTTGCCCCAGTCGATGTCCGAATAGAAGTCCGTACGCCATCAATGCATAAGGCAACTTTTCATGCCAATCGCGATGCTTTTCTGTCATTTTGCGGATAATTTCTTCAATTCTTATTTGCGGCTTCTACAGCTCCATTCATCTGAGGCCTATAAATGGCAGAATTGCGGTGTTTGATTTTGAACTGCTACATAGTCCATCTACCATGTCATTGTTCAGATTCTTGGCATTGTCCGTGATAAGCGTTTCGGGTACTCCAAAGCGACAGATGATGTGATCTCTCAGGAAATTGGCCACTACCTTCTTCGTGACATGTTTGAATGACTCTGCTTCAACCCATTTGGTAAAGTACTCGATCGCCACCAATATAAATCGATGTCCATTTGAAGCGGAGGATCGATTGTACCAATCACGTCCATACCCCACATTGAACAGGGCCAGGGGCGGTCATGCTATGCAATCAGTGGGTGGAGCGCGTATAATGTCACCGTGCATTTGGCATTTTATACATCTCCGGACAAATCTATACAATCATGCTCCATAGTAAGCCAGAAGTATCCGGTTCTCATGATTTTCTTCGCTAGCAAATGGCCATTCATGTGAGGTCCACAAACGCCACTATGCACTTCTTTCATCATATATTGAGCTTCATCTTCATCAATGCACCTTAAAAGGTTCAAATCCGAGGTTCTTTTGTACAACACTTCTCCATTTAAGAAAAATTTTGAAGCCATTCTACGCAGAAAACTCTTGTCTTTGTACCAGCATGCAGAGGGTAAGACCCAGTTTTGAGAAACTCTTAAGATCATTAACCAAGGAATAGTATCGAGGACGTCTGTAACCCAGCAGTGGGCAGGCTTGTCTTGAAGTTGAACTTGGATTGGTTCGATCTTCAATTCATCAGGATACTGGATCATAGAAGCTAAGGTAGCCAAAGCATCGGCGAATGCGTTTCGGCTCTCGGGAGATGTCTAACTCCAAATTTTGAAATTGCTTGGCCAAGTGAGCAGACTACAATGGTAGGGTAGAATTTTTGAATCTTTGGTTATCCACTGTTCAAGAGTTTGATGCACGAGCAAATCTGAATCACTGAAAAGCTATCAACTTTGATTTCCATTTCCAAAGCCATTTTGAGACCAAAAATGCAAGCTTCATATTCAGCCATGTTATTCGTGCAACGGAATTGCAATTGGCAGCGGCAGGGTAATGCTTCCCTTCGGGGTGACACCAAAAACAGCTCCAATTCCAGCTCCGAGAGAATTCGAAGCTCCATCGAAGAAAAGCCTCCATTCAGGACTTTGTTCACTTATATCATCTGCAGCGCCTACAAATAGGACCCTCTCGTCAGGGAAATAAGTACGGAGTGGTTGGTAATCATCATCCCTTGGATTTTCCGCCAAATGATCAGCTATAGCTTGCCCCTTGACCGCCTTTTGTGAGGTGAAAACAATATCGAATTCTGAGAGAATTATCTGCCATTTCGCCAAACGCCCAGTCAACATCGGCTTCTCCAAAAGATACTTCAAAGGATCAGATCGGGAAATAAGATAAGTGGTATGGCTCAACAGGTAGTGTCTCAACTTTGGGCTGCCCAGGCCAATGCACAGCAGCTTTTCTCAATGAATGAATAATTAGCCTCGTACTGCGTGAACTTCTTGCTTAGATAGTAAATGGCTTGTTCTTTCCTTCCGGATTCATCGTGCTGACCCAGAACACACCCTACTGCTCCATCGAGTACAGATAAATACATAATCAAAGGTCGGCCCGGTTTGGGCGGCACTAAACTGGTGGATGCAACAAATAATCTTTAATCTTGTCAAAGCCTGTTGACACTCCTCATTCCAATACAACGGCACATTCTTCTCAATAATTGAACAACGGCTCGCATGTGGCAGTTAGCTGGCCGATGAACTCCCAATGAAATTGATCTCCCTAAGAAGCTTTTCACGTCCTTCTGAGTTTTCGGCACTGGCATATCTCGAATTGCTTTGATTTTCGCCGGATCTATTTCTATGCCCTTCTTGCTAACAATGAATCCCAACAGCTTACCCGCAGGTGCTCCGAAGGCGCATTTTGCAGGATTTAGCTTCAAATTGTACTTCCGTAACCTCTCGAATAATTTCTTCAGATCAACCAAGTGGTCCTCTGCCTTTTGGACTTGATTATAATATCATCCACGTAGACCTCCATCTCCCGGTGGATCATATCATGAAATAGGGTTGTCATGGTCCTCTGATATGTTGCTCCAGCATCCTTTAAACCGAAAGGCATGACTCGGTAGCAAAAGGTACCCCAAGGGGTAATGAAAGCAGTCTTCTCCCTATCCTCCTCTGCCATTAAAATTTGGTGGTAGCCAGCAAAACAATCGCAAAAGGTTTCAATCTCATGTCCGGCCGTATTGTCTAAGAGAATGTGAATGTTTGGTAGAGGGAAATCATCTTAGGACTGGCTTTATTAAGGTCTCTATAGTCAATACAAATCTTACCTCTCCACTCTTTTTGGAACAGGGACAGGATTTGAAAGCCAAATTGGGTAATGGGAAACAATGATAATGTTGGTTTTGAGTTGTTTTTCAATCTGTTCTTTTATTTTGAGACTTATATCTGGTTTGAATTTTCTGGGTTTTTGTTTTACGGGTGGAAAAGAAGGGTCTGTGGGTAACCTATGCACCACCACATCAGTTGAAATGCCAGTCATATCATCATAGGACCACGCAAATACATCCTGGAACATGGTCAAGAATTCAAACAACTCCTTTTTCTGCTTTTCATTCAAATGAATACTAATTTGCACCTCCTTAACCTCATCCTCAGTGCCAATGTTAACCTTTTCTGTTTCTTCCAGGTTCGGTTTTGGTTTTTCCTCATATTGTTCAAAGTCCTTTGCAAAAGAATCGAATACTTCCTCATTATCACTCTCGCTTTGGAGTCAGATTCACAGACCTCCAAGTCGTGAGTGATATAGAGATTGCCATTATCGTATTCCAGAACTGTGATATCCAAAGGGTCAAATAATTTTATTTTGGCCATCTGAAAGAATTAACGAATGTGGGATAATAAGTAAATAAGCATACAACAAACAAATGAATCAAGCAATATGAATATAAACAATCGAATAAACAACACAACAATGACAAGAACAACTTGTGCATTTTCATAAAGACCTTTGATTGAAAGCAAATTGAAACGAAAACTTAACAATATTTACATGCACAAACGTTAGTTAAAAGGAAAATTGTTTTCATTGGCTATTTACAGATGCAAAGGTATTTTCATGAATTCACATGAATGATAAACCCCTTTTAGTTTACCGAAACTCCTTCCGAACGGGCAGGGACTCGGCTGTCCAATTGGGAATTGATCCTTCGGGGATGTCAGGAAATTCAGCTTCGCCTGGAACACTATCCTCAAATGTTGCCCCAACGAACAATTGAGCCAAACTTGCTTCAATTTCGTCGACTGGATTAACCTCTGATGTGATAACCTCTGTTGGTCGTGGAAAAGTATACCGCAGTGGTGGAATGTCAAAAACCCTTTGCCTGCCCTCTTTCTCTGCTTTCTTACGTTCCTTCATTTCTTTGATATCCTTAGCAGTTGGTCGGAACCCTAAGCCAAATGAATCTTTCTTCTCCATAATCTCCACTGGCTTCAAAACTCCTTGCAGATTTCGTCCTAGTCCCTTGTCAAATTCATAACCTCCTCGGATCATTTCCTTAGCCATCATAACACTGGCCTTTGGTAGAACTTGCTCCTCGTTTGTGATCCAACTTACAGAGACGATATCAGCCGTGCTATGGGGAGTCATGGTGACATTGCGGCTTCCATCCTCTTTTGTCCCAGAATCAGTGATTACAAGGCAATCCTCTTCGGCAAATATAGTGATCAGCTTGTCATTCACTACAAACTTTAGCAATTGATGCAATGAAGAAGGCACAGCCCCAGACTTGTGAATCCATGGCCTGCCAAGCAAAACGTTGTAAACACTAGAAAAATGCATGACTTGGCAGGTTATTTGAAACTGGGCGGGCCCCATTTCAACTACTAAATCAATTTCTCCTATTGGCTCTCTTTGCGCTCCATCAAAACCTCGGACTATGGTCCCTGAAGGCCTCAACTTGACGTCTTGCAATCCTAGCTTTTCCAAGGTGCTCCAGGGACATATATTAAGAGCAGATCCATTGTCAATTAATACCTTCGGCAGCATTTTTCCGTTGCACCTCACAACTATGTACAGGGCCTTGTTATGTCCAATGCCTTCCGACGGCAATTCCTCGTCGGAAAAAGTAATTTGCTTGGTGAAGAGTACATTCCCAACTACGTGTGAGAAATTATCAACTGAAATGTCTCTAGGAATTTGAGCTTTAGTCAGTACTTCGAGCAATGCATCCCTATGCACATCTGATGAAAAAAGTAGATCTAACATGGATATTTGAGCGGGCGACTTGCTAAGCTTCTCGATCACATTGTATTCGCTTCTTTGGAGCCTTTTAAGGAAATCTAAGGCTTCTCTCTCGGTAATTGTTGGTTTGGCGGGTGGCTCAGAGTTATTTGCTTGAATCGGAATGGTTGCTTCAAACGGGCTTGCAATTTTCCCCGATCTTGTGACCACTGATACTTCCTTCTTTGCAATTGACCTTTCCCCAATCTGCACGTCAGGTTCATCATAATTCCATGGTACTTGTTGCAGGCTCAGGACAGGCTCCTGCTTCGGGAATTCAATTACCACCGGCTCCAAAGACTCACTCTCAGCTGGCGTGAGATCCAAGATAAAGGGTTTCTCGTCCTCTTCAAATGGCAGTTCTATAACAAAAGGTTGGTCTGTGACCCCAAACACTTCAGCTTCCCTTGCCAATTCTTTGACTGGTTCCACATACTCCGTATCATCCAGAATAACCCCAATGGTATTGGCATGTTCCGGTAAAGGGTTCCTATTTACGTTCGGCCCTTGCGCCTCCCTTTTCCGGATTACAATCTCCCCGGCTTCAACCATATCTTGGATTTTATGCTTAAGCGCTTTGCAATCAAAGGTGGCATGTCCGGGGGCCCCAGAATGATAAGCACAGACAGCTTGTGGATTATACCACGCGGGCATACCATATGGGTAGGTAGGAGGGGGTACTGTACCAATTTTCCCGGCGGCCTTCAACTGGTCATACAATTGGTCCAGAGGCCTGCCTAAATTGGTAAATGTACGGCTAGGGGGTCGGTTGTAAGGTTCAGGAGGTTGAGGATGGTTGTAAACAGGTCTATTTGGTGGAGGAAATCTTGGGTTATATGGAGGGCGAGGTCGGTTTTGGGGTGGATTTGATTGGGAAATTTGAAAAGGGGCTGAAGGTGGGTTTGGATAGCTTGGGCGAGGTCGAAGGTGGTGGATGTTGGTAGTATATACAGGATGCGGATTTGAGTAGTAAGGGTAATGGGGTTGGTAGATTGGGCTGTGTTGGTATTGGGGTCTGGGTGAAGGGTTTTGGTTCCAAATAAATGTTGCATCCCCCTCTTTCTTTTTGAACGGCGGCTTCTTCACATTGCTTCCCTGCCCTTGTAAAGCATCCAACTGAGATTTCAGGGCAGAGACATTGACAATCTTCCCGGCTCTCACAAAGTCGTCAAACTCTTCCAATTTATTCACAATTGCAGCAAAAGAACAACCAGTCATACGGAAAATTTCTTCGAAATATGGAGGATCATGCGCCTTTATGAATGTGCGAATAATTCATCCTCAGTCATCGGTGGCTCCACCTTCGCAGCTATCTTTCTCCATCTCTTGGCATATGTCTTATGATCTTCAGATGGTCGCCTTTTCGTTCCTTCCAGAGTAGTCCGAGTTGGCGCTAGCTCACAGTTATACTCATATTGTCTAATGAAGGCATTGGACAGATCGAGCCAGGTCTTCACTTCCTCCGGCTTTAGGTTGGAATACCAGTCAAGCGCATCCCCTTCTAAGCTTTCTGGAAATAATCTCAACGGCAAATTCTCGTCATCCACTGGCTTGCCCAACTTGTTAGCAAACAAGCGCAGGTGCGTTTTAGGGTTGCTTGTTCCATCATATTTGTTGAATTTAGGGGTCTTGAACCCCACTGGCAGTTGCACGTTCGGAAACAGGCACAAATCATCATAATCCAACACCCCTTGTTTGCTTAAACCTTGGCTTTTCCGGATAAATTCATCAAAACGATCCAAGCGTTTAAGTAACTTCATATTAATCTGGGCAGACGACTCTCCCATTTCTGGCTTATTTTGAAAAGTGTGGTCCGGCAGCACGGGCTCCGCGGTGGTTTGATAAAAAGCTGGTGGGTTCTGATGCATGTTTGGGTCGCTTTGAGGCTGAAATCCTTGACCATAAGGAGGGTAGAAAGGAGGATTTTGAGTAAAAGCATATTGCGGGTTAAAAGTTCCCTCAAAGGTGGTTTGAAATGGAGGAATAACAAATGGTTCGGATTGTGGTTGTGTAGCGGGTACAGGCTCAGGTTGCACTCCGCTACTAACGAGCTCGTCAATCAACTTCTTCTGAGCGGCCATTTCTGACGCCATTTCCCCAAATTTGTGAGTAACTCTGTCAACTGAACCCCAGGACTTGCAGCTTCCGGCTGGGTAGTGGCAACGGCCTTATCGGATGATTCTGGTTGAGTACTCATGTCTACACGATTCCTTTGGGCCTTACTTCGGGATCGCGTAATAATGGGGCTTTTCCGAAAAGCTATTTTGAAATTTACCTGAAATGAAGAAAGAACTCCCTTAGATAAACCAATGATTACTGAATTTCTGCAATTTATTCAAAAAGAGAAAAAAGAAAAAGGCATGAGTTAGTAATTATTCGAAAAATTCGGATGCATGTCCTATGGGGGGGCCCTTTTTGTGCCAAGGGTAGGCCTAGCATGATGCAACACTTTCGGAATGAGACCCATTAATCAAACCTGTTATTTGACAAACACTTTGTGAGAAGGGATTCATTGCAAAAACCAAATACATCTGTTTACATCATATTGCGAAGGCGATTTTGTACAAGATCACCAAAGTTCCTAAGCCTATCTAGTACAGAGTCTTTACTCTCTCTAGTATATGACATCTGGACACGTTCGGCTTGATCATATAATTCCCCACATTTCCGCTTCATCTCTTGGCGCCTTTCTCGCTCCTTCTCATATAACCTCTTGTTTTCTTCTGCCTTTCCTTTGTGCACTTCGATGGATTTCTTCAACTGTACCACCTCCATGTCCTTGGCTTTAATGATGGCTCTCAGCTTCTCAATTTCCTCATACGGCTCATGTTGCAACCCTTGCGTGGTGGAATCTTTCAACCAATCCTCGTATGGTGCGGTCATTACCCCCTTCTGTTTGAGCTCCGGAAGATAACGAATGCTTCTATCGTCGGATATTGTTCTCCAAGATTCAGTGATTTGACTCTTCATAGGGATCTCTTTTGGGCATACCCCCTGATCAAAGAAAATGGTGACTTCACTAAACTCGGAAATCGGTGGCGGCCCCTGAATGCGACCTAGTTGTCTGAGAAATCTTTTCGGGGTATATGAGATGATTCCTTGAGTTCCCAGCAAGAGAACACGTTTGGATTCCTTAGTGCGAAGTATCGGCTCAAAGCAGTCTGTCCAATCTAATACCCACCTAATGTTGAAATCTTGCAATGTTTCCAAGTAATCCACACATTCGGATGCGTTCTTAGGTAGATCTCCCTCGTTGACTCTTTTGGGATGTGTGATTACCCAATTATATCCAACCACCGGCAAACTATCGGCAACTGATGCTTGTCTCTTAAAATGTTCCGTAGCCCATATGTATAGAACCAAGTTCGCCCCATGGAAAAACTTTTCTCCCTTTCGACAACCAGTACAAGCTAAGAAAATATCTGCGAGAATGGTCGGGACTATAGAGCATTGCTTACCCTGAATTCCTAAGAAAAGGTCATTCACAATTTTTGCTGATTTGAAGGCTATCTTTTGATCTTTTCGCGGAAAGAGATAGGTCCCAGCCATAACTACCCCATATACTAGTAGCCTTTTGCGCTCCCATACGGCTTTGGAAGTGAACACAAAATCCGTCACATGCCTCTCGAATCCATCGCGTGGCGCAAATCGTTCAAACAGAATATTCACAGCGACGCCCTGATCTGACCCTCGTAGCACGGACTCTTTCAATCCTATAATTTGACAAAATTCGGCCTTGTCGGAAGCAAATGGAAGCACCAAGGCAGTTCCTCGTGTGGGTAAACCAAGGAGGCCAGCTACTTCTTCGAGTGTTATAGTCATTTGCCTATTGCCTATTCTAAAAGCAGTACACTCGGGGTCCCAAAGATGAACTAAAGCCTCTACCAAGTAATTGTTGGATTTGATCTGCTTAAAGTCTCCAATTGTTCCTAAAAATTGGGCTACTTGATTCAATTCACTAGGTAACATGAAGGTGGGCCATTGTTGAACCTCAGTCGACGGTATTAACAATTGGTAGATGCGGCGAGGGCAAGCCATCTGATAATGAAGAGGGTAGTTTGTCAATTACCTTACCTACGAGTCTCATTCCTCCAGTTATGCGATAACTTAAACGTGCAGTCCCTTGAAGGGTTAAATACCCATGGGACACAAAAGGGTTGGTTTTATTCCTAAAACGGGATTCCCTACGTGGCGTTCCCTTTCTAGGGTTTATGCATGATGCCATTTTATTAAAACAATAAAATATGCAATTTGAAATGAAACGTGACCTAAGGAACCCTTTATTTGCCAGAGTAGGCCTAAAACGGTATGGCATTATGAATTTATGAACAAAATAAACCATAATTTGTCAAACGTGCAATAGCCTATCTACAAGGGTAGGTCTTAAAAGAAGGTCATGCCAGACCTCTTATTTCTTAATGTTTGTGAATGCCAAAAACAAAAAACAAGGAAACGTGAGCTCAACACATAATCACATAACACATTTGGACAAATAGATAATATAAAAGGCAATAAAGATAAATAAGAAAAGAGGGTTGGGACCCCTCCCCTCGTGAATAGTGTCCCTAGTTCAGGATAATGGCTGACTCTACCCTAGGCAATTCTAATATGAATGCATGAGGCTTGGCTTACTAATGCATCTAGACTCGATAGGTCATAGGCCCCCGAGCCTTCAGACTTAGAAACCAAGGGTCATCAATCCCAAGGTTCTTTGTCGGTGGCTCGAGCGATTCCCCAAACACCGCTACGCACACATCGTGTCACGGCTACGTGTTTGAGTGAATCTATCAAAACTTCAATCTTCGACCAAAAGCTAAAGGCTATCAACCAATAGCTTTAAGCGGAAGATTGAGTGACCCATTGGAACATGCTACACACACATCGTGTCGTGATCACATGTCCAAGTGAGTCACCTAATCCTAATAGGGTGGAGTGGCGTGACAAGCCACTAAAGAAAAATAAAAGGGATAAATAATTAAAGCGTATGCACGTATGCTAGTGCTCGTTTGGAGGGGAGGGATCAAGAACCAACGCGAGGCTCTAAGGTGATGTCCCCCACCCAAATGCAATGCAAGCGCGAGATAAACAAGTAAACATACATCCAATCAACCAATCATACGTTCACGAGCGAGGGAGTAGTTGGATACGCGTGAAATGCAAAAAATCCTAAAAAAGGAAAAAATGCAACCCTAAAACACCCAAATGTGATATATGAAAAGGTTAAAAGAAGAAAAAGATTGATTAAATCAAATTTGCTCGGACTCTCGAAAGTCCCCAGTGGAGTCGCCAACTGTCGCGCCCCATTTTTTTTGATAAAAATAAAAATGAATGGTTTGAGAAAGATGTATTTTGTGATTTGGAAAATGAATTGTGATTTAAAAGAAAGATGGGTCTAAATGGGACTTTTGAAACTGCGACGATTTGACCCAAGAAAAATAGTTCAAAAAGGGTTTTTTATATGAAAAATGGAGTCGCCACTTGGTATAGAGTTAGGGTGTACCAAGTCACCCAAAAAGTGAATTTTTAAGGAAAAAAGTAAGAAACCCTTTTGAACGACTCCTAGTCCACGCAAACAAAGAAAAAGATTTGGGAGTCACATTTGACGAAGGGGAAGGCAAGGATAAAAATCCAAGGCACCCCTTCGACCTAGCCAAGGCTAGTTGCGTTGATTTAATCAAAAATTTTCTTGTTTTAACCAAAGAATTTATTACATTTGGATGTGCTACATGAATGCAAAACCCTAGACCTAGGGGTATTGGGGGAAATTTCTCTTCAAAGGTTGAGTGGTGCCAATCACATTAATTGTGAAGCCCAATAACGATCCTTTGAAGAAGTCACGAATAATGCAAGTGAGATGCAAATGAAGGAAATGCATGTATGCAATGTGAAGGCATGAGTTTGAAAAAGTAATAAAAAACAAAGATGCATAAGTGAAAATGTGCACGTGAGTGGGTAAGGTATGGTATGTGCGATGGTAATATGAAGTGCATGTGTGCAAGTTATGATAAAAAGTGCTAGTGTGCAAGTGAAGGGATAAAGAGATGCACGTGTGCAAAAAGTGTTCGTGTGCAAGTGAAGGGATAAAAAGATGTACGTGTGCAAATAGGAAGAAAAGTGTTATGATAGAATGGATGCATGAACCTAGGGAACTCATGCATAATGGGTACGGGGAGACCTAAATCGTGACTCAATTTGCCCTTTGATAGAGAGGATACAAGCGTGCTAAGGCTTAGAAAAAGCCACACTCGTCTATATCCCATATTTAAGGGGATTTTCACGCAAATGAACCCTAACTAGCATGAGATGCAAGTCCTAAAGTGAAGGGGAAGGGGTTTGAGGAACATACCAAATGATAAGCTAAGGAAAAATGCGTGACATGTGGTGATCATGCACTTAATGAAAAAGGGAAAAAAGAACCTATTGGGTCTAGCATTGGACTGGCCCATTCTATGAATTCCGACTAGCGTTGGACTAGTGGAAACGATAAAAGAAGCCACAACTAGCGTTGGACTAGTGTGGTGACGTACATTCATCCATTCCATTCATTTATACTTACGAAAAACGAGTAGACATGCGAATCACTTATAAACACGTAGCACATAACACTTAGCATGCTTGACTAGATGCAAAATCCTAATAAAGCGTTTAACATATAACACATAGGCATACAACCATTACATTTGCTAATTAAAACAAAAGGGGAAGGGGAAAATGGACCAAATTGCTTGCTATGCCCTATCTATTACAAGCCAAGAGGTGTACACATACCCCATAATGAATAATTTAATGAAAATAAAAATAAATGACATAAGTAAAAGGAATTAAAGAAAAGCTAGGAAAGCAAAGTAGACATGCAGTTCACTTAGCACGTTGAGTCACATAGGAGAGACACAAAAAGGGATAAAAGAAATTATACCGCCCCCTTGGAATGGTGTCCAAATGAAAGAAAAATGGCTTCAAAACAATAAAAAAGTCAAGGTACCTCTTTAATTGAGGAAAATTAAAAGAAAAGTGTAAATACCGAGCTCACATGATCCTAAAGCCACTAAATCATTAATTGAAGCAATAAGCAATGAAGTTGTAGAATTAAAAGCCACCAAGGACCAAATTGAGAAAAATAACCAAGCACTTAAACCTAAATAAACATTTTTTGGGAACTTCAAGGGCCTCAAAACAAAGCCAAGGTCAAGCAATCACAAGCAATCACATAAACATGGAATTGAACAATTAGAAGCATTTAAATGCCTAAGATTTCCATATTCATGAAATAAAGCCCCCAACTATTGATTGAATCATCAAAACATCTAAAATCCACACAAAGCCCAAATTACCCCATAAAGTTCTTGAAACCCTTTGATCTCATCCTAAAAAAAACTTGCAAGAGTCTAACCAAAACATACCAGCAGCAATGAAGACTATAGAGTAACAAGATTGATCAAATAAGTCAAGTAATTGGGCCATAGTACATTGCTGCGAAATCCAAGAGACCCAATTGATTAAATTTTCAAAGTTTCTGGGCCTTAGTGGCTTAAGGGGAGACTTGGGGATCAAGGTGCAAAAATCAGAAGTTATTTTCATGCAACCAACATGCAGTTACGTGAAACTTGTTTCTGCAACCAAAACAAACATTTCTGCAGCCAAGAGACCATCGCAATTTGCATTTTCATTTCATTATCTTAAGTAACGACATTTCTATTTCAAGCATCTAAACACATCACCAAACATTCATCTCACTTTCCATCATAAGACCCTTATGTTTAAACATCAGAAGTTCGGACAGGAGATCATGCAAAGCATCAAAAAACATTCTGCAATTTTCCAGCCAACGGCCTTTCTTTCCTTTGCATGGTGCAGACCAGATTTTGATTCAAATATACGGATTTAATCAGATATTTTCAACCCAACATCATAACCTTAAACCAAGTAACGGACTACATAATGATCACAATCCAAATGACCAGAAAACATGGAAATATATCATACCAAAACTCTGAAACATACATGCTGAAATGGTTTCGGCAGCCTGCTTGTTTGCATTTCAGCAAGGTGTTGGATCATGATTCATGTGTTTTAGACCCTAGGCATGCAAACTCAAACACTACTTATCTAATTTCTTTTTTCAAAACAAGATTAACTAACACATTTTGTGACAAAACTCACTTGATGAGCTATTTATAAAGAAGAAAACAGCAACAAGAAAAGAAATGGGTCATGGCCGAAAAAAAAACCAAAGCTGTGGCAGAATTTCCTGAGTGAACTTTGCAGCAATCTTCTTATAAACTCATATTTTTATCACAACCTTGATTAGATGTAATTAAATTCAACGTCACAACTTTAGACCAAGCCCACAACTAAACCCACCATCATAATCCAAACAAACAAGAAACCCAAGAAGATATCATGCAAATTTCTGGAATAAACATGCGTGCAACAGATTTTTGTTTCACTCAAATTTCTGGTTTACACACAGCCAATTAATCTCATGCAGGGCTTGATCATCCAGTATTTAGTTAGCTAAACATACAACCAAGTGAGAATCAAGCACTTTCCAGCAAATTTCATACTAAAATGCCCAAAACAACTCCATCGGCTAAGCTGGAAGATTGGTTTAACAATCCAGCAACATCCAATAAAATTTTCCAGCCATACAACCGAATTTCCAGCCATAAAGATCACATGCAAGACCAAATAACAAACTATCTATCAGATTGGATCCAAAATCAAGTTCAAATGTCATCAAAATCACCATTTAACCCGAAATTCATCCCAATTCTCTCGATTGACATGCATGCAACCGGATTTTTGGTATTCCTTCAATTTTCTTGTTTAATCCAAGTTAATTAGCTTCATGCAGAGCTAGATCATCCAGACTTTGGTTAGTTAAACATACATATAACTCAGATCATCAAAACTTGGTCAACCGTAGCTGCAAATTTCCAGCTTAAACTCTCGGCAACCATTTTCTTCACAAACAGATTTTTCTATAACTTAAGTTATCATCTAGCCACACAATCCTCACATGCATGCCCTTAAACAACTTCATCAACCTATAAACATCTAGTCTAGGTCCAGAAATTACCTCAGTTTGGAGCTCAACACCCTCGGCTAGCTGCAAAAAATATTTCCTCCCTTCGGCAGTCCAGAAATGCAGCCGGCTAGCTCTTCCTCTCCCTTGCTCCAACCTGCGACTAGGATGAAGATAATGTGGCTCTCAATCTCTTCACCAACTCACGGATGAAAGGAAGATAGTCAGCTAGTCTCTCTCCTTTCTTTCTAGTTTACGGACAGAAAAGAAATGAGCAAGGAATTCGGCTCTCTCACTCGGTCGTTATTTCTAAGGAAGGTTGATCACTTCACAGCTCACGGCCGAAAGAAAAAATGGAAGTGCTATTGTAGTGCATTGGGAATGGTATATTGAGGTTAATGGAATGTTTATATTGAGGTTATTGTGAGTGGGGTTGGTCGGCAATAGCAATGGAAGGTGCTAGATTGGGAAGTGAAATGGAAATGGATTCGGCAGAAATGGAATTATGATTTTTGATTTTTGATTTTTTGATTTTTTTTTTCTTTTTCTCAACTTAATAATTTAACAAAAATAATAGTAAAACTAAATAATAATAGAAACAACAATTTTAATTACAAACACATCAAAATCAATCAAACTAGAAATAACAAAATTACCATTTTCGATCTTTTCTTTCATTTTCATCATTTTTCATCATTTTTTCCTTCTTTTCTTTTTCAAAATAAATTAACAAAAATAAACCAAAATGCCAAAAAAAATTAAATTTGAATGTATTTTTGTGAACAATTTTCCTTTTTCTCCTTTTTTTTCATGATTTTTCTACGCTAAAACTTAAAAAAATAAAAATAGAAACTAGAAACTAAAAAAAAACTAAAAGTAACCACGACAAATGAGAATAAAAAGTAAAAGAAATTACACCAAAAATTTGGTGTCTACAGTAATGCGGTCTTTGTGTCATTTTAGGTTTCATTGGTGATTGAGAAGTAGGCGTTATTTTGCGTGTATAGGTGAGTGTTCCTTATTTGTTATATTTCCTGATTATATGGCTTGTTTGAATGATTGATAACATGTTAAACGCTTTCAATGATTGCTAAAACGATTTTCGAGGCGAGTGTGTACTTTACCGCACTTAGCCTAAATGATTGTGAAATTTTAATGATTGAGCGATTGAAATGTTAATTGTGCATGAATGTAGGCCTTCGGGCTGAACTGGCCATAGCCCCTTGTTACCGGTCGTCTCGAGCCAGTCGGACTCGGTCGAGCGATTAGGAACTTGGGTGAACGATCCGGTATACTCGAGTATTACCCTGTAGGTTGGTGGAGCCTGGCCAAAAGCCAGGGACGGGGTGAATGAAACGAATGAATGAATGAACGAGGGGTTTTACTTATACAAAATGCATTTTCAAATGATTGAAGGAAGAAGAATGGAAGGAGAATGAATGAATGAACGATTGGCTCCTTGTGAGCCCGTATCCTTTTAATGAATGTGTTTATCGCTTTATTGTACTTGTATCGTGAATTGTTGTTTACATGCATTTGTTTCTCTTGTTGCCTATGTGTACGGAACCTCACTGAGCTTTCCAGCTCATCCCTTTAGTTTTTGTTTTCCTTAGCAGGGGAAGACGTGCGAGGACGGAAGCTACGAATAGATTAGCCGTTTTAGTACTTTGGTTTCTTTTGTAAAGGTTCTCGCCCTAGTGCTTGGCACGGGCTGGTTGTATGGTGAATTGAGAACCTATATTTTGACAGTTGTACTTCCATTGAGACAGTAATGTATATAAGTTTACGTTTAAGTTTGGAATTATTGTTATTTCGATTGTTTTGTGGATTTTCTTGCCTTCTCTTATAGCAACTGACTGAGTCCCGGCGAGAGATGGGCAGACGGTCCGCCGATGCCCTGGGGTACTCCCTAGGGAGAAGTGGGGCCGTCACAGTTGGTATCAGAGCCTGTTTCGCGTGGTTTCTGCGCGTAGTGAGCCTAGATTGAGTTATAAATAGGTACGAAGGATTAAGTGCTCGCTCGAGCATAAGCTTTGAACTGTGAAGGTTATAGGCCTTAAATCCCTCTTGTGGTATCTGAGGACCATAGATAGGTACGTCTGGGAGGAATTTCGATTGTAGATGGTTTACTCTTGGGACTGGCCAGCTCGAGAGGTGAATTATCTTATCTCGGATTCTCGTACCCGAGTACTCTAGAATTGAGACGATGTTAAGTATACGGGATTTATATTTTGGGACCATGAACAGGCTTAGTCCGACTAGAATGAATATAAGAGATCGGCGGATATCTGGATTTATTAGAAAATGACGTGAGGGACCGGACGGGGTTACCTTAGCTGAAATTGGGACGACACATCACCTCCTCATTTGATTCGCCTGCATATTCTTATTATATGACGTCCATTGATGTATTTGTATGAATATTTTCCTGACTTGATACGTACTTGTGAAATTGATCCTCTATTCACTTGATATGTGAGGTGTTATGTGTGTATATGTTACTTGTGTACTTGGTACCTCGATTTTTGTTGCTTTAGTCATCTTACCGCCTTTAATTATTAAATTACGTTGGGAAAAAGGAGAGAAGGAAAAGATATATCTATGGACGGGAGACGTAGTCGTGGACGTGGTCAAGGCCGTGGAACTAAACGGACCCTAGAACCTAGAGCAGAAAGGGAAACGTCCGCTGAACGAGAGCAAGAACCGAGAGTTGAGGCCGGAGACCAAATGGCGACGGCAATTCAACAAATGGCAAATATTTTAGCGCGGTTGGTGGATCAACAAGGTCAAGTACCTGTAAATCAACCCCAGAACCCTGAAATAGGAGATGATCGGGCCCTTGAGAGATTTCAGAAGTTTAATCCTCCGAAATTCCTTGGAGGGCCTGATCCGGACATTGCTGAACAATGGTTAGAGGCCATGGTTAATATATTCACAGCTTTGAACTACACAGAACAGAGACAAGTGAATTTTGCAGTGTTTCAATTAGAAGGACCGGCCCGAGCATGGTGGAACGTAATTAGAGCAAAGTGGGAAAGAGAGCAAACCGTATGGACCTGGGCGAACTTTATCAGGGAGTTTAACGAGAAGTACCTCCCACCTTTAGTCCAAGAAAGGAGGGAGGACGAATTTATTGGACTACGCCAGGGGGTCCTAAGTGTGGCTGAGTACGAAACAAAATTTACCAAATTATCCAAGTTCGCTTCCGAATTAGTAGCCACGGAACCGAGAAGAGTAAGGCGGTTCATACAGGGATTGAACTTGGACATCCAAGAGGCGTTGGCAGCAGCGCAAGTGAATACGTTTACGGAGGCCCTTGAGAAGGCTCAACGAATTGAGAATGCCAAGGCACAAATAAAGGCCTCCCAAACTCGAAAAAGGGGTGCATCGGGCAGTGGATTGGAAGAGTTTAGCGAAACGATGACGCCTTCTAAAGTGCCAAAAGTGAGCCAGTTATCCTATCCGCCATGGGCAATAGGAGCAGTTGATGAGAGGTCTACCAAAGGAAGTCGAATTGGACCTAAGGAGATTTCCCAAGATAGTCAAAAGATGACCTCTCCCTTGATTTGCGGTTACTGTGGAAAGGCCAACCACACCGAAGATGCTTGTTGGCGGAAAGGGCGGAAATGTTTAATTTGTGGAAGCAGTGAGCATCAAGTGAGCAATTGTCCGAGGAGGCATCCACGTGAGGGTGGTACTCAGTCACAAGATGGAACGAAATCAAAACCGGTGAAAGAAAGAGGGAACCGAACCAATGTACCGGCCAAAGCATATGCATTAGACAACCGAACGGTTCCGGACTCGCCTGAGGCTAATGAAGGTAAAAATTTCGAGGACGAAATTTCCTAAGGGGGAGAGAGTGTGAGAACCCGTAAAACCCTAATATTTTTCTTAGGGTTTATTTCTCCTTAATTGCATGTTTTCTGCATTTTCTGGCTTAGAAATATTTTTCTTAGTGGATTTTATGAGCAATTATAGTTTTAAGATGATTTTTCTAGCATTGGAGAAATTTTAGAAAATTAAGAATAAATATTGGACGTGGGACCCACTAGTGCGATAAGTTCGGAAAAAAATTCGGCGAATAAGGTTAAGTTTCGGATACTGTGTAAAATTTATCGGGTGTTAAGAGATAAGTGGTGTGTGTGAAGTGATTGATGTGAGAGAGAAAAGAAAGATAGGAATGCATTTATGGAGGTGCCACATGTCACTTTCTTATTGGTTGAACTTTTAAGAATTACTATTCATTGTCTTGACTTATTTGACCAAGGGATTAAATATCCAAAATTCACCAAAAAATCACCATTTTTCTCTCTTGTTGGCCGGCTCTCCAAGCTCAAGAAGAAAGACAAAATTCTTCAACATTCAAGCTTCAAACAAGTTCAAATCCACCACCTCAAGTGTTTAACTTAGATTCTACTCCATAAAAACTTTGCTTCTAGTGTTAGTAAGTGTATTGGTGAGGTTTGTTTGAAGAGCAAAGGTGTCCAATATCCCTCTCTCTCTTGATTTCTTGGTAAGTGAAGCTTGAAACACCCTACTACATCTAATAATGCTTATTTAGTGCTTTATGGGGGCATGAGAGAAGGAATATATGATTTGTTTCTTGATTTGGTTTGTTTTGGTGAAGTTTTCCATTTTATGATGATTTTTCTGGTTTAATTGGATTATGATGGTGTGGTTGTTGGTGATGATTGGCAATGGACTAAAATGACTCTAGTGGGTGTGAAATGTGGATAAATGCAACCAATTTTGGATTTGGTGTGAAAATTGAAAAGTTAGGGTTCCTAAATCCCAAATTCTGTCCGGTTTTGGATCATAGGGTTAGAGGCCGAATTTGACTTTGCTCAAAACATGAAAGTTGTAGGTATTGATGTGGTTAAGGTGTCTGTAAAATTTCAGGTCATTTGGATTAGTGTAGAGTGAGATATGACGGAATTACTGTAGCTGTTCTGCTTTGGACAGAATGCGAAAACTGCGCTGGTAATTGGCCATTTTGACTGGAATTGCTTTGGATTTGGATGTTGGTGTCTTCTGATGAAATGTAGCTGGATGTCTTAGCTATCATATGCCTTTGGAATTTCGGCATTTGGACCTGTATAGACCGAGTTATAGTAATTACAGTTTTGTGCGATTTGCAAACCTGTTTTGGTAATTCTGGTATAGTATTTGGCATTTTTGACCTAGTTAAGCTAGGAACTGGACTGAGTGACCTTCTACATTGTTGTAGCCCTGATTCATAGCTTCGAAACGGTGGGTCTTATACCCCCATCCGATAACCGTAGTGAAATTGACGCCATTACCGCAAAATGATGTCAAAACTGTTTTTATCCGAGAATGTTTCTAGCTTGCTTTTCATATTTATTGTTGTATTTATATGATTTGAAGCCTAGTGAATGGCCTTGGGACATGAGATTATGCTATATGACATGTTGGGGCTGATTTGAGAAAAATAATGAAGCCTATATGGCTGGAAAAATAGGTAAACACAAGGGACATGCCGTCCGTTTACTTTCTTGTCAATTGAATAAAATAAAGTGGTTTTGGAAATGTATTTTGTATCAAAGTGAACGTATTTCCTTGGAAGTGTCATCAGGTCTTTTAATAAAGGTTCGAAGGCTAAGTTGCTATTCGAACTTGTATGTTATTGTTTGGCATGTAAGGTGACCGTTTTACCCTTTTAAACATGACACCTCTTCCGTTTGAACTTTAAATGTTCCTTATGCCTTTTAACATATAATGGTGTGAGATAGGGTTTTAACGGCCACAAGTGAATTGCTTTTAAGCAAGGTTTTAAGTGTGGAAGTTAAAGTATTTTATCCTCCTTTTTCACATGATTCTCGTCAAGGCTTTGGTCATTTATTGGCCACTTGAATTTATACGCTTTTGAATCTTATACGCAATTCCTAAAGAATGTTTTCTTAGCCTCTCTATTGAAATTTGAATTGTTTTGAGTTAAGTGTTTCCTCTTAAAGATTTTATAACCATCTTGGTTTGGGTTGCATTAGGGTTATTCTTGTCTACGGATCCAAGTGCCCTCTTTACTTTGAAGGTCTTTTTATACGTTTACTCGCGAGTAGTCGGGTATTTCTTGATTTCATCAAAATCATGTTAGATGGATTGTAATGCGGTCTTTGTGTCATTTTAGGTTTCATTGGTGATTGAGAAGTGGGCGTTATTTTGCGTGTATAGGTGAGTGTTCCTTATTTGTTATATTTCCTGATTATATGGCTTGTTTGAATGATTGATAACATGTTAAACGCTTTCAATGATTGCTAAAACGATTTTCGAGGCGAGTGTGTACTTTACCGCACTTAGCCTAAATGATTGTGAAATTTGAATGATTGAGCGATTGAAATGTTAATTGTGCATGAATGTAGGCCTTCGGGCTGAACTGGCCATAGCCCCTTGTTACCGGTCGTCTCGAGCCAGTCGGACTCGGTCGAGCGATTAGGAACTTGGGTGAACGATCCGGTATACTCGAGTATTACCCTGTAGGTTGGTGGAGCCTGGCCAAAAGCCAGGGACGGGGTGAATGAAACGAATGAATGAATGAACGAGGGGTTTTACTTATACAAAATGCATTTTCAAATGATTGAAGGAAGGAGAATGGAAGGAGAATGAATGAATGAACGATTGGCTCCTTGTGAGCCCGTATCCTTTTAATGAATGTGTTTATCGCTTTATTGTACTTGTATCGTGAATTGTTGTTTACATGCATTTGTTTCTCTTGTTGCCTATGTGTACGGAACCTCACTGAGCTTTCCAGCTCATCCCTTTAGTTTTTGTTTTCCTTAGCAGGGGAAGACGTGCGAGGATGGAAGCTACGAATAGATTAGCCGTTTTAGTACTTTGGTTTCTTTTGTAAAGGTTCTCGCCCTAGTGCTTGGCACGGGCTGGTTGTATGGTGAATTGAGAACCTATATTTTGACAGTTGTACTTCCATTGAGACAGTAATGTATATAAGTTTACGTTTAAGTTTCGAATTATTGTTATTTCGATTGTTTTGTGGATTTTCTTGCCTTCTCTTATAGCAACTGACTGAGTCCCGGCGAGAGCTGGGCAGACGGTCCGCCGATACCCTGGGGTACTCCCTAGGGAGAAGTGGGGCCGTCACAGTTGGTATCAGAGCCTGTTTCGCGTGGTTTCTGCGCGTAGTGAGCCTAGATTGAGTGATAAATAGGTACGAAGGATTAAGTGCTCGCTCGAGCATAAGCTTTGAACTGTGAAGGTTATAGGCCTTAAATCCCTCTTGTGGTATCTGAGGACCATAGATATGTACGTCTGGGAGGAATTTCGATTGTAGATGGTTTACTCTTGGGACTGGCCAGCTCGAGAGGTGAATTATCTTATCTTGGATTCTCGTACCCGAGTACTCTAGAATTGAGACGATGTTAAGTATACGGGATTTATATTTTGGGACCATGAACAGGCTTAGTCCGACTAGAATGAATATAAGAGGTCGGCGGATATCTGGATTTATTAGAAAATGACGTGAGGGACCGGACGGGGTTACCTTAGCTGAAATTGGGACGACACATCACCTCCTCATTTGATTCGCCTGCATATTCTTATTATATGACGTCCATTGATGTATTTGTATGAATATTTTCCTGACTTGATACGTACTTGTGAAATTGATCCTCTATTCACTTGATATGTGAGGTGTTATGTGTGTATATGTTACTTGTGTACTTGGTACCTCGATTTTTGTTGCTTTAGTCATCTTACCGCCTTTAATTATTAAATTACGTTGGGAAAAAAGGAGAGAAGGAAAAGATATATCTATGGACGGGAGACGTAGTCGTGGACGTGGTCAAGGCCGTGGAACTAAACGGACCCCAGAACCTAGAGCAGAAAGGGAAACGTCCGCTGAACGAGAGCAAGAACCGAGAGTTGAGGCCGGAGACCAAATGGCGACGGCAATTCAACAAATGGCAAATATTTTAGCACGGTTGGTGGATCAACAAGGTCAAGTACCTGTAAATCAACCCCAGAACCCTGAAATAGGAGATGATCGGGCCCTTGAGAGATTTCAGAAGTTTAATCCTCCGAAAATCCTTGGAGGGCCTGATCCGGACATTGCTGAACAATGGTTAGAGGCCATGGTTAATATATTCACAGCTTTGAACTACACAGAACAGAGACAAGTGAATTTTACAGTGTTTCAATTAGAAGGACCGGCCCGAGTATGGTGGAACGTAATTAGAGCAAAGTGGGAAAGAGAGCAAACCGTATGGACCTGGGCGAACTTTATCAGGGAGTTTAACGAGAAGTACCGCCCACCTTTAGTCCAAGAAAGAAGGGAGGACGAATTTATTGGACTACGCCAGGGGGTCCTAAGTGTGGCTGAGTACGAAACAAAATTTACCAAATTATCCAAGTTCGCTTCCGAATTAGTAGCCACGGAACCGAGAAGAGTAAGGCGGTTCATACTGTGACGCCCCGAGGCAGAAGAAAAGGGAAAAATTTCTGGTGAATAGAGTTTTGTGGGAAAATCCGGCCAGAAGCCGTGCAAATTCCTTATATTTTTCTTAAAATTCCCTTTTCTTTGACAAATACCACTTTATAATGGCCATACTACTCAATCACCCCACAATAAGTGCCAATGAGCCTAGAAAATAGGATTTTTCACTTCGGTTTCAAGATTTGAGCAAAATTAGGGTTTTGCGATTTTTCCGCCGGATGAATTTTCGGTACTGGCCAAGGATCAATTTGATGATTAAAAGTAACTTTTAAGTAAGAAATAATATGTGAGTAGTAGCAATGATATAAGATTTGTGAATGGAAAGTAAAAACCCTAGTACGGGTGTTTTTAAGAAAAACGGCGCGAACCGGCGGGTCCCGCGCACTACCGTTTGAACGCACCATTTGACCACCACTTTCTTACCCTACAAGCTCATTGATTTTTGAGCAAAATATCCTCTCAATATCAGCTAAGTCTGACCGAAAATGTTGACTAATTATGCAAGGAAAGAAAGAAATAAATTGAGTGGATGTGGTAGTGCCAAGTGTTGGCAAATGAATGACCAAGACCTTACTTAACCATCTTACCTTCTTATATCCCAAATTAGCTAAGTCTTCCACCTTATTTCTGCTGCTAAGAGCCGAGAGAGGGAGAGAGGAAGAATAAGAGAGAAACCTCTTCATTTCTTCTTGGATTCATCTATAAAGCAAGAATCAAACCAAACCAAACCGATTAATCTTCTCCTTGAGTGATTAGCTAGTGTTTGGTGGTGAAAGTTTGGCAAGGGAAAGCTTGGGGCTGCCCTTAGTGATCTCTAACCAAGGTAAGAGAGTTTATCTCTCCAACTTTTAGTTTCAATCTTGTTCAATTAAGCTTGGTAACTTGATTTTACGGTGAAATCATGGATGATTAACATGTTTTAGTAGTTTTCCCCTTTCTTATTTGATGAACTAGGGCTTGGGGAAATTCTGCCCAAATTGTTGTAAGATGCTTATATGTTGCAATTGAGGTTTCACAAGGTGTTGTGGTAGTGATTAGACCAAGAAATTAGGGAAAGTTTCACTAGAAACTATAAATTCCAGATTTCTGGAAAATTCTTGATCATTTCTGTCCGAATTTGTATCTATGTGTTAGAGGCCGAATTGGCCTTGGGTCAAAGAAGGAAAGTTGTAGGAAATGATGTTTTATAGGTGCCTATAAAATTTCAGCTCAATCGGAGCAACGCAGAACGTGAAAAGTCCAAAATACCCCTACTATTTTAAGAATTTCCCAGCAGTCCGTTTCTTCAGTTCAGTCCAGTTTATCACGATTTTTGACCAGGATCCATTCTGATTTAGCTCTGGGCCAAAACATAAAAGTTGTAGTGTTCTGAAGTAGCTTTAAAATTCCTCAAAGAAAACCTGATTCGGACTTGTGTACACTGAGTTAGGTCCGTTACACCATAATGCGTTTAAACAGCCGACGAATTGGTTTCTGGTTTAGTAATTCGAGAATTTGACTAAGTTACATTAGGAACTGGACTAAGTGACCTTAATGAATGTTGTAGCTCTGTGTCTTAGCTTCGAAACGGCGTAGGTTTCATTTTATTCCGATAAGCGTAGCCTCGGATATGTTATTTCCGCATTTGTACGTCAAATCTGTCTTGAACTAAATTAAATTTCTGCACTTGTACTTAATGCGATTCTTGTTATTATGATATTGTGAGCCTATGGAACGGCTCTTGACATAAATTGCTGATATGTATGATGTTGGGTTGTGTTTGAGAAAAACAATGAAGCCTAAAAGGCTGGAAAATTAGGTAAACACAAAGGGCATGCTGCCCGAATTTATACTCGAGGACTAGGAAACGAGACTTGTAACTTGTGTAAAGTTAAGTGATTATTACTTGAACTAGCAAGCACCTTTGCTACTTTGTTTATCGAGGGTTATACATTAGGACTTGGCCGAACTTGTACCCTTGAGGAAAAGACATAATGGCCAATGTAAACTTGTATTTCCTTGTACTTTCAACTCAAGTGTTATTTCCAAGTATCTATACTACAAAACTTTATGATTTGAAAAGCGAGCAAGTGTTTCGCGAATGCCTTTCAAATGAATTTTAATTGGTTGATTCTTAATGAACGGAACGTTTAAGTTTCGAATCTTACTCGTGTTTCAAGTTCTCAAATTGGATTTTTATCGCAGAGCTGGACTTCAAACCTGGAGTATAGTTGAACGTGAATACTTGAAGCACTATATTTTGTGTGAGTGATCCCTCGACTGTCCCAAAGTTACTTTTGAACTAATTCTTGCATTTATTACTCCATTGCATATCATTTGGGGGTTCGGGTGTGTGCCATGACATAATTTGGCTCCAATGAGTTCCTGGAAAGTCTTGTGCTTAGAACCAATGTCTCCACTATTGTTTACACGTTCTTTGGAGCACGATGGCTCCTTACCTCTGTTTCATGGTTACATGATCTAAACGAGCATTGGATATTTAAGTACAAGAACTTCACTGGCTCACATGAGCAATAAATGAACATTTGATTACTGCATCATGACATCATATTAATGCTTTATTGTGAAATATACTTGGCTGTTGATTTTACTGGTCACTCGCTGAGCTTCTAGCTCACCCCCTATTATCTTCTTCTCCCCACAGGAATCGAGGTAAAGGAAGACCTTGTATTTGGATCTTTGTGTGGCTGGATGGCGTACATCTTGTATAGTGTAGTTTTGGTTTTGGTTTATGTACTTTTGGGCTTGTATAAATATTTGGAATTGAATCGGATGTAAATTTACATTTTTCGCTTAGAACTAGTTTCCGCTTCGATTGTGATATGTAAATTTTGGAGAATATGATGTAAAAGTTGAGTTTTATCTTGTAATTCATTCGAGGACTGTAGGGAATGACTGAGTCCTGGCGAGAGCTGGGCAGGCGGCCCGTTGACCCCTCTGGTTCGCCTTAGGGGAAAATGGGGTCGTTACAATTGGTATCAGAGCTTAGGTTCCAGATCTCTGTAGCGTATCCTAGAGTTAAAGTTTAGGATGTTTGGCTGTGAGAGTAATTTGAATATTATGTGAACGAGGAGCTATTGTATCCTAGTGGTACAAAGAAATTTATTGTTTGAGAATTCCTTATTTGGGACTTGTAGAAAAAAAAAATTGAGGAATTAGATGACTAGTGAAAGATTGGACGAATTTGAATTCTAGTATGTTTGTAAGTGTGGAAGGAATTGAGGTGATTCCTAGTACTGGCCATGGCCATGGATAAAAGGTGAGATGTGATAGTCAAATTTTATGAGTAATGATTTTGAACCAAGATAAAAGTACCAAAGGAATAAAATGCATTTTCGCCCCTACTTTCTAAAGAAATTTTGTTTTGGGATTTTGAAGAAAAGCTACGATGTACTAGTTTTATTTGTATGCAATGATTGGAAATAAGATATATATGCTTTAAGTATGTGTAATTTGCCGATTTTAGTAAAAATGTGAGTTTTACTTGAAGTTCAAATTTGAAAAGTTGTGAATACCTGATGAGCTTGTTGAATTTTGTGTATGATGGGTTAATACCAGGATAACAATTTCTAAACTAAGTTTTCCCCTTGATTGTATACCGGCATATTCTCACACTTGAATTGGTCCATGCTTTATACGAAGAAAAATATATATATATATCCTGAGTTTTCGAGAGAATGGCAAGCTTATGTTTACTAATGTGAATCCTGAACTTGATAAGATTTTGATTACTTTAAACACTCATCTTATGTTTTAAAATTCTTGACTTTCAAGAAGAGTGAGCCAATTTTAAATGTACGGACTGAGACAACTTTGAGATATAGAGTGGCTGTATTCAAGAGTACGAAGTTAGTGTGAATTGACTTGGGTTCCATTTGGCACGTTAGTTAGCAAGTGTATTCATTTCTTGGGTTTGAACTTGGAACTTGCGACTGTACTATAGAACCTAAGATTGGTTATTCTTGGAGATGATGGCATTTTGAACTTCGACATGGATAACCTTTGACTTCGGCTTGTGTTATGGATTTCTTGGATCTAATGTCGTGAAGGCATGTAATCTGATTGAAATGAGCGATAATTGGACCATGTAGAAGACCTAGGAAAGGTGGTCCACATCGTGAGACTTTTGTATATAGCTTACCTATGCTTTTATCTTTTATGGTACCTAAGTGTTTATATACAAATTCCGACATATTGGCCTTATTTTATGACTTTTAACTCAGGTTATAACTTTTGATATATGTAATAAATCATGACCTGATTTTAAATGTTTTGCAACTAGTATGCGTGTTAAGTTCTTTCATGCTTAGTTAATCCTTTTCCTGCACTTACAGATTTTTATTAAGTATGGTAGCAGGGCTAGGAGTAAAGGGCTGTGACCGAGGGTTTAGCCAACTCCGTATTCATGGGAGAAATTGATGGACAGATTCATACAATTTAATAGGTCCTTAGTACTGAATATGAATCGAAAATAAACCCGAAGATCAGATCTACTAGTGTATAATGGATTAATCTAGTCGGAAACTTGGTGAAATTTTCTTGTGCGCAACATATGTTAGGGTTGGTTCTGTGCCAATATTACAACCTTAGGAAGTTTGAACCCCGAAAGTATTGTACTGGGTTGATAAGAGAACTCGAACTGCCTGAAACCGATTAGACTGAGCTTACTTGAGACTTGAACCTGTTTAGGCTAGTGTGCCTTACGTACCTTGATGGACTTAATTTGGCTGAATATATGGAATGTGAACTTGAATCTTGTGACTGCTTAAGAATGTGATTTGCTGGGCATAAGTTGGACGAGTGAGTTCTTAATTGTACTGGTGCTCCATGAACCTAAAGCATTTGACCCTGCTCTTGAACCTCTTTCTATTCGTGCTGCATGAACCTGGAATATTCCGTCCTGTTTTGAACCTATTTGTTTGAACTCTACTGTTACCCTACTCGTGAACTTACTCGTACTCATATGGTTGTAGACCGGCTACTACTCTTCTGTAGCGGTTGAACTGAACCTCTCTGGTGGGGCATTGCCTGTTGTGTTGTCCAGCACCGCCAGGGACGAATACATGAACTGAGGTTCTCTGGCGAAGTTTAGCCGATGTGCTAACTTGTTGTGTTGTCCAGCACCGCCAGGGACAAATACTTGAACTGAGGCTTTTGGTGAAGCATAGCCGTTGTGCTAGCTTGTTGTGTTGTCCATCACCGCCAGGGCCAACTTACTGAACTGAAATTCTTTGGTGAAGCATAGCCGTTGTGCTAGCTTGTTGTGTTGTCCAGCACCACCAAGGATGAATATTTGATCTAAAGTTTCGCTATAACCTGCATTTCTTCCGAATATCTGGGACTTTACGTCCAACCTCAAGCTTTTTGCCTGTTTTATCTAATCACTTGATTAACTCCCTAGTGGACCATGACTATTGGATAAGTTGGATCGGCGTGATATTTAGTACTTGAATTTGATAAGTGATTATTTGATAAGCCATGCTTTACTGGATCATGAATTACGATAAGTGAGATTAGAGTGATTCTTAGTATGTGATTGATCTTTTAGATACTTGATCTGATTAGTATTTGATTATGATAAGCGAGATTGAAATGATTCTTAATACGTGATCGACTTTCGAGAACTATTTTAATCTGATTAGTACAAGTTGGAATGTCGAGGACGACATTCTTTTAAGGAGGGGAGTTTGTGACGCCCCGAGGCAGAAGAAAAGGGAAAAATTTCTGGTGAATAGAGTTTTGTGGGAAAATCCGGCCAGAAGCCGTGCAAATTCCTTATATTTTTCTTAAAATTCCCTTTTCTTTGACAAATACCACTTTATAATGGCCATACTACTCAATCACCCCACAATAAGTGCCAATGAGCCTAGAAAATAGGATTTTTCACTTCGGTTTCAAGATTTGAGCAAAATTAGGGTTTTGCGATTTTTCCGCCGGATGAATTTTCGGTACTGGCCAAGGATCAATTTGATGATTAAAAGTAACTTTTAAGTAAGAAATAATATGTGAGTAGTAGCAATGATATAAGATTTGTGAATGGAAAGTAAAAACCCTAGTACGGGTGTTTTTAAGAAAAACGGCGCGAACCGGCGGGTCCCGCGCACTACCGTTTGAACGCACCATTTGACCACCACTTTCTTACCCTACAAGCTCATTGATTTTTGAGCAAAATATCCTCTCAATATCAGCTAAGTCTGACCGAAAATGTTGACTAATTATGCAAGGAAAGAAAGAAATAAATTGAGTGGATGTGGTAGTGCCAAGTGTTGGCAAATGAATGACCAAGACCTTACTTAACCATCTTACCTTCTTATATCCCAAATTAGCTAAGTCTTCCACCTTATTTCTGCTGCTAAGAGCCGAGAGAGGGAGAGAGGAAGAATAAGAGAGAAACCTCTTCATTTCTTCTTGGATTCATCTATAAAGCAAGAATCAAACCAAACCAAACCGATTAATCTTCTCCTTGAGTGATTAGCTAGTGTTTGGTGGTGAAAGTTTGGCAAGGGAAAGCTTGGGGCTGCCCTTAGTGATCTCTAACCAAGGTAAGAGAGCTTATCTCTCCAACTTTTAGTTTCAATCTTGTTCAATTAAGCTTGGTAACTTGATTTTACGGTGAAATCATGGATGATTAACATGTTTTAGTAGTTTTCCCCTTTCTTATTTGATGAACTAGGGCTTGGGGAAATTCTGCCCAAATTGTTGTAAGATGCTTATATGTTGCAATTGAGGTTTCACAAGGTGTTGTGGTAGTGATTAGACCAAGAAATTAGGGAAAGTTTCACTAGAAACTATAAATTCCAGATTTCTGGAAAATTCTTGATCATTTCTGTCCGAATTTGTATCTATGTGTTAGAGGCCGAATTGGCCTTGGGTCAAAGAAGGAAAGTTGTAGGAAATGATGTTTTATAGGTGCCTATAAAATTTCAGCTCAATCGGAGTAACGCAGAACGTGAAAAGTCCAAAATACCCCTACTATTTTAAGAATTTCCCAGCAGTCCGTTTCTTCAGTTCAGTCCAGTTTATCACGATTTTTGACCAGGATCCATTCTGATTTAGCTCTGGGCCAAAACATAAAAGTTGTAGTGTTCTGAAGTAGCTTTAAAATTCCTCAAAGAAAACCTGATTCGGACTTGTGTACACTGAGTTAGGTCCGTTACACCATAATGCGTTTAAACAGCCGACGAATTGGTTTCTGGTTTAGTAATTCGAGAATTTGACTAAGTTACATTAGGAACTGGACTAAGTGACCTTAATGAATGTTGTAGCTCTGTGTCTTAGCTTCGAAACGGCGTAGGTTTCATTTTATTCCGATAAGCGTAGCCTCGGATATGTTATTTCCGCATTTGTACGTCAAATCTGTCTTGAACTAAATTAAATTTCTGCACTTGTACTTAATGCGATTCTTGTTATTATGATATTGTGAGCCTATGGAACGGCTCTTGACATAAATTGCTGATATGTATGATGTTGGGTTGTGTTTGAGAAAAACAATGAAGCCTAAAAGGCTGGAAAATTAGGTAAACACAAAGGGCATGCTGCCCGAATTTATACTCGAGGACTAGGAAACGAGACTTGTAACTTGTGTAAAGTTAAGTGATTATTACTTGAACTAGCAAGCACCTTTGCTACTTTGTTTATCGAGGGTTATACATTAGGACTTGGCCGAACTTGTACCCTTGAGGAAAAGACATAATGGCCAATGTAAACTTGTATTTCCTTGTACTTTCAACTCAAGTGTTATTTCCAAGTATCTATACTACAAAACTTTATGATTTGAAAAGCGAGCAAGTGTTTCGCGAATGCCTTTCAAATGAATTTTAATTGGTTGATTCTTAATGAACGGAACGTTTAAGTTTCGAATCTTACTCGTGTTTCAAGTTCTCAAATTGGATTTTTATCGCAGAGCTGGACTTCAAACCTGGAGTATAGTTGAACGTGAATACTTGAAGCACTATATTTTGTGTGAGTGATCCCTCGACTGTCCCAAAGTTACTTTTGAACTAATTCTTGCATTTATTACTCCATTGCATATCATTTGGGGGTTCGGGTGTGTGCCATGACATAATTTGGCTCCAATGAGTTCCTGGAAAGTCTTGTGCTTAGAACCAATGTCTCCACTATTGTTTACACGTTCTTTGGAGCACGATGGCTCCTTACCTCTGTTTCATGGTTACATGATCTAAACGAGCATTGGATATTTAAGTACAAGAACTTCACTGGCTCACATGAGCAATAAATGAACATTTGATTACTGCATCATGACATCATATTAATGCTTTATTGTGAAATATACTTGGCTGTTGATTTTACTGGTCACTCGCTGAGCTTCTAGCTCACCCCCTATTATCTTCTTCTCCCCACAGGAATCGAGGTAAAGGAAGACCTTGTATTTGGATCTTTGTGTGGCTGGATGGCGTACATCTTGTATAGTGTAGTTTTGGTTTTGGTTTATGTACTTTTGGGCTTGTATAAATATTTGGAATTGAATCGGATGTAAATTTACATTTTTCGCTTAGAACTAGTTTCCGCTTCGATTGTGATATGTAAATTTTGGAGAATATGATGTAAAAGTTGAGTTTTATCTTGTAATTCATTCGAGGACTGTAGGGAATGACTGAGTCCTGGCGAGAGCTGGGCAGGCGGCCCGTTGACCCCTCTGGTTCGCCTTAGGGGAAAATGGGGTCGTTACAATTGGTATCAGAGCTTAGGTTCCAGATCTCTGTAGCGTATCCTAGAGTTAAAGTTTAGGATGTTTGGCTGTGAGAGTAATTTGAATATTATGTGAACGAGGAGCTATTGTATCCTAGTGGTACAAAGAAATTTATTGTTTGAGAATTCCTTATTTGGGACTTGTAGAAAAAAAAAATTGAGGAATTAGATGACTAGTGAAAGATTGGACGAATTTGAATTCTAGTATGTTTGTAAGTGTGGAAGGAATTGAGGTGATTCCTAGTACTGGCCATGGCCATGGATAAAAGGTGAGATGTGATAGTCAAATTTTATGAGTAATGATTTTGAACCAAGATAAAAGTACCAAAGGAATAAAATGCATTTTCGCCCCCTACTTTCTAAAGAAATTTTGTTTTGGGATTTTGAAGAAAAGCTACGATGTACTAGTTTTATTTGTATGCAATGATTGGAAATAAGATATATATGCTTTAAGTATGTGTAATTTGCCGATTTTAGTAAAAATGTGAGTTTTACTTGAAGTTCAAATTTGAAAAGTTGTGAATACCTGATGAGCTTGTTGAATTTTGTGTATGATGGGTTAATACCAGGATAACAATTTCTAAACTAAGTTTTCCCCTTGATTGTATACCGGCATATTCTCACACTTGAATTGGTCCATGCTTTATACGAAGAAAAATATATATATATATCCTGAGTTTTCGAGAGAATGGCAAGCTTATGTTTACTAATGTGAATCCTGAACTTGATAAGATTTTGATTACTTTAAACACTCATCTTATGTTTTAAAATTCTTGACTTTCAAGAAGAGTGAGCCAATTTTAAATGTACGGACTGAGACAACTTTGAGATATAGAGTGGCTGTATTCAAGAGTACGAAGTTAGTGTGAATTGACTTGGGTTCCATTTGGCACGTTAGTTAGCAAGTGTATTCATTTCTTGGGTTTGAACTTGGAACTTGCGACTGTACTATAGAACCTAAGATTGGTTATTCTTGGAGATGATGGCATTTTGAACTTCGACATGGATAACCTTTGACTTCGGCTTGTGTTATGGATTTCTTGGATCTAATGTCGTGAAGGCATGTAATCTGATTGAAATGAGCGATAATTGGACCATGTAGAAGACCTAGGAAAGGTGGTCCACATCGTGAGACTTTTGTATATAGCTTACCTATGCTTTTATCTTTTATGGTACCTAAGTGTTTATATACAAATTCCGACATATTGGCCTTATTTTATGACTTTTAACTCAGGTTATAACTTTTGATATATGTAATAAATCATGACCTGATTTTAAATGTTTTGCAACTAGTATGCGTGTTAAGTTCTTTCATGCTTAGTTAATCCTTTTCCTGCACTTACAGATTTTTATTAAGTATGGTAGCAGGGCTAGGAGTAAAGGGCTGTGACCGAGGGTTTAGCCAACTCCGTATTCATGGGAGAAATTGATGGACAGATTCATACAATTTAATAGGTCCTTAGTACTGAATATGAATCGAAAATAAACCCGAAGATCAGATCTACTAGTGTATAATGGATTAATCTAGTCGGAAACTTGGTGAAATTTTCTTGTGCGCAACATATGTTAGGGTTGGTTCTGTGCCAATATTACAACCTTAGGAAGTTTGAACCCCGAAAGTATTGTACTGGGTTGATAAGAGAACTCGAACTGCCTGAAACCGATTAGACTGAGCTTACTTGAGACTTGAACCTGTTTAGGCTAGTGTGCCTTACGTACCTTGATGGACTTAATTTGGCTGAATATATGGAATGTGAACTTGAATCTTGTGACTGCTTAAGAATGTGATTTGCTGGGCATAAGTTGGACGAGTGAGTTCTTAATTGTACTGGTGCTCCATGAACCTAAAGCATTTGACCCTGCTTTTGAACCTCTTTCTATTCGTGCTGCATGAACCTGGAATATTCCGTCCTGTTTTGAACCTATTTGTTTGAACTCTACTGTTACCCTACTCGTGAACTTACTCGTACTCATATGGTTGTAGACCGGCTACTACTCTTCTGTAGCGGTTGAACTGAACCTCTCTGGTGGGGCATTGCCTGTTGTGTTGTCCAGCACCGCCAGGGACGAATACATGAACTGAGGTTCTCTGGCGAAGTTTAGCCGATGTGCTAACTTGTTGTGTTGTCCAGCACCGCCAGGGACAAATACTTGAACTGAGGCTTTTGGTGAAGCATAGCCGTTGTGCTAGCTTGTTGTGTTGTCCATCACCGCCAGGGCCAACTTACTGAACTGAAATTCTTTGGTGAAGCATAGCCGTTGTGCTAGCTTGTTGTGTTGTCCAGCACCACCAAGGATGAATATTGATCTAAAGTTTCGCTATAACCTGCATTTCTTCCGAATATCTGGGACTTTACGTCCAACCTCAAGCTTTTTGCCTGTTTTATCTAATCACTTGATTAACTCCCTAGTGGACCATGACTATTGGATAAGTTGGATCGGCGTGATATTTAGTACTTGAATTTGATAAGTGATTATTTGATAAGCCATGCTTTACTGGATCATGAATTACGATAAGTGAGATTAGAGTGATTCTTAGTATGTGATTGATCTTTTAGATACTTGATCTGATTAGTATTTGATTATGATAAGCGAGATTGAAATGATTCTTAATACGTGATCGACTTTCGAGAACTATTTTAATCTGATTAGTACAAGTTGGAATGTCGAGGACGACATTCTTTTAAGGAGGGGAGTTTGTGACGCCCCGAGGCAGAAGAAAAGGGAAAAATTTCTGGTGAATAGAGTTTTGTGGGAAAATCCGGCCAGAAGCCGTGCAAATTCCTTATATTTTTCTTAAAATTCCCTTTTCTTTGACAAATACCACTTTATAATGGCCATACTACTCAATCACCCCACAATAAGTGCCAATGAGCCTAGAAAATAGGATTTTTCACTTCGGTTTCAAGATTTGAGCAAAATTAGGGTTTTGCGATTTTTCCGCCGGATGAATTTTCGGTACTGGCCAAGGATCAATTTGATGATTAAAAGTAACTTTTAAGTAAGAAATAATATGTGAGTAGTAGCAATGATATAAGATTTGTGAATGGAAAGTAAAAACCCTAGTACGGGTGTTTTTAAGAAAAACGGCGCGAACCGGCGGGTCCCGCGCACTACCGTTTGAACGCACCATTTGACCACCACTTTCTTACCCTACAAGCTCATTGATTTTTGAGCAAAATATCCTCTCAATATCAGCTAAGTCTGACCGAAAATGTTGACTAATTATGCAAGGAAAGAAAGAAATAAATTGAGTGGATGTGGTAGTGCCAAGTGTTGGCAAATGAATGACCAAGACCTTACTTAACCATCTTACCTTCTTATATCCCAAATTAGCTAAGTCTTCCACCTTATTTCTGCTGCTAAGAGCCGAGAGAGGGAGAGAGGAAGAATAAGAGAGAAACATCTTCATTTCTTCTTGGATTCATCTATAAAGCAAGAATCAAACCAAACCAAACCGATTAATCTTCTCCTTGAGTGATTAGCTAGTGTTTGGTGGTGAAAGTTTGGCAAGGGAAAGCTTGGGGCTGCCCTTAGTGATCTCTAACCAAGGTAAGAGAGCTTATCTCTCCAACTTTTAGTTTCAATCTTGTTCAATTAAGCTTGGTAACTTGATTTTACGGTGAAATCATGGATGATTAACATGTTTTAGTAGTTTTCCCCTTTCTTATTTGATGAACTAGGGCTTGGGGAAATTCTGCCCAAATTGTTGTAAGATGCTTATATGTTGCAATTGAGGTTTCACAAGGTGTTGTGGTAGTGATTAGACCAAGAAATTAGGGAAAGTTTCACTAGAAACTATAAATTCCAGATTTCTGGAAAATTCTTGATCATTTCTGTCCGAATTTGTATCTATGTGTTAGAGGCCGAATTGGCCTTGGGTCAAAGAAGGAAAGTTGTAGGAAATGATGTTTTATAGGTGCCTATAAAATTTCAGCTCAATCGGAGTAACGCAGAACGTGAAAAGTCCAAAATACCCCTACTATTTTAAGAATTTCCCAGCAGTCCGTTTCTTCAGTTCAGTCCAGTTTATCACGATTTTTGACCAGGATCCATTCTGATTTAGCTCTGGGCCAAAACATAAAAGTTGTAGTGTTCTGAAGTAGCTTTAAAATTCCTCAAAGAAAACCTGATTCGGACTTGTGTACACTGAGTTAGGTCCGTTACACCATAATGCGTTTAAACAGCCGACGAATTGGTTTCTGGTTTAGTAATTCGAGAATTTGACTAAGTTACATTAGGAACTGGACTAAGTGACCTTAATGAATGTTGTAGCTCTGTGTCTTAGCTTCGAAACGGCGTAGGTTTCATTTTATTCCGATAAGCGTAGCCTCGGATATGTTATTTCCGCATTTGTACGTCAAATCTGTCTTGAACTAAATTAAATTTCTGCACTTGTACTTAATGCGATTCTTGTTATTATGATATTGTGAGCCTATGGAACGGCTCTTGACATAAATTGCTGATATGTATGATGTTGGGTTGTGTTTGAGAAAAACAATGAAGCCTAAAAGGCTGGAAAATTAGGTAAACACAAAGGGCATGCTGCCCGAATTTATACTCGAGGACTAGGAAACGAGACTTGTAACTTGTGTAAAGTTAAGTGATTATTACTTGAACTAGCAAGCACCTTTGCTACTTTGTTTATCGAGGGTTATACATTAGGACTTGGCCGAACTTGTACCCTTGAGGAAAAGACATAATGGCCAATGTAAACTTGTATTTCCTTGTACTTTCAACTCAAGTGTTATTTCCAAGTATCTATACTACAAAACTTTATGATTTGAAAAGCGAGCAAGTGTTTCGCGAATGCCTTTCAAATGAATTTTAATTGGTTGATTCTTAATGAACGGAACGTTTAAGTTTCGAATCTTACTCGTGTTTCAAGTTCTCAAATTGGATTTTTATCGCAGAGCTGGACTTCAAACCTGGAGTATAGTTGAACGTGAATACTTGAAGCACTATATTTTGTGTGAGTGATCCCTCGACTGTCCCAAAGTTACTTTTGAACTAATTCTTGCATTTATTACTCCATTGCATATCATTTGGGGGTTCGGGTGTGTGCCATGACATAATTTGGCTCCAATGAGTTCCTGGAAAGTCTTGTGCTTAGAACCAATGTCTCCACTATTGTTTACACGTTCTTTGGAGCACGATGGCTCCTTACCTCTGTTTCATGGTTACATGATCTAAACGAGCATTGGATATTTAAGTACAAGAACTTCACTGGCTCACATGAGCAATAAATGAACATTTGATTACTGCATCATGACATCATATTAATGCTTTATTGTGAAATATACTTGGCTGTTGATTTTACTGGTCACTCGCTGAGCTTCTAGCTCACCCCCTATTATCTTCTTCTCCCCACAGGAATTGAGGTAAAGGAAGACCTTGTATTTGGATCTTTGTGTGGCTGGATGGCGTACATCTTGTATAGTTTAGTTTTGGTTTTGGTTTATGTACTTTTGGGCTTGTATAAATATTTGGAATTGAATCGGATGTAAATTTACATTTTTCGCTTAGAACTAGTTTCCGCTTCGATTGTGATATGTAAATTTTGGAGAATATGATGTAAAAGTTGAGTTTTATCTTGTAATTCATTCGAGGACTGTAGGGAATGACTGAGTCCTGGCGAGAGCTGGGCAGGCGGCCCGTTGACCCCTCTGGTTCGCCTTAGGGGAAAATGGGGTCGTTACACATACAGGGATTGAACTTGGACATCCAAGAGGCGTTGGCAGCAGCGCAAGTGAATACGTTTACGGAGGCCCTTGAGAAGGCTCAACGAATTGAGAATGCCAAGGCACAAATAAAGGCCTCCCAAACTCGAAAAAGGGGTGCATCGGGCAGTGGATTGGAAGAGTTTAGCGAAACGATGACGCCTTCTAAAGTGCCAAAAGTGAGCCAGTTATCCTATCTGCCATGGACAATAGGAGCAGTTGATGAGAGGTCTACCAAAGGAAGTCGAATTGGACCTAAAGAGATTTCCCAAGATAGTCAAAAGATGAACTCTCCCTTGATTTGCGGTTACTGTGGAAAGGCCAACCACACCGAAGATGCTTGTTGGCGGAAAGGGCGGAAATGTTTAATTTGTGGAAGCAGTGAGCATCAAGTGAGCAATTGTCCGAGGAGGCATCCACGTGAGGGTGGTACTCAGTCACAAGATGGAACGAAATCAAAACCGGTGAAAGAAAGAGGGAACCGAACCAATGTACCGGCCAAAGCATATGCATTAGACAACCGAACGGTTCCGGACTCGCCTGAGGCTAATGAAGGTAAAAATTTCGAGGACGAAATTTCCTAAGGGGGAGAGAGTGTGAGAACCCGTAAAACCCTAATATTTTTCCTAGGGTTTATTTCTCCTTAATTGCATGTTTTCTGCATTTTCTGACTTAGAAATATTTTTCTTAGTGGATTTTATGAGCAATTATAGTTTTAAGATGATTTTTCTAGCATTGGAGAAATTTTAGAAAATTAAGAATAAATATTGGACGTGGGACCCACTAGTGCGATAAGTTCGGAAAAAAATTCGGCGAATAAGGTTAAGTTTCGGATACTGTGTAAAATTTATCGGGTGTTAAGAGATAAGTGGTGTGTGTGAGAGAGAAAAGAAAGATAGGAATGCATTTATGGAGGTGCCACATGTCACTTTCTTATTGGTTGAACTTTTAAGAATTACTATTCATTGTCTTGACTTATTTGACCAAGGGATTAAATATCCAAAATTCACCAAAAAATCACCATTTTTCTCTCTTGTTGGCCGGCTCTCCAAGCTCAAGAAGAAAGACAAAATTCTTCAACATTCAAGCTTCAAACAAGTTCAAATCCACCACCTCAAGTGTTTAACTTAGATTCTACTCCATAAAAACTTTGCTTCTAGTGTTAGTAAGTGTATTGGTGAGGTTTGTTTGAAGAGCAAAGGTGTCCAATATCCCTCTCTCTCTTGATTTCTTGGTAAGTGAAGCTTGAAACACCCTACTACATCTAATAATGCTTATTTAGTGCTTTATGGGGGCATGAGAGAAGGAATATATGATTTGTTTCTTGATTTGGTTTGTTTTGGTGAAGTTTTCCATTTTATGATGATTTTTCTGGTTTAATTGGATTATGATGGTGTGGTTGTTGGTGATGATTGGCAATGGACTAAAATGACTCTAGTGGGTGTGAAATGTGGATAAATGCAACCAATTTTGGATTTGGTGTGAAAATTGAAAAGTTAGGGTTCCTAAATCCCAAATTCTGTCCGGTTTTGGATCATAGGGTTAGAGGCCGAATTTGACTTTGCTCAAAACATGAAAGTTGTAGGTATTGATGTGGTTAAGGTGTCTGTAAAATTTCAGGTCATTTGGATTAGTGTAGAGTGAGATATGACGGAATTACTGTAGCTGTTCTGCTTTGGACAGAATGCGAAAACTGCGCTGGTAATTGGCCATTTTGACTGGAATTGCTTTGGATTTGGATGTTGGTGTCTTCTGATGAAATGTAGCTGGATGTCTTAGCTATCATATGCCTTTGGAATTTCGGCATTTGGACCTGTATAGACCGAGTTATAGTAATTACAGTTTTGTGCGATTTGCAAACCTGTTTTGGTAATTCTGGTATAGTATTTGGCATTTTTGACCTAGTTAAGCTAGGAACTGTGTGAGAACCCAAAACGGAAAAAAAAAAAAAAAATTATTATTTATTTATTTATTTATTTATTATTTTATTCCTGTGCACCGTTTTCTTGTATTTTCTTTATTATATTACTTTTATCAACATTTTATCAGTAAATATAGTTTTAAAATCATTTTTCTAGTATAAGATAGTTTGTGAGGAATTTGGAACGTATTTTGGACGTGGGACCCGCTAGTGCATTTAGTGAGAGAAATTCGGCCGATTCGGTTAAATTTTGCATAAAGGGATTTTATTACTAGGTGTTAGGAGATGATTAGAGGTTACCTAGATGGATTAACTCTGGAGGGACAAGAGGATAACACTAAACAAACAAGGTGCCACGTGTCCAAATGTGGTTGGACCAAACTTGCCTAACTTTGCCTAACTTTCTTTAACTTTAATAAAAGACCAAAAAATTGACTAAATCATCTTCATTTCAGCCTTGTCTTGGCCGAACCTCTCTAAGCAACAAAGAAAAAAATCCTTCAACCTTTCATCTTCTAATCTTGCTTCAATCTCGAAAATCAACCGATTGTTTCTTGAATTAGTCCGTAAAATCACTTTGCTTGGAGTGTTTGAAGACCTTGGTGGTGTTATTTTGGAAGAAAACTCTCTAAGCTTCAACCTTTCTTGAAGATCTAAGGTATATTGCTTGGAACTCATCTTTTGTTTCTAATTTTGGCCAAATGGTGCCTTATAGTAGCTATATACGTGATTGTACGGAAGATTTGGTGGATTGGAGTGAAGTTTCCTTAATTTTCTGATTTTTCTTGGAATTTTCTGGTTTCATATGAATGTGATGTTGTGGTCATCTATGTTGGTTGATAATAAGGGGGAATGACTCTAGTAGGTGTGAGTTAGTGATGATTGCAACCAATTTTGAAGTTGGATTGAAAAATGAAAAGTTAGGGTTTCCAAACCCCTAATTCTGTCCGGTTTTGTATCTCAGGCTTAGAGGCCGAATTTGACTTTGCTCAAAACATGAAAGTTGTAGGTATTGATGTTTTGGAGGTTCCTGTAAAATTTCAGGTCATTTGGATTAATGTAGAATGAGTTATGACGAAATTACTGTAGCTGTTCTGCTTTGGACAGAATGCGAAAACTGCGATAGTAATTGGCTATTTTGACTGGAATTGGTTTGGATTTTGGAGTTGGTGTCTTCTGATGAAATGTATCTGGATGACTTAGCTAACTTATGCCTTTGGAATTTCGGCATTTGGACTTGTATGGACTAAGTTATAGTAATTACAGTTTTGTGTGATTTGCAAACCTGTTTTGGTAATTCTGGTATAGTATTTGGCATTTTCGACTTAGTTAAGCTAGTAACTGGATTGAGTAGCCGTCTACATTGTTGTAGCCCTGGTTCTTAGCTTCGAAACGGTAGGTCTTACACCCTAATCCGATAAGCGTAGCGCAATTTGTGCCATTACCGCATTAGGAGGTCAAAACTGTTTTTTTGTCGTTGGAACAAATGAGTTACATTTCCTGATTTTCTGGTTTGCTTTCATGCTTAAAATGCATATGAAACCCTATTGGGGTTGTGATTGGTATTGCTTTATGACTCGTGTTCGAGTCTTAATTGTACTTTCTTGATTATTATAGGGCGTGCCGGTGATCCGAGGCTCACGTCGGGCGGAAACTTGTGAAATTACTTTGTTTGACTTGGTGAGTGTACTACTCACATATTTGTTATTCCGTGGCTTTCTTGTACTTGAATTCTGTGATTTGGACTAGTTGTGATGATTGTTTGGACTAGGTGAGGCGGGGGTGTACTTTACCACTCTCGTACCCTCTAGTCTCTTGACTGTTTATTATATCACTTGAATACTCTTGTACTCTTGAATGTACTTGATTTGGTGTCGATTGGATACCATTGTTTACTGTATCTCTGAACCTTTACTGTTCACTCTGAGCTCTACCTCATTGGAAGTCAATGGACTCGAGCCAGTAAGGACTTGGTCAGGGACATTTGACAAGCCATGGGGACTGTATTTGGGAATCTTTGGGTATGAGACCCTTGATTCCGGTATACTCGAGTAATACCAATTCTGTACTGTGTGGTGTTCGGGCCCGGTAAGGGGAAAGTGAGGTGGACGGATAATTGGAGTAAAGAGGGGTCTACGGTCATGGTTACCTGGTATACATTGACGGAGAGTCAATGAGATGAGATCAAGTATGGCAAAAGAGGAAAAGGGCTCTTGAGAGCCATCCGTATCCTTTTATTCCTTACACTTGGGTGTTATTGCTTTTACTTACTTGACGAACGTATTTGGACTGAATGCTCTTGAGTTTATGTGATCTTGGTATATGTACGTGATAGTACCTCATTGGGCGAAAGCTCACTCCGTTACATTTTGTTTTCCTTACAGGGAATTGTCTTTTGGACTTTTGACTTTGAAGCATGAGTTGAGTAGAGCTAGTTGAGAGATTTTGTATAGCTCCTCAATAGTTGGAACCTTTGTTTGTACTTGGATTTAAATGCTTTCTTTTGGCTTGTAACCATACAAATGAGGTTTGTAATAGGGTGTATTCCTATCCAATGGATTGTACTTGGCTTGTATATATTCTTTTCAGTGATTGTTGGAAATTTCTTGTGATCCATGGGATCCTGGCGGATTGCGACGTGGCGGTCACTATTCGCTTCACGTTTTGACTTTTGTTTTCCGTTTCTTATTTATTGGGTTGATTAAGCGCGCCAATATTTTCCCGAACGACTTGAGTTAGTGTTTGACCGTTTTAGTAGTCCTGGCGAGAGCTGGGCAGGTAGTCCGCTAACTCCTTTGGTACGCCTTAGGGGAAGGTGGGGCTGTCACAAGTGGTATCAGAGCCTAGGCTAGAAATAACCTGGGTGAACCTGAAACCTGTTTCTTAGAACTCTTGGGGATTGTGGTTAGACACCATTAAGTGTGAATATATTGTTTAAGCTATAAACCTTTGCTATCTTTGTAGGTTATGGCCGGTACCAGTGGAGCAGGCGGAGGTGAGCCACCTCAGAGGCGCCCCCGAGTCATCGACTATCAGGAGAGACCGGGAGGTCCGATCCGGCTATGGCATACCGCTAGCCGGACCCGCCGCTGTAGGCGTTGCCAGTTTTACTCCTACGCGGACCACGTGGTGGTGGCGGTACTTGCCGAGCGTCAGAGGCTTAGATGTGACGCCGCCAGAGCGCGTACTGAGACCCTTAGGCTTAGGGGCATCATGCGGATGCAGGCAGATAGGATTGGAGAGCTCCAGGGGGACGTGGCCATGGAGCAGGAGAGGACGGACGCTCTGAGAGAGCAGTTGCAGGTGGTTAACGACCGCCTTGTTCGAGTAGTCCGGGAGGTGAGAGACCGATCCGGTGCTATTATCGATGAGTGCGGGGCGCTGATCCAGGAGGTGATTGGCGCCAATGCGCCAGGGGGAGCTCCAGGTGGCGGAGCTCCAGGTCAGGGAGGCGCCCCTAGCTCTAGCTCTGGGGGGGAGTCGGTTGGCTCCGTCGAGGACTAGATTAGGGTTTTTTAGCCTTGTTTTGATCTCGTGTGAGGGATACCTAGGAAAACCTTTTGGTTAGTTGTTTTATACTTTTGAGACCTAGGTTGTACAGTGTATTTTGGCAGACCCTCTTTTGGCTTCACGGGAGTACTTTTGTATATATTTGCTTGACTGCTTATGTACGACTGTTTGACACGGTTATGTGTTTCATGTATAAATGTGCTATGTGTATACGTGCCTTATGTGGTGTTTACTTTTAATTTTGTTCATGCTTATATGACTATATTGATATGCCTTTTGATATTAGTTTGTGCCTCGATTCTAGAGTGACCTAGAGAATGGAAGGCACTCGTAGCGGACGAGGCCGCGGGCGTGGGGTTAGGCAACCCACAACTGACGAGGGTATTAGGAATACCACGACTGAATCAAACCCTGAACCTAGGGTTGACCCTAATGCCCAGATAGCCGCTGCTATGCAGCAAATGACTGACCTGTTAGCCCACGTAGTGCAACAGCAGGGCCAACCTCCTGTCCAGCAACCTGGGAACCCTGGCCACGTAGTGGAGAGTGAAGATCGGGCCCTGGAGAGATTTCAGAAGTTCTCTCCGCCAAAATTTCTAGGCGGGCCAGATCCGGACGTGGCCGAAAAGTGGTTAGAGAAAATGATAGATATTTTTGCCGCCCTACACTACTCAGAGGAGAGACAGGTTACTTTCGCTGTCTTTCAATTGGAAGGAGCCGCGCGTTCTTGGTGGAACGTGATACGCATGAAATGGGACCGGGAACAAACCCCAAGAACATGGGTAAATTTTGTGAGGGACTTCAATGCGAAATATTTTCCCCCTCTCGTCCAGGAAAAGAAGGAGGACGAGTTTATTAGGCTCCGTCAGGGGACTCAATCGGTGGCTGAGCACGAGAGCCAGTTTACGCGTTTATCGAAATTTGCCCCTGAACTCATTCTGACGGAGCAAAGGAGAGTTCGGCGTTTTACTCAGGGGCTCAATGTGGAAATTCAAAAGGATCTGGCGGTAGCCCAGATCCACACTTTTAGTGACGCCGTGGAGAAAGCTTTGCGAGTTGAAAATGCAAGGCTTCAAGTAAGGAACTTTCAGGTGAAAAAACGGGGGTTCTCTGCGAGTAGCTCGACCCAAGGGGATAAAGGGACCCCTCCCAAGTTTGGAAGAGGAGCCGGTGGAGGAAGGCAACCGGGAATGACGCGAGGGACTCCGCCAAGGGGTGGTCACAATGGACGGGGCCCGCAGAAGAGCACCTCACAAGGAAGTTCGGCCTCAGTTGCACGTGGACCTTGTGGATTTTGTGGAAAACCAAACCACACTGAGGACAACTGTTGGAGGAAGGAGAGAAGATGCTTGCGCTGCGGGAGTGCAGAGCATCAAATAGCTAACTGCCCAGTGTTACCTCGGGAGACGAGAGCAACCACCCAATCGTCAAAGGCCAACTCGGGACAGTCCAAGGTAGAAGGGACAAAGCCAAAGGTGCCAGCTCGGGTTTACTCCCTTGAGCAACAACAAGTCCCTGATCCCTCTGGGGTTGTAGAAGGTACGATCCCTATTTTCCATCGTCTAGCTAGGATTTTGATAGACCCTGGCGCTACCCATTCCTTTGTTAACCCCAATTTTATGTGCGGCATTGACATAACCCCTGTTAGCTTGCCTTATGACTTAGAGGTTAGTACTCCTACGGGGGACCAACGTTTGATTACTGGATTGATGTATTCAAATTGTGAAATTTGGGTAGGAGAGAGGAAGCTTTTGGGAAATCTTATAAGTTTAGCTATTAAGGGGTACGACGTTATATTGGGTATGGACTGGCTAGCTAAGTACGATGCACAGCTCGATTGTAAGAGAAAAGTAGTGGAATTTCGTATACCGGGGGAGGCGACCTTAAGGCTAGATGTAAGAGGTAGTTTAGCCTCATCTGCATTGATTTCGGGTATTAGGGCTAGAAAATTTCTGTACAGAGGGGCCCAAGGGTTTCTAGCTTTTCTTATAAACACTCCTACTGATAAGCTGAGGGTTGAAGATGTGCCTATTGTAAGTGAATATCCGGATGTGTTTCCTGATGAATTAGTAACTTTACCTCCGGAGAGGGAGATAGAGTTTAAGATTGACCTATTGCCGGGAGCGTCACCTATCTCTAAGACCCCCTATCGAATGGCACCTGCTGAACTCAAGGAGTTGAAATTGCAGTTGCAAGATCTGTTGGGGCGTGGGTTTATTCGTGAGAGTGGATCTCCTTGGGGGGCTCCGGTACTATTTGTTAAGAAGAAGGATGGAACTCTTAGAAGATTATGACTGCACGATTAACTACCACCCCGGTAAGGCTAACGTAGTAGCGGACGCCTTAAGTCGGAAGGCTCAAATGGCAGGGTTGATGGTCAAGGAGTGGGAGATGTTAGGAGCAGCTAGTGAGTGGAACCCTAGATTGGGATGCAAGAAAATAACGTTTGGAAATATTCAGGTAACATCTGCTATTCTTGATCGAATTAAAGAAGCCCAAGAAAAGGATCCGATGGTACAAAAGTGGAAGGAAAAAGTAGAAAAGGAAGCATTACCTGATTTCAATTTGGGTCCTGAAGGAATTTTGAGGTATAGGAACCGAGTAGTGGTGGCCAATGATGAAAACCTGAGAGGGGAAATTTTAGAGGAAGCCCATCGATCGAAATATACGATCCATCCTGGTAGTAATAAGATGTACCAAGACCTGCGACGGTTGTACTGGTGGGATAAGATGAAAAGAGAGATTGCTCAATATGTCCAAACCTGTCTGATTTGCCAGCAAGTCAAGGCGGAACACCAAAAACCCTCTGGACTGTTACAACCTCTTGAAATACCTGAATGGAAGTGGGAAAATATCACGATGGACTTTGTTTCTGGACTGCCAAGAACTCAAAGAGGACATGATGCCGTTTGGGTGATCGTTGATCGGTTGACCAAATCGGCCCATTTCTTACCTGTGAATGTGAAAGATTCCCTGGATAAACTGGCTCGGTTGTACCTGAATGAAATTGTGAGGTTACATGGGGTTCCAGTGAGTATAGTTTCAGACCGAGATCCTCGTTTTGTATCAAGGTTTTGGCAAAAATTTCAGGAGCACTTAGGGACCAAAATTAACCTTAGTACAACTTATCACCCCCAGACGGATGGACAGTCGGAGCGAACAATTCAAACCCTCGAGGATATGTTACGAACGTGTATTCTAGATTTTGGGGGTAATTGGGGCCAACATATGACTTTAGTAGAGTTTGCCTATAATAATAGTTTCCATTCGTCCATTCAAATGGCACCATACGAAGCTCTCTACGGACGAAAGTGTCGTTCGCCCATTTATTGGGATGAAGTGGGGGAAAAGAAAGTTCTAGATCCAACAACCATTCCTTGGATGGAGGATGCGCAAGAAAAGGTTAAATTGATCCGTCAAAGACTCCAAACAGCTCAAAGCCGACAAAAGAGCTACGCAGATAACCGAAGGAAAGATTTGGAGTTCGAAGTTGGAGACCGTGTCTTCCTTAAGATCACGCCACTACGAAGTGTCACTGCGGGTAGAGGAAAGAAACTTCAACCACGGTTCGTGGGGCCATACAAAATTCTCCAACGAATTGGGAAAGTAGCGTACCGACTCGAGTTGCCGCCAAGTTTATCTCGGATTCATGACGTTTTCCATGTATCGATGCTAAAAAAGTACTATCCTGATCCAACCCACGTTGTGCGAACCGAAGAGATTGAGTTGGATGAGGCACTCACCTACGAAGAGAGACCTGTACAAGTACTCGATCGAAGGATTAAGGAACTGAGGAATAAGCAAATCCCGTTAGTGAAGGTTATGTGGAGGAATCATGGTTTAGAGGAGGCAACTTGGGAATTGGAGGAAGAGATGCAAAAGAAATACCCTGAGCTGTTTAGTAACCCAGGTGAGCAATTTCGAGGACGAAATTCTTTAAGGGGGAGAGGATGTGAGAACCCAAAACGGAAAAAAAAAAAAAAAATTATTATTTATTTATTTATTTATTTATTATTTTATTCCTGTGCACCGTTTTCTTGTATTTTCTTTATTATATTACTTTTATCAACATTTTATCAGTAAATATAGTTTTAAAATCATTTTTCTAGTATAAGATAGTTTGTGAGGAATTTGGAACGTATTTTGGACGTGGGACCCGCTAGTGCATTTAGTGAGAGAAATTCGGCCGATTCGGTTAAATTTTGCATAAAGGGATTTTATTACTAGGTGTTAGGAGATGATTAGAGGTTACCTAGATGGATTAACTCTGGAGGGACAAGAGGATAACACTAAACAAACAAGGTGCCACGTGTCCAAATGTGGTTGGACCAAACTTGCCTAACTTTGCCTAACTTTCTTTAACTTTAATAAAAGACCAAAAAATTGACTAAATCATCTTCATTTCAGCCTTGTCTTGGCCGAACCTCTCTAAGCAACAAAGAAAAAAATCCTTCAACCTTTCATCTTCTAATCTTGCTTCAATCTCGAAAATCAACCGATTGTTTCTTGAATTAGTCCGTAAAATCACTTTGCTTGGAGTGTTTGAAGACCTTGGTGGTGTTATTTTGGAAGAAAACTCTCTAAGCTTCAACCTTTCTTGAAGATCTAAGGTATATTGCTTGGAACTCATCTTTTGTTTCTAATTTTGGCCAAATGGTGCCTTATAGTAGCTATATACGTGATTGTACGGAAGATTTGGTGGATTGGAGTGAAGTTTCCTTAATTTTCTGATTTTTCTTGGAATTTTCTGGTTTCATATGAATGTGATGTTGTGGTCATCTATGTTGGTTGATAATAAGGGGGAATGACTCTAGTAGGTGTGAGTTAGTGATGATTGCAACCAATTTTGAAGTTGGATTGAAAAATGAAAAGTTAGGGTTTCCAAACCCCTAATTCTGTCCGGTTTTGTATCTCAGGCTTAGAGGCCGAATTTGACTTTGCTCAAAACATGAAAGTTGTAGGTATTGATGTTTTGGAGGTTCCTGTAAAATTTCAGGTCATTTGGATTAATGTAGAATGAGTTATGACGAAATTACTGTAGCTGTTCTGCTTTGGACAGAATGCGAAAACTGCGATAGTAATTGGCTATTTTGACTGGAATTGGTTTGGATTTTGGAGTTGGTGTCTTCTGATGAAATGTATCTGGATGACTTAGCTAACTTATGCCTTTGGAATTTCGGCATTTGGACTTGTATGGACTAAGTTATAGTAATTACAGTTTTGTGTGATTTGCAAACCTGTTTTGGTAATTCTGGTATAGTATTTGGCATTTTCGACTTAGTTAAGCTAGGAACTGGATTGAGTAGCCTTCTACATTGTTGTAGCCCTGGTTCTTAGCTTCGAAACGGTAGGTCTTACACCCTAATCCGATAAGCGTAGCGCAATTTGTGCCATTACCGCATTAGGAGGTCAAAACTGTTTTTTTGTCGTTGGAACAAATGAGTTACATTTCCTGATTTTCTGGTTTGCTTTCATGCTTAAAATGCATATGAAACCCTATTGGGGTTGTGATTGGTATTGCTTTATGACTCGTGTTCGAGTCTTAATTGTACTTTCTTGATTATTATAGGGCGTGCCGGTGATCCGAGGCTCACGTCGGGCGGAAACTTGTGAAATTACTTTGTTTGACTTGGTGAGTGTACTACTCACATATTTGTTATTCCGTGGCTTTCTTGTACTTGAATTCTGTGATTTGGACTAGTTGTGATGATTGTTTGGACTAGGTGAGGCGGGGGTGTACTTTACCACTCTCGTACCCTCTAGTCTCTTGACTGTTTATTATATCACTTGAATACTCTTGTACTCTTGAATGTACTTGATTTGGTGTCGATTGGATACCATTGTTTACTGTATCTCTGAACCTTTACTGTTCACTCTGAGCTCTACCTCATTGGAAGTCAATGGACTCGAGCCAGTAAGGACTTGGTCAGGGACATTTGACAAGCCATGGGGACTGTATTTGGGAATCTTTGGGTATGAGACCCTTGATTCCGGTATACTCGAGTAATACCAATTCTGTACTGTGTGGTGTTCGGGCCCGGTAAGGGGAAAGTGAGGTGGACGGATAATTGGAGTAAAGAGGGGTCTACGGTCATGGTTACCTGGTATACATTGACGGAGAGTCAATGAGATGAGATCAAGTATGGCAAAAGAGGAAAAGGGCTCTTGAGAGCCATCCGTATCCTTTTATTCCTTACACTTGGGTGTTATTGCTTTTACTTACTTGACGAACGTATTTGGACTGAATGCTCTTGAGTTTATGTGATCTTGGTATATGTACGTGATAGTACCTCATTGGGCGAAAGCTCACTCCGTTACATTTTGTTTTCCTTACAGGGAGTTGTCTTTTGGACTTTTGACCTTGAAGCATGAGTTGAGTAGAGCTAGTTGAGAGATTTTGTATAGCTCCTCAATAGTTGGAACCTTTGTTTGTACTTGGATTTAAATGCTTTCTTTTGGCTTGTAACCATACAAATGAGGTTTGTAATAGGGTGTATTCCTATCCAATGGATTGTACTTGGCTTGTATATATTCTTTTCAGTGATTGTTGGAAATTTCTTGTGATCCATGGGATCCTGGCGGATTGCGACGTGGCGGTCACTATTCGCTTCACGTTTTGACTTTTGTTTTCCGTTTCTTATTTATTGGGTTGATTAAGCGCGCCAATATTTTCCCGAACGACTTGAGTTAGTGTTTGACCGTTTTAGTAGTCCTGGCGAGAGCTGGGCAGGTAGTCCGCTAACTCCTTTGGTACGCCTTAGGGGAAGGTGGGGCTGTCACAAACTGGACTGAGTTACCTTCTACATTGTTGTAGCCCTGATTCATAGCTTCGAAACGGTGGGTCTTACACCCCCATCCGATAACCGTAGTGAAATTGACGCCATTACCGCAAAATGATGTCAAAATTGTTTTTATCCGAGAATGTTTCTAGCTTGCTTTTCATATTTATTGTTGTATTTATATGATTTGAAGCCTAGTGAATGGCCTTGGGACATGAGATTATGCTATATGACATGTTGGGGCTGATTTGAGAAAAATAATGAAGCCTATATGGCTGGAAAAATAGGTAAACACAAGGGACATGCCGTCCGTTTACTTTCTTGTCAATTGAATAAAATAAAGTGGTTTTGGAAATGTATTTTGTATCAAAGTGAACGTATTTCCTTGGAAGTGTCATCAGGTCTTTTAATAAAGGTTCGAAGGCTAAGTTGCTATTCGAACTTGTATGTTATTGTTTGGCATGTAAGGTGACCGTTTTACCCTTTTAAACATGACACCTCTTCCGTTTGAACTTTAAATGTTCCTTATGCCTTTTAACATATAATGGTGTGAGATAGGGTTTTAACGGCCACAAGTGAATTGCTTTTAAGCAAGGTTTTAAGTGTGGAAGTTAAAGTATTTTATCCTCCTTTTTCACATGATTCTCATCAAGGCTTTGGTCATTTATTGGCCACTTGAATTTATACGCTTTTGAATCTTATACGCAATTCCTAAAGAATGTTTTCTTAGCCTCTCTATTGAAATTTGAATTGTTTTGAGTTAAGTGTTTCCTCTTAAAGATTTTATAACCATCTTGGTTTGGGTTGCATTAGGGTTATTCTTGTCTACGGATCCAAGTGCCCTCTTTACTTTGAAGGTCTTTTTATACGTTTACTCGCGAGTAGTCGGGTATTTCTTGATTTCATCAAAATCATGTTAGATGGATTGTAATGCGGTCTTTGTGTCATTTTAGGTTTCATTGGTGATTGAGAAGTGGGCGTTATTTTGCGTGTATAGGTGAGTGTTCCTTATTTGTTATATTTCCTGATTATATGGCTTGTTTGAATGATTGATAACATGTTAAACGCTTTCAATGATTGCTAAAACGATTTTCGAGGCGAGTGTGTACTTTACCGCACTTAGCCTAAATGATTGTGAAATTTTAATGATTGAGCGATTGAAATGTTAATTGTGCATGAATGTAGGCCTTCGGGCTGAACTGGCCATAGCCCCTTGTTACCGGTCGTCTCGAGCCAGTCGGACTCGGTCGAGCGATTAGGAACTTGGGTGAACGATCCGGTATACTCGAGTATTACCCTGTAGGTTGGTGGAGCCTGGCCAAAAGCCAGGGACGGGGTGAATGAAACGAATGAATGAATGAACGAGGGGTTTTACTTATACAAAATGCATTTTTAAATGATTGAAGGAAGGAGAATGGAAGGAGAATGAATGAATGAACGATTGGCTCCTTGTGAGCCCGTATCCTTTTAATGAATGTGTTTATCGCTTTATTGTACTTGTATCGTGAATTGTTGTTTACATGCATTTGTTTCTCTTGTTGCCTATGTGTACGGAACCTCACTGAGCTTTCCAGCTCATCCCTTTAGTTTTTGTTTTCCTTAGCAGGGGAAGACGTGCGAGGACGGAAGCTACGAATAGATTAGCCGTTTTAGTACTTTGGTTTCTTTTGTAAAGGTTCTCGCCCTAGTGCTTGGCACGGGCTGGTTGTATGGTGAATTGAGAACCTATATTTTGACAGTTGTACTTCCATTGAGACAGTAATGTATATAAGTTTACGTTTAAGTTTGGAATTATTGTTATTTCGATTGTTTTGTGGATTTTCTTGCCTTCTCTTATAGCAACTGACTGAGTCCCGGCGAGAGTTGGGCAGACGGTCCGCCGATACCCTGGGGTACGCCCTAGGGAGAAGTGGGGCCGTCACACGTGTACTGAACACCAACGTCGCCACCTCTGTGTACTGTTCATCTGGAGCAAATGGCTCCCCCACTGACTGTTTACTATTTAATGTTTGTTTGGAGCGTTGGGTGTTTCAGTACAATGATTTCGCTGGCTCACGAGAGCAATAAATGTACAGTTGATCTTGAAATCATGACATCACTGAAATGAACGACTGTGAAACTGAATTGATTACTGATTTTAATGGTTACTCGCTGAGCTTCTAGCTCACCCCAAAAATGTTTTATTTCCCCCCCCACAGGGCTCAAGGCGAAGAAAAGCTTGGAGTTCTTATTCACGTGACTGGATGGCTTATATCGTGTACAGTTTAAGTTTGGATCTATTTTATGTACGAGTTGGTCTTGTATAAATATTTGAAATTGATATGGATGTAAGTATACGTTCCACGATTGGAATCAGTTTCCGCTGCATTTGTAATATGTAATTATTGGAGAATTTGTTGTAATTTTGAGATTTATATTGTAATCTGTTTGAGGAATATAGTGAACGACTGAGTCCCGGCGAGAGTTGGGCAGGCGGCCCGCCGAACCCTGGGGTACGCCCTAGGGGGAGGTGGGGCCGTCACACTACCAAAGTCCATTTAAGGCGTTCTTGGAGGCGTTGAAAGCTAAGACAAAGACCTACAACTTTCATGAAGACCACTCAGTCCAGTTCTCACCCTAACTAGGTCAAATTTACCAAAACAACTCCAGATTTGCCAGTTCAAAATTCACTGCAGAAATCAACTAGCAGTCCTGCTTTATTCACTCATATCTCAGAACAAACAACTCCAATTCAGGTAATTCCAAGGCCATTTGAAAGCTAAGATACAAGGCTATAATTCTTAAGAAGACATCATCAACCAATTCGGTAATATTCCTGGTCAAACTAACCACTTACAGAGGCTGATTTTCATTTTCGGACAGAAACAGGGCAGCAGGGGTATTTTGGTCTTTTCATAGGCTACGCTGCTCTGATTAAGCTGAAATTTTGTAGGAAACTATAAAATATCATTATCTACAACTTTTATGTTTTGTGCTAAGGCCAGTTCGGCCTCTAATAAGGTGAAATAGAACCGGGCAGAAGCAGGGCAGGTTATCATCCAAGCTGGAATTCATGCATTCAAGTGCTAATCTTCCACAAAACAACATCTAAAGCAACTAAAAACCACTAATAAGCAATTAATTGAAGTAAAGAAGTGGTTCTTGGCAAAATACCTAATCTCCCTATGAAAGATGGTAGCTTAGGCTTTGTCCTCCAAAAATAACTCCACAAATACCTTGGAAACTACTTGGAAAGTAAGTTTTATGGAGTAGTTTGCAAATTAATCGGTTGAAACTCAAGATTTGGGCAAGAAATTGAAGTGAAAGATGAAGAACTCTCTTGGTTTCTCTCTCACTAATTTCAGCCAAAGGAGACAAGAAAATGAATGAATTTTCGTCAAAAATCTGATTTTAGTAAAGTTACCAACCTTAGTCAAAAGTCCAACTTCTAATAGCATAGTGACACTTGGCTCCTTTTAGGGTTTTAAGCTTATCTCTTTGTCTCTCTAATACTAATCCACATAGGTAACTTCTAATTATCTCTTAGCACATTGTAAAATAATATCACTTAATACAAAACTCCAACAAGTTGCCAAAATATATCGCATTTACCGCACTAGCGGGTCCCATGTCCAAAATACACTTCAAACTCAACGTACACTAACTCATACTAGGAAGATGATTTTAAAACTGTACTTACTTGTAAAAATGCATAGAAAATTTAATATTTTCAAGGATAGTATAAAATATAGTCAAAGAAATAACATAATGCTGAGAAAATGTGAAAATTTTTGGGTCCTCACATATTTGTACTCTTAGTTGTGTAGATTTCGTATAAGCTTTTCTAGTGTGAGAAAATTACTTCAATAGTGTAGATTTATGAGAGTTATCCGAGTGATAGTAAAACTTTCTAATTTGACTGAGTGTGACTTGGGGCAAGGAGGAAGTGATCCTTCCTTTGTACATAAATATTGGTTGTAACTGATCAACTTGAAAAAGATTACTCTATAAAGTCATATTCAAACTCAAGAGGAGTTTGGAACTTGGTTTGCTATTCTATCTCTTTCATTTACTACCTTTCAATATAAATTGTTCATCTCTTCGACTCACGAGCATTTGTGCTTTCTCATTATTTGTTCCATTTTGTGGTCATATAGAAAAGAGGGTAAATTTCATATTTAACCAAAAAATGTCTCATAATTTGGTTAGTTTTTAATTTACCTAATTCACTCCTCTCTTAGGTTGTCTTCGATCCTTACAGATAATTGGTCAGTGGGATAATTGTGACACCCCCACTTCTCCCAAGGGCGAACCCAAGGATATTGGCGGGACGCCTACCCAATTCTCGCCAGGAATCGGTACAATTCCAGTTCCAATTCAAGCTTAACGTAGAATCACCAATAATAATATACGGAGTAAAGAAAAGAAGTCACTTCCATACAAAGTGTTCAATCTTACACCACAAGATTCAAAATACATTCACTTTCTCAAAAATACACAACTTCCAAATTGTCTAGTCAAATACATTCAAATCCCTAATTAAAAGTTCATCCAAATGACTTCTTCGAGTGTCACTCCATATCGGTTCCTATTAAGGAAAACAAATCTATGGGGTGAGCGATTGCTCGTGAGGTCAAGAAACACACATGCAAGCACGTAATCCAAATAGCAATCACTTTTAGCAAATAAAATAGTAGTATTCAAATAATTAACAATTCGAGTGAGAAAAGTAAACATAAATAATTCAAGGATACGAAAGCTCTCAGGAGCTAGGTTCCACTTGTTTTGCCAATGCTCGATCAATTACCTCCTCGCGATGACACTCCGTCAATCGGGTTGGTATTAAGTCCATAGAAACTTCACTTACACTATCCCCGTTCACCGTTACTCCCTCTGCTCGGAGCCCGCACTTCTTTTATATAAGATGATACTACTCGAGTATGCCAAGTAAGATCTCTCTAATAGATCAAATTTATACACTTTTCTCATGGCTCACCAAGCTTTTCCACCAAGTTCATGCCAGCTCAAGTCGCAAGGTCAGCCGATGAGATTTGGGCGTCCCCCCAACAATATCACTAGTAGTCAAGAAGATTCACTTCAACGACATATGCAGCCATAGCATACAATTCAATTCAATTCGATTCATTTCAATCAATTCAATTACAATTCATTTAAATGAGAACAAGTGCGATAAAGTACACACTCGACTCAACAGTTATAAGCCATTCAATCCATAAAACAATTCACATAATATCAAAAAGTCATGCACTTGACACTCACCAATTAAAGTAAGGGAGTGAGTGCTCAAACAAGTGTTTAGGTATCCGCTTCAAGTTCCTCTTGAATGTCCCCTTGAACACTTGAGTAAATAACAATTGGCTATAACACACTATAACTTATAAATCCCTTATTAATAAGGGAGATTGTACACTTGTACAATCTAAGAAAATGACATGAAATAGAGCTTTGTTTGCTCAAAATTGTAGGTTCAAAAGTGGTATTTAATAACACAAGGAAAAAAAACTGATTTACTTCATGAAATCAAGTCTAAAATGGTCAATCAATATCAAAGGATAGGGAAGAGTCTCCAAAAACTCATTTCCCAACAAGTTCGAAAATTCAGATTTAAGGGACAATCTTTGAAAAATCGTATCTTGCACTCAATAGGTTCATAATTGGAAACTAGTTTCAAAGTACTAAAAATTTATAGAAAATACTTTTCCAAGATTCTAAATCGAAGACATTCAAATTTCAGCATAAAGTGGATGACTTATACTTACAAGATAGTTTCTGCTTTAGTTTTCGGTAAATTTTGGAAATTCGGCAAAATTCACAGAACGTGAACTAGCCTCCAAAATTCATAACACAATAAGAAGTCCAATCAAGGTTTCAAACACGACAAACAGAACAAGAATCAAAGTTTTAAGCATCAAGATATAGCAGCTCAAAATTGGTTAAAAATAAGGATTGTTCGGTCCTTTTTCCATATTTGAAGAACAATTTTGGCATATCATTTATATATTGAAATGGTCTTAGAATGACATCAAAATTGGTACAATTAAACTTCCATATGAGGACTACTCCTCTATCAAATTTCATTTGAAAATTCACACGGGAATGTAGTTAACAAAACTACCAAAGTTTAAGGAATTTCTAAGACAAATCTGTCTTCTTGCTTTCTTTTCCTTTTCAAAAATTTTGCACCACGAAATCAGTCCCATTTTCGTTCATTTTGAAACCACGGTCCAAAAAATATTTCATAAGCAGTTCATAGTTGGTTGATATCAAAATTTTCAAAGCAAAGCATCTCACAAACAACCAAATCAGTTGGCCAGCAAAAAGTAGGGTTTTCCAGCTCTGCTGTAGTTTACAAATTGCACCATATCTCACTCAATACAACTTGGAATTGAGAATGGTTAGTGGCATTGAAAACTAGATTCAAAAGCTATATTTCATCTGAACAAATCATTTTGAAATTCAGTTTGCAAAGGAGAGACAATAGAGCCACAAATTGCAGCTTCTACCTTTCTCTCAGATAGGCTAATAGAACAGGGCATCCACATTTGATCAATTACTACATATGACTCCATTTGAATTAGAAGGTGCATGATACACCGCTAGAAAACTACAAATGTCCAGTTTTGAATACCACTGGTGGCACTCAATTCTGACATCTGGACAGAGAGATATGTTCGTTCAAAGAACACTGCCAGAGGACCACTAATACACGAATTTTCCAGATTTTTTCTTGCCAAAATTTAATTTTTATCCAACCAATTCAAATAATTTTTGGTAGAAACTTTCTACACACCATACACAACATATATACATCAGTTTCAAAGTCATTTGAGCATCAAAAATTCGAACTAAAAGCACGGCACAAACAGGATAGATTTCGGCCGGTCTTCCTGTGCAATTTCCTTCGGTTTTCCTTTCACTTGTCTAACTAACATCATCTTGTTTAATGCATAATTAGCACAAACAACACTTATTATCATCATATCAGCCCATACAACCAAGGTGGGATTTTAAAGAGCCAACTTCAACCATTCCAATTCAAATAATAACATCAATAATGAAGCTACAAGCTTCATAGCCAAGATTAAACCCACTAAATTAAACCCACTAAAGCTAAGATTAAGTGATTGGATGATTACCTCTTAATCTGTGAAAGAAACCAGAAATTTCTACACTACTAGAGCCCCAAGAAAACCGTGAGATGATATCTTTATTCTAGTTTGTGACGATTGGAAAAATTTCCTTATATTTTTCTAAAAATTCCCTTTTATTTGGAATTTATTACTTTAGAATAGCCTTACTACTCATTTACCCCACAATAAATGCAAATAAACATAGAATTAAGGGTTTTTCCTTTCGTTTTCAATTTATCGCAAATTAGGATTTTTACGCCTTTTCATAGTGTAATTATTCGGTACGGAGTGTGTGTCAAATTTAGTGATTAAGAGTGAGTTTTAGATCATATTAAGTGTGTGATTAGAAGTGATAATAATAAGTTAGTGAATTATATGTGAAAACCCTAGTACGTGCGAAATAAGGAAAAATGGGTTGAACCGATGTATACCGTTCGTTACCGATTGAGTGCATCATTTGAAAACTACTTTATTATCTTAATCTCCTTGTTTTAGTTGAGCTAATTAGCTCTTAATTAACCCTTAAATCAGCCACCATTATTGACTAAGGAAAAGAGAGATATTTTGGTGGAAATATTTGTGATTAAGCCATTTGTCAAAAATCCAACCAAGGTCTAGATCAAGACCTTTGACCAAGACTATCCTTAGTCTTTATCTTGTAAAATAGAGCCAAAAACAGCTCATTTTCTTCATGCTTGGTCGTGACTTAGGAGAGGAAAAAGACAAGAGAGAAAATTTTCCATTTTTCCAACTTGAGAGCTTGCTTGATTCTTGAGAAAATTACCGTAAAACTTGATTCTACTCCGATCAATCTTTGGAAAAGTTTGGAGGCTTGGAGGAAGAAATATCTTGTATCACAATTTATTTTGGATATTTTGAGGTATTATACTAGAAACCTCCCTTGTTTCTTTCTTATTTTGCAATTTAAGCAAAGCATGGCTTGATTGTGGTGGATTGTATGGAAGATTTCATGGTTTTGCTTATTAACTTATAATTTTCAGCTAGGTTTGTAATTTCCTATTTTTATTAGTGTTATTTATCTAGAATATGATGTGAATAAGCTTAGATAAGGAGGTGAAGTAGTGTTTCAAGCTAGAATTGTGAAGGTTAGCACTTAAATGCATGAATTTCAGTTTTTCAGTTTTGTATTCCCCTGTTCTGTGTAGTTTCATTCGGCCATGATGGAGGCTGAATCAGCCTTAGGTTAAAATATAAAAGTTATAGGAAATGATGTTTTATAATTTCCTGTAAAAGTTCAGCTCAATCCGAGTACTATATCATGTGAAATGACAAAATTACCCTTGCTGCCATAGGTATAGTTTTGTGGAGAGTTTTTACATTTCCTCAATCTGGCTGCATTTTTTTACCTTGATCCGTATCAAATTGGCCTTTGGCCAAAACACAAAACTTTTAGCCCTTTGTTTCAGCTTTCCAACGCAATTGAAAACACCTCAAACGGAATTGTGTAGCTTGAGTTATTGTCATTTGAACACAGTGCTGTTAACTAACCTGATGGTGAAATTCTGGTTCTGTAACTTGTAAATTTGACCTAGATACATTATGAACTGGGTTGAGTTGTCTTCATCAAAGTTGTATCCCTTTGGCTTAGCTTCTAAATGGTATAAATTTTATCCCAATCCGATAAGCATAGGTTTTGTTGTGACCGATACGCTAAGAGATGTCAAACCTGTCGTTTTGTTCTTCACCTTAAATCTTATTTCCGGTCACTTTTCTAGCTTGGTTTTGTAATTGATTGACTTTTAGCCTATTGAACAGCTATTGTAATGAGATTATCTATGTGTGACTTTGGGATTGATCGTGGAAAATAATGAAGCCATAAATGGCTGAAAAATAGGTAAATACAAAGGGCGTGCTGCCTAAATTTGCACTCGAAGGCTAGGTAGATGTACTCGCGACTTGAGTAAGGGTTGAGGATGAAACTTGTGACAGCCCCACCTTCCCCTAAGGCGAACCAAAGGGGTTAGCGGACTGCCTGCCCAGCTCTTGCCAGGACTAACGGTTCAGTTCACATCGATCTAAGACGTGCCGGAACATACTAACGCGCGTAAACGAGTCACAATGTAAAAAAAAAAAAACTGAAACCGAAGTCGGCCATGAATAGTAACCGACACGTCAAAATCCAACCGAACATCAAGCAAATATTTACATGTTGAAAGTAATCATATACAATCCAAAGTGGCATACAAAAGTTATTCCAAAGTGGATACATGTATGGTTTGCCAAATCAAAAGAGAAACGGACCCAAAAGTACATTTAGGGTTTCAATCAAGGAGCTATACAAAAGATATGTCCAACTAGCTCAATTTGGCAACCAACTATCAAAAGTCATTCCAAAAGTGTTTATTTCCTGTAAGGAAAACAAAAGGAATAGGGTGAGCTTACGCCTAGTGAGATAATACCACTCAAGCAACCAAGTTCATATAAGCATGAGATTTGCATTTCACAAGAAAGTAAGCCATGATCATATTTCAATAAATTGATAAAAGGATACGGACGGCTCTCAAGAGCCCCTTTGTAACGACCCCACCTCCCCTTAAGGCGTACCAGAGGGTTCGGCGGGCCGCCTGCCCAGCTCTCGCCGGGACTCAGTCGTTCTTTAATCAAATCCAGAACAAATCACAAGAATAAATAGGGCAGCAATCCAAACTTAAAGTGGAACTTATATATATTGCTATCTCAAAAGAAAGTACAACCATCAAATGTACAAAGGTTCTCACTTCACCATACAACTAGCCCGTGCTAAGCACTAGGGCGAGAACCATTACAAAAGAAACAAAAGACCTAGACTAGGCTAGTCTATGCTCTCATCCTGCTCGCCGTCCCCTGTTAAGGAAAACAAAACTAAAGGGGTGAGCTAAAAGCTCAGTGAGGTTCCAAATAGATAATCAAACAATCAAACAATCAATTCAATACATTAAACATGGAGTATCAATAATTCAAGAAACATTTACAATGGAAAGCAATAGTAACATTCATTAAAAGGATACGGCTCACAAGGAGCAATTCGTTCATTCGTTCATTCGTTCTCCTGACTTTTCCCCTTATTCCTCCAATCATTTGAAAATGCATTTTTCGTTTATCAATAAACCCTCGTTCGTTCGTTCGTTCGTTCATTCATTCATTCACCCCCGTCCTAGCCATTGGCCAGTCTCCACCAACCTACAGGGTAATACTCGAGTATACCAAACGTTCACCCAAGTGCCTAATCGCCCGACCGAGTCCGCTTCTGGCTCGAGACGACCGGTAACAAAGGGCAATGGCCAGTTCAGCCCAAAAGGCTTACATTCATGCGCAAGTAACATTTCAATCATTAAATCCTTGAAAATTGCACAGTTATTTAGGTCGAGTGCGATAAAGTACACACTCGCCTAGAAAGCTCATTTTGGAAATCATTAAAAGCAATTAACACATTCGCAAATGATAACAACAAGCCATAAAGTCAAATAAGGAACACTCACCTAGATATGCAAAATAACGTGCAAAATATCCTTCCGGATATTACCCTTAGTCACCAATGAAACCTAAGGTTGAACAAGAGAACATATTACAGTTTATCGAGCAAAACATTTAAGGGAAACAAAGAAACCCGACTAATTAGGAGTAAAACGTGTAAAGATGACTTTCAAGTAAGAAGAGGGTTGTTTGAACCCCAGGATGAAAAATCATGTTTTAAAATGTAAAACTGGTCATGGTATTGGCCAAACAAAAGTATACAAGTTCAAATAGAAACCTAGCCCTCGAGCGAAAATTTGGGCAGCACGCCCTTTGTGTTTACCTAATTTTCCAGCCATTTTGGCTTCATTATTTTTCCTCAACCACAACCCAGCATCACACATAAGCAATTCAAGTCAAGAGCCATTCCATAGGCTCACAATATCATAAGAATAAGAATTACAACAATCACAAGTGCAGAAATTCAACTTAGCACAAGACAGATTTGACGTACGAATGCGGAAATAACATATACGAAGGTACGCTTATTGGATTGAGACGAAACCTATGCCGTTTCGAAGCTAAGACACAGAGCTAAAACATTCATGAAGGTCACTTAGTCCAGTTCCTAATATAACTTAGTCAAATTCGCAAATTACTAAACCAGAAACCAATTCGTCGGCTGTTTAAACGTAGAACACTGTAATGGACATATCTCAGAGTACACAAGTCCGAATCAGGTACTCTTAGAGGCATTTGAAAGCTAATTCACAATACTACAACTTTCATGTTTTGGAAAAAAGCTAAATCAGAATGGATCCTAGTCGAAAAACGTGATAAACTGGACTTAACTGATCACATGGACTGCTTGGGAAATACTTAAAATAGTAAGGGTATTTTGGACTTTTCACGTCCTACGTTGCTCCGATTGAGCTGAAATTTTGTAGGCACCTATCAAATACCATTCTATACAACTTTCCTTCTTTGACCTAAGGCCAATTCGGCCTCTAACATAGGGATTCAAATTCGGACAGAATGTTGGGAAAAATTTCCAGAAATCTGAAATCTGTTGGTTTCAATGATAGTTTTCTTAATTTCTTGCTACACTTGCTACCAAAACCCCCTATATAACCTTGGATACAACATATATCAATCAGACATCAAGTATAGGCAGAAATTAATCAAACCCCAACTTACCTATCTCATCCAAAATCATCACATCAACTTGCATAACTTGTTATCTAACCAAAACATGAACTAGATAACATCTTAAACCAAAAATTAGAAGAACAAGGACCATGATCAGATTTTTACCTCAAGAACAAGGCTTGGAAGAGTGATACTCCACTTCCTTTGAAATTTCTTAGTTCCTCTAGCTTCCCCACTCACCAACTAACACTTTAATCGGTCTAGTTTCCTTTCTTTCTCACTTGGTTGATCAAACTCAAGATGAAATGGTTGTTTTTCTTGTTTTTCTTGCTCTCCCTTTTCTCTCTTTCTCTCGGCTGTGATGGTGAAGAAATGAAGAGCTTTGGAGTTGGTTTTAGGGATAAATATGATGGAAATTCATTAGTCAACCAACCAAGGAAAGTCTACCACTTGTTGCTTCAAGATTGGTTCTTAATTTTTTTCTTTTTCCTTGTTGTTTTTGGTCAAAAAATTCGGCCAGCTTGCTCAGCTTTATAGCTGATGTTTGGCTCTAATATTAAAGAGATTAAGTATATAAAAAAATGATGGTCAAGTGGTGCGTTCAAACGGTAGTGCGCGGGACCCGCCGGTTCGCGCCGTTTTTCTTAAAAACTCACTTACTAGGGTTTTTACTTCCCATTCACTAACCTTATATCATTGCTACCAATCACATATTATTTCTCACTTAAAAGTCACTTTTAATCCTCAAATTTAATCCTTACTCTGTACCGAAAATTCATCCGGCAAAAAATCGCGAAAACCCTAATTTTGCTCCAAACTTGAAACCGAAGCGTAAAACCCTATTTTCTAGGTTTACTTACACTTATTGTGAAATAATTGGGTAGTGGGCTTTGATAATTAATAATTTTCAAATAAAAAGGTATTTTTGAGAAAAATACAAGAAATTTGCGAGTCCTCACACCCTTTCCTCGTTTGTATACTTGATCAAACTGTATTGACCCTCCGTCAATGTTTAAGAGTAACCAACCGTAAGCTCCACTTTACTTCCATTCCGTCCACCTAACATTCTCCTACCGGGCCCGTACTCCAAACACTTGCAATGTGGTATTACTCAAGTATACCGGAATCGAGAGTCTCTCATACTACAAGATTCCATATAACAGTCCCCAAGACTCAATAATTGGCACGACCAAGCCCTCGCCGGCTCGATTCAATCAACTACCAATGGGGTTGAGCTCAATGGTAACAATCATGGTCGTTGGATACTCGTCCAAACGACACCAAGTCAAGTACTTTCATTTCATGTAACATTCCATGTAACATTCCAATACCATGATAAACAATGATATAAGGCATATAAGTGAGAGTGATAAAGTACACCCTCATTTCAATCAATATCGATGGTGCAGTAAACATTCAACGCAACAAGTTCAAGTATTAAAGCCATATAGTAACACACATGTGAGTAGTACACTCACTAAGCTTGAAAATGAAATTTCATACACCTCCGTCAAAGCAGCGTCGTAAACCACCGTCACGCCCTAAAACATGCAAACAAGTCCAATGAGACTCGATAACGAGTCATAAACCAATGCCAAATACTACCAAAATAGGGTTCCATAAGCATTAGAGGAAACCAGAAAAATCCGGAAATGGGGTTAAGTGTTAACCCAAAAAAAAAACAGTTTTTGACATCATTTTCTGGTTTTGGCACCAAAAGCACTACGATTATCAGATGAATGTACAGGACCCACAGTTTTGAAGTTAAGAGATAGGGATATAGTGTTGAAGAAGGTCACTCTACCCAGTTTCGAGTGTAACCAGGTCAAAAATGCAATATACTACACCAGAACCGGAAAAACAGGTTCACAAAACGCATTCTGGTGCAAACATCCTAAATCAGGCTACCTAAGTCCAAATCTAGTAATTCCAAAGCCATCCGAAAGCTAAGATACAGGGCTACATTTCATCAGAAGACCTCAACAACCAATTCTGAAGCATTCCCAACCAAATTAACCAATTACAGTCGCAGTTCTCAAGTTCGGGTAGAAACAGGACAGCAAGGGTAATTCCATCTTTTCACAAGCTACGCTACTCCGATTGACCTAAAATTTTGTAGGTGTCTCTAAAATATCATTCCCTACAACTTTTATGTTTTAACCCAAGGTCAATTCGGCCTCTAACTATGAGCTACTGTGCCGGGCAGAATGTACAATCATAAAACCCTAACTTTCCAAATTTCTTCCAAAACAGAAATTGCTTGCAATTAACCACTTTTTCCACCTTCTAGAATCCTTAAATACCATTTCCAATCATCATACATGACCACATAATCATATTCATATGAAAACAGAAAAATCACCAATAAGTATAAGACTTCACCAATTCAACCAAAAATCAAGATATAATCCATAAAATTGCATCTTATACTACCACCAATCATGAATTAAGCTTCATTAGAGGGAGGAGAGGGGTTCTTCACAACTCACCTTAGTAAAACAAGAGAGAGAGCAACTTGTCACCTTAGCTTTCCAAACAACTCCACCAAACACCTCACAATCACTCACTTAAAGGTTTCTATGGAACAAAAACAAGATTAAGTGGTTGATTAGTTGAATTTGAGCAAGATGGAGGCAAGAATTTGACGAGTTTTCTTTCTTTCTTTCTTGGAGGAGAGGGCCGGCTATGAAGAGCAAATTTTGAGTGAATTTTTGGTCAATTTTTGAGTTATTTTAACCAAATGGTAAAAGTATGAATAGTAGTCAAAAAGTGCAACCAATGTCCAAGTGACACTTGTCACTCTATTAATGCATCTCTATCCCTTTGTTCCCTCTCACATCAATCCACATAGCAACCTCTAATTATCTCTTAACACCCGATAATTTAAACCCAGTATCCAAAACTTAACCTAGTTGGCCGAATTTTTCCGAACTTTTCGCCCTAGTGGGTCCCACGTCCGGTATACGCTATTAATTTCTCAAAAACTATTCGATACTAGAAAAATCATCTAAAAACTATATTTACTCCTAAAAATTATCTAGAATTTTTCTAATCACGAAAATGCAGAAAACAACCCATGAAAGATAATAAAACCTAGAAAAATGGGAAAATTACGGGTTCTCACACTCTCTCCCCCTTAAAAGAATTTCACCCTCGAAATTTCTCACCTTAACTCGCGAAAAGTTCAGGGTATTTCTTTCTCATTTCTTCTTCCACTTCCCAGGTAGCTTCCTCTACCCCATGGTTTCTCCATCGTATCTTAACCAACGGAATCTGCTTGTTTCTCAGTTCTTTGACTTTCCGGTCAAGTACTTGGACATGTTTCTCTTCGTACGCAAGCGATTCGTCTACGTCTATCTCCTCTGGGTGTAAGATATGGGATGGGTCGGGATAGTACTTCTTGAGTGTGACGGCCCCACCTTCCCCTAAGGTGAACCAGAGGGTTCGGCAGGTCGCCTGCCTAGCTCTCGCCGGGACTCAGTCGTTCACTACAGTCCTTAAATGAATTACAAGAATAAACCTCAAATATTACAATATAAATCTCCAATATTTACATGTCATAAGCGAAGCGGAAACAATTCTCAACTATACATAAAATGATTCCAAATCCAAATTATACAAGATATATGCCATCCAATCACGTGAACAAGTACTACAAGTCCTTCCTTCGCCACGAGCCCTGTGGAAGGGAATAAAATATTTTTGGGGTGAGTTAGAAGCTCAGCGAGTAACTGTGAGAGCCCGTAAAACCCTAATATTTTCCTAGGGTTATTTCCCCTTTAATTGCATGTTTTCTGCATTTTCTGGCTTAGAAATATTCTCTTAGTGGATTTTATGAGCAGTTATAGTTTTAAGATGATTTTTCTAGCATTGGAGAAATTTTAGAAAATTAAGAGTAAATAGTGGACGTGGGACCCACTAGTGCGAAAAGTTCGGAAAAATTCGGCCAATAAGGTTAAGTTTCGGATACTGTTTAAAGTTTATCGGGTATTAAGAGATAAGTAGTGTGTGTGGAATGATTGATGTGAGAGAGAAAAGAAAGATAGGAATGCATTTATGAAGGTGACAAGTGTCACCTTCTTATTGGATGACTTTTAAGATTTACTATTCATAATTTTGACTTTTTTTGACCAAAGGTTAAATATCCAAAAATTCACCAAAAATCACCATTTTTCTCTTCCTTGTGGCCGGCTCTCTCTCTCTCAAAGAAGAAGAAAATTCCTCAACTCTCAAGCTTCCATAAGCTTCAATCTTCCATAAACAAAGGCTTAGACTAGATTCTACTCCATAAAAACTTTGCTTCTAGTGATAGTAAGTGTGTTGGTGAACTTTGTTTGAAGAGCAAAGGTGTTCAACCTCCCTCTCTCTCTTGATTTCTTGGTAAGTGTTGCTTGAACCCCTTACTACCTCTAATAATGGTTATATGATGCTTAGAAGTGGCTTGGGGTGTTGAATATGTGATTTACCCCTTGATTTGGCTTGTTTTGGTGAAGTTTTAAATTTATTGGGAATTTTTCTGGTTTAATATGAAATGAATGTTGTGGCCTTGTATGATGAATGGTAATGGTTGATAATGACTCTATGAGGTGTATTGGATAGGAAAATACAATCAATTTTGGATTTGGTGTGAAAAATGGAAAGTTAGGGTTCATGAACCCCCATTTCTGTCCGGTTTTAGATCACTGGGTTAAAGGCCGAATTTGACTTTTCTCAAAACATGAAAGTTGTAGGTATTGATGTGATGGAGATGCATGTAAAATTTCAGGTCATTTGGATTAATGTGGAGTGAGATATGACGAAAATACTGTAGCTGTTCTGCTTTGGACAGAATGCGAAAACTGCGATAGTAATTGGCCATTTTGACTGGTATTGGTTTGGATTTTGGAGTTGGTGTCTTCTGACGAAATGTAGCTGAGTGTCTTAGCTAACATATGCCTTTGGAATTTCGGCATTTGGACTTGTAAGGACTGAGATATACCGATTACAGTTTTTTGTATTTTGTGAACCTGTTTTAGGAATTCTGGGTTAGTATTTGGCATATTTGACCTAGTTGTGTTAAGAACTGGATTGAGTGACCTTCTACATTGTTGTAGCCCTGTTCCATAGCTTCGAAACGGTGGGTCTTACACCCCCAACCGATATTCGTAATGAGAGTTGTGCCATTACCGCATAATGAGTGTAAAACAGTTTTTCTATATGGGGGCCATGGCTAAGGCCATTTTCTAATTTCTGGTTTGCTATTATGCTCATGTATGTATATGAAACCCTACTGGGGTTGTGTTTAGCATTGCTATATGACTCGTTATCGAGTCTCATTGCATTTGTTGCTTGATTCTAGGGCGTGACGGTAGCTCACGACGCCTTGGTGACCGCGGTGTATGAAACACCATTTTCATACTTGGTGAGTATACTACTCACTTACTTGTTATAATGTGGCTTTGTGCTATGTGTATCTGATGCCTTGAAGGCTTACTTGGTTATTGGAAATGATTGAGGTGAGGGTGTACTTGATCGCCCTCACCCCTTGTGATTTTAGTTATGGCTATTGATTGTTTTACTGAAATACTGCACTGGATATATGAGATACTGCATTCCATTCATGGAAACTGATTTGGTGTCATTGGACGAGTATCCAATGGCTTTACTGCATTTATGAGCTCAACCCCGTATGGTAGTTAATTGGATCGAGCCGGCGAGGGCTTGGTCGTGAAAATTATCATGCCACGGGGACTGTACTGGGGAACCTTGTGGTAATGAGACCCTTGGTTCCGGTAAACTCGAGTATTACAAAAAATATTACTGAATGGAGTGCGGGCCCGGTTGGGGTATGTTGGGTGGAAGGAATGGAAGTAAAGTGAGGTCTACGGTTTGGTACTTTTAACATTGACGGAGGGTCAATGAGGTTGGATCAAGATTGCAAGAGTGGAAATGGGCTCTTGAGAGCCGACCGTATCCTTTTACAGTTTTGCTTCATTGCTTATTTGAGCGCTTTAAATGAAAGTTCATTCTTATATGACTTTGATTGCTTACTGGGTAGTATACCACTGGGCTTTAGCTCATTCCGTGTTATTTGTTTTCCTTACAGGCAAATGAACACTTTTGGAAAGGTTATGATAGTTGAATGCAAGTCGAGCTCATGTACATGTATTTTGATTAGCTCCTTGAGGGTGTTAACCCTAAGTGTATAGTTTCCTTAATGAATGGCTTGTATTGGCCAAAATGCACTTGTATGATCTTATGAGATGATTTGTACGCCGATTGGATTGTAAATGCTGATTTCCAATGTATATATATGTTTGGACAATGTTTGGTTGGATTTCGGAGTGCCACGACTTTCAAGCGGAAAAGAAAAAATTTTGCCGAAGATGAACAGTGGCGAATCCGGCCAGGAATCCGGCCAGAAACTGGCCGGATTGCAGGCCGGATTGCCTGGGGAAAAATGGAACCCGGCCAGTTGCTCTCGGCCGGGTATCCGGCCAGTCAATCCGGCCGGATCTTGGCCGGATTGCCGGCCGGATTGTGATGGATGAGAAAAAAAAAAAAGAGGGGTTTTGGGATTTTGCTCTCGGCCCAGTATCCGGCCGAGAATCCGGCTGGAAATCCGGCCAGGTTCTGGCCGGATTCTGGCGGGCATTTTACTATTCATTTCGGCTTCGATTTTCGTTTTTTTTATTTTGCGATTTTGACTTGTTTGCGCGCAACGATATGTTCCGGAACGTTATAGACCGACGTAAACTGTACCGTTAGTCCTGGCGAGAGCTGGGCAGGCAGTCCGCTAACCCCTTTGGTTCGCCTTAGGGGAAGGTGGGGCTGTCACAGTAACCATTAAAATCAGTAATTAAATCGGTTTCACAATAGTTCATTTCAATGATGTCATAAATCAAATGAACATTTACAATACATTAAAATGGAATATCAATAATTCAAGGAACATTTACAATGGAAAGCGATAGTAACATTCATTAAAAGGATACGGGCTCACATGGAGCTATTCATTTGTTCGTTCGTTCCCCTAACATTTCCCCTTATTCCTCCAATCGTTTGAAAATACATTTTTTTGTAAGTAGAATCCCTCGTTCATCCTTTTGTTCGTTCATCCCCTTTTCCGGACGTTGACCGGACTCCACCCATCCGACCATTGGCCGGACTCCACCCATCCGGACGTAGCCGGACTACAAGGTAATACTCGAGTATACCAAATTCACCCAGGGTCACCATATCGCCCGACCGAGTCCGCTTCTGGCTCGAGTTGATCGGTAACAAAGGGCAGTGGCCAATTCAGCCCAACGGCTTACATTCATGCGCAACTAGTATTTCAATAATTAAATCCTTGAAAATTGCATAGTTATTTAGGTCGAGTGCGATAAAGTACACACTCGCCTAGAAAGCTCGTTTTGGAAATCATTCAAAGCACTTAACACGTTATCAATCAATAATACAAGTCATGAAGTCAAGAAAATATAGCAAATAAGGAACACTCACATGCAAGCACGCATGATATGCAAGAAAACAGTTCAAGAGTAACTTTGGAAACAGTTTAAAGGTAAATAATGCAAGAAAACGGTACAAAAGTAACTTTGGAAACAGCTCAAAAGTAAATAATGCAGGAAACGGTTCATAAATAACTTCAGAAATAGTTTGAGGTCACTCACCTCCATGGCTCAGAAACCATCCATCATATATCATTGCCTTGCTCAAATCCAAGTCTTAGATCACAAACTCAATGCAAACAAGTCCTTTAAAACTTCGGACAGCACTTCCCCTAAATTTGCTTACTTTTCCAGCCATCATGGCTTCATTATTTCCTCAGCCAGTCCCAAAGGTACACACACAACAACAAGTTCATCCAATAGCCATTCAGCAAGCTCCAAGTAGTACTAGTACAAGTCAAGCTAGGGAAAAGTTCGGAAATGAAGGTTAAGCTCAAAACCAGAAAAATAGCTTTTGACATTCTTTTGCGGTAATGGCACCAAAGGCATTACGATTGTCAGATGAAGGTACAAGATACACCGTTTCGAAACTAAGAGATAGGGATACAATATCACAGAAGGTCACTCAACCCAGTTTCGAGTGTAACCAGGTCAAAAATGCAAGAAACTACACCAGCACCGGAAAAACAGATTCACAGAATGCATTCCAGCGGAAACATCATAAATCAGGCTATCCAAGTCCAAATCCAGAAATTCCAAAACCAGCTGAAAGCTAAGAAACAGGGATAAATTTCATCAGAAGGCCTCAACAACCAATTCGGAAGCAATTGCAGCCAAAACAACCAATTACAGGCGCACTTCTCAATTTCGGATAAAACCAGAACAGCAATAGTAATTTCGACTTTTCTCATTCCACACTACTCCGATTGACCTGAAATTTTGTAGGCACCTTTAAAATGTCATTCCCTACAACTTTTATGTTTTAAGCCAAGGCCAATTCATCCTCTAACTAGGAGCTAAAAATTCGGGCAGAATGTTCCTTCACAAAACCTAATTTTCTGAAATTTCTTCCAAAACAGAAATTGATTGCAATTGTCCACTTTTTCCACCTTCTAGAATCAGTATATACCATTTTCAATCATCATAGATAGCCACACAATCATGCTTATATTAAAACAGAAAATCCCCAAAAATAATAAAACTTCATCACTTCAACCACAAATCAAGAAATAATCCATAATATTGCATCTCATACTACCACCAATCATGAATTGAACATCATTAGAGGAAGGAGAGGGGTCCTTCACAACTCACCTTAGCAATACAAGAGATAGAGAAACTAGGCACCTTAACCTTCCAAATAACTCCACCAAACAACTCACAAACACTAATAGAAGAAGTTTTATGGAACAAATGCAAGATTAAACGGTTGATTTGAGAGATTGAGCAAGATTAGAGACCAAAATTGTGGAGAGTTTTCTTCCTTTCTTTGAGCAAGAAAGTTGGCCAAGAGAGCTTCAAATAAGAGTTTATTTTTTGTCAATTTTTTGATATTTATTTGGTAAAGGTAAAGGTAAAGTCAAATGGTCAAAGTCAAGAGTAAATTAGATGGTGACACTTGTCACCTTTAGGTTTAAAACTTATCTTTTTGTCTCTCCAATACAAATATCTTAACACCTTGTACAATAATATCACTTAATACAAAATTCTAACAAGTTGTTAAAAATATAATGCATTTACCGCACTTGCGGGTCCCACGTTCAAAACGCACTTCAAAATTAACGTGGACTAACTTGGATCAAGAAAATGATTTGGAAACTATATTTCCTTATAGAAATGTATAAAAAAATTAATATATTGAAGAAAACAGACTTAGAGACAAGAAAACAAAATAATGTCGAGAAAATATATAAAAATTTTCGGTTTCTCATACTCCTAGTTTTCGGGGCGTCACATTGAGCATCGAGACGTGGAAGACGTCGTGAATTCAAGAGAGACTGGACGGCAGCTCTAATCGATACGCTACCGCTCTTACCCTCTGGAGGATCTTGTAGGGTCCAACAAACCTCGGTTGGAGCTTCTTTCCTTTGCCTGCTGTGACGCTCCGTAAGGGTGTGATCTTAAGAAACACATGGTCTCCAACTTCGAACTCCAAGTCCTTTCTTCGATTGTCTGCATAACTCTTTTGTCGGCTTTGAGCTGTTTGGAGTCGTTGCCGTATCAACTTGACATTTTCTCGAGCCTCTTCCATCCATGGAATAGTTGCCGGATCTAGCGCCTTTCTCTCGCCAACTTCATCCCAGTAAATTGGTGACCGGCATTTTTGTCCGTATAGTGCTTCATATGGAGCCATTTGAATCGATGAATGGTAGCTGTTGTTGTACGCAAATTCTACTAAGGTCATGTGTTGACCCCAGTTGCCTCCAAAATTCAGAATGTAAATCTGTAGCATGTCCTCGAAAGTCTGGATTGTCCGCTCTGATTGTCCATCCGTCTGAGGGTTATAAGTCGTGCTCAAGTTGAGTTTAGTCCCCAGAGTTTCTTGGAATTTCTGCCAAAATCTAGATACGAAACGTGGATCTCGATCGGAGACGATACTGACTGGAACGCCTTGTAGCCTTACGATCTCATCCATGTACAGTTGGGCCAACTTGTCCATGGAATACTTCATGTTTACTGGCAGGAAGTGAGCCGATTTGGTTAACCGGTCGACGATCACCCAAACGGCATCGTGCCCTCTTGGGCATAACTGCAAACTCGTAATGCCCATATCTCGAGTTGAAAGCGGTTTTTGGAATATCTTTCTTCCTGATTAATAACTGGTAATACCCTTGGCGGAGATCCAGTTTCGAGAAAACCACCGCTCCCTGTAACTGATCAAACAACTCATCTATGTGGGGTAGTGGATACTTATTTTTCACCGTAATATTATTCAGGCCCCGATAATTTGATACACATTCTCAACCCACCGTCCTTTTTCTTCACAAACAGCACAGGGGCTCCCCAAGGAGACCCACTCTCTTGAATGAATCCCCGCTCTAAAAGATCCTGTAATTGTAACTTTAACTCCTTGAGCTCCGCAGGAGCCATTCGGTATGGTGTTTTCGAGATAGGTGAGGTTTCCGGTAGCAGGTCTATTTTGAATTCAATCTCTCTTTCCGAAGGTAGAGCTACTAACTCATCAGGAAACACGTCCAGAAATTCCTTCACTATGGGCACGTCCTCCACTTTCAACTTATCCGTGGGGGTGTTAATAAAAAAGGGTAAAAATCCTTGCGCTTCTCTACTTAGCAGCTTTCTCGCCCTAATGCCCGAAATCAAAGCAGATGAGGCTAGCCTACCCCTTATGTCCAACCTTAAGGTTGCCTCACCAGGGATGCGGAATTCTACCACTTTCGTTTTATAATCCAGTTGGGCATTATACTTGGCTAGCCAGTCCATACCCAAGATCACATCATACCCCTTAATAACCAAGCTTATCAAATCCCTTAACAATCTCTTCTCTCCTACCCACACGCCACAATCCCTATAAACCATACTAGTAACCAAACGTTGATTCCCCGTAGGTGTACTAACTTCTAGGTCGTATGGTAAACTAGCAGGTTTTATATCGACGCCACACATGAAATCAGGGTTAACGAAGGAATAAGTGGCACCAGGATCAATTAAAACTTTGGCAAAACGGTGGAAAATAGGGATCGTACCTTCTACAACCTCTGAGAAATCTGGGACTTGTCGAGATTCTAATGAATATACTCGAGCTGGTACCTTGGGTTTCATCCCATCTCCCTTAACTGGTCCCATATTGGTCTTTGGAGCGGTTTGAGCTTCCTTTCCGTCTTGCTTTAAGAGTGGGCAGGTAGCAAGCTTGTGGTCTACGCTTCCGCAACGCAGACATTCCTTTCTTCCAGCAATTATCTTCGGAGTGATTCGGCTTTCCGCAGTACCCACAAGGCCCACGGAACGCCGAACCGGATTCCGCCTTGGCCTCTTCCGACTGAGCCCCCTTACCGGAACCCGACTGTCGTCCACCTCTAGCTCCTCGTCCGAACTTGGAGGAGGTACCTTTATCCCCTTGCCCAGAGTTGCTTCCAGGAAAACCTCGCTTCTTCGCCTGGAAATTCCGTACTTGGACCCTGGCACTCTCTACTCGTTGGGCTTTCTCAACGGCCTCGCTACAAGCGTTAATTTGGGCCACCGCGAGGTCCTTCTGAATTTCCACATTCAGGCCCTGAATAAAACGCCTGATCCACCGTTGTTCCGTCACAATTAACTCAGGGGCAAACTTAGATGAGCGCGTGAACTGGCTTTCATACTCCGCTACAGACTGAGCCCCTTGGCGGAGTCGAATAAACTCATCTTCCTTCCTCTCCTGAACTAGAGGAGGGAAAATTTTCGCGTTAAACTCTCTCATAAAATTTACCCAAGTCCTGGGCGTTTGTTCCCGTTCCCATTTTTGCCAAATGACTTTCTACCAGGAACGGGCCGCCCCTTCCAGCTGGAAAACGGCAAAAGTCACCTGCCGTTCTTCGGTATAGTGCAGGGCAGCGAAAATGTCTATCATCTTCTCAAGCCACCTTTCGACGACATCCGGGTCGGGTCCCCCAATAAACTTCGGTGGTGCGAACTTCTGGAACCGCTCAAGTGCCCTATCGTCACTTTCGACATGGTTGCCCGGGTTTCCAGGATTAGGGTTTGGGTTTTGGCCCTGTTGCTGCACCACTTGTACTAGCAGGTTGGTCATTTGCTGCATAGCGGTAGTGATCTGCACGTTGGGGTCAACTCTCGGTTCAGGATTAGGTCCAGAGGAGGTTTCCCCAGCACCCCGGTCTGGCGTAGGTTGCCTATTCCCGCGCCCACGCCCCCGTCCACTACGTGTGCCTTCCATCAAATCTATTTGATCTAGACAAACGTACTAGAACAATAAAATGACCATGCATGTAAATAAAATTCCAAAACTTTTACAAACATATATATACATTCCAAACAAGGCAAACAACACACATATCAACAACTAGTCAAGTCACGTACAGTCAAGTCAAATACAAACATGGACAACCACAAGGGAATGGCCTCATCAAAAGAAATATACACGTAGCTAATCCAACATACAAAACGATTAGCTACGGCTCTTTCCCTATCCCTATATACGAGAAACAAAACTATCCCAAAACCCTAGGAGTCGAGACCTAGTCCGTCGATGGGCTAGTAGATCCACCCGACGGGGTGGATCCAACCCCAGCCTCAGGCCCCGCACATGAATCCTTGTCACTCACGCCCTCGACCATGTCCATGCATAGGTTCAGGATCGAGGCAGCTCGAACCTTAACCTTTCGCGCTCGCTTAGTCTCGCGCTCACGGGTTTCCCTAAACTGGGTGCACAGGTCATCCACCCGATCCTCAACCTCAAGCACATCGTACTCCAGCCCCTTAATGCCCTCGGCTTGTTTCTCATTGGCCGCCCTAAACTGGGTCACCTCGGCCTCCAACCTAGCGTTATTTCGAGCTAATTCCTTACGCTCCTCCGCCACGACCAATACTAATGCATTAGGATAGGCATAGATGTGTCGACACTCGCAACGTTGGAGGCGGTTAGCCGGGCTCCAACGAACAACGGCCCCTCCTGGCCGAATCTGGTATGGGATCACTGGGAGCGCTCCACGAGGTCGCTCTCCAGCCGGGGGACTACTAAACTCACCATGACCGTCCATCCTACACCAAAGAGTAAATAAGCATAAATAATCTTAAAGGACGTAATCAAAAGAATCCTCAAATCAAGCATTTCTAATACATCCAAGCTAATTCAAACCTAGGCTCTGATACCACCTGTGACAGCCCCACCTTCCCCTAAGGCGAACCAAAGGGGTTAGCGGACTGCTTGCCCAGCTCTCGCCAGGACTAACGGTTCAGTTCACATCGATCTAAGACGTGCCGGAACATACTAACGCGCGTAAACGAGTCACAATGTCCAAAAAAAAAAATGAAACCGGAGTCGGCCATGAATAGTAACCGACACGTCAAAATCCAACCGAACATCAAGCAAATATTTACATGTTGAAATTAAGCATATATAATCCAAAGTGGATACATGTATGGTTTGCCAAATCAAAAGAGAAACGGACCCAAAATTATATTTAGGGTTTCAATCAAGGAGCTATACAAAAGATATGTCCAACTAGCTCAATTCGGCAACCAACTATCAAAAGTCATTCCAAAAGTGTTTATTTCCTGTAAGAAAAACAGAAGGAATAGGGTGAGCTTACGCCCAGTGATATAATACCACTCAAGCAACCAAGTTCATATAAGCATGAGATTGGCATTCCACAAGAAAGTAAGCCATGATCATATTTCAATAAATTGATAAAAGGATACGGACGGCTCTCAAGAGCCCCTTTCCTCGTTTGTATACTTGATCAGACTGCATTGACCCTCCGTCAATGCTTAAGAGTAACCAACCGTAGGCTCCACTTTACTTCCATTCCGTCCACCTAACATTCCCCTACCGGGCCCGAACTCCAAACACTTGCAATGTGGTATTACTCGAGTATACCGGAATCGAGAGTCTCTCATACTACAAGATTCCACATAACAGTCCCCAAGGCTCATTAATTGGCACGACCAAGCCCTTGCTGGCTCGATTCAATCAACTACCAATGGAGTTGAACTCAATGGTAACAATCATGGTCATTGGATACTCGTCAAAATGACACCAAGTCAAGTACTTTCATTTCATGTAACATTCCATGTAACATTCCAATAACATGATAAACAATGATATAAGGCATATAAGTGAGAGTGATAAAGTACACCCTCATTTCAATCAATATCGATGGTACAGTAAACATTCAATGCATCAAGTTCAAGTATTAAAGCCATATAGTAACACACATGTGAGTAGTACACTCACCAAGCTTGAAAATGATATTTCATACACCTCCGTCAAAGGAGCGTCGTAAACCACCGTCACGCCCTAAAACATGCAAACAAGTCCAATGAGACTCGATAACAAGTCATAAACCAATGCCAAATACTACCAAAATAGAGTTCCATAAGCATACATAAGCATTAGAGGAAACCAGAAAAATCCGGAAATGGGGTTAAGTGTTAACCAAAAAAAAAACAGTTTTTGACATCATTTTGCGGTTTTGGTACCAAAAGCACTACGATTATAGGATGAAGGTGCAAGACCCACCGTTTAGGGATACAGTGTGGAAGAAGGTCACTCTGCCCAGTTTCGAGTGTAACCAGGTCAAAAATGTAATATACTATATCAGAACCGGAAAAACAGGTTCACAAAACGCATTCTGGTACAAACATCCTAAATCAGGCTACCTAAGTCCAAATCCAGTAATTCCAAAGCCATTCGAAAGCTAAGATACAGGGATACATTTTATCAGAAGACCTCAACAACCAATTCTGAAGCATTCCCAACCAAATTAACCAATTACAGTCGCAGTTCTCAAGTTCTGGTAGAAACAGGACAGCAAGGGTAATTCCATCTTTTCACAAGCTACGCTACTCCGATTGACCTAAAATTTTGTAGGCATCTCTAAAATATCATTCCCTACAACTTTCATGTTTTAACCCAAGGTCAATTCGGCCTCTAACTATGAGCTACTGTGCCGGGCAGAATGTACAATCATAAAACCCTAACTTTCCAAATTTCTTCCAAAACAGAAATTGCTTGCAATTAACCACTTTTTCCACCTTCTAGAATCCTTAAATACCATTTCCAATCATCATACATGACCACATAATCATATTCATATGAAAACAGAAAAATCACCAATAAGTATAAGACTTCACCAATTCAACCAAAAATCAAGATATAATCCATAAAATTGCATCTTATACTACCACCAATCATGAATTAAGCTTCATTAGAGGGAGGAGAGGGGTTCTTCACAACTCACCTTAGTAAAACAAGAGAGAGAGCAACTTGTCACCTTAGCTTTCCAAACAACTCCACCAAACACCTCACAATCACTCACTTAAAGGTTTCTATGGAACAAAAACAAGATTAAGTGGTTGATTAGTTGAATTTGAGCAAGATGGAGGCAAGAATTTGACGAGTTTTCTTTCTTTCTTTCTTGGAGGAGAGGGCCGGCTATGAAGAGCAAATTTTGAGTGAATTTTTGGTCAATTTTTGAGTTATTTTAACCAAATGGTAAAAGTGTGAATAGTAGTCAAAAAGTGCAACCAATGTCCAAGTGACACTTGTCACTCTATTAATGCATCTCTATCCCTTTGTTCCCTCTCACATCAATCCACATAGCAACCTCTAATTATTTCTTAACACCCGATAATTTAAACCCAGTATCCAAAACTTAACCTAGTTGGCCGAATTTTTCCGAACTTTTCGCCCTAGTGGGTCCCATGTCCGGTATACGCTCTTAATTTCTCAAAAACTATTCGATACTAGAAAAATCATCTAAAAACTATATTTACTCCTAAAAATTATCTAGAATTTTTTCGAATCACGAAAATGCAGAAACAAGCCATGAAAGATAATAAAACCTAGAAAATGGGAAAATTACGGGTTCTCACAAAACTAACTCGAATCATGTGAGGTATTCAAGTCTTCTTCAACAGAGGCTTATAAGTTGGAATTCGTCCGAAACTTTTACCCTTCAAAAAATGAAATTTACGACTAATAGAAATACGTTTTCTTTGTCACTTTGACTCAAATGCAGATTTCAAAGTTTTACAAATGAGCATAAGTTTTACAAATATTTGACCCATGTTCTTTGGTTTAAATGTATTCTTTTCACTTCCAAAACCGTATTTATACTTCGTACTAGTAGTTATTCGGATTTTCTTTGGTTCACCTAAATTTTGGATAGTTTAACTGTAATATTTTCTCTTGATTAATCTTAGGGTTTATTGGTGATTGAGGGTAATACCTAGAAGAATACTTTGGACGTTCTTTTGCTTAAATAGGTGAGTGTTCTTTGTTTGTTATGTTTCCATTAACTATATGATTTGTTGTGGATATTTGATTAAATGATAAATGTTTGTTAAAAATGTATTTTGCTAGGCAAGTGTGTACTTTATCGCATTCAACCTAAATGAAATGTGAAATTGTCAATGTTTAAGTGATTAAATGTTAGTTGTGCATGAATGTAAGCCTTTTGGCTGAATTGAGCCCTTGCCCTTTATAGACACCAAAATTTTAGTGCAATTTTATTTTTCTTTAGTCTTTCATTTTATTTTATTATTTTATTTTTATTTTTCAGTTAGTTTAGCATGGGAATCTATTGAAAAAAAAAAAAGAAATTCATTCACCAAAAAATATGTTTTATTTCTTTTAAAATTCAAGTTATTGTTTATCAATTGAAAAAAAGAAAATCATCAATCGGAAAAAGAAAATTAATTAGCATTTTATTTTTATCTTTTATGCCTAGTTTTCCTCATTATTATTCATTTTTATTTCAGTTGTTATTTTGTTTATTACTTAATTCTTAAAAAAAAAACTGTTTCACGTAAAATGGCCATCGGATGGCCAAGGGAGAAGGGCTTGAAGAGGTTGGTTTGTAGCCATCCAAAAGAGGGTTTGTAGGGTTTCTAACTGGATATAAAAAGGGAAAAGAAACCGCAGCCAAAGGGGGGGATGCAAGTTGACGGCTGGACAAATAGAGGGTGATGAAAAAAGGAAAAGGGGGTGGATAGAGTTAACAGCAGTGGGGAAAAACTAAGAAAGCGAGAGAGAGAGAGCTGGGGAATAATATGTCGGCTGAGGAAGAAAAAAAGGGAAAACCAAGGGGGCAAGAGAGAGCTACGGGGGTTGACTGGAGGAAAAACAGAAAAAGAAGAAAGCTTCGGGCCAGGAGGGAATGAAACAAGAAGAAAGGGATAAGGGGTGACGGCTGGAGAGGAGGAGTGCGTAATGGGGGAGTTTGAGTAGAATCTGGAACGACGGCTGAGAGCAGAAGGTCTGGAGGGCTGATGAAGCAAGAAAGTTGGCGGCTTGGGCTGAGTAAAACAAAACACAGGAAATCGAGAGGAGAAAATCTGTTGGGGAGTCTGTAATGGCGGGGAGAGTTTTGGTGGCTAGGTTTCACGTGAGAGAGAAAGGGAGAGCTTTGGGCAGGGAAGGAAAGAGAGGAGAACAAAAACAAGAGACCGAGAGAGGGTGGAGGTGGAAGGTGAGGAAATCTAGAAACCAGGGTAAAGGAAAGGGAGCTTCGGTTAAGATCATAAAATAGGAAAAGGAATGGAAAAAAAAGGAACTTTGCATAAGATTTTTCGACAGGAAAAGGCTGACCTTTTAGCCTCCCTCGGATGCATTTTTCTCTTTGGATATAGCTTTGTTTGAGGTGATTTAAATTTCTGAATAATCTACGTCATTTGGGGAGGAGATTTCGTGTTGAACATTTTTGGAATAAACCACAGAAACACCTTTGAATCGAAGCTCCAAGTCGCGAGCTTGTCCCTGCCGCATGCCGTTGTGACGAAATTTTCTTGGCTTCGTTTCAGCCAACTTTCCCGCTTCATTCAGATCTCCCCAGGGCTCCTCAGGGAGAGATCTCGATTTCTGGGTAAACTACATCATCAAAGGAGCGATTCTTGTTGAGAAACATTTTGGAAAGGACATCTCCATCCTCTCCAAACTTCATCCCCCTGGTAGCAAGGTCGTCAGCCTTAGGTGTCTTCACCAGAAATCTGCCGCTTCGAAGTTGGTATCTGGACGTGATCTTTTCAATCTTTCCTTGCTTACTGGACCTAGTAAAGTGCTAAAGCTATTTTCCCCTCATTTGGCCCCAACTCAAGGGAGGTACACTCTATCCTTTGTTTTTGACTTTATTTGACCCTACGTGTGTATATGTGTCTTCTGTGTGCAATTGCATGACTTTAAGTGTTTATTTCATTTTCACTTTATTTATTTCTTTAGTTGCTTAGTTTTGCTTTAATTTTAGCTCAATTTCATCATTTGGGAGGCACTCGAATGCCAAAATTGTAATAGTTAGGGATTTTATTGTTTTATTCCTTCTTATTTCCCCTTTTAGATTGTAGTAGGCCTTCCCCCTAAAAATGTAATAGTTAGGGTCTTAATTGCCTTATGTGTTTTGCATGTCTATGTGCTATGTGTTTAATCACTTTCTTAGGTTTTGGCATCTAGATATGCATGCTTACGTGTTATGTGAATTACATGCTCACATGTCTACTTGCTTTAATTATGCACATTACTTGTATATGTGTATGATGAATGCAAATGCACGTTACCGTGGCTAGTCCAATGCTAGTCATGGTCTTCCCCTCGAGCCCTCACAAGTCCAATGCTTGTGAAGAGAGCGTTAGAAAAGGGCTAGTCCAATGCTAGACCCAATAGGTTGTCCCCTCTCGTTAGTATATACTTGCATGTCTCACTACATTTCATGCATTTTTCTTAGTTTTCTAGCATTTGGCATGCCCCTCCAACCCTTTCCCTTTCATTTTAGGCTTTTTGCATCCCATGCTAGTTATAGGGTACATTTGCTTGAGAATTACTCCTTTAAATATGGGATATAGACGAGTGTGGCTTTTCTAAGCCTTAGCACGCTTGTATTCCCTCTATCAAAGGGAAAATTAAAATCACAAAGTTAGGAGTCATTCCCGTACCTGACTTGATGCATTCCTCTAGGTTCATACACTCTCATTTTTATCACATCACTTCCTCACCTTCTTTATCCACATTCTTTTACTACTTATATTTTTTCTCAATCCACATGCCAAGTTTGCACATTTTTCTTCTTTCCCTATCACTTATTTATTTTTCTACATCAAAAATCGCACCCAATTGCACTTATATATTTACTACTATTATACCATATTTTTATCCACTTGCACACATACACCTTTATTTTCTCAATTGGCATACATGCACTTTTCTTACACTTACACACATGCATTCTTCTTACATTTTCACACTTACACTCATATTTGGGTCTTCATTTGCATTACCCATGACCTCTATGAGAGTTTTCCTTATTGGCCATCACAACTCATGTGATTGGGACCAAAAAGCCTCATAAGAGACATTTTAGATTTAGAATTGCATTTTCCTTTTTTTCGCATCCATTAGTCATATCCAACATGCAACACATACTTTGGATAGAAGAATTAGGAAAAGAAGGGCTAAGTCACGCAACTAGCTTTGGCTAGGGTAAGGGAGTGCCTTAGGCTTTGCCTTTGCCTTCTCCCTTATCAAATGTGACCCCCGATCCCTTTTTTTGGTTACGTAGACCTAAAAAATTCTTTAAAAAGGGTTTGTTTACTTTTCTTTCCAAAAAAACAAAATCACTTTTTGGGTGACTTGGTACACCCTAACTCTATACCAAGTGGCGACTCCTTTTCTATCTAAAACCCTTTGTTTGGCCAAACCGTCGCATTTCACAATCCCACGGTGTGACGGCCCCACCTCTCCCTAGGGCGTACCCCAGGGTTCGGCGGGCTGCCTGCCCAGCTCTCGCCGGGACTCAGTCGTTCACTACATTCCTCAAACAGATTACAATATAAATCTCAAAAATTACATCAAATTCTCCAATAATTACATGTTATAAGCGAAGCGGAAACGATTCCCCAAACTATACATCCAAGTCTTCAATAATTACATGTTATCCAGTCACGTGAACAAGTACTACAAGTCCTTCCTTCGCCACGAGCCCTGTGGAGGGGAATAAAATAGTTTTGGGGTAAGCTAGAAGCTCAGCGAGTAACCAGTAAAATCAGAAATCAAATATATTCCACAATATTGCATTTCAATCCTTTCGATGATGTCATGATTCAAAGAACAAATGTCCGTTTATTGCTCTCGTGAGCCAGTGAAATCATAGTACTTGAACACCCAACGCTCAAATCGATCATTTAACATTAACATTAACATTGAGAGGGAGCCCCTTTTTGAGCTCCGGAGCCATTTGCTCCAAGTAAACAGAGGTGGAGACGTTGGTGTCCAGCACAAGACTCCCCAAGAACTCATTGAAGCCAAAATCATATCATGAATTCACATGCAAGCACGCATGAGATGCAATCGAGTAAATAATGTAAGAAACATTTCACAAGTACTTTAGAAATAGTTTAGGGTCACTCACCTCCATGGCTCAGAATCATCCATCATATAACATTGCCTTGCTCAAATCCAAGTCTTAGATCACCAACGCAATGCGAACAAGTCCCTTCAAAGTTCGGACAGCACTTCCCCTAAATTTGCTAACTTTTCCAGCCATCATGGCTTCATTATTTCCTCAGCCAATCCCAAAGGTACACACACAACAACAAGTTCATCCAATAGTCATTCAGCAAGCTCCAAGTAGTACGAGTACAATTCAAGCTAGGGAAAAGTTCGGAAATGAAAGTTAAGCTCAAAACCAGAAAAATAGGTTTTGACGTCATTTTGCGGTAATGGTACCAAAGGCACTACGATTGTCGGATGAAGGTACAAGACACACCGTTTCGAAACTAAGAGAAAGGGCTACAATATTTCAGAAGGTCACTCAACCCAGTTTCGAGTGTAACCAGGTCAAAAATGCAAGAAACTACACCAGAACCGGAAAAACAGATTCACAGAACGCATTCTAGCGGAAACATCATAACTCAGGCTCTCCAAGTCCAAAATACGCTCTTAATTTCTAAAAAACTAACCGATACTAGAAAAATCATTTTAAAACTATTTTTGCTCATAAACTTTATCTGTGAAATTTTTCTAAACAAGAAAATGTAGAAAAGGCGGGCGATTAAAAAAATAAACCCTAGAAAATTAGAAAATTTCCGGGTTCTCAAACTCATTTTTTTTCGGGGCGTCACACACGGCCTTTTATTTTCACTTTCACACACGTTCACATACATATCCTACACACTACTCTCACACATCAAAAAGTGGGACGCAACAGATTGGCGACTCCACTGGGGACTTCCTAAGTGGGTCCAAGCATTTGATTTAGCCATTCTTTTCCGTTTTCTACCCTTGTTATGCGTAGCATTTGGATATTAGGGTTGCATTTTCCATTTTAGGACCTTTTGTCTCGCGCGCGTATCAAACTACTCCCTCACTCACATATGTATGATTGGTTGCTTGGATGTATGTTTTACTAGTTTTATCTCGCACTTTGCATTGCATTTGGGGGGGGTGTGTGTGTCACCTTTAGAGCCTCGCGTTGGGTCTCAACCCTTTCCCTCAAAATAGGGATCACTTCATACGTGCATGTTTATTTACTGTTATCCCCTTTTATTTTATTTTCGTGGGCTCTTTCCCACACCGCCTTGTAGGACTAGGAATGGTTTCTCTAGATATGTGGATGGTGTGCTTTGCGCCCATAGCAGTACCTAGGGGATCGCTCGAGCCACCGACTGAGGGTCTTGGAATTGATGACCCATTCCCTTAGGTCTGAAGGCTTGGGGACCTTTTTAAACCTTATCGAGTCTAGTTGCATTAGTGAGCCCCAGCCTCATGCATCCATGTTAGAGTTTTCCTAGGTTAGAATCAGCCTCACCCTTTTTAAGCACATTAGGCATGAGGGAAGGGGTTCCACCCCTTTTACTTGCTTTTATTGTATTTCTTTTCTTAATTGCTCCCAATATGTTATGTGTACTATCAATTGCACTAACCATTTCGTTATTTTTTGCTTGCATTCATGTGCCTTAGCAATAAGAGGCCTCTTTGGCACTCTTTTAGTGACTTACCCACTAGATAACTCACATGTTTAAATTTCAGTTATTACACTTAATTTTCAATAAGTACATTTCATTTTTAGACCTTTTCCCCCCGATGCATTATTTATGTCCTTTAGGCCATATTTGTCACATATTTACATTGCTTTAATAAAATGGCATCATGCATAAACCCTAGAAAGAGAATGCCATTTAGGGGATCCCACGTTAGGACTAAACTGCCTTGTGTCTCGGATATTTAATCCAAAGAGACTTGCACGTTTATATTTTTGTACCATCCAAAGGGATAGTGCACAAGGTAAGGTAGGATCCGGTCATTTTCATAGAGCGATCTTTGGAATATGAGCGTCTAATAATCACCTTTTGGCCACTTTATCAAAATTGGTAAAAATCCTTGGCGTAAAGGACATTAATTGGAACAAATTCACAAATGATTCCTCACTGTTGAGACGATAAGTGTAAAGGCCAAATCTTGATTTTAGGAGGCTCATAGACTAATGCATTGCAATGATTTTTTGAAACTAACAATAGGTAGATGTTTCAATCGATTTTTGAATAAAACCATCAATTTCATCCAATCCATTTTGTCAATTCATTCAATTTTAGAACAATCCAATCATTTTTGGATAAATCATTAAATCCATTTCAATTCATTTGACCAATTTACCCTTTTTGGGTGATCTGGTCGATTTTTGAATAAATCATCAATTTCATTCAATTCATTTAACCAGTTTACCCTTTTTAGGGTGATCAAGTCATTTTCAAATAAATCTTCAAGTTCATTCAATCTATTCGATCAAGTGTGTCTATTTTTAGAGCGATCCGGCAAAGTTTATCAATTTCATTTGATCTATTTGACCAATTAGGGTTTCTATGTCAAATCTAGAATTGGAACGACTAGTTGTTTTTAAGAAAATCACCCATTACATTCATTTCACTTGGATAGATTAGGGTTTCGACCCATGTTAAAAAAAATGTCCAATAACAAGTTTGTCAAAATTAAATTGATTTGTACGAATTCCTGTGCCAACCAAAATCATTCTTTCATTTAGAGGTTTCCTGCTATTCAATTGGCCCAAAATTTTCAAATTGCTTTCCAACCAACTGTCAATGAGTTGATCGGATTCATCGGGTATGGTATAGTGCCTACCTCAGAGGATTGCATTCTCATGCTAGGCCTACCCTTGGCACTAAAAGGGTCCCCCAATAGGACATGCATCCGAATTACTTTAATTTTTACTAACTCCTATCTTTTTCTTTTCCTTTTTTCCTTTCTTTCTTTTTGACAATAGTCAATCAAGAAGGGCATCTAATAAGGGTTTTCTTACACTCTCAGGTAGTAATCACAAATATTGCTACACAAAGAAGCCCCATTATTACCCGATCACATAGCCAAATTTCAAGAGAAAGTGTAAACATGAGTACCCATCCAGAACCATCTGATAGGCCCGTAACAACATCATCAACTGATTCGGCGAATCTGGGAGCTCAGTTGAACGAAGTTCTCAACCGATTTAATGAGCTAAGCATTGAAATGACGGCCCAACAGCGCGTGATCGACCAATTGGTCACTGGTGGTGCTAGCGGTGAACAACATGAGCCCTTACCCCCTGTCCAATCTGAACATCAACCAATACTCTTACCTTATACTCAAGCTCCTGTTACTTCACGTGTCATAAATCCACTTGAAGAAACCTTTACCTATCCCACTCATGGCCCACCACCTGTTTATGCACCTAACATGTGACGACCCCACTTCTCCCAAGGGCGAACCCAAGGGTATCGGCGGGCCACCTGCCTAACTCGCGCCAGGACTCAAAACTTAAGCAATAAAACTAGATAACTCGAAAGAGCACTATATACAATATATACAATCCCAAAAGTTATATTTACATCTTCAAAAGTCTCGAGTCAAACCACTCTAATATACTATAAGCACAACCAACAGAAGATAGACCCTAAGGAGGGTCCTTATACAAACCACCAAAATAAAAACAAACATACTATATGTCCAACTATTACAATCAAACCTAACTATACTAGTGTACGTGCCAAAAGTCCCCGCGTCGGCCCCTACTAAGGAAAACAAAAGGAAAGGGGTAAGCTATATGCTTAGTAAGTAAACAGGGGCGAAAGCGTAAATTTCACGTAACAACAGTTACACAGTAAGAGTAAAGCAAAAGCAGAAAAGTAACATCACATAATAAGGATACAGGTGGCTCCAAAGCCAATTCATGTGCCCTCAATGATCTCCTGCCGACATTCCGTCGACTACAATTAATGGTCCGTAGAACTTCACTTATACTCCCACCGTACACCTTATCACCCTCTCTGGCCAGTCACCTCACAAACTTGCTCGAGCGAACGAAATTGAACTTGCTGCGCAAGCTCGGTTCACAAACTTGGTCACCTTCTCGGTGAACCGGATTCACAAAATTGGTTCATAACATGAACCTACAAACTTGGTGACCTCAGACTAAGTTGGACTGATTTCGACCAAGCCCTAACCGGTTCGAATAGTCCAAACAGGTTTTAGATCGGGCCCACGAACTCACAAACTTTGTAAACTTCACAAACTTTACTCGAAAGTCGCCCCGAGCCACAAGCTCAAGGGTTTTGGTTCCAAAAGGTTCATATGCATATGCCAAGTACAATTATACATTCAAATTAGGGTTTAGGTCGAGCACGATAAAGTACACCCTCGCCTAAGTACCCTTTTCATACATCTCAAACACATAGCAAAGAAAACACACCAAACTGGCCTGAATACTTACTCAGAAACTGAAATAGCAAAAGTACGAAGTCAGATCGAAATGAACAGCTAGTAGTGGGCCCCACCAGTTCCGCCCAGCTCACCACCGTCTGAAATAGAAGATTGTGTCACATAATATCGCAAACGGCTACTATCGTGCCTAAAACAAGCAAAACGGCAAAAACGACACGCGCGCACGTAAATATGACGGACGGAAACGGAAACGGCCGTTAGCGGAAACGGCAGATTTGACACTCGTTTCTAGTTTACTCATAAGTTGAGCTACGAATATCGGATTAAGGCGTATGAGACACCATATCGAAGCTTAAAGGATGAACAACAATTGTTATGAAGACATCCAGAACTGAAACTGGAGGCTTCAGTCCCAAATGAACCAAACACAATCACTTACGAAATCTGGCCAATGCACAAATGGTCAGTTTTGAGTGCAAACTGTTTTCTATGCTACACATGGTCAAAAGAGCTGAAAATTGGCAGTTAGATGGTTCATTACAAATGGAACAACTTTCATGAAGGTTGGGAATCCAAATTCGGAACGGAAATTGGCCATCAGGACCAAAACAGATCTGACCAGAAAATGGTCATTTTCACGGCCAGGCCTTATTTGCTCGGCTATATCTCAGGTTTTATAAATCCGATTCATGAAATTCTAAGGGCGTTAGAAAGCTCTGATATAGGGCTATAAGTTTGGTGTTTTGGTCGCAAGCCCAAACAGCTTGTAACCCAGTTAAATGTGAAGCCAAAGTTCCAGTCGTAAACTGTCCGGATATAAAACAGTTCTGACATGCATTCTTATTTCGATCATAACTAGAGCTACGGGACTCGGATTTTGACACACTTTATAGCGTTTCGAAGCTGTGACCAAGATCTACATTTCTTATGACAGAGTCAACACCCAGATCGTACTCTATCAAAATCGAAAAAGTCACAGTCAGAAACTTTCCAAAAACGTAACAGAATTTGACGGTCAAAACAGGTCTGAGTATTTCATTTATAGCTCAGGATATACTAATCCGTTTAACCTGAAAATTTATAGAAATATCCAGGACTTAAGGGGCTACAATGTTGAAGAAGGAAACTTTGTCCAATTTTGAATGTAACAAGGTAAAAAATGCAAGACACTATACCAGAATCGCAAAACAGGATCACAAACCGTATTCTAGTACAAACATCATAACTCAGCCTACACAAGTCCAAATCCAGAAATTCCAAAGCCATACGAAAGCTTAGAAACAGGGCTACATTTCATTAGAAGACCATAACAACTAATTCTGAAGCAATACCAGCCAAAACAACCAATTACAAGTGCAGTTTTCACATTCTGATCAACCCAGAACAGCAACAGTAAAATCGACATATCTCACTCTACACTACTCCAAATGACCTGAAATTTTACAGGCACCTCAAAGACATCAATACCTACAACTTTCATGTTTTAAGCAAAGGCCAATTCGGCCTCTAACCATATGATCCAAAACCGGACAGAAAAGGGGTTATGAAACCCTAACTTTTCACATTTCATTCCAAACCCAAAACTGGTTGCAATTTCCTATCAAACACACCTACTAGAGTCATTACCCCTCATTATCAACCATCATAAACAACCACAACACCCTGATCACATTAAACCAGAAAATTCCTCAAAAAAATAAAAACTTAACCAATTCATTTCAAATCAAGAAATAAATCACACATTCCATCACTTTAGCCACTACTAAGCACAAATTAAACATCATTAGGTGTAGGAGGATGTTCAATCATCACTTACCTAGTATACAAGAGAAGAGGAGTTGTAGACCACCTTAGCTTTTCCAAAAACTTCACCAAACTCACCACTAACACCAAATGGAAAGGTTGTATAGAGTAGAAACTAGTTCAGGCAATTGGTTTGGATGATTTGAGCTAGTGGAAAGCTTGAAGATTGAAGAGGTTTTTTTCCTTCTTTGTTAGAGAGAGAGGGCCGGCTATGGAGGAGAAGAAATGAGTGAATTTTTAGTGAATTTTGGAGATATTTACTCAATTTGGTCAAAAGTCAAAAGCATGAATAGTAAATCATAAGTCATGTCCAATGAGATTGTGACACTTGTCACCTCTTAAATGCATTCCTAGCCCTTTCTTTTCCTCTCACATCAATCAAATTTCACTCTCTACTTATCTCTTAACACCCGATAAATTTCACACAGTATCCGGAATTTAACCTAATTGGCCGAATTTTTCCGAACTTTCCGCACTAGTGGGTCCCACGTCCGATATACGTTCTTAAAATCATTTAAAAACTATATTTACTCATAAAAATTATCTGGGGAACTTTTCTAATAAAGAAAATGTGGAAAAAAGCGGGCGATAAATAAAACTCCACTTAAGCTTTCTAATATAATAACACTAGAGGTTTGCTAATCATTCAAACTTACTAAACCTTTGTAATTAAAACAAATCCTATATTTACCTATGTCAAGGCACCCACTAGAATACCGAATATAAATTATAGCTTGAACCTTATAATAATAATACGTAAACTAGGATTTTCAAACTTAACCGAATTAGGGTTTCCTTCCTAGCCATAAAACCTTGATTTTTTTTATACCGAATATCAAATAACCCTAATATCGACTTACGAACGGACTGGGGCCTCACATAACATCCAAATCAACCCCCCTCATGCCCAAATTCTCCAAAATTATCCACCAATTACTATGAGCATGCCATTCGAACCACAAGGACCTCATTATTACTCCACCGCTGAGCCATTCACCTTAGATATCGCCGCTCAAAGGAAAGTTGAAGCTGGGGAGTCATCCGCACCAGTGGATAAGAATTTACTAAAGAGATTAGATCGGTTTGAAGAGTTCATAAGGAAAAACCAAGGTTTGAACAAGCAAGGAGGTTTGGACTACAACGAGCTGTGCCTGTTTCCGAATAAGCAATTGCCAATGGGTTTCAAAGCACCCAAATTTAGCAAGTACGATGGAACTGGCAATCCCAAAACACACCTTCGGATGTTTGCAAACAAGCTAGGGAAGCCGATAGATGATGAGAATCTACCTATGCGCTTATTTCCCGAGAGTCTAGAAGGCGATGTGTTAGATTGGTATTCCAATTTGAAGCCTGAGGATATGAGATCTTGGATGAATTTGTCTACTGCTTTTATGAGGCAGTACGAATACAATTGCGAGTTTGCTCCAACGAGGACCACATTGGAGGGGACTAAGAGGAAACCATCGGAGGACCACAAGACGTTTGCGAAGAGATGGAGAAAATTCGCTGCCAAAGTGGAGCCTCCCATGACTGAAAATGAGATTGTTCACACGTTCATCAAAGCTCATGACCCGCCCCATTTTGAGGAAATTTTTCGAATGACTGGGTGTTCCTTTGCCGAAATTGTCAATAAATTGGAAGAATTTGATGAGTTTGTGAAGGCCGGAAAAATTGTTAATGTGTCAATATTGAAGATGCAACTAGAGGCTCTGCAAGGCCAGAATAACAGTGGGAAGAAATCACAATTTAAAGGAAAAGAAGAGGAAACTGCTTTTGTTGGGGATCAGGGCCCCTCGGCCAGACCTAGATTTTCAAACCGCCTTGTTTATTCATCACCCTATCCATACTACCCAAACTCCCGTTCTATCCACCATACTACCATTAACCATTCTCGACCTCGACCAAATTATCCAAATGTACTCACACCACCCTTTCAAAATCCTCAACCAAATCCCCAAACTAGACCTCGCCCTCCTTTTAGCCCAAGACCTATTCTACCCCTAGCTCAAATTACTACTATCAATAAACCAGTGACACCCAAAATTCAACACCATACCGAACCTTCACCAATCTAAGTCGGCCTGTTGACCAATTATATGAGCAATTGAAAGCTGCCAGGAAAATTGATGTTATACCTCCTAAGATCTATTCTAAGCGCTTTCCCTCTGACTATGACCCTCAAGCAGTCTGCGCTTATTGTGACGACCCCACCTCCCCCTAAGGCGTACCAAAGGGTTCGGCGGACCGCCTGCCCAACTCTCGCCAGGACTCACTCACTATCTTAATCGAGTCACGTACACACATCCATGAACCATAAATAACATTCCCAATTCAAGCTTATAATTTACATTAATAGAAATCGAGGTACAAAGTCTCAACACACCCAACTAGTTCAAAACCTATACAATCCAAGTACATCATGTTCCATTCGAGGAATAGCGCGAGTACAAGACCAAAAAGTCAAAAGTCAAAACAAAAGGCTACGCTAGTCTTTTACAAGTCTCACGCGTCACTCGTACCCCTGAAAGGAAAACAAATGGAGTGGAATGAGCTAAAAGCCCAGTGAGGTTCCAAATAGCAAATTGACCATTATTTAGAAGTACAAGTTTTCGGTATAGCAAAGTAACAAGCATGAAGAGTTCATAAAGGTGAGCAATAACACGTCAAGTAGCAATCTTAAAATGAACGAATGTAGAAAATTTTTCAAAAGAAACAATAATCCAATAAACAATAATTACTCCAAAGTATAAGGATACGGATGACTCTCAGGAGCCAAATTCCCATTACATTACCAGAAGCTTGATCCCGTAGTAGTTGACACTCCGTCAACTTTCAAGTAAGTAACCAATCCAGTAGAACACCACTTAAACGACTCTCCGTCCACCGTTCAACCCCCAGCTGGGCCCAAAATCCTCAAGAACATGGGTGGTAATACTCGAGTATACCGATTAGTCGAGGAGATATCACTCCACTCGACAATACAAGAGACCCAGGGTTTGTTACCCAATCGACCAAGCCCTTGCCGGCTCGACTAGAGTAACTCGCCACAGGGTTTCTGGAATTCCAGGAAGTGCGCGCATCATAATCAAGTATATCAAGTCAATTGCAACAATAAACAAGTATATCACGTAAGGGCAAGTGCGATAAAGTACACTCTTGCCCTATCAATTCACGTATATAACATGTACTCATATTGGTCACGTATCAAGTTCAAGTATCTAGTGCAATTCGGTATTTGAAAGCACTCACCAAAAGATATAGTGCCTTTACTGGTCACTTTCAGGTTATACTCCGGGTTCGGAGTCCAAATCTTGAATAAAAGTCACCAAGAGTAGCACAAGCTCTCCCCTTCAAGAATCACACCACAACTCACTAGCTAGTCACTCAAGAACAAGTTTAATCGGTTTATTTTGTTTGATTTCTCCCTAAGTTGTTGGATTGAAGATGAAATGAAGGAGTTTTTTTTTCTTCTTGTTGTTCCTCCCCTCTCTCTCTCTCGGTTCTTATGCAGAAATATGGAGGAAGATGAGGCTTGGTTTGTCTTATATGGAAGTAAGAGGTTAAGGGTAATTGTGTCCACAATTTTTGGCCAACACTTGGCCTATTCTTGTCCACAAAATTTTTCTCTTTCTTTCCTTGTATTTGAGCCACAATTTCGGTCAAGCTATAATCATGAGGGGGAAGATATTTTGTTCAAGTTCAATAAATTTGTTTGGTAAGCAAAAATGGTGGTCAAGCGGTGCGTTCAATCGGTAATGCGCGGGACCCGCCGGTTCGCGCCGTTTTTCTTAAAAACACCCGTACTAGAGTTTTTACTTTCCATTCACTAACCTTATCTCATGGCTACTACTCACATATTATTTCTCACTTAAAAGTCACTTTTAATCATCAAATTGATCCTTAGCCAGTACCGAAATTTCATCCGATGGAAAAATCGAAAAACCCTAATTTTGCTCAAATCTTGAAACCGAAGCGGAAAACCCTATTTTCTAGGTTCATCTGCACTTATAGTTAAACAATTGGATAGTAGAGCTTTAATAAATAATAATTTCCAAATAAAAGGAAATTTTTAAGAAAACGTGAGGAATTTTCCAATTCCAGTAATTAAAATTAGGGTTTCAATTAAAATAGGAGAGATTTAGGAAAACCGGTTAGTCACAAGTAAACTAGGGTTTTTGGCTACAATATTAGGGTTTCTAGTCTTTTTAAAACAAAAATAGGTTTTAAATCAAACCCAAAGAAATACACTTTAATATTTTCTTCACAAACAACCTCCTAATATTCGGGATGTTACACTTATCATTCTGGAGCTCCCGGGCATTCCACCAATGATTGTCGGGCATTGACACATAAAATCCAAGATATGATCGAATTCGGAGAAATAGTGCTAAGGAAAAAGGGTGAACAAGGACCGAGCATAAATACAAATCCCTTTCCCGAACACAAGGACGCCTTTGAGGCATCCAACCCCAATGAAGAAATTTGAGAATCCTGGAAGGGGCTGAATTAGTGAAGATTCCTCTCCCTTGAAGGGAGTTTCGATAAATTTGGGGAGTTGTTTTGGTTAAAACCAATGAAAATCATTCATACATGTGTCTTTTGTTTAACTATATTTTTTGTAAATAGTTTTCAATGAAGTGACTGCTAAAGACACGTTTCATGAATATTAAGTTTGGTTTTTGTCTAGAAATTCAATAAAATATACAGTTTTATATATTGTGACTCACACATTCTTTTCAGATGGCCCAGAATAAAACCGTCTGACCCTTTGGATATCACTGTTCAGAAATTTGATGGCAGCTGTCTCACGAATGTGAATTTGAATTTCAAAATGAGAGGAGTGGGGAAGAGACATTCGAAAATGTTTCAAAGAAGCCCGAATGGAATAAAAGAAGTTCAAGGCGAATCGGGATCAAGATTAGGAATAAGAAGCAGTTAAACACAGTCCATCATGGTCAATATGATCAAAAGGATTGGTCCGTGATTACCATTAAACGGTCAAATCATGACCATTCAGACGAGAAGGCAAAGCATTAAAGTGGTTTTCGTCAGTGCAAAATGAAGCCAAAAGGAGAGTTTGCCGCGAATTGGTAAGGTGCTCTTATTATCAAAAAGGTATCGCCTGGTGGAGCACTTGTTCCCTCAGCCAATCAATTCGGAGATGTGTAAGAAATTTTCATCTGATAAATGAAAGTTTTCTTTTAGAGTTAATGCGAAGAGTGGAATGAAAGTCAGGCCCTCTTTTTTTTTCCCATTAAGACATTATATCCCTAGTTATCCCTTTTGAGCCTTCATAATAGATTATTTCATTTGGCAACCTCTGAGAATCGCAAACCCCACACTGGGGCAAATTTAGTTTTGAAAGAAAAGAAAAGAGAGAAAACCCCACATTGGGGTAAATTCAATGTTTGAAGGAAAGTCGAAAGAAAAGGAAATGAACAAAAGAATGCCTCAGTTAAAAATAAACTGGGGCAAATTTTTAAAATTTTGAAAGATGAATGAAAAAGGGAGAAAATGAAAGAAAAGAGAACCTCGGTTAAGAATAAAACTGGGGCAAATTTTGATTTAACCCTAAAATAGGGTTAACATGAAAATGCGATCTCAGATCATTTAAACCATTTTTTTTAAGTCTGCCTTCAAGCCTTAACCTTTCCTAGCACCACACCAGTGTGGCAACCCCACTTCCCCCTAAGGCGAACCAAAGGGTTGGAGGGCCGTCTGCCCAACTCTCGCCAGGACTCACGCAAGCATTCTAACCCAAAACCCTTCGAAGAATAACCTAATCTATTACAAAACAATTCCTCCGAAGAAGACCATCACTAAAACCACATTAACTTCAGAGATAGCAGTGATTTAAAATAGCCAAACGACGGCTCCTAAACATGTCACGCGTTGTGAACTGCGGAATAGAATCGTACCGTCCCAACTAAGAAAAAAATTCATACAACAAAATACAACAATCAAGCCAAGCATCCAAAATTAAGTTTTACACATTTTCCAGCTTCAAGTGGCAATCCAAAATAAAAAGTACATTATCCAAATTTAACACACTACAGCCCACACAAATAGTCATAGTATACAAATACATCCCAAAACGAAACATGGATAAGTTTCAAAGCTTTCAATTTCCAGAACCTGTCAAGGAAAACAAATAAACGTGGGGTGAGCTAAAGCTCAGTGGTGCCCCAAAACATGCATTCACGTAAATCAAACAGCGAGTAATAACTTAACCAAATTGAACAGTTAGGAAAGCGTATAACAGCACAAGGTAGGATACAGGGGCTCTCAGGAGCCATTTTCCTCGCTTGGTCACCATTCATCGTAGTTGACCCTCCGTCAACTCTCACTACTTATAGTCCATGTACATCCACTCATTTTAATCCTAACCCGTCACCATTCATACCCCTGTCCCGAGCCCGAACACCGACTAAGGACGCAGTATACTCGAGATATACCCGTAGATAATTGGAAGCAGTATACTTGCGTATACCCTTAGATAATTGGGAGCAGTATACCTTAGTATACCCTCAGGAAATTGGTCGAGGGATTCACCCAGCGACATTTCCGTAGTTGGATTCAGAAGTCGAGGGATTCACCCAACGACGCAACTACATTTAGATTCACGGATTCATGAGAAAAGATGTTTCACTCAAGTCACCACTCGAACGGCTAGTGCGATAAAGTACACACTGCTCACTTCGATGGATCAAAAACTAGTTTTGCAAATTATCACATATTGAGTCAAGAAAGCATAGAACAAGCAGGGACACTCACCAAGAGTGAAGTTCAGATGTCAAGTTGGAAATCGAATTCCGCGTCCTCGTAATATCCTAAAATACCAAATTTTGAAACTATAAGTTTTCTATTCAATTTTTAAACTTATTCGTATAGGAAATTATCTAATATATTACTAGTTTACTTTCTCAAGTAATTTCAAAAATCTACTTAGGTTGAAACTTGACAAAAGTAGTAAAAATGTTTCTTATAGTTTTCCTTGAGATACTTTTCCTTAGAAAAGGGTAACTAGTATTATTTTCTTGAAACAATTGGACCATCCACTTAGGATTGAAATTTAGTAAAAGTAGGAAATGTTTTATATGGCTTTCCTTAAAAATATTTTTCTCTATACGAGTGCGGCTAGTACTATTTTATTTAGAATAAGTTTTCTTGCCGAGGAAGTTTTCTGCTATTTTTAGTTAAAGTCACTAAAATCTTGTATTTTGGAAATTTTCCTCTAGACAATTAGCCAGGGACAATTTTAAGGAAAGAAAAGGAAATAGATCAAGACTTAGGGTTTTAAAACTAGTGAAATCATTTTCTAAAAGTAATAAGGCTAGTTTACGCTTAAAGGAGAAATATCGAGTTGGCAAGGTTTAGAAAATCCCTACACGAAATTTCTAACTTTAACATACAGTGCTAAGTTTTATCGTACCATACTAGAGTGAAGATATATTTAAATAGCTTGCTTAAAAAAAACTTCTCAAGTTCACAGGACCAAAATGGATTCCTTACAATTCCGATTTACAAGCACATAATATTTCAGATTTGTCAATATAACCAACTCACATTTCAAATAGAAATCTCACTAGGGCTTCGTCAATCATTAGCCCTAGGTTTCAACAGATTCAATTCTGATCAAGAATAAAATGAATGACCAAGGCTTCGTCAATCATTAGCACTTGGTTTTGGCAAGCTCATGCCACATCTTGACTAAATCAAAATGAAGGTAAGGCCTCTAACAAATTCCAGCAATTAAATTTCATCACCCTTTAATACTTATAAAATCATTCAAATGGCCAAGGTGTGAGGACTCGCAAAAACTATTATTCTATGCCTAATTTATGGCTTAATAAAGTATTTAATTGGATTTTATTTCCAAGGAATATTTTCTAGTCTTATGAGACCTAAACGCATGATAATATAACTTCGTTATATTTTTAAAATGATTCGTTTCGAAAATTAATTTCCTAGAGCGCGTTTAGCGAAAATAGTGAATAGTACTTGGAGATTTTATCCGCGTAGTAGCACAATAAGCTTGGAATATTGGAGACCTGTACCATGGTCCTAAAATAGGAAATTTTATGAATAAATATTCAAGTGATAGTTAGTAGTGCAATCGTTATAAGAATTTTTCGAAAGTTTCGCGTTATAGCGGTAAAATTGACGGTACGCGTTTTCACACGCGCAACTTCGATTGAGGGACTTTAGACCCTTATTTCGGGACAACTAAGAGTGAATAATAATTACATGAATATATATACATTGGAGGTTTAGTGCACTAGTGAACCAAACGCGCGAGAAAAATCGAATCCAAACGCATCCTAGTTGCACTATTTCAAGTTGACTTTGGAGCAATTTTTCACCACACAAAGAATCTTCCTTTGGAAGCCAATTGCATCAGCACTCTCTCTCTCTTCACCTCACTTGGCCGAACAACAAGAAGGAGAAGAGCTCTCCATTGTCTTCATTTTTCATCTTCAATCCATGCACCAAAATCCACCCAAATCACACCAAACTTGGAGATCTCTTAGCAAACCACTTGGAGACTACATCTAGCTAAGGAGGAAGGGAGCTTTCACGGTTTCTTTGGAACTTCAAGAGGGCCGAAAATTCTGACCTTGCAAACCAAAGGAGTAGGTAATGATCAACCCTTGGATTCTTATCTTTTGGAGATTATATGACAAGATTAAGTTCATGCATACACTTAGTTACTTGTTTATGGTGTAAAAATGTGATTGTGGGCTCTTGGAATTCCCACACTTGGGTTGTTGTTGCTGATGTGATGATTAATGGTGATTATATTGTTGGTTTAGTGATTTTAATGATGCATTAGTGATGGGTAATTAGTGGAAACTTCATTGGGGGTAAGAAGCTAAACTTTCCGATTTTGCCCCTGCCATGTTCGGCCATTTCCAGGCCAATTTTTAATGGTTTAATTGCTTGAATTGGATGTTTGTAGGATGTATTAGATGTGTGAAAAATTTCATTGAAAAATAATGAGGTTTGAATGGGCAAATGAATTTTTTTTAGAAACCAGCAAATCTGGAAAACTGATTCGCGTATGCTCTGACCAGCAGTAGTATTTTGGCTATAACTCTGTCCTCGGATGTCGAAATCATGTGCCGTTGGTGGCGTTTGAAACTAGACATTCCTAGCTTTAATTTGGTATATAATGCACGTTCTGAGTCTTTGTGAGCAGGCCGAACCAAATGTTTTAAGTTCGCTGTCCTGTCACTCTGTTCATCTGGAATGAAGTGTTCAGGCTGCAACTTGATGCCCGAATTTGAACCAGATGGGTGCCGAATTTGGAAACGATTTCTTCTATGATATTTTAACTCTATGAATGTATTTTCCAACGGCGTAATCCATGCTCAATTTCGAGCTATATTGACTGAGTTGTGACTAAAACAAGTGGACTGCTCTGTTTTGGAAAACCCTAATGTTTGGACTGGTTTGGAACAAAATCTCGGAGTGAACTTGTTAGTTGATGTTTTTGATATTAAACACTTACCAAAGGTATCATGGGTATATCTTAGACCCTTATTTCACAAATGAACCATGGTTGGATAACTTTCTTGGTTAAACGATTGGAAATTTGGAAAATGAAAGTCCAAGGCAGATTGCCTTAGGATTTTTCTTGAACTTCGGTCGGCTCATTAACTACCTTGCCGAAGGTATTTTTCCCCGAAATTCGATAGAGAGATACTTTCCATATAGTATTGAAATACTGCCAATTTTGGTGCCGATTCAAGTTCGTTTCGATACCCAATTGAATTACTAAAGTTAGAGGTTCAAATCTGGAAAATTCTCATCCAGTCTTGAATTTGCTCAACTTCGGGCTACCGTATCTCGGTGCTCGAGACTCCGATTCTTGATCCGCTTGTTTTGTCATACACTTCACTTGCAACACTAATTGAGCTGAAAATTTCAGAGGCCGGTTTGCAACGTGCGAATCGTGCCGAATTTTCAAAGTTGGCCAAAAACCAACTTCATTCTGCCTTGTGAACCAACCCTGCATCTTCAAGCTCATTTTTGACCACTTTCCACTTCGATTCATGGAAAAGTGTCTTCTAGGAACTTATAGTACTCTCTAAGAGGTTTCCAACGGTATAAAGTTTTCCAATTCTCGACTTATATCGAGTGAGTTACGATTTTTCAAAGATTTATCGTAAAACTGAAAAATTTTCCAACTTCAAAGAAATAGAGTTTTTCAAAAACTCTTTATTCTTTTGATGTTCTTAAACATTTTGTTTACGATTTTCATGATCAAAACTCAAATAATATTGTACATGATAAAAGGCAAGTTGAACCTCGATTTACGTGTATTTGAGGTTCCTTTTTGCAAAATAATTCTTAGATTGTACTAGTGTACAATCTTCCTGATAAGTGGGTTAATTGTATGATTATTCGCCATTAAATTGTCAGGCGCGCAAGGAGACCTTCAAGAGGATCTCACCGCGGACACTTGAACTCCCAGAAAATAATTCTTATTGAATTGCTCGGTGAGTGTCAAGTGTATGAATTTGATACTTGCTTATTGTGATACTTGTTGGGAGTTTTAAAAATAAGGGCGGGTGCGTACTTTATCGCACTCGTTCTAATTTCAAATGAATGAATGAATGAATGAAATGTATTGAATGAATGAATGAAATGCAATGTCATGTCATGAATGCTTGTGTCGTTGGAGTGAATCTCCTCGACTACCAAATGAATGGGGGACGCCCAAACTCATAGGCCGTCCTTAGACTCGAGCCGGCAATGGGCTTGGTCGGGAACTTGGGCGAGCCATGAGATTATAAGCTCGACCTAATAAGAGGTCTTGCTTGGCATACTCGTCGAGTATCGCCCTAAAAATAGACTTGTGGGCCCTTGGGGTGTACGGTGGACGGAGGGAAGAAAGTGGTGATCTACGGAAATGGAAATACCGACCCGGTTGACAGGAGGGTCAATGCGGGAAAGTATACGAATGACATCGACAGATCGAGTGGAACTTAGCTCCTGAGAGCTACTATATCCTTGAATTGTTTCTGATTACTTTTCCTGTTTGATAGATTGATTATTGAAAAGACATGGCTTTATTTATTAAAGTTGGGATTGTTATTTGATTACGTGCTTGCATGTGTGTTCTTGGCCTCACGAGCGTTAGCTCACCCTATAGTTTGTTTTCCTTAACAGGACCGACTCTTGGAGAAATATGGAGAAACCATCCGTTGTAATTTTGTTAAGACTCCTGTTATAAATTTTGACTAGGCCCTGGTTTGGGTTGTACTTTTGGAAATTGTAAACTTGAGAAGTTTGGGCCCTGATGTGTACTTTGAATTTAAGTCGTTTCATGATTACCCGATGTACTGGTTATACATTAAGTGACTTATTAAGCTTGAACGCTTCCGCATTATTGTATTCGTGTTACTCTCATCGAAGTGCTTAGTCGGTTTGAAATTGAATGGAATTGCTTGAGTCCTGGCGTGAGCTGGGCAGGCGTCCGCGGATACCCTTTGGTCCGCCTTAGGGAGATGTGGGGCGTCACAGTTGGTATCAGAGCCATATGCCGACAGTTGGGACTTTACGTCCTTCGTCTGGAAAAGCCCCGAGCCTCTCGTTCGTGAAGAGTCACGAAGCGAAACTCTCCGTAGGGGATGCCCGCGTGCGGGTGGCAAGCTGATAGGTACCCCGTGATGTGACCCTGAGAACTGTCACACAAGGCTTCATCAATCATTAGCCCTTGACAACCATCAATCACTTCCAACCACAATTCAATCAGGAAGTCAAATCACAAATAAGCTAAATGTTCGATCCAGGTCAAAATTCAGTTTCATGAAGAAACAGGACATTCAAGCAGGACAACCTGCTTTGAGGAGTCACGGACAGCAGTACACATGGAGGAAAAATATGAAATTTCTACAGAACAAAGGTCCATGACTCTAGTTTCAAATGCCACTAACGGCACCTTAATCGGATTTTCCTACACCAAGATATAAGCATTTTACTGAGACTGGTTAGTGAAATCCAAAAATCTGGAAACTCATTTTTCACTTGTGAAAAACTCCTTTTTCTCTTTTAAAACCATAAGACTTTTATTCAAACCATCCGTACATTTAAGTATGACATTCATACCAGCATATACCAAGGCAAATAACGCTTAATTCCAGTAAATGGTTCAGCCAAGAAATCATATATATACTAATCTGTCATCAGCTAAGTATAACAATCATCAGTTGGCAATTCAACATACGATTACTTCCTTAATTTTCCCCTTTGTTAACACTAAATGGACATGCAGAGGATGGTTATTAAGCTACAGAGTATCTTGCAAGACTTATGGCAACATTTTTTTTTTCAAGCATATCCAATCATTATACTCCAAGAAAACAAATTCAGAAACCACTATAAGTTTCAGTTTCATTCCCTCGGCTAAGTTGAGAAATTCCAGAACTTAGGGTTTTATAAATCCAACTTTTCCTTGGCTAAAACATGGTTTTAGATTCTCAATTCGTCATGTGAACCTTTGGCTAGCTAATTAACATTTCTGGTTCAAAATCGAATTCGAATAACAACTACAAACATCCCAAAAATCCAGAAATTTGTCCAGCTAGTAGTTGACACTCCGTCAACTTTCAAGTAAAGGAGCCAATCCAGTAGAACACCACTTACACTACTCTCCGTCCACCATTCACACCCCCTACTGGGCCCAAAATCCTCAATAAACACGGGTGATAATACTCGAGTATACCAATTAATCGAGGAGATATCACTCCACTCGACAAAGCAAGAGACCCAGGGCTCGTTACCCAACCGACCAAGCCCCTGCCGGCTCGACTAGAGTAACTTGCCACAGGGTTTCTGGAATTTCAGGAAGTGCGCGCATCATAACAAGTATGTCAAGTCAATTGCAACAATAAACAAGTATATATCATGTAAGGGCAAGTGCGATAAAGTACACTCTTGCCCTAACAATTCACGCATGTGGCATGTAATCATATTGGCACGTATCAAGTACAAGTATCAAGTTCAATTCAGTATTTGAAAGCACTCACCAAAAGATATAGTGCTTTTACTGGTCACTTTTAGGTTATACTCCGAGTTCGGAGTCCAAATCTGCGATAAAACTCAATTTGAGAACTTTGAAACATGACTAGAGTTCGAAACTTAGACGTTTCGTTCAATAAGAATCAAGAAATTGAAATTCACTCGGACAGTAGTCGTGAAACACTTGCTCGCCTTTTTAAACAGTAAAACTTTGTAATATTTATACTTGAAATTGTCTTGCGAGTTGAAAGTACAAGGAAAACATACTTCGAGCAATCATTATTTCATTTCTCAAGGGTACAAGTTCGTCCAAGTCCTAACGTATAACACTCAAGAAACATAGTGGCCAAGGTTCTCGCTAGTTCAAGTAATAAGTACTTAACCTTCACTCAAGTCGCTAATATAGTTTTCTAGTCCTCGAGTAAAAATTCGGGCAGCATGCCCTTTGTGTTTACCTAATTTTCCAGCCTTTTAGGCTTCATTGTTTTTCTCAAACACAACCCAACATTATACATATCAGCAATTCATGTCAAGAGCCGTTCCATAGGCTCACAATATCATAATAACAAGAATCGTATTAAGTACAAGTGCAGAAATTCAATTTAGTTCACAACAGATTTGACGTACAAATGCGGAAATAACATATCCGAGGCTACGCTTATCGGATTAAAACGAAACCTACGCCGTTTCGAAGCTAAGACACAGAGATACAATATTCATGAAGGTCACTTAGTCCAGTTCCTAATGTAACTTAGTCAAATTCTCGAATTTCTAAACCAGAAACCAATTCATCGGCTGTTTAAACGCAGAACACTGTAATGAACATAACTCAGTGTACACAAGTCCGAATTAGGTGTTCTTAGATGCATTTTAAAACCAATTCAGAATAATACAACTTTCATGTTTTGGCAAAAAGCTAAATGAGAAGGGATCCTAGTCAAAAAACGTGATAAACTGGACTTAACTGATCACACGGACTGCTTAGGAAATACTTAAAACAGTAAGGGTATTTTGGACTTTCACATCCTACGTTGCTCCGATTGAGCTGAAATTTTGTAGGCACCTATAAAATGCCATTCTATACAACCTTTCTTCTTTGACCTAAGGCCAATTCGCCTTCTATCATACAGATACAAATTTGGACAGAATGTTGAGCAAAAATTCCAGATTCTGAAATTTTGAGTTTCTAATGCAACTTTCCTTAATTTCTTGGTCCAATCACCACCAAAACACCTTACACAACCTCAATTGCAACATATAAGCATTATACAACAATTTGGGCAGAATTTCCACAAGCCCTAGTTCATCAAATAAATTGGGGAAAAACCTATAAAACATGCTAATCATCCATGATTCCACCACTATAATCAAACTACTAAACTTAATTTAACAAAATTGAAAGCAAAACTTAGAGAGATAAGCTCTCTTACCTTGAATAGAGGTCACAAAGAGTAGCCCAAGCTTCCTCCTTCCAAAAACTTACCACAAATCACCACCTAGTCACTCAAGAACAAGTTTAATCGGTTTACTTTGTTTATTTTCTCACTAAGTTGTTGGATTTGAAGATGAAATGAAGAAATTTCTCTCTTGTTCTTCCCCTCTCTCTCTCTCGGCTCCTTGGCAGAAATATGAAGAGAAATGGAGCTTAGTTGCCTTATAATAAAGCAAGAGGATTAGGACTAATGGTGTCCACAAATTGGGCAAACACTTGGACTAATCTTGGCCACAAAATTTTCTCTTTCTTTCCCCTTGCATATGAACCACAATTTCGGTCAAGCTTGCTGCCAAGAGAGAAGATATTTTGCTCAAGTTCAATAAATTTGTTTGGTAAGCAAAAATGGTGGTCAAGTGGTGCGTTCAAACGGTAGTGCGCGGGACCCGCCGGTTCGCGCCGTTTTTCTTAAAAACTCACGTACTAGGGTTTTTACTTCCCATTCACTAACCTTATATCATTGCTACTACTCACATATTATTTCTCACTTAAAAGTCACTTTTAATCACCCAATTTGGTCCTTGCTCCGTACCGAAAATTCATCCGGCGGAAAATCGCGAAAGCCCTAATTTTGCTCCAAACTTGAAATCGAAGAATAAAACCCTACTTTCTAGATTCATTTGCACTTATTATGGAATAATTGGATAGTAGGGCTTTAATAAATGATAATTTTCAACTAAAAGGAAATTTTTTAAGAAAACGTGAGGAATTTTTTCCAATTCCAGTAATTAAAATTAGGGTTTCAATTAAATTAGGAGAGATTTAGGAAAACCGGTTAGTCACAAGTAAACTAGGGTTTTTGACTAAAATATTAGGGTTTCTAGTCTTTTAAAACAAAATAAGGTTTTAAATCAAACCCCAAAGAAATATACTTTAATATTTTCTTCACAAACAACCTCCTAATATTCGGGATGTTACACAAAAGTGGTTGGAAAAAGTCAAAAAGGGAGAGAAGTCGGATTGTAACTTGGGATTAAATAGTGTATTGAGGTTTCGGAATCGAATAGTTGTGCCAAATGTAGACACCAAATTTTTGGTGTTTTATTATCTATTTATTTATTTACTATTTGTTTTTTTATTTATTTTATTTGTTCTATTTTTATATTTAGTTTTGTTTACTTTTAGTTTAGTTATTTTAGTGTAGAATTTCAAGAAAGAGAAAAAAGGAAAATATATGTTTTAGATTAGTCTCATTAGTGAAAAGTAAAAAAAAATGATGAAAAATGAAAAAATGAAGAGAAAATGCTGAAAATGAAAAAGGAAAATGGATGAAAAAATGGAAGTTGTAATTTGCTGTTTATTTTCATTCAATGTTAATAATGTCAATTTCTGTTATTATCATTTATTTCATTTTTATTATTATCAATTTCTGTTATTTTGAAAAAAAATAAAATAAAATAATTGCCGCAGCATGATTGCTGCGGACTTGCGTAGTTTACAGAGAGAGCTGGGAGCAGGTCCTTGGCTGCAATTTTGGACGGAGGTTTGCTGGGTTTAGGGCTCCCAACTGGGCATATAAAAACAAAAAGAAAGCCAGCCGCAAAAGGGAGGTTGGACAGAGAAAAGAGGGACGACTGAACAAAAAGGGGTCGAGAGGCTGATAGGGAAGGGGAGAACTAAGGAAGTAGGGAGTGACGGCAAGGGGAGAAGATCGGGGAGATAAACAACATCAAAGAAAAGCTACGGGAAAGAGAGAAAAGAGAGAGTGAAGGGAGCAAGAAAGATACGGCAAAGGGAGGCAAAAGAATCAGAAAAAAGCTGTGAAAGAGGAGACCAAAAAGGCAAGCTTTTAGAGAGAAAATAGAGAGTGTTAAGAGGGAGACGGCAGAGAGAATTACGGAAAAAGAGCAAGAAAGAAACAGCAGGGAAAAGGGAGGTTTTTCTGGGCAACGGCAAGAGAGGATTACATTGACAGCAGGAGGAACGACGCAACATCAGGCTAAGGAGCAAGTCGGTGAGGGAAGCAATCGTAGCAGGGAATAAAAACCGAAGCTTTCACTCTTTTCTCCATCGCTCAAAAACTGCAGGTATCTTCTTAAAATTGTTTCTTAGCCTCTCTGCTTTTGGCCTCTCCAATTTCATTCGTGATTAAGCTGGATTCTTGCATGTTATTTATTTTTGTTTTCTTTGTGTTGCCGATGATATTTCAATGACTGTTGAGTCAGGGGGTTGCCTTTGTCTCTACTTGCTTCCATAGTGTCTGTGGGATATGTATACCCAGTTTTGTTAGACAGTGAGTTCGAACTCTGTGGGTTTTGCTAATTTGCCAGTTTGTTATATCAGATAAAAGGGCATGAAAATAGCTGAAGTTTGCGTCTTTTGGTGTTCGGATTTTCTGGGAAGTGGAAGACAATGATTAAAATTATGATTTCGCTCTTTGACTCAAATTTGTTTGGGTTAAAGATTTGGGTCATTTGAGGAAGATATCTACAAGTTTCAATGGGGTATGGGAAGGTTTTATAAACATGCTGAATTTGTGGGAGGCAAACTGAGAAAGCTTGTTGCGTTTTTTTTCTTTATTCATCTTTGCTGCATTTTGTGCAATCTTAAATCCATGGGGATGTATGCTAAGGTAATGGCATCAGTAGTTGGGGAACATTTACACTTGTTAGGTTGGTTTTAAGATGGTTGTATGAATATGCTTCATGAGTAAGTTGCGGCAAGGTTTGAAGTGAATCGGTTTGCATTTTGCTGAATTATTGTTTTTTTCCTACGTGATTTATTGGTCTCTTTTGGTTCCAGAAGTGCATGCTCACCATACTATGTAGTTGGGTTGATGTATTGGCATGAATGTTGTTTCGGTCGAATGGGTTGAGGCAGCAAAATTGCAGCAGGAAAATGCAGTGTCTTGCGTTTTTTTTTTCTGTTTCTTCCCTATGACTGCAGTTGGTTATTGGATGTTAAGGTGTTGTGTTTTAGTATTTGGATTAAAGCTGTGTTTTTTGCACTGAAATCTGGTTTGCTTGACATGGAATGCAGCTGTTTCTGGCGCATTTCATAACAAAAATACAATGGCAGCAAACTTCATTTTTGTTCATGGTGTGTTTTAGATTTGTTGGAAGGAATTGATTCCCTGGTTGCTGAAATGTTTGATGTTTAAATGATAGTTAGCTCACTTGTATATTATATGAATCTGCTTTGCTGAAATGGTGGAGTCTTTGTGCATAGAGATGTGCATCAGATGTTCATGTAGGAACCCAGCAAATAGAATTACCGAAATCTGCTATGTTGCATGCATGAAATGTTTTCTGAAATTGGACTTTAGCCCCTAAGTCTCCCCTTGTTCCACTAAAACCCGATAAATTGAATAACTTCATCAATTGGGTCCTTGGTAGTTTTAACTTTTGCAACTTCATTGTTTGTGTGATTCAATTAGTCGCCTTGCTTCATTTAATTTGCTATTAATGCATGAACTTAAGAGCTTTGTGTCCAAGTGAGATTATGTTTGCCTATTTTTCTTTAATTTTTCTTAAATAAAATGGTACCTTGACCTTTTATTGTTTTGAAGTCGTTTTTTCTTTCATTTTGGGCACCACAACAAGGGAGGTATAACTTTCTTTTATCCTTTTTGTCTCTCCTATGTGATCCAATGTGCTAATTGAGAATTACATGTTTACTTGGCTTTTCTTAAACTTGCTTTAATTCCTTTCACTTTAAGTATTTCTTTTATTCATTCATGGGGTATGTGTACACCTCTTGGCTTGTAATAGATAGGGCATAGCAAGTAATTTGGTCCATTTTCCCTCTCCCCTTTGTTTTAGTTAGCAAATGTAATGGTTGCATGCCTATGTGTTATATGTTAAATGCTTTATTAGGATCTTGCATCTAGTCGAGCATGATAAGTGTTACATGATTTAGATGATTTGCATGTCTAATCGCTTTTTGTAGTATAGATGAATGAAATGGATGAATGTACGTCACCACACTAGTCCAATGCTAGTTGTGGCTTCTTTTATCGTTTCCACTAGTCCAACGCTAGTCGGAATTCATAGGATGGGCTAGTCCAATGCTAGACCCAATAGGTTCTTTTTTCCTTTTTCATTAAGTGCATGATCACCACATATCACGCATTTTTCCTTAGTTTATCATTTGGTATGTTCCTCAAACCCCTTCCCCTTCACTTTAGGACTTGCATCTCATGCTAGTTAGGGTTCATTTGCGTGAAAGTCCCCTTAAATATGGGATATAGACGAGTGTGGCTTTTTCTAAGCCTTAGCACGCTTGTATTCCCTCTACAAAAGGGTAAATTGAGTCACGATTTAGGTCTCCCCGTACCCAATATGCGTGCATTCCCTAGGCTCATGCATTCTAAATCCACTCTATCATTACACTTTCACTTTTTCTCCCATTTGCACACGTACACCTTTTATCCCTTCACTTGCACACTTTCACTTTTTCTCCCATTTGCACACGTACACCTTTTATCATCACTTGCACACATGCACTTCATATTATCATTTCACATACCGTACCTTGCCTACTCATTTGTACATTTTCATTTACATATTTATTGTTTTATTACTTTTTCAAACTCATGTCCTCACATTGCATACATGCATTCCATTCATTTGCATCCCACTCGCATTATTCGTGACTTCTTCAAAAGGATCGTTATTGGGCTTCACAATTAATGTGATTGGCACCATTCAACCTTTGAAGGGAAATTTCCCCAATACCCCTAGGTCTAGGGTTTGCATTCATGTAGTGCATCCAAATGTAATAAATTCTTTGGTTAAAACAAGAAAATCTTTGATTAAATCAACGCAACTAGCCTTGGCTAGGTCGAAGGGGTGCCTTGGATTTTTATCCTTGCCTTCCCCTTCGTCAAATGTGACTCCCGAACCTTTTTCTTTGTTTGCGTGGACTAGGAGTCGTTCAAAAGGGTTTCTTACTTTTTTCCTTAAAAAATTCACTTTTTGGGTGACTTGGTACACCCTAACTCTATACCAAGTGGCGACTCCATTTCTCATATAAAAAACCCTTTTTGAACTATTTTTCTTGGGTCAAATCGTCGCATTTTCAAAAGTCCCATTTAGACCCATTTTTCTTTTAAATCACGATTCATTTTCCAATCACAAAATACATCTTTCTCAAACCATTTATTTTATTTATTTATCAAAAAATGGGGCGCGACAGTTGGCGACTCCACTGGGGACATTCGAGAGTCCGAGCAAATTTGATTTAATCAATCTTTTTCTTCTTCTAAACCTTTTTATTTATCACATTGGATGTTTAGGGTTGCATTTTTTCCTTTTCTAAGATTTTTGCATTTCGCGTATCAACTCACTTCCTCACACGGTCGCCTATGATTGTTTTGATGAATGGATGTTTGTATGTGATTCCGCGCTTTGCATTGCATTTGGGAGGGGATTCTACCTTAGAGCCTTGCGTGAGTTCTCGATCCCTCCCCTCCAAAACGTGCACTATCATACGCGCATACGCTTTATTATTCATCCCTCTTTATTTTCTTTTTAGTGGCTTGTCACGCCACTCCACCCTGTTAGGATTAGGAGACCCACTTGGACGTGTGATCGTAACACGACGTGTGCGTAGCACGATCCAATGGGTCACTCAATCTTCCGCTTTAAACTTTGGGTTAATAGCCTTTAGTTTTTAGTCGAAGGTTGAGGATTTTTTTATAGATTCACTCAAACATGCAGCCGTAACACGACGTGTGCGTAGCGGTGTTTGGGGAATCGCTCGAGCCACCGACAAAGGGCCTTGGGAGTGATGACCCTTGGTCACAAGTCTGAAGGCTCGGGGACCTATGACTTATCGAGTCTAGATGCATTAGTGAACCCCAACCTCATGCATCCATTTTAGAATTGCCTAAGGTAAAGTCGACCTTACCCTATTAGGGACACCATGCACGAGGGGAGGGATCCCACCCTCTTTCCTTATTTCTTTGTTGCTTTTGTATCATCTAATTGTCTAACGTGTTATGTGATTATGTGTTGAACTAACGTTTCCTTATTTCTTATCTTTTGCATTCACAAACGTTAGGAAATAAGAGGTCTGGCATGACCTCCTTTTAGGACCTACCCTTGTAGATAGGCTATTGCACGTTTGAAAATTGTGGTACATTTTGTTCATAAATTAATAATGCCATACCATTTTAGGCCTACCCTGGCAAATAAAGGGTTCCTGAGGTCACGTTTCATTTCGAATTGCATATTTACATCGCTTTAATAAATGGCATCATGCATAACCCTAGAAAGGGAATGCCACATAGGGAATCCCGTGTTTAGGAATAAGCCACCTTGTGTCTCGGATACTTAATCCAAAGAGACTTGCACGTTTACATTTTGTACCATCCAAAGGGGTAGTGCACAAGGTAAGGTAGGATCCGATCATTTTCATAGAGTGATCTTTGGAATATGAGCCTCTAATAATCACTTTTTGGCCATTTTATCAAAAATGGGTAAAAATCCCTTGCGTGAAGGACATTAATTTGAAGAGATGCGCAAATGATTCCTCCTATTGAGACGATAAATAAATTGAGGCCAAAATTTGATTTTTAGAAGGTCATAGACTAATGCACCTAAATAATTTTGAAATAACCAATGGCCGAACAATTCAACTAATCCATTTTGCCAATTCATTCATTCATTTGACCAATTTACCCTTTTTAGGGTCATCCGATCAATTTTTGAATAAATCGTCAATTCATTTGACCAATTTTCCCTTTTTTTTAGGGTCATTTGACCAATTTTCCCTTTTTTAGGGTCATTTGACCAATTTACCTTTTTTAGGGTCATTTGACTAATTTACCCTTTTTAGGGTCATTTGACCAATTTACCCTTTTTAGGGTCACCTGGTCGATTTTGAATCAATCATCGATTCATTTGACCAATTTACCCTTTTTATGGTCATTTGACCAATTTACCCTTTTTAGGGTCACCTGGTCGATTTTGAATCAATCATCGATTCATTTGACCAATTTACCCTTTTTTAGGGTCATTTGACCAATTTACCCTATTTAGGGTTATCCGGTCGATTTTGAATCAATCGTCAATTCATTTGACCAATTTTCCCTTTTTTAGGGTCATTTGACCAATTTTCCCTTTTTTAGGGTCATTTGACCAATTTACCCTTTTTAGGGTCATTTGACCAATTTACCCTTTTTAGGGTCACCTGGTCGATTTTGAATCAATCGTCGATTCCTTTGATCAATTTACCCTTTTTTTAGGGGTCATTTGACCAATTTACCCTTTTTAGGGTTATCCGGTCGATTTTGAATCAATCGTTGATTCATTTGACCAATTTACCCCTTTTTAGGGTCATTTGACCAATTACCCTTTTTAGGGTCATTCGGCCGATTTTTGAATAAATCACTAATTCAATTTCATTTCATTTGGCCAATTTACCCATTTTTAGGGCAGCCGAGCCGATTTTGAATAAATCCAGTTTCGTTCAATCTATTTGATCAATTTACCCTTTTTAGGGTGATCTGATTAATTTTGGATAAATTAAATTTCATTCAATTCATTTGACCTGTTTCCCTTTTTAAGGTAATCCGGTCAATTTTTAATAAATTGTCAATTTCATTTGACCAATTAGGATTTCAATGTCGAATTTCAAATTGGGAAACCTAGTCGATTTTGAGAAAACCGTCCATGGCATCCAGCCATTTGATCAGTTGGAGTTTTGACCCATGCTTCACTGAGAATTTTGTCAACGAATTCCAATCTCTTCGATCGGAAGTTCGTCAAGGTCAAACCTGTGCGTTTTTGCAAATTCTTGTATCAATCAAAAGCAATCAATCCCTTCGGACGATGTCCTCATTTTGATAAACGTCTCTTCTCACTTCAATTGACCAAATTTTTCAAAATTACTCCTCACTCAATGAGTTGCTCGGATCCATCAGGTATGGTATAGTGCCTACCCTAGAGGATTGCATCCTCATTCTAGGCCTACCCTTGGCACAAAAAGGGTTCCCCCATAGGACATGCATCCGAATTTTCTGGATATCTACTAACTCTTGTCTTTTTCTTTTCCCTTTCTTTATTTTCTTTGGAATAACTAAGCGAGGATTGAATCTAAAGGCAATTTTTCAAAAATTCGCAGGTAATATTTAAACATAGCTTCTCGTCGAAGCCCCATCATAACACGATCCCGTAGTCAAGTCCAAAGGAATCGTGTAAACATGAGTTCACAACCAGAACAGTCAGATAGGTCTGCTACTACCGCTCAACCCGAGACTGCAAGTTTGGGGATTCAGTTGACTGAGATGCTTACCAAGTTTGGAGAGATGGCGTCTGAGATGGCCGCTCAAAGGAAGTTGGATGATGAGCTAATTAGCAGCGGAGTTCAACCTGAACCTGTACCCGCCAGACAGCCTGAGCAAGAGACATTTGTCCTACCTTCGGTCCAAGCCACTATTACTCCATCATTCCCTATTGCACCTGAAGAAACTTTCACCTATCCCACCACAAATTTGCCATACACTTACCCTCCTCATCCTTCATTTTTTCTTACTCACATGCGAGGTCCACCACCCCAAATCACTTCAAATATACCACCGGAGCCACATACCTTTTATTACCCTGCTGCTGAGCCATTCCTGCCGGACCATACTTTTCAAACCAAGCCAGAAATGGGGGAATCTTCCGCTCCCGTTGATATGAAGCTGCTTAAGCGCCTTGATCGTTTTGATGAATTTATAAGGAAGAGTCAGGGGGTGAACAAGCAAGGAGTGCTGGACTATGATGAGCTTTGTCTCTTCCCGAATGTACAATTGCCTGAAGGGTTCAAAACCCCGAATTTTAACAAGTATGATGGGACGGGCAATCCCAAAACACACCTCCGATTGTTCGCCAATAAGTTGGGTAGGCCAACAGATGATGAAAATCTGTCTTTGAGGCTATTCCCAGAAAGTCTGGAGGGGGATGCACTCGACTGGTATTCCAAGCTGAAACCTGAAGAAGCAAAGACCTGGCTGGACCTGTCCAATGCGTTTGTAAAGCAGTACGAGTATAATTGCGAGCTGGCTCCAACACGAACCACGTTGGAAGGGACAAAGAGGAAGCCATCTGAAGATCACAAGACTTATGCCAAGAGGTGGAGGAAAATAGCTGCAAAAGTCGAGCCACCAATGACTGAGGACGAAATCATACGCACTTTCATTAAGGCACATGATCCTCCATATTTCGAAGAAATTTTCCGCATGACTGGATGCTCGTTCGCTGCTATTGTCAATAAACTTGAGGAGTACGATGACTTCGTGAAAGCTGGGAAGATTGTTAATGTCTCTACCCTCAAGTCATAGTTGGATGCTTTGCAAGGTCAGGGGACTAGTGGGAAGAACCCGCAATTCCAAAAGGAAGAGGGGGAAACTGCCTTCACATGGAATCAAAACCCTGTCCCAAGACCCAGACCTCGACAATACCCTACCTACTCAAACCCTTACCCCTACTACTCAAATCCTCATCCTGTTTACCACACCAATATCACCCATCCTCGACCTCGCCCAAATTATGCCCACCCGCCTACAACTCCTTTCCAAATATTTCAACCAAGCTTTCAACAAACTCGTCCTCGACCTCCTTACCACCAAAGATTTTCCCTACCAAATAGACCCACCTACAACTATCCCCGACCCACTGAAACCTACAATCAAAGCCGTACCCGAACCTTCGCCAACCTAGGCAGGCCTTTGGACCAATTGTATGAGCAATTGAAGGCTGCCAACAAAATAGGCGTGATTCCCCCTCCAACTTACCTTCATGGCATGCCTGCTGGGTACAATCCACATGCTATTTGTGCCTATCATTCGGGAGTACCTGGTCATTCAACCGTCGGTTGCAGGGCACTCAAGCACAAAGTCCAAGACATGATCGAGGCAGGGGAAATAATGCTAAGGAAAAGAGGTGAACAAGGGCCGAGCATAAGTACAAATCCATTCCCTGAACACAAGGACACCTTCGAGGCATCCACTTCCAATGACGAAATTTGAAAATCCTGAAGGAGCTTTGCATAATTTGAATGGCCGAGTATCTTCCCTCTCGAAGGGAATTTCGGTAAATCTAGGGGTTGTTATTTACTAAGGTTCACGAAAACCATTTCTTGCATATGTGAATAGCTTAATGAAAACATCTTTTGCAACTAAGTTTTTGTCTTGTTTCCGTTTTGATTAGTTTTTCCATCAAATGCATCATTTGTTTTTTCTGTTTATTTGATTATTGTCCCGAATTTTTAATTCTTTTAGATGGCCAAAGATGGAATTATTTGACCATTTGGATATCACTGTTCTGGATTCCGATAATACCATTCATTCAAAAATTTCTTCGTGAAAAATTCCTTCGTTTGAAAAGGCCAAAAATCCCTTCGTTTGAAAAGGCCACAAATCCCTTCGTTTGAAAATGCCAAAAATCCCTTCGTTGAAAAATCCCTTCTTTGAGAAGGACAAAAATCTCTTCTTTGAGAGACCCCCTTCATGAAAAATCCCTTCATTGAGAAAGTCTTCATTGAGAAAGTCTTCATTGAGAAATTCCTTCATTGAGAAAGCCTTCATGGAGAAATCCCTTTATTAAGAATTCGTTCATTGAGGAAGCCTTCATTGAAAAATCTCTTCATTGAGAAAATCCCTTCCTTGCCAAGTTCGAAGCTGATTGATTAAAGCAGCATCACCGACAATTGATTTTGATGGATGAAAAGCAGCTGAACGCCATGTGCCATGGCCAATGTTATCAAAGTGCGTGGCCTGTGTTCATAACAAAAAGGTCCGCCTCCGAGCCTTTAGAGAAGGAGGACAAAGAGTTAAAGCGAGTTTTGCCAATGCAAGATGAAGTCAAAGACGAACTTGATCTAAACTGGTAAGGACATTTGTCATTCAAAAAGGTGCCACCGAGTGGAGCACTTATCCTTGAAGAGATGGATGGGCAAACATTCTCTCAACCTATCAAATCAGACATGTGTAAGAAGTCTTTATTTTTTATTATGCAAATTTCTTTTGGAAATCATGCAAGGGACGAGGTAAAAGTCAGGCCATCTTCCTCTCCAATCAAAACATTTCATCCCTAGTTATCCCCTTTGAGCCATCAGAACAGTAATTTTCGTTTGGCAGCCCTTGAGAGTTGCAAACCCCACACTGGGGCCAAATTATTTTGGAAAAGAGATGATCAAAAGAAAAGAAAACCCTACACTGGGGCAAATTTATTTTGAAAGAGAAAGAAAAAGCAAAAAAACCCTACACTGGGGCAAATTTTTGAAAAAGTTCAAAAGAATGGCAAAAGGCCAAAAGACAAATCAATCAAAAGAGATGAAAAGGAAAAGAGAACCCCATACTGGGACAAATTTAGCTTTGAAGAAAAATGCAAAAGTGAGGAAATGCAATGAAAATGCAAAGAGAGAAAATCCAATCAAACTGGGGCAAATTTCCCTCAATTTCGTTCGAAATTGAAGATGATTTCAAATGATGTAATCTCAGGTTATTTCACCTCTCATAAGAACAAATTGCGTTCAAGCCTTAACTTTTCTTGAAACACCCCACCTGACCTCATTACAAAAGCCCAAAAGTCCTGGCTTTCGTTCTTTGCTGTATCTCTATCAAGAAAATTTGCTAATCAACTGGTAGGTGATGTCCGTAATGTTTTCGCCTAATCTCATAAGGGAAATACATTCTACTGATGCCAGAAATCTTCAAATCATGTTTCTAAGTTGATCATGGTCGAGATATTTCTGTGTTCTTTAGGTGAAAACCCGAAAGGGCGCCAAGGCAGGTTTTTGGCAGCAAGCAAGCATGAAAAGGAACAGCTGATGACTTGGTTCATTTGGATTTTCTCCTTAATTTTTGTCATACCTCAGCCAACATTGAATTCCAGAGCAAAGATGTCCAGAGAATTGAATATGACATCCGTTGGCTAAAGCTGTGTCATTTTGTAAAAACATTCTTTTGCAAATACATTCTTAGGAAACTCATTTTTTCCAAATTACTTGCATTTATGGCATTTTTGTAGAATTTAAGCACAAATGGTTATGTGTGCATTCTGGTGCATATTCTTTCTTACATGACATGTGAATTTTCTTGCATACTTCATTCTTTATCTTTGAATTTTGGTGAATAACAATCCCCGTGGTTTATTCAAAGCACACTTGGATTCAGTCATCTTTTGGGAATAGTTGAAATTCAGCCAAGCCAGCTACGCAGACTTCACAATATGGCAAAGCACATACCTGGTCAGTTCGAAAATCGGAAAAGCCTTAGGGTGAAAAATCCAACTCAATCGACTGCCGCAGCAAAAGTTGATAAAGGCCTTGAAAGACTCATGTTTACACGATTCTCAAAGGAAAACGGATCAAATGATGGTGGCAATTTCTTTATTTTTTCTCTCTTTTGCAGAAAATTGCATACACAGATGAAAGTAAGCACACCTCGCACTGGAATCGGTGTCGGAAAGAGTCCTCCGGTGAACAAAGGCAGATTGAAAATGTTGCAAGCAAATTTCATCACAAAAGTACAACAGCATGGCGATACAGAATCAACTCTGGACTCACATTGCAAAAATTCATCATACTGGGGCAAATTAATTTTTTGGAAAGATTTTCAAAAGTCAAAAAGAAGAGCAAAGGAAAAAGCATCAATCAAAAATCAACACAAATTTTATCACGGCAGGCTCGGGTTTAATCCCACTGACCGATTGTCAAAGCATTTTCGGGTCAGTCCCACGATTCAAAGCATTTTCGGGTCAGTCCCACGATCAAAAGCATTTTCGGGTCAGTCCCATGATCAAAAGCATTTTCGGGTCAGTCCCACGATCAAAAGCACTTTCGGGTCAATCCCATGATCAAAAGCTTGTTCGGGTCAGTCCCACGATTCAAAGTTTATTCGGGTCAGTCCCGCGAGTCAAAGCCTGTTCGGGTCAGTCCCGCGATTAAAATCTTATTCGGGTCAGTCCCACGATCAAAAGCATTTTCGGGTCAGTCCCGCGATCAAAAGCATTTTCGGGTCAGTCCCACGATCAAAAGCATTTTCGGGTCAGTCCCACGATTCAAAACTTATTCGGGTCAGTCCCGCGATTCAAAACCTGTTCGGGTCAGTCCCGCGATTCAAACCTGTTCGGGTCAGTCCCACGATTCAAAGCTTATTCGGGTCAGTCCCACGATCAAAAGCATTTTCGGGTCAGTCCCACGATTCAAAGCTTATTCGGGTCAGTCCCACGATTCAAAGTTTATGCGGGTCAGTCCCGCGATTCAAAGCTTATTCGGGCCAGTCCCGCGATTAAAGCTTGTTCGGGCCAGTCCCATGATTTGAATTTCCTTCTCTAATCAGTCCCAATTTTAATTTTTTCTGTTCGGATCAGTCCCGTTTTAAATTTCTGTCTGGGTCTATCCCATTTAAATTTCTGTTCAGGTCTATTCCGTGGGTCTATCCCATTTACATTCCTGTCCGGGTCAGTCCCATTTTCAATCCATGTTCCGGTCAGTCCCGTTTTAAGTTCCTGTTTGGGCCAGTCCCGTCTTTAAATTTCGTTCGGGTCAATCCCGCTTTAAATTTCCTGTCTAAGTCAATTCCATTTTAAAAGTTTTGCCAAAAGGGGTCAGTCCTTATTTCTAAAGCGTCCACCGTTCGTGACGTTCGCCACCGAATAAAGCAGGTAAGTATTTGGTGTCTACTTCTTTGTCTCAAGTTTTTTCAAAACTCAGACAAAGAGGGGCAAACTGTAGACACCAAATTTTTGGTGTTTTATTATCTATTTATTTATTTACTATTTGTTTTTTTATTTATTTTATTTGTTCTATTTTTATATTTAGTTTTGTTTACTTTTAGTTTAGTTATTTTAGTGTAGAATTTCAAGTAAGAGAAAAAAGGAAAATATATGTTTTAGATTAGTCTCATTAGTGAAAAGTAAAAAAAAATGATGAAAAATGAAAAAATGAAGAGAAAATGCTGAAAATGAAAAAGGAAAATGGATGAAAAAATGGAAGTTGTAATTTGCTGTTTATTTTCATTCAATGTTAATAATGTCAATTTCTGTTATTATCATTTATTTCATTTTTATTATTATCAATTTCTGTTATTTTGAAAAAAATAAAATAAAATAATTGCCGCAGCATGATTGCTGCGGACTTGCGTAGTTTACAGAGAGAGCTGGGAGCAGGTCCTTGGCTGCAATTTTGGACGGAGGTTTGCTGGGTTTAGGGCTCCCAACTGGGCATATAAAAACAAAAAGAAAGCCAGCCGCAAAAGGGAGGTTGGACAGAGAAAAGAGGGACGACTGAACAAAAAGGGGTCGAGAGGCTGATAGGGAAGGGGAGAACTAAGGAAGTAGGGAGTGACGGCAAGGGGAGAAGATCGGGGAGATAAACAACATCAAAGAAAAGCTACGGGAAAGAGAGAAAAGAGAGAGTGAAGGGAGCAAGAAAGATACGGCAAAGGGAGGCAAAAGAATCAGAAAAAAGCTGTGAAAGAGGAGACCAAAAAGGCAAGCTTTTAGAGAGAAAATAGAGAGTGTTAAGAGGGAGACGGCAGAGAGAATTACGGAAAAAGAGCAAGAAAGAAACAGCAGGGAAAAGGGAGGTTTTTCTGGGCAACGGCAAGAGAGGATTACATTGACAGCAGGAGGAACGACGCAACATCAGGCTAAGGAGCAAGTCGGTGAGGGAAGCAATCGTAGCAGGGAATAAAAACCGAAGCTTTCACTCTTTTCTCCATCGCTCAAAAACTGCAGGTATCTTCTTAAAATTGTTTCTTAGCCTCTCTGCTTTTGGCCTCTCCAATTTCATTCGTGATTAAGCTGGATTCTTGCATGTTATTTATTTTTGTTTTCTTTGTGTTGCCGATGATATTTCAATGACTGTTGAGTCAGGGGGTTGCCTTTGTCTCTACTTGCTTCCATAGTGTCTGTGGGATATGTATACCCAGTTTTGTTAGACAGTGAGTTCGAACTCTGTGGGTTTTGCTAATTTGCCAGTTTGTTATATCAGATAAAAGGGCATGAAAATAGCTGAAGTTTGCGTCTTTTGGTTTTCGGATTTTCTGGGAAGTGGAAGACAATGATTAAAATTATGATTTCGCTCTTTGACTCAAATTTGTTTGGGTTAAAGATTTGGGTCATTTGAGGAAGATATCTACAAGTTTCAATGGGGTATGGGAAGGTTTTATAAACATGCTGAATTTGTGGGAGGCAAACTGAGAAAGCTTGTTGCGTTTTTTTTCTTTATTCATCTTTGCTGCATTTTGTGCAATCTTAAATCCATGGGGATGTATGCTAAGGTAATGGCATCAGTAGTTGGGGAACATTTACACTTGTTAGGTTGGTTTTAAGATGGTTGTATGAATATGCTTCATGAGTAAGTTGCGGCAAGGTTTGAAGTGAATCGGTTTGCATTTTGCTGAATTATTGTTTTTTTCCTACGTGATTTATTGGTCTCTTTTGGTTCCAGAAGTGCATGCTCACCATACTATGTAGTTGGGTTGATGTATTGGCATGAATGTTGTTTCGGTCGAATGGGTTGAGGCAGCAAAATTGCAGCAGGAAAATGCAGTGTCTTGCGTTTTTTTTTTTCTGTTTCTTCCCTATGACTGCAGTTGGTTATTGGATGTTAAGGTGTTGTGTTTTAGTATTTGGATTAAAGCTGTGTTTTTTGCACTGAAATCTGGTTTGCTTGACATGGAATGTAGCTGTTTCTGGCGCATTTCATAACAAAAATACAATGGCAGCAAACTTCATTTTTGTTCATGGTGTGTTTTAGATTTGTTGGAAGGAATTGATTCCCTGGTTGCTGAAATGTTTGATGTTTAAATGATAGTTAGCTCACTTGTATATTATATGAATCTGCTTTGCTGAAATGGTGGAGTCTTTGTGCATAGAGATGTGCATCAGATGTTCATGTAGGAACCCAGCAAATAGAATTACCGAAATCTGCTATGTTGCATGCATGAAATGTTTTCTGAAATTGGACTTTAGCCCCCTAAGTCTCCCCTTGTTCCACTAAAACCCGATAAATTGAATAACTTCATCAATTGGGTCCTTGGTAGTTTTAACTTTTGCAACTTCATTGTTTGTGTGATTCAATTAGTCGCCTTGCTTCATTTAATTTGCTATTAATGCATGAACTTAAGAGCTTTGTGTCCAAGTGAGATTATGTTTGCCTATTTTTCTTTAATTTTTCTTAAATAAAATGGTACCTTGACCTTTTATTGTTTTGAAGTCGTTTTTTCTTTCATTTTGGGCACCACAACAAGGGAGGTATAACTTTCTTTTATCCTTTTTGTCTCTCCTATGTGATCCAATGTGCTAATTGAGAATTACATGTTTACTTGGCTTTTCTTAAACTTGCTTTAATTCCTTTCACTTTAAGTATTTCTTTTATTCATTCATGGGGTATGTGTACACCTCTTGGCTTGTAATAGATAGGGCATAGCAAGTAATTTGGTCCATTTTCCCTCTCCCCTTTGTTTTAGTTAGCAAATGTAATGGTTGCATGCCTATGTGTTATATGTTAAATGCTTTATTAGGATCTTGCATCTAGTCGAGCATGATAAGTGTTACATGATTTAGATGATTTGCATGTCTAATCGCTTTTTGTAGTATAGATGAATGAAATGGATGAATGTACGTCACCACACTAGTCCAACGCTAGTTGTGGCTTCTTTTATCGTTTCCACTAGTCCAACGCTAGTCGGAATTCATAGGATGGGCTAGTCCAATGCTAGACCCAATAGGTTCTTTTTTCCTTTTTCATTAAGTGCATGATCACCACATATCACGCATTTTTCCTTAGTTTATCATTTGGTATGTTCCTCAAACCCCTTCCCCTTCACTTTAGGACTTGCATCTCATGCTAGTTAGGGTTCATTTGCGTGAAAGTCCCCTTAAATATGGGATATAGACGAGTGTGGCTTTTTCTAAGCCTTAGCACGCTTGTATTCCCTCTACAAAAGGGTAAATTGAGTCACGATTTAGGTCTCCCCGTACCCAATATGCGTGCATTCCCTAGGCTCATGCATTCTAAATCCACTCTATCATTACACTTTCACTTTTTCTCCCATTTGCACACGTACACCTTTTATCCCTTCACTTGCACACTTTCACTTTTTCTCCCATTTGCACACGTACACCTTTTATCATCACTTGCACACATGCACTTCATATTATCATTTCACATACCATACCTTGCCTACTCATTTGCACATTTTCATTTACATATTTATTGTTTTATTACTTTTTCAAACTCATGTCCTCACATTGCATACATGCATTCCATTCATTTGCATCCCACTCGCATTATTCGTGACTTCTTCAAAAGGATCGTTATTGGGCTTCACAATTAATGTGATTGGCACCATTCAACCTTTGAAGGGAAATTTCCCCAATACCCCTAGGTCTAGGGTTTGCATTCATGTAGTGCATCCAAATGTAATAAATTCTTTGGTTAAAACAAGAAAATCTTTGATTAAATCAACGCAACTAGCCTTGGCTAGGTCGAAGGGATGCCTTGGATTTTTATCCTTGCCTTCCCCTTCGTCAAATGTGACTCCCGAACCTTTTTCTTTCTTTGCGTGGACTAGGAGTCGTTCAAAAGGGTTTCTTACTTTTTTCCTTAAAAAATTCACTTTTTGGGTGACTTGGTACACCCTAACTCTATACCAAGTGGCGACTCCATTTCTCATATAAAAAACCCTTTTTGAACTATTTTTCTTGGGTCAAATCGTCGCATTTTTAAAAGTCCCATTTAGACCCATTTTTCTTTTAAATCACGATTCATTTTCCAATCACAAAATACATCTTTCTCAAACCATTTATTTTATTTATTTATCAAAAAATGGGGCGCGACACCAAAGGATGATGGGCTTAAGAAGGAAATTTTGGAAGAGGCACATCTATCGAAATTTACGGTACACCCTGGAGGGAATAAAATGTACCAAAACTTGAAGAGTTCGTATTGGTAGGAAAGCATGAAAAAGGAGATTGCTCAATTTGTCCAAACCTGTTTGATTTGTCAGCAGGTTAAAGCTGAACATCAGAAATCGTCTGGACTTATACAATCTTTGGAGATACCCGAGTGGAAATGCAAAAACATCACCATGGATTTTGTATCAGGGTTACCTAGGACACAAAGAGGTCATGATGCCATTTGGGTAATAGTGGATAGATTGACCAAATCGACTCATTTTCTGCCGATTAGTATGAAGTACCCGTTGGAGAAGTTAGCTAAGTTATACTTGGATAAAATTATCAGGTTACATGGGATACCTGTAAGTATTGTGTCCGATAAAGACCCTAGATTTGTTTTGCGATTCTGGCAAAAGATACAAGAAATGTTAGGAACTAAATTGAATTTTAGTACTACTTACTATCCCCAGACTGATGGACAGTCTGAGAGGACGATTCAAACTCTTAAGGACATGTTGAGAACTTGTGTTTTGGATTTTGGGGAAAACTGAAGTAAGTTTTTGACATTGGTGGAATTTGCCTATAACAATAGCTTTCACTCTTCAATTCAAATAGTCCCGTACGAAGCACTTTATGGTCGAAAATGTAGATCTCTGATTTGTTGGGATCAAATAGGTGAATGAAAAATTTTAGACTCGACTATAGTGCCTTGGATTGAGGAGGCGAATGAAAAAGTGAAGTTGGTACGCTAGAGAATTCAGACTGCACAAAGTCGTCAGAAGAGTTCTGCAGATAACCATAGGAAGGACATGGAATTTGCGGTTGAAGATCTAGTATTTCTTAAGATTACCCCTTTGAAAGCAAGTTTGATGGCCGGAAGAGGAAAGAAGTTACAACCGAAATTTGTAAGGCCTTATAAGGTTATCCAACGCGTCGGAAATGTAGCGTATAAGTTGGAACTGCCACCGAATTTATCTCGAATTCACAACGTTTTCCACGTGTCCATGCTCAAAAAAATCATCCAGACCCTTCTCACATCCTGCAACCGGAAAGTATTGAACTTGATGAGACACTGACCTACGAGGAGGAACCAGTAAAGCTTCTAGATTGTAAGGTGAAAGAACTGAGGAACAAGCGGATTTCGTTGGTGAAAGTTCTCTAGAGGAACCATGGACTAGAGGAAGCAACCTGGGAAGTTGAAGAATGTAACAGCCCCACCTTCCCCTAAGGCGAACCAAAGGGGTTAGCGGACTGCTTGCCCAGCTCTCGCCAGGACTAACGGTTCAGTTTACGTCGATCTATTACGTTCCGGAACTTACCATTGCACGCAAACAAGTCAAAATCACAAAATAAAAAAAACGAAAATCGAAGCCGCAATTTATCCAAACCATGGCCAAGCATATATATACATTGGAAATCAACATTTACAAGCCAACCGGCAAACCAAGATATTCGTCTAGTTCATACATGTACCAAAAGCCATTTACACACCAAACATTGGTGGAAACAAAACACTTAGGGTTTTTACCCTCAAGGAGCTATTCAAAAATACATGTACAAGAGCTCAACTTGTCATCCAACTATCACAATCTTTTCCAAAAGTTTCATTTTCCTGTAAGGAAAACAAATGACACGGAATGAGCTAAAGCCCAGTGAGCAACTATCACAATAGCAGTTAAGATCACATAAGCATAACCATTCAATTCAAATATGCAATTTCAAAGTAAAGCAAATCAGTGAAAGGATACGGTCGGCTCTCAAGAGCCCATTTCCACGCTTGCAATCTTGATCCAACCTCATTGACCCTCCGTCAATTTTAAAAGTACCAAACAACCGTAGACCTCGCTTAACTTCCATCCTTCCACCCATCATACCCCAACCGGGCCCGCACTCCATTCAGTCATTTTGGTAATACTCGAGTTTACCGGAACCGAGAGTCTCATTACTACAAGGTTCCTCAGTACAGTCCCCGTGGCATGACAATTTTCACGACCAAGCCCTCGCCGGCTCGATCCAATTGACTACCAAACGGGGTTGAGCTCAGTAATACAGTAAGGCCATTGGACAATCGTCCAAACGACACCAGTTCAGTTTCCATGAATGGAATTCAATGTACCATATAACTAGTGCAGTATTACAGTAATACGGTAAATAGCCATGAATGAAATCACAAGGGGTGAGGGCGGTCAAGTACACTCTCACCTCAATCACTTCCAATAATCAATTAAGCCTTCAAGGCGTCAAATACACATAGAGCAAAGCCATATTATAACAAGTAAGTGAGTAATATACTCACAAAGCAATTAAGTGCTATTTCATGCACTTCCGTCAGGGGAATGTCGTGAACCACCGTCACGCCCTAGAACACATAAGCAAGTACAATGAGACTCGATAACGAGTCATAAAGCAATACCAATCACAACCCCAATAGGGTTTCATAAGCATATACAAGCATTATAGCAAACCAGAAATTAGAATTAGCATTAGGCTTGGCCCCGAATAGAAAAACTGTTTTGCCCTTATTTTGCGGTAATGGCGTCAATTTCCCTACGACTATCGGATGGGGGTGTAAGGCCCACCGTTTCGAAGCCAAGAAACAGGGCTACAACAATGTAGAAGGTCACTCAATCCAGTTCCTAGCTCAACTAGGTCAAAAATGCCAAATACTAAACCAGAAACACCAAAAACAGGTTTACAAATCACGTAATGCTGTAATTACTATAACTCAGTCTATACAGGTCCAAATGCCGAAATTCCAAAGGCATATGATAGCTAAGACATCCAGCTACATTTCATCAGAAGACACCAACAGCCAAATCCAAAGTGATTCCAGCCAAAATAGCCAAATACCAACGCAGTTTTCGCATTCTGACCAAAGCAAAACAGCTACAGTAATTCCGACATAACTCACTCTACACTAATCCAAATGACCTGAAATTTTACAGACACCTCAAACACATCAATACCTACAACTTTCATGTTTTGAACAAAGTCCAATTCGGCCTCTAACCCTATGATCTAAAACCGGACAGAATTAGGGGATTATGAACCCCAACTTTTCTCAATTTACTCCAAATCCAAAATTGATTGCATTTATCAACAATTCACACCTACTAGAGTCATTTTAAACCATTACCATTCATCATACAAGGCCACAACATCCCATTCATATTAAACCAGAAAATTCATCATAAAATGGAAAACTTCACCAAATCAAGCCAAATAAAGAAATAAATCACACATTCCATTACTCAAGCCACCATTAGGCACAAAATAACCATCATTAAGTGTAAGGGAGTAGTCAAACATCACTTACCTAAGAAACAAGAGAGAGGAAGATGTTGGACACCTTAACTCTTCAAACAAACTTCACTAGAGCACTCACTATCACTAAAAGAAAGGATTTTATGGAGTGAAATCTAGTTTAGGCTTTTGTTTGTGAGAGATTGAACCAAATGGAAGCTTGAAAGTTGAAGAATTTCCTTCCTTCTTGCAAGAGAGAGAGCCGGCCAACACAAGGTAAGAAAATGGTAATTTTGAGCAATTTTTAGATATTTAATCCTTTGGTCAAAAAAGTCAAAAATTGGAATAGTAATTCTTAAAGTCCAACCAATGAGAAAGTGACACTTGTCACCTCATTAAATGCATTCCTATCCTTTCTTTCTTCTCTCACATCAATCATTTCACACACTCTACTTATCTCTTAACACCCGATAAATTTTACACAGTATCTGGAATTTAACCTAATTTGCCGAATTTTTCCGAACTTTTCGCACTAGTGGGTCCCACGTCCATTATATATCCTTAATTTTCTAAAAATTCTCCAATACTAGAAAAATCATCTAAAAACTATAATTGCGCATAAAATCTACCAGAAAAATATTTCTAAGCCCAAAAATGCAGAAAACATGCAATTAAGGGGAAATAAACCCTAGGAAAATAATTAGGGTTTTACGGGTTCTCACAAAGAAGAAATTCGAGAAAAATATCCAGAATTATTCTCAAATTAAGGTAAAATTTCGATGACGAAATTCTCTTAAGGGGGAGAGGATGTGAGGACTCGTAATTTATTTTATTTTATCGATTTATTCACTTATTTATTGGTTTACTCCAAAAAAGTTATTTTCATGATTTATTATCCAAGTATTAGTTAGTTATACTATCATTACAAAAATTTCTTAGAAATTTTGCTTATAGCGCATGAGTCGGAAGTTCGCGTTTTCGCGCGCGCGACTAATTGAAGGACTTTAGAAAATTATTGTTAGACTACTAAGAGTGGATAATAATAGTGTTAAAGAAAGTGTATTAGAGGTTTAGTGCACAAGTGAAACAAACCCGGGAGGAATCGGGCACGAAACGCGCGTGTACGCGCACTATTGAGAGTTGACTTTTGTGCCAAAATTTGAACTACAACTACCAAGCTTTTCCAAGAAGCTTCACTACCAAAATTTTCACTCTCTCATCCTCTCAAGTTGGCCGAAAACTCAAGGCAAAGAAGGAACAAAAATTTCATCTCATTTCACCTCAAATCATCCAACCATTTCACTCCAAAATCATCACACAAACTCACACAAAATCATCACTCCAAAACCATTTCACTCCAAAACCATCACACAAAATTGCCCAACAGTCCTCATTTTGAACCAACTTTGAGCTACTATATCTTGGCGCTCAAAACTTTGATTCTTATTCCGTTTGTTGTGTTTTAAATTTTGATTGTAATTCTAATTGAGTTTCAAATTTTAGACGCTAGTTCACATTCTGTGAATTTTGCCAAATTTTTAAAATTTGCCAAATACCAACCCCGAATCTGTCTTGGAAGTGCAAGTTAGTAGCTTTAAGCTGAAATTTGAGTGTCTTCCATTTAGAATCATGGAAAAGTGTCTTCAAGAACTTTTAGTACTTTAGAAGTAGTTTCCAACTGTACCAAGTTTTCCAATTTTGGACCTACAGAGAGTGAGATACGATTTTTCAAATATTGCACCTCAAATTTAAAATTTCTGAACTTGAAGGGAATTGAGTTTTAGAAACCCTCCATTACACTTCGATATTGCTTAACTGTTTTACACTTGGTTTCAAAGATGAAAATCAATTTTTCCTTGTATTATTAAACCCTATTTTTTAATCTCGATTTATGAGTAATTAAGGCTCTCTTTCATGATATTTTCTTAGGTTGTACAAGTGTACAATCTACCTTGTTAACTAGTGGTTTATAAGGGATTGTGTGTGATAGTTAATTAATATTTGCTCAGGCACTCAAGGAAACCTTCAAGAGAATCTCACAGTAGATGCCTAAAACTCTCACTTGAACACTTGATTGTGCACCACTCTCTTGTTTTGACTAGGTGAGTGTCAAGTGTATGTTTTATTGCAATTATGTGAATTATTTCTCATGAACTGAAAATTGATAACTGCTGAGTCGAGTGTGTACTTTATCGTACTCGTTCTCATTTAAATGAATTGTAATTGAATTGCCTGAATTGAATTGGATTACCTTACCGGAATTGAATTGAATTACCTGACCTGAATTGAATTGAATTATATGCTATGGCTACATATGTCGTTGGAGTGAAACTCCTCGACCCATACCTAACTTGGGGGACGCCCAAATTGTGAGGACCAAAAAATTTTCACATTTTCTCAGCATTATTTTATTTATTTATTTTTTTGACTATATTTTATACTTTCCTTGAAAATATTAAATTTTCTATGCATTTTTACAAGTAAGTACAATTTTAAAATCATTTTCCTGATATGAGTTAGTGTACGTTAATTTGAAGTGTATTATTGACGTGGGACCCGCTATTGCGGTAAATGCGTTATATTTGGCAATTATTATTCTACACTATCCTACTACTCAATCACCCTAGAAAAGTGTCAATGATCATAGAAAATTAGAGTTTTCCTTTCCGATTTCAATTCAAAGTGAAATAGGATTTTTCGTGTATCCGTAGTGTAATTATCCGGTATGGAGTAAAGATCAAATTTGGTGCTTAAGAGTGAGTTTTAGATGATATTAAGTGTGTTATTAGAAGTAGTAATAATAAGGTAGTGAATTATAAGTTAAAACCCTAGTATACGCAATTTAAGAAAAATCGGCTCAAACCGACGGGTACCGTTTGTTACCGGGTAGACACACCACTTGACCCATACTTTATTACTTTAATCTTCACATTTTATTTCAGCTAATTAACCCTCAAAATATCTCATACATCAGCCACAATAGTTGACCAAGAAAACAAGAGAGAAAAGAAAAAAATTGACTTACAATCCAAGGGTGACATTTGTCCACTTTGACCCAACTTACTTCCTATCATTTTAACCTTCTTGAAGCTTCAATTGAGCCCCATTTCCATCCCTCCAGCCGTGAGAGTGAGAGAGAAAACAAGAGAAAGAAAGCTCTAATTCCATCTTGGGTTTTGTTTGATTTAGTGAGCAATTAAAATTCTAAACCGATTAAAGAGTGAGTTGTGAGCTTGAGAAGCTAGGGGAACCGAGAATTCCAAGAGGAGGTGAAGTATCACTCGTACAAGCTTCATTTGTTGAGGTACAAGGCTAAACCATGGCTTTGGTTCTTTTATTTTGGTTTAAGTTATTATATAATACTTGTTTTGGTTGGATTAGTGGTGATACAAGTTGCTATGATGATTTAAAGGTGATTTATGTGAGTTAGGGTTTGAGGTATTTGCTGCCTATCCTTGCTTTATGGATGATGTATGTTGTATTTAAGCTTATATAAGTGGTTGTGGTGATGATTGGAGCAAGAAATCAAGAAAGGTTGCATTGAATCCCAAAATTCCAGGTTTCTGGAAAATTTCAGCTCTATTCTGTCTGGTTTTATTGCACCATGTTAGAGGCCAAATTAGGCTTAGAATAAAACATGAAAATTGTAGAGAATAATATTTTATAGGTGCCTACAAAATTTCAGGTCAATCGGAGCAATGTATCCTGTGAAAAGACCAAAATACCCTCACTATTTTAGGATGTTTCCAGTGTTCCGTTTTAGTCAGTTCATCCAGTTTATCATGTTTATTCACTAGGATCCGTGCTGCTTTAGCCATTTTCCAAAACATGAAAGTTTTAGTACTCTGTCTTACCTTTTAAACGCCTCAAAAAGAACACCTTAAACGGACCTTGGTAGCTTGAGATATGACCATTCTAGTGCAGTGCGGTTAATTAGCCGTATAGTTGGAAGTGGCTCTGTAAATTGGGAATTTGACCGGGTTACATTGGAAATTTGACTAAGTGACCTTCTTGAAAGTTGTAGGATTTCGTCTTAGCTTCGAAGTGGTATAAGTTGCATACCAATCCGATAAGCGTATCCTCATATGTGTTCTTTCCGTAAAAACCCGTCAAATCTGTCTTTTGTAATTTCATTTCCGCACTTGATATTAGCTTAATTTTTGTTCTTGTATTGTTTTGAGCTTATGGAATGGCTATTGAACTGAAAATGTGTTATGGATAACTTTGGATTGGATTGAGTAAAAGAATGAAGCCATAATGGCTGGAAATTAGGTAAACACAAAGGGCGTGCTGCCCAAATTTTCGCTCGAGGGCTAAGTTTCTATTTGAACTTGTATACTTTTGTTTGGCCAATACCATGACCGGCTTTCCATTTTAAAACATGATACCTCTTTAGTTTAACACTTCAAATGCTACTTACTCCTTCCCAAAATATAGAGGTATGATTTAGGGTTTTCTCGGCCACAAGTGAACCACTTTTAAGTGAGGTTTTAAGTGTGAACGTAAGGTAGTATTGTCCTCCTTTTCACATGATTTTATCATGACGTTTCATCTATACTAGCTGCTTGGGTATGAGTTGATTTTGAACTATCTAAACGATTCCGAAAATAATATTTTTAGCCTATCTCGTTGGAGTCCGAGTTGTCCTTGGTCCAAGTGTTTTCCGCTGGACATTTTATAACCCGCTTGAGTTAGTTTTGTGTTTGGTTTATGAAACCCTAGTTATTTTTTTTTGTCCTCCAATCCAAATATCCCCTTTTCACTATAAAGGCGTCTTTATACGTTTTACTTATCATTTGCGGGTTCTTCTTTGATTTCACTTATTTGTCTGTGCTAGATAGACTATAATATTCTTTATCATTTACTCTTAGGTTTTCTTGGTGACTAAGGTAATATCCGGAAGGATATTTGCACATTGTTTTGCATAAATAGGTGAGTGTTCCTTGTTTGTAATATTTTCTTGACTTATTGGCTTGTTATTATTGATTGATAATGTGTTAAGTGCTTTCAATGATTGGCCAAAACGAGTTTTCTAGGCGAGTGTGTACTTTATCGCACTCAGCCTAAACGATTGTGAAATTTTCAATGATTGAACGATTGAAATGTTACTTGTGCATGAATGTAAGCCTTTTGGCTGAACTGGCCACTACCCCTTGTTACCGATCGACTCGAGCCTGAAGCGGACTCGGTCGGGTGATATGGTGACCTGGGTGAACGTTTGGTATACTCGAGTATTATCTTGAAGTCTGGTGGAGCTTGGCCAATGTTCGGGAAGGGGGTGAACGAAATGAATGAACGAGGGTTTTACTTACAAAAATGTATTTTCAAATGATTGGAGAAATAAGGGAATGAAAGGAGAATGAATGAATGAATGGCTCCTCGTGAGCTCGTATCCTTCTATTGAATGTATTACCGCCTTATATTGTAAATTTTACTTGAATTATTAGTTGTATATGGTTAATGCATTGAGTTTATTGTTTGCTTATGTGTTCGGAGCCTCACTGCGCTGTCCAGCTCATTCCTTTAGTTTTGTTTTCCTTAGCAGGGGAAGGCATGCAAGGATGAGAGCTCCATATAGACTAGCCGGTCTAGTACTTTTGATTCTTTTGTAATGGTTCTCGCCCCAACGTTTGGTGGGCTGGTTGTATGGAGAATTGAGAACCTTTGTATCTTCGACGGTTGTACTTCCTTCTGAGATAACAATGTATATAATTTTGTTTTAAGTTTTGGATCCTTGTTTTGCTCTTTCTGGTGGTTTTATTTCTGATTTGCTTGAGTGAACGACTGAGTCCTGGCGAGAGTTGGGCAGGCAGTCCGCCGAACCCTTTGGTTCGCCTTAGGGGGAGGTGGGGCTGTCACACAAATCTCATCGACCGACCTTGGTCTCGAGCCGGCATGGGTTTGGTCGGGAATCTTGGTGAGTCATGAGAAAACTTGTATAAGCTTGATCTATTGGAGAGATCTTGCATGGCCTACTCGTGCAGTATCGCCTTTATAAAGGTTCGGACCTGGTGGGGGGTTGTATGGTGGACATGTGACGCCTCCACTTCTCGTAAAGGCGAACCCAAGGGTATCTGCGGGATGTCTGCCCAGCTCTCACCAGGACTCAAGACAATTCAAATCGAACTTAACGATACATACCCAATACTACAAGTCAAAATGAAGGAAAGTCGCTTCCTTAACTAAATATTCAAATCTTACATTATGTTCACAAAAGATACATCAAGTCCCAAAATACAACCATTAAAAGTCGACTAAACATTTACAACCCAGATTCCAATCAAAAGTATAATATAGTTGGCTTTTCCAAAATCTTCCAATCCAACCTGTTAAGGAAAACAAACTAATTGGATGAGCCAATACTCAGTGAGGCCAAGAAACACACATGCAAACACATAATCCAAGTAACCACAAATTACATAGTAAGTAAAGCTATAAAGTTCGAATAATTCACATTTTGAATAGGAAAAATAAACAGAAACAATTCAAGGATACTGTAGCTCTCAAGAGCTAAATTCCACGTAGTCGGGTCGAAATCTTGATCACATCTCACGTTGATACTCCGTCAACCACATAAGTATCAAATCTGTAGATACACCACTTTTCTTCGAATCCCTTCACCGTTACACCCCCTTACCGGGCCCGCTCATCAAATTTTTTATAATACTCGAGTATATCATGGCAATACTGCACGAGTAATGCCGACCACGATCTCTCCAATAGATCATGCTCTACGAATATCTCATGGTTGTCTAAGCTTATCAACCAAGCCCATGCTAGCTCGATTCTCAAAGTTAACCAACGAGTTTAGGCGCCCCCCGAATACGAATACAAATACGAATACGAATATAAGTCGATGAGCAACGCTCAAACCAACGATTTCAAAAAGGAATCACAAATACGAATCACATCCACATTACTATGTACAAGTCGGATATGCATTCACATAGCAAAATACGAATATAATTTCATTTGAAAGAGAACGAGTGCGATAAAGTACACACTCGTCACAAAATTTCAAATTCACATAACGGATAAGAAACAATTAACCATTTAGCAACAAATTCATGCACTTGACACTCACCAATCGAAACAAGGGAGTAAGTGCGTAAACGAGCCTTTAGGTGTTTCCCTCAAGATCCTCTTGAAGATTTCCTTGAGTATCTAAGCAAATAGTAATTGACTATTACACACTATCGCTCTCTAATTATCGAGGAAGATTGCACACTTGTACAATCTAAGAAAATTTCATAAAAATGAGCCTTAATTACTCGTAAATCGAGACTCAAAAATGGGGTGTTAAAACACAAGCAAAATCTGATTTTCATCTTTGAAATCAAGTGTAAAACGGTTTAGCAATATCGAAGGAAAATAGAGAGTTCGCAACCCTCAATTTCCTTTAAGTTCGAAAATTTCAGATTTGTCACCCATACTTTGAAAAATCATATCTCGTTCTCTACAAGTCCAAATTGGAAAACTTGGTGCCATTGGAAACTACTTCCAAAGTACTAAAAGTTCTTAGAAGACATTTTTCCATGATTTTAATTGAAAAATATTCGAAATTTAGCCCAAAGTTGCTGTTTCAGAAAGTCAAGACAGATTTGGGTTGATTTTCGACAAAGTTTGAAAATTCGGAAAAATTCATACAATTCAAGCTAGCCTCTGAAATTTGGAACTCTATTAGAGTTGTAATCCAGGTTTAAAACAAAACAAGCAGAATGAGAATTGAAGTTTCGAGCACCAAGATATGGTAGCTCAAAGTTACCCAAATTTCTTTGTTAAACAAGGGCTTTCCAAAATCAAGTCACGAACTTTGGAAGTTTAGTTGAGCAATGAAACGGCCTCAGAATACACCAAAATTATCAGTATAATACTAGCATATAAGGGTTGTTCCTCTACCAAATTTCATGGAGAAATAAGCACAGAAAGTGGGTTAACAAAACCGTTGAAATCACAAGAAATTCTAAGGCTAAGCTGCCTTTGAACTTCCATTTTGCCATTTCCAAACATTTGGTCAAGGAACATCTCAAACATGATTCATTCCAGTAGGAAATGTCTAGAATATGTTCAAGGTACATTTGATAGATGATTTACAATAAGAAACTTTCGATAACAAGTCCCAAACTGCAGTTAGTTTCAAATCTGTCCAAGACACTGTTTCGTTCACAAAGTCAGTTTTGAATTTCAATCATAAATCACTCAATTCAACTCGGAATTGAGTGTGATTGGTGGGGTTAGAAAATAGACTCATAAGGTTATATTTTCTCAGAAGAAACCATTTTCAAAATCTGTAACATCCCGAATATTAGGAGGTTGTTTGTGAAGAAAATATTAAAGTGTATTTCTTTGGGTTTGATTTAAAACCTTATTTTGTTTTAAAAGACTAGAAACCCTAATGTTTTAATCAAAAACCTTAGTTTACTTGTGACTACACGGTTTCTTAAATCTCTCATATTTTACTAGAGATCCTACTGTTAATTATTGAAATTTTAAATTCCTCACGTTTTCTTAAAAATTTCCTTTTATTTGAAAATTATTATTTATTAAGGCCCTACTACCCAATCGTTCAACAATAAGTGCAGATGAACCTGGAAATAGGGTTTTATACTTCGGTCTCAAGATTTGAGCAAAATTAGGGTTTTGCGATTTTTCCGCCGGATAAATTTCCGGTACTGGCCGAGGATCAATTTAATGATTAAAAGTGACTTTTAAGTGAGAAATAATATGTGACTAGTAGCAATGAGATAAGGTTAGTGAATGGGAAGTAAAAACCCTAGTACGTGAGTTTTTAAGAAAAACGGCGCGAACCGGCGGGTCCCGCGCACTACCGTTTGAACGCACCACTGGACCACCACTTTCTTGCACCACAAGCTTATTGATATTTGAGCCAAAATATCTTCTTATATTACAGCTAAGGGGACCGAAATTTGTGGCTTATAAGCAAGGGGAAGAAAGAGAAAAATTAGTGGCTAAGAATTGTCCAAGTGTTAGCCAAATTGTGGTCTTAATTAACTCTAACCTTCTTACTCCTTATAAGACAAAAATCAGCTTCATTTCTCTTCATTTTCTGCTGCTAAGAGCCGAGAGAGAGAGAGAGTAAGAACAAGAGAGGAAAAACAAAACTCTTCTCCATTTCTTCTTCAATCCACCAACAAAGTGAGAAATCAAACAAAAGAAACCGATTAATCTTGTCTTTGAGTGGTTAGTTAGTGTTTGGTGGTGAAAGTTTGGAAAAGGAAAGCTTGGGGCTGCTTTTAGAGACTTCTAACCAAGGTAAGAGAACTCATCTCTCTAAGTTTTGTTTTTGATTTTGTTAAATTAAGTTAGTAGTTTGATTATAGTGGTGGAATCATGGATGATTAGCATGATTTAGAGGTTTTCCCCAATTTATTTGATGAACTAGGGGTTCTGATTTTCTGCTCAATGTGATGTATGACGTGTAAATGTTGCAATTAAGGTTATATAAGGTTGTTTAGTGGTGATTAGAACCAGAAATTTGAGGAAATTACACTTAGAGCTAAAAATTTCAGATTTCTGGAAAATTTCCCAAGCATTCTGTCCGAATTTGTATCGGTGTGTTAGAGGCCGAATTGGCCTTGGGTCAAAGAATGAAAGTTGTAGAGAATGGTATTTTGTAGGTTCCTGTAAAATTTCAGCTCAATCGGAGCAACGTAGGTCGTGAAAAGTCCGAAATACCCTTACTGTTTTAAGTTTTTCCTCAGCAGTCCGTGTGTTCAGTTTGTCCAGTTAATCACGTTTTTTGACCAGGATCCATTCTGATTTAGCTCTGGGCCAAAACATGAAAGTTGTAGTGTTCTGAAGTAGCTTTAAAATACCTCTAAGAACACCTGAATTGGACTTTTGTACACTGAGTTATGTCCATTCCAGTGCAGTGTGGATAAATAGCCGATGAATTGGATTTTGGTTCTGTAATTTGAGGATTTGACTAAGTTGTATTAGAAACTGGACCAAGTGATCTTCATGAACATTGTAACCCTGTTTCTTAGCTTTCAGCTGGTTTTGGAATTTTGGAATTTGGACTTGGAGAGCCTGAGTTATGATGTTTCCGCTAAAATGCATTTTGTGAATCTGTTTTTGTGATCCTGGTATAGTATCTTGCATTTTTGACCTGGTTACACTCGAAACTGGGTTAAGTGACCTTCATGAACATTGTAGCCCTGAGTCTTAGCTTCGAAACGGCATAGGTTGCGCCTCAATCCGATAAGCGTAGCCTTGGATATGTTATTTCCGCATTTGGTACGTCAAATCTGTCTTGTGCCACAGTGAATTTCTGCACTTGTACTTAATGCGATTCTTGTTATTATGATATTGTGAGCCTATGGAACGGCTCTTGACATAAATTGCTGATTTGTATGATGTTGGGATGTTGTTGAAGAAAAATAATGAAGCCTAAATGGCTGGAAATTAGGTAAACACAAAGGGCATGCTGCTCAAATTTTTACTCGAGGTCTAGAAAACTATCTTTGCGACTTGAGTGAAGGTTAAGTGATTATCACTTGAACTAGCAAGGACCTTTGCCACTTGTTTATCGAGGGTTATACGTTAGGACTTGGCCGAACTTGTACCCTTGAGAAATGAAATAATGATTGCTCAAAGTACGTTTTCTCTTGTACTTTCGACTCGCATGACCAATTCAAGTATAAATGTTACAAAGTTTTATCATTTAAAAAGTGAGCGAGTATCTCACGAGTATTCTCCAAGTGAATTTCAATTTCTTGATTCTTATTGAACGAAACGTCTAAGTTTCGAACTCTAGTCATGTTTCAAAGTTCTCAAATTGAGTTTTATCGCAGATTTGGACTCCGAACTCGGAGTATAACCTGAAAGTGACCAGTAAAGGCACTATATATTTTGGGTGAGTACTTTCAAATACCGAATTGAACTTGATACTTGAACTTGATACGTGACCAATCTGATTACATGTTATATACGTGAATTGTAAGGGCAAGAGTGTACTTTATCGCACTTGCCCTTACGTGATATACTTGTTTATTGTTGCAATTGACTTGATATACATGATTATGATGCGCGCACTTCCTGGAATTCCAGAAACCCTGTGGCGAGTTACTCTAGTCGAGCCGGCAAGGGCTTGGTCGATTGGGTAACGAACCCTGGGTCTCTTGTATTGTCCAGTGGAGTGATATCTCCTCGACTAATCGGTATACTCGAGTATTACCACCCGTGTTTATTGAGGATTTTGGGCCCAGCTGGGGGTTGAACGGTGGACGGAGAGTCGTTTAAGTGGTGTTCTACTGGATTGGTTACTTACTTGAAAGTTGACGGAGTGTCAACTACTACGTGATCAAGCTCCTGGTAATGAAAAGGGGAATTTGGCTCCTGAGAGCCATCCGTATCCTTATGATTTGGAATACTTATTGTTTATTGGATTATTGTTTCTTTTGAAAAACTTCTACATTTGCTCATTTCAAGATTGCTACTTGACGTGTTACTGTTCACATTTATGAACACTTTATGCTCGTTACTTTGCTATATCGAAAACTCGTACTTATAAATAATGGTCAGTTTGTTATTTGGAACCTCACTGGGCTTTTAGCTCATTCCACTCCATTTGTTTTCCTTTCAGGGGTACGAGCGAGGTGTGAGATATGTAAAGTCTAGCATAGACTAGTTGTTTGATTTTGGCTTATACTCGCGCTGTCACTCGAATAGAATGTTTTGTATCTGGATTGTATATACTTTGAACCAGTTTGGGTATATTGAGGTTTTGTATCTTGATTTCGCATCAATGTAAATTATAAGCTGGAATTGCGGCGTTATTTATGGTCTATGGATGTTTGCATGTGATACGAGTGAGTGAGTCCTGGCGAGAGCTGGGCAGGCGGCCCGCCGAACCCTTTGGTACGCCTTAGGGGGAGGTGGGGTCGTCACAGGTGGTATCAGAGCTCCTTTTGAGCTCGTGCCGGGAGAAGGTTCTCGGACTGTGGGAATTGACTTGTTAAGTGTAGACCTTAGTTAGTTATGCCAGGTGGGAATCTCTAATATGGATGGTTGCTCTTGGGACCGGCCGGATCGAGTTGTGAATTGTCTTATTGTGGATTCTTGTACTTGGGTATCATATAATGAGGAGCGTTAGAATAAGGGTCTGTATCTTGATTGCACTTGAGGTGAGTTTTGATGGAAAGGTTAAAGCGTGGATGATTCTAACATTTAACCTTGTTATTGGACTGATCAAAGGGGTTTGCAATACTTGAACTGAGACAGACTAAGATGAGCTCATTTGGGACTTGAACTTATTTTGGCGAGTGTGCTCTTATGTACATGTAATGGACCTGATTTGATTTTTACACATGAGTAATATGACCTATATGAGGATTTGAATTCGGCGACTATTTGAGAATGTGAATTGCTGGGTATAGGCTAGTCGAGTGAGTTCTTATTTGTACCCGTGCTTCTTGAACTTGAAGTAATTGAATCTACTTTTGAACTTATATGTTTGAACCCTGCTTTGACCTTGCTTTTGAACTTATTCGTATTTGTGTGGCTTTGCCTGTTGTGTTTCCAAGCACCGCCTGGGGTAAAATTTTCGACTTGAGGCTAAGCCATGTTTTAAATTTTTCGAATATCTGAGACTTTTCTTTCAACTTAGGGCTAGTTATGCGAATTGAGCCCTTTTTGCATGTTCTATTTGGTTATCTCTTAGCTCTTTACTAAATGATAAGGTCATATATAAGGGATTGGAGTGATTTCTAGTACCTGACTGACTTTAAAGGACTCTTAGTACCCGTTGGAATTTCGAGGGCGAAATTCTTTTAAGGAGGGGAGATTGTAACATCCCGAATATTAGGAGGTTGTTTGTGAAGAAAATATTAAAGTGTATTTCTTTGGGTTTGATTTAAAACCTTATTTTGTTTTAAAAGACTAGAAACCCTAATGTTTTAATCAAAAACCTTAGTTTACTTGTGACTACACGGTTTCTTAAATCTCTCATATTTTACTAGAGATCCTACTGTTAATTATTGAAATTTTAAATTCCTCACGTTTTCTTAAAAATTTCCTTTTATTTGAAAATTATTATTTATTAAGGCCCTACTACCCAATCGTTCAACAACAAGTGCAGATGAACCTGGAAATAGGGTTTTATACTTCGGTCTCAAGATTTGAGCAAAATTAGGGTTTTGCGATTTTTCCGCCGGATAAATTTCCGGTACTGGCCGAGGATCAATTTGATGATTAAAAGTGACTTTTAAGTGAGAAATAATATGTGACTAGTAGCAATGAGATAAGGTTAGTGAATGGGAAGTAAAAACCCTAGTACGTGAGTTTTTAAGAAAAACGGCGCGAACCGGCGGGTCCCGCGCACTACCGTTTGAACGCACCACTGGACCACCACTTTCTTGCACCACAAGCTTATTGATATTTGAGCCAAAATATCTTCTTATATTACAGCTAAGGGGACCAAAATTTGTGGCTTATAAGCAAGGGGAAGAAAGAGAAAAATTAGTGGCTAAGAATTGTCCAAGTGTTAGCCAAATTGTGGTCTTAATTAACTCTAACCTTCTTACTCCTTATAAGACAAAAATCAGCTTCATTTCTCTTCATTTTCTGCTGCTAAGAGCCGAGAGAGAGAGAGAGTAAGAACAAGAGAGGAAAAACAAAACTCTTCTCCATTTCTTCTTCAATCCACCAACAAAGTGAGAAATCAAACAAAAGAAACCGATTAATCTTGTCTTTGAGTGGTTAGTTAGTGTTTGGTGGTGAAAGTTTGGAAAAGGAAAGCTTGGGGCTGCTTTTAGAGACTTCTAACCAAGGTAAGAGAACTCATCTCTCTAAGTTTTGTTTTTGATTTTGTTAAATTAAGTTAGTAGTTTGATTATAGTGGTGGAATCATGGATGATTAGCATGATTTAGAGGTTTTCCCCAATTTATTTGATGAACTAGGGGTTCTGATTTTCTGCTCAATGTGATGTATGATGTGTAAATGTTGCAATTAAGGTTATATAAGGTTGTTTAGTGGTGATTTGAACCAGAAATTTGAGGAAATTACACTTAGAGCTAAAAATTTCAGATTTCTGGAAAATTTCCCAAGCATTCTGTCCGAATTTGTATCGGTGTGTTAGAGGCCGAATTGGCCTTGGGTCAAAGAAGGAAAGTTGTAGATAATGGTATTTTGTAGGTTCCTGTAAAATTTCAGCTCAATCGGAGCAACGTAGGTCGTGAAAAGTCCGAAATACCCTTACTGTTTTAAGTTTTTCCTCAGCAGTCCGTGTGTTCAGTTTGTCCAGTTAATCACGTTTTTTGACCAGGATCCATTCTGATTTAGCTCTGGGCCAAAACATGAAAGTTGTAGTGTTCTGAAGTAGCTTTAAAATGCCTCTAAGAACACCTGAATTGGACTTTTGTACACTGCGTTATGTCCATTCCAGTGTAGTGTGGATAAATAGCCGATGAATTGGATTTTGGTTCTGTAATTTGAGGATTTGACTAAGTTGCATTAGAAACTGGACTAAGTGATCTTCATGAACATTGTAACCCTGTTTCTTAGCTTTCAGCTGGTTTTGGAATTTTGGAATTTGGACTTGGAGAGCCTGAGTTATGATGTTTCCGCTAAAATGCATTTTGTGAATCTGTTTTTGTGATCCTGGTATAGTATCTTGCATTTTTGACCTGGTTACACTCGAAACTGGGTTAAGTGACCTTCATGAACATTGTAGCCCTGAGTCTTAGCTTCGAAACGGCATAGGTTGCGCCTCAATCCGATAAGCGTAGCCTTGGATATGTTATTTCCGTATTTGGTACGTCAAATCTGTCTTGTGCCACAGTGAATTTCTGCACTTGTACTTAATGCGATTCTTGTTATTATGATATTGTGAGCCTATGGAACGGCTCTTGACATAAATTGCTGATTTGTATGATGTTGGGATGTTGTTGAAGAAAAATAATGAAGCCTAAATGGCTGGAAATTAGGTAAACACAAAGGGCATGCTGCTCAAATTTTTACTCGAGGTCTAGAAAACTATCTTTGCGACTTGAGTGAAGGTTAAGTGATTATCACTTGAACTAGCAAGGACCTTTGCCACTTGTTTATCGAGGGTTATACGTTAGGACTTGGCCGAACTTGTACCCTTGAGAAATGAAATAATGATTGCTCAAAGTACGTTTTCTCTTGTACTTTCGACTCGCATGACCAATTCAAGTATAAATGTTACAAAGTTTTATCATTTAAAAAGTGAGCGAGTATCTCACGAGTATTCTCCAAGTGAATTTCAATTTCTTGATTCTTATTGAACGAAACGTCTAAGTTTCGAACTCTAGTCATGTTTCAAAGTTCTCAAATTGAGTTTTATCGCAGATTTGGACTCCGAACTCGGAGTATAACCTGAAAGTGACCAGTAAAGGCACTATATATTTTGGGTGAGTGCTTTCAAATACCGAATTGAACTTGATACTTGAACTTGATACGTGACCAATCTGATTACATGTTATATACGTGAATTGTAAGGGCAAGAGTGTACTTTATCGCACTTGCCCTTACGTGATATACTTGTTTATTGTTGCAATTGACTTGATATACATGATTATGATGCGCGCACTTCCTGGAATTCCAGAAACCCTGTGGCGAGTTACTCTAGTCGAGCCGGCAAGGGCTTGGTCGATTGGGTAACGAACCCTGGGTCTCTTGTATTGTCCAGTGGAGTGATATCTCCTCGACTAATCGGTATACTCGAGTATTACCACCCGTGTTTATTGAGGATTTTGGGCCCAGCTGGGGGTTGAACGGTGGACGGAGAGTCGTTTAAGTGGTGTTCTACTGGATTGGTTACTTACTTGAAAGTTGACGGAGTGTCAACTACTACGTGATCAAGCTCCTGGTAATGAAAAGGGGAATTTGGCTCCTGAGAGCCATCCGTATCCTTATGATTTGGAATACTTATTGTTTATTGGATTATTGTTTCTTTTGAAAAACTTCTACATTTGCTCATTTCAAGATTGCTACTTGACGTGTTACTGTTCACATTTATGAACACTTTATGCTCGTTACTTTGCTATATCGAAAACTCGTACTTATAAATAATGGTCAGTTTGTTATTTGGAACCTCACTGGGCTTTTAGCTCATTCCACTCCATTTGTTTTCCTTTCAGGGGTACGAGCGAGGTGTGAGATATGTAAAGTCTAGCATAGACTAGTTGTTTGATTTTGGCTTATACTCGCGCTGTCACTCGAATAGAATGTTTTGTATCTGGATTGTATATACTTTGAACCAGTTTGGGCATATTGAGGTTTTGTATCTTGATTTCGCATCAATGTAAATTATAAGCTGGAATTGCGGCGTTATTTATGGTCTATGGATGTTTGCATGTGATACGAGTGAGTGAGTCCTGGCGAGAGCTGGGCAGGCGGCCCGCCGAACCCTTTGGTACGCCTTAGGGGGAGGTGGGGTCGTCACAAAATCTGTCCATAACCAACTCATTTGTGAGCATCAATTTGCAACTCATGTGCTGCCTTCCAGGAAGCAACGAAACAGGACAGTGGATTTCTAACGAATGGTTTGGCTTTCTCAAATGGAACCAGAATGTGAATTTTATACCAATAGAAATCTGGGAATGTCTAGTTTCCAGTACCACAAACGGAACTCGATTCCAACATCGGAGTAAAAAGATATAGCGAAAACAAATACACTGCCTGGGTGAATACGGGATAAATTTCCAGATTTCTAAGCTTTTGTAAATCCAACATTTGGGTGACCAAATCAAGTTATTTTTCAATGAGAGTTTTTACACAACTAATATAACATATAAAAAACATAAACAAGCCATTAGAACCTCAAAATTTTGCACAAAAGTGGTCGAACAAGGCAAGGGTAAAATGGTCACTTTTGCTCCAAGCACCTCCTTTGATTTTCTACCAACAATACAACATTAATCCACTAATTTAAGAACTAAACCACCATTAATTTCATCATCAATCATCAAATCAGTCTTTCCATCAAAAGTGGGAGTTCATAGAGCCCACACAACAAGAATCCAACATAAACAAGACTACCCACATGCATACAATAGCTTAGATGTGCAATACTACTCCCATAAATCAAGTTTTCAAGGTTTGATCGTTACTTACTTTTGTTGATGAATTAAACAAAAACTTCTTTCCTCTTAGAGCTTACAAAAATCATGGATTTGAAGCTCTTTTGGTAGCTTAAGATGATCACCATGTACTTAGCAAAGTGTGGTTAAAATTTGAGGTGATTTGGTAAAGGATTGAAGCAAGATTTGATGAAGAAAATGGAAGAGTTTCTTGGTTCCTTTTTGTTTTTGATGGCCGGCTGTTTTAGTGTGAAAATGAGAATTCTAGCCGTGCACTTGAGGTAAGAAAAGAAGGGTTTTGATCTGGTGTGATGCGTCCATGAGAAGCTTAAGAATGTGTGGCCAAAAATGCCCCAAAAGTCAACTAAGGATAGTACGCGAACACGCGTGTTTCGTGCTCGTTTCCTCTCGGATTTGTTTCATTTGTGAACTAAACCTCTAATGCACTTCCATTCATACTATTATTATTCATTCTTAATAGTCTAAAATAAAGGTCTTAAGTCTCTCAATTAATCGCACGCGTGAAAATGCGTATTTCCGATTTGTGCGCGATAAAGTGAAATTTTCAAGAAATTCTTATAATGATAGTATCACTAACTAATACTTGAGCACTTAAATATAAAAATACCTATTTTAAGACTAATACACAAGTCTCCAATTTTTCAAGTTTATTGTATTCTCGAATCGATTATTATTTTCAATTGCGTACTCACTATTCTCACTTTACGAGCTTTCAAAAATTAAATTTTGAAACGAATCATTTTAAAAATATAAATAAATCATAGTTTCATGTAATTGAGTATAAAGAGGTTGAAATAAAATATTCGAGGCAAACGGGCAATTAAATATTGAAATAAGCTAGTAATAGGAGTTTAAAATAGGAAATTTTGCAAGTCCTTACATAAGTCGAGTTTTAATTCTTCAAATTTCCAATTAATTTTTCTTAATCTACTATTGATCATTCTTATGTCTTCAAAATTAATACACTCTTGATTCAAATATAGTCTTGAAAAATGTGTACTCGTTGTTCCGAACTAAACGAGTTTTCGAAAAATAAATTTTTCCAACAAAACGCTTTAAAAATATGTTTATCTTTGTTCGTACCTTTTGATGATTACAAAATAAGTGGATAAAACTAATGTTTTACAAATTTGTTTTTGGTCAGAAATTGGAGCAAAACAGGTTCAAAGGCCAAGCATCTGCTAAAACATCTGTCGGACGCACAAATACATCCTATCGGTCGTCAAATAACCGTTGAGTATCTTCGGACGCGCAAAGAACCTATCCTCAGATGTCTGATAACCTCGATCGGACGCATAATATGTAACGACCCCACCTCCCCCTAAGGCATACCAGAGGGTTCGGCGGGGCCGCCTGCCCAGCTCTCGCCGGGACTCAGTCGTTCGCTACAGTTCTCAATTAAAAATTGAAATAAATCACTAGAATAAATAGGGCATTGATCCAAACTTAAAGCGGAACTTATATACATTGCCAACCCAAAAGAGAATATAAACATCAAATATACAAGGGTTCTCAATCCTTCATACGTCCAGCCCGTGCCAAGCACTAGGCGAGAACCGCTACAAAAGAAACAAAAGAAACAAAACTAGATTGGCTAGTCTATCTCAAGCTCACGTCCTCGCTCGCCTTCCCCTGTAAGGAAAACAAAACTAAAGGAATGAGCTAAAAGCCCAGTGAGGTTCCGAACACATAATCAGATAATCAATCTAATACATTAAACATGGAGTATCAATAATTCAAGAAACATTTACAATGGAAAGCGATAGTAACACATTCATTAAAAGGATACGGCTCACAAGGAGCAATTCGTTATTTCGTTCATTCGTTCTCCTGACATTTCCCCTTATTCCTCCAATCATTAGAAAATGCATTTTTCGTTTATCAATAAACCCTCGTTCGTTCGTTCGTTCGTTCATTCATTCATTCACCCCCGTCCTGGCCGTTGGCCAGTCTCCACCAACCTACACGGTAATACTCGAGTATACCAAACGTTCACCCAAGTCCCTAATCGCCCGACCGAGTCCGCTTCTGGCTCGAGACGACCGGTAACAAGGGGCAATGGCCAGTTCAGCCCAAAAGGCTTACATTCATGCGCAAGTAACATTTCAATCATTAAATCCTTGAAAATTGCACAGTTATTTAGGTCGAGTGCGATAAAGTACACACTCGCCTAGAAAGCTCATTTTGGAAATCATTAAAAGCAATTAACACATTAGCAAATGATAACAACAAGCCATAAAGTCAAATAAGGAACACTCACCAAGATATGCAAAATAACATGCAAAATCCTTCCGGATATTACCCTTAGTCACCAATGAAACCTAAGGTTGAACAAGAGAACATATTACAGTTTATCGAGCAAAACATTTAAGGGAAACAAAGAAACCCGACTAATTAGGAGTAAAACGTGTAAAGATGACTTTCAAGTAAGAAGAGGGTTGTTTGAACCCAAGGATGAAAAATCATGTTTTAAAATGGAAAACCGGTCATGGTATTGGCCTAACAAAAGTATACAAGTTCAAATAGAAACCTAGACCTCGGGCGAAAATTTGGGCAGCACGCCCTTTGTGTTTACCTAATTTTCCAGCCATTTTGGCTTCATTATTTTTCCTCAACCACAACCCAACATCACACATAAGCAATTCAAGTCAAGAGCCGTTCCATAGGCTCACAATATCATAAGAATAAGAAATACAGTAATAACAAGTGCAGAAATTCAATTTAGCAAAAGACAGATTTGACGTATGAAAGCGGAAATAATATATCCGAGGCTACGCTTATCGGATTAAGACGTAACCTATGCCGTTTCGAAGCTAAGACTCAGGGTTACAATGTTCATGAAGGTCACTTAGTCCAGTTTCTAATGTAACTTGGTCAAATTCTCGAATTACTAAACCAGAAACCAATTCGTCGGCTGTTTAAACGCAGAACACTGTAATGGACATAACTCAGAGTACACAAGTCCGAATCAGGTGTTCTTAGAGGCATTTGAAATCTAATGCAGAATACTACAACTTTCATGTTTTGGCAAAAAGCTAAATCAGAATGGATCCTAGTCGAAAAACGTGATAAACTGGACTTAACTGATCACACGGACTGCTTGGGAAATACTTAAAACAGTAAGGGTATTGTGGACTTTTCACATCCTACATTGCTCCGATTGAGCTGAAAATTTGTAGGCACCTATAAAATACCATTCTATACAACTTTGCTTCTTTGACCTAAGGCCAATTCGGCCTCTAACATGCAGTTACCAAACCGGACAGAATGGAAGCTAGAATTTCCAGAAATCTGAAATTTGTAGTTTCTAGTGCAACTTTCCCCAATTTCTCACTTCTCACACTACCAAAACATCTTATACAACATTAATTGTAACATACAAGCATCATACAACAAGTTGGACAGAATTTCCCAAACCCCTAGTTCATCATATAAAGAGGGGAAAAACTTCCAAACATGCTAGCATCCATGATTCCACTACTACTCAAGTTACTAGACTTAATTTAACCAAGATTGAAAGAAATATTTAGAGAGATATCATCTTCCTTACCTTAATATGAGTTCTCCAAGTGTAGCCCAAGCCTTCTCTTTCCAAAATTTCACCACCAAACACTAGCTAATCACTCAAGGAGAAGTTTAATCGGTTTAGTTCTTTTGATTTCTCACTTTGTAGCTTGAATCAAGAAGAAATGAAGAAAGTTCACTCTTGTTCTTCTCCTCTCTCTCTCTCAGCTCCCTTGGCAGAAATATGAAGAGGTATGAAGCTAAGTTGTCTTATATTAAAGCCAAAAGGATTAGAACTAATGGTGTCCACAAATTGCCCAACACTTGGCCTAATCTTGGCCACTAATTTTTCTCTTTCTTTCCCTTGCTTATGAGCCACAAATTTCGGTCAAGCTTGCTGCCAAGAGAGAAGATATTTTGCTCAAGTTCAATAAATTTGTTTGGTAAGCAAAAATGGTGGTCAAGTGGTGCGTTCAAACGGTAGTGCGCGGGACCCGCCGGTTCGCGCCGTTTTTCTTAAAAACTCACGTACTAGGGTTTTTACTTCCCATTCACTAACCTTATATCATTGCTACCAATCACATATTATTTCTCACTTAAAAGTCACTTTTAATCCTCAAATTTAATCCTTACTCTGTACCGAAAATTCATCCGGCGAAAAATCGCGAAAACCCTAATTTTGCTCCAAACTTGAAACCGAAGCGTAAAACCCTATTTTCTAGGTTTATCTACACTTAATGTGAAATATTTGGGTAGTGGCCTTTGATAAATACTAATTTTCAAATAAAAGGGTATTTTTGAGAAAAAATACAAGGAATTTGCGAGTCCTCACATTCTCTCCCCCTTAAAAAATTTCGCCCTCGAAATTTTACCTTCAGTTGCCTCAGACGAGTCCGGAACTTGTCGGTTGTCTAAAGCAAATACACAAATACATATCAAGTTGGACAGATAACCATGTACATACAGGTATACTAACGTCATGTAGTAACAATATACAGGTAAATCAAAAGGAAAAGGTGAAGTCGTCCCAGTATCAGCCCGTTCGGTCTCTCACGTCACTTACTATCCAAACTAGATGTCCCTGACCTCTTGTGCTCATTCTAGTCAGACAAAGCCTATTCATGTTCCCAAGATACAAGTCTCAAGTATTTAGCAGCACCTCAACTATAGAGTACTCAGGCACGAGAATCCGAAATAAGATAATTCACATCTTGAGCTGCAGTCCCAAGAGTAAACGATCTACAATCGGAATTCCTACCTGACATACCTATCTATGGTCCTCAGATACCATTAGAAAGATTTAAGGCTTATAACATTCGCAATTCATAGCTTCACTTAGTCCCTCATACTTATTCACCACTTAGTCCAGGGTCACTCCACGTAGAAACCACGCGAAGCAACTATAAATTTTATCCCTCAATCGCTTAACTTTCAAGTCCAATCAAATCCCACAGTCCGGTATCCTAATCTTTAATCTAGGATACACTACAGAGATCTGAAGCCTAAGCTCTGATACCACTTGTAACGACCCCACCTCCCCCTAAGGCGTACCAGAGGGTTCGGCGGGCCGCCTGCCCAACTCTCGCTGGGACTCAGTCGTTCGCTACAGTTCTCAATTAAAAATTGAAATAAATCACTAGAATAAATAGGGCATTGATCCAAACTTAAAGCGGAACTTATATACATTGCCAACCCAAAAGAGAATATAAACATCAAATATACAAGAGTTCTCAATCCTTCATACGTCCAGCCCGTGCCAAGCACTAGGCGAGAACCGCTACAAAAGAAACAAAAGAAACAAAACTAGATTGGCTAGTCTATCTCAAGCTCACGTCCTCGCTCGCCTTCCCCTGTAAGGAAAACAAAACTAAAGGAATGAGCTAAAAGCCCAGTGAGGTTCCGAACACATAATCAGATAATCAATCTAATACATTAAACATGGAGTATCAATAATTCAAGAAACATTTACAATGGAAAGCGATAGTAACACATTCATTAAAAGGATACGGCTCACAAGGAGCAATTCGTTATTTCGTTCATTCGTTCTCCTGACATTTCCCCTTATTCCTCCAATCATTAGAAAATGCATTTTTCGTTTATCAATAAACCCTCGTTCGTTTGTTCGTTCGTTCATTCATTCATTCACCCCCGTCCTGGCCGTTGGCCAGTCTCCACCAACCTACACGGTAATACTCGAGTATACCAAACGTTCACCCAAGTCCCTAATCGCCCGACCGAGTCCGCTTCTGGCTCGAGACGACCGGTAACAAGGGGCAATGGCCAGTTCAGCCCAAAAGGCTTACATTCATGCGCAAGTAACATTTCAATCATTAAATCCTTGAAAATTGCACAGTTATTTAGGTCGAGTGCGATAAAGTACACACTCGCCTAGAAAGCTCATTTTGGAAATCATTAAAAGCAATTAACACATTAGCAAATGATAACAACAAGCCATAAAGTCAAATAAGGAACACTCACCAAGATATGCAAAATAACATGCAAAATCCTTCCGGATATTACCCTTAGTCACCAATGAAACCTAAGGTTGAACAAGAGAACATATTACAGTTTATCGAGCAAAACATTTAAGGGAAACAAAGAAACCCGACTAATTAGGAGTAAAACGTGTAAAGATGACTTTCAAGTAAGAAGAGGGTTGTTTGAACCCAAGGATGAAAAATCATGTTTTAAAATGGAAAACCGGTCATGGTATTGGCCTAACAAAAGTATACAAGTTCAAATAGAAACCTAGACCTCGGGCGAAAATTTGGGCAGCACGCCCTTTGTGTTTACCTAATTTTCCAGCCATTTTGGCTTCATTATTTTTCCTCAACCACAACCCAACATCACACATAAGCAATTCAAGTCAAGAGCCGTTCCATAGGCTCACAATATCATAAGAATAAGAAATACAGTAATAACAAGTGCAGAAATTCAATTTAGCAAAAGACAGATTTGACGTATGAAAGCGGAAATAATATATCCGAGGCTACGCTTATCGGATTAAGACGTAACCTATGCCGTTTCGAAGCTAAGACTCAGGGTTACAATGTTCATGAAGGTCACTTAGTCCAGTTTCTAATGTAACTTGGTCAAATTCTCGAATTACTAAACCAGAAACCAATTCGTCGGCTGTTTAAACGCAGAACACTGTAATGGACATAACTCAGAGTACACAAGTCCGAATCAGGTGTTCTTAGAGGCATTTGAAATCTAATGCAGAATACTACAACTTTCATGTTTTGGCAAAAAGCTAAATCAGAATGGATCCTAGTCGAAAAACGTGATAAACTGGACTTAACTGATCACACGGACTGCTTGGGAAATACTTAAAACAGTAAGGGTATTGTGGACTTTTCACATCCTACATTGCTCCGATTGAGCTGAAAATTTGTAGGCACCTATAAAATACCATTCTATACAACTTTGCTTCTTTGACCTAAGGCCAATTAGGCCTCTAACATGCAGTTACCAAACCGGACAGAATGGAAGCTAGAATTTCCAGAAATCTGAAATTTGTAGTTTCTAGTGCAACTTTCCCCAATTTCTCACTTCTCACACTACCAAAACATCTTATACAACATTAATTGTAACATACAAGCATCATACAACAAGTTGGACAGAATTTCCCAAACCCCTAGTTCATCATATAAAGAGGGGAAAAACTTCCAAACATGCTAGCATCCATGATTCCACTACTACTCAAGTTACTAGACTTAATTTAACCAAGATTGAAAGAAATATTTAGAGAGATATCATCTTCCTTACCTTAATATGAGTTCTCCAAGTGTAGCCCAAGCCTTCTCTTTCCAAAATTTCACCACCAAACACTAGCTAATCACTCAAGGAGAAGTTTAATCGGTTTAGTTCTTTTGATTTCTCACTTTGTAGCTTGAATCAAGAAGAAATGAAGAAAGTTCACTCTTGTTCTTCTCCTCTCTCTCTCTCAGCTCCCTTGGCAGAAATATGAAGAGGTATGAAGCTAAGTTGTCTTATATTAAAGCCAAAAGGATTAGAACTAATGGTGTCCACAAATTGCCCAACACTTGGCCTAATCTTGGCCACCAATTTTTCTCTTTCTTTCCCTTGCTTATGAGCCACAAATTTCGGTCAAGCTTGCTGCCAAGAGAGAAGATATTTTGCTCAAGTTCAATAAATTTGTTTGGTAAGCAAAAATGGTGGTCAAGTGGTGCGTTCAAACGGTAGTGCGCGGGACCCGCCGGTTCGCGCCGTTTTTCTTAAAAACTCACGTACTAGGGTTTTTACTTCCCATTCACTAACCTTATATCATTGCTACCAATCACATATTATTTCTCACATAAAAGTCACTTTTAATCCTCAAATTTAATCCTTACTCTGTACCGAAAATTCATCCGGCGAAAAATCGCGAAAACCCTAATTTTGCTCCAAACTTGAAACCGAAGCGTAAAACCCTATTTTCTAGGTTTATCTACACTTAATGTGAAATATTTGGGTAGTGGCCTTTGATAAATACTAATTTTCAAATAAAAGGGTATTTTTGAGAAAAAATACAAGGAATTTGCGAGTCCTCACATAATACCTGAGCACCGGACGTCCGACAATCGTTGCAACACTTCGGACGACAAGCATTAGAAGCACCGGACGTCCGAAAGAATTAATGAAGGATTCCAAGTTTTACATCATATGGTCGGACGCATATTCTGATGCTGCCGGACGTCCTAAAGATTTCAAGAAAATTTCTTGAACTCTCTACCTGCGTTCGGATGCACAAAACCAGCCTACCGGACGTTCGACACTACTAACGGCTAGTTGACTCTTCAGCTGCCTTGTGTCCGTTAGTGGCATTAATTGAAGATGTTTTTGATCTATTATAAATAGGATAAAAGTCAACCACCAAAAGGATGGATACACATTAAGTCTACATCAGATCTTGAGTGATTCAAGCATAAGAATACTCCAAAAAGAAGTTTTGTACTCTTAGTTGTGTGATCCTCCTTTAGCTTTTCAAGTGTGATTCAATTTCTTCAATAGTGTAGTTTTGTGAGGGTTATTCGAGTGATTGTAAAACGTTCTTGCTTGATCAAGTGTTCTTGAGGACAGAAGGAAGTGATCCTTCCCGTGTACACAAGAGATTGGTTATATGTTGAATCAACTTGAAGGAGCTTACAATATAAAGGGATATTCAAATCTAGTCGAGTTTGAGATTTGGTTTGCTATTCCATCTTCTTATTCACTATTTTGCAACATTAACTGTTTATCTCTTCTGCTCTAAATTACTTTCGCTTTATCATAAATTGTTCCCTGGTCTAGTACTTTAGAAAAAGAGGGCTAGTTCAGAAAAAAAAAAGGTGATTTATATTTTGGCTAACTTTTAAACCACCTAATTTACCCCCCTCTTAGGTTGTCTTCGATCCTTACAATTGGTATCAGAGTTTGATCTCCTTGAGATTAAGCTCAATCAGGAGTAAATATGACAACCAACAATGCCATGTTCTTTGAGGGACAATCAGTAACTAGACCTCCTATGTTCAATGGTTCAAACTATGTGAGTTGGAAGGAAAGGATGATTATTTTCTTACAATCTATTGATATTGAGCTATGGTTTATTGTCAATGAAGGTCCGTTTGATGCCTCTACTATTGATGCAAATACAAACAGGCCAAGACCAAAAACAAGAAGGGAACTAATTACTAAAGATAGAACTAATCTCACTCTGAATGCCAAGACGATGAATGTACTGTACAGTACTTTAGACTCGAATGAATCTGTTAGAGTCAAGGACTGCAAATCTGCAAAAGAAATCTGGGATAAACTTCGAGAAATACACGAAGGAAGTGAAAATGTGAGAGAGCAGAAGAAGTCCATTCTGGTCACGAAATATGAATCCTTTAAGATGGAACTTCACCAAAACATCGACAAGATGTATTGCAGATTCAATGATTTTATTAAGGATCTAGAAGTTCTTGAGAAAAATTACTCTCTAGGTGAGAAAAACAGAAAAATTCTGAATGCTCTATCAAAGGATTGGGTGAGCAAAGTGACTGCTATTGAGGAAGCCAAAGATCTGAACACTTTATCTATTGAATCCCTTAGAAATTCATTAACCTCTTATGAACTAAAACTCAAGTCTAAGGTGCAGGAAGAAGAAGACACAAGAGTTAGAAAAAGCATTGCTCTGAAGACTTCACAAGAAAAAGATGATACAATCTCTCTAGATGGAGATGACATGGAAGGTGATGATAGTGACATTGCACTCATCATACGAGGCTTTAAAAGAATACTCAACAAGAGAAGATTCAGAAAAGGAGGACATAGCAATTCCTTTCCAAATCAGTCCAACAACTTCAGAAATAAAGGAAAGCTGGAATTCAATAAAAAGCAAACTGATAAGTGCTTTGAATGCGACCAACCTGGTCATTATGCAAATGAATGTCCAATGAAGAAAAAGAAGGAGAACAAGAGTGAATGAATACCCAAAATTCAACAATTTCCAGATCACCTGAAATTACTGCAATTCAGAAGGAGAAGTAAAGGAAGAAGAGGAATCCGCCCAAGTGGCTTTCATGGCCATTGGAGATGAAGAGGTAACCCAATGTAACTCTCAAACTGATAGTGATAATGAGTCTGATGTTGATATTAATTCTTTCCTAAAAAAAATGCATAACAGCTTAAAAGAATCCTATGTTAGAAACAAGGAACTAAAACAGAAAATTAACTTTCTAATACAAGATAATGCAAATCATTTTCGATAAAACAAGTGTCTTAAGCATGAAAATGAGAACCTGAAAAGGATTGAAACTGATGTGCTTGCTGAACTTAACAAAAAGACAAATCTCTGTGACATGCTCAGAAGTGAACAATGCAGTCTAAAAAAGAGGATGGATGATTTATGTCAATTGTTACAACATATGAAACAGAACCGCCTTCAAAAGAATGACACTGAACCTCACCTTAACACTTATCAGACAAGATTGAATTATAGTAAAAATGAGTTTACTGTCTACAAGAGAAGGCAAGTCAGATTCATTAAACCTGTTCATTTGATTAATCCAATGACTATATGCAATTTTTTTTGTCAATTTGGTCACATGAATAGCAACTGTTATGTTAAGAAAAACATGAGAAATGAAATGAGATGCATGTGGATTGTTAGACATAATGCTAACCATGAAGGACCCAAAAAGTAATGGGTACCAAACATTATATTGTGGACTACTGTGTAGGTGAACCTGGTGAACATTGTTAAAGAATCAAAATGGTTCATAGATAGTGGATGCTCAAGACATATGACTGGTGATGCATCACAGTTCATCAAGCTCAAGCCAAAAACAATTGGAAAAGTTACTTTTGGAGACGATAATAAAGCTAAAACTGTTGAAATTGGTAGTGTTGGTAAGAATGGTCAGACTTTTGTTCATAATGTTCTTTTAGTCGACAACCTGAGTTACAATTTGCTGAGTGTTAGTCAATTATGTGATAGGAACCTGCTCGTATTATTTAAGAAACATGAATGCCTTGTTCTTGACTCAAAATTTAACACTGTTTTCAAAGGAAAAAGAGTTAATGACATTTATGTGGTGATTCTTGAAAAAGTTGATGCTTCCAGCCTTAGTTTTCGTTGTCTCAAAGTAGCAAATGAGGATCCCTGGTTGTGGCATAGAAGGCTTTGTCACTTCAATATGGATTTGCTAAAAGAGGTTTCCAAAAAGGATCTGGTTAGAGGGCTTCCAAAACTCAATTTTTGTAAAGATCGCATCTGTGATGCTTGCCAATTTGGAAAACAAGTCAAGGTATCTTTTAAACCAAAAAATTGTGTTTCTACCTCAAAGCCCTTAGAACTCCTACATCTTGATCTTTTCAGTCTAACTCAAACCACAAGCCTTGGTGGCAAGAGATTCTGTTTTGTTGTTGTTGATGACTATTCTAGATACACTTGGGTGATATTTCTTGCATATAAAGATGATGCTTTCAAAAACATTGTTTCCCTGTTTGCCAAGGTTCAAAATCTGATTGATTTGAAAATCATAAAAATAAGAAGTGACAATGGCACAAAATTTCATTTTTGTGGATTTCCAGAATTTTGTGACAACAATGGCATTACGTATGAGTTTTCTATTGCTAGAGTACCTCAGCAAAATGGAGTGGTTGAAAGGAAAAATAGAACTCTTCAAGAAGCTGCTAGAACCATGCTTAGTGGATGCAATTTACCAAAGTACTTTTGGGCTGAAGCTATAAACACTGTATGCTATACCATGAACAGAGTTCTTTTAAGACCAATCTTGAACAAGACTTCATATGAGCTGTTGTTTGATAAAAAAACCTGTAGTTGGTTATTTTAAAGTTTTTGGTTGCAAATGCTTCATTCTGAATATCAAGGAGCATCTTGGCAAGTTTGATAAGAAATCTGATGAGGGAATCTTCTTGGGATAGTGTGAAAATAAGAGAGGCTTTAGAGTTTATAATCGTAGAACTCTAGTTATAGAAGAAACTATACATATCACCTTTGATGAATCTAATGGTGACACTTCCATGAGTTGTGGTGAAGATGATGATGCAGGTGTTCGAGAAGAATTAAAGAAGCTAACAATCAGCAATCAAGGCACAGCTCCATCAGAAAATAATTTAAAGGAAGATGAAAATTAAGACAGTCCTGCTAGAGAAGACAATGACAGTGACACTGTGATTCCTAATGATCTTCCAAGAGTCTGGAAATTCATCCTAAGGAACTTATCATTGGGGATCCATCTGAAAAGGTCAACGCATGTTCCTCCTCTAGACAATTAATTGATAACTTTGCATTGGTCTCACATTTTGAGCCCAAAAATGTTGTTGATGCATTGAATGATGAGAGCTGGATTTTGGCCATGGAAGAGGAGTTAAATCAATTTGAAAGAAATAAAGTTTGGACATTAGTTGCTAGACCACAAAATCATCCTATTATTGGCACTAAATGGATTTTTAGAAACGAAATGAATGGCAAAGGTGAGATAGTTAGAAACAAGGCCAAATTGGTAGCTAAGGGTTACATTCAAGAAGAATGAATAGATTTTGATGAATCATTTGCACCCATAGTTAGGCTAGAATCTATTAGAATGTTTTTCGCTTTTGCATGTTTCAAAAATTTTAAATTATTTCAAATGGATGTTAAAAGTGCTTTCCTAAATGATTTTATAGATCAAGAAGTTTATGTTGATCAGCCCCCTGGTTTTGAAAATGAGAATTATCCAAACCATGTTTTTAAACTCTCAAAGGCTTTATATGGATTAAAACAAGCTCCAAGAGCATGGTATGAATGCTTGAGTGGTTTTTTAATTGAAAATGGGTTCAAAAGAGGCATAGTAGATACCACTCTTTTCACTAAACAAAGTTCACGTGATCTTCTAATTGTTCAAATATATGTGGATGATATTATTTTTGGTGCTACTAATGAGAATTTGTGCAAGGAATATTTCAAAATTATGCAAAAAGAGTTTGAAATGAGCATGATAGGAGAATTAAATTTCTTCCTTGGACTCCAAGTGTGACGCCCCCACATCTCCCTAAGGCGAACCAAAGGGTATCCGCGAGACGCCTGCCCATCTCTCGCCAGAACTCAAGCAATTCCATTCAATTTAAAACCAAACCGAATATTTCGAAGAGAGCAACATGAATACAAATAATGCAGAAGCATTAAAACTTATCAAGTCACTTAACATGTAACCAGTACATCGGGTAATCATAATACAACTTAAATCCTAAATACACGTCAGGGCCTAAATTTTTACATTTCAATTCCAAAAGTACAACCCAAACCAGGGCATAGCCAAAATATAGTAGAAATCCTAAACAAAAGGACAACGAAGGGTTTCTCCATACTTCCCCGAGATTCGGTCCTGTTAAGGAAAACAAACTAATAGGATGAGCCAATACTCAGTGAGGCCAAGAAAACACACATGCAAACACATAATCCAAGTGGCAACAACAATTACATTCGAATAGGAAAAATAAACAGAAACAATTCAAGGATACTGTAGCTCTCAGGAGCTAAATTCCACGTAGTCGAGTCAAAGTCTTGATCACATCTCATGTTGACACTTCGTCAACCACATAAGTATCAAATCCGTAGATACACCACTTTTCTTCGAATCCCGTCACCGTTACACCCCCTTACCGGGCCTGCTCATCAAAGTTTTTGATAATACTCGAGTATATCATGGCAATACTGCACGAGTAATGCCGAACAAGATCTCTCCAATAGATCATACTCTACAAATATCTCATGGTTTGCTAAGCTTATCGACCAAACCCATGCTGTCTCGATTCGCAAAATTAGCCAACGAGTTTGGGCGTCCCCCGAATACGAATATAAGTCGATGAGCAACGCTCAAATCGACAATTCCAAATAGGAATCACAAATACGAATCACAAATACAAATCACATCCACATTACCATGTACAAGTCGGATACGAATTCACATAGTAAAATTCGAATATAATTTCATTTGAAAGAGAACGAGTGCGATAAAGTACACCCTCGTCTCAAAATTTCAAATTTACATAACGGATAAGAAACAGATAACCACTTAACAACAAGTTCATGCACTTGACACTCACCAATCGAAATAAGGGAGTAAGTGCGTAAACGAGCCTTTAGATGTTCCCCTCGAGATCCTCTTGAAGGTCTCCTTGAGCACCTGAGTAAATAGTAATTGTCTATTACACACTATCGCTTAAAACCCCTAATTATCGAGAAAGATTGCACACTTGTACAATCTAAGAAAATTTCACAAAAATGAGCCTTGATTACTCGTAAATCGAGGCTAAAAAATGGGGTTTTAAAACACAAGCGAAATCTGATTTTCATCTTTGAAATCAAGTGTAAAACGGTTTAGCAATATCGAAGGAAAATAGAGAGTTCGCAACTCTCAATTTCCTTTAAGTTCGGAAATTTCAGATTTGTCACCCATACTTTAAAAAATCGTATCTCATTCTCTACAAGTCCAAAATTGGAAAAATTTATACCGTTGGAAACCTCTTGGAAAGTACTAAAAGTTCTTAGAAGACACTATTCCATGAATCTAAGTGGAAAGTACTCAAAAATGAGCTTGAAATCACTGTTCCAGAATGTTCAGGATTGAGCTGGGGTTGGTTTTTCGCTAACTTTGAAAATTTGGCAGAATTCACTCGTTGCAAACTAGCCCTTGAAATTTATAACTCAATTAGAGGTGCAAGTAAGGTTTAGGGCAGAACAAGAAGATTGAGAATTGGAGTTTCGAGCACCGAGATACGGTAGCTCGAAGTTGGGAAAATTCAAGTCTGGTGAACAATTTCCAGATTTGAGTTTCCAAACATTGGAACCTTAGCTAAGTGTCAAAACGAACTTGGATTGGTATAAAATTTTGCAGTATGTTACTCCTATATGAAAGGTACCGCTCTATCAAATTTCAGGGAAAAATACCTTCGGAAAGGTAGTTAATTAATCATCCAAAGTTCAGGAAATTTCTAAAGCAACCTGTCTTTTGACTTCATTTCCCAATTTAAATCGTTTAATCAAGAAAGCTATCCAACCATGGTTCATTTGTGAAATAAAGGTCTAAGATACATCCGTGATACCTTTGGTAAGTGTTTAGCATCAAGAACTTCAATTAATAAGATCACTCCCAGGTTTTGTCCCAAACCAGTCCAAGTATTTCGGTTTTTCCAAAACAGGGCAGTCCTCTTGTTTTGGTCACAACTCAGTCAATTTAACTCAGAATGGGGCATGGTTTATGTCGTTGAAAAATAAATTCATAGGGCTATAATATCACAGAAGAAATCATTTCAAAATTTGGCACCCAACTAGTTCAAAATCGAGCATCAATTTGCTGCCTTATCACTTCATTCCAGTTGAACAGAGCAACAGGACAGCGATTTTAAAACATTTGGTTTGGCTCACTCACAAAGAATCAGAACGTGCATTTTATCTCAAATTAATGCCTGGAATGTCTAGTTTCCAACGCCACCAACGGCACATGATTTCGACATCCGAGGACGGAGTTATGGCCGAAACACCACCGCTGGTCAGAGCCATACGTGAACAGTTTCCAGATTTGCTAGTTTCACAAAAAAAATTCATCTGCCCAACCAAACCTCATTATTTTTCAATGAAATTTTTCACACATCTAATACGTCATATAAACATCAGATTCAACCCATTAGATCATTAAAAATTGGCCTTAAAATGGCCGAACAAGGCAGGGGCAAAATCGGAAACTTTTGCTTCTTGCACCCAATGAAATTTCTATCTATTACACACCATTAATCCATCATTTTAACCACTAAACCAACAATATATCCACCATCAATCATCAAATCAGCAACAACCCAAGAGTGGTAGTTCATAGAGCCCACCATCAAAATTTTCCAACAATACAAGCTACCCATGTGAAGATTCAAGCTCATATGTGTAATTTAACCTCCATAGGACAAGTTTAGAGTGTTGGATCATTACCTACTTTGGTGGTTGTTCAAGTCAGAATTTTCGGCCCTTCGAAGCTTGAAGAAAATCGTGGAAATGAAGCTCTTCTCCTTGCCTAAGTGAATCTCCAAGTGGTTTGTAAGTTGGATGCAAATTTTGAGATGAAATGGAGGAAGATTGGTGCAAGAATGAAGAAGCTTTTCTTCCTTTCTTTCCTTTGCTGTTTGGTCGGCTGTTTTGGTGTGAAAATGGGAGTTCTAGCCGTGCACTTAAGGTGAGAAAAGAAGGGTTTTGATCTGGTGTGATGGGTCCACTAAAAGCTTAAGAATGTGTGGACAAAATTGCTCCAAAAGTCAACTAAGGATAGTGCGCGAACGCGCGCGTTTCGTGCTCGTTTCCTCTCGGGTTTGTTTCACTTGTGCACTAAACCTCTAATGCACCCCCATTCATACTATTATTATTCACTTTTAATAGTCTAAAATAACGGTCTTAAGTCCCTTAATTGATCACGCGCGTAAAACGCGTATTTCCAATTTTGCGCGATAACGCTTAACTTTCAAAAAATTCTTATAACGATTGTATTACTAACTAATACTTGAGCACTTAAACATAAAAATACCTAATTTGAGACTAATGTACATGTCTCTAATTTTTTCAAACTTATTGTATCCTCGATTCAATTATTTATTCCAATCGCATATTCACTATTTTTACTTAATGAGTCTTCAGAAATTAAATTTTAAAACAAGTCACTTTAAAAATATAACTAAGCCATAGATCGTTTTAATTAGGTCTAAAAAGGTTAGAAAATAATATTTGGGGTAATTGGCCAAATAAATAATTAAATGAGCTAGAATTTGGAGTTTAAAATACGTAAATTTTTGTGAGTCTTTACATGAGTCGAGTATTAATTCCTTAATGAACCTTTCTTAATCTACCATTGATCATTGTTAACTCTCTACTATCAATACACTCTCGATTCAAATATAGTCTCGAAAAACATGCACTCGTTGTTCCAAACTAAACGAGTTTTCGAAAAGTGAATTTTTCTAACAAAACGCTTTAAAAAATATAAATGAGGCGTCGTTCCATATAAATGGATTTTAAATGATCGAAATAAATAATTTGGAGAAAAATGAGTAAATAAATATTTAAATAAACTACAAATATTCGATAAAATAAAAAAAAAAATTTCAGGTCCTCACACCAAGTGGTTCAAACCAGAGAAGGAACGTTTATCAACCAAACAAAATATACCAAAGAGCTGCTCAAAAGATTTGGAATGGAGGACTCAAAGCAGGTTGGAACACCTATGTGCACATCTACCAAACTCGACAAAGATGAAGAAGGTACAAAAGTTGATGAAAAGAAGTATAGAGGTATGATTGGTAGTCTGCTTTACTTAACTGCTAGTAGACTAGATATCATGTTTGTTGTATGCTTGTGTGCTCGTTTTCAGTCCTGTCCAAAGGAATCACATTTGAATGCAGTAAAAAAAATTCTTAGATATCTAAAAGGAACCTTGAATTTTGGTCTTTGGTATCCTAAGTGTAACGAACTCCCATTAAGCGGATTCTCTGATGCTGATTTCGGTGGTTGTAGAGTTGATAGAAAAAGTACATCAGGAATATGTAGCTTTCTTGGAAACTGCTTAGTATCTTGGTTCAGCAAGAAACAAAATGCTATTTCTCTTTCTACAACTGAAGCAGAATATATTGTTGCTGGTGCTTGTTGTGCTCAACTGTTATGGATGAAAAACACATTGAATGATTTCGGACTAATATATGAATGTGTGCCTATGTATTGTGATAACACTAGTGCCATAAATTTGACAAAAAATCCCATTCAGCATTCTAGAACAAAGCACATAGACATCAAGCATCACTTCATTTGTGATCTTGTCCAAAAGAGAGAAATCTACGTTCAGTATGTGTGTTCGAAAAATCAAATTGCTGATATTTTCACAAAATCCCTTCCACTGGACCAGTTTGTGTATTTTAGAATAAAATTGGGCGTCTGTGAAAAAGTTCTCTAAAAAAAAAAAAAAAAAAACTTCCATCGGACGTCCGACAGTGTTCTTCATCAGTTTCCCCAAGAAATTTTTGTTCGGACGATTGTGTCGGACGCTTCACTTCGTTCAGCCGTCCGACACTCAATTTACCGCGTCTTATAAAGAAGCCATCCACTTCATTCAGTTCAGTTACCTCCTTAGACTCGGACGCAACCCTTTGGTTCTCCTTCAAATTCAAAATTCAAATTAGTCTCTACCGCATTCAAGTTCCAAGGAATTGATCCAACCAACTTCATTACACCTCCATTGACCGTTTTACATCACTCATAACACCCCACAACTCCCAACTGCCTCATAATTCCCAATTTATATTGGAAACCCTAACTTTTCCAAATCCACTACCTGTAATCATCTCAAGCTTCCTCTGCAACTCTTAACACACTAGTAGTCAATTTGGCATGCATCTACACTACATTGCATCTCAAAAATCAACTGCATTACATCATGGTGAGAATTAGAGGGGGTTCAGCAAGTGCCGGACGCACATTTAGACTCAGGGATAAAGATGTTGAGATCGTAGAACCTTCCACCAGGGTATGCAAAAAGAGGACAGGAACTCGTGGTGGAAAGAAAAAGCAACCTGCAAAAAAGATACAGGATGCTCCAACTGCTGATCCATCTCCTGTACAAGTGGAAGCACATCAAACTGAGGAAGAAATTGCTGAGAAATAGCAAACACTTGAACCCTCTACCAGAAAATCACCTAGGACAAGGTCTGCCGCTCAGACTTCTGGGTCATCTGCCAAACAAAGTACAAAAAGGAAACGCACTTCAAAGGAACCTGAGGCTCAGCCTGTCAAAGAACCTACACCCCTGCCAAAGTTCATTGATGACGAGGCTAGAGATAAATTTGAGTTAATCTCTCAAAAAAGATTCGTCATTCAGAGGTCTGTCATCCCATATGAATTTCGTAAGATTGATTTAGAACCTGTGCTTAAGCTTTTTGAGTTCCAAAAATGGACTCACCTCCTGACTATCCCACACACTTCTACCCTGACATGCTTTACCATTTTTTTGCAAATCTTAGGAAAGGAAACTCACACACCGAGCTTATCTCTAGAATCAATTATGTTGATATCACTTTAACTCTTGATGTCATTAACTCTGTTTTGAAAACTAAGATTGAAGATGGTTTCAGAGGAAAAATTGCAAATTTCTTTTCATATGAAGAATTCCCCTCTGCTTACCATCATTTTCACATCTCCAAGTTAATTACTTACTTTCACACTCACTTCAACACTCCTGCTGAGGCGAGATTAGAGGATCTCAGTCCTCAGAACCAGATTATCTTCACCAATATTTCTAATCTGTTGGTACCCACTGATGGTCACAGAACCGATGCAAACAAAATGGAATTGTATCTGTTTTACTGTTTTGTGGAAAAGATCAGAATCGATTTTGGTTTTGTAATGTGCAAATTCCTGATTAAGATTAGTACCGACAGTCGTAAGAAGCTTTCCTATGGAAAATTCCTGACTCCCATCTTTACTCACCTTGAAATTTCCTTCACTAGAAAGTCTCCTAGAGATAGTGCCTCAATTGTTTTTCAAAGGCCTATTTTGAACGAAAAAATTTGAAGTTTTTTGAGGGTCACTAGTGTCACAAGGAACCTCTGTCAGAGTTCAGAAGAAAGAGCCTTCACGAAACTCCAGTCACTCCTAGAACCCCTCGGGATCAATCCATGTATATCTCTCCTTTCACCATTCACCCTAGAAAATCAGCCAACAAGTCCTTTGTATACAACTTTGAGGTCATCACGTTGCTTGAAGACCTCAAGCAACATGTTATGCTCATTAAAGATGGTCTAATGTCGACCATGACACCTGACCAGCAGGCTTCCTTCATTGAGAAACGAAATCTTCTTGTGCCTCCCACAATGAACATGCTCATCAAAAAGAGCCCAGAACTGAGCCTACTGAGCACACTCCTGGTACTGAAGCTACTCCAGAAGCTCATGCTTCCAGTTCTCAGTCCAAGAATAAAGGAAAAGCTCCCATCTCTGAAGAGGCGACTGAAGTTGATGCTGAAGATACTGAAGAGGAAGATCATGTGGATCCTGAGCAATTTCTTCTGATTAGGAGAAGGCCTGGATCATCCAAGATCACCATATAGGCACTACTAGGCCACTGCACTTCATGAGTAGTTCTCAATAATTCTCTTCTGCATATTTCGCTCTTAAAAGACATCTTGTGTGTTTGTTAATTTTAAGGAGTTTACTCCTCTACTGGTCTGTAAAAATATTTAGCTATCCGTTGTTGGAAGATGTTTCTATATTATGGTTGTGTCTCTCTTGTCTTAAATGGATGTCTTAAACCGTTGTTAGCTATCTCTCTTGTCTGTTTATGACAGTTCTTGTTGATTGCAGTTCTGATTTGTTGTCTTAAATGTCATTTGTTGCTACTCTGATCTCAGTTTTGATTGATTTTGGTTCTGATTTGGATATTGCGGTTATGATGACAAAAAGGGGAAGAAACGTGGATGGAATAAGTATACGAACCTGATCTATATGTGAGGGGGAGTCAAGAATCTGATCTATATGTGAGGGGGAGTCAAGTAAATTTTTCTGTGGGGTATGGAAAATTTTCTGAGGGGGAGTCACTAAAGGGATGTGGATATCATTCTGAGGGGGAGTTGTAAATACTCCAAGGTCTCTCTAAGAAAAGGGAAACTATACCAAAATTCCCTCACTTCATCCATTGTTTTGTCATCATCAAAAAGGGGAGATTGTTTATTTTTGTTCGTACCTTTTGATGATTACAAAATAAGTGGATAAAACTAATGTTTTCCAATTTTATTTTTGGTCAAAAATTGGAGCAAAACAGGTTCAAAGGCCAAGCATCTGCTAAAACATCTGTCGGACGCACAAATACATCCTATCGGCTGTCTGATAACCGTTGAGTATCTTCGGACGCGCAAAGAACCTATCCTCGGACATCCGAAGCTGATAAGTCAGCACTTCTAAGATCTCTAACCTCGATCAGACGCACAATACTTGAGCACCGGACATCTGAAAGAATTAATGAAGGATTCCAAGTTTTACATCATATGGTCGGACGTATATTCTGATGCTGCCGGACGTCCTAAAGATTTCAAGAAAATTTCTTGAACTCTCTACCTGCGTTCGGACGCACAAAACCAGCCTACCGGACGTCCGACACTACTAACGGCTAGTTGACTCTTCAGCTGCCTTGTGTCCGTTAGTGGCATTAATTGAAGATGTTTTTTGTCTATTATAAATAGGATAAAAGTTAACCACCAAAAGGACGGATACACATTAAGTCTATATCAGATCTTGAGTGATTGAAGTATAAGAATACTTCAAAAAGAAGTTTTGTACTCTTAGTTGTGTGATCCTCATTTAGCTTTTCAAGTGTGATTCAATTTCTTCAATAGTGTAGTTTTGTGAGGGTTATTCGAGTGATTGTAAAACTTCCTTACTTGATCAAGTGTTCTTGAGGAAAGAAGGAAGTGATCCTTCTCGTATACACAAGAGATTGGTTGTATGTTGAATCAACTTGAAGGAGCTTACAATATAAAGGGATATTCAAACTCTAGTCGAGTTTGAGATTTGGTTTGCTATTCCATCTTCTTATTCACTGTTTTGTAACATTAACTATTTATCTCTTCTGCTCTAAATTACTTCCGCTTTATCATAAATTGTTCCCTGGTCTGGTACTTTAGAAAAAAGGGCTAATTCAGAAAAAAAGGTGATTTATATTTTGGCTAACTTTTAAACCACCTAATTCACCCCCCTCTTAGATTATCTTCAATCCTTACAAAATATAAAAGAGGTATTGTTCCATATAAATGGATTTTAAATGGTCGAAATAAATAATTCGGAGAAAATGAGTAAATAAATATTTAACTAAACTTGTAATATTCGATAAATAAGAAAATTTTTGAGTTCTCACAGGACGGACCTGTGAAGTTAGTGGAGGTCTACGGAGTTAAAATACCGACTCGGTTGGCGGAGCGTCATCGTGGGAAAGTATTCGATCGAAGTTGGCAAAGCAAGTGGAAATTAACTCCTGAGACCTACCATATCCTTGAATTGTTTCTGTTTAAATTTCACTTGAATTGTTAATTGCCCGAATATTACTGTTTTACTTGTTAAATGGGATTGTTACTTGAACAACGTGCTTGCATATGTATTTTTTGACCTCACAAGCAATTGCTCATCTCGTAGATTTGTTTTCCTTAACAGGAGCGGATGTGGGGTGAAACTTGGAGAAACCTTTGGGATGAACTTTTCTATTAGGGTTTCAATTGTAATCAACTAGACATCTTTTGGCAGTTGTATATTTTGAAAAATTGATGTATTTTGGACTCGTGGTGCAAGATCAGATATTTATATATAGAAGCATCTGCACTTTCTTACTTTGTCTGATTGTATTAAGTATGAATTGAATTGTCTTGAGTCCTGGTGAGAGCTGGGTAGGCGTCCCGCGGATACCCTTGGCTTCGCCCTTGGGAAAAGTGAGGGCGTCACAAACCTACACTCTCCAAAGCATATCTCACAATTTCTATTCATCCAATTAGCAATCAAACTATGATTTTTCCCCCCAATAGATGTTTTAACTTCCAAGTCATAGAGTTACTTAATCGATCGCACGTCTATCTTACTCATGAATTTAGAGTTCGTAAAAGAGAGTGTGTGGTACTCGGGTTACTTAGAACCCGAGCTAAGCAATGGAGAACAAGAACCATACCTTGAACGACCTTAGTGGAATTGGAAACCTGCTGATAATCTAAAGCATAAACCCTAGCCGGTGCCTTAGATCGACTTCCTCCAGCACTAGCCTGCTTAGAGGTTGACTTTTCTGATCTTTAAGTACTACCTCCTACCTTCGGTACTCTTGGACAACTTACGAGCTGATGCTTGGCACTACCACAGTACAAGTACTTTCCTGATTTCCTCCAACAATCATTTTCCATGTGATTGGACTTGCCACAGTAACCATAACTAACTTGAAGAGTCACGGTCTGACCACCCAAAGGTGTTTCTCTCACTTGACCTTGCCCATTGTGGCCTCCTTTGGTTGAGTCTCTTTGGTGTACTGGATGTCTCTACTCTTCCCGTTCCTTTTTCCTTTTTAGAATGTGGGGTATTTTTACTTGCTTGACCAGAAGTATAAGTACAAATTTTTCTTTTCTTATTATGGAAGTCCCTAACTTGCATCCTTGTACTCTCAACTCTTTACGTTTTCTCAAGAGTCTCAGTAAACATAGAGATTTGGGCCGCAGCCAAACCCTCCTGAATCTCCACATTAAGCCCTTGTACAAATCGTCTTATCCTTTTCCGCTCATTAGTCACCAATTCGGGAGCGTACTTAGAAAACTTAGTAAACTTCCCTTCATACTTAGCTACACTAAGAGTTCCTTGTCTTAACTTTATAAATTCGTCCTCCCATTTCTCTTGGATCTGAGGCGGTAGAAACTTCTCATTAAACTCTCTCGTGAAGTTTTTCCAAATCCAAGGGGTTTCGGCTCTCTCCCACTTTCCCCTTATCACGTCCCACCAGGCACGCACTACTTCCTCAAATTAGAAAGCAGCAAAGTTCACTCACCTATTTTCAGTATAGTCTAAGGCGGTGAAAATGTTGGTCATCCTCTCCAACCAATTCTCCGCTACCTCGGAATTAGGTTCACCAATGAATTTAGGTGAGCTAAATTTCAAAAACCTTTCCAAGGCTGTATCTTCCCCTATATCCTGATCCCTAGGTTGGTTAAGTGGCTCTGGTCCCTTCTCTCAGCTAATCGTTCTAGGATATCAGTCATTCTATTAATGGCAGTAGCCACTTGGTTACCCTCTACATCTTCTTGTCCCTGTGTCAGCCCAGTTGCCAATCCCTGGTCATCCCCGTGGGGTTGGGTTTGTCTAGTCCCTCGCCCATGACCTCAACCACTTCTTCGTCCGTCCATAATCCTAGTTATGCCTAGCACAGGAAACAAAAGTAATTGTGCGAGAAAATACTTAAAATAAGAGCCAATCATGAAAACATTGGAAAATAGCGATATTTAACATATATTTACACTTCAAGATCCATACAATTAGCAAGCCATGGGGTATTACAAAAAATATAGAAAGCAGGTGCCATAAAAATACTTTTAGTCATGTACGACTAAAGTCAAGTCAAGTGCCTCAAAAGTAGGCTACACAGTCAAACAAAAATACAATGGCTTTGGCACTAGCATCACTCCAGCTATTTCTAACCACAAAAGTCAAAAGTCTGTCACTCTAGGTCTAGTCCACTGTAGGGCTATCAAGGGAAACCTCCTCCTCAGGGTCCTCCTCCGGATCCTCCTCCTCAGGAGTGCCCTTAAGGGTCGGACTTTGTACAGTATCCATCACCTCATCAATTAGTATAGAGGTGTCGCTAGAATCCCGAAAGCCCGATCCTGGACCTCCTCGACTATCCTAGTAAGTCGAGCTCTAACCCTCCGAACCTCGTCACGTGCGGTCTCAGTCCTAGCCACCTCATTCACAACAGTCCCCTCTAAATCTGCTATTCTCTCACCTTGAGCGTTTACCATATGGCTCAGCTTCTCAATCCCCTGAAGTAGAGATCAGTTAGTATCCACCAACTAACGACGCTCGTCATTGAGGGCCAGCATTAAGTCATTAGGGTACATGTACGTTTCCCTACATGAACATCGAGGAAACATAGTAGCAGGAGAATAACGCACACAAGCTCTTCCACCATGGGCTCAATAATAAATAGTCCTCAGAGCCTCTACGTGGCCATTAGCATGGCCGTTACCATTAGCGGCATGTCTATTTCCATTATCCATCCCTGCAAAACAACCACAATTTTCTGGTTAGAAACTTAAATTTACTAACTCACTCAAACATTACTTAAGGTACAACTAAGTTGTCTAGTCACTATCCTTGAAAGTAAAGACTCTAACATATCTTCCCAAATAAATCATTAAACCTAAGCTCGGATTTTTATCCCTACAAGTGGTCACTTAATTTTTGAGCCAGTCTCACAGTCCAGTATCCTAAACTTTTAGTCTAAGATACACTACAAAGATCTGAAACCTAGGCTCTGATACCAACTGTGATGCCCCCACTTCTCCCAAGGGCGAACCCAAGGGTATCGACGGGGCGCGTGCGCAACTCTCGCCAGGACTCGGCACAATTCTAGTTCCAGTTCAAGCTTAAGGTAGAATCACCAATAATAATATACGAAGTAAAGTAAAGAAGTCACTTCCATACAAAGTGTTCAATCTTACACCACAAGATTCAAAATACATTCACTTTCTCAAAATACACAACTTCCAAATTGTCTAATAAAAAACATTTAAATCCCTAATGAAAAGTTCATCCAAATGGCTTCTTCGAGTGTCACTCCATATTGATTCCTGTTAAGGAAAACAAATCTACGGGGTGAGCGATTGCTCGTGAGGCCAAGAAACACACATGCAAGCACGTAATCTAAGTAGAAATCACTTTTAGCAAATAAAACAGTAGTATTTAAGTAATTAACAATTCGAGTGAGAAAAGTAAACAAAAACAATTCAAGGATATGGAAGCTCTCAGGAGCTAGATTCCACTTGTTTTGCCAATGCTCGATCAATTACCTCTCTGCGATGACACACCGTCAATCGGGCCGGTATTAAGTTCGTAGAAACTTCACTTACACTTTCCCCGTTCACCGTTACTCCTCCTGCTCTGAGCCCACACTTCTTTTATATAAGGCGATACTACTCAAGTATGCCAAGCGTGATCTCTCCAATAGATCAAGCTTATACACTTTTTCCATGGCTCACCAAGCTTCTCGACCAACCCCATGCCCGCTCGAGTCGCAAGGTCGGCCGATGAGATTTGGGCATCCCCCCAACAATATCACTAGTAGTCGAGGAGATTCACTATAACGATATATGTAGCCATAGCATACAATTCAATTTAGTCAATTCGATTCAATTCAATTCATTTCAATCAATTCAACTACGATTCATTCAATTCAATTACGATTCAATAGCAATAAGGGAGTACAAATCATGCAATGAGAGCGATAGTAATGAGTGCCATAAAGTACACACTCGACTCAATAATAATAAGCCATTCAATCCATAGAACAATTCACATAATATCAACAAGTCATGCACTTGACACTCGCCAATTAAAGTAAGGGAGTACAAGTGTTTAGGCGTCCGCTTCGAGTTCCTATTAAAAGCCCCCTTGAGCGCCTGAGTAAATAACAATTGGCTATAACACACTATTACTTATAAATCCCTTATTAACAAGGGAGATTGTACACTTGTACAATCTAAGAAAATGTTATGAAATAGAGGTTTGCTTGCTCAAAAGTGGTGTTTAATAATACAAGGAAAAAAACTGATTTCCTTCATGAAGTCAAGTCTAAAATGGTCAATCAATATCAAAGGATAGGGAAGAGTCTCCAAAAACTCATTTGGACAATCTTTGAAAAATCGTATCTTGCACTCAATAGGTCCATAATTGGAAAACTTTATACCATTGAAAACTAGTTTCAAAGTACTAAAAGTTCCTAGGGGACACTTTTCAAAGATTCTAAATAGAAGACATTCAAATTTCAGCTTAAAGTGGCCGACTTATATTTACAAGACAGTTTCAGTCTTAGTTTTTGGTAAATTTTGAAAATTCGAAAAACTTCACAGAACATGAACTAGACTTCGAAATTCATATTACAATAAGAAATCCAATCAAGGTTTCAAACACAACAAACGGAACAAAAATCAGAGTTTTGAGTATCAAGATATAATAGCTCAAAGTTGGTCAAAAATAAGGATTGTTCGGTCCTTTTTCCAGATTTGAAGAACAACTTTGGTACATAATTTGTATATTGAACTGGTCTTAGAATGACATCAAAATTGGTACAATTCAACTTCCATATGAGAACTACTCCTCTATAAAATTTCATTTGAAAATTCACACGGGAAGATAGTTAACAAAACTACCAAACTTTAAGGAATTTCCAAGACAAATCTGTCTTCTTGCTTTCTTTTCCTTTTCAAACATTTTGTACCACGAAATCTGTCCCATTTGATTCATTTGTGAAACCATGGTCCAAGAAACATTTCATAAGCAGTTAATAGTTGTTGACATCAAAATTTTCAAAGCAAAGCATCTCACAAACAACCAAATCAGTTGGCCAGCAAAAAGTAGGGTTTTCCAGCTCTGCTGCAGTTTACAAATTGAACGATATCTCACTCAATACAACTTAGAATTGAGAATGGTCAGTGGCATTGAAAACTAGATTCAAAAGGCTACATTTCACCAGATCAAATTATTTTGAAATTCAGTTTGCAAAGGAGAGACAATAGAGCCACAATTGCAGCTTCTACCTTTCTCTCGGATAGGCCAACAGAACAGGGCAGCCGCCTTTGATCAATCACTACAGATGACTCCGTTCGAATTAGAAGGTGCATGATACACCATTAGAAAACTATGGATGTCTAGTTTTGAATTCCACTAATGGAACTTAATTCTGAAGTCCCGGACAGAGAGATATGTTCGTTCAAAGAACACTGCCAGAGGACCACTCATACACGAATTTTCCAAATTTTTCTTGCAAAAATTCAATTTTTATCCAACCAATTCAAATAATTTTTGGTATAAACTTTCTACACACTATACACAACATATATACATCAGTTCCAAAGTCATTTGAGTATCAAAAATTCGAACTAAATGCACTGCACAAACAGGACAGATTTCTACCGGTCTTCCTATGCAATTTCCTTCGGTTTCCTTTCACTTGTCTAACTAACGTCATCTTGTTTAACACATAATTAACACAAAGAACATTTATTATCATCATATTAGCCCATACAACCAAGGTGGAATTTCATAGAGCCCACTTCAACCATTCCAATTCAAATAACAACATCAATAATGAAGCTACAAGCTTCATAGCCAAGATTAAACCCGCTAAAGCTAAGATTAAGTGATTGGATGATTACCTCCTAATCCTTGAGAGAAACCAGAAATTTTTGCACTACTAGAGCCCCAAGAAAACCATGAGATGATGTCTTTCTTCTAGTTTATGTGAATCTCGAAGTAGTTTAGGAGCTGGGTGAAGGATTTGAGTAAGATCAAAGCAAGATTGGAGTGAATAAGAAGAACTTTCTTCTTCCTTCTTTTCTTTCTTGTTCAGCTGGCACTAAGGAGTGAAAAGAAGGGCTTGGTGTGTCATGAAACTTCCTTGAGAAGCTTAAGGTTTTGTGGTTAAGATTTGAGCAAAAGTCAACTATAAATAGTGCACGCACGCGCGCGTTTCGTGTCCGTTTTTTGTCGGGTTTGTTTCACTTGTGCACTAAATCTCTAATGGAATTCCCTTAATACTATAATTATTCACTCTTAGTAGTCTAGTATAAGTTTCTTAAATCTATATTTATCCGATCCAGGTCAATATATACGAACTTCCGATTCACGCGCGATAAGGTGAACTTTGAAAAGAATTCATGTAACGATGATATATTTAACTACTACTAATGTAAATAATTATAAAAATAACTATTTTAGAAATAAAAACATGTGTCCTCACATGAGTTTAGTATTAATTCTTCAAATCTCTAATTTGTCTTGCGGTACGACTTTCGAGAAACTATCAATGTGCGCATAATAAAAGTTTTATTTAACTTAATCACATCTAATCTCTCAATTAACTCTTCTTACTCCACTATTGATCATCTTTAATTCTCCAAAATCATTGCACTCTCAGATCGATTATCATCTCGAAAATTTGTATTTGTTATTCCTTAATAAACGAACCTTCGAAAAATTTAAATTTGTTAACGAGACATTTTAAAATTTTAAATAAGACATGGTTCCATAAAAATGAATTTAAAATGGTTGAAATAAATTATCCGGAGAAAATGAGTCAATAAATATTTAAATACGCCAGTAAATAAGAAAAATTATGAAATTTTTTTCGGGTCCTCACAATAATATCCGATCCTGCCATGACATCTGTCAAGAAGGGAGGTAGAAGGATGCGCGGCAGACGCTGAGATTCGCCAACAAGAAATTAAATTTAAGGGTGCATAGCGGACGCTGAGATTCTCCAACAAGAAATTAAATTTGATTGTTTTTTAGAAGAGAGGTAGAAGGGTACACGGTGGACGCTGAGACTCACCAACAAGAAATTAAATTTGATTTTTTTTTTAGAAGGGAGGTAGAAGGGTGCGCAGCGGATGCTGAGACTCGCTAACAAGAAATTTAATTTAAATTTTTTTCTTTGGAGAATTTTTTCAAAATTTGCCCCAGTTTCAACCAATTATTGTACAACTGATCATTCGCTTTGCATTATGACATTGTTGCTCCTCTTAAAACTTTGATTCACACATCTTCCTCGTTCTAAACCATGAGTATTCAATTCTTGGACGACATTCCACAGTTATATAAAAAATCTGCACCAATTTTGTTATTTTGAAACACAAATGGACCTGCAAGAGAAAGAACAAATAATGCCACCACCATTCGACTAATCTAACTTTCAAGAAACGTGTAAACATGAGTTTTTTGATGTTTTTCCCTTGATACTGCAAAAACTCAACTTTGCTCTATGAACTGTATCAAGTTTTATTGACTTCCAACGCTAATGAAGTTATGACATTTTGTATCCAGGGAATATTCAATTAATCAGAGGGATTGCCATTTGATAAATCCAAAGTAATAAAAGAGACCATGAAAAATATTTTATTTACACAAAAATGATGAAAATCCAAGTAAAATGAAAGCAACGATTTACCTTTATTGATAAAAAATTGATTTTAGAGAAATGAACCTGTACATTCAAAAGTTTATGTTTGATGAAATAAAACACTTTGATTCTCGAACAAAATGCCACGTTTGACCCATTTGGATATCGTTCCTCCGGAATTCAATGCTTGGCAACAGAACCACAATGTAAAGAGAAATTCCAATGAATTGAGTCACCAGCTTTTCAAAACCAAGCTCACTTTTCCTCATAAAACCCTACCTTAGCACCCTTTTGGGTTTTCACTAAGGCGATCCCCACCTTTTATTTCCTTTTCTTTTGTTTTTATTTTCATTTTTCTTTTCTTTCTTTTTATTCTTCTTTTCTTTTTTTCTTTTCAAAGGTGCCCTTTTGGGTTTTCACCTGATGAATAAATTCTGCCGATGGCCCTTATCAATTCAGAAATGTTTTTCAAAAAATGATAGCATCAGTGCGACAATCCTTCCCTTGTAAAATTGATGAAGGTGTATTGACGTCATTTGTCATTTGATTAGAAAGTCTCCTGAAAGAGGTTATGCAAAGACCGGAAGTCAAGACTTTCAGTTTTTGTAATGTGGTTAGGTGGGGTGTTAAGAAAAGCTTAAGGCTTGAAAGAAGATTTTATAAGTGGTTTAAATGATCTGAAATCGCATTGTTGTGTCAATCCTATCAAAACTTGCCCCCAGTTTATTCTCAACTGAGGTTCTCTTCTCTTTCATTTTCCTTTTTTTTCTTCTCTCATTCCATTCATCTTTTGAAAATTTTCAAAATTTATCCCAGTTTATTTTTTAACAGAGATTTTTTCCTTTGTTCATTTCCTTTTCTTTCGTCCTTCCTTCAAGAATTAAATTTGCCTCAGTGTGGGGTTTTTCTCTTTTCTTTTTCACAACTAAATTTGCCCCAATGTGGGGTTTGCGATTCTCATGGGTTGCCAAACGAAAATAATTTATTCTGAAGGTTCAAAATGGATAACTAGGGATAAAAGGTTTGATTGGAAAGGAAGAAGGCCTGACTTTTCATTCCGTCCTTCGCATTAACCCTCAAAAGAAATGTCCATTTATCAGATGAGGAATTTCTTACACATATCCAAATTAGTCGGCTGAGAGAAAACTTGTCCATCCATATCTATAAAAATTATTGCTCTGCCAGGCAATACCTCTTTGACAATAAAAGAACCTTGCAATTTGAGGCAAACTCTTCTTTTGGCCTCATCTAGCACCGACAAAAGCTACCTCAATGCTTTGTCTCCTCATCTAAATAGTCATGATTTAACTCTTTTATGATAAGTACAGACCAATCTTTTTGATAATATTGACCATGACAGATTACATTTAGCTGCTTCTTATCAAGTGATCACTGATTTTAATTTTCTTAATCTTGATCCCAATTCGACTTGAGTTTCTCTTTATATCATTCGGGATTCTTTGAAATATTTTCGAATGTCTCTTCACTACTTCTCTCATTTTGAAATCCAAATTCACATTCATGAGATATCGGGATTGCTGCCATCAAATTTCAGAACAGTGATATCCAAAGGGTCAGAGGATTTTTATTCTTGGCCATCTGAAAAGAATGTATAAGTAATATAGTATATATAAAACAGTACATTTTATTGAATTTCAAAATAAAGATCAAACTTAATAGCATGTTACTTGTTAAACAAGACATGTCTTCAAAAGCCACTTGATTCAAAACTCTTTACAAAACATAGTTAACCAAAAGACATACGCATGAATGATTTTCATAGATTTTAACCAAAGACAACCCCCCAAGTTTATCTAAACTCCCTTCAAGAGGGAGGGATCTCATTAGTTTGGGATTTTCAAATTTTCTCATTGGGGGTAAATGCCTCAAAGGTGGTAGGAAAGGGATTCATATTCATGCTTGGTCCTTGTTCTCCCCTTTTCCTTAGTACTATATGTCCTGCTTCAATCATATCCTGGATTTTATATTTCAATGCCCTGATATTATTGGTGGAATGCCCAGGAGTTCCAGAATGATAACCGTAGACGGCTTGAGGATCATAATCACGGGGAAATCCTTCAGAATAGATCTTGGGAGGCATAACACCAATTTTTTCGGCAGCTTTGAATTGTTCGTACAATTGATCGATGGGTCGACTCAAGTTGGTGAAGGTTCGATATGGGGCTGGGTTTCTGATTTTTCTATTTAGAGGATGAGTTCGGTTATTTGGTTGAACAGGTCTTGGATTATAAGGAGGGCGAGGTCGAGTTTGAAGATTGGGTTGAAAAATTGGGATGAGTAGTATAAGTGGGTTTGCATAGTTTAGCCGAGATCGAAGGTGATTGATAGTAGTAGGGTAAACAGGGCATGGGTTTGGATAATATGAGTAAGGGTATGAGTAGGTAGGTTGACTTGCAGGTAAGGGATCATGCTGAACACAACTGCTACTACCAGCAACCAACTAATCAATCACGTGCCGTTGTATGGTCATCTCCATGTTAAACTCAGTAAATTTGTTTAACACTTAACTCAGTTGAGCTCCCAGATTTACAAGGTCGACTGCTGGCGTCGTTGCAGACCTATCGGATGATTCAAGATGTGTACTCATGTAATGACCCCACCTCCCCCTAAGGCGTACCAAAGGGTTCGGCGGACCGCCTGCCCAACTCTCGCCAAAATTCACTCACTCGTATCTAACGCATACATCTATAGACAATAAATAACATCGTAATTCAAACTTATAATATACGTCGATGCAAAAACCCAGATACAAAGCTTCAATACACCCAAAATTCTTCAACGTGTATACAATCGAAGTACAAATCATCCTAAGCGAGTGATAGCGCAAGTACAAATGAAAAGTCAAAACAACTAGCCTATGCTAGTCTGTACACGTCTCACGTCTCGCTCGGACCCCTGTAAGGAAAACAAAATTAATGGAGCAAGCTAAAGCTCAGTGAGGTTCCAAATATCAAATTGTCCATCAAATAAAGTAAAAGTAGCATAATAGTGAAATAGCGAGCAAAACAGGTCAGAAGTGAGTAACAACACTTCATATAGCCCAACAATAAACATTTCACATATAAGGATACAGTTGCTCATATATCGACTCCACCATAGCTTGATCGATTGGTAGTTGACACTCTATCAACTTTCAAGGAAGAAACTAGTCCAGTAGAACACCACTTAACTCCAATCTCCGTCCACCGACCAAACCCCTTACCGGGCCTAAACTCCACAATAAACACTTGTGGTAATACTCGAGTATACCGATTAGTCGAGGAGATAACACTCCACTCGACAACACCAACTGCCCAGGGTTCGTTGTCTAATTGACCAGGCCCTTGCCGGCTCGACTTGACTAACTACCCACAGGGTTTCTGGAATTCCAGGCAAGTTACAATTCATATGCATGTATAGCAAGTCAATTGCACTTAATGAACAAGAATAGATCACTTTAGGGCATTTACAATAAAGTACATTCTTGCCCTAACAATTCACTTACGTATCATGTAATCACATTGAACAAGTGTTAAACACAAATGTCAAGTTCAATCAGATATGTGGAAGTACTCACCAAAATGTAGTGCCTCTATTGATCACGTTTGGGTTGTACTCCGGGTTTGGAGTCCAAATCTGCGATAAAACTATGTTTAAGAACATTGAAAAGCAACTAAGGTTCGAAACTTAAACGTTTCGTTCAATAAGAATCAAGTAATTGAAATTTGTTTGGAGCATTTTCGTGAAACAGTTGCTCGCTTTGCAAACTGGAAAATTTTGTAGCAATTATACTTGGAAATACCATTTGAGTCGAAAGAATGAGGAATACGTATTTTTAGTAGTCGTTATTTCATTTTCCAAGGGTACAAGTTCGACCAAGTTCTAACTTATATACCTCGATAAAAGACGACGCACATATCCTAGATGGTTCAAGTGGTATTCGCTCTCAAGCCTTACTCAAGTCGCAGGTATATCTACCTAACCCTCAAGCGTAAATTTGGGCAACACGCCCTTTGTATTTACCTATTTTCCAGCCATTTATGGCTTCATTCTTTTCCTCAATCAGTCCCAAAGTCACACATAAAATAGTCTCATTTCAATAGCCATTCAATAGGGTCAATGTCGTACAAGTACAAAATCAAGCTAGGAAAATGTCTGGAAATGAAGTTTAAGTCATAAAACAAAAGACAGATTTGATGTCACTTAGCGTATCGAACACAATCGAAACTATGTTTATCAAATTGGTGTGAAATTTATACCGTTTTGAAGTTAAGATAAAGGGCTACAACTTTGATGAAGATCACTTAGTCCAGTTCGTAGTGTATCCAGGTCAAAATTTCCAATTACAGAATCAGAATCTCACAATCAGGCTAGTTAACTGCACTATGCGTAAACGACAATAACTCAGGCTACCGAAGTCCGATTGAGGCGTTTTTAGATCCATTGGAAAGATAAGACATAATACTACAACTTCTGTGTTTTATCCAAAAGCTAATTCAGTACGTATCAGGTTGAACAGACATGGTCATATTGGTGAAATGTCAAAACTGTCCATGAAGCTCTACCTATGGCAGTCAGGGGTATGTTTGTCATTTCACAAGATACAGTTCTCGGATTGAGCTGAAATTTTTCAGGCATCTATAAAACATTATTCTATATAACCTTTATATTTTGTGCTAAGCCTAATTCGGCCTCCCTCATGGTCAAACAGAGCCGGTCAGAACAGGGCAGTGAAGAGTTTCATTTCTGGAATTTAAGGAGTTCAAGATATAACTTCACCTTTCTAACTTAAACCACTACTACAACCTCCTATACAAGATTATATACACCACATACCATCCAAACAACAAGAATTATAAATGAACCATTCAAAACCCTAACTCAAAATTCATCACCACAATCATCAAAATCACTTGAATTAGGCATCACAAGCAAGATTACAAGTTACTACTCAACTTAAACAAGACTAAGGGAAATAAATGTGATGGACAGCCAATATACCTCTCAAAGATGCTTGTAAGAGTTATCCACCACCTCTCCTTGTAAACCTTTTGAACACCAAGCTTTCTAAGTGCTCAAAGAAAGATTTAATCGGTTTAGAATCTTGTTTTTCACTCACAAATACTAAGCTACAAGATGATAATGGAGTTTCATTTCCTTGTGTTTTCTCTCTCAAGGTTATGGCCACAAGCTGGAAAAATGAAGAAGAATGAAGCTTCAAGATGGTTTTAAGGCTTAGTCATAGTTTGGGTCAAAGGTTCTTGGATGGTCTCCACTTGTCCACACAAGATCACATCTCAATTTTTTTCTTTTCCTTGGGTTTTGAACGCATACATCTATAGACAATAAATAACATTGCAATTCAAACTTATAATATACGTCGCTGCAAAAACCCAGATACAAAGCTTCAATACACCCAAAATTCTTCAACGTGTATACAATCGAAGTACAAATCATCCTAAGCGAGTGATAGCGCAAGTACAAATGAAAAGTCAAAACAACTAGCCTATGCTAGTCTGTACACGTCTCACGTCTCGCTCGGACCCCTGTAAGGAAAACAAAATTAATGGAGCAAGCTAAAGCTCAGTAAGGTTCCAAATATCAAATTGTCCATCAAATAAAGTAAAAGTAGCATAATAGTGAAATAGCGAGCAGAACAGGTCAGAAGTGAGTAACAACACTTCATATAGCCCAACAATAAACATTTCACATATAAGGATACAGTTGCTCATATATCGACTCCACCATAGCTTGATCGATTGGTAGTTGACACTCTATCAACTTTCAAGGAAGAAACTAGTCCAGTAGAACACCACTTAACTCCAATCTCCGTCCACCGACCAAACCCCTTACCGGGCCTAAACTCCACAATAAACACTGGTGGTAATACTCGAGTATACCGATTAGTCGAGGAGATAACACTCCACTCGACAACACCAACTGCCCAGGGTTCGTTGTCTAATTGACCAGGCCCTTGCCGGCTCGACTTGACTAACTACCCACAGGGTTTCTGGAATTCCAGGCAAGTTACAATTCATATGCATGTATAGCAAGTCAATTGCACTTAATGAACAAGAATAGATCACTTTAGGGCATTTACAATAAAGTACATTCTTACCCTAACAATTCACTTACGTATCATGTAATCACATTGAACAAGTGTTAAACACAAATGTCAAGTTCAATCAGATATGTGGAAGTACTCACCAAAATGTAGTGCCTCTATTGATCACGTTTGGGTTGTACTCCGGGTTTGGAGTCCAAATCTGCGATAAAACTATGTTTAAGAACATTGAAAAGCAACTAAGGTTCGAAACTTAAACGTTTCGTTCAATAAGAATCAAGTAATTGAAATTTGTTTGGAGCATATTCGTGAAACAGTTGCTCGCTTTGCAAACTGGAAAATTTTGTAGCAATTATACTTGGAAATACCATTTGAGTCGAAAGAATGAGGAATACGTATTTTTAGTAGTCGTTATTTCATTTTTCAAGGGTACAAGTTCGACCAAGTTCTAACTTATATACCTCGATAAAAGACGACGCACATATCCTAGATGGTTCAAGTGGTATTCGCTCTCAAGCCTTAGTCAAGTCGCAGGTATATCTACCTAACCCTCAAGCGTAAATTTGGGCAACACGCCCTTTGTATTTACCTATTTTCCAGCCATTTATGGCTTCATTCTTTTCCTCAATCAGTCCCAAAGTCACACATAAAATAGTCTCATTTCAATAGCCATTCAATAGGGTCAATGTCGTACAAGTACAAAATCAAGCTAGGAAAATGTCTGGAAATGAAGTTTAAGTCATAAAACAAAAGACAGATTTGATGTCACTTAGCGTATCGAACACAATCGAAACTATGTTTATCAAATTGGTGTGAAATTTATACCGTTTTGAAGTTAAGATAAAGGGCTACAACTTTGATGAAGATCACTTAGTCCAGTTCGTAGTGTATCCAGGTCAAAATTTCCAATTACAGAATCAGAATCTCACAATCAGGCTAGTTAACTGCACTATGCGTAAACGACAATAACTCAGGCTACCGAAGTCCGATTGAGGCGTTTTTAGATCCATTGGAAAGATAAGACATAATACTACAACTTCTGTGTTTTATCCAAAAGCTAATTCAGTACGTATCAGGTTGAACAGACGTGGTCATATTGGTGAAATGTCAAAACTGTCCATGAAGCTCTACCTATGGCAGTCAGGGGTATGTTTGTCATTTCACAAGATACAGTTCTCGGATTGAGCTGAAATTTTTCAGGCATCTATAAAACATTATTCTATATAACCTTTATATTTTGTGCTAAGCCTAATTCGGCCTCCCTCATGGTCAAACAGAGCCGGTCAGAACAGGGCAGTGAAGAGTTTCATTTCTGGAATTTAAGGAGTTCAAGATATAACTTCACCTTTCTAACTTAAACCACTACTACAACCTCCTATACAAGATTATATACACCACATACCATCCAAACAACAAGAATTATAAATGAACCATTCAAAACCCTAACTCAAAATTCATCACCACAATCATCAAAATCACTTGAATTAGGCATCACAAGCAAGATTACAAGTTACTACTCAACTTAAACAAGACTAAGGGAAATAAATGTGATGGACAGCCAATATACCTCTCAAAGATGCTTGTAAGAGTTATCCACCACCTCTCCTTGTAAACCTTTTGAACACCAAGCTTTCTAAGTGCTCAAAGAAAGATTTAATCGGTTTAGAATCTTGTTTTTCACTCACAAATACTAAGCTACAAGATGATAATGGAGTTTCATTTCCTTGTGTTTTCTCTCTCAAGGTTATGGCCACAAGCTGGAAAAATGAAGAAGAATGAAGCTTCAAGATGGTTTTAAGGCTTAGTCATAGTTTGGGTCAAAGGTTCTTGGATGGTCTCCACTTGTCCACACAAGATCACATCTCAATTTTTTTCTTTTCCTTGGGTTTTTGAACGCATACATCTATAGACAATAAATAACATTGCAATTCAAACTTATAATATACGTCGCTGCAAAAACCCAGATACAAAGCTTCAATACACCCAAAATTCTTCAACGTGTATACAATCGAAGTACAAATCATCCTAAGCGAGTGATAGCGCAAGTACAAATGAAAAGTCAAAACAACTAGCCTATGCTAGTCTGTACACGTCTCACGTCTCGCTCGGACCCCTGTAAGGAAAACAAAATTAATGGAGCAAGCTAAAGCTCAGTAAGGTTCCAAATATCAAATTGTCCATCAAATAAAGTAAAAGTAGCATAATAGTGAAATAGCGAGCAGAACAGGTCAGAAGTGAGTAACAACACTTCATATAGCCCAACAATAAACATTTCACATATAAGGATACAGTTGCTCATATATCGACTCCACCATAGCTTGATCGATTGGTAGTTGACACTCTATCAACTTTCAAGGAAGAAACTAGTCCAGTAGAACACCACTTAACTCCAATCTCCGTCCACCGACCAAACCCCTTACCGGGCCTAAACTCCACAATAAACACTGGTGGTAATACTCGAGTATACCTATTAGTCGAGGAGATAACACTCCACTCGACAACACCAACTGCCCAGGGTTCGTTGTCTAATTGACCAGGCCCTTGCCGGCTCGACTTGACTAACTACCCACAGGGTTTCTGGAATTCCAGGCAAGTTACAATTCATATGCATGTATAGCAAGTCAATTGCACTTAATGAACAAGAATAGATCACATTAGGGCAATTACAATAAAGTACATTCTTGCCCTAACAATTCACTTACGTATCATGTAATCACATTGAACAAGTGTTAAACACAAATGTCAAGTTCAATCAGATATGTGGAAGTACTCACCAAAATGTAGTGCCTCTATTGATCACGTTTGGGTTGTACTCCGGGTTTGGAGTCCAAATCTGCGATAAAACTATGTTTAAGAACATTGAAAAGCAACTAAGGTTCGAAACTTAAACGTTTCGTTCAATAAGAATCAAGTAATTGAAATTTGTTTGGAGCATATTCGTGAAACAGTTGCTCGCTTTGCAAACTGGAAAATTTTGTAGCAATTATACTTGGAAATACCATTTGAGTCGAAAGAATGAGGAATACGTATTTTTAGTAGTCGTTATTTCATTTTCCAAGGGTACAAGTTCGACCAAGTTCTAACTTATATACCTCGATAAAAGACGACGCACATATCCTAGATGGTTCAAGTGGTATTCGCTCTCAAGCCTTACTCAAGTCGCAGGTATATCTACCTAACCCTCAAGCGTAAATTTGGGCAACACGCCCTTTGTATTTACCTATTTTCCAGCCATTTATGGCTTCATTCTTTTCCTCAATCAGTCCCAAAGTCACACATAAAATAGTCTCATTTCAATAGCCATTCAATAGGGTCAATGTCGTACAAGTACAAAATCAAGCTAGGAAAATGTCTGGAAATGAAGTTTAAGTCATAAAACAAAAGACAGATTTGATGTCACTTAGCGTATCGAACACAATCGAAACTATGTTTATCAAATTGGTGTGAAATTTATACCGTTTCGAAGTTAAGATAAAGGGCTACAACTTTGATGAAGATCACTTAGTCCAGTTCGTAGTGTATCCAGGTCAAAATTTCCAATTACAGAATTAGAATCTCACAATCAGGCTAGTTAACTGCACTATGCGTAAACGACAATAACTCAGGCTACCGAAGTCCGATTGCGGTTTTTTTTAGAGCCATTGGAAAGATAAGACATAATACTACAACTTCCGTGTTTTGTCCAAAAGCTAATTCAGTACGTATCAGGTTGAACAGACGTGGTCATATTGGTGAAATGTCAAAACTGTCCATGAAGCTCTACCTATGGCAGTCAGGGGTATGTTTGTCATTTCACAAGATACAGTTCTCGGATTGAGCTGAAATTTTTCAGGCATCTATAAAACATTATTCTTTATAACCTTTATATTTTGTGCTAAGCCTAATTCGGCCTCCCTCATGGTCAAACAGAGCCGGTCAGAACAGGGCAGTGAAGAGTTTCATTTCTGGAATTTAAGGAGTTCAAGATATAACTTCACCTTTCTAACTTAAACCACTACTACAACCTCCTATACAAGATTATGTACACCACATACCATCCAAACAACAAGAATTATAAATGAACCATTCAAAACCCTAACTCAAAATTCATCACCACAATCATCAAAATCACTTGAATTAGGCATCACAAGCAAGATTACAAGTTACTACTCAACTTAAACAAGACTAAGGGAAATAAATGTGATGGACAGCCAATATACCTCTCAAAGATGCTTGTAAGAGTTATCCACCACCTCTCCTTGTAAACCTTTTGAACACCAAGCTTTCTAAGTGCTCAAAGAAAGATTTAATCGGTTTAGAATCTTGTTTTTCACTCACAAATACTAAGCTACAAGATGATAATGGAGTTTCATTTCCTTGTGTTTTCTCTCTCAAGGTTATGGCCACAAACTGGAAAAATGAAGAAGAATGAAGCTTCAAGATGGTTTTAAGGCTTAGTCATAGTTTGGGTCAAAGGTTCTTGGATGGTCTCCACTTGTCCACACAAGATCACATCTCAATTTTTTTCTTTTCCTTGGGTTTTTGAACGCATACATCTATAGACAATAAATAACATCACAATTCAAACTTATAATATACGTCGATGCAAAAACCCAGATACAAAGCTTCAATACACCCAAAATTCTTCAACGTGTATACAATCGAAGTACAAATCATCCTAAGCGAGTGATAGCGCAAGTACAAATGAAAAGTCAAAACAACTAGCCTATGCTAGTGTGTACACGTCTCACGTCTCGCTCGGACCCCTGTAAGGAAAACAAAATTAATGGAGCAAGCTAAAGCTCAGTGAGGTTCCAAATATCAAATTGTCCATCAAATAAAGTAAAAGTAGCATAATAGTGAAATAGCGAGCAAAACAGGTCAGAAGTGAGTAACAACACTTCATATAGCCCAACAATAAACATTTCACATATAAGGATACAGTTGCTCATATATCGACTCCACCATAGCTTGATCGATTGGTAGTTGACATTCTATCAACTTTCAAGGAAGAAACTAGTCCAGTAGAACACCACTTAACTCCAATCTCCGTCCACCGACCAAACCCCTTACCGGGCCTAAACTCCACAATAAACACTTGTGGTAATATTCGAGTATACCGATTAGTCGAGGAGATAACACTCCACTCGACAACACCAACTGCCCAGGGTTCGTTGTCTAATTGACCAGGCCCTTGCCGGCTCGACTTGACTAACTACCCACAGGGTTTCTGGAATTCCAGGCAAGTTACAATTCATATGCATGTATAGCAAGTCAATTGCACTTAATGAACAAGAATAGATCACTTTAGGGCATTTACAATAAAGTACATTCTTGCCCTAACAATTCACTTACGTATCATGTAATCACATTGAACAAGTGTTAAACACAAATGTCAAGTTCAATCAGATATGTGGAAGTACTCACCAAAATGTAGTGCCTCTATTGATCACGTTTGGGTTGTACTCCGGGTTTGGAGTCCAAATCTGCGATAAAACTATGTTTAAGAACATTGAAAAGCAACTAAGGTTCGAAACTTAAACGTTTCGTTCAATAAGAATCAAGTAATTGAAATTTGTTTGGAGCATATTCGTGAAACAGTTGCTCGCTTTGCAAACTGGAAAATTTTGTAGCAATTATACTTGGAAATACCATTTGAGTCGAAAGAATGAGGAATACGTATTTTTAGTAGTCGTTATTTCATTTTCCAAGGGTACAAGTTCGACCAAGTTCTAACTTATATACCTCGATAAAAGACGACGCACATATCCTAGATGGTTCAAGTGGTATTCGCTCTCAAGCCTTACTCAAGTCGCAGGTATATCTACCTAACCCTCAAGCGTAAATTTGGGCAACACGCCCTTTGTATTTACCTATTTTCCAGCCATTTATGGCTTCATTCTTTTCCTCAATCAGTCCCAAAGTCACACATAAAATAGTCTCATTTCAATAGCCATTCAATAGGGTCAATGTCGTACAAGTACAAAATCAAGCTAGGAAAATGTCTGGAAATGAAGTTTAAGTCATAAAACAAAAGACAGATTTGATGTCACTTAGCGTATCGAACACAATCGAAACTATGTTTATCAAATTGGTGTGAAATTTATACCGTTTTGAAGTTAAGATAAAGGGCTACAACTTTGATGAAGATCACTTAGTCCAGTTCGTAGTGTATCCAGGTCAAAATTTCCAATTACAGAATCAGAATCTCACAATCAGGCTAGTTAACTGCACTATGCGTAAACGACAATAACTCAGGCTACCGAAGTCCGATTGAGGCGTTTTTAGATCCATTGGAAAGATAAGACATAATACTACAACTTCTGTGTTTTATCCAAAAGCTAATTCAGTACGTATCAGGTTGAACAGACGTGGTCATATTGGTGAAATGTCAAAACTGTCCATGAAGCTCTACCTATGGCAGTCAGGGGTATGTTTGTCATTTCACAAGATACAGTTCTCGGATTGAGCTGAAATTTTTCAGGCATCTATAAAACATTATTCTATATAACCTTTATATTTTGTGCTAAGCCTAATTCGGCCTCCCTCATGGTCAAACAGAGCCGGTCAGAACAGGGCAGTGAAGAGTTTCATTTCTGGAATTTAAGGAGTTCAAGATATAACTTCACCTTTCTAACTTAAACCACTACTACAACCTCCTATACAAGATTATATACACCACATACCATCCAAACAACAAGAATTATAAATGAACCATTCAAAACCCTAACTCAAAATTCATCACCACAATCATCAAAATCACTTGAATTAGGCATCACAAGCAAGATTACAAGTTACTACTCAACTTAAACAAGACTAAGGGAAATAAATGTGATGGACAGCCAATATACCTCTCAAAGATGCTTGTAAGAGTTATCCACCACCTCTCCTTGTAAACCTTTTGAACACCAAGCTTTCTAAGTGCTCAAAGAAAGATTTAATCGGTTTAGAATCTTGTTTTTCACTCACAAATACTAAGCTACAAGATGATAATGGAGTTTCATTTCCTTGTGTTTTCTCTCTCAAGGTTATGGCCACAAGCTGGAAAAATGAAGAAGAATGAAGCTTCAAGATGGTTTTAAGGCTTAGTCATAGTTTGGGTCAAAGGTTCTTGGATGGTCTCCACTTGTCCACACAAGATCACATCTCAATTTTTTTCTTTTCCTTGGGTTTTTGAACGCATACATCTATAGACAATAAATAACATTGCAATTCAAACTTATAATATACGTCGCTGCAAAAACCCAGATACAAAGCTTCAATACACCCAAAATTCTTCAACGTGTATACAATCGAAGTACAAATCATCCTAAGCGAGTGATAGCGCAAGTACAAATGAAAAGTCAAAACAACTAGCCTATGCTAGTCTGTACACGTCTCACGTCTCGCTCGGACCCCTGTAAGGAAAACAAAATTAATGGAGCAAGCTAAAGCTCAGTGAGGTTCCAAATATCAAATTGTCCATCAAATAAAGTGAAAGTAGCATAATAGTGAAATAGCGAGCAGAACAGGTCAGAAGTGAGTAACAACACTTCATATAGCCCAACAATAAATATTTCACATATAAGGATACAGTTGCTCATATATCGACTCCACCATAGCTTGATCGATTGGTAGTTGACACTCTATCAACTTTCAAGGAAGAAACTAGTCCAGTAGAACACCACTTAACTCCAATCTCCGTCCACCGACCAAACCCCTTACCGGGCCTAAACTCCACAATAAACACTGGTGGTAATACTCGAGTATACCGATTAGTCGAGGAGATAACACTCCACTCGACAACACCAACTGCCCAGGGTTCGTTGTCTAATTGACCAGGCCCTTGCCGGCTCGACTTGACTAACTACCCACAGGGTTTCTGGAATTCCAGGCAAGTTACAATTCATATGCATGTATAGCAAGTCAATTGCACTTAATGAACAAGAATAGATCACATTAGGGCAATTACAATAAAGTACATTCTTGCCCTAACAATTCACTTACGTATCATGTAATCACATTGAACAAGTGTTAAACACAAATGTCAAGTTCAATCAGATATGTGGAAGTACTCACCAAAATGTAGTGCCTCTATTGATCACGTTTGGGTTGTACTCCGGGTTTGGAGTCCAAATCTGCGATAAAACTATGTTTAAGAACATTGAAAAGCAACTAAGGTTCGAAACTTAAACGTTTCGTTCAATAAGAATCAAGTAATTGAAATTTGTTTGGAGCATATTCGTGAAACAGTTGCTCGCTTTGCAAACTGGAAAATTTTGTAGCAATTATACTTGGAAATACCATTTGAGTCGAAAGAATGAGGAATACGTATTTTTAGTAGTCGTTATTTCATTTTCCAAGGGTACAAGTTCGACCAAGTTCTAACTTATATACCTCGATAAAAGACGACGCACATATCCTAGATGGTTCAAGTGGTATTCGCTCTCAAGCCTTACTCAAGTCGCAGGTATATCTACCTAACCCTCAAGCGTAAATTTGGGCAACACGCCCTTTGTATTTACCTATTTTCCAGCCATTTATGGCTTCATTCTTTTCCTCAATCAGTCCCAAAGTCACACATAAAATAGTCTCATTTCAATAGCCATTCAATAGGGTCAATGTCGTACAAGTACAAAATCAAGCTAGGAAAATGTCTGGAAATGAAGTTTAAGTCATAAAACAAAAGACAGATTTGATGTCACTTAGCGTATCGAACACAATCGAAACTATGTTTATCAAATTGGTGTGAAATTTATACCGTTTTGAAGTTAAGATAAAGGGCTACAACTTTGATGAAGATCACTTAGTCCAGTTCGTAGTGTATCCAGGTCAAAATTTCCAATTACAGAATTAGAATCTCACAATCAGGCTAGTTAACTGCACTATGCGTAAACGACAATAACTCAGGCTACCGAAGTCCGATTGCGGTTTTTTTTAGAGCCATTGGAAAGATAAGACATAATACTACAACTTCCGTGTTTTGTCCAAAAGCTAATTCAGTACGTATCAGGTTGAACAGACGTGGTCATATTGGTGAAATGTCAAAACTGTCCATCAAGCTCTACCTATGGCAGTCAGGGGTATGTTTGTCATTTCACAAGATATAGTTCTCGGATTGAGCTGAAATTTTTCAGGCAGCTATAAAACATTATTCTATATAACCTTTATATTTTGTGCTAAGCCTAATTCGGCCTCCCTCATGGTCAAACAGAGCCGGTCAGAACAGGGCAGTGAAGAGTTTCATTTCTGGAATTTAAGGAGTTCAAGATATAACTTCACCTTTCTAACTTAAACCACTACTACAACCTCCTATACAAGATTATATACACCACATACCATCCAAACAACAAGAATTATAAATGAACCATTCAAAACCCTAACTCAAAATTCATCACCACAATCATCAAAATCACTTGAATTAGGCATCACAAGCAAGATTACAAGTTACTACTCAACTTAAACAAGACTAAGGGAAATAAATGTGATGGACAGCCAATATACCTCTCAAAGATGCTTGTAACAGTTATCCACCACCTCTCCTTGTAAACCTTTTGAACACCAAGCTTTCTAAGTGCTCAAAGAAAGATTTAATCGGTTTAGAATCTTGTTTTTCACTCACAAATACTAAGCTACAAGATGATAATGGAGTTTCATTTCCTTGTGTTTTCTCTCTCAAGGTTTTGGCCACAAGCTGGAAAAATGAAGAAGAATGAAGCTTCAAGATGGTTTTAAGGCTTAGTCATAGTTTGGGTCAAAGGTTCTTGGATGGTCTCCACTTGTCCACACAAGATCACATCTCAATTTTTTTTCTTTTCCTTGGGTTTTTGAGGTCAAATATTTCAGCCCCCTTGATCAGTTTTAGAGCTGATATTTAGGCTCTAATAACAATGAGATTAACTTGGTAAAATGGTGGTCCAATGGTATGTTCAATCGGTAGTGAACAGTACCCGTCGGTTCAAGCCGATTTTCCTTAAATTGCGTATACTAGGGTTTTATCTTATAACTCACTAACTTATTATTAGCATTTCTAATCACACCCTTAATATCATTAAAATTCACTTTTAATCACCAAATTGGATACACACTCCGTACCGAATAGTCACACTATGAAAATGTCAAACTACGAAAAGGCGTAAAAATCCTAATTTGTGATAACTTGAAAACGAAAGGGAAAACCCTTAATTCTATGTTCATTTGCACTTATTGTGGGGTGATTGGATAGTAGGGCCATTATAAAGTAATAATTTCCAAATAAAAGGGAATTTTTAAGAAAAATATAAGGAATTTTGCAAGTCCTCACAACTCATGTTTACACTATTTCTCAAAGTTTGGTTACGTGATCGTGTATTGATGGGGATTCTTCGTGTAGCTGTGTTTACAATTACCTAAAAATTTAGAAAAAAAAAACTCCTTTTTAGATTTTCATATTGATTAACTGCTGTCAAAAAGAAAGAAAAAGAAAAAAAACGGAAGTTGGTAAAAAGTTAAAGCAATTCGGATGCATGTCCTATTGGGGGAGCCCTTTTTGTGTCAAGAGTTGACTTAGAATGAAAATGCAATCCTCAAGGATAGGCGCCATACAATACCTGATGAATCCGATCAACTTATTGATATTCTAGTGAAAAGCAATTTGAAAAATTTGGTCAATTGGAGTGAGAAGAGACATTTGTCCTAACAAAACGAGGACAAAGTCCGAATGGATTGATTATTTTGATTAACACATAAAGTGATGTATGAAAGAGCCTACTCTTGAAAGAATTGCAATGTCTCGACTAGTTTATTCAGTTATCCTTAGATCGAAACCCTAAAAAGAATAAATGGGTCAAATGGATCGGATAAAATTGATGATTTATTCAAAAATTGACTGGATCACCCTAAAAATGGGTAAACTGGGTCAAATGAATTGGATGAAATTGATGATTTATTCAAAAGTGACTAGATTATTTTAAAATGGGTCAACTGGTCAAATGAATTGAATGACGTGAACGGTTTATCCAAAAAAATCGACTCAATCATCCCAGATGTTAATAAACTTGCAAGAATGGGATAGATGGAATTGACGGTTTATTTGAAAATTGACTAGATTGCCCTAAAAATGAATGAATGGATTGAGTTAACGATTAATTCAAAAATGACTAAATTGTTCTAAAAGTGAATGAATAGATGAAACGGACTTAATGATTTATTCAAAAATGAATGAATTGATAAAATGGATTGGATGAAATTGATGAATAAATTGGTCAAATGGATTGAATTAGATTGTCCTAAAAAAATGAATAATCGGTTCCAATGGATTGAATGGAATTGATGTGGTTTATTCAAAAATCAATTGAATTGTCTATCCATTGGTAGTTTCAAAATATTCAGTGTGATGCATTAGTCTATGAGCCTTCTAAAATCAAGATTTGGCCTCGATATATTTATCGTCTCAACAATGAGGAATTATTTGTGAATTTCTTCTTAATATCCTTTACGCAAGGGATTTTTACCAATTCTAATAAAATGGTCAAAAGATGATTCTTAGATGCTCATATTCTAATGTGCAAAAGTTTCTCTATTATCATGGGAAAGATCGGACCCTACCTTACCTTGTGCACTACTTCTTTGGATGGTACAAGAAATATAAACGTGCAAGCCTCATTAGATTACATATCCGAGACACAAGGTGGTTTATTCCTATCGTGGGATCCCCGACATGGAATTCCCTCTAAAGTTTATGCACGATGCCAATTTATTAAAGCAATTAAATATGCAATTTGAAATGAAACATTACTTAAAGGGACCCCTCGTATGCTAGGGTGGGCCTAAAATGATGTACAATTATTAACTTATGAATGCAATATATCGAAATTTTAAACGTGCAATAACCTATCTAAGAGGGTAAGTTCTAAAAGAGTATCAGGCCAGACATCTTATTTCTTAATGTTTGTGAATGCAATAGACAAGAAAACATGGAAATTCTAGTTCAACAAATAACACGTAACACGTTGGGCAATTACATAATAAAAAGTAAAAAGGAAAATAAGGAAAGTGGGGTGGAATCCCTCCCTTCGTGCCTAGTGTTCCTAGTTGGGTACGGTCGACTCTTTCCTAGGCGATTTCTAATATGGATGCATGAGGTTGGACTCACTAATGCATCTAGACTCAATAAAGTTTTAGGTCCCCAAACCTTTAGACCAAAGGCGGAGGGTCATCAATCCCAAGGCCTAAGAGTCGGTGATTCGAGTGATCCCTCGGACATTACTACACGCACGCCGTGCCACGGCCATATGTCCAAGTGGATCGGTCCTAATCCTAACAGGGTAGAGTGGTGTGACAACCACTAAAAGTAAAAAGAAATGAGGGGTTATAAAACTAAAACGTATGCACGTATGAAGTGCCCCTTTTAAAGGGAGGGATTAAATACCATAACTGTAGGTGAAAACTCTAAGGTGGCTACCCCCTCCCCTAAGATGCAAGCGCGATTACACATAAGTAAATGAAAGAGATAAACACATTATTCACATACATGGATATCGAGACAATTGTGCGTGTGAAACGCAAGAAAACCCTAAAAAGGAAAAATGCACCTAAACCTCCAAATGTGATATATAAAAAGCTTAAAAGAAGAAAAAAATTGACTAAATCAAATGCTCGGACCTTCTAACTCCCCAGTGGAGTCGCTAAGCTGTTGCGCCCCATTTTTTAATGAAAAAACATGTTTATAAAAATGAATTGATTATGAGAAAAATGAATTTTTAATTAGCAAATGAATAGAGAAATGAATTTTGATTAATTTTGTTTGAAAAATGAATTTTTGATTTTTAGAAAAATAAATGAAAAAATGGGGCTAAAAAGTGCGACGATTTTGATCCAAATTAAAAGTTTAAAAAGGGTTTTTTAAGAAAAAATAGGAGTCGCCACTTAGTATTGAGTTAGGGTGTACCAAATCACCTAAAATGAATTTTCAAAGAAAAAGTAGAAAAAAACCCTTTTAAAATGACTTTGAGTCTGCGAAAATCAAGAGAAAATGGGTCGGGAGTCACATTTGAAGAAAGGGAAGGCAATGATAAAATCCAAAACACCCTTTCAACCTAACCAAGGCTAGTTGCATGATTTAATAAAAATTTTCTTATTTTAACCTAAGGATTTATCACATTTGGATGTCACTAAATGAATGCAAACCTAAACGTAGGAGGATATCGGGGGGTCGGAATATCTCTTCAAAACTTAATTGGTGTAAATCACATTAATTGTGATGTCCAAGAGTGACTCTTTGAAGAGGTCATGAATATGCAAAATATGAGACTCGAAGGAAAGAAAATAAGATAATAATTATACGAATATACATGACCTAAAGAAATGCATCATGACGGGTGCGAGGGGCTAAAACTCGTGATTTTAATTTTCCCTTTAATAGAGGGAATACAAGCGTGCTAAGACTAGAGAGCCATACTCGTCCATATCCCATATTCGAGGGGTAATTCTCCTATTTAATCAAACAAATGATCTAACCTAGTTCTAATTTTATTATATGGAATACAAGTCTACATGTCATGTTTCATACATAGGGGTAAGGAACATACATATATATTAGGGGAAATATGGGATAAGAGATATACATATAGGAGAAATATGGGATAAGGGATATACATATAAGGAAAATGCCATGCAAAATGATAAAAAACCCTAAAAAGTAGAAAAATATGCATAAAATGTTGTGATTGTCACGCAAGCATGATCTAGCGCATGAATGGTCTCTAAGGGTCTAGCGTTGGACTAGCCCTATGTATATAAATTCTCGCTAGCATTGGACCAGTGAGAAATTGTAGAAAAGGGTCTCCACTAGCATTGGACTAGTGAAAAATCGGAAAACAGGGCCACAACTAGCGTTGAATTAGTGTGGTGCTGTCACACATTGATTATAACTAAACTAATCGGATAACACATAATAAAAGCAAGTAAACACATAAGCATGATATCTAGATGCAAAACCCTAGGAAAGCGAGTAAAACACACAAAAACAAATAAAACAGATAAAGCCCTAACTATTAGATTTGGGGGCCCAAACTATAATCTAAAAGGGAAATAAAATAAATAAATGAATAGAATAAAAATAAATACCTAACTATTACACATTCTATCTAAATACATATTTTGAACCCCCCCCTAACTATTACAATTTGGCATTTAAATGCCTTCCAAATAATCAAAATTGAATTAAAATAAAGACACAAAATTAAAAACCAATAAAGTGACTAAATAAATAAAAAATGAAAATAAAATAAAAACATTCGAAAATCATGCAATTACACACATAAAATCACATAAGAGCACATAGGATCAAATAAAGTAAAAAATAAAAATAAAGGATAGAGTATACCTCCCGAGAATTGGTGACTTAAGGAAATGGAAATTTTTTCTTATTTACCCTCCAAAACAAATAAAAAGGTCCAGGCATCACTTTAATTAACAAATAATCGTATGAAATGAAAAAAAAACACTAAATTGAATCAATTAAAGTATTTACATAAAAATAAACAACCCATGCTCAAGAAATTGAAACAAACGAGGACCTAATTGAAACAATTAAAAAAAAGTTTTGGGGGTCTAAAATGAAATAAATTAAGATTAAGGACTTAATATGAAATCCACCAAAACCAAAATGATAAAATTCACAAAAAAATAAAAGAAAAATCTATTTGCTATAATTAAACAACAAAAATTGCCCAATATTTAATTGTTATATCAAAAATCCAAATAAAACTATAAATCTAGCAAAAATTATTAATCCTTCAAATTTTATCCTAAACCTCACAAAAAATCTATCCAAAACCACATTAAATCATATCAAAGAAAAAATAATATTTAAAAAAAACAAATTGGTTTAATTTTCCAATTTTATGGGCTATAGTTGAATAAGGAGAAAATTGAGGGGTTGAACTGCAATTTTTGAAAAGCTTTTCATGCATGCTCTTCGCAGAAGGCTTGCTGAGCTTTTTCATTGCAACTTTCAGGTCTTCTGACGCAATCTTTTCTCATCCGAACACAACTAACGACTCAACCAACAAAGGCTTGGACTGAAGTAACAAGATTACCAAACATTTTTCCATTTTTTAGCCAAAAAATCCTTATGTTTAAGCACAAAAAAAAATTAGACGAAAAGATCATGCAAGCATCAAAGAACAACATTCTGCAATTTTTCAGCCACGATTCTCTACCATTGCTGTGATAATCAAATGTAATTTTCCATCCGAACCCAGCTGATTCCTTAATCAAACATCAGACTTCAATCTCAAGAAAGAAAAAAAGTAATTTGACATCCAAACATACAAATTTCAGTCCCAGAAATGCAATATTTTCTCAAAAACTTTCTTCTTCTGTTTATGGGTTTTGAATGTAATCTCTTTCTAGGTTCATTCATCAGTCAAGAAACAAGGAACTCTACTAATAATCACCAAGATTTGGCCTACAAGAGGACTACGAAGTCCATTCTCTACACACAACTTCAGCATCTAAATGCAAAAGCTCTACTCTTGCGTAGGAAACAAAACAGAAAAGGAAAAACAAACTGTCACGGATGGAAACGAATCAGTAATCCACGTAAGAAACACTAATTCACGTAAAAATCATGAACCACAGCCTTTCCCTCCCCCATCAGATTCACAAATGGGTAGTATAGGAAGGAAAGCAGCAGAACGTGACAGCAGGCATGGCAGCAAAGAACTTCAATATTTCTGATGTAAATCCAACAACCGACGGACAAAAAAAGAGTGAAAAGATTAGCTTTAGCCTTTCAAAAGGCAAAACAAAGCCTGAGTTGATCGGACAAGCAGATCTTTGCGCAAATCTTTTGCGAGTAAAGCTCCGTTCTTGTGCTGCAAAATTTCTCCGCAGGCTGATGATGTTGTGAGTTTGAGCCTAAATTTGAGAGAGTTACAGCTGTTTTTTCTGGATGATTTCCAGTAAAATTTGTTCACAGGTACTCCGAGATAGTGCAGAAAGAAATAGAACCCTCAAAAACTGTCAATCAAAGTCGGAAAGTGATCAGGAATTAGCCTGATTGATCAACCTGACGTGGGCTTTTTGCAGAAAAGTTTTCTGCATTTTCTCTCATTTTTCCTCTTTTTCTTTGCTGTTTTTCTCCCTTTGATCTCTCTGCCCTTTCTTTCTTTCTCTCTTCTCCTCTCCCCGCAGCCTTCCCTTCCTAGCTTTCCCTTTCTATTGCGGTCTCCCTTTGTTTCTCCCGTAGCTTTTTCCTTAGCCGAGAGCCCCCCTTTCCCTTTCTTTTCCTTCTTTTTTTTCTTGCCCGTCACCTTTTTCCAGTTTTTTCCTTCAGTCCGTAGCTTGTTTCTTTCTTTTTTTTTCTCTCTTTTTCATCACCACCTGAGCTCTCTTTTTGCCCTTTTTCCCTTTGCTTTTTTTTTTTGTTCCCAAAATTTCCAAATTATCGTAGACTTCCAAGTGTCTAGCCACCTAACCCCCCCTTGCATGTGTTGTCAACCAAGAATGAGGACACTTATCCTATTTGCATGCACTCCACTTATTTAATATCCCCCTAATACACTTGTCTAATGATCCCCTAATACACTTATCTTCTTATTTTTATTTATTTATTATATATTTTTTCCAAAATCAATTTAGGTAAACAACAAAAAATGTTAACTCCTAATTGTAAATGCATTGCACAATTTTTATTTATCTTTAAAAAATGAATCTAAAGGGTTTAAAGATAAATTTTGAATTTTGTGAGAATTTTTCCTTTTTTAGAAATTTAATGCAAAAATATATTAAAAATGAAAATGATAAACCTAATTTATAAAAATAAACAAAATGAACATTAATTATCATTTAATCAATTAAAATAAAAATAAAATAGAATAAAACAAGAATAAAGCTAAAATCGAATAAAATAGATGAAATTTTGGTGTCTACACCCTTTTTCATATAACCTTACATCATAATAAATTTTCAACATCATACTTATAGAAATATACTTCAAGTTTTTTTTTGAAAAATTGTAATATTCATGTAACAATAACTGCATAACTTTTCAATTATATAAAATGAAATTAGCACATATGTGTGTATTATAAATTTGATAAACATATGCATGTGAACATAATAAGGTGATAATTTTAATAAGTTTAATGTAAGATACACAAGATCAAGAGTTATTAAAAATTGCATTATGTAGCATTTTGAAAATGTAGCAATTTTACTTGTATTTTCACTATAGGAACTTTCAAAAGTATATTTGTATCATTCGCATATGAAAATAAGGGGAATCTTTATCTAACTCATATTTTTTGTACCAAACTTTTAGCCATACTTTTGGATCAAAATTCTTAAAATGTAAGTACATATTATATTTCGTATTATACTTGTTTCATAATTTACTAACTAGACTCAGATCAAATTTGGAAATAGAGGATTATATAGTTTTCCTTTTCCTATGTAAAGCTCACTATCTCTCATGAATGAGAGAAAGAGAAATTATCTTTGTACATTTGGAGATCTGTTATGTGTTAAAACCCAACTAACTAATTAGTCAATAATTTAGGAAAAGAAGAGTTGTAAAGAGCTAAAATATAATTTCTCAGAAATATTTGCAGAAACATAGTATAATTGCCCGTGAATATACAAAATCATTTTTGCAACATAAAGGAAGAAAAGAAGAAACAATAAAAGAAGAGAAAAAATGGTAATGGAAGAAAAAAAAATGATGTGAATATGCCTTTATATGCCTTTTCTTTTTCCATTACAACTCCAACTCCTCTTCCTTCCCGCTACCACCAAGACGTTCCTAACCCAACATGAGAGATCTTAATTTTAATAAAAATTGTGATGATGGACTCAAGGCTGGTCAAGCTCACCAAGGAACAATGATGTCGAATTCCAATGATGCTCAAGTTGTTCCAAGTGGCCCGATGACTAGAGCTCATGCTAAGAAACTTAGAGAGTCATTCCAAGTTTTACTTCAAGATGTACAAGCTCAAGTTGGTTATGCAAGAGCCCTTCAAGGACATGAACATGAAGATACAACACTTCATACACTTATTCAAGTCGTTGAGACAAGGGATGGTGATGAAATGCGATCAAGAGCTTAGTGCAAATCCAAATTTTTGTAAGCTTTAATTCTTTATGTTGTTGTTTTAGTTAATTTCTTGCAATGTTAGCTGGTTAATTAGAGTTAGTTTGGAGTTAAGTTGAGTCATTAGTTTAGTGGAATAAATGGCTAAGTTCATGTTAATCATAGTTTAGCCGAGTTAGGGTTTAGGAAACTAGTAGCATGAGTTCTAGTTTGATTAGGATTTTTGAGTCTTGTAAAGGGTATAAATAAGCCTTAAGTCATAAACGTTGTTTCTTATGAGTTAATGAAGGAAAGTTTTCCAGCAACACAAGTGTGTTAGCAACTCTCTTGTCCAAGAGACCCAACTTGAATACTTGAGAGAATTCTTGAGTGCTTGACTTGACTTATCAACCAATAAATTACAATTGGTTGTGTGACGGCCCTACCTTCCCCTAAGGCAAACCAAAGGGTTCGGTGGACCGCCTGCCCAGCTCTCGCCAGGACTCGCTCACGCACTCATTCATAACTCAAGTAAAATAACGTGCATCCATAGAAAATAAATAACATATCCACTTCAACTTAATATATACATTGATGCTCAAATCCAGATACAAAGTTTCTACATACCAAAAAAAACTTCAAAGTTTTTACAGTTCGAGTACAATCAACCTTAGTCGGGTACTAGCGTGAGTACAAAAGCAAAACTCAAAACAACTAGACTACGCTAGTCTGTACATGTCTCATGCCTCGCTCGTACCCCCCTGTAAGGAAAACAAATGGCGTGGAATGAGCTAAAAGCCTAGTGAGGTTCCAAATAACAAATTAACCATTTTAAAAGTACGAATATCAACGTAGCAAGTTAATGGCATCAAAAGTTCATAAGAGTGAACAATAATACTTCAAGTAGCAAATTTAAAAGTGAGCAAGTGTAAATGTTTTCAGAAGAAACGATAATTCAATAAATAGTAATCACTCCAAAATATAAGGATACGGATGGCTCTCAAGAGCCAAATTCCCATCGCATCATCAGGGCTTGATCAGGTAATAGTTGACACTCCGTCAACCTTCAAGTAAGTAATCAATCTAGTAGAGCACCACTTAACGCCAATCTCCGTTCACCGATCAACCACCTTACCGGGCCCGAACGCCAAACATGAATGAAAGTGGTAATACTCGAGTATACCGTTTTGCCGAGGAGATACACTCCACTCGACATTACTAGTTACCCAGGATTTATTATCTAATCGACCAAACCCTTGCCGGCTCGACTCGATTAACTAGCCACAGGGTTTCTGGAATTCCAGACAAGATGAAATTTGTATGCAAGTATAGCATTTCAAGTGAAATCATAGAACAATAGCAAATTTGATTAGGGCTGTTATTCTTGGTTTTGATGATCACAAAGTAATTTGAAATGTTTAATACAGTCCAAGAAAGTGAACACTTTGATCAGGCCTGATGGAACAAAGTAAGCATATGTTCGATTAACTCCAAACTACGATGCTTTGGATGTGGCAAACAAGATTGGAATAATATAAACATATTTAGTCATTGTTTTGTTCCGATCAAAGATACTGTCTTTTAAGTATGTCAATTTTGTTAGTCTTGGTACTTTGAAATGTTTATATAACTTTCTTCAAATATAAGTGTTGTTGCCTATCAAAGAATCAAGTACGAATATGTCATGAAATGCAAAACAACCAAAAGAAGAAGCAAAAACAGGACACTCATGTCAGACGGCCGAAAGGAATCTGTCGGACGTCCGAAAGGATAAAGAACATCAAGAAGGAAGCTCTGTCGGACGCTCACAAGGAAGCATCGGACGTCCGGAAGGATCGGACGCACACCTCGGACGCATATCAACCGCATCGGACGTCCGAAAAATTCCAAGATGACTTGCCAACTCTCTGCCTACGGTCGGACGCTGTGCTGTCGGACGATAAAAGCGCATCGGACGTCCGATCTTCAACTTGGGTGTTTTCGGACGATTGGTTCGGACGATGATTTGGTCGTCGGACGTCCGAAAGCCCCAACGGCTAGCTAACTCTTCATCTGCCTTCTATCCGTTGGAAGCTTTAATGAAGTCCATTTCTGTTCCCCTTTAAAAACAAATTGTTCTGAACGAAGTAAGGACTTTTGCACACTTTGTTTACAAGATCTGAAGAGATATTTTAGCTAGAAAATAGTCTCCAAAGCTAGATTTGTTCTCTAAGTGGTGTGAATTTCTAGTGAGCTTTTCTCTTGTGGTTGAAAGTTTCATTAGTGTAGCTTTGTTGAGGGTTATCTGAGTGTTTGTAAAACTTCTTAGTTTGACTAAGTGAGGCTTAGGGCAAGGAGGAAGTGCTCCCTCCATTGTTCATCTAGTTGATCATCTTTCATCAAAGAGAAGTTGCTCAACCTTGTGATTGGTCTTCAAGTTTGAGGAAAGCTTGGTAGAAAATTGGTTTGATTTCCTATTTTACTTTTTGTTTAATAAAATTCTCATTGCTTATCTATACTTGTTTTTCTGATCAATATTGCTCTCGTCTTCTAATCTATTTGGTTGATCATTACTAGAAAAGAAGGTAATTTTTTATTAAAGAAAAAGTGCATAAATTAGACTAAGTTTTTAATCAACCTAATTCACCCCCCTCTTAGGTTGTCTTTGGACCTTACAATTGGTATCAGAGCTTGGTCTCCTTGAGATTAAGCTCTAACGGCTTGGAGTAAAGATGACAACCAGTCATGCTATGTTTGTTGAGGGGCAATCTGTTACTAGGCCTCCCATGTTTAGTGGCTCTAATTATGTTAGCTGGAAGGAAAGGATGATTATCTTTTTGCAATCTATTGATATTGAACTATGGTTTATTGTGAGTGAAGGGCCGCATGAAGCTAACTTTCTTGATGCAGATACAGGTTTGCTTCGGCCAAAAACAAGAGCTGAAATGAATGCTCAAGATAGGACTAACCTCACATTGAATGCCAAGGCCATGAACGTTCTTTATAGTGCCTTAGATTCAAATGAATCAATTAGAGTAAAAGGTTGTAAATCGGCCAAAGAAATGTGGGATAAGCTAAGAGAAATCCATGAGGGTGGTGACCACGTGAAAGAACAGAGAAAGGCTATCTTGGTCACAAAGTATGAATCATTTAAAATTGAACCTCTTGAGGATATTGACAAAATGTATTGCAGGTTCAATGACTTGATCAAGGATCTTGAGGTGTTGGGCAAAGAGTACACCTTGGGAGAGAAGAACAGGAAAATTCTCAATGCATTGGGCAAAGAATGGGAAAATAAAGTGACTGCAATAGAGGAGGCGAAGGATCTAAATTCTGTGCCTATAGAATCTCTCATTAACTCACTAACGTCTTATGAGCTGAAATTGAAATTTAAAGTGCAGGAGGAAGAGAATGCTAGAGCAAAGAGAAATATTGCTCTAAAGACTACTCAAGGTGAAGATGATCCAGCTCACCTTGGATGATGAAGACTCGGATGGTGATGATAATGATCTTGCTCTTATCACAAGAGGCTTCAAGAGAATCTTAAATAAAAGGAAGTTTAGAAAGGGAGGACCTAGCAATCAATTTCAAAATTATTCATCAAATGCGAGGAACAAAAGAAAACCAGAATTCAACAAGAAGCAAGTGGACAAATGCTATGAGTGTGGACAGCCTGGACACTATGCAAACGAATGCCCCATGAAGAAGATGAAAGATGGGAAAGCTGATCGAAAGCCAAGATTCAACAACTTCCAGATTACTTGGAATGAATGCAACTCCGAAGGGGAGGTTGAAGAAGAGGAAGAATCAGCCCAAATGGCCTTCATGGCTACTGGAAATAATGAGGTAACTTCCACACACTCTCAATCTGAAAATGATGATGATGAAGATGATGATCTTGAATCCTTTGTTGAAAAACTGCATAATGCCTTGAAGGAATCTTATGATAAAAACAAGCAGTTAAAACAGAAAATGGCTTTTCTCATTCAAGAAAATACAAGTCTTTTTCAACAAAATAAACAACTAAAGACTGACAATGAAAGTCTTGTAAGAGCTGGATGTGATGTTCAAAATGAGTTTGATAAAAAGACAAATATTTGTGAAATGCTGAAGGAAAGACATGGTGATTTGAAAAAAAGGATGGACTACTTGGATGAAACTTTGAAAGCAAGAAAGCAGGATTTTATCAAAAGGAACATGTCATCTACCCATCTTACTGCTTTTCAAAGAACATTTGCACACAACAAAAATGCACAAGGTTTCACAACATATAGAAGAGGTGGATTGAGATATGTCAAACCAGTACATGTAAAGGACTCTTCCATTATGTGCAGTTTTTGTTGTCAAAGAGGGCATTTGAAAGGAGATTGCTATGTGAAAAGAAATCTCAACAAAGGGATGAAATGCATGTGGTTAGTTAGATACAATGCTAACTATTGTGGACCTAAAAATTAAAAAGGGTACCAAACACTTTCTCTTTTCAGGAAAAATGCTCAAACAAGTCCAAATGGTTTATTAATAGCGGCTGCTCAAGGCATATTGTGACGCCCCGAAAAAAAAGAGTTTGAGAACCCGTAAAAACCCTAATCTTTTCCTAGGGTTTTATTTCCTTTAATAGCATGTTTTCTGCATTTCCTGACTTAGAAAATTTTCCTGAGGAATTTTTATGAGTAATTATAGTTTTTAGATGATTTTTCTAGCCTTGGAGAGTTTTTGGAAAATTAAGAGTATATAATGGACGTGGGACCCACTAGTGCGAAAAGTTCAAAAAATTCGGCCAATAAGGTTAAGTTTCGGATACTGTGTAAAATTTACCGGGTGTTATTAGATATTTAGAGGTGCCAAGTGCATAGGTGTGAGAAAGACAAAAAGGTTAGGCATGACATTAATGAGAGGGACAAGTGTCTTGACATGTGTCACTTGGAGATTAAATCCTACAATTGACTTACTATTCAACCTTTTACCAATTACTAAATAAAACCAAAAATTGACCAAATATCTTCCATTTTTCTTCAAGCTTGGCTGAATTTCTCTCTAGGAAAGGACGAAAGAAAACCTCTTCAACTTCTTGATTCTCTCTTGCTCAAATCCAAGAATTCAACCATCTAAACTTGTTTTTGTTCCATAGAAACACTTAAGGGAGTGATAGTGAGTTGTTTGGTGGAGTTTCTTGGAAAGTTAAGGTGACCAATAGCTCTCTCTCTCTTGTTCTTAAGGTAAGTTGTGAATAATCACCCTTCTTCTTTAATTGATGCTTAAATCATGATTAGTGGTGGTATAAGGTGCAACTTTATGGATTATTTCTTGGTTTTGGTTGAATTGGTGAAATTTTATAATTTTTGGGGATTTTTCTGTTTTCATATGAGTATGATTATGTGGTCATGTATGATGATTGGAAATGATGTTTAAGGACTCTATGAGGTGGAAAAAGTGGACAATTGCAATCAATTTCTGTTTTGGACCAAAAATTGAAAAATTAGGGTTCTTGATTCTTCATTCTGCCCGAATTTATATCTCACAGTTAGAGGCCGAATTGGCCTTGGCTTAAAACATGAAAGTTGTAGGTATTGATGTGTTTGAGGTGCCTACAAAATTTCAGGTCATTTGGATTAGTGTAGAGTGAGATATGGCGTTTTTACTGTTGCTGTTCTGGGTTGATCAGAATGCGAAAACTGCACTTGTAATTGGCCATTTTGACTGGAATTGCTTTTGATTTGGATGTTGGTGTCTTCTGATGAAATGTAGCTGAATGTCTTAGCTACCATATGCCTTTGGAATCAATGCATTTGGACCTGTATAGACCGAGTTGTACTGATTACAGTTTTGTGTGATTTGTAAACCTGCAATTACGATTCAGGTTGTGGTATTCTGCATTTTCGACCTAGTTGTGCTAAGATCTGGACTGAGTGACCTTCTACATTGTTGTAGCCCTGGTTCTTAGCTTCGAAACGGTGGGTCTTACACCCCCATCCGACAATCGTAGCGCCTTTGGTACCATTACCGCAAAATGACGTCAAAACTGTTTTTCTGGTTTTGAGCTTAACCTTCATTTCCGGACTTTTCCCTAGCTTGACTTGTCTTTGTACTACTTGGAGCTTGCTGAATGGATATTAGATGAACTTATTTGTGTGACTTTGGGACTGGCTGAAGTAATAATGAAGCCATGATGGCTGGAAAAGTTAGCAAATGTAGGGGAAGTGCTGTCCGAACTTTGAAGGGACTTGTTTGCATTGGGTTTGTGATCTAAGGCTTGGATTTGAGCAAGGCAATGTTATATGATGGATGGTTTCTGAGCCGTGGAGGTGAGTGACCCCAAACTATTGTTAAAGCTTCTTATGAACCGTTTCTTGCACTATTTACTTGATTGCATATCATGAGTGCTTGCATGTGGCCCATGACATGTTTTGGCTTAAATGAGTGCTTGGAATTCGTGTGCTGAACACCAACGTCTCCACCTCTGTGTACTGTTCATCTGGAGCAAATGGCTCCCCCACTGACTGTTTACTGTATAAGGTTTGTTTGGAGCGTTGGGTGTTTAAGTACAACGATTTCGCTGGCTCACGAGAGCAATAAATGTACCTTTGATCTTGAAATCATGACATCACTGAAATGAACGACTGTGAAACTGAATTGATTACTGATTTTAATGGTTACTCACTGAGCTTCTAGCTCACCCCAAAAATGTTTTATTTCCCCCCCCCACAGGGCTCAAGGCGAAGGAAAGCTTGGAGTGCTTATTCACGTGACTGGATGGCTTATATCGTGTACAGTTTAAATTTGGATTTATTTTATGTACGAGTTGGGCTTGTATCAATATTTGGAATTGAAACGGATGTAAGTATACATCCCACGATTGGAATTAGTTTCCGCTGCATTTGTGATATGTAATTATTGGAGAATTTGATGTAATTTTGAGAGTTATATTGTGATATATTTGAGGATTGTAGTGAACGACTGAGTCCCGGCGAGAGCTGGGCAGGCGACCCGCCGAACCCTTTGGTACGCCCTAGGGGGAGGTGGGGCCGTTACACATATGACCGGTGATCCCTCTTTGTTCATAAAGCTGAAATCAAAATCAAGTGGAAAAGTGACATTTGGTGATGATGTGAAAGCTAAGACAATTGGAATAGGTGATGTTGGTAAGGATGGTGAAACTTTTGTTCATAATGTGCTCTTAGTTGATAACTTAAGTTATAACTTACTTAGTGTTAGTCAATTGTGTGATAAAGACTTGTATGTGCTGTTTAAAAAACATGAATGCATTGTGTTTGATTCAAAATATAATGTTGTGTTCAAAGGTAAGAGGTTCAACGACATATATATTGTGGTTCTTGATAAACTTAATTCTTTTAGCTTAAAATGTCTTAAAGCTTCAAATGAAAATCCTTGGCTGTGGCATAGAAGACTTTGTCATTTTAACATGGATTTACTAAAGGAAATTTCGAAAAAGGAGCTAGTTAGAGGCTTGCCAAAAATCAGTTTTGAAAAGGATAAAATATGTGATGCATGTCAATTTGGAAAGCAAACAAAAGTCTCTTTTAAACCAAAGAAGTGTGTATCTACTTCCAAACCTTTAGAACTCTTGCATCTTGACTTATTTGGTCCTACTCAAATCACTAGCTTGGGAGGTAAGAAATACTGCTTTGTGATTGTGGATGATTACTCTAGATATACTTGGGTATTTCTTGCTCATAAGGATGATACATTCAAGAATTTCACTTCATTGTTTGCTAAAGTGCAAAATCTGCTTGGTTTAAAAATTGTTAGAATTAGAAGTGATAATGGAACTGAATTCAAGTATTGTGGTTTTCCAGAATTTTGTGATTATAATAGCATAACACATGAGTTTTCTATTGCAAGGACTCCACAGCAAAATGGTGTTGTAGAAAGGAAAAATAGGACTCTACAAGAGGCTGCTAGAACCATGTTAAGTGAATGTAGTTTGCCAAAATACCTTTGGGTTGAAGCGGTAAACACTGCATGTTATGTGATGAATCGAATCCTTTTGAGACTCATTTTGAATAAAACATCTTATGAACTGATTTTTGATAAGAAACCTATAGTTGGATATTTCAAGGTCTTTGGTTGTAAATGTTTTATTTTAAATTTAAAGGAACATTTTGGTAAGTTTGAGAAAAAATCTGATGAAGGAATATTTTTGGGATATTGCGAGAACAAAAAAGGATATAGAGTCTTTAATAGAAGGACTCTTGTGATAGAAGAAGCCATACACATAACATTTGATGAAACTAATGATGATAATTCCAAACGTTCGTGTGAGGATGATGATGTAGGTGTTCGTGAAGGAATGGAAAAGCTGAAAATTGGAGATGGAGGAAATTCTGAACCGGAGGCAAAGGGTATGGAGAATGAAGCTCAAGAAGATCAAGAAAGGGAAGATGAGGACAAAAATGATGATCCATTCAAAGATCTTCCCAAGGCTTGGAAATTTAGCCAAAATCATCCAAAAGAACTTATAATTGATGATCCATCCGAGAAGGTAAACACTCGTTCCTCTTCTAGAAAATTGATTGACAATTTTGCTTAAAGAAGAAAGAAAATGAAAGAGAAAAAGTCTCAATTGAGCATACAAGTCTTGATTTAACCCTAAAATAGGGTTGGCACAACAATGCGATCTCACATTACTTAAATCACTCTTGAAATCTGCCTTCAGGCCTTAACTTTTCTAAACACCCCACCTGACCCCATTACAAAAGCCGAAAGTCCTGACTTCTGTTCTTTGCAATGGCCCTGTCAAGAAAATTTCTGATGCCGGAAAATTTTAGCTGTATTTCTGAATTGCTTGAGTATGAGGTTGACACTACTCACCATGTGAAAACCCATCAGCTCGAGGGAAAAGAAAAGAAGCGAAAGAAAAGCAAGAAAAGAAAATGCAGAAAAATTCGACGCTGAAGTCCCTGGTGAATGATAAGAAAAATGCAATCAAAGTCTGAGATCTTTGAGTTCCAACGTAGGGGCAATTTTGAGAAAAATGCGATCTTCGGTGCAATGTCCTTAAAATCTTATTTCTTTAACTATCGTTTTCAAGCTACATTACAAGCTAACAAAGTCCATCGTTGACTTATTTCTTCATGACAATCCAAAGTGAGGATTATGCTCGTAAGAAATCTATCAATCATTTGTGATCATAGGGGTATAACCAGTTTTCACAGGTTTAGCTATCGTTATCCATATTGTTGCAAGCCTATAAAGCTCATATGTGGACTACGTTTTCTTAAGAAATAAGGGTGACAAACTATTTGCTTTCACTAAGATGTGGTATTGAAGGGATTACATACAATTTTGGGCACAAAAATAAGACAAATTCTGACCTCCCATTTCCTTAGCCATTTCAAAAAATAAAGTCACTTGATTGGTCCAGAAAGATGAGCCAACCAGAAGTGATGACCCGTTACCCTAAGCACCAATGCTAAAAGTGAGGAAGAAATCTTCTTGAATTTGGTGTTATTTCGAGGAATTCATCATGAAATTTCTGCATGAGTTCAAACTTGACGTTTAAAATTTCTTCACATTGTATATGTGCTTCTTTTCTAAATTTTAGAAAGTAAGGTTTTTCTTTGTTCAAATAAATGGGAAATCATCTGAACAAATTTTTGCAATCAAGGGAGCCCACACTGGGGCAAAAATTTTATTTGTGAGATTTCATGAAATAAGCCCATACTGGGGCAAATTTTTTGTAATACATTTGAGATTTTTATCCAAAATCAAATAATAACAATTTTCTAATTAATCCCGCTGCTCTTTTCATGGAATTTAAGTGCATGTCATGCTTTGTTAAGCCCCCTGTGCAGGTATTCATAGTTGAAATCAACGAAAGAGCATCCGGTGATGTGGAAGGCCGATGTCGACGAAAGAGAAGAAAGAAGGGAAAAGGGCCCTACACTGGGGGCAAATTATTTTTGAAAAAGATTCTCTCGAAAAATCAGAAAAATTCAAAAGTCAAAAATCAAGTTCAAATTCTTGTTTCTTGGAAAATCAAATTCAATTTCTTGACCAATTGGATGGCAGGACTGGGTCTTATCCCACTGACCATTCACAAACATTCCAAAGATCACGTTGGGCCTGGATTTTGTGCCGCCAACATTTCAAAAATCACGCTGGACCTGGACTTCGGGCCGTCAACATTCCAACATCACGTTGGGCCTGGATTTCGTGCCGCCAACTTCACAAGATCACGTTGGGCTTGGACTTCGTGTCGCCAACTTCGCAACATCCCGTTGGGCCTGGATTTCGTGCCGCCAACATTTCATTGGGCAGGCTCGGGTTTAATCCCACTGATCAATTCATCACACTGGGGCAAATTATTTTGACAAGTCTCTCTCAGTCAGGAAAAATCAAAAAAATCAAAAAATCAAAGTCAAAAATCAAATCAAGTTCATCACGGAAGGCTCGGGTTTGATCCCACTGTCCGATTATCAAAGCATTTTATTCTCATTGCTATTGGAGCTGGGTTTGTCCCGCCAGTAAGCATTTCATTTTCCCCCGCCACTAGCCGTGGGTTAGTCCCACTAGTGCGCATTTCATTTTGCTTAGCCACTAGCCGTGGGTCAGTCCCACTAGTGCGCATTTCATTTTACTTAGCCACTAGCCGTGGGTTTGTCCCACTAGTGAGCATTTCATTTTCGTTAGCCACTAGCCGTGGGTTAGTCCCACTAGTGCGCATTTCATTTTGTTTAGCCACTAGCCGTGGGTCAGTTCCACTAGTGCGCATTTCATTTTACTTAGCCACTAGCCGTGGGTCAGTCCCACTAGTGAGCATTTCATTTTCGTTAGCCACTAGCCGTGGGTTAGTCCCACTAGTACGCATTTCATTTTGCTTAGCCACTAGCCGTGGGTCAGTCCCACTAGTGCGCATTTCATTTTACTTAGCCACTAGCCGTGGGTCAGTCCCATTAGTGAGCATTTCATTTTACTTAGCCACTAGCCGTGGGTTAGTCCCACTAGTGCGCATTTCATTTTCGTTAGTCACTAGCCGTGGGTTAGTCCCACTAGTGCGCATTTCATTTTGCTTAGCCACTAGCCGTGGGTTAGTGTGGCGACCCCACTTCCCCCTAAGACGAACCAGAGGGTTGGCGGGCCGTCTGTCCAGCTCTCGCCAGGACTCACACAAGCAACTAGCAAAAGTCCTTCCGAAGTATAACCTAATCTATTACAACATCGTTTCCCTCCAAATAGGCCGGTTTCTAGAATCACATTAACTTTAGAGATAACAGTGCCTTAAGATAGCCAACGTCGATTCTTAAAATACCTTCCCGATTACAACCCTAGAAACAAAACATATAATTCAAATACATCCTTATAAGCCAAGTAACAAATTTCATACAAGCCACATACAAATTCAAGGGTTACACTTTTCCAGCTTCAAGTGGTAACCCGAAACAAAAGCTACATTGTTTAATTCAAACTACATGCTTAAAGTACAAGTAGATCTCAAGTCTTCCTCAGTTGTCAGAACCTGTAAAAGAAAACCACAACGTGGGATGAGCTACACAGCCCAGTGAGGTTCCAAGACGCTCTAACAGTTCAAAATAAGTCAAGTAAGTTGTGCATATCATATGCATGATTCTAGATTACACAATGGCAAGTTACCATGAGGTGATAATCATTACACGGGTAATTGCTACTTTGAAAACACATGTAGAACTAGTACTTTTGGAATGAATGGCCATATAAATATATTTTCATAAATTTTCAGTCAAACAAATAGCGGCTCATCCGACTAGAAGGACATTACAAGGATTGCTTCATCTCAGAGGTTAATGCTCATGAGGAGTCTTATCCGAGAATGCCAACTAGGAGAGCAATAACATTATTAATAGCAAAGCAAACACAAAAGGATACGGTGTTCCAGTGAAACTTTGTCGGTCATCTGCACCTTATAACTCCCGGATCTCCACGGTTGACTGGCCATCACCTTATCCCTCCAGTGGTAATACTCGAGTATACCGAAACGGTTGTCCAGGGTTCCAACCTACCCAACCGAGCCCAGTCCTGGCTCGAGTAGGTCAGTAACCGAGGCGGGGCCCAAGTTCAGCTTATAGCTTACAACATGCACAGGTAACAAAGTAATTCGACAAAAGTAAAATTCATCATTTGAATAGGTCGAGGGAGGTAAAGTACACACTCGCCTAACAATGATGGACAACTTCATATGAGCATATAATTTATGATAATCAAGAAATCAGTAACCACATATATTAGAAAACGGTAAGTAAACACGGTAGACGGTAAACGATAAACGGTAAACGGTAAACGGTGGTAATTACGGTTAATTGGTAGACATATGTCATTTTAATAGGCCGCCATTGGCCGTTTTGCACTTTTACCACGTAAGAGTCGAGGAGATTCACCCCAACGACGCAACCACATTTAGATTCACAGATTCATTAGTTATGGTAGTTGATTCACGAGTCGAGGGATTCACCCAACGACGCAACCACATTTACATTCACAGATTCATTAGAAAATATTTCACACACTTCACCACTTGAACGGCTAGTGTGATAAAGTACACACTGCGCACTTCGATGGATCGGAACTCATTTTCCAAATTGTCACATAACGAGTTACAAGAGCACTTTAACCGAATAAGCATAAAATAAGCAGGCTAAGCACATATTGAGTTTACAAGATTATTTGATAGGGTTAATCATTTAACCAATTCATGTCGATATGCAATGCATATATATATTTCTTAAATAGGCACGAGTATGGTAAATACTTAACGATCATGAAATGAGCATGTCCTAGACTTACTCAATTACGTATTCCTATATGGAACACTCACCTAGTCAAACAAGGGCAATAGGTTCAATTTGAAGTTCAAGCGTCATCTGTCGGATCCTCTTAAAGGTCCTCGCGTGCGCCTTTTACATGTCAAAGATTGGAAAACTTGCTGCCGTTGGAAACTTCCTTCAAAATGCTAAAAGTTCCTAGAATACACTTTTCCATGATTCTAAATGGAAGATAGTCAAATTGGGCTCAAAGTTACTGTTTTGGTTCATAAGGCAGATTTAAGTTAGTTTTTGGCCAACTTTGGAAATTCGGAAAAATTCACTTGTTTGGAAATAGCTTTTGAAATTTGTAACTCTATTAGTGTTGTAATTCAAGAGTATAACAAAACAAACGGAATGAGGAACGGAGTTTTGAGCACCAAGATACGGTAGCTCAAAGTTACTAAAATTTTCTTGTTAAACAAGGGTTTTCCAAAATCAAGTCTCGAACTTTGGTAATTTATTTGACCCATGAATCGGTCTCGGAATAACACCATAATTAGCAGTATAATACTACCATATAAGGGTTGTTCCTCTACCAAATTTCATGGAAAAATAACTTCGGAAAGGTGGTCAATCAAACACCTAAAATTTCGCAAATACTAAGACAAAACTGCCTTGAACCTTTTGTTTTTCCATTTCAGACATTTGGTCAAAGAAAATTCCTCCAAACCTGGTTCATTTGTTTAGGCAAAACTTAAAGCACGTTCATGGTGCATTTGGTAAGTGTTTAGCATCAAAATATTCAGTTAGCAAGTCTTTGCCAAACCTTGCATCAAATCTGTCTAAAAAATCAGGGTTTTCAAGGACAGAGCAGGTTTCATATTTTGATCACAGATCACTCAAATTAGCTTGGAATTTGGCATGGTTTAAGGTGTTGGAAAACACCTTCATAGAGCTATAATTTCACAGAAGAAATCATTTTGAAATTCGGCACACAACTAGCTCGAATTCGAGTCACAAGTTACAGCCTCAGCATTTTGTTCTTGTAAAGCAGAGAAACAGAACAGCCGACTTAAAATAGTTGGTTTGGCTCACATACATGGAACCAGAATGTGAATTTTATATCGTCGGAAAGGTTGGAATATCTAGTTTCAAATGCCACTGACGGCACTCGATTTCGACATCGGAGTTCAAAATTATGGCCGAAATACGAAAGCTGGTCAGAGCATTTCGGAAATAGTTCCAGATTTACTAGCTTTGTTAAATCGATTTATTTGACCAACCAAACCTCGATATTTTTCAATGAAACTTTGTACACCATATATTCAACATATTAACATGATATACAAGTCATGAAACTCTCAAAATTTTGCAAAAAGGGTTGCGATTAAAACAGGGCAAATCTGAACATTTTTGAACGATGCATCTTTTGGAGTCTAGACTAGCTAGGTATCATTAATCTACCTATTTAAACACTAAACTAGCATTATATCCATCATCAATCCAAGGGTGGGAGTTCATAGAGCCCACCATCAAAATTTTCCGACATGAAATAAAACAAATAACATGTAATTTTGGCAAATAATTCCACCACAATAAATCTGTCATCGGCTAAACAGAATTTCCAGTAGCTAATTGGTCATAAAACCAACTTTTTACTCGGCTAATACATGATATTAAGTACTCAAATCCGACAAGCAAATACTTGACTAGCTAATCAGATCATCCAAGTCATTGTGGGAATTCATAGAGCCCACTCACCAAGTTTCCATTAAAACTCAAAAGAGCCACCATCGGCTAAGCTGGAAAAATTGCAGCAAATAGATAGTTTGGTATACGAACCTTTCCCTAACAAAATTCATTACTTTGTTCACCCAAACTCAGCATGCATACAGTGATTATTGTGTTATGAGTATATTGAACTACAATACGAAATTTTGCAGCCAAGGTTTGAAGAGAAAAACTGGAAATTCTTTCTTTCCTTCTCTCGGCCAACTCAACAGATTTCCAGCAATTAGATTGGTCATAAATCCAACTTTTCCTTTGGTTAATTCATGGTATTAGGTGCTAAAATTTAACATGCAAATACTTAACTTGCTAATCAATATTTCTAGTTCAAAATCGGATTCAAACAACAGCCATAACCATCCAAGAAAACCAGAAATTCTGTTTGCTACCTTCGGATGAGCTTGCATGCGGCCAGATTGTTTTTCATTCTTATTTTTCTAGCATAACCGATCCAAGGGGCTGCATGCAGAGCTTAATTACCTTGATCTTAATTAGTTAAACGCATCTATCAGCTCACACTACTACAAAGAGATAGAATTAAATCTACATTTCCCAAATCAGTTCCTCGGCAGAAATGTTTTGCCCAACAGAATTTTCTACTGCTTTGGGTTTCATCATCTGATTACACAAATTAACACATGCAAGGCCACGGCTGACTTAAAATACCTCTGATCATCCACAATTTTATTCCAGAAAATTTACCTCAAAGCAAGCTAAGCTCACACACGAAAATCTGAAAAATTTCTGCTCCCTCTCGGCTCTCACACACACTGGTTGGTCCTGTGCTCGGTTTGCAGCTGGAAATGGTGTTGTGGTCAATATGGTTGCAACTGGGAAATGTTGGTCTGGAATGAACGAAGATGGTGATGATCAGCAGCTTCGCCGACTTCCACTTGCCCTCCCCTCTCTATCCTCTAGCTCGGACAGAACCAGAAATGGTTGCAGCTCGCGGCTTCTTCCCTTGATCGTGAAGTGCGACTCTCCCTCACTCTCTCCCTTTGTCGACAATGGTAAGGCAGAGTGAAATGTAGTTGTGGTTTGAAATGTGAAGTGGAAAAGAAATGAAGAGGGTGCCGTGGTTTAGGAGATGGTTGAGTGTGGAAGTTGGTTTACGTATAGAATTGGTGAGGTTTTGATTGGTCAATTGGGGCGGTACTGAATTGGTGAGGTTGGGATTGGTCAATAGAAATGAGATGATGCAGAGAATGAAATGAATCTGTGGTCTTAAGCCGTGAAATAGATTGGACGTATGGTGGTGCCGTAGTTTGTGAGAGTGGTTTACGTGTGAAAATGGATTGCGTATCGAAATGGTTAATAGTAATTGTGATTTGATTTGTGTCAGACGTCTTGTTTGGTTTGCATGGAAAGGTAAGGGTATTTTAGTCTTTTCACTTTGCTTCCTAATCTCAACTTAATTTCTCGCATCCGACTTAATTCTAAAAATTATCTCCAAGTGCAATTCAAACGCCTAACAATACCCTAATATACCTAAACCATTTTTTTATCGAGCAATTATCGATTAAACGTGAATATTAAGGTTCCTAGAAACTCTTATATTATTTAGCGATTAAATTAGTTATAAGTATTTCCAATTATTATTTCTCAAGAATTAGCGTTAGTCTAACGCGAAATTTATCGATTTAGTGATATAAAGGCAAGTGAAATAATTATTTAATCCAATGGTGTCAATTTGCACGTATAAATTATTTTTACTCACTTATTTGAAAACAAAGAAAGATAAGGATATATTTATTGAATTTTTACACATTAAGTATGTTTAGTATATTAGAATCATATTTATCTAAAATTCATTGGTTTTCATTTTAACGCGGAAATTCTTATTAACATTTAATGTTAGCAACTAATTGGAATTAATTATTGAAATTCAAGAAATTTTATATAATTAATCTACTCAGGTAGTATTAATTTTAACATAGAGAAGACTAAGTATTTTAGCATTTTATGTTAAGGCGATAAATTATTCTAACTCCAAAGATTTTAATTTAGTCTAACAAAACCAAGAAATTTCATAACTTAGGAAAATTATATTATTTCTCACATGAAAAGTGTTTTTACGAACTTATTTGGAAACAAGTGAAAGTAATGCTAGAAATTATTAAAGAATTAAATAAAATGCAAATGAAATATGCACAGGTTTATATATATTTTTGGGGTCCTCACAACCTACCCTCCTTAAAGAGAATTTCGTCCTCGAAATTCATACCTTCTGAAATCTCGGATAACCCTGAACCATGTGATGTGATCATGTCTTGCGTTCGTTCAGACGCCACTGGTCGGTTCCTCCTTCCATTGACTTGTCGAGGAACAGTTCCATTTCCCTGTTGAGTAGTGGTTTCTCGTGGATACCTCCTTGGACAGTCATGAACTTTATGGCTAGTACTCCCACATCCCATACACTTTCGTCCCTTTAGCCAACAGTTTTCTTCAGTGTGATTCGTCCTTCCACAATATCCACAAATTGGACGAGGTGTTGTGACCTGACTTGTTTGCAAGGTTTTCTTTGATCGTGTCTGTCCTACTGAAGTCTCTCGCGACATAGTTCCTTTTGGTTCCTTTATCCTGAGTGGTGCAGGAAGTAACAGTCCTACTCCATCCACTTCTTTTCTAACTTTGGGTGGTGGTCCATATTCTCCTAGTGTACTGTCAGATGCATCTCTTTTCCTTGCTTGAAAAGCTCTCAGTTGAGATTTTGTGATTTCTACCCTTTGCGCTTTTTCGAGAGCGTCACTAAATGTTTCAACCTGTGCTGCGGCAAGGGCATCTTGGATTTCCAAATCTAATCCTTGGATAAACCGTCTTATTCTCTTCCTTTCATTAGCCACCAATTCTGGGGCATATGTAGATAACTTTGTAAAGCGTGTTTCATACTCAGTTACACTTAAAGTTCCTTGACGAAACTTTATGAAATCATCTTCTCTCTTTTCTTGGACTAGTGGTGGAAGAAATTTTCCATTAAATTCTAGGACAAAGTTCATCCAAGTTCTCGGAGTTTGTTCCCTTTCCCACTTATTTCTAATAACGTTCCACCATGCTCGAGCCGGTCCTTCAAGTTGGAACACAGCAAAGTTTACTTCTCTCTCCTCAGAATAATCTAGTGCATCAAATATATTTCTTATATTCTCCAACCAATTCTCAGCTATATCGGGGTTTGGACCCCCAGAAAATTTAGGAGGGAAAAACTTTTGAAATCTCTCTAAAGCCTTATCCTCTCCTATTTCTTGGTTTCCAAGTTGGTTCACTTGTCCAATTCCCTGGCCTTGTTGGGGTACCAATCGCTCTAATATGTCTGTCATGCGAGTCAAAACTAACCCAATTTGGTTTTCTACCCCAACCCTAGGTTCAGCGTTTCGGTCGGCGGTAGGTTCTTTATCTCCTCCTTGATTTTGAGGTCGTCTGGGTTGACGTCCACGTCGTCGTCTCCCAGCTTCCATTCTCACAACTAGTCTCTACAATTATGTGCAAATGGCTCACTAAACTAAAAATTATCTATGCACACGTATTTTTAACAATTTTCAAAATGAGCAATAAAGCTATATCCACAGATAACATTTTCACAAATAGCACATTAACAGTTAACATAGAATTTAAACTAATCTCAATTAGGTGGCATACCATTACGAAATTAGAGCTAATCAAGTCATAATACAAGTTGAAATCAAAGGTCATTTATCCAAAGTTTAAAAATCTTTAGCAAGCCAGCCAATAACTAAAGTGTATTCATCTCCAAGAATAACCAACCTTGGGATTTCTAGTTAAAGCCTCAAGTACCATTTTCAAACTCAGGGAATATGTACAACTGACTCACTTAAGCATCAAGTGGGAACCAAGTCAATTCGCACTAGGACTGGCCATCTCCAGATGCAAATCAACTCAATCACCACCATTCCTCAAAGAAAATTTCACAAAATGTCTCAATCAAGCAATCGATCTAAGATTCTCATTGAATTTCATATATATACTTACGAAGATTACAAGCCTAGAGGATACCTCGAATCTTACAATTTACCCAGTCAAATTCGATCTTATAGATATCAGCTAGTACCAATGTTCAAAAACTCAACTATCACTTTTCAAATCAAATCTCACACGATTCTCTCCAGTTTCTTACAATATAAGAAACCCTATTGTGTAAACCCCCTTAAAAACAAACACTTCAATATTACTCAATCAATCATCAAGTATTAAGATCACATTCTACTTACTAAACAATCAAACTCCACAGTCCGGCATCTTATGTTTAAAGCCTAAGATACATTACAAAGATCTAGAGCCTAAGCTCTGATACCACCTGTGGCGACCCCACTTCCCCCTAAGACGAACCAGAGGGTTGGCGGGCCGTCTGCCCAGCTCTCGCCAGGACTCACACAAGCAACTAGCAAAAGTCCTTCCGAAGTATAACCTAATCTATTACAACATCGTTTCCCTCCAAATAGGCCGGTTTCTAGAATCACATTAACTTTAGAGATAACAGTGCCTTAAGATAGCCAACGTCGATTCTTAAAATACCTTCCCGATTACAACCCTAGAAACAAAACATATAATTCAAATACATCCTTATAAGCCAAGTAACAAATTTCATACAAGCCACATACAAATTCAAGGGTTACACTTTTCCAGCTTCAAGTGGTAACCCGAAACAAAAGCTACAAAAGCTACATTGTTTAATTCAAACTACATGCTTAAAGTACAAGTAGATCTCAAGTCTTTCTCAGTTGTCAGAACCTGTAAAAGAAAACCACAACGTGGGATGAGCTACACAGCCCAGTGAGGTTCCAAGACGCTCTAACAGTTCAAAATAAGTCAAGTAAGTTGTGCATATCATATGCATGATTCTAGATTACACAATGGCAAGTTACCATGAGGTGATAATCATTACACGGGTAATTGCTACTTTGAAAACACATGTAGAACTAGTACTTTTGGAATGAATGGCCATATAAATATATTTTCATAAATTTTCAGTCAAACAAATAGCGGCTCGTCCGACTAGAAGGACATTACAAGGATTGCTTCATCTCAGAGGTTAATGCTCATGAGGAGTCTTATCCGAGAATGCCAACTAGGAGAGCAATAACATTATTAATAGCAAAGCAAACACAAAAGGATACGGTGTTCCAGTGAAACTTTGTCGGTCATCTGCACCTTATAACTCCCGGATCTCCACGGTTGACTGGCCATCACCTTATCCCTCCAGTGGTAATACTCGAGTATACCGAAACGGTTGTCCAGGGTTCCAACCTACCCAACCGAGCCCAGTCCTGGCTCGAGTAGGTCAGTAACCGAGGCGGGGCCCAAGTTCAGCTTATAGCTTACAACATGCACAGGTAACAAAGTAATTCGACAAAAGTAAAATTCATCATTTGAATAGGTCGAGGGAGGTAAAGTACACACTCGCCTAACAATGATGGACAACTTCATATGAGCATATAATTTATGATAATCAAGAAATCAGTAACCACATATATTAGAAAACGGTAAGTAAACACGGTAGACGGTAAACGATAAACGGTAAACGGTAAACGGTGGTAATTACGGTTAATTGGTAGACATATGTCATTTTAATAGGCCGCCATTGGCCGTTTTGCACTTTTACCACGTAAGAGTCAAGGAGATTCACCCCAACGACGCAACCACATTTAGATTCACAGATTCATTAGTTATGGTAGTTGATTCACGAGTCGAGGGATTCACCCAACGACGCAACCACATTTACATTCACAGATTCATTAGAAAATATTTCACACACTTCACCACTTGAACGGCTAGTGTGATAAAGTACACACTGCGCACTTCGATGGATCGGAACTCATTTTCCAAATTGTCACATAACGAGTTACAAGAGCACTTTAACCGAATAAGCATAAAATAAGCAGGCTAAGCACATATTGAGTTTACAAGATTATTTGATAGGGTTAATCATTTAACCAATTCATGTCGATATGCAATGCATATATATATTTCTTAAATAGGCACGAGTATGGTAAATACTTAACGATCATGAAATGAGCATGTCCTAGACTTACTCAATTACGTATTCCTATATGGAACACTCACCTAGTCAAACAAGGGCAATAGGTTCAATTTGAAGTTCAAGCGTCATCTGTCGGATCCTCTTAAAGGTCCTCGCGTGCGCCTTTTACATGTCAAAGATTGGAAAACTTGCTGCCGTTGGAAACTTCCTTCAAAATGCTAAAAGTTCCTAGAATACACTTTTTCATGATTCTAAATGGAAGATAGTCAAATTGGGCTCAAAGTTACTGTTTTGGTTCATAAGGCAGATTTAAGTTAGTTTTTGGCCAACTTTGGAAATTCGGAAAAATTCACTTGTTTGGAAATAGCTTTTGAAATTTGTAACTCTATTAGTGTTGTAATTCAAGAGTATAACAAAACAAACGGAATGAGGAACGGAGTTTTGAGCACCAAGATACGGTAGCTCAAAGTTACTAAAATTTTCTTGTTAAACAAGGGTTTTCCAAAATCAAGTCTCGAACTTTGGTAATTTATTTGACCCATGAATCGGTCTCGGAATAACACCATAATTAGCAGTATAATACTACCATATAAGGGTTGTTCCTCTACCAAATTTCATGGAAAAATAACTTCGGAAAGGTGGTCAATCAAACACCTAAAATTTCGCAAATACTAAGACAAAACTGCCTTGAACCTTTTGTTTTTCCATTTCAGACATTTGGTCAAAGAAAATTCCTCCAAACCTGGTTCATTTGTTTAGGCAAAACTTAAAGAACGTTCATGGTGCATTTGGTAAGTGTTTAGCATCAAAATATTCAGTTAGCAAGTCTTTGCCAAACCTTGCATCAAATCTGTCTAAAAAATCAGGGTTTTCAAGGACAGAGCAGGTTTCATATTTTGATCACAGATCACTCAAATTAGCTTGGAATTTGGCATGGTTTAAGGTGTTGGAAAACACCTTCATAGAGCTATAATTTCACAGAAGAAATCATTTTGAAATTCGGCACACAACTAGCTCGAATTCGAGTCACAAGTTACAGCCTCGGCATTTTGTTCTTGTAAAGCAGAGAAACAGAACAGCCGACTTAAAATAGTTGGTTTGGCTCACATACATGGAACCAGAATGTGAATTTTATATCGTCGGAAAGGTTGGAATATCTAGTTTCAAATGCCACTGACGGCACTCGATTTCGACATCGGAGTTCAAAATTATGGCCGAAATACGAAAGCTGGTCAGAGCATTTCGGAAATAGTTCCAGATTTACTAGCTTTGTTAAATCGATTTATTTGACCAACCAAACCTCGATATTTTTCAATGAAACTTTGTACACCATATATTCAACATATCAACATGATATACAAGTCATGAAACTCTCAAAATTTTGCAAAAAGGGTTGCGATTAAAACAGGGCAAATCTGAACATTTTTGAACGATGCATCTTTTGGAGTCTAGACTAGCTAGGTATCATTAATCTACCTATTTAAACACTAAACTAGCATTATATCCATCATCAATCCAAGGGTGGGAGTTCATAGAGCCCACCATCAAAATTTTCCGACATGAAATAAAACAAATAACATGTAATTTTGGCAAATAATTCCACCACAATAAATCTGTCATCGGCTAAACAGAATTTCCAGTAGCTAATTGGTCATAAAACCAACTTTTTACTCGGCTAATACATGATATTAAGTACTCAAATCCGACAAGCAAATACTTGACTAGCTAATCAGATCATCCAAGTCATTGTGGGAATTCATAGAGCCCACTCACCAAGTTTCCATTAAAACTCAAAAGAGCCACCATCGGCTAAGCTGGAAAAATTGCAGCAAATAGATAGTTTGGTATACGAACCTTTCCCTAACAAAATTCATTACTTTGTTCACCCAAACTCAGCATGCATACAGTGATTATTGTGTTATGAGTATATTGAACTACAATACGAAATTTTGCAGCCAAGGTTTGAAGAGAAAAACTGGAAATTCTTTCTTTCCCTCTCTCGGCCAACTCAACAGATTTCCAGCAATTAGATTGGTCATAAATCCAACTTTTCCTTTGGTTAATTCATGGTATTAGGTGCTAAAATTTAACATGCAAATACTTAACTTGCTAATCAATATTTCTAGTTCAAAATCGGATTCAAACAACAGCCATAACCATCCAAGAAAACCAGAAATTCTGTTTGCTACCTTCGGATGAGCTTGCATGCGGCCAGATTGTTTTTCATTCTTATTTTTCTAGCATAACCGATCCAAGGGGCTGCATGCAGAGCTTAATTACCTTGATCTTAATTAGTTAAACGCATCTATCAGCTCACACTACTACAAAGAGACAGAATTAAATCTACATTTCCCAAATCAGTTCCTCGGCAGAAATGTTTTGCCCAACAGAATTTTCTACTGCTTTGGGTTTCATCATCTGATTACACAAATTAACACATGCAAGGCCACGGCTGACTTAAAATACCTCTGATCATCCACAATTTTATTCCAGAAAATTTACCTCAAAGCAAGCTAAGCTCACACACGAAAATCTGAAAAATTTCTGCTCCCTCTCGGCTCTCACACACACTGGTTGGTCCTGTGCTCGGTTTGCAGCTGGAAATGGTGTTGTGGTCAAGATGGTTGCAACTGGGAAATGTTGGTCTGGAATGAACGAAGATGGTGATGATCAGCAGCTTCGCCGACTTCCACTTGCCCTCCCCTCTCTATCCTCTAGCTCGGACAGAACCAGAAATGGTTGCAGCTCGCGGCTTCTTCCCTCGATCGTGAAGTGCGACTCTCCCTCACTCTCTCCCTTTGTCGACAATGGTAAGGCAAAGTGAAATGTAGTTGTGGTTTGAAATGTGAAGTGGAAAAGAAATGAAGAGGGTGCCGTGGTTTAGGAGATGGTTGAGTGTGGAAGTTGGTTTACGTATAGAATTGGTGAGGTTTTGATTGGTCAATTGGGGCGGTACTGAATTGGTGAGGTTGGGATTGGTCAATAGAAATGAGATGATGCAGAGAATGAAATGAATCTGTGGTCTTAAGCCGTGAAATAGATTGGACGTATGGTGGTGCCGTAGTTTGTGAGAGTGGTTTACGTGTGAAAATGGATTGCGTATCGAAATGGTTAATAGTAATTGTGATTTGATTTGTGTCAGACGTCTTGTTTGGTTTGCATGGAAAGGTAAGGGTATTTTAGTCTTTTCACTTTGCTTCCTAATCTCAACTTAATTTCTCGCATCCGACTTAATTCTAAAAATTATCTCCAAGTGCAATTCAAACGCCTAACAATACCCTAATATACCTAAACCATTTTTTTATCGAGCAATTATCGATTAAACGTGAATATTAAGGTTCCTAGAAACTCTTATATTATTTAGCGATTAAATTAGTTATAAGTATTTCCAATTATTATTTCTCAAGAATTAGCGTTAGTCTAACGCGAAATTTATCGATTTAGTGATATAAAGGCAAGTGAAATAATTATTTAATCCAATGGTGTCAATTTGCACGTATAAATTATTTTTACTCACTTATTTGAAAACAAAGAAAGATAAGGATATATTTATTGAATTTTTACACATTAAGTATGTTTAGTATATTAGAATCATATTTATCTAAAATTCATTGGTTTTCATTTTAACGCGGAAATTCTTATTAACATTTAATGTTAGCAACTAATTGGAATTAATTATTGAAATTCAAGAAATTTTATATAATTAATCTACTCAGGTAGTATTAATTTTAACATAGAGAAGACTAAGTATTTTAGCATTTTATGTTAAGGCGATAAATTATTCTAACTCCAAAGATTTTAATTTAGTCTAACAAAACCAAGAAATTTCATAACTTAGGAAAATTATATTATTTCTCACATGAAAAGTGTTTTTACGAACTTATTTGGAAACAAGTGAAAGTAATGCTAGAAATTATTAAAGAATTAAATAAAATGCAAATGAAATATGCACAGGTTTATATATATTTTTGGGGTCCTCACAGTTAGTCCCACTAGTGAGCATTTCATTTTCGTTAGCCACTAGCCGTGGGTCAGTCCCACTAGTGCGCATTTCATTTTGCTTAGCCACTAGCCGTGGGTCAGTCCCACTAGTGCGCATTTCATTTTACTTAGCCACTAGCCGTGGGTCAGTCCCACTAGTGCGCATTTCATTTTACTTAGCCACTAGCCGTGGGTTAGTCCCACTAGTGAGCATTTCATTTTACTTAGCCACTAGCCGTGGATTAGTCCCACTAGTGAGCATTTCATTTTCGTTAGCCACTAGCCGTGGGTCAGTCCCACTAGTATGCATTTCATTTTGCTTAGCCACTAGCCGTGGGTCAGTCCCACTAGTGCGCATTTCATTTTACTTAGCCACTAGCCGTGGGTTAGTCCCACTAGTGAGCATTTCATTTTACTTAGCCACTAGCCGTAGATTAGTCCCACTAGTGCGCATTTCATTTTCGTTAGCCACTAGCCGTGGGTTAGTCCCACTAGTGCGCATTTCATTTTGCTTAGCCACTAGCCGTGGGTTAGTCCCACTAGTGAGCATTTCATTTTCGTTAGCCACTAGCCGTGGGTTAGTCCCACTAGTGCGCATTTCATTTTGTTTAGCCACTAGCCGTGGGTCAGTCCCACTAGTGCGCATTTCATTTTGCTTAGCCACTAGCCGTGGGTCAGTCCCACTAGTGCGCATTTCATTTTCGTTAGCCACTAGCCGTGGGTTAGTCCCACTAGTGCGCATTTCATTTTGCTTAGCCACTAGCCGTGGGTCAGTCCCACTAGTAAGCATTTCATTTTCGTTAGCCACTAGCCGTGGGTTAGTCCCACTAGTGCGCATTTCATTTTGCTTAGCCACTAGCCGTGGGTCAGTCCCACTAGTGCGCATTTCATTTTACTTAGCCACTAGCCGTGGGTTAGTCCCACTAGTGAGGTTTTCATTTTCGTTACCCACTAGCCGTTGGGTTTGTCCCACTAGTGAGCCTTTCATTTTCATCGCCACTAGCCGTGGGTCAGTCCCATTAGTGAGCATTTCATTTGCATCACTGACAAACATGGGTCAGTCCCATTAACACTTCATTTCACTTCTTTCATTTGCATCACCAATAAACGTGGGTCTATCCCATTTTGACATTTCTGTTCGGGTATATCCCATTTTTACATTTCGGTCCGGGTCTATCCCGTTTACATTTTCTGTCGGGGTCTATCCCGTTTACATTTCTGTCGGGGTCTATCCCATTTAAATTTCTGTCCGGGTCTATCCCTTGGGTCTATCCCATTTTTACATTTCTGTCCGGGTCTATCCCGTTTACATTTTCTGTCCGGGTTTATCCCATTTACATTTCTGTCCGGGTCTATCCCGTTTTAAATTTCACGTTCGGGTCTATCCCGTTTTAAATTTCGTGTTCGGGTCTATCCCGTTTTAAATTTCGTGTTCGGGTCTATCCCGTTTTAAATTTCATGTTCGGGTCTATCCCGTTTTAAATTTCTGTTCGGGCCAGTCCCGTTTTAATTTTCTGTTTGGGTCAGTCCCATTTTGAAATTTTGAGGTCGATCCCCATTTCTAAAGCGTCAATCGGTCGAGTCGTTCGCAGCCAGATGACACGGGTAAGTATTTGGTGTCTACTTCTTTGTCTCAAGTTTTTCCAAAACTCAGACAAAGAGGGGCAAACTGTAGACACCAAATTTTTGTTTTTAATTTTATTGGTTTAATTAGTTTAATTTTTTCTTTATTTGTTTCAATTATAGGGTTTTCATTTATTTTATTTTTATTTATTTTATTTTAGTTCATTTTTGGCTTCACATTAAATTTCAAAAAAAAAAACAAAAGAAAAAGAGAAAAGAAAAAAAGTGAAAATGACAAGTGGGATTGCATGCACTTGGACAAGTGTCTTTTCTATGTTTTAGACAACTAAGCACCTAAGGGGTGAGGTGTTAGGGACATTTGGGAAGTTAAGGAATTTTTGGGGGTCAAGGTAGAATTTTGTGAGGGCTAAAAAATAAAAACAAAAGGAAACGGAAGGAAAAGAAGGATAGCAAGGGTTTTGGATAAAGAGAGGATTCGGCTAAAGAGGGGAGGGAAGAAAAACAGCGGCTAGGGGGGAGAACAGAAAAGGAAAAACAGAGGAGGAAAATTCAGGACGGCGGCGGACGGAGGTTTGGAAGATCGACGGCAAGGGAAATCTGGAATTTGGGGAAGGTGAAATTTGGGAGCAAAACGAGAGAGGCTGAGCGAGATAGAACAGAACAGAGGCCAAAATCTGAAAATTGGAGGAAAAGGTTTTCGACAGAACAGAGAAAGAACAAGAAAAAAGAAACAGAGGAGCGGCGGATGAAGGAAAAAGGAAAAATTAGAAAAGGGGGGGAGGCTGATGACGGTTGAGGGAGATAGAGAGAGTGACGGCGGACGGCTGCTAAGGGTAAGAAACAAAAGGAAAAAAGGAAAGCTTGAGCAAGGAAAAACAGAACAAAAGCAACAACGAAGGGGCCGCGGATGAACATGAGAGGAGATCTTCGGTCTGGGGGCTAAAAAACGGGAGGAAATAAAAAGAGGGAGGCTAGCGGCTGAGTCAAGGGGGGGCCAGGAGAACTAGAAGAAGCAGACGGCCGCGCTGATATTTTGATGCTGTTTCCTCTATTTACCATGACGGCACCACCGCTGATACTGCCGCCGACGGGGAGAAAAATCATGTTGATGATGACAAGAACGAGGAAAAGGAGGCAACTGAGCGTGGAGCTGACAATCAAAACAACGATGCCAACATCGTTGGTGGCGGCGGGACGGTGGCTGTCGGAACAGCCCCAGCAAAGACCGTGAGAACCCACAGTAAGGTAGCCTCTTCATTTACAAAGAATTTTTTTTTGTCAAAGTATATCATCTGTGAAAGTTGGCATTCCAATTTCCATATCGATTGTTCATAGCCTCTTGATCGCACATGCTTTCTGCGTTTGTTTGGGCTAATTTTCTTTGGATTTCTGATAATCTTGGGGCTAATTATGATATCAATTGAGCAAAAATCAGTACAATTTTTAATGCCCAGTAGCTGTTCGATGAAATGCCTAGCCGAAAACTTTTTTTTTCCCGTGTGGAGAAACCGGCTAAGTTGGCTGAATCATTGCCTCACGTTTAAGAAATTTTGATGCATTGCTGTCTTTCATTTTTCCGTTGCAGTTTTCTTGCAATTTTTCCGTTGCTGTTTTCGGTTGCATGAATTCGAAATCCCCAATAAAAATTCCTTCATCTCTCCCTAATGTGTCGGACCTTGTCTATAAGAAAACTGATTGGGTTGTTGTAAATTTTGGCTTTTGTTATTGAGCAAATTGATGAATCAATTCAATGTTGTTAACGCCCCTTACCTGTTTGATGAAATGCCTGAACCAGAAATTTGAACCAAAAAGGAGATTTGTATGTAATTTCTGTACGCAATTGAGAAAAGCTCTGGCCAGTGCAAAGCTGGCCAGAACCTGAGCATTCGCTAGTCGAGCAGAGGGAAAGAAAATCATGATTTCCGAAGTTGATTTCTTCCATTTTTGTCATTTGCATGTTGAGATGCTATGTTTGAGTGTTTTGTCCGATAGTTTACTAGATTTGAGAAGCATCAAAAGTTGCAGAAACTTTCCCTCTTATTTGCATCGAAGAAGAAAGCCTCTGCGAGGCATGAAGCATTAATTTCTGAAAATTGCAATTTAACCCCTCAGCTTCCTCTTATTCTGATATGGCCCAATGATCTGATCCATTAAGAAACCAGAATTCGAATTTGCAGATCAGTCCCTGTACTATTCTTTAATTTCACTAGGGCCCTTCAAACTTTCAATGCTGTCAATTGGGTCCCTAAATTAATTGCAAATAGGTCCCTGAACTTTATTTTTCTTTAATTTTGACCTCCAAGCTTTATTAATTTTTGCAATCAAGTCTTTTCTTCTTTTAGCTTCTTAAATGTGGGTTGTCTACATGATTTAATTGATTCGATTTCATGTCTATCTTTTATAATTATTTCTTGATTAAAGTGATGCCTTGACTCTTTTATTATTTTGGAGGGTAAATAAATAAAATCCATCTCCTTAGGCCATCAATTCAAGGGAGGTACACTCTATCCCTTGTTTTCACTTCATTTGACCTTATGTGTCTATGTGATTTTTACGTGGTTTAATTGCATGCTCTTGAATGTTGTTTATTATTATTTATTTATTCATTTCATTTATTCATTCGCTTTATTGGTTTTAGAATATTTGTCTTTAATGTTGATCATTTGAAAGGCACTTGAATGCCAAAGTTGTAATAGTTAGGTATTTGTTTTAATTATTTAATTCATTTCCCCTTAGATTGTAGTAGGGCTCCCCAAATGTAATAGTTAGGGCTTTATTTGCTTTGTTGAGTGTTGGGTGATTTGCATGCTTACGTGCTACGTGTTACCGCTTTCTTAGGGCCTTGCATCTAGTCGAGCATGCTAAGTGTTATGTGTTACGTGTTTATGAGTGTTTGGCATGCCTACTTGCTTTCTATAGTTGTAAATGAATGTGATGGATGAATGTACGTCACCACACTAGTCCAACGCTAGTTGTGGCTCATTTATAGAATTGGCTAGTCCAACGCTAGACCCTTAGGATTTCTCTTGTGAGTCCATATTTGCATGTTTCACTTCATATCATGCATTTTTCTTAGTTTTATCATTTGGCATGCTTCTCGAACCCTTTTTCCCTCATTTTAGGTTTTTTTACATCTCATGCTAGTTGTAGGGTCCATTTGCTTGACGTGTCCCCTTCCGATAAGGGAAACGAGCGAGTGTGGCTTCAAAATAGCCTTAGCACGCTAGTTCTCCCTTCTAATCAAAGGGAAAATTGAGTCACGATTTAGGTCTCCCCGTGCCCAATATGCATGTATCCCTAGGCTCATGCATTCTGAATCCACTCTATCATTACACTTTCACTTTTCCTTTCACTTACACATGAACACTTTTGTCTCATTCACACACATGCACCTTTTTACCCCTTCATTTGCACACGAACACTTTTGTCTTCATTTGCACACCTCTCATATTTTCTTTCCTTGTTTGAGCATTCCACTTGCATTATTCGTGACTTCTTCGGAGAGTCTTTATTGGGTGTCACGTTTAATGTGATTAGTACCAAGTAAGCTCCGAAGATACATTTCAACCCCCCAATACCGCTAGGTCTAGGGTTTCGCATTCATGTAGTGCATCCAAATGTAATAAATTCTTTGATTAAAACAAGAAAATCTTTGATTAAATCATGCAACTAGCCTTGGCTAGGTCAAAGGGGTGCCTTGGATTTCATCCTTGCCTTCCCCTTTGTCAAATGTGACTCCCGAACCTTTTTCTTTGGTTTACGTGGACTAGGAGTCGTTTAAAAGGGGTTTCTTACTACTTTTTCCTATTTTTTCTTTAAAAATTCATTTTTTGGTGACTTGGTACACCCTAACTCTATACCAAGTGGCGACTCCGTATTTTGTTTCAAAAACCCCTTTTTAAACTATAATTTTGGGTCAAATCGTCGCATTCTCAAACCCCCATTTAGACCCACTTTTCTTTTTCCAATCACAAATTTGAATAACAAAAATACATTTTTTTAAACCATTTATTTATTTATCAAAAAATGGGGCGCGACAGTTAGCTCTTCCAAAAACTTCACCAAACTCACCACCAACACCAAATGGAAAAGTTGTATGGAATGGAAACTAGTTTATGTGATTGATTTAGATGATACAAGCTAGTGGAAAGCTTGAAGTTGGAAGAGGTTTTTCTCCTTCTTTGTTAGAGAGAGAGGGCCGGCTATGGAGAAGAAAAAATGAGGAAATTTTAGTGAATTTTGGAGATATTTAACTAAATGGGTCAAAAGTGGAATAGTAACTCTTAAACTTCAACCCATAAAATGGTGACACTTGTCACACCATTAATGCAATCTTATCACTTCTTTTTCTCTCTCACATCAATCATTTCACACACTCTATTTATCTCTTAACACCCGATAAATTTTACACAGTATCCGGAATTTAACCTAATTGGCCGAATTTTTCCGAACTTTTCGCACTAGTGGGTCCCACGTCTAATATATATTCTTAATTTTCTAAAAATTCTCCAATACTAGAAAAATCATCTAAAAACTATAATTACTCATAAAATTCACCAGGAAAATATTCCTAAGCCAGAAAATGCAGAAAACATGCAATTAAGGGGAAAAACCCTAGGAAAAAAATTAGGGAAATACGGGTTCTCACACTCTCTCCCCCTTAAAAAAATTTCGTCCTCGAAATTTCTCACCTTAATTTCCGAAAAGGTTTGGATACTTCTTTCGCATTTCCTCTTCCACTTCCCAGGTAGCTTCCTCTACTCCGTGGTTTCTCCATAGCACTTTCACTAGTGGAATCCGCTTGTTTCTGAGCTCTTTGACTTTCCGATCAAGCGCTTGGACCGGTTTTTCTTCATAGGCAAGCGATTCGTCTACTTCGATCTCCTCCGGTTGTAAGACATGGGATGGGTCAGGATGATACTTCTTTAGCATCGAGATGTGAAACACATCGTGGATTCGAGAGAGACTGGATGGCAGTTCCAGTCGATACGCGACCGCTCCAACCCTCTGAAGAATCTTGTAGGGTCCGACGTACCGCGGTTGAAGCTTCTTTCCTTTACCCGCTGTAAGACTGCGTAAGGGTGTGATCTTGAGAAATACGTAGTCTCCAACTTCAAACTCCAAGTCTTTTCTTCGATTATCAGCGTAGCTCTTTTGTCGGCTTTGAGCTGTTTGGATTCGTTGCCGTATCAACTTGACCTTCTCGTGAGCCTCTTCCATCCATGGAATAGTTGCCGGGTCCAGTGCTTTCTTTTCGCCAATTTCGTCCCAGTAAATCGGTGACCGGCACTTGCGTCCGTAGAGAGCTTCGTACGGAGCCATTTGAATCGACGAATGGAAGCTATTGTTGTACGCGAACTCTACTAAGGTCATGTGCTGACCCCAGTTGCCTCCAAAGTCCAAAATGCACGTTCGTAACATGTCCTCGAGAGTTTGAATCATCCGCTCTGACTGTCCATCCGTCTGAGGATGATAGGTCGTGCTCAAATTGAGTTTCGTCCCCAGGGTTTCTTGAAACTTCTGCCAAAATCGAGATACAAACCGTGGATCCCGATCGGAGACGATGCTCACAGGAACACCGTGTAGTCTTACTACCTCGTCCAGGTACAGTCGGGCCAACTTGTCCATTGAATACTTCATGTTCACCGGCAAGAAATGGGCCGATTTGGTTAATCGATCCACGATCACCCAAACGGCATCATGTCCTCTTTGCGTCCTCGGTAAACCTGAAACGAAGTCCATTGTGATGTTTTCCCACTTCCATTCGGGTATCTCCAAGGGTTGTAACAGACCCGATGGTTTTTGATGCTCTGCTTTCACCTATTGGCAAATGAGACATTTTTGCACGTACTGAGCGATTTCCTTCTTCATATTGTCCCACCAATAGGTTCCTTTCAGGTCCTGATACATTTTGCTGCTGCCCGGATGGATTGTATACTTGGACAGATGAGCTTCCTCCAAAATTTCCATTTTCATCGACTCTTCCTTCGGTACCACTATTCGGTTTCGATATTTCAAAATGCCCTCTGGACTCAAATTGAAGTCCGTAGTTTCTCCCTTTTCCACTTTCTCTCTCCACTTCTGTACCATTAAATCTTCTCTTTAATTCCTGAAAACTTGTTTCGCATCGGGCGTTCCAGATAAACTGACCATGCTTTTTCGTCAGGTCAGTTAAAGGTCCTGCTAATTTGGAGAAATCTTTAATAAACCTTCGGTAGTACCCAGCTAGCCCTAGAAAGTTGCGAATTTTCGTGGGGTTTTCTGGCCTCTTCCAATTTGTCACGGCCTCTATCTTTGCCGGATCCACTGAAATGCCTTCGTGGGAGATCACGTGCCCTAGGAATGCTACTTTCTCCAACCAGAACTCGCACTTACTAAACTTGGCGTACAACTTATGTTCCCTTAATGTCTGCAACACCACTCTCAAATGCTCCTCATGCTCCTCGCGTGTCTTAGAGTAGACCAAACTGTCGTCAATGAACACAACAACGAATCGGTCTAGATAGGGTTTAAAAACCCTATGCATCAGGTCCATGAAGGCGGCGGGAGCATTGGTCAGTCCAAAGGGCATAACGGCGAACTCGTAATGCCCGTATCTTGAGTTGAAAGCAGTTTTCGGAATGTCTTCCTTCCTTATTAACAACTGATAGTATCCCTGTCGGAGGTCTAACTTTGAGAAGACCACTGCTCCTTGCAGCTGGTCGAACAACTCGTCGATGTGGGGCAGTGGATACTTGTTCTTGATCGTAACATTGTTCAGCCCTCGGTAGTCAACACACATCCTCAAGGTCCCGTCCTTTTTCTTCACAAATAGGACAGGAGCTCCCCAAGGAGATCCACTCTCGTGAATGAATCCCCGCTCCAAAAGATCTTGTAATTGCAACTTAAGCTCCTTAAGTTCTGCAGGCGCCATTCGGTAAGGGGTTTTCGAGATAGGTGCGGTTCCAGGCAACAGGTCTATTCGAAATTCTATCTCTCTTTCCGGAGGTAAGGCTACTAACTCATCAGGGAATACATCCGGAAATTCCCTTACTACGGTCACATCTTCCACCTTTAATTTATCCGTAGGGGTGTTAATCAAAAAGGCCAAAAATCCTTGCGCCCCTCTACTTATCAGTTTCCTAGCTCGGATGCCTGAAATTAAAGCAGATGAGGCTAACCTACCCCTTATATCCAACCTTAAGGTTGCCTTGCCAGGAATGCGAAATTCTACTATTTTTGTTTTACAATCCAGTTGGGCGTTATATTTGGCTAGCCAGTCCATACCCAGAATCACATCGTACCCCTTAATGGACAAGCTAATCAGGTCTCCTATAAATCTCCTTTCACCTACCCATACATCGCAATCCCTATAAACCATACTAGTCACCAACCGTTGATTCCCCGTAGGTGTACTAACCTCTAGGTCATATGGTAAACTAGCAGGTTTTATATCGATACCACACATGAAATCAGGGTTAACAAACGAATGAGTGGCACCAGGATCAATTAAAACTTTGGCAAAACGGTGGAAAATAGGGATCGTACCTTCTACAACCTCGGAACACTCTGGGACCTGATGGGGCTCTAAGGAATACACCCTAGCTGGAACTTTAGGTTTGGATCCGTCTCCCTTGGCTGGTCCAGTATTGGTCCTCGACGATGGTTGGCTTCCCTTTCCGTCTTGTTTCAGGACCGGGCATGTAGCCAATTGGTGGTCCGCGCTTCCACATCGCAGACATTTGCCCTGTTTCCTCCAGCAATTATCTTCGGTGTGGTTTGCTTTTCCACAATGCCCACAGGGACCACGGGGTGCCAAAGCCGAGCCACTCTGAGCGTTTCCCCTTTGTCCTCGCCCAGCTTGACCACCCCTGAACGGAGTCCCTCTGCCTGAACCAGACTGTCGACCACCACCCGTTCCTCGTCCGAATTTAGAAGGAGTAGTCTTTTCACCCTGTCCGGAAGTACTCCCAGGAAAGCCACGCTTCTTAGCCTGGAAGTTTCGGACCTGCAGCCGTGCACTTTCAACTCGTTGGGCTTTTTCCATTGCCTCGCTAAACGGGGTTGAGCTCAGTAATACAGTAAAGCCGTTGGACATTCGTCCAAACGACACCAAATCAGTTTTCCATGAATGGAATTCAATATCTCATATAGCAAGTGCAGTATTTCAGTAAAATGGTAAACAGTCATGAATGGAATCACAAGGGGGTGAGGGCGGTCAAGTACACCCTCACCTCAATCATTTTCAATAGCCATATTAGCCGTCAAGGCATCAAATTCACATATACCAAAGCCACATTGTAACATTTAAGTGAGTAGTATACTCACCAATCACGTAAGTGATATTTCATGCACCGTGATCAAAAGTGCGTCGTGAACCACCGTCACGCCCTAGAACACGTAAACAAATGCAATGAGACTCGATAACGAGTCATATAGCAATGCCAATCATAACCCCCAATAGGGTTTATAAACATATATAAGCATCATAGGCAACCAGAAATTAGGAAATGGCTTTAGCTTAAGCCTTAACAAAGAAACCGTATTTGACCTCAATATGCGGTAATGGCACCAAATTCACTATGGTTATCGGATGGGGGTATAAGACCCACCGTTTTGAAGCTAAGAAACAGGGCTACAACATTGTAGAAGGCCACTCAGTCCAAATCCTAGCACAACTAGGTCAAAATGCAGAATACCACAACCTGAACCGTAATTGCAGGTTTACAAATCACTCAATGCTGTAATTAGTCCAACGCAGTCTATACAAGTCCAAATGCATTGATTCCAAAGGCATATGGTAGCTAAGACATCCAGCTACATTTCATCAGAAGACATCAACATCTAAAACCAAAGCAATTCCAGTCAAAATGGCCAATTACAAGTGCAGTTTTCGCATTCTGATCAACCCAGAACAGCAACAGTAAAATCGACATATCTCACTCTACACTAATCCAAATGACCTGAAATTTTACAGGCACCTCAAACACATCAATACCTACAACTTTCATGTTTTAAGCAAAGTCCAATTCGGCCTCTAACCCTATGATCCAAAACCGGACAGAATAAGAGGTGATAAAACCCTAACTTTCCACAATTCAATCCAAACCCAAAATTGGTTGCAATTATCACTAATTCACACCTACTAGAGTCATTCCCCCTCATCATCAACCATCATAGATGACCACAACATCACATTCATATTAAACCAGAAAATTCCTCAAAACTATAAAAACTTCACCCAATCACTTCAAATCAAGAAATAAATCACAAATATCATCACTTTAGCCACTACTAAGCATAACTTAAGCTTCATTAAGTGCAAGAGGGAATTCACACACCACTCACCTAGTAAACAAGAGAGGTGGAGATGTTGGACACCTTAGCTCTTCAAACAAACTTCACTAAACTACCTACTAGCACCCAAGGGAGGAATTTTATGGAGTGGAATCTAGTTTAAGTATTTGTTTTTGGAAGGTTGAACCAAATGGAAGCTTGAAAATTGATGAAGTTTTCTTCCTTCTTGAGCTTGAGAGAGCCGGCCATGAAGGAGTAAAAATGAGTGAATTTTGAGCAATTTTTAAGATATTTAACCTTTTGGTCAAAAAAGTCAAAAATTGGAATAGTAACTCTTAAATCCTATCCAATGATACCATGACACTTGGCACCTCATTAATGCATTCCTATCCTTTCTTTTCTCTCTCACATCAATCATTTCACATCCTCTACTTATCTCTTAACACCCGATAAATTTTTACACAGTATCCGAAACTTAACCTTATTGGCCGAATTTTTCCGAACTTTTCGCACTAGTGGGTCCCACGTCCATTATATATTCTTAATTTTCCAAAAACTCTCCAAGGCTAAAAAAATCATATAAAACTATAATTACTCATAAAATCCACCAAAAAAAATATTCCTAAGCTAGAAAATGCAGAAAACATGCAATTAAGGGGAAATAAAACCCTCGGAAAGATTAGGGTTTTTACGGTTCTCACAGAAGATATCCCAATATACATAGCGAATGAGGTAGGGACATCCTCTATCCAACAATAATTGACTGAGTTAACATCCTTTGTTAGGCAATTGGCTCTAAAGAATGCACCACAAGTCAAGGTGTGTGGGATTTGTACTGCCATGGGCCATTCTACATGGATGTGCCCAATGATTCAAGAAGAGAGTGTGGAACAAGTAAACACAGCTGGTCACGCGCCCGCGCCAAGACAGCCATACGACCCGTACTCGAACACACACAATTCGGGTTAGAGAGATCACCCTAACCTCAGCTATGGAGGAAATAGGCAATCGAATTTTGTGCTAAATAGATCACCTCCTCCAACTTTAAGCCTGTCTTTAGAAGAGATGATGAAGCAACTAATTGCTAGTCAACAAAAGACAAAATCTGACCTACAAAATATAAGAAATCAGAAGGGTCCGTTGCAAGCGATGCAGAGTCAGATAAGTCAGATGGCAATATCAATCAACCATCTGAAGTCTCAAGTAAATGAAAAATTGCCATTCCAACCTGAGTTGAACCTGAAGAACATAAGTGCAATAACCTTAAGGAACGAGAAGGAAATTAAGGGGTCCGAACTCGTGACTCCAAAGGACAAGAATTAGGAAAAGATCGAGAAAGAACTTGAGGAGGAAGACAAAAATCGCAAAAATCCAGTGGTACTCTCTGACCCAATCATTGAACTTAAAACTAATCCACCTCCTTTTCCTAGCAGGTTGGAGAGACTGAAGAATCATTATAAGGAGAAAGAGACTTTAGAGGTATTCTACAAGGTAGAGATCAACATTCCCCTGCTAGATGCAATTAAACAAGTGCCAAAATATGTGAAGTTCTTGAACAACTTATGCATTAACAAGAAGAAGTTGAGGGGGGATGAGAATATTGTGGTAGGTGAGAACGTTTCAGCGATTCTACTGAGGAAATTTCCACGTGAATGTGGGGATCCAGGTATGTTTACTATCTCCTGTAAGATTAGACATTCTAATATCAAAAATGCCATGCTAGATTTAGGAGGTTCAATTAATGTGATGCCTAAATCAATCTATGATTCCCTAAATTTAGGACATTTAAAAGAAATAAGGATAATAATTCAATTGATTGATCGTATATTTGTTTATCCAGATGGAGTAGTTGAGGATGTTTTAGTGCAAGTAGATGGATTAATTTTTCTTACTGATTTTTATGTGCTTTACATGGATGATGTAAGTGCCCCAAATCCATCACCCATTATATTAGGAAAGCCATTCTTGAGTACTGCCCAAACTAAAATTGATGTTAGTAAGGGTACTCTCACAATAAAAATTGATGGAAAAATAGTCCAATTTAATATTTTTGATACAATGAAACATCCTATTAACTCTTACTCTGTGTTTGCTATTCATGCTATTAATATGACGACCCCACCTCACCCTAGGGCTTACCCCAAGTTTTAGCGGATCGCCTGCCCAACTCTCGCCAGGACACACTCACTCACTTCAACTCAAACAGGATACAACCTCAAAAATAAAGAAAATAACAGTTACCAAGTTTGAAAAGTACAATGACATTCATTTCTGTCTCAAATATCCATACAACCCCAAATACATCAAAAGATTGGAGTTCTACATACATTCAACCCTAATCGAGCGACTAGTGCGAGTACAATTACAAAATTCAAAAAAACTAGTCTACGCTAGTTTGTACAAGTCTCACGCCTCACTTGTACCTCCTGTAAGGAAAACAAATGGCGTGGAATGAGCTAAAAGTCCAGTGAGATTCCAAATAGCAAGTTGATCATTATTTCAAAGTGAAAGCATCAGAATAGGAAAATAGCGAGCATAACAAGTCAAGAAAATGAGCAATAACACTTCAAGTAGCAAATCTCAAAATGAGCGAGTGTAAAGTGTTTTTGTTTTTCAAAAGAAACAATAATCCAATAAGCAATAATCATTTCAAAGTATAAGGATACGCATGGCTCTCAGGAGCCAAGTTTCCATTGCTTCACCAGAGTTTGATCAAGTAGTAGTTGGCACTCCGTCAACTTTCAACCAAAGTAACCAGTCTAGTAGAGTACCACTTAGCTACAATCTCCATCCACCATTCAGACCCCCTACTAGGCCCAAAATCTTCAATAAACATTGGTGGTAATATTCGAGTATACCGATTAGTAGAGGAGATAACATTCCACTCGACAACACTGGATACCCATGGTTCGTTATCTAATCGACCAAGTCCTTGCCGGCTCGACTCGATTAACTAGCCAGTGGGGTTTGGGTTCTCAAGTGGTTACTATAGTCGATGACCAATCGACTTAGTCAAGAGAAAAGTACGGAGATGGGAATCAGAGGTACCTTCCACTCGTATCGAGTGTGGTGCATACTGCCTCTCAACACTTACAAGTCAAGCACAAGTAGAAATACAAGTACAAGTCAATGCAAATCAAGTCACTTGTACAAGCATGAATGAGATATCAAGTTTTTAGTTGAGTTAGGTTAAATGCGATAAAGTAAACACTTGCCCGACCAAACCAAGTAAATCTTATCCGAGCACGTTGGTAAGGAATTTAATCAAGTATCAAGTTCAATCATGTATTTGGAAGCACTCACCAAAGATGTAGTGCTTCTACGGATCACGTTCAGGTATTACTCCTTGTTAGGAGTCCAAATCTGTGATAAAACACCATTTAAGAGCTTTGAAACTACTAAGGTTCGAAACTTAAATGTTTCATTTAACGAGAATTAAGTAATTGAAAGTCATTTGGAGAATATTCGTAAAACTCATGCTCGCTCTTAAAACTTTGAAACTTTGAAGCAATTAAACTTTGAAATCTCCATTTGATTCGAAGTGATGAGGAAAACATATTTCTGTTAGTCGTTACCTTCATTTTTTTTCAAGGGTACAAGTTTCGACCGAATTCTTGCTTGTATACCTCTGCAAAAGAGGACTTGAATAACCTAGACAATTCAAGCTCAATTCAAACCCAACTCTTCACTCAAACTACAAGCGCACACGTCTAGTCTTTGAATGAAAATTTGGGCAGAACATCCTTTGCATTTAGCTATTTTTCATCCATTTATGGCTTCATTATTTTTCTCAGATCAGCCCCAAAATCATACACAAGCAATGTTACTACTCCAATTATAACACAAGTCTAATAATACAACAGGAAATCAGTTTTGAAGACAAAAGGCTAAATAGTAGATTTGACATCTTATAGTATTTTGGTCACAACTGGAGCTATGTTTATCAGATTGGGGTACACTTTATACTTTTTCAAAACTAAGATAAAGGCTATAACTTTCATGCAGATGAGTCAACCCAGTTCACATTTGATCTAGGTCAAATTTGCAGATTATAGAACCAGAATTTCAATGTAAGTCTGGTTGTCAGCATTGGATTTGAATGGCAATAACTCAAACTACAAAATTCCGATTGAGGTATTTTTAGATGCGTTGGAAAGATGAAACATAGGGCTAAAATTTTCATGTTTTGATCAAAGGCTAATTTGATACGGATCAAAGTGAAAAATGAAGCCAAAAATGAGAAATCTCAAAACTGTCCGCAAAACAGTATATTTGGCAGTCAAGGGTAATTTTGTCATATCACATGCTACAGTTCTCAGATTGAGCTGAAATTTTACAGGCAGCTATATAACTGTGATGCCCCGAAAGAATGAGTGTGAGAACCCGAAAATTTTTATATATTTTCGAGACATTATTTTGTTTCCTTGTCTATAATTTTATGCCTTTCTTCAATATATTAATTTCTTATACATTTTTATAAGGGAATATAGTTTTCAAATCATTTCCTTGATACAAGTTAGTCCATGTTAAGTTTGAAATGTATTATCAACATGGGACCCGCTAGTGCGATAAATGCGATAAATTTTTGACAATTTGTTGGAGTTTTGTATTAAGTGATATTATTTTACAAGGTGCTAAGAGGTAATTAGAAGTTATCTATATGGATTAGTATTAGAGAGACAAAGAGATAAGCTTTAAGTAAAAGGTGACAAGTGTCACCATTCAATTCATCCTTGGACTTTTGACCAAGATATTTTTACTTACTTAAAGCTAATTTTGGCCAATTTATTTCTTCATTTTTAGCTCCTTTGGCCAGCCCTCTCAACAAGAAAAGAAAAGAAAGCTCTCAACTTGTTTCTTCCATTTCTTGCCTTGATCTTACAAACCAACCGTTAAAACTTTGATTTGCTCCATAAAAACCTTTCTCTTGGTAGGATTAAGATGAGTGGTGAAGTGGTTTGAGAAGCAAAGGTGCTAAGTTGCTTGTTGTCTTGAGGTTACAAGGTGAGTTGTTAAGAATCTTTCCCTTTAGCTTTGATAATGTTCAATTGGTGGCTTTATTGGTTTAATATGATGATATATGGTGTGATTATGGTTTGTTTATGGTTGGAAGTGAAGGTTTGATGAATTTTGATTTATTATTGTTATTTTTCTATTTTGTATGAGGATCATGGTTTTATCATGGTATGATGGCTGGTAATGGTGTAAAATGAAGCTTGTATATGTTAGTTGAAGTTGGTTGCGGAAAATTTCTGGTTTGATACGAAATTCCAGGTTTACGGTTTACATTTGCCCTATTCTGAACGGATTTATTCAAGCATGTTAGAGGTCGAATCAGGCTTAGATTAAAACGTGAAAGTTGTAGAAAATGGTGTTAACTAGCTGCCTACAAAAGTTCACCTTGATCTGAGTACCGTAGCATGTGAAATGACCAAAATACCCTTGACTGTCCATGAACCCTGTTCCGCGCCCAGATTTCTGTTTTCGTGGAAATTTCCATTTTTGACTATGAAAATGCATGATTTGGCTTTGGAGGTCTTCATAAGGAATGTAGCTTTATGTCTTGGCTTCGAAACGCCATAAGATTCATTTCAATCTAATAAGGGTAGTTTCAGTTATGGATATTGTGCCGAAAGGTGTTAAACGGAACTTTTTACGTCAATTGCGATCGTTGCGGAAAATTTATGCTTGAGGGAATGAATTCCGGTTTCTAGGGTTTAATTATGGGTTTTGCTAATGGTGGCTCTTAAGCTTCTAATTAGCTTTGGTTGAGGGATATTGTGGCCTAATTGGATATATTTTATTGCTTATTAACTGTATGTGTGATTGGTAATATATTGTAGGTTGGAAATGAAGCATTTATGGAGAAATGTTGTCCGAACTTTGAGAATGTATGATTGCTTTGAGTTGTGATTTAGGGCTTGGACTCGGGCAAGGTAATGTTATATGATGGATAGTTTCTGAGAAGTGGAGATGAGTGACCCTAAACTGTTTCCAAAGTACTTTTGAAATGTTTCTTGCATTATTTACTCGACTGCATATCATGTGTGCGCGCATGTGAGTTCACGACATGATTTGGCTTAAATGAGTTCTTGGGGAGTCTTGTGTTGAACACCAACGTCTCCACTCCTGTTTATTGTTCATGACATTATCTGGAGCACCAACGTTGCTCCCCCTTATTGTTTAACGTTAAGTTATCTATTTGAGCGTTGGGTGTTTAAGTATAATGATTTCACTGGCTCATGAGAACAATAAACGTACATTTGATTACTGATTCATGACATCATTGAAATGAATGATTGTGAAATATATTTGATTACTGATTTTATTGGTTACTCACTGAAGTTTTAGCTTACCCCAAAACTATTTTATTCCCCTCCACAAGGCTCGTGGCGAAGGAAAGGCTTGTAGTACTTATTCACGTGGCTGGATGGCTTATATCTTGTACAGTTTAGATTTGGAATTGAAGTGGATGTTTGTGTACTTTGAATTTGGAACTTCCTCCTGTATAATAGTTGGTATTAAGGATCGCATGGATGTATGAAGCGGAAACTAATTCTAAGCATGGATGCTTCGCTTATGACATGTAATTATTGGAGAATTTGATGTATATTTGAAATTTATATTGTAATTTATTTGAGGACTGTAGTGAGTGACTGAGTCCAGGCGAGAGTTGGGCAGGCGGTCCGCCGAACCCTTTGGTTCACCTTAGGGGGAGGTGGGGCTGTCACAGTAACACCATTTAATACAACTTTCATGTTTTTCCCCAAACTTGATTCGGCCTCTACCATGGACGCATTAAACAGGTCAGAAGCAGGATTGTTTCAATCTTAAAGTTGAAAATTTGATAAATTCAAGGTTTAAAATTCTCATTCTTGTCTTGAACCACTATTCCAACTCCCTGTCCAAGTTTATAAACACCATATACTATATAAACAACAAGAAATACCACTCAACAACTTAAATCCTATCTCAAAAATCCACCACATCCATAAAAACTACTTAAATAACCATCCTTAGCCAAGAGTATGAGTTCCTAGCCAATCTTAAACAAGATTTTGGAAGAGAAATAGAAAAGACAGCCGTAATACCTCACCAAAATGCTTGCAAGAGAAATTCACAACCTTTCCTTTCAAAACTTTGCCACACAAAGCTTTAATCTTCTTTAAAGAGCAACTTATATGGAGTGGTTTGCAAGATTTGTGGTTGGAGTTCAAGATTGAATCAAGAAAAGATGATGCAAGATGAAGTCTTTCCTCTCTTCTCTCTTCTTTATGGTTGGGCCAAGCAAGGATGAAAAATGGAGGAATTTTCGTCAAATTTTTGTTTTAGAAAAGTTAAAACAAGTTGGTCAAAGTCCAACTTGCATAGGTGTCATGACACTTGTTTATTTTTTCTAGACTTTTCTCTCATTTCTTTTGGTCAAATATTGTTGCTGATTTAAGAGATATTTTTAGAGTTAATTAGCTGAAATAAAGTGAGAAGATTAAGGTAATAAAGCAGTGGTCAAGTGCTGTACTCATTCGGTAACAAACGGTACATTTCGGTTCACACCGTTTTTCCTAACTTCGTGCGTACTAGGGTTTTCACTTATAATTCACTAACTTATTATAATTACTTCTACTCATACCCTTTTTCTCATCTAAAACTCACTTTTAACCACCAAATTTAGTACACACTCCATATCACATTATCGAAAGACGTAAAAACCCTAGTTTACCCTAACGATGAAAGTAAAGGGGAAACTCTTCATTCTATTCTTTATTCTAGCTATTGAGCAAGTAAATATGTAGTAAATATATTATAAAGTCATTTAATCAAAATAAGAGGGAATTTAAAGAAAATATGTGCTAATTTTCCAGTCGTCACTCTCTCTCCTCCTTAAAAGAATATCGACCTCGAAATTCATACATGTATTCATAAATAACTCTGGGCATTTTTCTTGCATGTCCGTTTCTAGCTCCCAGGTCCCACCATAGCCAAAATTTAGCTAAACAATAGAAAACACGAATCGTACCTTCTACTACCTCCGATGGTTTAGGTACTGCCTGTTAGTCCAAGGCGTACACTCTAGTTGGCACACCTGGTCTTGTCCCTCCTACAATGGTTTGTTCAAGGTTTAGGTGTGATCTACGGTGGAAAGTTGCAAGCTGGTGCTCAACACTACCATACCATAAACATTTTCGTGCATTTCGCCAACAATTATTCTCAGTGTGATTGGTCTTCCCACAATATCCACAAGATAAGTAAGGGGTTGGGGTTTGACTACTTGTGAGGCACTTCTCGGAGTAACTTCCTTAGGTGTTCCCGGGACCCGTACACCACCAGCTCCTCGACTGACCTTAGAGGTTGGCCTACCTATGGTGCACCCCTCTTTTTTGTATGAAAAACCCTTACTTGTGCCCTAGCAATTTCTACCCTATGGGCTTTCTCAAGAACCTCGGTGAAAGTATTAATTTGTGCCATCGCCAAGATCTCCTGTATTTCCACATTGAATCCTTGTACAAACCTCCTAACCTTCCTTTGCTCCGTAGCTATCAATTCGGGAGTAAACTTCGATAACTTAGTGAACTGAGTCTTGTACTCAGATACACTTAGGGTTCCTTGACAAAGCTTAATAAAATCATTTTCCCTTTCTCCTGGACTATCGGTGCAAGATATTTTTCGTTAAACTCCCGCACGAAGTTCAACCAGGTCCATGCTGTTCCCTCTCTCTCCCATTTAGCTCTAACTACATTCCACCAAGCCCTGGCTGGACCCTCAAATTGAAAAATAGCAAATTGCACCTGCCTTTCCTCTGCATAATTTAAAGTGGCGAATATATTGATCATGGTTTCTAACCATCTCTTCGCTACCTCAGGGTCCGGTCCTCCCAGGGACTTAGGATAGGAAAACTTTTGGAATCTCTTTAGGGCTTTATCTTGTACCATTTCAGGATCCCTAGGTTGATTCACAGGGGCTTGACCCTGTTGCTCTACCACACAAGCAAGGATATTTGTCATCTGTTGAATCGCCGTTGCCACATAATCCCCCCTTCCGTTCGGGGTCCAGATTGCGACTCAACTGTTTCACCTCTCTCGGTTCCCGTACTGGTTCTTGTGCCTGTCTGGCCTCACGGCCATGGTTAGAACCACATCCTCGAGTAGTTCCACATCCTCGATTTCGCCTACCCTCCATACCTGTTTTAAACAATGGCCTATGTAAGTAGGAGCAAAATAAAATAGTTATAAAGTTCGATAAAAGCATTTTCAAATCATAAAACGAAAATAATAGAACACATTGAAAATAACATAAAGAATGTCCCTAGATATTGCTCAAGCACTAAATCAAAACTTGAAGAAGTACAACCAAGTACGTACACGTGAATAATAAGTATCCCACATCTCACGAATATCTTCAATATATCCTAAGTCCAGATTATTCGCATTCCCCATGCCTTAGCTTTCGCCATCCAAACTTATCCTAATATTACTCAGAATATTGACTTATCATAAAGGTATCACTCTTTGGTACTCGAGTATAGGAATCCGAAAATATGATAATTCACCACTCGAGTTAGCTAAGCGCAAGAGGAAATCAACCACTTTTGAAATTCCTGCCCAACATATATATCTAAGATCCCTAACAAGAGATATTTGTTCCACACTTAGCAAGCCAACCCCACAGTCCGAGAATCCTCTCCCGACACGAGCACTGATACCATCTGTGACGACCCCATCTCACCCTAGAGTGTACCCCAGAGTTTAGTAAATCGCCTGCCCAACTCTCGCCAGGACTCACTCACTCACTTCAACTCAAATAGGGTACAACCTCAAGAATAAAGGAAATAACAGTTACCAAGTTTGGAAAGTACAATGACATTCATTTCTGTCTCAAATATCCATACAACCCCAAATACATCAAAAGATTGGAGTTGTACATACATTCAACCCTAATCAAGTGACTAGTGCGAGTACAATTATAAAATTAAAAAAAACTAGTCTACGCTAGTCTGTACAAGTCTCACACCTCGCTCGTACCCCCTGTAAGGAAAACAAATAGCGTGAAATGAGTTAAAAGCCCAGTGAGGTTCCAAATAGCAAGTTGACCATTATTTCAAGCTGAAATATTAGAATAGGAAAATAGCGAGCATAACAAGTCAAGAAAATAAGCAATAACGCTTCAAATAGCAAATCTCAAAATGAGCGAGTGTAAAGTGTTTTTGTTTTTGAAAAGAAACAATAATCCAATAAGCAATAATCATTTCAAAGTATAAGGATACGAATGGCTCTCAGGAGCCAAGTTTCCATTGCTTCACCAGAGTTTGATTAAGTAGGAGTTGACACTCCGTCAACTTTCAAGCAAAGTAACCAGTCCAGTAGACCACCACTTAGCTACAATCTCCATCCACCATCCAAACCCCCTACTGGCCGGGCCCAAAATCCTCAATAAACATTGGTGGTAATACTCGAGTATACCAATTAGTCGAGGAGATAACACTCCACTTGACAACACTGGATACCCATGGTTCGTTATCTAATCGACTAAACCCTTGCCGACTCGACTCGATTAACTAGTCAGTGGGGTTTGGGTTCCCAAGTAGTCACTATAGTTGATGACCAATTGATTTAGTCAAGAGAAAAGTATGGAGATGGGAATGAGAGGTTGTGACACCCCTGCTTCTCCCAAGGGCGAACCCTAGGGTATCGGCGGGACGCCTGCCTAACTCGTGCCAAGACTCAAAATTTCAAAACAATAAAATTAGATAAATCCAAAAGCGTACTATTCACAATATATCCAATGCCAAAAGAGTTCTATTTACATTCCCAAAAGCAGCTATTTAAACCACCATAACAAAAGGAACATCTTGGTTGACTAACTATTACAAACTAAGCCTCGCTATACTAGTGCAAGTGCCAAAAGTTTCCCCGTGTCAGCCCCTGTTAAGGAAAACAAAGGAAAGGGATAAGGTAGAAGCTTAGTAAGTAAACAGGGTAAACACGTAAATTTCACATTAAAAGAAACAGTCAGGTCACAAAATGTCAAATCAAATGATATAAATAACAATACACAAGTAAGGATACAGGTTGGCTCCAAAGCCAAGTTGTTCGCCAGGCGTGACCTCCTGCCGACACTCCGTCGACCATATATAAGGGTCCGTAGAACTCCACTTGTACTCCCACCTAACATCTTATCACCCTCACTGGCCAGTCACCTCACAAACTTGCTCGAGCACATGAAATCACAAATTTGAGCTTGAGTCATAAGCTCGGGTCACAAACTTGGTTCACAACTGGAACCTACAAACTTGGTGACTTCAAGACTAGATTGGACTAGCTTCGACCAAGCCCCGGCCGGCTCGAATAGTCTGTCTAGGTCTTGAGATCAAGCCCACAACTTCATCGTATTTCACAAATTCACAAAAGTCACCCTGAGCTCCAAGCTCAAGGGGTTCAGCACCAAAATAATTCATGTATACACATCTCATGAGGAAACATAGGTACAAACTAGGGTTTAGGTCGAGTGTGATAAAGTACACTCTCGCCTAAGTCCCCATTTTATTAACATCAAAACACATAAGCAGTTTATACACATAAACGGCCTAAATACTTATTCCAAAGGTACGTATAGCAAAAATACAAGGATCACGTCACGTATACAGCTAGTAGGCCCCACCGGTACCGTCTAGCCCGTCATCGTCTGAAATAGAAGATTGCAACACAATATATCACAAACGGCCACTAACATGCATAACTCAAGTAAAATGGCAAAATTGGCACATGCAAGTGCGGAAACGGCACACGGAAATGGAGACGGACATGGAAACGGAAACGGCCAGATTTGCCATCCCAAACCGTTTTGATCAAAAGTTGGGTTAGGAATGTCAGATCAAGGTGGGTTAGACACCGTTTTGAAGCTACGAGGAAGGGCTACAACTTTTATTTAGACATCTCAACCCATATCTGAATGAAAGTAGGTCAAAATCATGGAAAACAGTACCAGAAGTTTGCATTTTAGGATGACAGATCGGGTCTGTTTGCTGGACCATAACTCCCAACTCACAAATCCAAATCAAGAAATTCCAAAGGTGTTAGAAAGCTATCATAAGACTAAAACCTTTATGTTTTGGACTAAACCTGAATCAATACAGAGCATGGGGAAAAAGGGGTTCAAATTTCCTGTCAGAACTATCCAAATCCGAAGGCAGTTCTGATAACCGATCTTGTTTTGGTCATAACTGAAGCTACGGAACTCGGATTTGGATGCACTTTATACCATTTCGAAGCTAAGACCAAGATTTATATTTATTATGAAGAGGTCAACACTCAGTTCGCACGTTATCAAAACGTACAGAGCATGGTCAGAAGCAAAATTCAAAAACGTAACACAATCCAGTGTACAAAAGGTGCAAGTGTTTTGGCTATAACTTGAGCTACACTGATCCGTTTGATCTGAAATTTTGCAGGAATATTCAGGACTTAAGAGTCTACAACTTTCATGTTTTGAGAAAACCCTGAATCCACACATTACATCTAGAAAAATGGAGCCAAAGTTCAGATGCTGAACTACCCTGGTTTCTAGTTTTGCCGGTTTTGCACGCTACAACCGCACAGTCCGTTTCTATGGTTCTTCTGCAAGTTTTCCAACCAAATTCATACCAAATAAACACACATATACCAGCTTCTACATGACCTACCAATGGTCCGAAATTCCCCTCTAAGTCACTACAAAATGGCCAAAACTAACCATAATCCCTAACCTAACTTTATTTGCATCACCAAACTTAATCTAACCACCTACTCACCAAACCCACCAAACCCTAACTAACTAAACATTAGCCAAGCTAAACTAACCTAAGGAAGCCTAGGATTTCTTAACCCAAATCAGTTTTTACCATTCACTCACCAAACCAAAGAAACCAATCATCAAACACAACCACTACAAATTCAATAACACAAGATTAAAGCTAACTAAAATGTTTAGCAAGAAACCCTAATTAGGGTCCATAAGGCCGAACATCAAGGCCCCAAATTTCACCGAAGTAATCCATAAAAACAAGTGGGAAACATAAGAGACACCATAATCAATCACAACTAACATCCTTTACCACAATAACCACTAGTTCATGAATCATTAACCAACCTAAACCTTCAACTAGACTTTCTTACCTCAAGATAATGTATGTATGGTGGCTAATGACCTTAAGCCAACTCCAAGGTGGATTCTTTATGCTTCAAGATGAAGATTTATGGAAGAATTTTGGTTGAACTTTGCAAACTTTCCCTTGATTTTTCTTCTTCTCCCTCACGGCTCACTCTCTCTTTCACTCTCTTGTTTTGCTTTGTTTTGTCTTACTAATAACTTGGTTATGTCTCTTGTGACTAATATGTGGTGCAAGACCACTTAGGAAAGATATTTCTTATGGCTAACCAATCACATAAAAGTACCTTATTTGCTTCTTAACCCTTGCACTTCAACTTAGCTTTTGTTCCACTCTTGCCCTTAAACATTTGGAACTCTTTCAATTGACTCCATAGGTTATAACTTAATCTAATCTAAAACACTTAACCACACTTAATTACTTCACTAATCACCCCTCCTATATTAATCACCTATACTTAAACATACTTTATCCCACATAAAAGCAATTAAACAACAATATTTTTGTCATAGGCAAAATTAGGGTTTTAAATCCAACTTAAAATTCTAATATATCATAACACTAAAGGTTTTGCTTGCTTTTAGGGTTTTCTAACTTTTAAACTCACTTAACCGATATAAATTAGATCAAATCCTATACTTACTTGTACTAAAACACACACTAGCATAACTAGCTTTAATCACCACTCGAACTTATGATTAATACAAAAACTAGGGTTTCAATACTAACCCCAACTTAGGGTTTTCGAATTAGTCCCAAAGCCTAATGTTACCACACAAATAATGAATATAACCTAATATCAAACTTAAGAACTGACCGGGGGTCTCACAGAGGTACCTCCCACTCGTATTGAGTATGGTACAGACTGCCGCTCAGCACTTACAAGTCAAGCACAAGTACAAATACAAGTATAGGTCAATGCAAATCAAGTCACTTGCACAAACACGAATGAGGTATCAAGTGTTTAGTTAAGTTAGGTCAAGTGCGATAAAGTACACACTTGCCCGACCAAACCAAGTAAATCTTATCCGGTCACGTTGGTAAAGAATTTAATCAAGTATCAAGTTCAATCATGTATTTGGAAGCACTCACCAAAGATGTAGTGCTTCTATGGATCACGTTCAGGTATTATTCCTTGTTAAGAGTCCAAATCTGCGATAAAACATTGTTTAAGAGCATTGAAATCACTAAGGTTCGAAAGTTAAACATTTCATTTAGCGAGAATCAAGTAATTGAAACTCATTTAGAGAATATTTGTGACGGTCCCACCTCACCCTAGGGCGTACCAAAGAGTTCGGCGGGTCGCCTGCCCAGCTCTCGCCAGGACTCACTCACTCGTATCATGTATATACATCCATAGACAATAGATGCTCAAGTAAAAGATAAGAAACTTCTACACACCAGAAATGTTCAAAGTTTTTACCATTCAAGTACAAACATCGAATATACGAAGGTTCTCATTCCTCATACAACCAGCCCGTGCCAAGCACTAGGGCGAGAACCATTACAAGGCCAAAGAACTAGATCAACTAGACTATACAGAACTCTCGTCCTTGCTCGCCTTCCCCTGCTAAGGAAAACAATTGACGTGGTATGAGCTAAAAAGCCCAGTGAGGTTCTATATATATAAACAAGTAATTAAACAAGGAACATTAGTCATGTAATAACAATTAATCCAGAAAACATGTCCAATATAAAGCAAGGATAATACATTCATTAAAAGGATATAGGCTCACAAGGAGTTATTTGTTCGTTCGTTCGTTCCCTTGACATTTCCCCTTATTCCTCCAATGATTTGAAAATTCCTTTTCGAGAAGTAAAACCCTCGTGCCTGCGTTCGTTCATTCATCCCTTTCCGGACGTTGGCCAGACTCCACCCATCCGGACGTGGTCGGACTACAAGGTAATACTCGAGTATACCAAATTCACCCAGGTCACCATATCGCCCCGACCGAGTCCGCTTCTGGCTCGAGTCGATCGGTAACAAGGGCAAGGGCCCAGTTCAGCCAAAGAGGCTTACATTCATGCGCAACTAGTATTTCAACATTTAATAACCGAAAATTTCATATTTATTTAGGTCGAGTGCGATAAAGTACACACTCACCTAGAAAAAGTTCATTTTAGAAATCATAGAAAACAATTAACATTTAATCAAATATTCACAAATAATCCCATAGTCACAACAATCCTCATAGTCATAGAAACAAAACGTATATAGAACACTCACCTATTTACGCACAACAACGTGCAAAATATCCTTTCGGATATTATCTTTAGTCACCGAGAAAACCTAAGATTAAATGAAAAGAATATTACCACTCATTTATCACAACCAATTAGGTGCAATCAAAGAGGCTCGACGAATGATGAGTAGAACGTATAAAAAGACTTTAAAGTGGAACGAGGACATTTGGACCCGTGGACAAAAATAACTAGGGTTTCATAGACCACACATAAAACCAAACTCAAAAGGGTTATAAAATTTTCTAATGGAAACACTTGAACTAAAGACAAGTCAAAATCCAACTAGATAGACTAAGAAATACCATTTTTGGAATCGTTTATATGGTTGAAACTTATCTCATATTCAAGTAGATATTATAGACTAATTGTCTTAATGAAATTCATGAAAAAGAGAGGACAAAATACTCAAGAAAATCCTAAACTACTCCTCTTTATTTGGTAAGAGTAAGTAAACATTTGGAGTTTCCAATTGAAAAAGGATCATGTTTTTAAGATGGAAAAACGGTCATAGTATTATACAAGTTCAAATAGAACTTAGCTTTCGGGCGAAAATTTGGGCAGCATGCCCTTTGTGTTTACCTAATTTTCCAGCCATTTATGGCTTCATGATTTTTTTCTCAGCCAAACCCAAAGTCATGTACAGCAAAAACTCATCATAATAGCCATTTCATAGGCTCAAGACAATATAAGAACAAAAATCAAAGTAATAACAAGTGCGGAAATGCAATTTGACAAAAGACAGTTTTGACGGGTTCATGCATAATGGTCACAACCGGAGTTACACTTATCGGATTGGGATGAACATTATGCCATTTCGAAGCTAAGACACAGGGCTACAATGTTGAAGAAGACCACTCATTCCAGTTTGCCCTGTATCTAGGTCAAATTTATCAAAATAATCCCAGATTTTCTAGTTCAAGGTTTACGGTGGTAGTCTTGATTCATCCACTCTGATCTCAGTACACATAACTCCAAATCCAGTAATTCCAAAGCCATATGAAAGCTAACACAAATGTGTACAATTCTCATGTAGATGACTTAGTCAGATTTACAGTGCAATCTAGTCAAATTCCCACTTTACAGATTCAAAATCCAACTAGTCGGTTAATTAGCTGCACTATCTTTAAATGACTATATCTCAGGTTACAAAGGTCCGATTAAGGTGTTCTTGGCGGCGTTGAAAAGATAATACAGGGTACTAAAACTTTCATGTTTTGACAATTGGCTAAATCTAAACGTATTATAGTGAACAAACACAACCAAAGAGACTAAACTGTCCACGCGGAATTCTGGAAAGTAACCTAGATCAGCGAGGGTATTTTGGTCTTTTCACAAGCTACGTTGCTCCGATTGAGTTGAAATTTTGTGGGAAACTATAGAATACCATTTTATACAACTTTCATGTTTTGACCTAAGGCCAATTCGGCCTCTAACAGGAGGCTACAAAACCGGACAGAAAAAGGGGGAAAATTTTCCAGAATCTGGAATTTTTGTTCTTCAATGAAACTTTCTCAAATTTCTTGTTCCAATCACTACCAATTCCCCTTGTATAATCTTATATTCAACATATAGTAACCATATAGCAAGTTTGGGCAAAAATTTATCAAATCCTAACTCACTTATATCATCCAAAAATCATCACAACAACTTGTATAACTTGTAATCTAACCCAAAACATGAACTATTTAACATCTTAAACAAGAATAAAAGGATCAAAGCCATAGATCAGATTTTATACCTCAAAAAAGAAGGCTTGCAAGAGTGATCCTCCACTATTTCTTGAAGTTTTTGGTTCCCTTAGCTTCCCAAGCTTCCAAACTTACAATCAATCAGTTTAGAATTCGATTTTAGCACTTGGTTGGTGTAAATCAAGAAGGAATTTGTTTTCTCTTGCTCTCCCTTTCTCCCTCTCTTGCTCAGCCAAGATGAAGAATAAAATGAAGGAGATTAAGCTAAGTTTGTCTTATAAGAAGGTAGAAAGATAAGACTTAATTCTAACCACAAGTTTGGCCAACACTTGGCTCAACCTCAACCACACAATTTTCTCTTTCTTTCCTTGCATTTTGGGCCACATATTTTGGTCAATAAGTAATCATGAGAGGGAAGATATTTTGCTCAATTAGTGATAAGCTTGTATGGCAAGAAAGTGGTGGTCAAGTGGTGGTTAAATCGGTAGTACCCGGTACACGTCGGTTCGCACTGTTTTTCCTTAAATCCCCCGTACTAGGATTTTTACTTCCTATTCACCAACTTTATATCATTGCTCCTAATCACATATTATTTCTCACTTAAAAGTCACTCTTAAGCACCAAATTTGATCCTTACTCGGTACCGGATAATTATACTGCGGTTACACGAAAAATCCGATTTCACCTTGAATTGAAAACGAATAGGAAAACCCTAATTTCCTATGGTCATTGGCACTTTTCTAGGGTGATTGAACCATGAATAACATGAAATAATAATTTTCAAATAAAAGGGAATTTTTGAGAAATATGTAAGGATTTTGCGAGTCCTCACAATATTCGTAAGACTCATGTTCACTCTTAAAACTTTGAAACTTTGAAATCCCCATCTGATTCGAAGTGACGAGGAAAATGTATTTCTATTAGTCGTTACTTTCATTTTTTTCCAAGGGTACAAGTTTTAGCCGTATTCTAGCTTGTATACCTCTGCGAAAGAGGACTTCAATAACCTAGACAATTCAAGCTCAATTCAAACCCAACTCTTCACTCAAACTACAAGTGCACACGTCTAGCCCTTGAATGAAAATTTGGGCAGCACGTCTTTTGTATTTAGCTATTTTTTAGCCATTTATGACTTCATTATTTTTCTTAGATCAGTCCCAAAATTGTACACAAGCAATGTTATCACCACAGCCCTTCAATTACGCTCCAAAATCGTCCAATTATGACACAAGTCTAATAATACAACCGGAAATTAGTTTTGAAGCCAAAAGGCCAACACAGCAGATTTGATGTCTTATACCATTTTAGTCACAATTGGAGCTATGTTTATTAGATTGAGGTACACTTTATACCATTTCGAAGCTAAGACAAAGGGTTACAACTTTCAAGAAGACAAATCAACCTAGTTCACATTTGATCTAGGTCGAATTTGCAGATTATAGAACCAGAATTTCAATGTCAGTCTGGTTGTCAGCACTGGATTTGAATGGCAATAACTCAAACTACAAAATTCCGATTGAGGCATTTTTAGATTCGTTGGAAAGATGAAATATAGGGCTAAAATTTTCATGTTTTGATCAAAGGCTGATTTGTTACGGATCAAAGTGAAAAACGAAGCCAAAAATGTGGAATCTCAAAACTGTCTGTAAAATAGTATATTTGGCAGTCAAGGGTATTTTTGTCATATCGCATGCTACAGTGCTCAGATTGACCTGAAATTTTACAGGAAGATACATATCACCATTGAATACAACTTTCATGTTTTGCTCCAAACTGATTCGGCCTCTAGCATGGACACATTAAACAGGTCAAAAGCAAGACAGTTTCAATCTTAACGCTAAAAATTTGATGAATTCAAGGTTTAAAATTCTCGTTCATGTCTTGAACCACTATTCCAACTCCCTGTCCAAGCTTATAAACATCATATGCTATATAAACAACAAGAAATACAACTGAACAACTTAAACCCTACCTCAAAAATCCACCACATCCATAAAAACTGCTTAAATAACCATTCTTGGCCAAGAGTATGAGTTGCTAGCCAAACTTAAACAAGATTAAGGGAGAGAAATAGAAAAGACGGGCATAATACCTCACCATGATGTTTGCAAGAGAAATCCACAACCTTTCCTTCCAAAACTTTGCCACACAAAGCTTTAATCTTCCTTAAAGAGCAACTTATATGGAGTGGTTTGCAAGATTTGTGGTTGGAGTTCAAGATTGAAGCAAGAAAGGATGGTGCAAGATGAAGTCTTTCCTCTCTTCTCTCTTCTCTATGGTTTGGCCAAGCAAGGATGAAAAAAGGAGGAATTTTGGTCAAATTTTTGTTTTAGGAAAGTTAAAACAAGTTGGTCAAAGTCCAACTTCCATAGGTGTCATGACACTTGTTTTTTTTTTCTAGCCTTTTCTCTCACTTCTTTTGGTCAAATATTATGGCTGATTTAAGACATATTTTTTGAGTTAATTAGCTGAAATAAAGTAGTAGTTAACACTCCTCCAACTTTCAAGCAAAGTAACCAGTCTAGTAGACCACCACTTAGCTACAATCTCCATCCACCATCCAAACCCCCTACTAGCCGGGCCCAAAATCCTCAATAAACATTGGTGGTAATACTCGAGTATACCGATTAGTCGAGGAGATAACACTCCACTCGACAATACTGGATACCCATAGTTCGTTATCTAATCGACCAAACCCTTGCCGACTCGACTCGATTAACTAGCCAGTGGGGTTTGGGTTCCCAAGTAGTCACTATAGTTGATGACCAATCGACTTAGTCAAGAGAAAAGTACGGAGATGGGAATGACAGGTACCTCCCACTCGTATCGAGTGTGGTACAGACTGCCACTCAGCACTTACAAGTCAAGCACAAGTACAAATACAAGTATAGATCAATGCAAATCAAGTCACTTGCACAAACATGAATGAGATATCAAGTGTTTAGTTAAGTTAGGTCAAGTGCGATAAAGTACACACTTGCCCGACCAAACCAAGTAAATCTTATCCGTTGGTAAAGAATTTAATCAAGTATCAAGTTCAATCATGTATTTGGAAGCACTCACCAAAGATGTAGTGCTTCTATGGATCACGTTCAGGTATTATTCTTTGTTGGGAGTCCAAATCTGCGATAAAACACTGTTTAAGAGCTTTGAAATCACTAAGGTTCGAAACTTTAACGTTTCATTTAACGAGAATCAAGTAATTGAAACTCATTTGGAGAATATTTGTAAGACTCATGTTCACTCCTAAAACTTTGAAATTTTGAAGCAATTAAACTTTGAAAACCCTATTTGATTCGAAGTGACGAGGAAAATGTATTTCTGTTAGTCGTTACTTTCATTTTTTTCCATGGGTAAAAGTTTCAGCCAAATTCTAGCCTGTATACCTCTGCAAAAGAGGACTTGAATAACCTAGACAATTCAAGCTCAATTCAAACCCAACTCTTCACTCAAACTACAAGTGCACGCGTCTAGTCCTTGAATGAAAATTTAGGCAGCACGTCCTGTGTATTTAGCTATTTTTTAGCCATTTATGACTTCATTATTTTTCTTAGATCAGTCTGAAAGTCATACACAAGCAATTTTATCACCATAGCCCTTCAATTAGGCTCCAAAATCGTCCAATTATGACACAAGTTTAATAATACAACCGGAAATTAGTTTTGAAGCCAAAAGGCCAAACAGTAGATTTGACATCTTATACCATTTTAGTCACAATTGGAGCTATGTTTATTAGATTAGGGTATACTTTATACCATTTCGAAGCTAAGACAAAGGGTTACAACTTTCATGAAGACAAGTCAACCTAGTTCACATTTGATCTTGGTCGAATTTGCAGATTATAGAACCAGAATTTCAATGTCAGTCTGGTTGTTAGCACTGGATTTGAATGGCAATAACGCAAACTACAAAATTCCGATTGAGGCATTTTTAGATGCGTTGAAAGATAAAACATAGGGCTAAATTTTTCATGTTTTGATTAAAGGCTGATTTGTTATGGATCAAAGTGAAAAATGAAACCAAAAATGTGAAATCTCAAAACTGTCCGCAAAACAGTATATTTGGCAGTCAAGGGTATTTTTGTCATATCGCATGCTACAGTGCTCAGATTGAGCTGAAATTTTACAGGCAGCTACATATCACCATTGAATACAACTTTCATGTTTTGCCCAAACCTGATTTGGCCTCTAGCATGGACACATTAAACAGGTCAAAAGCAGGGCAGTTTCAATCTTAAAGCTGAAAATTTGATGAATTCAAGGTTTAAAATTCTCGTTCATGTCTTGAACCACTATTCCAACTCCCTGTCCAAGCTTATAAACATCATATGCTATATAAACAACAAGAAATACAACTGAACAACTTAAACCCTACCTTAAAAATCCACCACATCCATAAAAACTACTTAAATAACCATCCTTAGCCAAGAGTATGAGTTGCTAGCCAAACTTAAACAAGATTAAGGGAGAGAAATAGAAAAGACAGGCATAATACCTCACCAAGATGCTTGCAAGAGAAATCCACAACCTTTCCTTCCAAAACTTTGCCACACAAAGCTTTAATCTTCCTTAAAGAACAACTTATATGGAGTGGTTTGCAAGATTTGTGGTTGGAGTTCAAGATTGAAGCAAGAAAGGATGGTGCAAGATGAAGTCTTTCCTCTCTTCTCTCTTCTCTATGGTTTGGCCAAGCAAGGATGAAAAATGGAGGAATTTTGGTCAAATTTTTGTTTTAGGAAAGTTAAAACAAGTTGGTCAAAGTCCAACTCCCATAGGTGTCATGACACTTGTTTTTTTTCTTGACTTTTCTCACATTTCTTTTGGTCAAATATTGTGGCTGATTTAAGAGATATTTTTAGGGTTAATTAGCTGAAATAAAGTGAGAAGATTATGGTTGTAGACACCAAATTTTTAGTGTATTTTTATTTACTATTATTTTTATTTTTCATGTTAGTTTTTATTTACTTTTAATCTCTTATTTTTATTTTTAAGTCATTTTAGCATAGAATTTATCAAAAAAAGAAAATCATTCACAAAAATATGCTTTATTTCTTTTAGATTCAAGTTTATAGTTATTTACTTAAAAAAAAGGGACAGACCAAGCTCACGCTTGCATGTGATTCGAGCTCTATCTTCATATTTCATTTTAAGTAGAAACATGAAGCTAAAATACGAGAAAATGGAGCGCAATCCTATTTTCTTTTTCCACCATTTTTTTTCATCACCATTGGATTACTTTTAACCCAATTCCACTTGGCTCTCATCTGGAAAACTAAGAATGATCTAATGGTGTGAAGGAAACAAAGTGGAGCTGAGGTTTAGTGACAACCCTTGATATCAGGGTTGTGGATTTGGCCATTCGGTATAAAAAGGTCTGGGAGGGCTGGAAAAAGGAGGAGGAAAAAAAAAGAATCGAGTACATGACGGCTGAGAGAAAAGGCTTGGTTTTGAGAGAGGTAGACAGTTGAGAGTGGAATGGCTATAGAGTATCTGATGATGGCAAAATGGAGGTTTTAGAGAGACCGAGGGAACCAGGAAATCTAAAAGAAAAGCAACGGAAAAAGGAAAAACTTCAGCAAGGAAGCAGTGAAAGATCTGGGCAAGGCCTGAGTAGAAGAAAAGAGATCACAAAGGAGGTTGCACGAAGGTGACTGGGTCATCATCACCATCCTCCACTGACGGTCCTTCGAAGAACTGGCAGAACCATCCGAGCCTTTTTCTTGTCATCCTATGGCTCATTTCGTGATTCAGGTAATAGCCTCATCTCTTACAGGTCAAATATCATTAGATTTGGATCAAAAGTGTCGAGATATTTGCTACAACGTTTTGTTGTTTCCGTATCTGATGTGATGAAGAAAGTCTGTAGGTCCGAACTGGGTTTTGTGGTAGGATTTAGGTTTTCTATAGGATCTCACCCGATGAATCCATGAGTTTTTGCTCGACGTTTATGATCAGTCTTTGTGTGTTTGAATAAGCAAACCCAGAAAAATGGTTTAAAACTGCAGACAAGCCTGTTTTGATGTTTCCTTCGTTATTGCTTCTCCATTTCTTGTAGTTTGTCCGTGGGTTTCAATGTTAAATGAAGTAAATGGTCAGTTTTGGTTGTCTGCTTGGAAATTGATTCTTCGGATCTGTACATTTGATAATAAAATGGGTGGAAATCTTGTTGAAAGAATTTGGTTTACTGTTTTGGTTGGATCTTTGTATGCTTTCTCGAAAGTGTTGAGTTAGAAGTAGATGTTCATATCATGTAGCTGCATTTTATTTCTCCCTCTCCCTGTCCCAAGTTCAAGCATTTGAGCTGGGTTGATGACTGTGAGAATTTGATTTGAATGTCGTGTCTGTCATTGAGACTGGCTAGGTTTCTGCTATTCGGGTTTGTTTCACTACCTGGTTTGTCTTTTGATCTGATGCTTTGAAGAAAAATCGAAAAGTGGTGTTGGGGTTACATGTTAATGCTCCAAAGTTACATAAATCAAGCCTGTTTGGTTTCTTGGGTTATGTGGTATGAATATATCTAAGCTAAAGTGAAAGAAGTAAAAAGCTACTGCATTTTTCTTGCTGTTTTTCTCTCTGCTCGCTGAGTTTGCACGTAAATTGCTATTTAATCTTATGTTGAAGGGAAAAAATGGAATGTTTGGTGTTGAGTTTGCATTTTTGGATCCAAGAAAACATAAATTAGCTTGAATGTTGGCCGTGTTAGATAGATGTCCTTTCCTGAATAGTGGGAGAGTTTGGTTTTGTTTCTTGAATGAATCTAGAATCACTAGTTTGTTTCTCATTCCAGATTTCTCTCCTTCCCTTGTATGCATAAAACGGCATTTTGAGAATGAGTTTACGAAATTTAGTGGGTGCTAGGAGGTTGGATCTTTCTTCTTGATTAGAATCTTTGTCTTGCCGCATAAAAATTGATGAAAATTCGAAGCTTCAGATGTGAGTTTCGGTTGCTGAAATTTGTTATTCTTGTAGTCTCCATGAACACTTACCTGATTTTCTTTCAATAATGGCTTTATTAAGATGTGTTCAACCATGTTGTGAGTGAAGTAAGTTCAAGGTTGCTACATGAATTTTGCTTGTCGAGAGATTGTTGAAATTGTAGAAGCTGGTGAATGAAATTGCTGAAAGCATTTGTTGTAAAAGCTCTTTTCCTCGTAGCTTTGCATGCATTTTGCATGGAAATGTTCCAAAAATTATACTTTGCTCCCTTTAGCTTCTAGCCATGCTACAAAGGCCCAATTATGTTCTAATGTCTTGCAATTAGGTCCTAGAGTAATTGCAATTTGAACCATTACTTGACCTCTCCATTACTCGTGGACCTTTGAGGTTCCCAGAATATTTTAATTGGATTTAAATGATTGATTGACGTTCGCTATTGGGTCCTTTTGTTTCAATTTGACAGATATGTTGTCTACTGTTATTTGAATGCTTTGAGTGATTCAATTTTTTGTTTAATTTTTGTTGATTAAAGTGATGTCTTGACCCTTTCTTTGTTTTTGGAGGGTAAATAAGTAATTTCACTCCATTAGGGCTCCAACTCAAGGGAGGTACACTCTATCCCTTATTTCAAATTTATTTGATCCTACATGCCCTATGTGCCTTTATGTGTTTAAGTGCATGCCTATTGAAATTGTTTTATATTTATTATTTTATTTACTTCCTTATTGGCTTTAGTTTTGTATATTTATTCTAGTTCATTTTTGATCATTTGAAAGGCACTTGAATGCCAAATTTGTAGTAGTTAGGTATTTATTTTAATTATTTATATTTATTTCCCCTTTTAGATTGTAGTAGAGTTCCCCAAGTGTAATAGATAGGGCTTACGTGTTATGTGTTTGTGTGTGCCTATATGTCTATGTGTTTAATTGCTTTCTCTAAGTTTCTGCATCTATATAAGCATGCTTATGTGCTACGTGCTATGTGAAACTATATACTTTGCATGTCTATTTGCTTTAGTATTACATCTGACTATGTTGATGGAATGCGCATTACTGTGGCTAGTCCAATGCTAGTCACGGTCTTTCTCCCGAGCTCTCATAATATCCAATGCTTATGAGAGAACGTTAACTAAGGGCTAGTCCAATGCTAGACCCAATAGGGCCGTCCCCCTTTCGCTAGTGTCATATCTGCATGCTTCACTACATTTCATTCATTTTTCCTTTTAGTAACCTGTCCCTTACGTATTTAGGTTTGCATTCTCATTTTAGACTAGTTCATTTACTTGCATAGGTTAGAGAGTCACCCTTTCGGTAAGGGAAATGGATGAGTGTGGCTACACATAGCCTTAGCACGCCAGTTTCCTTTCTAACCAAAAGGAAAATCAAAAGTCACGATTTAGGGTCTCCCCGTACCCGTTTTGCTTGCATTCCTCTAGGGCTCATGCATTCCTAGGGCACATTACCATTTGCATATTTTCACTTTACACTATCATCGTTTCACATTCTCATTTCGCACCCTACGAAATTCTCACTTTGCACACTATCATTTTACTTACTATCACTTCATACACTCTCACGTTATATATTGTCATTCTATCCTTTCGTACACTCTCACATTTACACTTTATATATACTCATTTGCACACCTGCACCTTACACTCCCCCTCATTGATACACGTGTCCTTTTGACACCTTTGCACTCTCACATGCACTTTTACACACTCATTTGCACCCTTTCACCTTACACACTCATTTTTCACTTGCACCTTGCACATTTGCACCTAACACTCATTTTTTACACTCAAAGACATTTTCACACGCTCTCATTTTTTTTCTCATTAGTACTCGAGCATTCATTTGCATTTATTCGTGACCACTTTGAGGGTTCACTATTGTCTATCATAATTCATGTGGTTAGGACCAATTGAGCCTCAAAAGAGACATTTTGTTTCTCTCGAACCAAGCATTAGATTTAGGTTTGCATTCATGATAGACACATCCAAAAGGCAATACATCTTTTGGGTAGAAATTAGGAAAATTGTCACTAAATCACGCAACTAACTTAGGCTAGGGTAAAAGGGTGCTTTAGACTTCGTCTTTGCCTTCCCTTTTATCAACCGTGATCTTTGATTTTCGTAGACTAAGAGTCATCTAAAAAGGTTTTTACTTCATTTTTCAAAACTACTTTTTGGGTGACTTGGTACACCCTAACTCAATACCAATTGGCGACTCCTATTTAAAACCTTTTTAGATAATCATTTTGGCCAAACCGTCGCTTTTAAAAGTCTCATGGCCTTTCCCTTTACTTCACACATTTTACACACACTACACACATTATGATTTCAAACAGCTTTCCTTTTCCATTCTTTCAAAAAATGGGGCACGACAAAGGTAGTAAAGTAGTGATCAAGTGGTGTACTCACTCGATAACAAACGGTACATTTCGGTTCACACCGTTTTTCCTTGCTTCGCGCGTACTAGGGTTTCACTTATAATTCACTAACTTATTATTATTACTTCTACTCATACACTTTTTACACACTCCATATCACACTACCGAAAGACGTAAAAACCTAGTTTACCCTAACGATGAAAGTAAAGGGGAAACTCTTTATTCTATTCTTTATTCCAACTATTGAAGAAGTAAATATAATTATAAAGTCATTTAATCAAAATAAGAGAAAATTTTAAGAAAATATGTGTTAATTTTCCAGTTGTCACAATTAATCCCTCTGTGCAAGAATTTTCTGAGTTTGGTTATAGGGGTAAATTCAAAGTTGTTGCGAACAAGTATCAACGGATGAAAGCAATTTATGAGGTGAAAATGAGTAAAAAATTAAGGAAAAAAGTTGCAGTCAATAACTATTTGGATCTCGGAGGAAGGCCACTGATTACAAGAAAAATTGAATTACATCCAGATTGAAAAGTGATGTTTAATGTCTAGCCAAAGACGTTAAAGAAAGGTGCTTTTTGGGAGGCAACTCAAATATTGATTTTGTTTAGTTTTTGTTGTTCAATGCTTTAAATGTGTCATTTCCCACTTGAGTACTGATTGATCTTGATGTGTTTCTCAACTGTGATTAGGACAGGGAAACTTGGCATTCCCACGCGAAGAGGGCGAGGGCATGCGTTAATCTGGTAAGTTCCAGCCTTAGGGTCAGGAGACTTTTGCCAAACTTGGCGTGCCCATACCATGTTGGTAAAACCTCAACATTTCGTAACACGCGAGGAGAGCACGCGTTAAATTGCAAAAAGTGACTCCCAAGATCAAAATACTTTTACCAAACTTGGCGTGCCCACACCGTGTTTGAACACCCAAATTTTTTTTTTTTTCTGTTTAACCTTAAATTTTGATTTTCAAATTATAAATTTTAAAATTTAAATTCGGAAAAAAAGACAAATAAAAAACCAAACAAACTATTTTTTCTTTCTCTTCTCTTTCTTTCTTTTTTTCTTTCTTTCTTTTTCATCTTCTTTTCTTTCTTCTTCCCCTATTTCCCTTTCCTTTCCTTCTTTGGCCGAAACCCCACCTCCACCTCCACCACCGCTCCTGCAAGTCGCGCTCAACCCACGGTCTCCAGCCACTACAGCTGCACTTTGCTGGTGTCCTCCACCCCGCTCATCATCGCCACTGGTGCTTGGACCCAAACGTATGCTGGAGTTCTACTTCCCTCTGCGATCCATCACTGCCACGCACTGCTGTAGCACCATTTTCACTCCACCATTTCCACCTATTCCATAGCCGCTCGAGACACTCCATCACGTATTCAGAGAAGTTTCGTTGTCCTGTTTGCTTTCTTTACTTTATGATCTCTATTGAGGACAATGTCGGATTTAGGTGTGGGGGGGAGCTGTGGTATAGCTAATATTTTTAGTTTTTTTTTAGATGTTTTTCCTTTATTTCTTGTTATTTTTTATGTTTTTCTTTTATTTTCTTTTTATTTTTTACTTCTATGACTACCAAGGATTGATGATGGTTGTTTGGCTCCAATTCTACTATTGTCATGTTTTAATAATAAAAGTGTATCAAGTTAATTTAGTTGAGTCCAAAAATATCTCTTTGGTGAATATCGATGATTTTGTAATTCTTATGATTTTTGGTTAACTTTTCTAGGTATAGGGAATAACTGCTTGGTATTTTCAGGTAAATTGGTCTAATTATTAACTTTAGTTCTCCATGTTTGAAGAAATGAGGCTAGCTGCTACTATTTTCTTTGTGATATTTTGAGTTATTTTGTTGCTTGACTGTGAATAAAAGTTGGTTGTACTCTGCTAGTTATTACTGCTGAGCAACCGGGGATCTTCACCAAAAGTGTCGATTCTCGCGTTAAAAAGTAACAATTTCTATGAGTACGTGGTCGTACAGCGATAGGAGCTGAGTAACCGGGCTCTTTCATCTGACAAATGTTGGAATTTCGCGTCAAAAGGCTCTAATGGCTAGAGACTAAGTCTATTGTTACTACTGAAACGGAAAAAAGGGAAAAAAAGTGAGAAAAATAGAAAAGCGTGATAAAAAGGTGAAAGTTGTGTCAATATGTGATTAAAGTCAGCTTGCCAATTCGTGAATTTAATGTTGAGATTTTGGTTAATAGTTGGATTATTTGTTGATAAATGTTGAGCGACCATTCCTTTTTCTTAGATTAGTTTGCCTTAAATTAGAGGAGTTCGCAGTTTAGAAGCTAACTGAGATGATGTTTCTTGAATCTAGACCACTGATACTTGATATGTGTTTTTCTTGGTATCTTGGCAATAAGGTAGATGGAGCAATAGCCTTTGTCAAATATTAGTGTTTGTTTGCTGTTCTCATGCTTGAGGACAAGTATGGTTTAGGTGTGGGGGAAATTGATAGATTGCAATTTCATTATTTATTTTATAATTAATTTCCTCTATTGCCTTGGTCGATGTGGATTAATTGTCAAATTTTACTCACTTTTGAAATTTTATATTTATTACAGGGAGTGGAACACAAATGCCATAAAAAGGGGCACTTTTGAAAGATGGGAACTTTTCTGCTTCTGGTAATTGCCAAAGAGAGAGGAGATGGAACAAGACTAGGAGTCCTCCATTTTTCCTCCTCTGGACAGCCGCATAATAGAGGGAGTAGGAATTAGATAGGGGAGATAGCGGACAACTGGGACTACTTTGAGTTTTCTCTTTGACTTTTCCTTTTTCGTCTTCTTTTGGCTTTTTTTCTTCAGATGTCAAGACCAAGAAAAACAATTGGTCATTCTTTGTAGTCTTGGCTTGTCTTTTCATGATTCGAACGAATTGAGTTTTCTCAATCAGAGACAATGGCTGCACCTATTTCTACAATTTTGTGCGGGTTTTCTCATCAGGGATAAATTAAATCCCTTTTTCTAGTCAAGGAATGACGGAGGCTTTGGTGCATTTAAAAATTGTGAGATCGAATTAATTTTATCTATTTCTTTTATTTATTGATATTTTTATATTCTCCGATTGCAGTGCTTATGATTGTTAAATTAATTGATTATCTTGGATTCAGATAGTGAATTGAGTTAGTAATCTATTGTCAATTGAGGCATTAAATCCGTAATTGTTTAATTGCTCTGAAATGGTGACAATTGGCATGATTAGGTTTGTGTCAGGAGAATATGCAGGCTAACCTAAAATAATCCTGGTAGTGCGTTATTTGGTTAGAATAGGGCTCCTCTAATACATAAGGCAATTGGGGAATTAAATCTTACAGGCGTACTTAGAATTATTTCTCCATTAGAGTGGTGATTAACGGGTGTACCTGAATCACCGACACAGTAAGGAGGGGCTGACTGTCATCACTTGTTTAATAGTTATAACCTATTTATTAGTAAATAGTTGGAATTACCTTTGCATCGATGATCAATTAGGTGAATCATTGTTGAAGTTATTTCTTGGCTAGGCCTTTAGTTATTATTAATCTGATTTTAGTAAATTGTTATTTAATTTTTAGTTAGCTATTTGTTTTTAATTGAACTGCTTTAATTGTCATCTTTTATACAATAACACCCCCCATGTTACTTTGAATTTCAAAAGAGACAACTATCCCCAGTCCCTGAGGAGACGACCTTACTTGCCTTTTATGCAAATCAATAATTCCTTGTGAATAAGCAATCCCATTCTGGTATATCGGATTAAGTAAACTCTTCGGGAACAGGGTGAATCAAGTAATCCATTACACACTTAGAGTTCCTAATCCAGTATTTAGAATCGGATTTTGATTACATTAATTGGCAACTAGGTTTATTTTTATTATTGCACAAGCATCGACAACTTGTCAACGTGGGATTCGACAAGTACAAGAACCGAGAGAAGAGAGAGGCCAAGCAACAACCTGAACCGAGGGTTGAAGGAGGGGATCAAGTAGCAACGGCAATCCAGCAAATGACTAATTATTTAACTTGATTAGTAGAGCAGTAGGGTCAAACCCCTGTCAATCAGTCTAGAGACCCTGAGATAGGGGAAGATAGGGCCCTAGAGCGGTTTCAAAAGTTTTCTCCTCCCAAATTTCTTGGAGGGCCAAACCCGGATGTAGCGGAAAGATGGTTGGAAACAATGATCAATATTTTTGCCACCTTGAATTATACGGAGGAAAAGCAGATAAACTTTGTTGTATTCCAATTTGAGGGACCAACCAGAGTCTGGTGGAATGTAATTAGGGCTAAGTGGGAGAGAGAGTGGACATCATGGACTTGGGTGAACTTTGTGTGAGAGTTTAACAAAAAATATCTTCCACCAATAACCCAGGAGAAAAGAGAGGACGATTTCATTAAGCTACATCAAGGAGGATTAAGTGTATCTGAGTATGAGACTCAGTTCACCAAATTATCCAAGTTTGCTCTTGAATTGATAGATATGGAGCAAAGGAGGGTGAGATGGTTTGTATAGGGGTTAAATGTAGAAATACAAGAGGCTTTGGCGGCGGCACAAATTAATACTTTTACGGAGATTCTTGAGAAAGTCCAGAGGATAGAAATTGTAAGGGCGCAAGTGAAGGGTTTTCATGCAAGAAAGAAAGGTGTGTCTAGTAGAGACCAAGGACAGGAACAAGGTGATCAAAGTATGCCACCCCCTAAGGTGGGTCGAGGAGCTGGTGGTGTGCAAATTTCAAGGACATCTAAGGGAGTTACTCCAAGAGGAGCCCCAGGTGGAAGAGGACAACTGGGAAGTGCCTCACAAGGAGATCAAACATCAATCCCTCAGGCGAACCAAAGACGAACCAAAGGGTTCAACGGACCGCCTGCCCAGCTCTCACCAGGACTATGGAGTCGATTCACACAAACCCTATATAGTACGCGCGGGAACTCAACGAAAACGAACAATTGGAGACCACCAAACCATACGGAAGCACGGGACGCCGATTAAACACTTATACATATATTTACATTGGAGTCTTGAACAAATGAACCAAAATACAAGTCAGAGTATTCACGCTACACAAAATACAATTAGGGTTTTAGTTACAGATGAGCATAAACAAGAGAAGTCCTACTACTAGCTCAACTCTTTTCTTCCAAAAATCTTGGTTTCAAAACATGGAACCCTGTAAGGAAAACAAAGGTAACAGAAAGGGGTAGCTTGCGCTCAATGAGGTACCAGACATATAGCACTAAAATCATGGCATTTCACGTTTAACAAATCAGGTACACATGCCAGATGTAAAATAAAGTAGTTAGACACAACGATTCAAATAGGAAGGATACAGGTGGCTCTCAGGAGCCAAATTCCCATTTCTTTCACCGGAGCTTGATCGAAATAATAGTTGACACTCCGTCAACGCTAAAGGAGTAACCAATACCGTAGACTCCACTTTCTCCGATTCCTTCCGTGTCACATACCCCTACCGGGCTCGAACTCCAATCAGATCAGAAATGGTAATACTCGAGTATACCGGAATCAAGGGTCTCAATACCGAAAGATCCCAAAACAGACTACCGTGGTTAATTATCTAATCGACCAGGCCCTTGCCGGCCCGACTCGAGTAACTAGCCACAGGTGTTGAGCTCAGAGGTTACAGAAAGGTCGTTGGATACAAGCTTCCAAACGACGTCAGAATAGATACAGATACAGATATAGATAACAGATTCATATTCGCACCAAAATTGGCATATGAACAGACAAGAGAACGAGTGTGATAAAGTACACCATCGTCTCAAACAAAATAAACAGATAGTTCGGTCGTTCATATCACAGATTGCATGTACAAAAACCGAGTTAAACAACAAGTGAGGGGAGTGGTACACTAACCGGTTCAAGTACGGATACTTCAAAAGTTTTCACTTCAAACTGGCTTTAATCGCCAAGAAACCCAAAAATCATCAATGTAAACCAATTGAAGGTTTCACATCCAAAATCGAGTAAACGGAATGCATAAGTAAGGCTCGACTAGATGTCGTATGCTTTCCCAGGTTAAGTACTAATATAGAGTAAAAAGATAATAGTTGGTCCTAGGGTTATAAACAACCCCTAAAACCCTTCATTTGTACTAAGATCAACTCTATTGAAGGAAATCACATAACCCTAAAATTTTGGGCAGCATGCCCTTTGTGTTTACCTATTTTCCCAGCCACTAATGGCTTCATTATTTTTCTCAAATCAGTCCCAACATCTCATACAGAATAATCTCATTTCCAAAAGCCGTTCACTAGGCTTAAAGTCATATAAATACAAAAATCAAGCTAGAAACATTTTCCGGAAATGGAATTAAGCTCTAAACCATAAAACAGTTTTTTGACGTCATTTTGCGGTTTTGGCACCATTGGCACTACGATTATTGGATGGAGGTACAAGACACACCATTTTGAAACTAAGAGATAGGGCTACAATGTTGTAGAAGGCCACTCAGTCCAGTTTCTAGTGCAAACAGGTCAAAAATTCAATATACTATACCAGAACCATAAAAATAGGTTAACAAACCGCATTCTGGTTAGCGAACCGTAATTCAGGCTACCTAGGTCCAAATCTAGTGATTCCAAAGCCATACAAAAGCTAAGACATCAGGCTACATTTATTCAGTAGACCTCAACAATCAATTCAGAAGTATTCCCAACCAAAATAACCAATTACCGAAGCAATTCTCAAGTTCGGGTAAAAACAGTGCAGCAGGGATATTTCGGTCTTTTCACAAGCTACGCTACTCCGATTGGCCTGAAATTTGTAGGCATCTCTAAAATATCATTTACTACAACTTTCATGTTTTAACACAAGGCCAATTCGGCCTCTAACCATGATGAACAGGACCAGCCAGAAAGGGGGAAAATGAAACCCTAATTTTCAAAATTTCTTTCCAAAACAGAAATTTCCTGAAATTAACCACCATTTACACCCACTAGCTTCATTTTAGGTCATTTCCAATCATCATACATGGCCACAACATATGAATCATATTAAAACAGAAAAATCCTAAATAAATATAAAACTTCACCAATTCAACCAAAAATCAAGAAATAACACCAAAAATCATCACTTCAACTACCACAAGTCACAAATTTAACTTCATTAGGTGGAGGAGAGGGGTTCCTTCACTATTCACCTTAGTAACCCAAGAAAAGAGACCACTTGGCACCTTAAGCTTCCAAACAACTTCACCAATCACCTCACAATCACTAAGTGGAGGGGTTTTATGGAGTAATTGCAAGATTAAATAGTTGGATTGTTGAACTTGAGCAAATGGAAGCAAGAATCTTGGAGAGTTTTCTTTCTTTCTTTCTTTCTTGAGGAGAGGTTCGGCCACAAGCTTCGAAAAAAATGGAAGATTTTTGGTCAATTTTTGGGTTTATTTAGTAAATGGTAAAAGGATGAATAGTAAGTCAAATGTAGGAATGAATCTCCAAGTGACACATGTCACTTTCATTAATTACTTGCCTAACTTTTTGTCTCTCTCACACCAACCACTTGGTAACCTCTAAATATCTCATAACAACCAATAAATTAAACCCAGTATCCAAATCTTAACCTAGTTGGCCGAATTTTTTCAAACTTTTCGCACTTGCGGGTCCCACGTCCGATATACGCTCTTAATTTCTCAAAAACTAACCGATACTACAAAAATCACCTAAAAACTATATTTACTCATAAACATTGTGTTTAAAAAAATTTTGAAAAGAAAATATGGAAAAACGTGCAATTAAAAGAAAATAAAAACCTAGACATTAAGAAAATTACGGGTCCTCACACTCTCTCCCCCTTAAGGAAATTTCGAGGACGAAATTTCCTTACCACTAAGATCCTTCAAAGTCTTAATTAAGCGGTGGATCATACCTTCTACCTCCTCAGACGATTCAGGGACTGGATGCTGCTCTAGCGAATAAACCCGAGCTGGTACTTTCGATCCAGTCCCTTCTCCTTTCGTCTGTCCAGGGTTAATCTTGGTTGGTTGCTGAGAATTGGTCTTGGTTGGTGGCAGAGTCCCTCTCCGCTCACGCAGGCGAGCTGGACAGTTAGCAATCCGATGTTCGGCGCTTCCACAGCGCAAACATTTCCCTTCCTTCTTCCAACAATTTGCTTCTGTATGATTTGGCCCTCCGCAATATCCACTGGAACCACTAGTAGCAGAGACTGATCCCCCCTGGGGAACACCACCTGTCACCCTCGGTAGCCATACTTCCCCGTTTCCCTTTCGAACTTTAGAGGTTGTACTATTATCCGCTTGTTCTGAGCTGCTCCCAGGAAAGCCCCTTTTCTTGGTTTGGAAATTTCTAACTTGTAGCCTCGCATTTTCAACCCGTTGGGTTTTCTCCACAGCATCACTAAAGGTATTAAGTTGAGCTACCGCCAAATCCTTTTGAATATCAACATTTAGTCCCTGAATAAAACGTCTTATCCATCTTTGTTCTGTTACGATCAGTTCGGGCACAAACTTAGACAATCGAATGAATTGACTCTCATACTCGGCTACAGTTTGAGTTCCCTGGCGAAGTCGAATGAATTCATCTTCCTTCTTTTCTTGGATTAGAGGAGGGAAAAACTTGGCGTTAAATTCTCTCATAAAGTTCGCCCACGTCCTCGGGGTTTGTTCTCTTTCCCATTTCATTCGAATGACATTCCACCAGGAACGAGCGGCTCCCTCTAGTTGAAAGACAGCAAATGTCACCTGTCTCTCCTCGGTATAGTGTAAAGCAGCAAAAATATCGATCATCTTCTCCAGCCACTTCTCAGCCACGTCAGGATCAGGGCCTCCAAGAAATTTGGGTGGGGAGAACTTCTGAAATCTCTCAAGGGCTCTATCCTCGCCCTCTATGTGATTACCAGGGTTCCCAGGATTGGGGTTAGGGTTTTGACCCTGTTGGTGCACCACTTGGGCTAGTAAATCAGTCATTTGCTGCATGGCAGCAACTATTTGGACGTTGGGGTCAACCCTAGGTTCAGGGTTTGGTCCATATGAGGTTTCCCCAGTGCAAAGGTACGCACAGATCAAAAGCATACATATATAACATAACTGTACCAAACAAGCCATACAGTAGCAATCAATTAGATACAAATATAAGAAATCCATGAAAGTAGCGGGGTCCTCCAAAAGTACTATAGACAAATTAGGTCACAAGTACAAGAATAACTAACGAAAGCTTTACCCCTCTAGGGCTCCGTCCTTAATCTACGAGAACAACACCATTTATATCTTAATCATGATTGATCATGCTTAACAATACCTGAACAGACCACGCGAACTTCCATAGAATCGCCTTTCTAGCTCACCCAATCCTTTCTAACCTAGGCTCTCTTCTTTTTTGTATCCGGGCGCAAGAATCCCATCTCAAATAATTCACAACTTGAGCCGGCCGGCCCCAAGAGTAAATCATCCATATTAAGGATTCCTACCCGACAAACATACCTAACTTCCTCAAGTCCCATGATAAAGATCTTTACACTTATGATATGCACGGTTCATAGCTTATGCTCAAACGAGCACTTGGACACATTCACGATATCAGGACCATAACACCACTGACCCAAGCTCACTCCGCGCAGAGACCACGCGAAGCAGCTCTGATACCACCTGTGACAGCCCCACCTTACCCTAAGGCGAACCAAAGGGTTTAGCGGACTACCTGCCCAGCTCTAGCCAGGACTATGGAGTCGATTCACACAAACCATATATAGTACGCGCGGGAACTCAACGAAAATGAACAATTGGAGACCACCAAACCATACGGAAGTACGGGACGCCGATTAAACACTTATACATATATTTACATTGGAGTCTTGAACAAATGAACCAAAATACAAGTCAGAGTATTCACGCTACACAAAATACAATTAGGGTTTCAGTTACAGATGAGCATAAACAAGAGAAGTCCTACTACTAGCTCAACTCTTTTCTTCCAAAAATCTTGGTTTCAAAACATGGAACCCTGTAAGGAAAACAAAGGTAACAGAAAGGGGTGAGCTTGCGCTCAATGAGGTACCAGACATATAGCACTAAAATCATGGCATTTCACGTTTAACAAATCAGGTACACATGCCAGATGTAAAATAAAGTAGTTAGACACAACGATTCAAATAGGAAGGATACAGGTGGCTCTCAGGAGCCAAATTCCCATTTGCTTCACCGGAGCTTGATCGAAATAATAGTTGACACTCCGTCAACGCTAAAGGAGTAACCAATACCGTAGACTCCACTTTCTCCGATTCCTTCCACGTCACATACCCCTACCGGGCTCGAACTCCAATCAGATCAGAAATGGTAATACTCGAGTATACCGGAATCAAGGGTCTCAATACCCAAAGATCCCAAAACAGACTACCGTGGTTAATTATCTAATCGACCAGGCCCTTGCCGGCCCGACTCGAGTAACTAACCACAGGTGTTGAGCTCAGAGGTTACAGAAAGGTCGTTGGATACAAGCTTCCAAACGACGTCAGAACAGATACAGATATAAATACAGATACAGATAACAGATTCATATTCGCACCAAAATTGGCAAATGAACAGACAAGAGAACGAGTGTGATAAAGTACACCATCATCTCAAACAAAATAAACAGATAGTTCAGTCGTTCATATCACAGATTGCATGTAGAGAAGCCGAGTTAAACAACAAGTGAGGGGAGTGGTACACTCACCGGTTCAAGTACGGATATTTCAAAAGTTTTCACTTCAAACTGGCTTTAATCGCCAAGAAACCCTAAAATCATCAAAGTAAACCAATTGAAGGTTTCACATCCAAAATCGAGTAAACGGAATGCATAAGTAAGACTCGACTAGATGTCGTATGCTTTCCCAGGTTAAGTACTAATACAGAGTAAAAAGATAACAGTTGGTCCTAGGGTTATAAACAACCCCTAAAACCCTTTATTTGTACTAAGATCAACTCTATTGAAGGAAATCACATAACCCTAAAATTTTGGGCAGCATGCCCTTTGTGTTTACCTATTTTCCCAGCCACTAATGGCTTCATTATTTTCCTCAAATCAGTCCCAACATCTCATACAGAATAATCTCATTTCCAAAAGCCGTTCACTAGGCTTAAAGTCATATAAATACAAAAATCAAGCTAGAAACATTTTCGGAAATGGAATTAAGCTCTAAACCACAAAACAGTTTTTTGACGTCATTTTGCGGTTTTGGCACCATTGGCACTACGATTATTGGATGGAGGTACAAGACCCACCGTTTCGAAGTTAAGAGATAGGGATACAATGTTGTAGAAGGCCACTCAGTCCAGTTTCTAGTGCAAACAGGTCAAAAATTCAATATACTATACCAGGACCATAAAAATAGGTTAACAAACCGCATTTTGGTTAGCGAACCGTAATTCAGGCTACCTAGGTCCAAATCAAGTGATTACAAAGCCATCCAAAAGCTAAGACATCAGGATACATTTATTCAGAAGACCTCAACAATCAATTCAGAAGTATTCCCAACCAAAATAACCAATTACCGAAGCAATTCTCAAGTTCGGGTAAAAACAGTGCAGCAGGGGTATTTCTGTCTTTTCACAAGCTACGCTACTCTGATTGGCCTGAAATTTTGTAGGCATCTCTAAAATATCATTCCCTACAACTTTCATGTTTTAATCCAAGGCCAATTCGGCCTCTAACCATGATGAACAGGACCAGCCAGAAAGGGGGAAAATGAAACCCTAATTTTCAAAATTTCTTTCCAAAACAGAAATTTCCTGAAATTAACCACCATTTACACCCACTAGCTTCATTTTAGGTCATTTCCAATCATCATACATGGCCACAACATATGAATCATATTAAAACAGAAAAATCCTAAATAAATATAAAACTTCACCAATTCAACCAAAAATCAAGAAATAACACCAAAAATCATCACTTCAACTACCACAAGTCACAAATTTAACTTCATTAGGTGGAGGAGAGGGGTTCCTTCACCACTCACCTTAGTAACCCAAGAAAAGAGACCACTTGGCACCTTAAGCTTCCAAACAACTTCACCAATCACCTCACAATCACTAAGTGGAGGGGTTTTATGGAGTAATTGCAAGATTAAGTGGTTGGATTGTTGAACTTGAGCAAGATGGAAGCAAGAATCTTGGAGAGTTTTCTTTCTTTCTTTCTTGAGGAGAGGTTCGGCCACAAGCTTGGAAAAAAATGGAAGATTTTTGGTCAATTTTTGGGTTTATTTAGTAAATGGTAAAAGGATGAATGGTAAGTCAAATGTAGGAATGAATCTCCAAGTGACACATGTCACTTTCATTAATTACTTGCCTAACTTTTTGTCTCTCTCACATCAACCACTTGATAACCTCTAAATATCTCATAACAACCGATAAATTAAACCCAGTATCCAAATCTTAACCTAGTTGGCCGAATTCTTCCGAACTTTTCGCACTAGCGGGTCCCACGTCCGATATACGCTCTTAATTTCTCAAAAACTAACCGATACTACAAAAATCACCTAAAAACTATATTTACTCATAAACATTGTGTTTAAAAAAATTTTGAAAAGAAAATGTGGAAAAACGTGCAATTAAAAGAAAATAAAAACCTAGACATTAAGAAAATTACGGGTCCTCACAGTTGAGCACCAGATTGCAACATGTCCCCTCTTCTATGAGACTCAGCAGTTAGATAGGTCAAACCCTAAACAACCAAATGTAGGAGGGAATATATCCAGAGTGCCTGGCAGAGTCTATACCTTAAACCATCAGCAAGTGCCTAACCCGTCTTAAGTGGTGGAAGGTACGATTCGTGTTTTTCATTGTCTAGCTAAAATTTTGGCTAATGGTGAGACCTGAGAACTAGAGACGGACATGCAAAAGACAAAAATACCCTGAGCTATTTGCGAATAAGTGTATGAATTTCGAGGTCAAAATTCTCTTAAGGGGGAGAAAGTGTGAGGATTTGAAAATTCACCTATATTTTCCTTATAATTCTCTTTTATTTTAAATAAGTTAATTTATAATTCCTTTACTACTAATTTACTCCATCATTAGTTGTAATAAATAATAGAATTGAAAGTTTTACTTTTACTTTTATAGTTAGAGTAAATTAGGGTTTTTGTGCACTTTGGTCATGTGATCATTTGGTGAGATATGTGTACTAAATTTGGTGGATAAGAGTGAGTATTAGGTAAGAGAAAGTGTGTGATTAGAAAAAGTGCTAATAATAAGTTAGTGAATCATATAGTTAAAACAAAAGTACAAGGGAGTTAAGGGAAATAGGCTTGAACCGACGTGCACCGTTTGTTACCGGTTGAGTATACCGCTTGTCCAATATTTTCTTGCCTTAATCTCCTTGATTTTATTTCATTTAATTCTCCCTAATTTGACCCTAAGACCAGCTGAAATTGTTGACCCAAAAAGAAGAGGAAAATTGGTAGTGACAAGTGTTGGCAATCCAAGCTTGTTTGACCAAGACCATTTTCTTTCTTCTTGGCCAAATTTTCTTCATTTCTTTCTTCATGGTGGCCGAACCTTGAGAGGAGAAAAAGAGAGAGAGAGAGCTTCAATTCTATCTTGATTCTTGCCTTGTCTGAGTTGAAATCACAAAAACTAAACCGATTAAACTAGCACCAAAGGAGTTAGGAGGCTTGGAGTGGAGAGTTTCTTTGGAGAATAGCTTGGTTCTTCACTTCTCAAGAGGTTTTGAAGGTATAAGTTCAACAACATCCTTTCTCTTTCTTATTCTTGTAAAATATGATATAGATGACTTGAATCTTGAAATATTATGGATGATACTCTAGGTTTGGTGTAGATTAGTGAAATTTCAGCTAGAGTTTTGCAATTTTTAGTCTTGATTTATGTTATTTCACTATAATATGTTGGTTTTGGACTTGTGAGGTGATTAGTAGCCTTATTGTGACTTTTTAGCTTTAAAAGAGGAAATTCCAACTTTCTTAAGAATTTTCCAGCTTTGGTATTGGATGATTATTTGCTAGAAATGAGTTACAATTTGGATGGGTTTTAGCCTAGATTAAGAACTATTTTTATATTCTTACTTGTGGTGATTGAGTTGGGCTGATTTGAGAAGAAAGTGAAGCCTTGAAAATGGCTGGAAAATTAGGCAAAAAACAAGGGAAATGCTGCCCATTTTTCCTCTCGTGGGATAAGTGAGCGAAAGCGGAAATAGGGATGTGACTTGTGAGCGATTGGGACTTAGTTATGTAGGGATACTTAATTGATCTTGTGAGTGACTTATAAACGAAAATTTTGCCCAAAAGTGTATATTTCTCAAAGATAAAGTAACGACCACTTTAAAAGTGATTTTCTCGTTTCTTATACTGTGATACTCCAAATTTTGGGATCATTTTTTGTTTAGTCTCAAAGAGGATATTACGGTTTCTTTAGTTTATTTTTATTTTAAAAACATTATTTGTTTTAAAGAAGAAACTAACGTTATTTCTTTGGGTTTGGTTTAAAACCTTGTTTTATTTTGAAAAGACTAGAAACCCTAAACGTCTAATCAAAACCCTAGTTTCACTTGTGACTGACCGTTTTCTCAAATTTCCTATATTTTAACTGAAACCCTAAATTCAATTTATGAAATTGTAAAACCCCTCACATTTTTCTTTAAAATCCCCTTTTATTTGGAACTTATAATTTTATAATAGCCCTATTACCCAATCACCCTACAATGAGTGCAAATGAACCTAGAAAGTAGGGTTTCACTTTTCGTTTTCAAGAAAGAGCGAATTAGGGTTTTCACGTTTTTCCGTAGTGTGACTATTCGGTACCGAGTGAGAATCAAATTTGCTAGCTAAGAGTGACTTTTGGATGAGGAAATATTATATGATTAGAAGTGATAATAATAAGTTAGTGATTAGAAGGTAAAAACCCTAGTATACGCGATTTAAGAAAAATCGATTGAAACCGATGGGTATCGTTCACTACCGATTGAACCTACCACTTGACCACCACTTCCTTACCACCACATACCCTTGATATTTTTGCAAAATATCCCCCCCTCATCCTCAGCCATATGATTGAAATATGTGGCCCAAAATGCAAGGAAAAGAAAGCAAAATTTGGATGGTTTTGGTGGTGACAAGTGTTGCAAACCTATGGTTCCTTGACCAAGCCAAAGTCTCACCTTCTTATCTTCCATTTGAGTTCATCTTTCCTCACTTTCTTTCTGTTTTGGCTGAGAGCTAGGAGGAGCAAGAGAGTGAAGAGAGTTCAATCTTCTACCTTGAATCCAACCTTTTGAGTGCAACAAAAAAAAAACTAAACCGATTAATCACTAGTTGGAAGTTTGGGAAGTTTAAGGAACCAAGAATTTCAAGGAGAGGTGAAGGATCATCCTAGCAAGCTTCTGTCTTGAGGTATAATGCCTGATCAACCATTCTTTCTCCATTAATCATGATTAAGTTGGGTATTAATGTTGGTATTGTGCTTGTGATGCTTGTTTCAAGTAATTTTGATGGTTAGATGGATGACTTTTGAGTTAGGGTTTCTTGTGGGTTAGGTGTTTTATGATGTATATATATGGCATATGATCTTGTAAAGGTGAAAGTAGTGGTAGTTTCAAGGTAAAAATGTGAATTATAGCTTGAATATAGCAAAATTCCAGATTTCTGGAAAATTTAGCTTCAGTTCTACCCGATTCTATTTCATCATGTTAGAGGCTGAATTAGGCTTAGCACAAAACATGAAAGTTGTAAATAATGATATTTTATGACTTCCTACAAAATTTCAACCCAATGGGAGTAACGTAGCCTGTGAAAAGATGAAAATACCCTGACTGCCTTAGGAGTGAAGTCAGTGGACAGTTTTGACAGTACACTAAGTTGGTTGCGTTTGTTCACCTTGATGTGTACAGAAATAGCTTTTAGCCAAAACATGAAAGTTTTAGTACTTTGTCTTATCTTTTCAACGCCTCTAAGAATGTCCTAAACGGACTTTGGTAGCTTGAGATATGGCCATTTGAAGGTAGTGCAGTTAACTGGTCTATTAGTTGGAATTTGGTTCTGTGAATTGGGAATTTGACTAGGTTACACTAGAATTTGGAATAAGTAATCTTCATAAAAATTGTAGCCCTTTGTCTTATCTTCAAAATGGTATAAATTTCACCCCAATCTGATAAGCGTAGCTTCAGTTGTGTCCGATACGCTAAACAACGTCAAATCTGTCTTTTGTTTCTTGACTCAATCTTCATTTCCGCACATGCTCCTAGCTTGATTTTGTACTTGTATGACTTGGAGCCTATGGAATGGCTATTGAAATGAGGTGATTTTGTATATGACTTTGGGTTTGATTGAGGAAAAGAATGAAGCTATAAATGGCTGGAAAATAGGTAAATACAAATGACGTGCTGCCCAAATTTACGCTCGAGAACTAGGTTGATACACTTGCGACTTGAGTAAGGCTTGAGGAATACCATGTAAACCATCTAGGGTATTTACGTTTTCTTTGCCACTTCGACTCAAATAGTGATTTTAAAGTTTTACAAGTGAGTCTAAGTTTTACAAATATTTTACTTATGTCCTTTGGTTTCAATGTACTCTTTTCACTACCAAAACCATATTTATACTTTGTACTAGTATAAATTCGACTTGTCTTTGACTCACTTACATCTTTGATGGTTGAAGCATAATGTGTTCGTTTGATTATTAGGGTTCCTTGGTGATTGAGAGTATTATCAGGAAGGAAAATTTAGACGTTATTTTGCTTAAATAGGTGAGTGTTCCTTGTTTGTTATATTCTCCTTGACTTCATGACTTGTTGTTGTTGTTTGATGATGTGTTAAGTGCTTTCTAGGATTTCCAAAACGAGTTTTCTAGGCGAGCATGTACCTTATCGCGCTCAACCTAAATGAAACGTGAAATTTTCAATGATTTAATGATTGATACACTAGTTGTGCATGATGTAAGCCTTTTGGCTGAACTGGACCCTGCCCTTCGTTACCGATCGACTCGAGTCAGAAGCAGACTCGGTCGAGCGATATGGTGACCCTGGGTGCGAACGTTGGTCTACTCGAGTATTACCTTGTTGTCGGGTAGAGTCCGGCCAACGTCCCGATGGGGGTGAAATGAAATGAATGAACGAGTGGCAATGGATGAACGAACGAGGGTTTTACTTACAAAAATGCATTTTCAAATAATTGGAGGAACAAGGGGAATGACAGGAGAACGAACGAACGACCGAATAGCTCCATGTGAGCCCATATCCTTTTAATGACTGTGTTACTATCGCTTTTCATTGTAAATGTTTCCTGAATTATTGATACTCTATGTTTAATGTATTGAATTGAATGTTTGATTATGTGTTCGGAACCTCACTAAGTTTTTAGTTCATTCCTTTAGTTTTGTTTTCCTTAACAGGGGACGGCGAGCAGGATGAGAGCTCTATATCAACTAGCCTAGTCTAGTTCTTTGATTTTGTAATGGTTCTCGCCCTAGTGCTTGGCACGGGCGGGATAGGTGGTGAATTGAGAACCTTTGTATATTCGATGTTTGTACTCCCTTTTGAGATAGTGATATATATAAGTTTCGCTATAAGTTTTGGATTGTTGTTATACTCCTTCTTGTGGGTTTATTTCGGATTTGATTGAGTGAACGGCTAAGTCCCGGCGAGAGCTGGGCAGGCAGTCCACCGATCCCTTTGGTTCGTCTTAGAGGGAGGTGGGGCTGTCACATATACCAAGTTGCGAATTTACAAGTTTTAATCACTTCTTTATTAAAACCAAAAGAGCGAGCATGAATTTTCTAGATTTGATAAGTAAAATGAATACTACTTAAACGAGTTTCATTTACTTGATTTTCTTTAAGCGAAACTCCCATATTTTGTACCCCTAGTTAATAGCAAATTGTTAAATGGTATTTTATCGCAGATTTGGACTCCAACGAGGGAGTTGAACCTGAGCTTGGTTTTGGAAAGCAATAACTCATTGGTGAGTGTTTTCAAATGCATGTTTGAACTTATTACTTGAATGAGTTGCTTGGTTAACGTAATTGGATGGTACTTAACTTGTGTGATAGGGCAAGGGTATACATTATCGCACTTAGCCTAATATGACTTATTACTGTGCATTGGTTACAAATGATTTGATATATTTATATATGTGTGCATGACTTGAATACTGCCTGGGATCCTAACCCTATTGGTTAGTCAGTCGAATCGAGCCAGTAAGGGCTTAGTCGAGGAAACTGGCAAACCATAGGTACTGTTTATTATTTATCGTTTATTGTTTGTTGTGTAATCCTTTAGATATGGTCCATTGGATTTGGTATACTCGAGTATTACCATCACTATTACTTTGGAGTTCGGGGTTGGTAAGGGGTTGATTGGTGGATGGAGTTTGGAGTTAAGTGGTGATCTACTGAACTGGTTACTCTACTTGAAAGTTGATGGAGTGTCAACTACTATTTGGTGAAGCTACGGTGGAGTTAACTTGCAAAAGCTACTGTATCCTTTTACCTGAAATTGTTGGATATCTAATGATTTGCTATTTGAAGTGTTATTATTTATTTTTATGAACTCTTATACTTGTTACTTTGATATTCCATGTTCTTACAATGGATAATTTGCTACTTGGGTTTGTATGAAGTTTTGGAACCTCACTGAGTTTTGGTTCACTCTATTAGTTTTTTTTCCTTAGAAGGGGTACGAGCGTGGGCGTGAGTGTGAGGACCCAAAATTTTTTTCTTATTTTTATTGTATATTATTGGCTTATTTAAATATTTATTCACCCGTTTTCTCCGAATAATTTATTTCAATAAATTTAAACCATTTACACAAAACAATGTTTCACTTACATTTTTAAAACGTCCCGTTAGCAAATTTAATTTTTCGGAGGCTCGTTTAGTAAGGAATAATAAGTACACGATTTTTGAGGCAAAATTCGATCCAAGAATGCAATAATCTTGGAGATTTGAGGACTCATTTTTATTCCTAAAATAGTAATTTTTATAATTATTTACCTTAGAGTTAGTTAATTATATCACCGTTACATAAATTTCTTGTAAGTTTCGCTTTATCGTGCGCGAATCGGAAGTTCGCATAAATCGAGCCGGAACGGGTAAATGGAGATTTAAGATGTGACGGCCCCACCTCCCCCTAAGGCGTAACAAAGGGTTCGGCGGGTCGCCTGCCCAACTCTCGCCGGGACTCACTCACTCACTACAGTCCTCCAATGAAGTATAAAATAAATCTCAAGTATTACATCCAACTCTCCAAGAATTATATATCACGAGTACTAGAAAGTAAAACCTAGAAAAACTGATAACTGCAACCACCACGCCAACTATATACATCTTACTCGTCAACTTTTAACAAATACAAATTCAGGTATTCTATAGCTCAAAATCTAACCACCTTCCCGAGCGATCCTAGCGTCGGCCCCCTGCTAAGGAAAACAAAAGGAAAGGGGTAAGCTATATGCTTAGTAAGTAAACAGGGGCAAAAGCGTAAATTTCACGTAACAACAGTTACACGGTAAGAGTAAAACAAAAGCAGAAAAGTAACATCACATAATAAGGATACAGGTGGCTCCAAAGCCAGATCGTTTGCCATGCGTGACCTCCTGCCGACACTCCGTCGACCACAAATAATGGTCCGTAGAACTTCACTTGTACTCCCACCGTATACCTTATCACCCTCTCTGGCCAAACACCTCACAAACTTGCTCGAGCGAATGAAATTGAGCTTGGTTCACAAGCTCGGGTCACAAACTTGGTCCACATAATCGGTGAACCGGATTCACAAACTTGGTGACCTCAAACCAGGTTGGACTGACTTCGACCAAGCCCTAACCGACTCGAATAGTCCATCTAGGTCATGAGATCGGGCCCCAAACTCACAAACTTCACAAAATTTACTCAAAAGTCACCCCGAGCCACAAGCTCAAGGGGTTTAGCTCCAAAATGATTCATATACATATGCCATGTACAAATATGTGCGTAAATTAGGGTTTAGGTCGAGTGCGATAAAGTACACCCTCGCCTAGGTACCCTTTTCATACATATTGAAACACATAAGCAACTAACACATAAGAGCGGCCTGAATACTTACTCAACGAACAAGGATAACAAAAGGACGAAATTCGCGTCGCGAAGAGTAGCTAGTAGGCCCCACCGACTCCACCTAACTCACCACCGTCTGAAATAGAAGATTGCGTCACATAATATCACAAACGGCTACTATTATGCCTAAAACACGGAAAACGACAAAATGGGCACATGCAAGTGCGGAAACGGCATACGGAAATGGGAGGCGGCCTAGCCGTTTTGCCGTCAAAACTGTTTTGAGCACAATCGAGGCTACGCGTGTCGGATCAAGGTACATGAGGTACCGTTACGAAGCTAAGAGAAAAGTCTATAACTTTCATGAAGACATATAAATCCGGATCTGAACAGAGATGGGTCGAAAGTATGGAAAACTGTGCCAGAAATGTGCACTTTAAGGTGACGGACAGGGTAAGTTTGCTGGATTGTAACTCCCAGCTCACAAATCAAAATCAAGAAATTCTAGAGGCATTAGAAAGCTGACATATAAGGCTAAAACTTTGATGTTTTGGCCAAGACCTGAATCCATTCAGAACAGAACGAAAGTTGAGTGTCAAAGTACCCGTCAGAACTGTCCAGATTCAAGGCAGTTCTGACGATTGATCTTGTTTTGATCATAACAGGAGCTACGGAACTCGAATTTCGACGTACTTTATACCGTTTCGAAGCCAAAACCAAGATATACATTTCTTATGAAGGAGTTGACACCCAGATCATATGGAATAAAAACGGAAAAATGCACGGTCAGAGGCTGACTTCAAAACGCAGCACAAACCAATGTTCAAAACAGGCATGAGTGTTTTGTTGATAACTTGGGCTACACTGATCCATTTAAGGTGTTCTTGGCGGCGTTGAAAAGATAAGACAGAGTACTAAAACTTTCAAGTTTTAGTAAATGACTAAATCAGCACGGATCATAGTGAATAAACACAATCAATTGGATGAACTGTCCAAAACGGATCACTGGAAATCCTAGGGCAGTGAGGGTATTTTGGTCTTTTCACAGGCTACGTTGCTCCGATTGAGCTGAAATTTTGTAGTCAACTATAAAATACCATTTTCTACAACTTTTATGTTTTGTACCAAGCCTAATTCGGCCTCTAACATGGAGCACTAAAACCGGACAGAAGAGGATAGCTTGGTTTCCAAATTCTGAAATTTGCACCTTTACTCTATAAATTCATATCTAACAGGTGCTCTGTGAGAACCCGTAATTTTCATTTTCTAGGTTTTAGAATTTTTCATGACTTGTTTTATGCATTTTCGTGATTAGAAAATTTTTCTAGATAATTTTAAGGAGCATATATAATTTTTAGATGATTTTTCTAGTATCGAATGGATTTTGAGAAATTAAGAGCGTATACCGGACGTGGGACCCACTGGTGCGAAAAGTTTGGAAAAATTCGGCCAACTGAATTAAGTTTTGGATACTGGAATTAATTTATCGGGTGTTATGAGATATTTAGAGGTTGCAAATTTGGATTGATGTGAGAGGAAACAAAGTGATAGACTTGCATTAAATTAGGTGACAAGTGTCACCATTTGATTGGGCTACCTTAAGACTTTCTTACCATTGACTTAAATAACCAAAAAATGACCCAAATATCTTCCAAATCTCTTCAAGAAGAGCGGCCCTCTCAAGCTTTCTTTCTCTCTTTCTTATTCCAAGTACAAGGAAGAAAACACTTCAATCTTGCTCCAAATCATCAAAACTAACCATCCAACCTTGAAATTACTCCATAAAACCTCTTCAATTAGAGTTAGTAAGTGGATTTGTGGAGTTGTTTGGAAAGTTAAGGTGGTCAATAGCTCTCTCTCTCTTGTTTTAAAGGTAAGTTGTGAAGAACTACCCCCCCTCCTTTAATTGATGCTTAAATCATGCTTAGTGAAAGTAGAAGATGCAAGTTTATGGATTATTTCTTGATTTGTGGTTGAAATGATGAAGTTTTATTATTTTTGGGAATTTTTCTGTTTTAATATGAACATGATTGTGTGGCTATATATGAGGATTGGAAATGGTATATAATGATTCTAGAAGGTGGAAAAAGTGGAAGATTGCAAGTAATTTCTGTTTTGGAAGAAATCTGGAAAATTAGGGTTCCTTGGTTCTTCATTCTGTCCGAAATTTTAGGTCATAGATAGAGGCCGAATTGGCCTTAGCTCAAAACATGAAAGTTTTATAGAATGATATTTTATAGGTGCCTACAAAATTTCAGGCCAATCGGAGTAGTGTAGAGTGAGATAAGTCGAAATTACTATTGCTGTTCTGGTTTTCCCCGAAATTGAGATTTGCGACTGTAATTGGGTGTTTTGGTCTGGATTGCTTCCGAATTGGTTGTTGAGGCCTTCTGATGAAATTTAGCCCTATTTCTTATCTTTCAGCTGGTTTTGTAATTTCTGGATTTGGACTTGTAGAGCCTGAGTTATGATGTTTCCGCCAGAATGCATTTTGGTGAATCTGTTTTACATTTTTGATGTGGTATCTTGCATTTTTGACCTGTTTGCACTCAAAACTGGGTTGAGTGACCTTCTGTGATGTTGTATCCCTGTCTTTTAGCTTCGAAATGGTGGGTCTTACACCTTCATCCGATAATCATAGGGCATTTGGTGCCATTACCGTAAAAAGAGGTCAAAAAACTGTTTTTTCAAGGCCAAAGCTAATTGCATTTCCGAATTTTCTGGTTTTCTCTAACGTTTGTATATGTTTATGGAACCCTATTGGGGTCATATTTGGCATTGATTTATGATTAGTTATCGAGTCTCATTGTACTTGTTTGCATGTTTTAAGGCTTACTTTCATTCCGGTCATTTCCTAGCTAACTTTTGTACTTGTACTACTTTGAGCCTAGTGAACGGCTTTTGGGAAATGAGATGACTTTTGTGTGAAATGTTGGGAATGATTTGCGGAAATAATGAAGCCTTAATGGCTGGAAAAGTAAGAATTTTAGGGGAGGTGCTACCCGATTTTCTAGGCCGTTTGGTTCCTTTAAGTTGGATTTGCCTTTTGGTGAAAATGAAAGGCTTTTGGGTTGTTTGCGCCTAAGTCTTCATGTTACCTTTTCGTTTCCAAGAAAATCATGTTTTCCACCCTTGCATTAGTATTTCTTTGGCAAGGCGTACGACGTGTAGCCGAGCCTCATTTGTGCATTCCGTTTATTCGATTATGGATGTGAAACCTTCAATTGGTTTATTTTGATTATTTTAGGGTTTCTTGGCGATTAAGGCCAATCTGAAGTAAAAACTTTTGAAGTTGAGCCAGTGAGTGTACCACTCCCCTCCATTACTGTTTAACTTGATTTCTGCTCTGCAATCTGTTTATTTGTTTGAGACGAGGGTGTACTTTATCACACTCGTTCTCTTGTCTGTTCATATGCCAATTTACTATACAAAATTTGAATCTGTTATCTGTGTCTGCATCTGTTCGGATTTCTATGACCTATGAGCTCAGTCCTGTGGCTAAGTTATTCGAGTCGGGCCGGCAAGGGCCTGGACGATTAGATAACGAACCACGGTAGTCTGTTCGGGGATTTTGGGTATTGAGACCCTTGATTCCGGGTATACTCGAGTATTACCATTTTGTTCGTTTGAGGTGAGCGGGCCCGGTAAAGGGGTGTTTGGTGGACGGAATTCGGTGCGAAGTGGGTCTACGGACGCGTTGGTTCTATATACGTTGACGGAGAGTCAACCGGTTTGGATCAAGTACTGCGCTGGAAATTTGGCTCCTGAGAGCCACCTGTATCCTTCCTATGTGAATCGTTAGTTACTTTACTTTACATCTGGCATGTGTATCTGATTTGTTAAATGTGAAATGTCATGATTTTTCTGCTATATGTTTGGTACCTCATTGAGCGCAAGCTCACCCCTTTCTGTTCCTTTTGTTTTCCTTACAGGAAAATAAATACTTTTGGACTGGATTTGACATATGGCTGCCAAATTGAGCTAGTTGAACATATCTTTTGTATAGCTCATGTATTAAAACCCTAAGTGTACTTTTGGGGCGTTTTTTTTTTTATTTGGCAAACCGTGTATATGTATTAACTTTTGAAAACTTTTGTATGTCATTTTGGATTGTAATCGCTAAAGTTCAGATATGAATGTTTACGTGCTCTTTTGGTTGGGTTCTGACGGGTCGGTTACTATCATGGCCGACTCCGGATTTCATTTTTCTTATTTGGGTTATTTTGCCATTTTGACTTGCTTACGCTCGTTGGTAAGTTCCGGAACGCATTAGATAGCTCTAATCTGCACCGTTAGTCCTGGCGAGAGCTGGGCAGGCAGTCCGCTAACCCCTTTGGTTCGCCTTAGGGTAAGGTGGGGCTGTCGCATGCTCTATCATCAAACCCACCAATTACTAGCTCAATAACATCAATTAAGAGGTATATAACCATAATCAAGGCTAAAAATATAAACCCTAGTTAAACATCCCAACATACCATTTAACCCGTGAAATTTTCCCCATAAATCCATCAAAACTATAACTTTAAGCTTCAAGTTCACACATATAAGAAGTAGAGGGAAGTTTCTTACCAAATTCACCTTAATCCCTATATCAAGAAGCTGCCAAGACCTTCCTCTTCCCAAATCACTCCACAAAAACCCTTAAGCTTCCTTGGAGATCAACTTTTGTGGAGGAATTTGCGAGATTATCGGTTGAAACCCAAGATTGAGGCTTGAAATTGAGGTGCAAGGTGAAGTTTTTTCCTCTCTTGTTTTTTCTCTCAAGAGTTTCGACCAAGACTAAGAAAAGGGGAAGAAATGAGGAAATTTTGGTCAAATTTCTGTTTTATGAAGGTTAAGACAAGTTGGTCAAAGTCCAACTTCCATAGATGCCTTGACACTTGTTTTCTTTCTAGCATTTTCTCTCATTTCTCTTGGTCAAATATTGTTGTGACGCCCCGAAAAGTATGAGTGTGAGAACCCGTAAAAATCCTAATCTTTTCCGAGGGTTTTATTTCCTTTAATAGCATGTTTTCTGCATTTCCTGGCTTAGGAAATTTTCCTGAGTAATTTTTATGAGTAATTATAGTTTTTAGATAATTTTTCTAGCCTTGGTGAGTTTTTAGAAAATTAAGGATAAATAATGGACGTGAGACCCACTAGTGCGAAAAGTTCGGAAAAAATTCGACCAATTAGGTTAAATTCCGGATACTGTGTAAAATTTATCGGGTGTTAAGAGATAAGTAGAGTGTGTGAAATGATTGATGTGAGTGAGAAAAGAAAGGATAGGAATGCATTAATGAGGTGCCAAGTGTCATGGTATCATTGGATAGAATTTAAGAGTTACTATTCCAATTTTTAACTTTTTTGACCAAAAGGTTAAATATCTTAAAAATTGCTCAAAATTCACTCATTTTTACTCCTCCATGGCCGGCTCTCTCAAGCTCAAGAAGGAAGAAAACTTCATCAATTTTCAAGCTTCCATTTGGTTCAATCTTCCAAAAACAAATACTTAAACTAGATTCCACTCCATAAAATTCCTCCCTTGGGTGCTAGTAGGTAGTTTAGTGAAGTTTGTTTGAAGAGCTAAGGTGTCCAACCTCTCTACCTCTCTTGTTTACTAGGTGAGTGGTGTGTGAATTCCCTCTTGCACTTAATGAAGCTTAAGTTATGCTTAGTAGTGGCTAAAGTGATGATATTTGTGATTTATTTCTTGATTTGAAGTGATTTGGTGAAGTTTTTATATTTTTGAGGAATTTTCTGGTTTAATATGAATGTGATGTTGTGGTCATCTATGATGGTTGATGATGAGGGGGAATGACTCTAGTAGGTGTGAATTAGTGATAATTGCAACCAATTTTGGGTTTGGATTGAATTGTGGAAAGTTAGGGTTTTATCACCCCTTATTCTGTCCGGTTTTGGATCATAGGGTTAGAGGCCGAATTAGACTTTTCTTAAAACATGAAAGTTGTAGGTATTGATGTGTTTGAGGTTCCTGTAAAATTTCAGGTCATTTGGATTAATGTAGAATGAGATATGTAGATTTTACTGTTTCTGTTCTGGGTTGATCAGAATGCGAAAACTGCACTTGTAATTGGCCATTTTGACTGGAATTGCTTTGGTTTTAGATGTGGGTGTCTTCTAATGAAATGTAGCTGGATGTCTTAGCTACCATATGCCTTTGGAATCAATGCATTTGGACTTGTATAGACTGAGTTGGACTAATTACAGCATTGAGTGATTTGCAAACCTGCAATTACGGTTCAGGTTGTAGTATTCTGCATTTTTGACCTAGTTGTGCTAGGATTTGGACTGAGTGGCCTTCTACATTGTTGTAGCCCTATCTCTTATCTTCGAAACGGTGGGTCTTGTACCTTCATCCGATAATCGTAGAGCCTTTGGTACCATTACCGCAAAATGACGTCAAAACTGTTTTTCTGGTTTTGAGCTTAAGTTTCATTTCCGGATTTTTTTTCCCCTAGCTTAACTTGCACTAGTACTACTTGGAGCTTGCTGAATGGCTATTGGATGAACTTATTGTTGTGTGTGTACCTTTGGGATTGGCTGAGGAAATAATGAAGCCATGATGGCTGGAAAAGTTAGCAAATTCAGGGGAAGTGCTGTCCGAACTTTTAAAGGACTTGTTTGCATTGAGTTTGTGATCTAAGACTTGGATTTGAGCAAGGCAATGATACATGATGGATGGTTTCTGAACCGTGGAGGTGAGTGACCTCAAACTACTTCTAAAGTTATTTATGAACCGTTTCTTACATTATTTACTTTTGAACTGTTTCCAAAGTTACTTTTGAAATGTTTTCTTGCATATCATGTGTGCTGGCATTTGAGTGTGCCTTATTTGCTATATTTCTTGACTTCATGACTTGTATTTTGGTTGATAACGTGTTAAGCGCTTATAATGATTTTCCAAAACGAGTTTTCGAGGCGAGTGTGTACTTTATCGCACTCGACCTCGATAAATGTGAAATTTTCGATTGAAATGTTACTTACGCATGAATGTAAGCCTTTTGGGCTGAACTGGCCATTGCCCCTTGTTACCGGTCGTCTTGAGCCAGAAGCGGACTCGGTCAGGCGATTAGGAACTTGGGTGAACGTTTGGTATACTCGAGTATTACCTATGTAGGTTGGTGGAGCCTGGCCAAAAGCCAGGGACGGGGTGAATGAAATGAAATGAATAACCAAATGAGCGAGGAAATGTCAGGAGAATGAATGTATCCTTTCATGAATATTACTATCGCTTTCCATTGTAAATGTTTCTTGAATTATTGATAATCCATATTTACTGTTTTGCAAATGATGTAGTTGTTTTCGGATTTATCATTTAATTTATGACATCATTGAAATGAACTATTGTGAAACCGATTTGATTAATGATTTTCTGGTTACTCGCTGAGCTTTTAGCTCACCCCAAAAATATTTTATCCCCTCCACAGGGCTCAAGGCGAAGGCAGGACTTGTTGTGCTTATTCACGTGAATGGATGGCCTATATCTTGTACAGTTTTGGATTTGGAATCATTTGATGTATAGTTGGGAATTAGTTTCCGCTGCATTTGTGACATGTAATTATTGGAGACTTGGATGTATATTTGTGGACCATGTGATGTATATTTGAGGTTTATTCTTGTAATTCATTTGAGGACTGTAGTGAACGACTGAGTCCCGGCGAGAGCCGGGCAGGCGGCCCGCCGAACCCTCTGGTTCGCCTTAGGGGGAGGTGGGGCCGTCACAATTGTGGCTGATAATATGAGATATTTTGAGGGTCAATTATCTAAAATAAAATGAGAAGATTAAGGTAATAAAGTATGGGTCAAATGGTGTGTTTACCCGGTAACAAACAGTACCCGTCGGTTCGAGCCGATTTTCCTTAAATCACCCGTACTAGGGTTTTTTTTTCTTCCTATTCACTAACTTTTTATTATTGCATCTACTCACATATTATTTCTCACCCAAAAGTCACTTTTAATCACCAAATTTGATCCTTGCTCCGTACCGAAAAATCATCCGGCGAAAAATCGTGAAAACCCTAATTTGCTCCAATCTTGAAAACGAAGAGTGAAACCCTACTTTCTAGGTTCATTTGCACTTATTGAGGAATGATTGAGTAGTAGGATCATATTAAATGAATAATTTCCAAATAAAAGGAATTTTAAGAAAAGTGTGATGAATTTTACAATTCCATAGAATAAAATTAGGGTTTTGAGTCAAATATGAGGGATTTAAACATAACCTGCTTGTCACAAGTAAACTAGGGTTTTAAAGTACAAGTAAGGTTTCTAGTCTTGTTAAAATGAAACAATGTTTTAAGACAAAAATAAAATAAAGAAACCGTAATCCTTTCTTTGAGATTAAACAAAAATAGTATCTTAAAATTTGGGGTATCACATAAGAAACTTATACTAGACTACTAAGAGTGAATAATTATAGTGTTAAAGGAATTACATTAAAGGTTTAGTGCATAAATGAAACAAACCCGAGAGAAAACGGACACGAAACACGTGCGCATGAGCACTATTCTCAATTGACTTTAGTAGGAATTTGGTCACAAAACCCTCAAACTTCTTCAAGAAACTTCACCACACAACAAACCTCTTTTTTCTCTCTCATCTTGGCTGGCCAACCTTCAAGGGAAGAGGAAGGGAAAAAGCTTCACGCAATCTTGCAAATTCTTACTCCAAATCCTTCACAAATCATCACACAACTTCCATATAACTTGGAGAGCAACATAAACTTGGTGAAAGGCTCCTTCTTGCGGTTTTTCCTGGAGCTTTGGTGACTAAAATTTCTGGTTTTTCAAGAGCTCAAGAGGTAGCTTTCATCTCCATGAATCCTTCCATTTGTTTTCTTCAAAGTTGGAGCTTGATTGCAAGGATTTACTACCCTAAGCATGGATTAGGCTAGCGGACTTGAGGTGTTTAATTTTTTGCTTTTATTCCTAGGCAAGCTGACTTTGGGTGAACTCTAGGTAGCTGCCTTGAGGATTAAATGCTTGGTTTTTGTTGTTTATGTGTTAAATGAGAGGAACTACGGTTGGAAATGGAGAGAAAATTGAGAAAAGAGAGAAACTAGAATTGGCTGAATCTGTCCAATGCTTTTCGTACCTGTCTTTCGAATTTTTGTGGGTTGTTTTTCTGTGAAGCTGATGTATATATGTTGTATATGGTGTGTAGAAAGTTTCTACCCAAAATCATTTGAATTGATTGAGCAAAATTTGAATTTTCGAAACTTGAAGAAATCTGGAAAACGTGTTCAGGTCATCTGAACAGTGTCACTTTAATCGAATATATCTCTTTGTACAGACATCGAAATCAAGTGCCATTTGCGGAATTTGAAACTAGACATTTGTAGTTCCAATGGTATAAAATTCACCATCTAGTTCGAACTGAGTGATCCGTAGTGATTCACCAAAGTTTCCTGTTCTGTTCTGCTGTTCTGTTCGAATGGCAGTGAGAAGCTGCGAATTGTCGCTTGAATTCGAACTACCTATGAACTGATTTTCAAAATAACTTCCTTTGATAAAATGTAACCTTTTGAATCTAATTTCCAATGCCACCGACCGTTCTCAATTTCAAGTTGTATTGAGTGAGATATGGTCCAATTTTCAAACTGTGGCAAAGCTAGAAATCTGGAAAACTCTTCCTTCTTGCTAGCCAATTGGTCTAGTTTAACTTGGGATGTTTTGTTTCGAAAATCTTGATGTCCATTCCTTCTCAAATATTTATGAAATGTTTCTTGGACCTTGGTTTAAAAAATGAATCAAATTGGAGTTGATCTCATTGGGCAAAATGTTTGAAAAGGAAAGAAAACCAAAAAGACAGATTTGCTTTGGGAAATTTCTTGAACTTTGGTAGTTTTGTTAACTACCTTCCCGTCTGCGTTTTTGTGTGAACATTGATAGTGAAGCAGTTCTCATATGGAAGATGGTGTGTACGAAATTCGATGTTATTCTAAGACCATTTCGATACCCAACTGAAGTCCCAAAGTTTGTTTTCAAATCTGAAAAATTCACAGAATAGTCTTCAATTTTGGCCAAATTTGAGCTGCTATATCTTGATGTTCAAAACTCCGAATCTAGTTCTATTTGTTGTGTTTGAAATCTTGATTGGAATTCTTATTTTTTTTATCATTTTAGAGTCTAGTTCACTTTCGGTGAATTTTTCCGAATTTCCAAAGTTTGCCGAAAAACATGACTGAAACTGCCTTGTTTACTAGATCAGCCACTTTGAGTGGAAAAATGATTGTCTTCCGTTTAGAGTCTTTGAAAAGTGTCTTCTAGGAACTTTTATTACTTTGAAAAAAGATTCCAACGGTATAAGATTTTTCATTTTGGACCTACAGAGTGCAAGTTCTGGTTTTCCTAAGTTCGCTGTGTAAAACTGAAATTTTCCAACTTGATGAGAAATGAGTTTTTGGAAATTTTCTCTACCCTTTGATAATGATTGATCGTTTAAACTCGATTTCATGGAGGAAATCAGTTTTTCTTGTATTAATAAATCATCACCTTTGAACCTTTATTTTGAGTGGTTAAGGTTCTTTATTTGAGATATCGACTAGTCTAAATGAGTGTACCTTCTTTCTTGATTAATACATGATTGTGAGTGAGAAATACTTGTTAATTGTTCAGGCGCTCAAGAAGATTTTGAAAGAATCTCGGTGCGGACACTTAAAGCTTTGTTTGCTCACTTATTTTGAATCGGTGAGTGTCAAGTGCATGTTAAATGCTTATGTGATTGAAATGTGAATTGTACAAGTGTTATACATGATACGTAAACTTGTCGAGACGTGTGTGTACTTTATCGCACTCGTTCTCCTTTATTTGACTTATATTGTATTATACGTGAACATGACTTGTATGTCGATCGGAGTGAATCTCGTCGACTATTATACGTGTACTCGTGAGGGCTGCCCAAATCTCATTGGCCAATCTTGCGACTTGAGTCGGCATGGGCTTGGTCGGGAAACTTGATGAACCATGAGAATATTACAAAAAAAAAAACAACTTGATCTTTTGAGATCTTGTTCAGCATACTCATGGAGTATTGTCCCTTTCGTGCATGTTCTTAAAAATAAAACTTGATCTTTTGAGATCTTGTTCGGCATACTCGTGGATTATCGCCCTTTTCGTGCGTGTTTGGTTACGGATCCGAGAAGGTGGAATGGTAGATGAAGGAAGTAGTAAGTAAAGTTTCTACGAACTTAATACCTACCTGGATGATGGAGTGTCATCATGAGGGGGCATCAGATCTAGCCTTGGCGAAGCAAGTGGAAATTAGCTCTTAAGAGCCCCCGTATCCTTAACAAGTGTGTTATATTATAAATTGTGAATTACTTGAACTTTTTGGCTTTAATTCTTGTACATTTGTTATTGTTACTTGTTACTTGAATTATGTGTTCGCATGTGCATGTTTTTTTTTTCTTGGCCTAACGAGCATCCGTTGTGAGGACCCGTATTTTTTTAATTGCACGTTTTCTGCATTTTCTTTATTAAAAAATTTTTCTAGATCAATTTTATGAGTAAATATAGTTTTTAAATGATTTTTCTAGTATCGGTTAGTTTTCGAGAAATTAAAAGTGTACATCGGACGTGGGACCCGCTAGTGCGGAAAGTTCGATAAAATTCGGCCAATTAGGTTAAATTTTGTGTACTGGGATTAATTTGCTAGATGTTATGAGATAATTAGAGGTTGCTTAGATGGTTAATGATGGAGAGACAAAAGGATAGATATGCATTAATTAAACTGACAAGTGTCCATTCCTTATTGGAGTAAACTTACCTAACTTTGCCTAACTTTCTTTATCTTTACTAAAAGTCCAAATTTGACCCAAATAGTCTTCATCTTCTACCTATCTTGGCCGAATTCCTCTAGCAAGCAAAAGAAAGAAAAGCTTCCAATTTCTTCATTCAATTTCTTGCTTGAATCTCACAAACCAACCGTTAAAACTTGGATTTGTTCCATAAAAACCTTTCTCTTGGTAGGATTAAGGTGATTGGTGAAGTGGTTTGAGAAGGCAAGGTGCTAAGTTGGGTCTTTTCTTGGGTTTGCAAGGTAAGTGGCTAAGGAACCTTTCCTTTAATCTTGATAATGTTCAATTAGTGATTTGTAGTGGTTGAATAAGTGATTTTATGGATGATTTCATGACATATGGTTGAGATTGATGGATTTTTCTTTTGTTCATAATTTTTCTGATTTCATATGATTAGTGTTGGTTAACCATGGATGAAGGGTTTGTTATAGTGCAAAATGAAGTTGATATATGTTGGATGTGATTGATTGTGCAAAAATTCTGGTTTGGGGCAAAATTTCCAGGTTTGGGTTTCACACAAGCCTGTTCTGTCCGAATTTATGTCAGCATGTTAGAGGCAGAATTGGCCTTAGCACAAAACATAAAAGTTGTAGATAATGATGTTTTCTAGTTGCCTGTAAATTTTCAACCCAATCCAACCTCGGTAGCCTGAGATCAGATGGAAATACCCAGACTGGTCTAGGTAGGAATTCAGTGAACAGGGTTGTCTTTTCACCCAATCTGACCGTGACTTGTCACCATGATCCGTACCGAATTAGATTTTGGCCAAAACATAAAAGTTGTAGCCAATGGTATACACTAGTAGCCTAAAAAATTTCAGCTTGATCCAACCACTGTAGCATGTGAAATGACCGAAATACCATTGACTATCCATGAAACCTGTTTCGCGGCCAGAATTTTGTTTTTGTGTAGTTTTCCATTTTTGATCATGAAAACGCAGGATTTGGCCATGGAGGTCTTCATAAGAAATGTAGGGTTGTGTCTTAGCTTCTAAACACCATAAGATACACTGCAATCGGACTTCGGTAGCCTGAATTATTGCTGTTTAACAATTGTGCGGTTAGCCAACCTGTTTGTGAGTTTCTAGTTTCATATATGTCAATTTTGACCTAGTTTCACTACAAACTGGACTGAGTGGCCTTCTTTAACATTTTAGCCCTATTTGTTAGCTTCGAAACGGTGTGTCTTGTACCTCCATCCGATAATCGTAACGCCAATGGTGCCAAAACTGCAAAATGGTGTCAAAAACTATTTTTATCCGGAAATGTTTCTAGCTTGATTTTTGTATTTATTTTTGTATTTATATGACTTTAAGCCTAGTGAATGGCTTTTAGACATGAGATTATTCTATATGAGATGTTGGGACTGTTTTGAGGAAAATAATGAAGCCATTAATGGTTGGAAAATAGGTAAACACAAAGGACATGCCGTCCGTTTATCTTCTTGTAATGTGAGCAAGTTAAAGTAATTTTGCCAATGTATTTTGTGACAAATTGGACGTATTTACTGAAAATGTTACCGGCTCTTTCAAAAGGTGGCCGAGGGCTAAATTTCTATTTGAACCTGTATATTTCCGCTTGGCAAATAAATGATCATTTTACTATTCTAAAACCCAATACCTCTTTGGGTTGCAATTCCAAATGTTTACTTACTGTTTACCAAAATATAGAGGGTGACCTAGGGTTCTTTCGGTCACAAGTGAATAACTTTTAAGTGAAGTTTTAAAAGTGAAAGTGAGATAGTTTTGCCACCTTTTCATGATTTTCATCAAGGCATAGAGTCTATTGATTTTGAGCTACATAAACGATTCCGGAAACAATACTTCTTAGCTTACCTTATTGGATTTTGATTTGTCGTTGGTTAAAGTGTTTTCTGCCGGAAATTTCATAATCTTTTTGAGTTTGGTTTCGCGGTTGATTTATGAACCCTAGTAATTTCCGTCCACGAATCCATACGCTCTATTGACACTTTAAAAGTCATTTTATATGTTTACTCGCGAGTAGTCGGGTAATTCTTGATTTCATCCAAATCATGCTAGATGGATTGTAATGTGTTCTTTGTTTAATTTTAGGTTTCATTGGTGATTGAGAAGTGGACGTTATTTTGCGTATATAGGTGAGTGTTCCTTGTTTGTTATGTTTCATGACTATATGGCTGGTATGAATGATTGATAATCTGTTAAATGCTTTCAATGATTGTTAAAACGAGTCTTCTAGGCAAGTGTGTACTTTATCGCACTCGGCCTAGATGATTGTAAAAATTTCAATGATTGAATGATTGAAATGTGATTTGTGCATGAATGTAAGCCTTTTGGCTGAACTGACCACTGCCCCTTGTTACCGGTCGTCCCGAGCCAGAAGCGGACTCGGTCGGGCGATTAGGGACCAGGGTGAACATTTTGGTATACTCGAGTATTACCTTGTAGGTTGGTGGAGGTTGGTGGAGCCTGGTGAATGAATGAACGAATGAATGAACGAATGAATGAATGAGGGTTTTACTTATATACAAATGCATTTTCAAATGATTGAAGGTATAAGGGAACGAAGGGAGAATGAATGAACGAATGGCTCCTTGTGAGCACGTATCCTTTTAATGAAGGTGTTTATCGCTTTCTTTTGTATTTGAATTATTGGTAACATGTAATGAATGCATTGAACTTCTTGTTGCCTATGTGTTCAGAACCTCACTGAACTTAAAGCTCACCCCTTTAGTTTGTTTTCCTTAACAGGGGAAGGCAAGCAAGGACGAGAACCGGTATAGACTAGTTGGGTCTAGCCCTTGGTTTTCTTGTGTCATGGTTCTCGCCCTAGTGCTTGGCACGGACTAGTTGTCTGGTGATTGAGAACCTCTGTATATTTGACGGTTGTACTTCCTTCTGAGATATCTATGTATATAAGTTTTGTTTTAAGTTTTGAATCCTCGTTTTATTTTTTTTTTCTCTTGTGGTTCTATTTCTGATTTGTGTGAGTGAACAACTGAGTCCCGGTGAGAGCTGGGCAGGCGGTCCGCCAAACCCTTTGGTTCACCTTAGGGGGAGGTGGGGCTGTCACATCCGCTCACCCCGTTAGATTTGTTTTCCTTAACAGGAGTTGAAATGGAAGGAATTATGGAGAAGCCTACTTGATGGCTCTTTCGGCTAGAATTTTGGGAATGTACTTGACTAGACATCTTATGGAAGTTGTCTATTTTTGGAAAGTGGATGTATTTTGAAACTTGTAATGTAAGATTGAATATCTATGTATGGAAGTGACTTCTTTTCTTACGTCGTTTGGTATTAATAGTTATTATTGTATTAAGCTTGAACGGAAATTGTACTGAGTTCTGGCGAGAGTTGGGCAGGCATTTCGCGGATACCCTTGGATTTGCCCTTGGAAGAAATGGGGGCGTCACAGTGAGGCTGATTCAAGCTAGCATCGTCTAGTTTTTGACTTTTGTGAATTGTACTTGCGCTAGTCTTGATTAGAGTTGGAAGTCATTTGGATTTTAAATCTTTTGTTGTATTTTGGGAATGTATGAATATTTGAGATAGACTTGAGCATAAATGTACATTCTAACCTTGGAACTCTGGTTTCATTTCCTTTTGAAGTTGTAATTTGTGTTCTTGAAATCAAGAGTGAGTGAGTCCTGGCGAAAGTTGGGCAGGCGGTCCGCTAAACCCTGGGGTACGCCCTAAGGAAAGGTGGGATCCTCACATGTGTGGGATATGAGTTCAGGCAATCTTGGTGGGTTTATATCAACTTGCAAGTCCATAATCATTGCCGTTAAAATTTTCAATCGATTGACACTCAAAATCAAGATCAAAGTCTACTTCAATATTCAAATTCAACCCAAAAAATCAAAGAAAGTCAAGTGAAATAAAAAAAAATTCATGAAGACATCAATCAAGATAATGTTTTTGCCAAAAATTCCAACTAGTATTATCACTAGTCCCCTTTTCATGTGCTCCTAAATCCCAGAAGTAGAGTTAGTCTCGTAATATTTTTTTACTAAATACATATGAGCTGATGAAAAGAAAATAGTTGGAGGAGAAAGGTAGTTGATATCAAAGGAGTAAATGTTAAAATATGCTAAAAATGGGAGTTAGGCATAAAAGCCAATTACCAGAGCAGCAACCCTTACAAGAGTTAGTGGTGGTAGTGATGATGATAGATAATAGTGGTTTTGATGAGAAATTATGGAAGCAGTGATAGTAGAAAGGGATATTCATTGTTGTAGATCAACACTTCCATTAGATCTCCAGACGTAAAGAATTATTGCAACCTTTCAACTAGATCTCCACATCTTACCAAAACTTTACCATACACTCACTAAATTGTGGTTAGTGTTGGTCGTAGAAAAGAAAATTGAATTTAGAATTTTCAAGAAAGCTTTATGATTTTTATTTTAAAATAATGCTGACATCACTAATAGATAGATAAGTAGCTAACAAGTTGACTATAGCTAACAAGATGTCACATTCTATACATAACATCTTCTCTGCTATCACATATCTGTTTTTTTATTCTAATAATAAAGAAAGAATGCTTATATGTGACATTCTATCCTATATAAAGTTTAGAAGAGCGGCTGATATGTCATCTGAATTCTATTACTATTCATTACCAATCCCCCTGTCTTCTAAAGGGGCTCCTTACTTCATTCGTATGTGTGAGAACCCGTAACTTTTCCATTTGTTAGGTTTTATAATCTTTCTAGGTTTTCTTATTTTCAATGGCTTGTTTTCTACACTTTCTGTATCCGGAAAATTTTCTAGATTATTTTTACGAGTAAATATAGTTTTTAGATGATTTTTCTAGTATCGAATAGATTTTGAGAAATTAAGAACGTATATCGGACGTGGGACCCGCTAGTGCGAAAAGTTCGGAAAAATTCGGCCACTAAGGTTAAGTTTCGGATACTGTGTAAAATTTATCGGGTGTTAAGAGATAAGTAGAGAGTGAGATTTGATTGATGTGAGAGGAAAAGAAAAGATAAGATTGCATTTATGAGAGTGACAAGTGTCACTATATCATTGGTTTTGACTTAAGAACACTATTCACTTTTTTGACTTTTGACCAAACTTGATTAAATATCTTTAAAATTCACAAAAAATTACCATTTCTTACCTCTATAGTGGCCGGCCATCTTGAGTAAGGAAGGAAGAAGAAACTCTTCAACTTTTAGCTTCCATTTGGTTCAATCTTCCAAAACCAAGTGTTTAATCTTGATTCTACTCCATAAAATCCTACCACTTGGTGCTAGTGAGTGCTTTAGTGAAGTTTTCTTGGAGAGCTAAGGTGGTCTACAACTTCCTCTCTCTTGTTTACTTGGTAAGTGATGCTAAACTTCCTCCTACACCTAATGATGCTTAAGTTATGCTTAGTAGTGGCTAAAGTGATGTTAGTTGTGATTTATTTCTTGATTTGAAGTGATTTAGTGAAGTTTTTATTTTTTTGAGGAATTTTCTGGTTTAATATGAATGTGATGTTGTGGTCATCTATGATGGTTGATAATGAGGGGTAATGACTCATGTGGGTGTGAATTGGTGATAATAGCAACTAATTTTGGGTTTGGAGTGAATTGTGAAAAGTTAGGGTTTGATAATCCCTAATTCTGTCCGGTTTTGGATCATAGGGTTAGAGGCCGAATTGGACTTTGCTCAAAACATGAAAGTTGTAGGTATTGATGTGTTTGAGGTGCCTGCAAAATTTCAGGTCATTTGGATTAGTGTAGAGTGAGATATGGCGTTTTTACTGTTGCTGTTCTGGGTTGATCAGAATGCGAAAACTGCACTAGTAATTGGCCATTTTGACTGGAATTGGTTTGGATTTTTTTGTTGGTGTCTTCTGATGAAATGTAGCTGAATTTCTTAGCTACCATATGCCTTTGGAATCAATGCATTTGGACCTGTATAGACCGAGTTGTACTGATTACAGTTTTGTGTGATTTGTAAACCTGCAATTACGGTTCAGGTTGTGGTATTCTGCATTTTCGACCTAGTTGTGCTAGGATTTGGACTGAGTGGCCTTCTACATTGTTGTAGCCCTGTTTCATAGCTTCGAAACGGTGTGTCTTGCACCCCCATCCGTTAACCGTAGTGAAAGTGGTGTCATTACCGCATTATGAGGTCAAATACGTTTTTTTCTTAAGGCCCAAGTTAAAGCCATTTCTTAATTTCTGGTTACCTATGATGCTTATTTATGCATATGAAACCCTATTAGGGTTATAATTGGTATGGCTATATGACTCGTTATCGAGTCTCCATGTACTTGTTTACATGTTTTAGGGCTCGCTCTCATTCCGGTCATTTCCTAGCTAACTTTTGTACTTGTACTACTTTGAGCCTACTGAACGGCTTTTGGGAAATGAGATGACCTTTGGTGTGAAATGTTGGGACTGATTTGAGGAAATAATGAAGCCTTAATGGCTGGAAAAGTAAGAATTTTAGGGGAGGTGCTGCCCGATTTTCTAGGCCGTTTGGTTCCTTTAAGTTGGATTTGCCTTTTGGTGGAAATGAAAGGCTTTTGGGTTGTTTGCTCCTAAGTCTTCATGTTACCTTTTCGTTTCCAAGAAAATCATGTTTTCCACCCTTGCATTAGTAATTATTTGGCGAGGCATACGACTAGTAGTCGAGCCTCATGTGCTTTGTGTTTACTCGATTATGGATGTGAAACCTTCAATTGGTTTATTTTGCTTATTTTAGGGTTTCTTGGCTATTAAGGCCAATCTGAAGTGAAAACTTTTGAAGTTGAGCCGGTGAGTGTACCACTCCCCTCCATTGCTGTTTAACTTGATTTCTGCTCTACAATTTGTTTAATTTGTTTGAGACGAGGGTGTACTTTATCACACTCGTTCTCTTGTCTGTCCATATGCCAATTTTGAGTGCCTATCTGAATCTGCCGTCTGAATCTGCTATCTGAATCTGCTATTCTGTATCTGTATCTGAATATGTTATCTGTGTCTGCATCTGTTCGGATTTCTATGACCTATGAGATCAATCCTGTGGCTAAGTTATTCGAGTCGGGCCGGCAAGGGCCTGGACGATTAGATAACGAACCACGGTAGTCTGTTCGGGGATTTTGGGTATTGAGACCCTTGATTCCGGTATACTCGAGTATTACCATTTCTGTTCGGTTACGGTGAGCGGGCCCGGTAAAGGGGTGTTTGGTGGACGGAATTCGGTGTAAAGAGGGGTCTACGGACGCGTTGGTTCTATATACGTTGACGGAGAGTCAACCGATTTGGATCAAGTACTGCGCTGGAAATTTGGCTCCTGAGAGCCACCTGTATCCTTCTGATTTGAATCATTAGTTCCTTTGCTTTACATCTGGCATGTGTATCTGATTTGTAAAATGTGAAATGCCATGATTTTTCTGCTATATGTTTGGTACCTCATTGAGCGCAAGCTCACCCCTTTCTGTCCCTTTTGTTTTCCTTACAGGAAAATAAACACTTTTGGTCTGAATTTGACAAATGGCTGCCAAATTGAGCGAGTGGAACATATCTTTTGCATAGCTCATGTATTAAAACCCTAAGTGTACTTTTGGGGCGTTTTCTCTTTTGATTTGGCAAACCGTGTATATGTATCAACTTTTGAAAACTTTTGTATGTCATTTTGGATTGTTATCGCTAAAGTCCCGATGTGAGTGTTTGCGTGCTCTTTCGATTGGGTTCTGACGGGTCGGTTACTATTCGTGGCCGACTCCGGATTTCATTTTTATTTTATTTTGGGTTATTTTACTATTTTGATTTGTTTACGCGCGTTTGTAAGTTCCGGAATGAAGCAGATAGCTCTAATCTGATCCGTAGTCCTGGCGAGAGCTGGGCAGGCAGTCCGCCAACCCCTTTGATTCGCCTTAGGGGAAGGTGGGGCTGTTACAAGTGGTATCAGAGCCACTTCGCTTGGTCTCTGCGCGGAGTGAGACTGGGCCAAGTGGTGTTGTGGTCCTAATTCCATGATTATGTCTAAGTGCTCGTTTGAGCATAAGTTATGAACCGGGAATGTGATAAGTGTACGAATCATTATCATGGGACTCGAGGAAGCTAGGTATGTATGTCGGGTAGGAATCCTTAATAAAGATGGTTTACTCTTGGGACCGGCCGGCTCGAGTTGCGAACTATCTTAGATGGGGTTCTTGCGCCCGGATACGAAAGATATGAGGGCCTAGGTTAGAAAGGATTTGATGAACTAGAAAGGCCATTCCTCGGTGGATCGTCTATGTTTGTACTTGACTTAACTGGCTGTATGTATGTGTGTGGCTTAATTTTGACCGGCTTGTATATATATGTTTTGATCTTGTTTGGAATGTATAAATGTGTGTTATCATAAAAGTTTTGAGTGTTACTTACATGCATCGTGCTTATTTTGGTTTAGTATTATTGCCTAGACCAAGTAAAACTCATGGAAGGTACACGGAGTGGTCGGGGACGTGGGCGCGGAACTAGACAACCCACACCGGTTAGGGGTACGGGGGAAACCTCTACTGGACCCAATCTGGAACCGCAAGTAAACCCTAATGTGAAAATAGCTGCTGCTATGCAGCAAATGACAGACTTCCTAGCACAAGTGGTGCAGCAACAGGGCCAAAACCCAAACCCTAACCCTGGAAACCCTGGTAACCATATCGAGAGCGAAGACAGAGCTCTCGAACGATTCCAAAAGTTCGCTCCGCCAAAGTTTGTTGGGGGACCTGACCCAGACGTTGCCGAAAGATGGCTTGAAAAGATGGTGGATATATTTGCAGCCCTACACTACCCTGACGAACGGCAGGTGACTTTTGCCTTGTTCCAGCTCGAGGGGGCAGCCCGTTCCTGGTGGAACGTAATTCGACAGAAGTGGGAACGAGAACAGATACCTAGGACTTGGGTGAACTTCATCAGAGAGTTCAATGCGAAGTTTTTCCCTCCTCTAGTTCAGGAGAGGAAGGAAGACGAGTTCATTCGACTCCGCCAAGGAGCTCAAACTGTGGCGGAATATGAGAGCCAATTCACCCGCCTATCCAAATTTGCGCCCGAACTCATCATGACCGAGCAGCGGCGAATAAGGCATTTTATCCAGGGCTTGAACGTAGAAATTCAAAAAGATCTGGCGGTAGCCCAACTTAATGCCTTTAGTGATGCGGTGGAAAAAGCCCAGCGTGTTGAAACTGCAGGGTTACAAGTTAGAAACTTCCAAGCAAGAAAAAGGGGTTTTCCGGGGAGCAGCTCAGAACAAGCGGATAATAGTACAATCTCTAAAGTTCGCAAGGGAAACGGGGAAGTACGGCAACCAGGGGTGTCGCGTGATGTCCCTCAGGGAGGACTGGTCTCTGCTACTCGTGGTCCCTGTGGATATTGCGGAGGGCCAAGTCATACGGAAACAAATTGCTGGAAGAAAGAAGGAAAATGCTTGCGCTGTGGAAGCGCTGAGCATCGGATTGCTAACTGTCCAGCTCGCCTGCGCGAACGGAGAGGGACTCTGCCACCAACCAAGCCCAATTCTCAGCAACCCGCCAAGAGCAACCCTGGACAGACGAAAGGAGAAGGGACGGGATCGAAGGCACCAGCTCGAGTATATTCTCTAGAGCAGCATCAGGTCCCTGACTCGTCTGAGGATGGAGAAGGTATGGTCCGTTGGGTACTTTAGATTTGATAGATTCCGTTCATAAGAAAATTTCGAGGGCGAAATTTCTTTAAGGGGGAGAGAGTGTGAGAACCCGTAACTTTTCCATTTGTTAGGTTTTATAATCTTTCTAGGTTTTCTTATTTTCAATGGCTTGTTTTGTACACTTTCTGTATCCGGAAAATTTTCTAGATTATTTTTACGAGTAAATATAGTTTTTAGATGATTTTTCTAGTATCGAATAGATTTTGAGAAATTAAGAACGTATATCGGACGTGGGACCCGCTAGTGCGAAAAGTTCGGAAAAATTCGGCCACTAAGGTTAAGTTTCGGATACTGTGTAAAATTTATCGGGTGTTAAAAGATAAGTAGAGAGTGAGATTTGATTGATGTGAGAGGAAAAGAAAAGATAAGATTGCATTTATGAGAGTGACAAGTGTCACTATATCATTGGTTTTGACTTAAGAACACTATTCACTTTTTTGACTTTTGACCAAACTTGATTAAATATCTTTAAAATTCACAAAAAATTACCATTTCTTACCTCTATAGTGGCCGGCCATCTTGAGTAAGGAAGGAAGAAGAAACTCTTCAACTTTTAGCTTCCATTTGGTTCAATCTTCCAAAACCAAGTGTTTGATCTTGATTCTACTCCATAAAATCCTACCACTTGGTGCTAGTGAGTGCTTTAGTGAAGTTTTCTTGGAGAGCTAAGGTGGTCTACAACTTCCTCTCTCTTGTTTACTTGGTAAGTGATGCTAAACTTCCTCCTACACCTAATGATGCTTAAGTTATGCTTAGTAGTGGCTAAAGTGATGTTAGTTGTGATTTATTTCTTGATTTGAAGTGATTTAGTGAAGTTTTTATTTTTTTGAGGAATTTTCTGGTTTAATATGAATGTGATGTTGTGGTCATCTATGATGGTTGATAATGAGGGGTAATGACTCATGTGGGAGTGAATTGGTGATAATAGCAACTAATTTTGGGTTTGGAGTGAATTGTGAAAAGTTAGGGTTTGATAACCCCTAATTCTGTCCGGTTTTAGATCATAGGGTTAGATGCCGAATTGGACTTTACTCAAAACATGAAAGTTGTAGGTATTGATGTGTTTGAGGTGCCTGCAAAATTTCAGATCATTTGGATTAGTGTAGAGTGAGATATGGCGTTTTTACTGTTGCTGTTCTGGGTTGATCAGAATGCGAAAATGGCACTAGTAATTGGCCATTTTGACTGGAATTGGTTTGGATTTTGTTGTTGGTGTCTTCTGATGAAATGTAGCTGAATATCTTAGCTACCATATGCCTTTGGAATCAATGCATTTGGACCTGTACAGACCGAGTTGTACTGATTACAGTTTTGTGTGATTTGTAAACCTGCAATTACGGTTCAGGTTGTGGTATTCTGCATTTTCGACCTAGTTGTGCTAGGATTTGGACTGAGTGGCCTTCTACATTGTTGTAGCCCTGTTTCATAGCTTCGTAACGGTGGGTCTTGCACCCCCATTCGATAACCGTAGTGAAAGTGGTGTCATTACCGCATTATGAGGTCAAATACGTTTTTTTCTTAAGGCCCAAGTTAAAGCCATTTCTTAATTTCTGGTTACCTATGATGCTTATTTATGCATATGAAACCCTATTAGGGTTATAATTGGTATGGCTATATGACTCGTTATCGAGTCTCCATGTACTTGTTTACATGTTTTAGGGCTCGCTCTCATTCCGGTCATTTCCTAGCTAACTTTTGTACTTGTACTACTTTGAGCCTACTGAACGGCTTTTGGGAAATGAGATGACCTTTGGTGTGAAATGTTGGGACTGATTTGAGGAAATAATGAAGCCTTAATGGCTGGAAAAGTAAGAATTTTAGGGGAGGTGCTGCCCGATTTTCTAGGCCGTTTGGTTCCTTTAAGTTGGATTTGCCTTTTGGTGGAAATGAAAGGCTTTTGGGTTGTTTGCTCCTAAGTCTTCATGTTACCTTTTCGTTTCCAAGAAAATCATGTTTTCCACCCTTGCATTAGTAATTATTTGGCGAGGCATACGACTAGTAGTCGAGCCTCATGTGCTTTGTGTTTACTCGATTATGGATGTGAAACCTTCAATTGGTTTATTTTGCTTATTTTAGGGTTTCTTGGCTATTAAGGCCAATCTGAAGTGAAAACTTTTGAAGTTGAGCCGGTGAGTGTACCACTCCCCTCCATTGCTGTTTAACTTGATTTCTGCTCTACAATTTGTTTAATTTGTTTGAGACGAGGGTGTACTTTATCACACTCGTTCTCTTGTCTGTCCATATGCCAATTTTGAGTGCCTATCTGAATCTGCCGTCTGAATCTGCTATATGAATCTGCTATTCTGTATCTGTATCTGAATATGTTATCTGTGTCTGCATCTGTTCGGATTTCTATGACCTATGAGATCAATCCTGTGGCTAAGTTATTCGAGTCGGGCCGGCAAGGGCCTGGACGATTAGATAACGAACCACGGTAGTCTGTTCGGGGATTTTGGGTATTGAGACCCTTGATTCCGGTATACTCGAGTATTACCATTTCTGTTCGGTTACGGTGAGCGGGCCCGGTAAAGGGGTGTTTGGTGGACGGAATTCGGTGTAAAGAGGGGTCTACGGACGCGTTGGTTCTATATACGTTGACGGAGAGTCAACCGATTTGGATCAAGTACTGCGCTGGAAATTTGGCTCCTGAGAGCCACCTGTATCCTTCTGATTTGAATCATTAGTTCCTTTGCTTTACATCTGGCATGTGTATCTGATTTGTAAAATGTGAAATGCCATGATTTTTCTGCTATATGTTTGGTACCTCATTGAGCGCAAGCTCACCCCTTTCTGTCCCTTTTGTTTTCCTTACAGGAAAATAAACACTTTTGGTCTGGATTTGACAAATGGCTGCCAAATTGAGCGAGTGGAACATATCTTTTGCATAGCTCATGTATTAAAACCCTAAGTGTACTTTTGGGGCGTTTTCTCTTTTGATTTGGCAAACCGTGTATATGTATCAACTTTTGAAAACTTTTGTATGTCATTTTGGATTGTTATCGCTAAAGTCCCGATGTGAGTGTTTGCGTGCTCTTTCGATTGGGTTCTGACGGGTCGGTTACTATTCGTGGCCGACTCCGGATTTCATTTTTATTTTATTTTGGGTTATTTTACTATTTTGATTTGTTTACGCGCGTTTGTAAGTTCCGGAATGAAGCAGATAGCTCTAATCTGATCCGTAGTCCTAGCGAGAGCTGGGCAGGCAGTCCGCCAACCCCTTTGGTTCGCCTTAGGGGAAGGTGGGACTGTTACAGTATGTATCTTCTTGGCTTAGCCTTCCAACTGAGCAACATGGCTTTGCTCCCTTTCCCTCTCCTCGCCACTAATGGAAGTTATGTGCTTGAAAAGCACTCTAAAAATGTTGCTTCTATTGGCCTTTCTATGCACCAATCCACTAGCAACAGAAAAGAGGGTTATCATACATACAAGAGTCCTCCAGTTCTTACAGAAGCTCTTTCTTACCAGTAAAGTAATACAACATGTTTTATCTTATAGCCTGCCATGGCAGTTCGCATTTTGAATTTCATACAATAACTATAGTCTTCTAGTTCCTAACTAACCTGAGCAATTTTGATTACTTAGCAAAATTTCATTTGATCTTGTAGGTAACATTACCAAAGCGTATCATCTGATTTGACTATGAAGAAAGGAACTCGATGTGAAAAATGACATCATCTTGAGCAATGCAATAGTAGTTGGCACTTTATGATCTCTATTTGGTAGACTTGGTAAAAAGGCCCCAACTTATTTCCAAAATTAGAGTTTGACCGCAGCTTGCCCTCCTTTTGTTTGGAAGATCAAATTCCTTACCAACTACCAATTATCAACATCGATCTCTTTTCATTTGTTTCGATATTATTAAACATATCCTTGTTCCTGTCTAAAACAGACCTAGATTTAATGTGTTGGCCAATATAATGTGAGCTAGATTTAGCCTTCTTTGTATTGGTATCATTGTCTCATTCATATCTGTGAAAAGACCTTTAATGAAAGAAAAATCCAAACTTGAAAAAGTTTGAGAGTGGAAGTAGAGTTCAAGGAGGAAGTCAAGCCATCATGAATCAATTTGCATTTTCTTTTAATTTCAGCTACTCTCCTTTAATTGCTTTAATTGTTTGCTTATTTACCTATTTTCTACTTGCTATTTTATTTTATCAATTGTCCTCACTCAGTTAAAAGAATTAGATTAAATTAATTTTATTTATCTAGATTTGCTTACCAACCTAATTCACTTCTCTCTTTAATTTTCTTTGATACCTACACACTATTTGATGTAATAAACATTTGATAGAATATAACTGGTTTAAATTTTTGGATAATTAAGGGGATTGGACTTGGTAGTAGGCTTTCAAATTTGTAGAGTTAGCAACTAACTAACAACTCTGTTCAATGTAATAGGTTATGATTATAGCTAGGCATACATGAGAATTTTTAGTTTGGTGACATGATATGTTATTCTTAAATGTAATCCAAATTTCATAGAACTATTACTAATTTACAAAATTGGAGATGTTACTGAAGATAACATGCTAGAAAAAATCCTACTAGCCATAAAACTATTTTGATCATATATTTTATGGTTAATCAAATACTTTTGTTACAATATGGTCATTCAACTCCTAAATTGCTATGTCAGCAGACATTCCATCCAATTTCTCCATTAATTCTAATGAAATTAGTTCCATATGCATTTCACATGCCAAAACACAAGGGCAAAAATTTTATTTGCCATTAAACTATTCAAATTGGACATTTTTTGCCATTTTTTGCTTTTGTTTCAAATGGCCCATTGAAAGACTTAAGTTGATCAATACATGGTTTTCATGACTAATGAAAGAAAAAGATGATTTTGGCTCATATATCAAGTGAATTTTTCATTAGTATAGGTGCTCAAACAATTGGCAAAGGAAATGAAGCAAAACAAGAAGGAACAAAGTCTTTCACTAGGCATTAGACACACCTTCAGATGTACACCAAGTGGATTGGACATCTAAAGCACTTCAAGACAAGTAAAGTGAAAATTGACACTAATGATCAAACTATGGATTAGATGAAAAACTAGACTATCAGACGTCCGACAAATTAAAAGGAAACTTTGAAACTTTCTATATCTATTGGACGCACCTTTCGGATGATGTATCGAACGTCTGAAACTTATAGCAAAGACTCACTCAATACACCTCAGATGTAGTGTTGGACACAGAGCAATTGGTTTAGACATCCGATAGGTCTAATAGCTAGTTTTCTAACAACTAGTTTTTTGACCATTGGAGAGAATTTTGGGACAAAATTTCACTACTTATAACCAAGTCTAAATATAAGAGGGACTTTTCCTTACATGAGATACAAGCTTCGAAAAGTGATTTTTGGATAAAAAATTACTTTGAATATTGTATAGGTGTGAGAGAATTTCTTGCATTTGTGAGGCTTTTTATTGAGGAGGAGTAAAAACTTGGAGATGGTGAATCTCACTTGTAAGTGTTCTTCATTGTTAAAGTGAGCATTCTAATGTAGCTTAAAGAGGGTTAACTGGGGAAAGTTGTAAAATCCCTTGGTCCAAGTAGAATTGGGATACTTAGTATGAATAAGGGGTGAGCCTTTCTTTGTACAAGTTAGTTTGCATCACCAACGATTGGAAGAAACACTTGATTGATTGAGTTCCCAAATTGGTGAAATTTGGGAGCAAGAGGAAGTGCCATTGAGAGTGCCAATTCATTTGGTTTGTTTTCTATTTACTTTATTGCTCTTTGTGGATCAATTGCTATGTCTTTTGTGTATTTCATTTAGTTGAAATTATTGAGTGAGAAAATTTGTAATCACTCCCCCTCTTAGGTTGTTTCTGGGCCTTACAATTTGTATTAGATCTTGGTCTCTATTGATCAAGTTTAACTAGTTTAGAGAAAACATTGTTATGGCAACTAATTTTTTTATTAGGAATATCCAATTAATGAATCACTGATTTTTTATGGCAAAAATTATGATGTGTGGAAAAAAGAATAGAAACCTTTATCAAATCTTTTGATCTTAAGTTGTGGTATGTTGTTGTAAATGGTCCTTATAAAGTTTTAATCAGAAAAAGGAAAAAATTAGAGAAAAGACTAAGAAAGAGTTAAATGAAATTAATAAAAGAATGTTAGCTCAAAACATACAAGTTATGGATATTATTTGTAAAGTCTTGAAGAAAGATGAACTAAAAAGCGTAAAAGATTATAAAAGTTCTCAAGAAATTTAGAGAAGATTAGGAGAGATTTATAATAGAAAAAAATTTCAATTTAGTAAAGAAAAGGAAGGATTTTCAATCTCAAATTCTAAGGAATGAGAGAATATAGTTGATTTAATGGTCGAAAATATTGTTAGAAATTTGTCTGAAAGGTTAAAAAGAGCTAGTGAATTGAACAAGACTTTAAAATCTAAATTGAATGGATGTACATTAGAGAAGAAACAAATTACAGTAAAAAATGAGAAGTTAAAACTTGCTATTGACAAGTTAAATGAGTCACATAAAGAAGTTGAAAATTGAAATAAGGAATTGAAGAAAGAAAATGAAAAACTCAAAGAAAAAAATGAAGGTTTATGAATCTTTAAAAGTTGAATATGCAAATATTAACAAGAGAACAGATAATTTGAATTTGTGTTTAAATGAGTTTACCAATATAAAAGAAGAAAATAAAACTTGTTGTAAAAGTAAAAGTGATTTCAAAAAATCTAATGACAATAAGAAAAATTTTGTTAAATCTAAATTAACTTACTATTTTTGTAAAAAATTTGGTCATAACATTAATGAATGTCTTAAAAAAAAGAAATTTTGATAGAGGAGCTAAAATGATGTGGGTTAAAAAAGATGAATCTATAATTCACAAAGAAAAATAAGATGTTTATAAGAAAAATGAAATTAGGAATGTGTCTCTAAAATTTAAAGGTCAACTTGTATTAGTTTGAATAACAAGAGATTACCATTGAACCATTTAAAGCGGAATAAAAATGCTTTATGTAGTATTTTAATGTGTAATAACTATAAAAAAATTTTGAAAGTTTATGAAGATATTAAGGATATGAGATTCAAGAACTATCAATTTGGCTTTTATTCATGGACATGATTGTTCTTGATAACTTATTAGATAATTTTGAAAATAAATGTTGAATGAGTAAATAGACTTGTTTGAATTCATGAAATGTTTATTGATTCAATCATTCTAAAACTTGAATGTTTGAATATATTGCATGATGAATATGGAACTGTTGTTTGTGACATACATTGGCGTTATAAAAAGGTGTAGACACCAAATTTTTGGCTTTATTTCTCATTATTTTTTATTGATGATTATTATTTATTTTTATTTTACTAATCTCATTTTAGACATTTTTTTCTAGCATAAAATTTTTCAGAAAAAAAAAGAAAAATCAAAGGGACAAGAATAAGACACATGAACCTATTTTGAGGATGAAATCTTGGCCTTTTATTTTAGGCTTAATTTTTTGGGGGAGCTTTAAAAGGAAAAAGAGGGGCGCCGCATGTGACAGCCCCACCTCACCCTAAGGCGAACCAAAGGGTTCGGCGGACTGCCTGCCCAACTCTCGCCAGGACTACGGAGTCCATTCCCACAAACCCAACATAGTACGTGTGAAAGGATCCAAAGAAAACGAACAATCGGAAACTACATATATTTTCATTGGAGTCTTGAACAAGTTAACATACAGTACAATCCGAGGTATTCATACTACACAAAATACAATTAGGGCTTCGTTTTCAAAAGAGCAAGTACAATTAGGGTTTCCAACCGTTGAGGAGCAATACAAAATATCTAACTAGCTCAACTCAAGCTTCAAAGTCGCGATTCCAAAGAGTGGTTCCCTGTAAGGAAAACAAAGGTAACAGAAAGGGGTGAGCTTACGCTCAATGAGGTACCAAACATATAGGGATAAAGTCATGGCCTTTCATGTTGAATCAATTAGATACATATACCGGATATAAGGAAAGTATTTAAACACCATGGTTCAAAGGAAAAGGATACGGGTGGCTCTCAGGAGCCAGATTTCCATTTACAGTACTTGATCCGAACCTGTTGGCTCTCCGTCAACGTAATTAGAACCAACATGTCCGTAGACCCCACTTTACACCAATTTCCGTCCACCAAACATACCCCTACCGGGCTCGAACTCCATACAGTACAGAAATAGTAATACTCGAGTATACCGGAATCAAGAGTCCCAATACCCAAAGATTCCCAAAACAGACTACTGTGGTTCGTTATCTAATTGACCAGGCCCTTGCCGGCCCGACTTGAGTCACTAGCCACAGGTGTTGAGCTCAGAGGTCACAGAAAGGTCGTTGGATACCAGCCTCCAAACGACGTCCAAACAGATTCAGATACAGTTAATAGACTATACACAGTAAATAGGCATATGGACAGACAAGAGAGCGAGTGTGATAAAGTACACCCTCGTCTCCAACAAAATAAACAGATAGTACAGTCATTCAGATCACAGATTGCAAGTACAGAAATCAAGTTAAGTAACAAATAAGGGGAGTGGTACACTCACCAGTTCAGGTACAGGTACTTCCAAATATTTCCACCCAAAGTGGCCTAATCACAGTGAAACCCTAAGAATAACAAAGGTAAAACAGTTGACATTTCTTCATCCAAAACCGAGTAAATAGGATGCACAAATGAGGTTTGATTACTAGTCAAGTACCTCTCCAAGTTATATACTAGTATGAAAAATAAAAGATGGCTTAAGAATAAAAGAAAACAGTTGGTCCTAAGGACATACATGACCCCAAAACCCCTCACTCCTCTCAAAATCATACTTACAATGGTGTACTAGCTCATATCTCAAGGTGAAATTGAAAGCGAGAATAATTCCAAGAAAACAGAATTTTTCCAGTTTTGCACACCGCTAATTGAAAATCATATCTCAGGATTCTTAAGTCCGAAATTGGTAAAATTTACACCATTGGAAAATAGACTCAAAGGGGTAAAATTTCTCAGAAGACACATTTAGAAGATTCAGATCACAAGCCAATCAAATTCGAGCCTCAAATTGCTGTCGTAACCAGAAAAGACAGAACAGGTATACAATTTCGGTTAACTTTGAAAAATCACCATAAATCCCACAGACCAAACCAGCGACTGAAATTTACACAGTTCATAGCCCTGTGAATCTAGTTTAAAACACAACAAACGGAACTCAATTCCGATATTTCGACATCCAGATATTGCAGATTTCCCAGAACTGCTCCGGGGTTCCTGCGAAAATTTTAACAGCGTTTCCCCTTGTTTTTCTTACTTTTCACCCTACAATTCAACACCAAATTCAACCCAAATCAACCACAACCTCAAATATAATTCACAAGCTATTAAAAATATCCAATTAGGGTCACAATACCCTTCATATATAATCAATTACAACACAAGGTTAATAATGTAACCAAAAACCAATTTAAAAGACAATAGGCCAAACAGGCAGGTTTGACGTCTCTCGATATTTTGATCGTAACCTAAGCTACGCTTATCGGATTGGGGTATAATTTATACCAATTTGAAGCTAACAGAAAGGGCTACAATGTTGAATAAGGTCACTCAGTCCAGTTTGTAGAGAAACTAGGTCAAAAGTTCAGTACACTAAACCAGAACCGCATAAACAGGTTAACAAACCACATTCTGGTTAAACATCCATATTTCAGGGTACAAAAATCCAATTCAGGTGATTCCAAAGCCATCCAAAAGCTAAGACACCAGGCTACATTTCTTAAGAAGACGTTAAAAGCCAAATCAGAAGTATTCCCAACCAAATTAACCAATTACAGAAGCAATTATCAAGTTCGGGTAGAAATAGGGTAGCAGGGGTATTTCGGTCTTTTCATAAGCTACGCTACTCCGATTGGCCTGAAATTTTGTAGACATCTCTAAAATATCATTCCCTACAACTTTTATGTTTTAACCCAAGGCTAATTTGGCCTCTAACTATTATGAACAGTGCCGGGCAGAAAGGGGGTAATCGAAACCCTAACTTCCGAAATTTCCATTCAATGCGGAAATTTTCCGCAATTAACCACCACTCACATCCTCTAGCTTCATTTTAGATCATTTCCAACCATCATACATGGCCACACAATAATAATCATATGAAAACAGAAAAATCACAAATAAATATAAAACTTCACCAATTTCATCCAAAAATCACAAAATAACCACTAAAATCATCACTTAAGCTCACATTAATCACTAATTAAGCATTATTGAAGAGAGAAAAGGAGTTCCTCCACCACTCACCTTACCAAGTCAAGAAAGAAGCAACTTAACACCTTAAGCTTCCAAACCACTTCACAACCAAGCATAACTCCACCAAACTAAGAGGTTTTATGGAGTAATTGGAAGATTAATCGGTTTAATTGAAAGATTGGGCAAGATTGAAGACAAGATTGTGGAGAATTTTCTTTTCTTTTGTTGCTTGAAGAGGCCGGCCAAGAGAGGGAGAAAAATGGTGAATTTTTGGTGAATTTTGATATTAATTTGGTAAAGGCATTAACAGTGGTCAAAATGGCAAGATTTAATCACATGGTGACACTTGTCACCCCATTAAATGCATGAATATCCTTTTGTTCCCTCTCACTCTAATCCATAAGGTATCCTCTAATTATCTCCTAGCACCCGATAATTTAAGCCCAGTATCCAAAACTTAACCTAGTTGGCCGAATTTTTCCGAACTTTTCGCACTAGCAGGTCCCACGTCCGGTATACGCTCTTAATTTCTCAAAAACTAACCGATACTAGAAAAATCACCTAAAAACTATATTTACTCATAAAAACTATCTAGAAAATTTTCCTAATAAAGAAAATGCAGAAAACAAGCCATTAAATAGAATAAAACCCTAGAAAATGAGAAAATTACGGGTTCTCACACCGCACATGGGGGATTTAGAGAGAGGAAGAACCATCGGAGAGCTTGGAGAAAAGAGGGGGCGGTGGGGAAATTGGAAGGAAAAGAAAACGAAAAGAAAAAGAGAGAGGGAGGAGCGGCCAGAAAAAGCTAAGGAAAAAAGGAGCTTCGGTCAGGGGGCAAAAGGGAAAAAGGAACAAGAATACAGAGCAACGGCAAAAGACAAAGAAAAATTAAAAAAAAATAGAGAGGCAAGAACAAGAGCGCGGCGTCTGACGGAAGAAGACATGGAGGAACCAAAGCAGAGGCGCAAAGCTGCGAAATTGAGCAAGGAAGGTTCGTCCGAAGAGTTGTCGGAACCACCAGTCCGCATCCGCTGCTGCTCGCTCCCTCCGTCGACCACCACCTCACCGAACCCACCAGAATCTTCCCTTGCTATCTGCGAAATTTTGCCAAGCAAGAGCACTGTAAGTTTTTTTTCCTCTCTTTAAATTTCAGTTCTTGTCAAGCTTTTGAAATGGGTCTGCCATGACTTTGCTGTGCGTTTTCCCTGTTGATGGCCCATAATTTTATGATTGTACATGTTTTATGTGTTGATTGGGTTGAATTTTCTTGGGATTTCTGATAATTTTGGGTGCTGGCTTTACATCAATTGAGTGAGAGATTAGCTAAAATTTCTTATGCTCATTAGGTGTTTGACGAAATACCTAACTGACAGTCTTGCTTGAAGACGATTTTGCTTGCGTTTTGCGTGTTCTTATCCCAGAAATTTTGTTTACCAAAGTTGGGTAGTTGATGTTTTTGGTAGTTATACTAGAGGTTGGGTTTTGTTCTTGCTAAGATGGCATGCTGTAGCTCCCTGCTTTTCCCTTGTGGTTGTGCAATAGATTTGAAATGATGAATTAGAAGAAAGCCACGGTTGGGAATAAAATTATTGCAGAGAATATTTGTTGGTCAAAAGAAAAGCTCCTCATGGCTTTGTATGTTCTTTTCAAAGGATTCTTCACTTGGCATGTGAATAATTTGACCCATATCAGTTCTCCTGTAGTAGAATATGTTTTCAGCTTTGCTGTTGTCGTTTCATTTATGCCATTTTGAATGAAAGCTGTCAGTTTCCTCCATCCGACGACCTGGAGGGCTGTTTTGCTGTCAATGCTGAAGTTTTTATTTGCAAGATCATGGTTGGACCTTGGATTCTTATCTTGTAAATTTGTTTGAAGTTCCGGCAGAGCTTTAAGCTATTTTGGTTGTGTGAGAACCCGTAAAAACCCTAATTATTTTCCTAAGGTTTTAGTTCCCTTAATTGCATAATTTTTGCATTTCTGGCTTGGAAATATTATCTGGGTGGATTTTATGAGCAATTATAATTTTTAGATGATTTTTCTAGCATTGGTGAGTTTTTAGAAAATTAAGAATATATATTGGACGTGGGACCCACTAGTGCGAAAAGTTCGGAAAAATTCGGCCAATAAGGTTAATTTTCGGATACTGTGTAAAATTTATCGGGTGTTAGGAGATAAGTAGAGAGTGAGATTTGATTGATGTGAGAGGGAAAAGAAAGATAAGATTGCATTTAATGAGAGTGACAAGTGTCACTTTCTCATTGGGTGAATTTTAAGATTTACTATTCCAATTTTTGACTTTTTTTGACCAAAGAATTAAATATCCAAAAAATTGCCAAAAAATCACCATTCTTCACTCTTGGATGGCCGGCCCTCTTGTGCTAAGAAAGGAAGAAAACTTCTTCAATTTTCAAGTCCCAACTAGCTCAAATCACCCAAAAATACTTGCTTCCATCTATTTCTACTCCATAAAATCTCTTTAGTTGATGTTAGTGAGTGTTGTAGTGAAGTTTGTTTGAAGAGCTAAGTGTCCAACACCTCTCTACATCTCTTGTTTCTTGGTAAGTGATGCTTGAACACCCTACTACCTCTAATGATGCTTATTTTGTGCTTAATGGTGGCATGAGTGATGGAATATGTGATTTATCTCTTGGTTTGAAGTGATTTGGTTGAGTTTTTTATTTTTTGAGGAATTTTCTGGTTTCATATGATTTTGATGGTGTGGTTGTTTTTGATGGTTGGTAATAAGGGGCTTTGGCTCTAGTAGGTGCATATGATAGAAAATTGCAATCAATTTTGGATTTGGTGTGAAAATTGAAAAGCTAGGGTTCTTAAATCCCCAATTCTGTCCGGTTTTGGATTATAGGGTTAGAGGCCGAATTTGACTTTGCTCAAAACATGAAAGTTGTAGGTATTGATGTGATAGAGATGCCTGCAAAATTTCAGGTCATTTGGATTAATGTAGAATGAGTTATGACGAAATTACTGTAGCTGTTCTGCTTTGAACAGAATGCGAAAACTGCGATAGTAATTGTCTGTTTTGACTGGAATTGGTTTGGATTTTGTTGTTGGTGTCTTCTGATGAAATGTAGCTGAATGTCTTAGCTAACATATGCCTTTGGAATTTCGGCATTTGGACTTGTATGGACTGAGATATACCGATTACAGTTTTCTGTGTTTTGCAAACCTGTTTTGGGAATTCTGGGTTAGTATTTGGCATTTTTGACCTAGTTGGGCCAGGAACTGGATTGAGCGACCTTCTACATTGTTGTAGCCCTATTTCATAGCTTCGAAACGGTGGGTCTTGCACCCCCATCCGATAACCGTAGAGAATTTTACACCATTACCGCATAATAAGGGCAAAACAGTTTTCTATTTGGGGCCAAGACTAAGGCCATTTTCTAATTTCTGGTTTGCTATTATGCTCATTTATGCATATGAAACCCTATTAGGGTTGTGTTTAGCATTGCTATATGACTCGTTATCGAGTCTCTTTTAGGGCTTGCTTTCATTTCGGTTGTTTCCTAGCTAACTTTTGTACTTGTACCACTTTGAGCCTAGTGAACGGCTTTTGGGAAATGAGATGACTTTTGTGTGAAATGTTGGGACTGATTTGAGGATATAATGAAGCCTTAATGGCTGGAAAAGTAAGAATTTTAGAGGAGGTGCTGCCCGATTTTCTAGGCCGTTTGGTTCCTTTAAGTTGGATTTGCCTTTTGTGGAAATGAAAGGCTTTTGGGTTGTTTGCGCCTAAGTCTTCATGCTACCTTTTCGTTTCCAAGAAAATCATGTTTTGCACCCTTGCATTAGTATGTCTCACTTGTGCATTCCGTTTATTCGATTTTAGATATGAAACCTTCAATTGGTTTATTTTGATTATTTTAGGGTTTCTTGGCGATTAAGGCCAATCTGAAGTGAAACTTTTTGAAGTTGAATCGGTGAGTGTACCACTGCCTGCTACCCTTTATGTGAAATATCTGAATATCTGAATACTTGATTTATGACTATTGAAGCCAAATACTGTTTTGATAAAATGGAGGCGAGGGTGTACTTTATCACACTCGTTCTTCTATCTGTTCATATGCCAATTTTGAGTGCCCATCTGAATCTGCCGTCTGAATCTGCTATCTGAATCTGCTATTCTGTATCTGTATCTGAATCTGTTATCTGTGTCTACATCTGTTCGGATTTCTATGACCTATGAGCTCAATCCTGTGGCTAAGTTATTCGAGTCGGGCCGGCAAGGGCCTGGACGATTAGATAACGAACCACGGTAGTCTGTTCGGGGATTTTTGGGTATTGAGACCCTTGATTCCGGTATACTCGAGTATTACCATTTCTGTTCGGTTACGGTGAGCGGGCCCGGTAAAGGGGTGTTTGGTGGACGGAATTCGGTGTAAAGAGGGGTCTACGGACGCGTTGGTTCTATATACGTTGACGGAGAGTCAACCGATTTGGATCAAGTACTGCGCTGGAAATTTGGCTCCTGAGAGCCACCCGTATCCTTCTGATTTGAATCATTAGTTCCTTTGCTTTACATCTGACATGTGTATCTGATTTGTTAAATGTGAAATGCCATGATTTTATCGCTATCTGTTTGGTACCTCATTGAGCGCAAGCTCACCCCATTCTGTTCCTTTTGTTTTCCTTACAGGAAAAATAAATACTTTTGGACTGGAATTGATAATCGGTTGCCGACTTGAGCTAGTTGGACATATCTTTTGTATAGCTCATGTATTAAAACCCTAAGTATACTTTTGGGGCGTTTTCTCTTTTGATTTGGCAAACCGTACATGTATCCTCTTTTGAATCACTTTGGTATGCCCCTTTTGGGTTGTATATGCGAACTTGTGAGATGTAAATATTTGCTTGACATTTGGTTGGGTTTTGACGTGTCGGTTCCTCTTCATGGCCGACTCCGACTTTGTTTTTTTTTATTTATTTTTGTGGGTTCGACTTGTTCACACGCGGTTGTATGACCCGAAAAGTATTAGATCGCGCTAATCTGAACCGTTAGTCCTGGCGAGAGCTGGGCAGGCAGTCCGCCAACCCCTTTGGTTCGCCTTAGGGGAAAGTGGGGCTGTTACAGGTTGCACTTTGATGGGTTGCAAATCTGCAGCAGAACAAAAACTTTTGCATCCTCTTTGCTGTTTTCTTTTCTCTGCAACTGCTCATTAAGTTTCGGCCATCCCATTTGTTCACTGATCTTATGTTGGAAAGAGAAATTGGATAAAGTGATATTGAGTTTGCCTGTTTGGGGACAGAAATACTTGGACTGTGATAGAATACTTTGCTGGAAAATGAACAAGCAGGATTGCCGAACCATTTCGCATAAAATTCTCTAGCATTTGCATAATTTCCTTCAATGTTTGGTTTGTTGGATGAGGAGTTTATTTGCTTTGCTGGTTAAGTTCAAAGTTGTACGGATGAAATGGCTATATTCAAAGCTGTCTAGAATCCATTCGTAAACGAAAATGCAGCAGACCTCTTTTTCGGTTACAGAAGCTCATTTGTCACATAAAACTTGCATGAAACTCTTTAAGAATGGCTTGATTTAGTGGTGTTTAGACATATTTTAATTAGAGTTAGTTCAAGTTTTGTTTGCCAAAGGTTTTATGGATGAAGCTTGCGGGTAGATTATCTTAGCTGCCGAAGTCTTTCTGGTTATTGCAGAAGCTTGTTCATTCGTAGCTTGCATGCAAATTGCATGAAATAACTTTCTGTAAATTGCATTTTGGCCCTCCAAGTCTCTTCTTGTCTCATTATGGCCCTAACAATTTTTAACTTCTTTCAATTGGGTCCCAGGTTGAATTGCAAATAGGTCCCTAGACTTTATTTTTCTTTAATTTTGACCCTAGAACTTTGTTAATGTTTGCAATCAAGTCTTTTATTCTTTTGACTTCTTGAACGTGGGTTGTTTAAATGATTTAATTGATTCAATTTCACAATTCATTTTTTATCTTTTATGATTATTTGTTAATTAAAGTGATGCCTTGACCTTTTCTTTGTATTTTGGAGGGCAAATAAGTGATTTCACTTCATTTGAGCCCCGACTCAAGGGAGGTACACTCTATCCCTTATTTCCTATTTTTTTTACCCAATGTGCCTTACGTGACTTTACGTGTTTGAGGGCATGCCTTTTGAATGTGTTTTTATTATTTGTTTCATTTGTACATTTGTTTTGCTTTATTGGCTTTAGTTTTTGTATATTTATTTTTAGTTCAATTTTGATCATTTGAAAGGCACTTGAATGCCAAATTTGTAATAGTTAGGTATTTATTTTAATTATTTATTTATTTCCCCTTTTAGATTGTAGTAGGGTTCCCCGAATGTAATAGTTAGGGCTCTATTTGTTTTATTTGCCTTGTGTGTTTTTTTCATGCCTATATGTTATGTGTTACTCGCTTTCCTAGGGTCTTGCATCTAGATACCATGCTTATGTGTTATGTGCTATATGTGATTTACGTGTTTACCTGCTTTTATTAGGTCTTACATGATTTATTTGATTGTAACTGATGTGTGATGTCACCACAATAGTCCAACGCTAGTTGTGGCCCCCTTTCCCGAATCCACACTAGTCCAACGTTAGTTGTGGCTCATTGTTCCGATGTTCCACTAGTCCAACGCTAGTGAGAATTTGTAGGTATGGGCTAGTCCAACGCTAGACCCTTAGGGATCGTCTATGCGTTAGATCATGATTGTGTGATAAAATCACTTCACCTCATGCATATTTTCACTTTTTAGGATCTTTTATCATTTTTTGCATGACATCCCTTCTTATACGTATATCCCTTCCCTTATCTGTATATTACTTACCCCTTTGCATGAAACATGACATTAGACCTGCATTTCATCTAAGCATTAGACCTAGGTTAGTACATTTGCTTGGTTAGACTAGGAAAAACCCCTTGGGTATGGGATATGGACGAGTTTGGCTTTTTAGCCTTAGCACGCTCGTATTCCCTCTATAAAAGGGAAAATTGGGTCACGAGTATTAGTCTCCCCGCACCCGACATGATGCATTCCTTTAGGTCATGTATATTTGCATTTATATAATTATTTTATCCCTTTTCTTTTCTTAGTGTCTCATATTTTTGCATTATTCGTGACTTCTCCAAAGTGTCACTATTGGGCGTCACAATTAATGTGATTGGCACCATTCGAGGTTTGAAGAGATATTTTAACCCCCCGATACCCTCTTAGGTCTAGGGTTTGCATTCATATAGTACATTCAAATGTGATAAATCTTAAGGTTAAAATAAGAAAATCTTTGACTAAATCGCGCAACTAGCCTTGGCTAGGTTGAAAAGGTGCCTTGGATTCTTATCCTTGCCTTCCCTTTCTTCAAATGTGACTCCCGAATCTTTTTCTCTAATTGTCGTGGACTTGGAGTCGTTTAAAAAGGGTTTTCTACTTTTTTTTCTTTAAAATTCATTTTTAGGTGACTTGGTACACCTTAACTTTATACCAAGTGGCGACTCCATTTTTCATTCAAAAACCCTTTTTAAACTATATGTTGGGTCAAATCGTCGCATTTTGAAGTCCCATTTAGACCCATGTTTTTCATTTTCTTATTAAATCAAAAACTCATTTTTTATCAATCAAAAAATTGAATCAAAAGCCATTTTTTCTAAACTTCGTCTTTTATTTATTTCAAAAAATGGGGTGCGACAAGAGGGAAAGGCTAACAAACTATACAAGGAAATACTTACATGATTTATTATTTCTTGCTTTACTTGTACAAGGTGATGAATATATGTTTTCTTATACTACTAATGTACACTTTTACAAAGTTTGTAATTTAGGAATGGTGTAATTTGAAAGTGATCTTCAAGGATATATATTCCCTCAAATCAAAACAATCTATCCTCAAGCCATGCTTAAAAAATATAATCCAAATAGCTTGATGGTTTGAAAATAAAAAAGAAGAAAGAAATAGAGTTCTCATCTACCAAATTCAACTTTGTACCATAGAGTAGATGAAAAACAAAAGAAAACGATAAAGCATGCATTTAATTTGGACTATGAGGATGATAACCATTATAACTAGATGGAATGTTTTTTATGTATGCATTTAAAACTTAATTTTCTTATCTCAAATTGTATATAAGGCCAATGAGTAACATTTGAATGCTTGATTGATGTGTATTCTAGTTTGTACTCTTGTCAGAATAGACCACATAGATTTGGAATGCCTAATTATTTTGAAATTCTATTCATAAATATCCTATGTGTGAATATATTTTCAAAATGATGACTTTGAACATATAAATTCTAGATTATAGTAATCCCAAATTTTACTCAAATATTTTAATAACTTGCTAAAGAAATAGGAGCTATACTAAAAGCAATATATGGTAGAAAATCCTTTTTATTTACTTTCTATAAGTTTTATGTGTATATTATACTAATTATATAAGTTTGACATAGTTTAACCACTAGGTATAATGTATCTCCTAATCTAAATGTGAAGGTATTCGATACCAATTTAGTTAAACCTAGCATATTATTTTGCTTATATAAATTGATTGTCAATTTTGTACTTAAATGCTACATCTATGCATGTTGATATCACACATGAAAATGAATTAGGTATCCATCTAATAAATTTCATATCTTCATTCATGTTTAGAAAGATGGAATGTTTTTAACCTCATAATAATTGAGGTAGTTGCATCACATATGCTCGAATATTGATCAACTCTTCTTTTGATGATCCTTTTATGTACCCCTTGTTGCCTATTTATACATTTTTCAAAATAGGAGGTACTGTAATAAGGATGAGCTTTGAAAATAATCCTTTACATAATTCTCTTATGTGTACTTGTTAATATGTCTTTGAAGGGAAGTAACTCTTTGAATGTGATTCATTCCTTTGTGTTTACTTCATTTAGATGGTTATTTTAAGGAGGAGACATTTGATGAGAATGGTAAGAAAGTTGATGTGATTTTGATTTTATGGGGAGTTTTACTTGCAAGTATCCAAAAGCAACTTTCCTTCATGCTTACATTTTTTATTTTTAATTACGACAAAAGAGGGAGTATGTGATGCCCTCACCTCTCGCAAGAGCAAATCCAAGGGTATCAGCGGGACGCCTGCCCAACTCTCGTCAAGACTCGATACAATTTCAATTCAAACATAAGGATAAATATCCGAATAATAAAAGTTGAAGGTATAAAGAAATGGTTGCTTCCTTAAAATATTTAAATTTTACAACACAAGTTCTCAAAAGTACATCACTTTCCCCAAAAGTAAAATCACTAGAAGTCGGCTAATTAAATACAACCCAAAATATTAATCAAAAGTAATCAAACCAGCTTCTCTATAAATTCTTTCCATTCCAAGCTCCTGTTAAGGAAAACAAAGCTAATGGGGTGAGTTGACGCTCAGTGAGGCCAAGAAACATGCAAACACATAGTTCACATAACCATGGCATTTGTACATAAAATTAAAACAACAAAGTTCAAGTAATTCATAAATAATAATAACACATATTCAATAAGGATACAGGAGCTCTCAGGAGCTAGATTCCACTTGCTTCACCAAGGCTTGATCAAATACTTCCCTGTGATGACACTCCATCAACCGGGTAGGTATTAAGTCCGTAGAACTTCACTTACTCTTCCGTATTCACCGTTACACCCCCTGCTCTGGGCCCGCACTTCTTTTACATAAGGCGATACTACTCGAGTATGTCAAGCGAGATCTCTCAAATAGATCAAGCATATAAATTTTTCTCATGGCTTACCAAACTTCATGACCAAGCCCATACCGGCTCGAGTCGTAAGGTCAGCCGATGAGTTTGGGCATCCCCCACTATTATGAATTTAAGTCGAGGAGATTCACTCCAATCGACATTGATTCAATCATAGTATAATTCACTATTGCAACACTTCACTTTATTCACTTAACAATTCACTTCATACAATTTCAATATGATTCACTTAAAAGAAAACGAGTGCAATAAAGTACACACTCGACTCGACACTTTCAAAATACTCTGTGAGGACTCGCAAATTTCTTGTATTTTTCTCAAAAATACTCTTTTATTTGAAAATTATTATTTATCAAAGCCCACTACCCAATTATTTCACAATAAGTGTAAGTAAACCTAGAAAATAGGGTTTTACGCTTCGGTTTCAAGTTTGGAGCAAAATTAGGGTTTTCGCGATTTTTCGCCGGATGAATTTTTGGTACAGAGTAAGGATTAAATTTGAGGATTAAAAGTGACTTTTAAGTGAGAAATAATATGTGATTGGTAGCAATGATATAAGGTTACTGAATGGGAAGTAAAAACCCTAGTACGTGTGTTTTTAAGAAAAACAGCGCGAATCGGCGGGTCCCGCGCACTACCGATTGAACGCACCACTTTCTTGCCATACAAGCTCATTAATATTTGAGCAAAATATCTCCTAAATTCCAGCTAAGCCTGACCGAAATTAATGGCTGAAAATACAAGAAAGAAAAAGAAAATTTTACTTGGTAAGGTTTGTGACAAGTGTCACACCCTTAGTGGCCATTGACCAAGACAATTGTTCAACCTTCTTATCCCCAAATTGGCTTCATTCACCTTCATTTTTCTGCTGGAGAGCCGAGAGAGAGAGAGTGAAAGAACAAGAGAGGAACTCCTCCATTTCTTCTTGATTTGCTTCAACTAAGTGAGGGATTCCAATTCCAAACCGATTAAAGGGTAGATAGTGAGTTGGAAAGCTTGAGGAACCAAGAAATTTCAAAGGGAGTGAACTATCACTCATCCAAGCCTTGCTTTTGAGGTATAAACATTTGATCATGGTCATTGTTGCTTTGAATCTTGCTTTAAGATGTTTATTTAGCTTAAGTTTTGGCTTGATTTCATGATTTTGCAAGTGGGTGTGATGAATTTGGGATGAATAAGCAAGTTAGGGTTTCATAGCTTTCTGCCCAATTTGTTGTATGATGCTTGTATGTTGCAATTAAGGTTGTATAAGGTGTTTTGGTAGTGATTAGAACAAGAAAATTGAGAAAGTTCCATTGTTTACAAAAAATTCCAGATTTCTGGAAAATTCTGCTTCCATTCTGTCCGGTTTTGTAACCTTATGTTAGAGGCCGAATTGGCCTTAGGTCAAAGAATGAAAGTTGTAGAGAATGGTATTTTATAGGTGCCTACAAAATTTCAGCTCAATCAGAACAACGTAGGACGTGAAAAGGCCAAAATACCCTTGCTGTTTTAAGTATTTCCCAAGCAGTCCGTGTGATCAGTTAAGTCCAGTTTATCACGTTTTTCGACTAGGATCCATTCTGATTTAGCTTTTTGCCAAAACATGAAAGTTGTAGTATTCTGAATTAGATTTCAAATGCCTCTAAGAACACCTGATTCGGACTTGTGTAATCTGAGATATGTCCATTACAGTGTTCTGCGTTTAAACAGCCGACGAATTGGTTTCTGGTTTAGTAATTTGAGAATTTGACTAAGTTACATTAGGAAATGGACTAAGTGACCTTCATGAATGTTGTAGATCTATGTCTTAGCTTCAAAACGGCATAGTTTTGTCTCAATCCGATAAGCATAGCTTCGGATATGTTATTTCCGCATTCGTACGTCAAATCTGTCTTGTGCTAAGTTGAATTTCTGCACTTGTGATTGTTGTAATTCTTATTCTTATGATATTGTGAGCCTATGGAATGGCTCTTGACTTGAATTTCTTATGTGTGATGTTGGGTTGTGGTTGAGGAAAAATAATGAAGCCAAAATGGCTGAAAAATTAGGTAAACACAAAGGGCGTGCTGCCCAAATTTTCGCTCGAGGGCTAGGTTTCTATTGGAACTTGTATACTTTTGTTTGGCCAATACCATGACCGGTTTTCCATTTTAAAAACTTGATTTTTCATCCTGGGGTTCAAACAACCCTCTTCTTACTTGAAAGTCATCTTTACACGTTTTACTCCTAATTAGTCGGGTTTCTTTGTTTCCCTTAAATGTTTTGCTCGATAAACTGTAATATGTTCTCTTGTTCAACCTTAGGTTTCATTGGTGGCTAAGGGTAATATCCGGAAGGATATTTTGCACGTTATTTTGCATATCTAGGTGAGTGTTCCTTATTTGACTTTATGGCTTGTTGTTATCATTTGCTAATGTGTTAATTGCTTTTAATGATTTCCAAAACGAGCTTTCTAGGCGAGTGTGTACTTTATCGCACTCGACCTAAATAACTGTGCAATTTTCAAGGATTTAATGATTGAAATGTTACTTGCGCATGAATGTAAGCCTTTTGGGCTGAACTGGCCATTGCCCCTTATTACCGGTCGTCTCGAGCCAGAAGCAGACTCGGTCGGGCGATTAGGGACTTGGGTGAACGTTTGGTATACTCGAGTATTACCCTGTAGATTGGTGGAGACTGGCCAACGGCCAGGACGGGGGTGAATGAATGAATGAACGAACGAACGAACGAGGGTTTATTGATAAACGAAAAATGCATTTTCAAATGATTGGAGGAATAAGGGGAAATGTCAGGAGAACGAATGAACGAATGAACGAATTGCTCCTTGTGAACCGTATCCTTTTAATGAATGTTACTATTGCTTTCCATTGTAAATGTTTCTTGAATTATTGATACTCCATGTTTAATGTATTGAATTGATTGTTTGATTGTTTGATTATCTTTGTGGAACCTCACTGAGCTTTTAGCTCACCCCTTTAGTTTTGTTTTCCTTAACAGGGGACGGCGAGCAGGATGAGAGCATAGACTAGCCTAGTCTAGGTCTTTTGTTTCTTTTGTAATGGTTCTCGCCCTAGTGCTTGGCACGGGCTAGTTGTATGGTGAAGTGAGAACCTTTGTGCATTTGATGGTTGTACTTTCTTTTGAGATAGCAATGTATATAAGTTCCACTTTAAGTTTGGATTGCTGCCCTATTTATTCTTGTGATTTGTTCTGGATTTGATTAAAGAACGACTGAGTCCCGGCGAGAGCTGGGCAGGCGGCCCGCCGAACCCTCTGGTACGCCTTAGGGGGAGGTGGGGTCGTTACAAGTGGTATCAGAGCTTAGGCCTCAGATCTCTGTAGTGTATCCTAGATTAAAGATTAGGATACCGGACTGTGGGATTTGATTGGACATGAAAGTTAAGCGATTGAGGGATAAAATTTATAGTTGCTTCGCGTGGTTTCTACGTGGAGTGACCCTGGACTAAGTGGTGAATAAGTATGAGGGACTAAGTGAAGCTATGAATTGCGAATGTTATAGGCCTTAAATCTTTCTAATGGTATCTGAGGACCATAGATAGGTATGTCAGGTAGGAATTTCGATTGTAGATAGTTTACTCTTGGGACTGCAGCTCGAGATGTGAATTATCTTATTTCGGATTCTCGTGCCTGAGTACTCTATAGTTGAGGTGCTGCTAAATACTTGAGACTTACATTTTGGGAACATGAACAGGCTTTGTCTGACTAGAATGAGCACAAGAGATCAGGGACATCTAGTTTGGATAGTAAGTGACGTGAGAGACCGGACGGGCTGATACTGGGACGACTTCACCTTTTCCTTTTGATTTACCTGTATATTGTTACTACATGACCTTAGTATACCTGTATGTACATGGTTATCTGTCCAACTTGATATGTATTTGTGTATTTGCTTATCCGTCATCTTGGTATGGCGTGTTATGTGGGTATATGTTTATTTGAATATTTGGTGCCCTCAATAGTTACTTTAGTAACCTTATCGTGTTTATTTACTAAATTACCTTTTGGGGGAAAAGAAAAGAGAGGGAAAACATATATATGGACGGGAGACGTAGCCGTGGACGTGGCCGTGGGAATGAACGAGCTCAAAAGCCAAGAGAGGAAAGAGAAACAACATCTGCACAAGAGCAAGGAACGAGGGTTGAAGCCGAAGACCCAATGGCAACGGTAATGCAACAAATGACAGATATCTTGGCAAGACTGGTGGATCAACAAGGCCAAATGGCCGTGAATCAACCCCGGAACCCTGAAATCGGAGAAGATAAGGCTCTTGAGAGGTTTCAGAAGTTTACTCCTCCGAAATTTCTTGGAGGATCTGATCCGGATATAGCCGAACAATGGTTAGAGGCCATGATTAATATTTTCACCGTCTTGAACTACACCGAGCAAAGACAAGTAAACTTTGCGGTGTTCCAATTTGAAGGATCGGCCCGAGCGTGGTGGAACGTTATTAAAGCAAAATGGGAAAGAGAACAGACCGTATGGACATGGACGAATTTCATAAGGGAATTTAACGAGAAATACCTCCCTCCTTTAGTTCAAGAGAGGAGAGAGGAAGAGTTTATTGGACTACACCAGGGAACGCTAAGTGTGGCCGAATATGAAACAAAATTTACGAAACTATCCAAGTTTGCTTCTGAATTGGTGGCCACAGAGCGGCGAAGAGTGAGACGGTTTATACAGGGATTAAATTTGGAACTCCAAGAAGCATTAGCGGCAGTACAAGTGAATACGTTTATGGAGGCCCTTGAGAAAGCTCAAAGAATCGAGACTGCAAAGGCACGGATAAAAGCTTCCCAGACCCAGAAAAGGAGTGCATCGAGTAGTGTAGCGGAGGAATTAAGTGAAGCGAGAGTCCCTTCCAAAGTGCAAAAAGTGAACTTTTTGTCCCACCCACCATGGACATTAGGGGCGATAGGTGAAGGATCTACAAAAGAAAGCCAAATCAGATTTGGGAAAAGTTTTCAAGAAAGCCAAAAGATGGCTTCTCACGTGGTCTGTGGGTACTGTGGAAAGGCAAATCATGTCGAAAGCGATTGTTGGAGAAAGGGGCGGAAATGTTTAATCTGCGGAAGTGGCGATCATCAAGTTAGCAACTGTCCGAGTAGACAGTCACGTGAAAGCAATACTCTGCAACTGGATAGAGCTAAATCACAAGTGAATGAAGGAGGGAAACGAACTAGCGGACCGGCAAAGGTTTATGCTTTAGACAACCGACAAGTTCCAGACTCGTCTGAGATAACTGAAGGTAAAATTTCGAGGACGAAATTTTTTTAAGGGGGAGAGAATGTGAGGACTCGCAAATTTCTTGTATTTTTCTCAAAAATACCCTTTTATTTGAAAATTATTATTTATCAAAGCCCACTACCCAATTATTTCACAATAAGTGTAAGTAAACCTAGAAAATAGGGTTTTACGCTTCGGTTTCAAGTTTGGAGCAAAATTAGGGTTTTCGCAATTTTTCGCCGGATGAATTTTTGGTACAGAGTAAGGATTAAATTTGAGGATTAAAAGTGACTTTTAAGTGAGAAATAATATGTGATTGGTAGCAATGATATAAGGTTAGTGAATGGGAAGTAAAAACCCTAGTACGTGTGTTTTTAAGAAAAACGGCGCGAACCGGCGGGTCCCGCGCACTACCGATTGAACGCACCACTTTCTTGCCATACAAGCTCATTAATATTTGAACAAAATATCTCCTAAATTCCAGCTAAGCCTGACCGAAATTAATGGCTGAAAATACAAGAAAGAAAAAGAAAATTTTACTTGGTAAGGTTTGTGACAAGTGTCACACCCTTAGTGGCCATTGACCAAGACAATTGTTCAACCTTCTTATCCCCAAATTGGCTTCATTCACCTTCATTTTTCTGCTGGAGAGCCGAGAGAGAGAGAGTGAAAGAACAAGAGAGGAACTCCTCCATTTCTTCTTGATTTGCTTCAACTAAGTGAGGGATTCCAATTCCAAACCGATTAAAGGGTAGATAGTGAGTTGGAAAGCTTGAGGAACCAAGAAATTTCAAAGGGAGTGAACTATCACTCATCCAAGCCTTGCTTTTGAGGTATAAACATTTGATCATGGTCATTGTTGCTTTGAATCTTGCTTTAAGATGTTTATTTAGCTTAAGTTTTGGCTTGATTTCATGATTTTGCAAGTGGGTGTGATGAATTTGGGATGAATAAGCAAGTTAGGGTTTCATAGCTTTCTGCCCAATTTGTTGTATGATGCTTGTATGTTGCAATTAAGGTTGTATAAGGTGTTTTGGTAGTGATTAGAACAAGAAAATTGAGAAAGTTCCATTGTTTACAAAAAATTCCAGATTTCTGGAAAATTCTGCTTCCATTCTGTCCGGTTTTGTAACCTTATGTTAGAGGCCGAATTGTCCTTAGGTCAAAGAATGAAAGTTTTAGAGAATGGTATTTTATAGGTTCCTACAAAATTTCAGCTTAATCGGAGCAACGTAGGACATGAAAAGTCCAAAATACCCTTACTGTTTTAAGTATTTCCAAAGCAGTCCGTGTGATCAGTTAAGTCCAGTTTATCACATTTTTCGACTAGGATCCATTCTGATTTAGCTTTTTTCCAAAACATGAAAGTTGTAGTATTCTGAATTAGTTTTCAAATGCCTCTAAGAACACCTGATTCGGACTTGTGTAATCTGAGATATGTCCATTACAGTGTTCTGCGTTTAAACAGCCGACGAATTGGTTTCTGGTTTAGTAATTTGAGAATTTGACTAAGTTACATTAGGAAATGGACTAAGTGACCTTCATGAATGTTGTAGATCTATGTCTTAGCTTCGAAACGGCATAGGTTTTGTCTCAATCCGATAAGCGTAGCTTCGGATATGTTATTTCCGCATTCGTACGTCAAATCTGTCTTGTGCTAAGTTGAATTTCTGCACTTGTGATTGTTGTAATTCTTATTCTTATGATATTGTGAGCCTATGGAATGGCTCTTGACTTGAATTTCTTATGTGTGATGTTGGGTTGTGGTTGAGGAAAAATAATGAAGCCAAAATGGCTGAAAAATTAGGTAAACACAAAGGGCGTGCTGCCCAAATTTTCGCTCGAGGGCTAGGTTTCTATTGGAACTTGTATACTTTTGTTTGGCCAATACCATGACCGGTTTTCCATTTTAAAAACTTGATTTTTCATCCTGGGGTTCAAACAACCCTCTTCTTACTTGAAAGTCATCTTTACACGTTTTACTCCTAATTAGTCGGGTTTCTTTGTTTCCCTTAAATGTTTTGCTCGATAAACTGTAATATGTTCTCTTGTTCAACCTTAGGTTTCATTGGTGACTAAGGGTAATATCCGGAAGGATATTTTGCACGTTATTTTGCTTATCTAGGTGAGTGTTCCTTATTTGACTTTATGGCTTGTTGTTATCATTTGCTAATGTGTTAATTGCTTTTAATGATTTCCAAAACGAGCTTTCTAGGCGAGTGTGTACTTTATCGCACTCGACCTAAATAACTGTGCAATTTTCAAGGATTTAAAGATTGAAATGTTACTTGCGCATGAATGTAAGCCTTTTGGGCTGAACTGGCCATTGCCCCTTGTTACCGGTCGTCTCGAGCCAGAAGCGGACTCGGTCGGACGATTAGGGACTTGGGTGAACGTTTGGTATACTCGAGTATTACCCTGTAGGTTGGTGGAGACTGGCCAACGGCCAGGACGGGGGTGAATGAATGAATGAACGAACGAACGAACGAACGAGGGTTTATTGATAAACGAAAAATGCATTTTCAAATGATTGGAGGAATAAGGGGAAATGTCAGGAGAACGAATGAACGAATGAACGAATTGCTCCTTGTGAACCGTATCCTTTTAATGAATGTTACTATTGCTTTCCATTGTAAATGTTTCTTGAATTATTGATACTCCATGTTTAATGTATTGAATTGATTGTTTGATTGTTTGATTATCTGTGTGGAACCTCATTGAGCTTTTAGCTCACCCCTTTAGTTTTGTTTTCCTTAACAGGGGACGGCGAGCAGGATGAGAGCATAGACTAGCCTAGTCTAGGTCTTTTGTTTCTTTTGTAATGGTTCTCGCCCTAGTGCTTGGCACGGGCTAGTTGTATGGTGAAGTGAGAACCTTTGTACATTTGATGTTTGTACTTTCTTTTGAGATAGCAATGTATATAAGTTCCACTTTAAGTTTGGATTGCTGCCCTATTTATTCTTGTGATTTGTTCTGGATTTGATTAAAGAACGACTGAGTCCCGGCGAGAGTTGGGCAGGCGGCCCGCCGAACCCTCTGGTACGCCTTAGGGGGAGGTGGGGTCGTTACATACTCAATTAATGAAAGCAATTAAGCACGTAGCAATACTTCATACACTTGACACGCACCAAGTCAAAAGTGGGTAAGTGAGCAAATAAGTCTTCAGGCGTCCACTCCAAGATTCTCTTGAAGATCCCCTTGAGCGCTTGAGCAAATAATAATTGACTATCACTCACTATTACTTACAAACCGCTTGCTAACAAGAAAGAATGTACACTCGCAATACTAAGACAATGTCATGAAAGAGAACCTTAATCACTTGAAAATCGAGATTCAAAAGTGGGGATTTAAAGTCCTAAGATAAAATAGTCTTTAACATGAAATCGAGTTTAAAACAGTTTATCGATATCGAGATAAGGTGACGAGTCCACAAAAACCCATTTCATAAGAAATCGGAAAGTTTCAGCTTTAAGTGACAAACTTGGAAAAATCAAATCTTTAGTTTGGCATGTCCAAAAATGGAAAACTCTATACCATCATAAATTAGGTTCGAAGTACTAAAAATTTTTAGAAGACTCTTTTCTAAGATTCTAAATGGAAATCATTCATTTTTCAGCTCAAAGTTTTAGTTCCAAGAAGACAGGTTTGAACCAGTCTTGGTTTTCCAGCAATTTTTGAAAATTTGGCATAATTCACAAAAAGTGAACTAGCCCTTGAAATTTGTAACACAATAAGAGTTCCAAACAAGGTTTCAAACACGATAAACGGAACTAAATTTGGAGTCTTGAGTATCAAGATATAACAGTTCAAAATCGGTCAATTTTCAATACTAGAACAGTGAATTTCCAAATTTGAAAAACAATCTTTGGGGCATCATTTGGATATCGAAATGATCTTGAAATTACAGTAAATTTGGTACACCTAAATTTCCATATATTCACTACCTCTCTATCAAATTTTATACAAAAAATCATGCGGGAAGGCAGTTAACAAAATGACTAAAGTTCGGAAAATGTTTCAAGGCAAATCTGCCCTCTTACTTTTCTTTCTATTCCAAGTGTTTTGAACAATGAAATCAACCCCAATTTGATCCATTATTGAAATCAAGTCCCTATAAACATTTAATAAGCAGTTGACATCAAAACTTTTGAAACAAAACATCCCAAAACAAGGTTGACCATTCGGTCAACAAGAAAGGAAAGACTTTCCAATTTTCCAGTTTTGTTGCACTTTCGAAATCAGACCACATCTCACTCAATACAAGTTCAAATTAAGAATGGTTGATGGTGTTGGAAGCTAGGTTCAAAATGATAAATTTCATCAGAAAGAGTCATTTCCAAAATCAGTTCACAAATGAGAGAAACTAGAGCCACAAGACGCAGCTTCTCCATTCCTCTCGAACATACAGACACAACAGGAAAGTCAGTTTTGTTAAATCACTACGGTTCCCTCAGTTCGAACTAGCAGATGAGTTTTACACCATTGGAAAGTTATGAATATCTAGTTTTGAATGCCGCTAACGGAACTCAATTTCAAATTTTGTACAGAAAGTTATGTTCGAATAAAGAGGTACTGTTTGGCTGCCTCGATCACTATTTCCAAATTTCTTTCTTTTTCGAAAACTCTAGTTTTAAGTAACCAATTGAAACAATTTTTGGTAGACACTTTGTACACACAATATACCACATATATCCATTAATTTCACAGCCATACAAGCACCAAAAATTCTAATTAAAACAGAGCAACAGTGAACAAAATTTCGGCCAGCTCTAGTCTCACCCATTTCTCAATTTTCTCTCCATTTCTAACCGTAGTTCCACTCATTTAACACATAAACACAACAATCAAACACTTTAATCCTCAAGGCAACTACCTATAATCCATCTCAAGACCACTAGCCTAGTGGCTAAAGCAAGATAAATGATTTTTCTCAAGTCCTCTGCCTATTTCTTGCTTGGGTTGTAAACCCATGCAATCTAAGCTTCATTCTTGAAGAAAATGGAAAGATTTGAAGGAGATGGAGGATACCTCTTGAACCCTTGAAGAAACCAGCAATTTTTCACCACAAAACCTTCAAGAAACTCCACTAGATGATGCTTTTCTCCAAGCTAGAGTGATTCTCCAAGAACTAGAAGATTGGATGAAGTTTTGCTAGCAAGATGGAAGCTTGAAATGAAGAGTTTTCTTCTTCCTTTTCCTTGCAAGAGGTTTGGCTGACCAAGAGAGAAAGAGAGAGTGTTTGGCAGGTATAATCTTGTCTTGGAAGGTTTAAGAAATTGTGGCCAAGAAGCTTTGCAAAAGTCAACTTCAAATAGTGTCTCACACGGATTTCGTACCATCATTTTCTATCTTGTTTGTTGCCCTAGTGCACTAATCGTCCAATTTAATTCCTTTAACACTATAATTACTCACTCTTATGAGTCTAGAATTAATTCTTCAAATTTTCAATTTGTTGCGTGGTGTGACTTTCAAGAAACTATTGACGCGCGTGCGGTAAAAGCGAAATTTTGAACTCACTCACCTCTAATCCCTCAATTAACTTTTCTTACTCTACTATTAATCATTCTTCATTTTTCAAGATTATTGCACTCTCGGATTGAATATTACCTCGAAAAATGTGTACTCGCTAATTCTCACTAAATGAGCATCCGAAAAATTAAATTTGCTAGCGGGATGTTTTAAAAATATAAGTGAGACATTGCTCCATGTAAATGGATTTAAAATGGTTAAAATAAATTATTTAGAGAAAATAGGTGTATAAATAATTAATAAGCCAGTAAAATAAGATAAAAATAAGAAAATTTTCGGGTCCTCACATTCTTTCCTCCTTAAAAAGAATTTCGTTCTCGAAATTCACACCTAGAATATGCTTATCATTAAGTTATGCTTATCAGATCAATCAACAACTTACACTCTCCAACCCATAATTCACAATTTCTATTCACCCAATTAGCAATTAAACTTTGATTTCCCCAATAGGCGTTTTAACTTCCAAACAATATGGTAAATTAATCGGCCTCACGTCTACCCTATTCATAAATCTAGGACTTGCAAATGAATGTGTGGTATCAGGGTCACTTAGAACCTTAGCTAAACAATGAAAAACAAGAATCACACCTTCAACGACCTTAGTGGAATTGGAAACCAATTGATGGCCTAATGCATAAATTCTAGCCGTCGCTTTAGATCGACTTCCTCCAGCACTAGTGTGAGGACCCAGACCGTTCGTAAGTTGATATTAGGGTTAGGGCTAAGAAGAAAACCCTAATTTCCGGTTAAGATTGAAAACTCGCATTTTCTACATTTTCTTGATTAGAAAAGTTTCCCAGATAAGTTTTATGAGTAAATATAGTTTTTAGATGATTTTTTCTAGTATTAGTTAGTTTTTGAGAAATTAAGAACGTATATCGGATGTGGGACCCACTAGTGTGGGAAGGTATGGGATTTAATCCATTTTGTATAGGTTAATTAATTTTAAGAAGGTTAGAAACCCTAAGTGAGCAAAATCCCTAATGTTATGATTTATTAGAAGCTTTAAGTTGGGTTTAAACCCTAATTTTGCCCTTGACAAAAAGGTTATTGTTTAATTACTTTTATGTGGGATAAAGCATGATTAAGTGTAAGTGAGTAAGATGAGAAAGTGATTAGTGAAGTAATTAAGCATGATTACATGTTTTAGATTAGATTAAGTTATGACTTATGGAGTTAATTGAAAGATTATCAAATGTTTGAGGGAAAATGTATAAGAAAGAGAAAGTTGGAGTGCAAGGGTTAAAAGTGCAATTGAGGAGTTTTTATGTGATTGGTTGGCCTTAAAAATATCTCTCCTAAGTGGTCTTACACCACATATTAGTCTTAAGGGCCATAATTAAGTCATTTGTAAGACAAACAAAACAAAAAAATTGAAGAGAAATTTGAGAGAGAGGGCCGGCCACCTTGAAGAGAGAAAGTGAGAAAATTTCTTCAAAAATCTTCAAGTTTTAGCTTCCATCTTGGGTTTGGATCTTGGAGCAACAACTTGGGTGCTTGATTAGTGAAGGTTAATCATCTACAAAGCTTAATTGAAGGTATGCCTCTTACTTGAAAGATAAACTTTTGGGGTTTTGATCTTTAAGCCATGGAAATGATGTATTATGTTATGATTATGGATTTATTTGATGGATTTGATGTGTATAGTGAAGTTTCATGGTTAATTTTAGTGTTATTTGGTTGCTGAAAATTCGGCCAAGAAGAGGAAAAAATTTGGGTTTCTTGCTAATGCTTTCCTTACTTGTTTTAGTTGAGAAATGGACTTGTAGTGGTTATGTTTGATGAATTGCCTCACTTGATTTGGTTGGTTACTTGCAAAAATCTGATTTGGGTTAAGAAACCCTAAACTCCATTAGGCTAATTTAGCTTAGCTTGTGGTTAGTGAGATAGAGTTTAGTTAGTGAGAGGTTGGATTAAGTTCATTGGTGCAAATGAAATTTGGTTAGGGATTGTGGTTGATGTTTGTTAAATTTGGACTGATTTGGGAAGAGAATTTCGGACCAATTAAGAACTGAGATACATAAGGATTATTTGGTATCAAAATGGATAAAAATCTGGTATAAGAATCGTAGGAACGGACCGTGCGACTTCGGCGCGCGATAACGGCAAAACTGGGAAACAGGACAGTTTAACAACTGAACTTCGGCTTCATTTTTCTTAATGCTATATACGGATTTAGGAATTCCTCAAAACATGAAAGTCGTAGCCCCTTGAGTCCTGTTTATGCCTGTAAAATTTCAGGTCAATCGGATTAGTGTAGCCTGAGTTATCGACGTAATGCTCAAGCCTGTTTTGACCCTTTGATTCTGCGCGTTTTTCTAGTTTAGCTTCTGCCGTGATTTTTCGGTTTTGATCGCATTCGATCTGGGTGTCGACTCCTTCATAAGAAATTTATATCTTGGTCTCAGCTTCGAAATGGTATAAAGTACGTCGAAAACCGAGTTCCGTAGCTCCGGTTATGATCGGAACAATATCGCTCGTCAGAACTGCCTTGTATTTGGACAGTTCTGACGGGTACTTTGGCACTCGAATTTTGTTTTGTTCTGAATAGATTCAGGTCTTGGCCAAAACATGAAAGTTTTAGCCTTATGTCTCAGCTTTCTAATGCCTTTGGAATTTCTTAATTTAGATTTCTGAGCCGTGAGTTACGGCCTTGCAAACAGGGCCTGTTTGGTAACTCGCAATGAAACAGCTGGAACTGTTTCACGCAATTTTCACCTATACCCATTGAGATCTGGGTTGCGATGTCTTCATGAACATTGTAGCCCTTCCTCTTAGCTTCGTAACGGTACCTCATGTACCTTGATCCGATATTCCTAGCCTAATTTTTGACCAAAACGGTTTGAGATGGCCGACTTGGCCATTTCTGTTTGCCGTTCCGCGCGGACGTGTGCGGCCGTTTTGCCGTTCCCGCACTTGCGCGTGCCAATTTTGCCGTTTTGCTTGTTTTAAGTACGTTAGTTGCCGTTTATGATATATTGTGACATAATCTTCGATTTCAGACAGTGGTGAGCTAGGCGGTGCCGGTGGGGCCCACTACTAGCCAACACACAAAGTGAATTCCGCCTTTATACTACTTTTGGTATTTTGAGTAAGTATTCAGGCCGCTTTTGTATGTTAGTTGCTTATGTGATTCGATATGTATGAAGAGGGTACTTAGACGAGGGTGTACTTTATCGCACTCGCTCTAAACCCTAATTGGCGCACATATTTGTACATGGTTTATGTATATGAGAAATTTTGGAACTAAAACCCTTGAGCTGGTGGCTCAGGGTGACTTTTGAATAATTTTGTGAATTTTGTGAGTTGAGGTTGAACTCAATACCTAGAGGGACTATTCGAGCCGGTTAGGGCTTGGTCGAAGTCAGTCCAACTTGGTTTGAGGTCACCAAGTTTGTGAACCCGGTTCGTTGAGTATGTGGACCAATTTTGTGACCCGAGCTTGTGACTCAAGCTCAAGTTTGTGATTTCGTTCGCCTGGGCAAGTTTGTGAGGTGACTGGCCAGTGAGGGTGATAAGGTGTCGGTGGGTGTACAAGTGAAGTTCTACGGACCTTATTTATGGTCGACGGAGTGTCGACAGGAGATCACGCATGGCAAATGACTTGGCTTTGGAGCCACCCGTATCCTTATTATGTGATGTTACTTTTCTGCTTTTGCTTTACTCTTATTGTGTAATTGATGTTACGTGAAATTTACGCTTTTGCCCCTGTTTACTTACTAAGCTTTTAGCTTACCCCATTCCTTTTGTTTTCCTTAGCAGGGGCCGACGCGGGTACGTTTGGGCACTTACACTAGTATAGTATAGTTAGACTTGCTTGTAATAACGGACAATTAGGATGCTTGTTTTTATTGTGGTGGTTTGTATAAGGACCCTTCTTAGGGTCTACCTTTTGGTTTTGGTTGTAATTATAAGGATGTAATAGTTTGAGCAGGTACTTTTGGGGAATGTACTTATAACTCTTTTGGGATTGCATATATATGTATAGTACTCTTTTGGATTTTGCTAGCTTTCGTTGTTTTAAGTTTTGAGTCCTGGCGCGAGCTAGGCAGGCGGCCCGCCGATACCCTTGGGTTCGCCCTAGGGAGAAGTGGGGTCGTCACAACTAGTTTGTTTAGATGCCGACTTTTCTGGCCTTTGAGTACTATCTCCTACCTTCGGCACTCTTGGACAACTTGCGAGCTGATGCTCGACACTACCACAATACAAGAACTTTCCCGATTTCCTTCAACAATCATTTTCCACATGATTGGACTTGCCACAGTAGCCACAACTAACTTGAGGAGTCACGGCCTGACTACTAGAAGGCATTTCTCTCACTTGACCTTGTCCATTGTGACCACCTCTTGGTTGAGTCCCATTTGGTGGACTGGATGTCTCTACGATTCCCGTTTCTTTTTTCTTTTTAGAAGATGGGACACTTTTACTTACTTGTCCAGAGGAGTAACTAGGAGTGTTCCTTTTCTTAGCATGGAAATTCCTAATTTGTAGCCTTGCACTTTTCGACTCTCTGTGCTTTCTCTAAGATTTCAATGAAAGTAGAGATTTGGGCTGTCGCCAACTCCTCCTGAATCTCAACATCAAGTCCTTTCAAAAAGCGTCTTATCTTTTTCCGCTCATTACTCACCAATTCCAGAAAATACTTGGAAAATTTAGTAAATTTTCCTTCATATTCGGGCATGCTAGAAGTCCCCTGTCTCAACTTTATAAATTCATCCTTCCTTTGCTCATGAATTAAGGGTGAGAGAAATTGTTCATTAAACTCTCAGGTAAAGTTTTTCCAGGTCCAAGGGGTCTGCGTTTTTTCTCATTTTCCCCTTATCACATCCCACCAAGCACGTGCTACACCTTCATATTGAAAGGCAGCAAAGTTCACTCATCTCTCCTCAGTATAGTCTAGGGCGGAAAATATATTGGTCATTCTCTCCAACCAATTCTCTAACTCAGGGTCGGATTCTCCGATAAATTTAGGCGGAGCAAAATTCAAAAATCTCTTCAAAGCCCTTTCATCCCCTCTATCCTGAGTCTCAGGTTGCTTAATAGGTCCTTGACCTTCTCGCTCTGCTAATCGCTCTAAAATATCCATCATGCGATTGATGGCAGTAGTCACTTGGTCACTCTCTACATGTCCTTATCCTTGGGTCGGCCCAGTTGCCGATCCTTGATCATCACCTAGAGGTTGGGTTTGCCTAGCCCCATGCCCCTGACCTCTACCTCTCTTTCGTCCATCCATGATCTTAGTTATGCCTAAATGCAAGAATAGAATTAATTACACGAGAAAATACTTAAAGTATAAGTCAATGCGGAAAATATTTGAAATAACGATAGTTAGCATATATTTACAATTAAAGATCCATACAAGTCCAACAAGTCATGGGGCATTTACAAAAATATAGCACACATGTGCCACAAAAGTGCAATTAGTCATGCAATAGTCGCCAAGAGCTTTACAAGCGTCACCCCAGCAAATTCTAGTCACAAAAGTCAAAAGTCAACATCCTAATCTAGTTCGCATCCGAACCACTAGCCTGAACATCCTTTTCAGAAAATACTTAAAGTACAAGTCAATGCGGAAAATATTTGAAATAACGATAGTTAGCATATATTTACAATTAAAGATCCATACAAGTCCAACAAGTCATGGGGCATTTACAAAAATATAGCACACATGTGCCACAAAAGTGCAATTAGTCATGCAATAGTCGCCAAGAGCTTTACAAGCGTCACCCCAGCAAATTCTAGTCACAAAAGTCAAAAGTCAACATCCTAATCTAGTTCGCATCCGAACCACTAGCCTGAACATCCTTTTCCGGATCCTCCTCGAAAGGTTCCTCCTCAGGAGTGGCCTCACGAACCAGGCTCTCGACAGCCTCTATCGCCTCCTCTGTCAATATGGTGGTGTCGGCTAAAATTCCGGCGGCCCAATCCCGAACCTCCTCGACTATTCTAGCCAGTCGAGCCCTAATCCTCTGGAGCTGAACACTAGCGGCCCCAGCCCTAGTCTTGTCCTCTACCACTGTTCCCTCGAGCTCAAATATCCTAGTACCCTAAGCGTCCACCATAGCGCTCAGCTCCTCGATATCCTGAAGTAGGCTCTGTTGGTAATCACCAATTACCGACGCTCATCGTCAAGGGACAATACCAGCTCATTAAGGTAAGTGTACATTGTCCTACACGGACAACGGGGAATCCTCGAAGAAAGCGAGTATCGGATACGAGGTTCTCCTCCATGCACTCTATATCGAATAGAACTAAGAGGCACCACAAGTTCATTAGCATGCCCATTACCATTAGCAGCTTGACCTTCGTTACCATTCTCTATCTCTACAAAATAACCACAAATTTTAGGTTAGAAATTTAAAGTCACTAATTCGCTCAAATATCACTTAAAGCATAATTAAGTCATTTAATCCCTATTTTCAAGAGTAAAGTCTCTAATACATCTCCCAAATAGAACTCTAAACCTAGCGCTCTGATTTTCATCCCTACGAGCAGTCACTTAACTTTCAAACTAGTTCCACAGTCCGGCATCCTAAACTTTTAGGTTAAGATACACTACAGAGATCTGAAACCTAAACTCTGATACCAACAGTGACGCCCCCACTTCTCCGAAGGGCAAACCTAAGGGTATCGGTGGCACGCCTGTCCAGCTCTCGCCAGGACTCGATACAATTCCAATTCAAACTTAAGGATAAATATCCGAATAATAAAAGTTGAAGGTATAAAGAAAGGGTCGCTTCCTTAAAATATTGAAATCTTACAACACAAATTCTCAAAAGTACATCACTTTCCCCAAAAGTACAATCAATAGAAGTCGGCTAATTAAATACAATCCAAAATCCTAATCAAAAGTAATCAAACCGGCTTCTCCAAAAATTCTTTCCATTCCAAACTCCTGTTAAGAAAAACAAAGCTAATGGGGTGAGTTGACACTCAATGAGGCCAAGAAACATGCAAACACATAGTTCACATAACCATGGCGTTTGTACGATAATTAAAACAAGAAATTTCAAATAATTCATAAATAATAATAACACACATTCAATAAGGATACAGGAGGTTTCAGGAGCTAGATTTCACTTGCTGCGCCAAGACTCGATCAAATACTTTCCTGTGATGACACTCTGTCAATCGGGTGAGTATTAAGTCCGTAGAACATCACTTACTCTTCCCCGTTCACCGTTATACGCCCTACTCCGAGCTCGTACTTTTTTTACATAAGGCGATACTATTCGAGTATGCCAAGCGAGATCTCTCAAATAGATCAACTTTATAAATTTTTCTCATACCTCACCAAGCTTCACGACCAAGCCCATGTCGGCTCGAGTCGTAAGGTCGGCCGATGAGTTTGGGCGTCCCCCACTATTATAAATTTAGGTCGAGGAAATTCACTCCAATCGACATTAATTCAATCATAGTATAATTCACTATTGTAACACTTCACTTTATTCACTTTGTAATTCACTTCATACAATTCCAATATGATTCACTTAAAAGAGAATGACTGCGATAAAGTACACACTCGACTCGACGCTTTCAAAATACTCAATTAATGAAAGCAATTAAGCACGTAGCAATACTTCATACACTTGACACTCACCAAGTCAAAAGTGGATAAGTGAGCAAATAAGTCTTTAGGCGTCCACTCCGAGATTGTCTTGAAGATCCCCTTGAGCACTTGAACAAATAATAATTGACTATCACTCACTATTACTTACAAACTCCTTGCTAACAAGGAAGAGTGTACACTTGCAATACTTAGACAATGTCATGAAAGAAAACCTTAGTCACTCGAAAATCGAAGTTCAAAAGTGGGGATTTAAAGTCCCAAGAGAAACTAGTCTCTAACATGAAATTGAGTTTAAAACAGTTTATCGATATCAAGATAAGGTGACGAGTCCACAAAAACTCATTTCATAAGAAATCGGAAAATTTTAGCTTTAAGTGACAAACTTGGAAAAATCAAACTTGAGTTTGGCATGTCAAAAAATGGAAAACTCTATACCGTCGGTGTAGACACCAAATTTTGAATAATTTGTATGTGGCATCTACTTCATGATTTTTGTTTTAGATTGCTTGCATTTTAGTTCGTTATTGTGTGTTTTGCACTTTTAGTTATTATTTTATTTTAGTTTTATTCATTTTTGCCCTTTTAGTTTGTCTAGTTCATTTGCTATTTGATATTTGTCATATTAGTTTTATTCACTTTTTTTTTTGTTTTAGTTTTTAGTTTTTAGTTTTTAAGTTTTTTAAGTTTAGCGTGGAGTTTTTAGAAAAGAAAAAAAAAGGAAAATATGTTTATTCAACCTTTTGGCACTTTAGTTATTTTCATTAAGTTATTTTGAGAAAAAGAAAGAGAAGAAAAAGGAAAAAAATGAAGAAAATTGAAAATGGCCATTTTTGTTGTTTTTATTTGTTTAATTTGTTTTTTTTAATTTGTTTTCATTATTATTATTATTATTTAGGTTTTGTTGTCAATTTTGTTAATTTGTTATTTATTATTATTTATATGTTATCATTTTGGTATTAATAGTTTCGAAAAAAAAAAAAAAAGATGATACGCGACTGCAAGCTGCGTTTTTACGCAGCTTGCAAACAAAGGATTTAGCGGCCCTTAGCTGCAAATATGGCAAGAGGGCTGAGTTGTTTTAGGGTTGGTTTTGCTGATATAAATAGACAGAGGAAGGATAGCCGCAGGAGAGAGGATGGGAACGGCTAAAAAAAATCCGAAGGAGAGGATAAGGTAAAGAGTGACGGCTGAGGATCAAAAAGAAAGAACTTCAAAAAGGAGAGAGCTTGGAGCTTCGGCAGAGGAGAAAGAAAAGAGCTTTGAGGCAGGAGGAACGGCGGAAGAAGAAAACTGGAAGCGGAGTTGGCGGCTGGGCTGAAGGAAAAAGGGAAGAGAATCTGGAGAGTGACGGCTAGAAATCTGGTAAAGGTTGAGGGAGGCGGCTGAATTTAGAGAGAGAGAGAGGACTGACGGCTGGAAACGCAAGGAAAAGTCTGGGAGGAAGTTTTGAGCCCGCATTTCTTCACCGAAGTCTGCAAAATTCATTCCATTCGATCCTTGTTGGAGCATATTCAATCTCTTATGGGTTCCTGTTGCAGCGGCCGTAAACCATCACTTCAGCCATCTCCACCGTCTCTAACCGTCATTCAAGAAAGAGCAGTAACTCGATGGTCAGATTCCAACATTGGAACGCATTGTTCTTGAATTTTTCCACGTTAGTTTGAGGCCCAAAGGTGTCAAAAGGTATCCCATCCTTCTCTTTTCCCTCATCTATTCCTGAACATGTAATGAGCATCCCAAAATATTGCTTTGTTGTTCTTGCCGTTCGCATTTCTGCTTGCTGTTTTCATCCAGAAATTGTTTGATTGCCTCCATGTTTCTTGTGATTGCATGTGGTATTCGTGTGAATGAGATTGGGTATTGTTGGAGGTTGTATAATGGTCCCATTTTGTTTCTGAACTTGGCTATTTGGATAAAAAATGGTTGCTGCAAGCTAACCCATGAAGTGCAGAAATGTGTTCCAGTTTTCTGTACGCTCCTGTGCTTAAATCCGGGGGTTTCTATGTTGTGAGTTGAAAACAATACTTGGTAATACGGTTGTATGGGTCAGGTTTCATTTGTTTGAAGATTTGTGCATAAAAATCTGCTGCAACAAGCTTGAAGTTGGCTTGTTGCAGCTGCATGGAATTTTTCTTTTGGTTGCCCAGAGCTCGAAGCTTTCTTTCCTTGGGTTGCTGAGGGTGGTTTTAAGCCATAGAAATTTGTGTCTGTTGAACTCCCGGATTCATAAAAAGAATTGTATGCTTGATAGTCACCTTGCTGTGTTTTTCTTGCTTAAAGCCAAATGCTTGATGTTTTGGTAGGGATTTCAATTATGGTCAGAAAATGAAAACTTGTTTTGCAAACCCAGTAGATTGGACGAAAGCTCCATTCATTCGTGTCTTTCTGCTGCAATTTCTTTTATGAGTCACGAGCTCCAGTCCTTCTATGTTTTGAATATGGTTAAACATTATGTGGGGTGATCGCATTCAGCTAAGTTATCAAGGCACACCAGTCTTTTCTTGATACAAACTTTTGCTGTCCAGCTGCATTGACACTTTGGTGAAATGAAACAATGTTGCAGAAAATGCTAGCTGGTTTTTGTTTTCCTGCTGCTGCACACTTCCTTTACTTGGTTTAATGTTCATGACTGGACTGTGTTAATCATAAGTATCTAGTGGTTGGGTGGTGTTAAGGGACGGTTGTTCCTGAATTTTGCTTGAAGTTTTATATGAAAATCCGCATCTTGAAGTTACAGGGAGCTTCATATAAGAATTGCAGAAAGTTTTCCATGTTTTGCATCATTTCTTTTCTGTGTTTTTTTTTACTTGTTTGAATGCCAATTTGTGTGTTGTGTTGCTTAACTCAAAGTGTGGACATTGGATTGAGAAAGTTTGATTGAAGTTTGTGCTAAATTTGTAAGGTTGTGTTTAAAAGATGAAATTGCCGCAAGCTTGGAAGCAAAAGTCAGCAGATTTCATTCTTTTTAGTTGCAGATTTTGAAGCTCTTTACGTATGCATGCATGAAACAAATTCTGAACTTTGCACTTAAACCCCTCAAATTTCCCCTTGGCTCACTATGGCCCAAGTAATTTGAATACTTAATCAATTTAATCCCTCAAGCTTCTCCACGTTCCACAAAAGCCCAAGCATGTTCTCATTTCTTTACAATTAGGTCCTAAGTTGGGTGTATTTTGAGTCATCATTTGGCCTTTCATTGTTTTTTGGACTTTTGAAGTTTTTTAAATTTCTCAATTGGTTTTATTTGATTGATTAATGGTTGCTATTGAGTTTTCAAAATGCATGTTCAAATCATTCATGGACCTTTGTTCATTCTTGGACCTTCGAAATTCCATAATGTTTGGATCTTGTTATTTACTTGGGGAACTTTTTGTGTTTTTAAATGTTTCAATTAGGTTCAATTGATTGAGTAGTACTTGCTTTTGGGTCTTTAGTAGATGTTATGCTTGTGGATTGGATGATCATGCATTTTGCCTTGGTCTTTAAGTAGTTTTGACTTCATTGAGTTGCAATTGAGGGAAAGTTTGATGTTTTGGTGGATTCAAATTGTTTAGTTTATATCTTATCACTAAATTGGTGCATTAATCTTTTGTTTTTGGTGATTTTAGCCTAAGTTAGTCTTTTCTTGGGTGATTCTAGCCAAGTTGAGTTTGTTTACTTCCTTAGTATCACCAACGGGGAGGTATAATCTCTTTTACCTTTTTTGTTTCTCTCCTATGTGAACTAATGTGCTAATTGAAATTTGCATGTCTACTTGCTTTCCTAGCCTCTCCTTATTTCCTTTCATTTATTTCATTTACTTTTGATTTTTATTAATGGGGTATGTGTACACCTCTTGGCTTGTAATAGATAGGGCGTAGCAAGTAATTTGGTCCATTTTCCCTTTCCCTTTTGTTTTAGTTAGCAAATGTAATGGTTGCATGCCTATGTGTTATATGTTAAATGCTTTATTAGGATCTTGCATCTAGTCGAGCATGATAAGTGCTACATGATTTAGGTGATTTGCATGTCTACTCGCTTTTTGTAGTATAGATGAATAGAATGGATGAATGTACGTCACCACACTAGTCCAATGCTAGTTGTGGCTTCTTTTATCGTTTCCACTAGTCCAACGCTAGTCGGAATTCATAGGATGGGCTAGTCCAATGCTAGACCCAATAGGTTCTTTTTTCCTTTTTCATTAAGTGCATGATCACCACATATCACGCATTTTTCCTTAGTTTATCATTTGGTATGTTCCTCAAACCCCTTCCCCTTCACTTTAGGACTTGCATCTCATGCTAGTTAGGGTTCATTTGCGTGAAAATCCCCTCTTGATAAGGGAAACGAGCGAGTGTGGCTACTCGATAGCCTTAGCACGCTAGTTTTACCTTCTAATCCGAGGGAAAATCAAAGTCGAAAAATTAGGCGTCATCCCCGTACCCAATTTGTTGCATTCCCTTAGGGACATACTTTCATTTTTCCTCACTTCCATGCTCTTTTAATCACCCTTTTTCCCACATTTCTCAATCCATATTTTTCACTATGTTTTACTCATCTTACTCCACAAGTAGAACTCAAATTTCACATATATATTTATAATCCTATCTTCATTCATTTGCACACACTAATACTTTGATTTTTCATCCAAATTCACACGTGAACTTTCTTTACACATGCGCACACAAACACTTTGTTTTTTACACCATTTCATACATGAATCTTTTCACACACTTGCACACAAAAAAAAAACACTTGAATTTTATACAATTTCACACATGCACCTTTTTATACATTCGCACACTTGCACTTACATTTCTTGCATCTTTCATACACTTTCACACTTGCACACTTGCATTTGAGTCACCATTTTGCACCAATCGACCTCTATGAGGTTTCCCTTTATTGGCCGCCACAATTCATGTGGTCTGGGACCAAAAACCTCACGAGAGACATTGTAGAATTTAGGATTGCACTTTTTTCGTTTCTGCATTCATATAGGCATAATCCAACATGCAATACATACCCTGGGTAGAAAATTAGGAAAGTTGGGGTTAAGCCACGCAACTAGCTTTGGCTAGGTCAAAGGGGTGTCTTGGAGTCTATCCTTGCCTTCCCCTTTGTCAAACGTGACTCCCGAACCTTTTTCTTTGTTTTACGTAGACTAGGAGTCGTTTTAAAAAGGGTTTATTACTACTTGATTTTAAAACTCATTTTTAGGTGACTTGGTACACCTTAAATCATTACCAAGTGGTGACTCCAAACTTTTCATTTCAAAACCCTTTTTAAAACTATTTTTGGGTCGAATCGTCGCTTCCCAAGTCCCATTGAGACCCATGTCTTTTCAACTCACAAAAATCATTTTCCAATCAAAATTGAATCAAAAACATCTTTCTCAAACCATTTATTTTTCTTATCAAAAAATGGGGCGCGACAGTTGGCGACTCCACTGGGGACTTCCTAAGTGGGTACAAGCATTTTGACTTAACCATTTGTTTCCTTTTTCTACCCTTTCTATGCATGGCATGTGGATATTAGGATTGCATTTTTCATTTTTAGGACCTTTTGTCTTATATACGTAATCAAACCAATCCTTCGACTCACGAATGTATGTTTGAATGAATGTTTACTTGTCATTTCGCGCTTGCATTGCATTTTGGGTAAGGGATGTCACCCTAGAGCCTCACGTTGGTTCTTGACCCCTCCCCTCCAAACGAGCACTTGCATACGAGCATACGTTTTCTTCTTTTATCCCTCTCTTATTTTCTTTTTAGTGGCTTGTCACGCCACTCCACCCTTACTAGGATTAGGCGACCCATTTGGACATATGATCACGACACGATGTGTGTGTAGCATGATCCAATGGGTCACTCAATCTTCCACTTTAAGCTATGGGTTGATAGCCTGTAGCTTTTAGTCGAAGGTTGAGGACTTTGATAGATTCACTCAAACACGTAGCCGCGACACGATGTGTGCGTAGCGGTGTTTGGGGGAATCGCTCGAGCCACCGACAAAGAACCTTGGGATTGATGACCCTTGGTTTCTAAGTCTGAAGGCTCGGGGACCTGAACTTATCGAGTCTAGATGCATTAGTGAACCCCAACCTCATGCATCCATACTAGAATTGCCTCGGGTAGAGTCAACCGTACCCTAAATTAGGAAACACCATTTCACGAGGGGAGGGGTCCCACCCCTCTTTCCTTATCTGTCTTTGTTGCTTAATTGTCCAATGTGTTATGTGATTACGTGTTGAACTCACATTTCCTTGTCTCTTGTCTTTTGCATTCACAAACATTAGGAAATAAGAGGTCTGGCATGACTTTCTTTTAGAACCTACCTTTGTAGACAGGCTATTGCACGTTTAAAGATTTTGGTATATTGCATTCATAGATTAATGATTGCATATCATTCTAAGCCTACCCTGGCAGATAAAGGGTTCCTTAGGTCACGTTTCGTTTCTAATTGCATATTTTCTTGCTTTGATAAAAATGGCATCATGCGTTAAACCCTAGAAAGGGAATGCCACTTAGGGGATCCCGTGCTAGGAATAAAACCACCTTGTGTCTCGGATACTTAATCCAACGAGACTTGCACGTTTACATTTTGTACCATCCAAAGGGGTAGTGCACAAGGTAAGGTAGAATCCAATCATTTTCATAGAGTAATTTTTGGAATATGAACGTCTAATAATCACTTTATGGCCATTTTATCAAACTGGGTAAAAATCCCTTGCGTAAAGGACATTAATTTGAAGAAATTCACAAATAATGCCTCCTATTGAGACAATAAGTAAATTGAGGCCAAATCGTGATTTTAGAAGGCTCATAGACTAATTTTTTGAAGCCACCAATGGCCGGACGATTCAATCGATCCATTTTTGTCAATTCATAATCAATTTTGAATAAACCATTCATTTGACCAATTTACCCTTTTTAGGGTCATCCGGTCAATTTTTGAAAAATCATCCATTCATTTGACCAATTTACCCTTTTTAGGGTCATCCGGTCGATTTTGAATAAATCGTCGATTCATTTGACCAATTTACCCTTTTAGGGCGATCTGGTCAATTTTGAATAAATTCTCAATTTCATTCAATTCATTTGACCAAGTTCTTTTTTTTTTAGGACGATCCGGTCAATTTTGAATAAAATTCTCAATTTCATTCAATTCATCCGATCAAGTTCCTTTTTTAGGATGATTCGGTCAATTTTGAGTAAGTTTTAAATTTCACTCAATTCATTTGACTCGTTTCCCTTTTTAGGGTAATCCGGTCGATTTTTAATAAATTGTCAATTTCATTTGACCAATTAGGGTTTCAATGTCGGATTTCAAAACTTAGTCGATTTTTGAGAAAACCATCCATTGCATCCAGCCATTTGATCAGTTGGGGTTTTGACCCGTGCTTCACTGAAAAAATTTGGTCAACGAATTCCAATCTCTTCGATAGGAAGTTCGTCAAAGTCAAACCCGTGCGTTTTTGCAAAATCTTGTATTGATCAAAAGTGATCAATCCATTTGGACGTGGACCTCATTTTGCAAAAAAATTACTTTCACTCAATGAGTTGATCAGATCCATCAGGTATGGTATGGTGCCTACCCTAGAGGATTGCATTTTCATGCTAGGCCTACCCTTGGCACAAAAAGGGTTCCCCCATAGGACATGCATCCGAATTTCCTGGATATCTACTAACTCTTGCCTTTTTCTCTTTCTTTTCTTTATTTTTTTTGTTGTAATAACTAAGCAAGGGTTAAATCTAAAGGCAATCTTTTCAAAAATTCTCAGGTAATATTTAAACATAGCTTCTCGTCGAAGCCCCATCATAACACGATCCCGTAGCCAAGCTCAGAGGAGTCGTGTAAGCATGAGTCCGCAACCGGAACCATCAGACAGGCTTGTTACTACCGCCCAGCCTGAGACCACAAGTTTGGGGGTTCAGTTGACTGAGATGCTCACTAAGTTCGGTGAGATGACCACTGAGATGGCGGCCCAGAGGAAATTAATCGATGAGCTTATCAGCAGTGGAGTTCAACCCGAGCCCGTGCCCGGCAGGCAGCCTGGGCCAGAGCCATTTGTCATACCTTCAATTCAAGCCACTGTTGCTCCATCTTTCCCTATTCCAACCGAAGGAACTTTCACATATCCCACCATACATTTGCCATACACTTACCCTCCTGATCCTTCATTTTTCCCTGCTTACATGCAAGGTCCACAACCCCAACTTACTTCAAACATACCACCAGAGCTACATACTTTCTATCACACTGCTGCTGAGCCATTCCTACCCGACCATATTGTTCAAATCAAGCCAGAAATGGGGGAATCTTCCGCTTCCGTTGATATAAAGCTGCTCAAACGCCTTGACCGTTTTGATGAGTTTATGAGGAGGAGTCAGGGTTTGAACAAACAAGGAGTGCTGGACTATGATGAGCTTTGTCTCTTCCCAAATGTACATTTGCCTGAGGGGTTCAAAACTCCGAAGTTTAATAAATACGATGGCACCGGCAATCCCAAGACACACCTCCGATTGTTCGCCAACAAGTTGGGTAGGCCAACAGATGATAAAAATCTGCCTTTGAGGCTATTCCCAGAAAGTCTGGGGGGGGATGCACTCGACTGGTATTCCAAGCTGAAACCCGAAGAAGCGAAGACTTGGCTTGACTTGTCCAACGCTTTTGTAAGGCAATACGAGTATAATTGTGAGCTAGCTCCAACACGGACTACACTGGAAGGAACAAAAAGAAAACCCTCCGAGGATCACAAGACCTATGCTAAGAGATGGAGGAAAATAGCCGCAAAAGTCGAGCCACCAATGACTGAGGATGAAATCATACGCACCTTCATTAAGGCACATGATCCGCCATACTTCGAAGAAATTTTTCGAATGACTGGGTGTTCCTTTGCCGAGATCGTTAATAAATTAGAAGAATATGATGAGTTTATAAGGGCAGGAAAGATTATTAACGTGTCGGCTCTGAAATCGCAATTGGAAGCATTGCAAAATCAAGGCAGCGGTAACAAGAAATCCCCATTCAAAAAGAGAGAAGAGGAGGCTTCATTTGTCTCGAATCGAGGCCCTGCTCCCCAACCGAGATACCGACAGAACTCCACCTATTCACCCCGTTACCCGTACCAATCACACTTTCAACTTGTGCACTATACCACTGGTAACCATCCTCGACCTCGACCAAATTACCCAAACACACTTACAACACCATTTCATATTTCTCCACATAGTTTTCAAACTAGACCTCGCTCTCCTTATCATCCAAGACCCACATTACCCGTCAACCATAATTACAACTATCAACAGACCGCTGGTACCCAAGATCCGGCCCGATATAGAACTTTTACCAATTTAGGTCGGCCCTTGGATCAACTATATGAGCAGCTCAAGGCTGCAGGGAAAATTGGTACAATACCTCCTAAAGCCTATGCTAAAGGAGTTCCTCCTGATTATAATCCTCAAACTTTTTGTGCCTATCATTCTGGAGCTCCTGGACATTCTACTGCCAATTGTCGGGTACTTAAACACAAAATCCAAGACATGATTGAGGCTGGAGACATAATTTTGAGGGGAAAAGTTGAACAAGGACCAAGTATAAGTACAAACCCCTTTCCCAAGCACAGTGACACCTTTGAGGCATCCACCTCCAGTGACGAAATTTGAAAATCATAAAGGAGCTCTGCGCAGTTTGGATGGCTGACTATCCTCCCTCTCGAAAGAAATTTTGATAAATCTACGGGTTGTCATTTACTAAAATTCACGAAAACTTTTTCTTGCATATGTGAATAGCTTAATGAAAGTGTTTTTGCAATTGAGTTTTGTTTTGTTTCTGCTTTGATTTATAGTGCAATTTAATTATTTGTTTATTTGATGATTGTTCTGATTTTTGTTGATTCTTTGAGATGGCCAAAGGTGAAGTTATTTGACTCTTTGAATATCACTGTTCTGGAATTTGATGAATCCCTTCATTAAAAATCCCTTCATTGAAAATCCCTTCATTAAAAATCCCTTCGTTTAAAAATCCTTCATTGAGAAAGCTTTCATTGAGAAAAACCATTGAAAAATCCCTTCATTGAAAATCACTTCGCTGGAAGAATCCCTTCGTTGATGAATCCCTTTACTGAAAAAATCCCTTCATTTGGAAATTCCTTTATTGATAAATCCCTTCATTTGGGAAAATCCCTTTCCAGCCAGGTTGAAAGTTGAATGCTATGTAGTATGACCAACGTTGTCAAAACGCATGGCCTATGTTCATAACAAAAGGATCCGCCACCGATCTTCTGAAGAAGGAAACAAAGTGCTAAAGCGATGAAAGATGAAGTCGAAGGCAAATTTGCTTCAAATTGACAAAGCTTATTGGGTGTTCAAAGGAGAGATGGAAGGACAGACATTCCCTCAACCTATCAACTCGGACATGTGTAAGATGTTCTTTATTTGATTATGCAAAGCTTCTTTTAGGAAATCATGCAAGAGACGAGGCAAAAGTCAGGCCATTTTCCTTTCCAATCAAAACACTTCATCCCTAGTCATCCCCTTTGAACTATCTGAACAATAATTTTCGTTTGGCAACCCCTGAGAATTGCAAACCCCACACTGGGGCAAATTCATTTTGAAAAATGATCAGAAAGAAAAGGAAAACCCCACACTGGGGCAAATTTATCTTTGAAAGAGATATGGGAAAAAGAAAGAACCCTACACTGGGGCAAATTTATTTTGAAAGAAAAATGAAAAAGAAGAAAGAACCCCACACTGGGGCAAATTTAGTTTTTTGAAGAAAAATGCAAAAAGTGAGAAAAATGCAAAGTGAAAGAAAAAAAGAAGAAGAAGAAAAATCCAAGCAAGCTAGGGCAAATTTTCCTCGGTTTCGTTCAAAAATTAGATATAATTTCAAAATGATGCAATTTCAGGTTATTTCACACCTTTCATCAGACCTGCTTTCAAGCCTCAACTTTTCTTGAAAAGCACCCCACCTAACCTCATTACAAAAGCCCAAAAGTCCTGGCTTTCGTCACTTGCTGCATTTCTATTAGGAATTTTGCTAATCAACTGGCACGTGATATCCATAATGCCTTCGTTTAAGTCTATAAGGGAAGCGCATTTTACTAATGCCAGCAATCTTCAACTTACATTCCTGAGTCGGCTATGGGTGAGCTCTTCCATTGTTTCATTAGGTGAAAACCCACAAGGGCACCTCAAGAAAGAGAAAAAAAAGAGAAAAATAAAAACAAAAACAAAACAAAAAGAAAAGGAGTGGGGGCAACCTTGGTAAAAACCCGAAAGGGCGCCAAGGTAAGGTTTCGCAGTAAGCAAGCACGAGGAGGAACGGCCGGCGACCTGGTTCATGTGGATTTCTCCTCATTTTTGTCATACTTCTGCCAATATTGAATCCCAGAACAAGGATACCCAGAGATTCGAATATGACATCCGTTGGCCAAAGGTGTGTCGTTTTGTAAAACATTCTTTTGCAAATACATTCTTAGGAAAGTCATTTTTTCCAAATTACTTGTATTCATGGCATTTTTTGTAGAATTTAAGCACAAATGGTTAAGTGTGCATTCTTGTGCATAATTATTTTTACATGACATGTGAATTTTCTTGCATACCTCATTCTTTATCATTGAATTGTGGTGAATGACAATCCCCGTGGTTTATTGCAAAAAGCATGCTTGGATTCAGTCATCTTTTGGGAACAGTTGAAATTCAGTCAAGCCAGCTACACAGACTTCACAATATAGCAAAGCACATACCTGGTCAGTTTGAAAATTGGAAAAGCTTCAGGGTAAGAAATCCAACTCAATCGGCTGCCGCAGCAAAAGTTGATAAAGGCGTTGAAAGACTCATGTTTACACGATTCTCGAAGGAAAACGGATCAAATGGTGGTGGCAATTTCTTTGTTTTTCCTCTTTCACAGGAAAAATTGTATGCACAGATGATGGTAATCACACCTCGCACTCGAATTGGTGTCGGGAAGAGTGCTCCGGTGGACAAAGGCAGATCGGAAATGTCACAAACAAATTTGATCAAAAGGTGCAGCAACATGGCGATACCGAATCAACTATGGACTCAAATTGCAAAAATTCATCCAGCTGGGGCAAATTAATTTTTTGAAAAGTTTCTCAAAAGTCAAAAAAAAAAATCAAAAGTCAAAAAAATCAAATCAAACATCAAAAATCATCATCAGAAAAGTCAAAAAATCAAATCAAATTCACCTCGGCAGGCTCGGGTTTTATCCCACTGACCGTTTTTATTTTCGTTGGGCACGGGTTTTATCCCTCCGACCTCGGCAGGCTCGGGTTGTATCCCACTGACCGCTTTTATTTTCGTTGGGCATGGGTTTTATCCCTCCGACCTCGGTAGGCTCGGGTTTTATCCCACTGACTGCTTTTATTTTCGTTAGGGCACGGGTTTTATCCCTCCGACCTCGGCAGGCTCGGGTTTTATCCCACTGACCGCTTTTATTTTCGTTTGGGCACGGGTTTTATCCCTCCGACCTCGGCAGGCTCGGGTTTTATCCCACTGACCGCTTTTATTTCCGTTGGGCATGGGTTTTATCCCTCCGACCTCGGCAAGCTCGGGTTTTATCCCACTGACCGCTTTTATTTCCGTTGGGCATGGGTTTTATCCCTCCGACCTCGGCAGGCTCGGGTTTTATCCCACTGACCGCTTTTATTTTCGTTGGGTATGGGTTTTATCCCTCCGACCTAGGCAGGCTCGGGTTTTATCCCATTGTCCGATTATCAAAATCATTTTATTGCTACGGGAACTGGGTTTGTCCCGTCAGTAAGCATCTCATTCTCATTGCTATGGGAGCTGGGTTTGTCCCGTCCGTGAGCATTTTCTTCGCCACTAGCCGTGGGTTAGTCCCACTAGTGAGCATTTCTTTTCGTTCGCCATTAGCCGTGGGTCAGTCCCACTAGCGAGCATTTCATTTGCATTATTAACAAACATGAGTCAGTCCCGTTAACACTTCATTTCACTTCTTTCACTTCTTTCATTTGTATCATCAATTAACATGGGTCAATCCCACCAACACTCCATTTCACTTCAATTCATCTGTTTTTAAATTCCTGTTCGGGTCAGTCCCGTTGTAAATTTCTGTTCGGGTCAGTCCCGTTTTAAATTCTGTTCGGGTCAGTCCCGTTTTCAATTCTTGTTCGGGTCAGTCCCGTTTTATTTTTCATGTTCGGGTCAGTCCCGTGTTAGAATTCCTATTCGTTGGAGTCTTTTGCAGCCCAATAACACAGGTAAGTATTTGGTGTCTACTTCTTTGTCTCAAGTTTTTTCAAAACTCAGACAAAGAGGGGCAAACTGTAGACACCAAATTTTGAATAATTTGTATGTGGCATCTACTTCATGATTTTTGTTTTAGATTGCTTGCATTTTAGTTCGTTATTGTGTGTTTTGCACTTTTAGTTATTATTTTATTTTAGTTTTATTCATTTTTGCCCTTTTAGTTTGTCTAGTTCATTTGCTATTTGATATTTGTCATATTAGTTTTATTCACTTTTTTTTTGTTTTAGTTTTTAGTTTTTAGTTTTTAAGTTTTTTAAGTTTAGCGTGGAGTTTTTAGAAAAGAAAAAAAAAGGAAAATATGTTTATTCAACCTTTTGGCACTTTAGTTATTTTCATTAAGTTATTTTGAGAAAAAGAAAGAGAAGAAAAAGGAAAAAAAATGAAGAAAATTGAAAATGGCCATTTTTGTTGTTTTTATTTGTTTTTTTTTAATTTGTTTTCATTATTATTATTATTATTTAGGTTTTGTTGTCAATTTTGTTAATTTGTTATTTATTATTATTTATATGTTATCATTTTGGTATTAATAGTTTCGAAAAAAAAAAAAGATGATACGCGATTGGGCAGCTTGCAAACAAAGGATTTAGCGGCCCTTAGCTGCAAATATGGCAAGAGGGCTGAGTTGTTTTAGGGTTGGTTTTGCTGATATAAATAGACAGAGGAAGGATAGCCGCAGGAGAGAGGATGGGAACGGCTAAAAAAAATCCGAAGGAGAGGATAAGGTAAAGAGTGACGGCTGAGGATCAAAAAGAAAGAACTTCAAAAAGGAGAGAGCTTGGAGCTTCGGCAGAGGAGAAAGAAAAGAGCTTTGAGGCAGGAGGAACGGCGGAAGAAGAAAACTGGAAGCGGAGTTGGCGGCTGGGCTGAAGGAAAAAGGGAAGAGAATCTGGAGAGTGACGGCTAGAAATCTGGTAAAGGTTGAGGGAGGCGGCTGAATTTAGAGAGAGAGAGAGGACTGACGGCTGGAAACGCAAGGAAAAGTCTGGGAGGAAGTTTTGAGCCCGCATTTCTTCACCGAAGTCTGCAAAATTCATTCCATTCGATCCTTGTTGGAGCATATTCAATCTCTTATGGGTTCCTGTTGCAGCGGCCGTAAACCATCACTTCAGCCATCTCCACCGTCTCTAACCGTCATTCAAGAAAGAGCAGTAACTCGATGGTCAGATTCCAACATTGGAACGCATTGTTCTTGAATTTTTCCACGTTAGTTTGAGGCCCAAAGGTGTCAAAAGGTATCCCATCCTTCTCTTTTCCCTCATCTATTCCTGAACATGTAATGAGCATCCCAAAATATTGCTTTGTTGTTCTTGCCGTTCGCATTTCTGCTTGCTGTTTTCATCCAGAAATTGTTTGATTGCCTCCATGTTTCTTGTGATTGCATGTGGTATTCGTGTGAATGAGATTGGGTATTGTTGGAGGTTGTATAATGGTCCCATTTTGTTTCTGAACTTGGCTATTTGGATAAAAAATGGTTGCTGCAAGCTAACCCATGAAGTGCAGAAATGTGTTCCAGTTTTCTGTACGCTCCTGTGCTTAAATCCGGGGGTTTCTATGTTGTGAGTTGAAAACAATACTTGGTAATACGGTTGTATGGATCAGGTTTCATTTGTTTGAAGATTTGTGCATAAAAATCTGCTGCAAAAAGCTTGAAGTTGGCTTGTTGCAGCTGCATGGAATTTTTCTTTTGGTTGCCCAGAGCTCGAAGCTTTCTTTCCTTGGGTTGCTGAGGGTGGTTTTAAGCCATAGAAATTTGTGTCTGTTGAACTCCCGGATTCATAAAAAGAATTGTATGCTTGATAGTCACCTTGCTGTGTTTTCCTTGCTTAAAGCCAAATGCTTGATGTTTTCGTAGGGATTTCAATTATGGTCAGAAAATGAAAACTTGTTTTGCAAACCCAGTAGATTGGACGAAAGCTCCATTCATTCGTGTCTTTCTGCTGCAATTTCTTTTATGAGTCACGAGCTCCAGTCCTTCTATGTTTTGAATATGGTTAAACATTATGTGGGGTGATCGCATTCAGCTAAGTTATCAAGGCACACCAGTCTTTTCTTGATACAAACTTTTGCTGTCCAGCTGCATTGACACTTTGGTGAAATGAAACAATGTTGCAGAAAATGCTAGCTGGTTTTTGTTTTCCTGCTGCTGCACACTTCCTTTACTTGGTTTAATGTTCATGACTGGACTGTGTTAATCATAAGTATCTAGTGGTTGGGTGGTGTTAAGGGACGGTTGTTCCTGAATTTTGCTTGAAGTTTTATATGAAAATCCGCATCTTGAAGTTACAGGGAGCTTCATATAAGAATTGCAGAAAGTTTTCCATGTTTTGCATCATTTCTTTTCTGTGTTTTTTTTTACTTGTTTGAATGCCAATTTGTGTGTTGTGTTGCTTAACTCAAAGTGTGGACATTGGATTGAGAAAGTTTGATTGAAGTTTGTGCTAAATTTGTAAGGTTGTGTTTAAAAGATGAAATTGCCGCAAGCTTGGAAGCAAAAGTCAGCAGATTTCATTCTTTTTAGTTGCAGATTTTGAAGCTCTTTACGTATGCATGCATGAAACAAATTCTGAACTTTGCACTTAAACCCCTCAAATTTCCCCTTGGCTCACTATGGCCCAAGTAATTTGAATACTTAATCAATTTAATCCCTCAAGCTTCTCCACGTTCCACAAAAGCCCAAGCATGTTCTCATTTCTTTACAATTAGGTCCTAAGTTGGGTGTATTTTGAGTCATCATTTGGCCTTTCATTGTTTTTGGGACTTTTGAAGTTTTTAAATTTCTCAATTGGTTTTATTTGATTGATTAATGGTTGCTATTGAGTTTTCAAAATGCATGTTCAAATCATTCATGGACCTTTGTTCATTCTTGGACCTTCGAAATTCCATAATGTTTGGATCTTGTTATTTACTTGGGGAACTTTTTGTGTTTTTAAATGTTTCAATTAGGTTCAATTGATTGAGTAGTACTTGCTTTTGGGTCTTTAGTAGATGTTATGCTTGTGGATTGGATGATCATGCATTTTGCCTTGGTCTTTAAGTAGTTTTGACTTCATTGAGTTGCAATTGAGGGAAAGTTTGATGTTTTGGTGGATTCAAATTGTTTAGTTTATATCTTATCACTAAATTGGTGCATTAATCTTTTGTTTTTGGTGATTTTAGCCTAAGTTAGTCTTTTCTTGGGTGATTCTAGCCAAGTTGAGTTTGTTTACTTCCTTAGTATCACCAACGGGGAGGTATAATCTCTTTTACCTTTTTTGTTTCTCTCCTATGTGAACTAATGTGCTAATTGAAATTTGCATGTCTACTTGCTTTCCTAGCCTCTCCTTATTTCCTTTCATTTATTTCATTTACTTTTGATTTTTATTAATGGGGTATGTGTACACCTCTTGGCTTGTAATAGATAGGGCGTAGCAAGTAATTTGGTCCATTTTCCCTTTCCCTTTTGTTTTAGTTAGCAAATGTAATGGTTGCATGCCTATGTGTTATATGTTAAATGCTTTATTAGGATCTTGCATCTAGTCGAGCATGATAAGTGCTACATGATTTAGGTGATTTGCATGTCTACTCGCTTTTTGTAGTATAGATGAATAGAATGGATGAATGTACGTCACCACACTAGTCCAACGCTAGTTGTGGCTTCTTTTATCGTTTCCACTAGTCCAACGCTAGTCGGAATTCATAGGATGGGCTAGTCCAATGCTAGACCCAATAGGTTCTTTTTTCCTTTTTCATTAAGTGCATGATCACCACATATCACGCATTTTTCCTTAGTTTATCATTTGGTATGTTCCTCAAACCCCTTCCCCTTCACTTTAGGACTTGCATCTCATGCTAGTTAGGGTTCATTTGCGTGAAAATCCCCTCTTGATAAGGGAAACGAGCGAGTGTGGCTACTCGATAGCCTTAGCACGCTAGTTTTACCTTCTAATCCGAGGGAAAATCAAAGTCGAAAAATTAGGCGTCATCCCCGTACCCAATTTGTTGCATTCCCTTAGGGACATACTTTCATTTTTCCTCACTTCCATGCTCTTTTAATCACCCTTTTTCCCACATTTCTCAATCCATATTTTTCACTATGTTTTACTCATCTTACTCCACAAGTAGAACTCAAATTTCACATATATATTTATAATCCTATCTTCATTCATTTGCACACACTAATACTTTGATTTTTCATCCAAATTCACACGTGAACTTTCTTTACACATGCGCACACAAACACTTTGTTTTTTACACCATTTCATACATGAATCTTTTCACACACTTGCACACAAAAAAAAAACACTTGAATTTTATACAATTTCACACATGCACCTTTTTATACATTCGCACACTTGCACTTACATTTCTTGCATCTTTCATACACTTTCACACTTGCACACTTGCATTTGAGTCACCATTTTGCACCAATCGACCTCTATGAGGTTTCCCTTTATTGGCCGCCACAATTCATGTGGTCTGGGACCAAAAACCTCACGAGAGACATTGTAGAATTTAGGATTGCACTTTTTTCGTTTCTGCATTCATATAGGCATAATCCAACATGCAATACATACCCTGGGTAGAAAATTAGGAAAGTTGGGGTTAAGCCATGCAACTAGCTTTGGCTAGGTCAAAGGGGTGCCTTGGAGTCTATCCTTGCCTTCCCCTTTGTCAAACGTGACTCCCGAACCTTTTTCTTTGTTTTACGTAGACTAGGAGTCGTTTTAAAAAGGGTTTATTACTACTTGATTTTAAAACTCATTTTTAGGTGACTTGGTACACCTTAAATCATTACCAAGTGGTGACTCCAAACTTTTCATTTCAAAACCCTTTTTAAAACTATTTTTGGGTCGAATCGTCGCTTCCCAAGTCCCATTGAGACCCATGTCTTTTCAACTCACAAAAATCATTTTCCAATCAAAATTGAATCAAAAACATCTTTCTCAAACCATTTATTTTTCTTATCAAAAAATGGGGCGCGACAGTTGGCGACTCCACTGGGGACTTCCTAAGTGGGTACAAGCATTTTGACTTAACCATTTGTTTCCTTTTTTCTACCCTTTCTATGCATGGCATGTGGATATTAGGATTGCATTTTTCATTTTTAGGACCTTTTGTCTTATATACGTAATCAAACCAATCCTTCGACTCACGAATGTATGTTTGAATGAATGTTTACTTGTCATTTCGCGCTTGCATTGCATTTTGGGTAAGGGATGTCACCCTAGAGCCTCACGTTGGTTCTTGACCCCTCCCCTCCAAACGAGCACTTGCATACGAGCATACGTTTTCTTCTTTTATCCCTCTCTTATTTTCTTTTTAGTGGCTTGTCACGCCACTCCACCCTTACTAGGATTAGGCGACCCATTTGGACATATGATCACGACACGATGTGTGTGTAGCATGATCCAATGGGTCACTCAATCTTCCACTTTAAGCTATGGGTTGATAGCCTGTAGCTTTTAGTCGAAGGTTGAGGACTTTGATAGATTCACTCAAACACGTAGCCGCGACACGATGTGTGCGTAGCGGTGTTTGGGGGAATCGCTCGAGCCACCGACAAAGAACCTTGGGATTGATGACCCTTGGTTTCTAAGTCTGAAGGCTCGGGGACCTGAACTTATCGAGTCTAGATGCATTAGTGAACCCCAACCTCATGCATCCATACTAGAATTGCCTCGGGTAGAGTCAACCGTACCCTAAATTAGGAAACACCATTTCACGAGGGGAGGGGTCCCACCCCTCTTTCCTTATCTGTCTTTGTTGCTTAATTGTCCAATGTGTTATGTGATTACGTGTTGAACTCACATTTCCTTGTCTCTTGTCTTTTGCATTCACAAACATTAGGAAATAAGAGGTCTGGCATGACTTTCTTTTAGAACCTACCTTTGTAGACAGGCTATTGCACGTTTAAAGATTTTGGTATATTGCATTCATAGATTAATGATTGCATATCATTCTAAGCCTACCCTGGCAGATAAAGGGTTCCTTAGGTCACGTTTCGTTTCGAATTGCATATTTTCTTGCTTTGATAAAAATGGCATCATGCGTTAAACCCTAGAAAGGGAATGCCACTTAGGGGATCCCGTGCTAGGAATAAAACCACCTTGTGTCTCGGATACTTAATCCAACGAGACTTGCACGTTTACATTTTGTACCATCCAAAGGGGTAGTGCACAAGGTAAGGTAGGATCCAATCATTTTCATAGAGTAATTTTTGGAATATGAACGTCTAATAATCACTTTATGGCCATTTTATCAAACTGGGTAAAAATCCCTTGCGTAAAGGACATTAATTTGAAAAAATTCACAAATAATGCCTCCTATTGAGACAATAAGTAAATTGAGGCCAAATCGTGATTTTAGAAGGCTCATAGACTAATTTTTTGAAGCCACCAATGGCCGGACGATTCAATCGATCCATTTTTGTCAATTCATAATCAATTTTGAATAAACCATTCATTTGACCAATTTACCCTTTTTAGGGTCATCCGGTCAATTTTTGAAAAATCATCCATTCATTTGACCAATTTACCCTTTTTAGGGTCATCCGGTCGATTTTGAATAAATCGTCGATTCATTTGACCAATTTACCCTTTTAGGGCGATCTGGTCAATTTTGAATAAATTCTCAATTTCATTCAATTCATTTGACCAAGTTCTTTTTTTTTTAGGACGATCCGGTCAATTTTGAATAAAATTCTCAATTTCATTCAATTCATCCGATCAAGTTCCTTTTTTAGGATGATTCGGTCAATTTTGAGTAAGTTTTAAATTTCACTCAATTCATTTGACTCGTTTCCCTTTTTAGGGTAATCCGGTCGATTTTTAATAAATTGTCAATTTCATTTGACCAATTAGGGTTTCAATGTCGGATTTCAAAACTTAGTCGATTTTTGAGAAAACCATCCATTGCATCCAGCCATTTGATCAGTTGGGGTTTTGACCCGTGCTTCACTGAAAAAATTTGGTCAACGAATTCCAATCTCTTCGATAGGAAGTTCGTCAAAGTCAAACCCGTGCGTTTTTGCAAAATCTTGTATTGATCAAAAGTGATCAATCCATTTGGACGTGGACCTCATTTTGCAAAAAAATTACTTTCACTCAATGAGTTGATCAGATCCATCAGGTATGGTATGGTGCCTACCCTAGAGGATTGCATTTTCATGCTAGGCCTACCCTTGGCACAAAAAGGGTTCCCCCATAGGACATGCATCCGAATTTCCTGGATATCTACTAACTCTTGCCTTTTTCTCTTTCTTTTCTTTATTTTTTTTGTTGTAATAACTAAGCAAGGGTTAAATCTAAAGGCAATCTTTTCAAAAATTCTCAGGTAATATTTAAACATAGCTTCTCGTCGAAACCCCATCATAACACGATCCCGTAGCCAAGCTCAGAGGAGTCGTGTAAGCATGAGTCCGCAACCGGAACCATAAGACAGGCTTGTTACTACCGCCCAGCCTGAGACCACAAGTTTGGGGGTTCAGTTGACTGAGATGCTCACTAAGTTCGGTGAGATGACCACTGAGATGGCGGCCCAGAGGAAATTAATCGATGAGCTTATCAGCAGTGGAGTTCAACCCGAGCCCGTGCCCGGCGGGCAGCCTGGGCCAGAGCCATTTGTCATACCTTCGATTCAAGCCACTGTTGCTCCATCTTTCCCTATTCCAACCGAAGGAACTTTCACATATCCCACCATACATTTGCCATACACTTACCCTCCTGATCCTTCATTTTTCCCTGCTTACATGCAAGGTCCACAACCCCAACTTACTTCAAACATACCACCAGAGCTACATACTTTCTATCACACTGCTGCTGAGCCATTCCTACCCGACCATATTGTTCAAATCAAGCCAGAAATGGGGGAATCTTCCGCTTCCGTTGATATAAAGCTGCTCAAACGCCTTGACCGTTTTGATGAGTTTATGAGGAGGAGTCAGGGTTTGAACAAACAAGGAGTGCTGGACTATGATGAGCTTTGTCTCTTCCCAAATGTACATTTGCCTGAGGGGTTCAAAACTCCGAAGTTTAATAAATACGATGGCACCGGCAATCCCAAGACACACCTCCGATTGTTCGCCAACAAGTTGGGTAGGCCAACAGATGATAAAAATCTGCCTTTGAGGCTATTCCCAGAAAGTCTGGAGGGGGATGCACTCGACTGGTATTCCAAGCTGAAACCCGAAGAAGCGAAAACTTGGCTTGACTTGTCCAACGCTTTTGTAAGGCAATACGAGTATAATTGTGAGCTAGCTCCAACACGGACTACACTGGAAGGAACAAAAAGAAAACCCTCCGAGGATCACAAGACCTATGCTAAGAGATGGAGGAAAATAGCCGCAAAAGTCGAGCCACCAATGACTGAGGATGAAATCATACGCACCTTCATTAAGGCACATGATCCGCCATACTTCGAAGAAATTTTTCGAATGACTGGGTGTTCCTTTGCCGAGATCGTTAATAAATTAGAAGAATATGATGAGTTTATAAGGGCAGGAAAGATTATTAACGTGTCGGCTCTGAAATCGCAATTGGAAGCGATGCAAAATCAAGGCAGCGGTAACAAGAAATCCCCATTCAAAAAGAGAGAAGAGGAGGCTTCATTTGTCTCGAATCGAGGCCCTGCTCCCCAACCGAGATACCGACAGAAGTCCACCTATTCACCCCGTTACCCGTACCAATCACACTTTCAACCTGTGCACTATACCACTGGTAACCATCCTCGACCTCGACCAAATTACCCAAACACACTTACAACACCATTTCATATTTCTCCACATAGTTTTCAAACTAGACCTCGCTCTCCTTATCATCCAAGACCCACATTACCCGTCAACCATAATTACAACTATCAACAGACCGCTGGTACCCAAGATCCGGCCCGATATAGAACTTTTACCAATTTAGGTCGGCCCTTGAATCAACTATATGAGCAGCTCAAGGCTGCAGGGAAAATTGGTACAATACCTCCTAAAGCCTATGCTAAAGGAGTTCCTCCTGATTATAATCCTCAAACTTTTTGTGCCTATCATTCTGGAGCTCCTGGACATTCTACTGCCAATTGTCGGGTACTTAAACACAAAATCCAAGACATGATTGAGGCTGGAGACATAATTTTGAGGGGAAAAGTTGAACAAGGACCAAGTATAAGTACAAACCCCTTTCCCAAGCACAGTGACACCTTTGAGGCATCCACCTCCAGTGACGAAATTTGAAAATCATAAAGGAGCTCTGCGCAGTTTGGATGGCTGACTATCCTCCCTCTCGAAAGAAATTTTGATAAATCTACGGGTTGTCATTTACTAAAATTCACGAAAACTTTTTCTTGCATATGTGAATAGCTTAATGAAAGTGTTTTTGCAATTGAGTTTTGTTTTGTTTCTGCTTTGATTTATAGTGCAATTTAATTATTTGTTTATTTGATGATTGTTCTGATTTTTGTTGATTCTTTGAGATGGCCAAAGGTGAAGTTATTTGACTCTTTGAATATCACTGTTCTGGAATTTGATGAATCCCTTCATTAAAAATCCCTTCATTGAAAATCCCTTCATTAAAAATCCCTTCGTTTAAAAATCCTTCATTGAGAAAGCTTTCATTGAGAAAAACCATTGAAAAATCCCTTCATTGAAAATCACTTCGCTGGAAGAATCCCTTCGTTGATGAATTCCTTTACTGAAAAAATCCCTTCATTTGGAAATTCCTTCATTGATAAATCCCTTCATTTGGGAAAATCCCTTTCCAGCCAGGTTGAAAGTTGAATGCTATGTAGTATGACCAACGTTGTCAAAACGCATGGCCTATGTTCATAACAAAAGGATCCGCCACCGATCTTCTGAAGAAGGAAACAAAGTGCTAAAGCGATGAAAGATGAAGTCGAAGGCAAATTTGCTTCAAATTGACAAAGCTTATTGGGTGTTCAAAGGAGAGATGGAAGGACAGACATTCCCTCAACCTATCAACTCGGACATGTGTAAGATGTTCTTTATTTGATTATGCAAAGTTTCTTTTAGGAAATCATGCAAGTGACGAGGCAAAAGTCAGGCCATTTTCCTTTCCAATCAAAACACTTCATCCCTAGTCATCCCCTTTGAACTATCAGAACAATAATTTTCGTTTGGCAACCCCTGAGAATTGCAAACCCCACACTGGGGCAAATTCATTTTGAAAAATGATCAGAAAGAAAAGGAAAACCCCACACTGGGGCAAATTTATCTTTGAAAGAGATATGGGAAAAAGAAAGAACCCTACACTGGGGCAAATTTATTTTGAAAGAAAAATGAAAAAGAAGAAAGAACCCCACACTGGGGCAAATTTAGTTTTTTGAAGAAAAATGCAAAAAGTGAGAAAAATGCAAAGTGAAAGAAAAAAAGAAGAAGAAGAAAAATCCAAGCAAGCTAGGGCAAATTTTCCTCGGTTTCGTTCAAAAATTAGATATAATTTCAAAATGATGCAATTTCAGGTTATTTCACACCTTTCATCAGACCTGCTTCCAAGCCTCAACTTTTCTTGAAAAGCACCCCACCTAACCTCATTACAAAAGCCCAAAAGTCCTGGCTTTCGTCACTTGCTGCATTTCTATTAGGAATTTTGCTAATCAACTGGCACGTGATATCCATAATGCCTTCGTTTAAGTCTATAAGGGAAGCGCATTTTACTAATGCCAGCAATCTTCAACTTACATTCCTGAGTCGGCTATGGGTGAGCTCTTCCATTGTTTCATTAGGTGAAAACCCACAAGGGCACCTCAAGAAAGAGAAAAAAAAGAGAAAAACAAAAACAAAAACAAAACAAAAAGAAAAGGAGTGGGGGCAACCTTGGTAAAAACCCGAAAGGGCGCCAATGTAAGGTTTCGCAGTAAGCAAGCACGAGGAGGAACGGCCGGCGACCTGGTTCATGTGGATTTCTCCTCATTTTTGTCATACTTCTGCCAATATTGAATCCCAGAACAAGGATACCCAGAGATTCGAATATGACATCCGTTGGCCAAAGGTGTGTCGTTTTGTAAAAATTCTTTTGCAAATACATTCTTAGGAAAGTCATTTTTTCCAAATTACTTGCATTCATGGCATTTTTTGTAGAATTTAAGCACAAATGGTTAAGTGTGCATTCTTGTGCATAATTATTTTTACATGACATGTGAATTTTCTTGCATACCTCATTCTTTATCATTGAATTGTGGTGAATGACAATCCCCGTGGTTTATTGCAAAAAGCATGCTTGGATTCAGTCATCTTTTGGGAACAGTTGAAATTCAGTCAAGCCAGCTACACAGACTTCACAATATAGCAAAGCACATACCTGGTCAGTTTGAAAATTGGAAAAGCTTCAGGGTAAGAAATCCAACTCAATCGGCTGCCGCAGCAAAAGTTGATAAAGGCGTTGAAAGACTCATGTTTACACGATTCTCGAAGGAAAACGGATCAAATGGTGGTGGCAATTTCTTTGTTTTTCCTCTTTCACAGGAAAAATTGTATGCACAGATGATGGTAATCACACCTCGCACTCGAATTGGTGTCGGGAAGAGTCCTCCGGTGGACAAAGGCAGATCGGAAATGTCACAAACAAATTTGATCAAAAGGTGCAGCAACATGGCGATACCGAATCAACTATGGACTCAAATTGCAAAAATTCATCCAGCTGGGGCAAATTAATTTTTTGAAAAGTTTCTCAAAAGTCAAAAAAAAAAATCAAAAGTCAAAAAAATCAAATCAAACATCAAAAATCATCATCAGAAAAGTCAAAAAATCAAATCAAGTTCACCTCGGCAGGCTCGGGTTTTATCCCACTGACCGTTTTTATTTTCGTTGGGCACGGGTTTTATCCCTCCGACCTCGGCAGGCTCGGGTTGTATCCCACTGACCGCTTTTATTTTCGTTGGGCATGGGTTTTATCCCTCCGACCTCGGTAGGCTCGGGTTTTATCCCACTGACTGCTTTTATTTTCGTTAGGGCACGGGTTTTATCCCTCCGACCTCGGCAGGCTCGGGTTTTATCCCATTGACCGCTTTTATTTTCGTTTGGGCACGGGTTTTATCCCTCCGACCTCGGCAGGCTCGGGTTTTATCCCACTAACCGCTTTTATTTTCGTTTGGGCACGGGTTTTATCCCTCCGACCTCGGCAGGCTCGGGTTTTATCCCACTGACCGCTTTTATTTCCGTTGGGCATGGGTTTTATCCCTCCGACCTCGGCAAGCTCGGGTTTTATCCCACTGACCGCTTTTATTTCCGTTGGGCATGGGTTTTATCCCTCCGACCTCGGCAGGCTCGGGTTTTATCCCACTGACCGCTTTTATTTTCGTTGGGTATGGGTTTTATCCCTCCGACCTAGGCAGGCTCGGGTTTTATCCCATTGTCCGATTATCAAAATCATTTTATTGCTACGGGAACTGGGTTTGTCCCGTCAGTAAGCATCTCATTCTCATTGCTATGGGAGCTGGGTTTGTCCCGTCCGTGAGCATTTTCTTCGCCACTAGCCGTGGGTTAGTCCCACTAGTGAGCATTTCTTTTCGTTCGCCATTAGCCGTGGGTCAGTCCCACTAGCGAGCATTTCATTTGCATTATTAACAAACATGAGTCAGTCCCGTTAACACTTCATTTCACTTCTTTCACTTCTTTCATTTGTATCATCAATTAACATGGGTCAATCCCACCAACACTCCATTTCACTTCAATTCATCTGTTTTTAAATTCCTGTTCGGGTCAGTCCCGTTGTAAATTTCTGTTCGGGTCAGTCCCGTTTTAAATTCTGTTCGGGTCAGTCCCGTTTTCAATTCTTGTTCGGGTCAGTCCCGTTTTATTTTTCATGTTCGGGTCAGTCCCGTGTTAGAATTCCTATTCGTTGGAGTCTTTTGCAGCCCAATAACACAGGTAAGTATTTGGTGTCTATTTCTTTGTCTCAAGTTTTTTCAAAACTCAGACAAAGAGGGGCAAACTGTAGACACCAAATTTTGAATAATTTGTATGTGGCATCTATTTCATGATTTTTGTTTTAGATTGCTTGCATTTTAGTTCGTTATTGTGTGTTTTGCACTTTTAGTTATTATTTTATTTTAGTTTTATTCATTTTTGCCCTTTTAGTTTGTCTAGTTCATTTGCTATTTGATATTTGTCATATTAGTTTTATTCACTTTTTTTTTGTTTTAGTTTTTAGTTTTTAGTTTTTAAGTTTTTTAAGTTTAGCGTGGAGTTTTTAGAAAAGAAAAAAAAAGGAAAATATGTTTATTCAACCTTTTGGCACTTTAGTTATTTTCATTAAGTTATTTTGAGAAAAAGAAAGAGAAGAAAAAGGAAAAAAAATGAAGAAAATTGAAAATGGCCATTTTTGTTGTTTTTATTTGTTTTTTTTAATTTGTTTTCATTATTATTATTATTATTTAGGTTTTGTTGTCAATTTTGTTAATTTGTTATTTATTATTATTTATATGTTATCATTTTGGTATTAATAGTTTCGAAAAAAAAAAAAAGATGATACGCGATTGGGCAGCTTGCAAACAAAGGATTTAGCGGCCCTTAGCTGCAAATATGGCAAGAGGGCTGAGTTGTTTTAGGGTTGGTTTTGCTGATATAAATAGACAGAGGAAGGATAGCCGCAGGAGAGAGGATGGGAACGGCTAAAAAAAATCCGAAGGAGAGGATAAGGTAAAGAGTGACGGCTGAGGATCAAAAAGAAAGAACTTCAAAAAGGAGAGAGCTTGGAGCTTCGGCAGAGGAGAAAGAAAAGAGCTTTGAGGCAGGAGGAACGGCGGAAGAAGAAAACTGGAAGCGGAGTTGGCGGCTGGGCTGAAGGAAAAAGGGAAGAGAATCTGGAGAGTGACGGCTAGAAATCTGGTAAAGGTTGAGGGAGGCGGCTGAATTTAGAGAGAGAGAGAGGACTGACGGCTGGAAACGCAAGGAAAAGTCTGGGAGGAAGTTTTGAGCCCGCATTTCTTCACCGAAGTCTGCAAAATTCATTCCATTCGATCCTTGTTGGAGCATATTCAATCTCTTATGGGTTCCTGTTGCAGCGGCCGTAAACCATCACTTCAGCCATCTCCACCGTCTCTAACCGTCATTCAAGAAAGAGCAGTAACTCGATGGTCAGATTCCAACATTGGAACGCATTGTTCTTGAATTTTTCCACGTTAGTTTGAGGCCCAAAGGTGTCAAAAGGTATCCCATCCTTCTCTTTTCCCTCATCTATTCCTGAACATGTAATGAGCATCCCAAAATATTGCTTTGTTGTTCTTGCCGTTCGCATTTCTGCTTGCTGTTTTCATCCAGAAATTGTTTGATTGCCTCCATGTTTCTTGTGATTGCATGTGGTATTCGTGTGAATGAGATTGGGTATTGTTGGAGGTTGTATAATGGTCCCATTTTGTTTCTGAACTTGGCTATTTGGATAAAAAATGGTTGCTGCAAGCTAACCCATGAAGTGCAGAAATGTGTTCCAGTTTTCTGTACGCTCCTGTGCTTAAATCCGGGGGTTTCTATGTTGTGAGTTGAAAACAATACTTGGTAATACGGTTGTATGGATCAGGTTTCATTTGTTTGAAGATTTGTGCATAAAAATCTGCTGCAAAAAGCTTGAAGTTGGCTTGTTGCAGCTGCATGGAATTTTTCTTTTGGTTGCCCAGAGCTCGAAGCTTTCTTTCCTTGGGTTGCTGAGGGTGGTTTTAAGCCATAGAAATTTGTGTCTGTTGAACTCCCGGATTCATAAAAAGAATTGTATGCTTGATAGTCACCTTGCTGTGTTTTCCTTGCTTAAAGCCAAATGCTTGATGTTTTCGTAGGGATTTCAATTATGGTCAGAAAATGAAAACTTGTTTTGCAAACCCAGTAGATTGGACGAAAGCTCCATTCATTCGTGTCTTTCTGCTGCAATTTCTTTTATGAGTCACGAGCTCCAGTCCTTCTATGTTTTGAATATGGTTAAACATTATGTGGGGTGATCGCATTCAGCTAAGTTATCAAGGCACACCAGTCTTTTCTTGATACAAACTTTTGCTGTCCAGCTGCATTGACACTTTGGTGAAATGAAACAATGTTGCAGAAAATGCTAGCTGGTTTTTGTTTTCCTGCTGCTGCACACTTCCTTTACTTGGTTTAATGTTCATGACTGGACTGTGTTAATCATAAGTATCTAGTGGTTGGGTGGTGTTAAGGGACGGTTGTTCCTGAATTTTGCTTGAAGTTTTATATGAAAATCCGCATCTTGAAGTTACAGGGAGCTTCATATAAGAATTGCAGAAAGTTTTCCATGTTTTGCATCATTTCTTTTCTGTGTTTTTTTTTACTTGTTTGAATGCCAATTTGTGTGTTGTGTTGCTTAACTCAAAGTGTGGACATTGGATTGAGAAAGTTTGATTGAAGTTTGTGCTAAATTTGTAAGGTTGTGTTTAAAAGATGAAATTGCCGCAAGCTTGGAAGCAAAAGTCAGCAGATTTCATTCTTTTTAGTTGCAGATTTTGAAGCTCTTTACGTATGCATGCATGAAACAAATTCTGAACTTTGCACTTAAACCCCTCAAATTTCCCCTTGGGTCACTATGGCCCAAGTAATTTGAATACTTAATCAATTTAATCCCTCAAGCTTCTCCACGTTCCACAAAAGCCCAAGCATGTTCTCATTTCTTTACAATTAGGTCCTAAGTTGGGTGTATTTTGAGTCATCATTTGGCCTTTCATTGTTTTTGGGACTTTTGAAGTTTTTAAATTTCTCAATTGGTTTTATTTGATTGATTAATGGTTGCTATTGAGTTTTCAAAATGCATGTTCAAATCATTCATGGACCTTTGTTCATTCTTGGACCTTCGAAATTCCATAATGTTTGGATCTTGTTATTTACTTGGGGAACTTTTTGTGTTTTTAAATGTTTCAATTAGGTTCAATTGATTGAGTAGTACTTGCTTTTGGGTCTTTAGTAGATGTTATGCTTGTGGATTGGATGATCATGCATTTTGCCTTGGTCTTTAAGTAGTTTTGACTTCATTGAGTTGCAATTGAGGGAAAGTTTGATGTTTTGGTGGATTCAAATTGTTTAGTTTATATCTTATCACTAAATTGGTGCATTAATCTTTTGTTTTTGGTGATTTTAGCCTAAGTTAGTCTTTTCTTGGGTGATTCTAGCCAAGTTGAGTTTGTTTACTTCCTTAGTATCACCAACGGGGAGGTATAATCTCTTTTACCTTTTTTGTTTCTCTCCTATGTGAACTAATGTGCTAATTGAAATTTGCATGTCTACTTGCTTTCCTAGCCTCTCCTTATTTCCTTTCATTTATTTCATTTACTTTTGATTTTTATTAATGGGGTATGTGTACACCTCTTGGCTTGTAATAGATAGGGCGTAGCAAGTAATTTGGTCCATTTTCCCTTTCCCTTTTGTTTTAGTTAGCAAATGTAATGGTTGCATGCCTATGTGTTATATGTTAAATGCTTTATTAGGATCTTGCATCTAGTCGAGCATGATAAGTGCTACATGATTTAGGTGATTTGCATGTCTACTCACTTTTTGTAGTATAGATGAATAGAATGGATGAATGTACGTCACCACACTAGTCCAACGCTAGTTGTGGCTTCTTTTATCGTTTCCACTAGTCCAACGCTAGTCGGAATTCATAGGATGGGCTAGTCCAATGCTAGACCCAATAGGTTCTTTTTTCCTTTTTCATTAAGTGCATGATCACCACATATCACGCATTTTTCCTTAGTTTATCATTTGGTATGTTCCTCAAACCCCTTCCCCTTCACTTTAGGACTTGCATCTCATGCTAGTTAGGGTTCATTTGCGTGAAAATCCCCTCTTGATAAGGGAAACGAGCGAGTGTGGCTACTCGATAGCCTTAGCACGCTAGTTTTACCTTCTAATCCGAGGGAAAATCAAAGTCGAAAAATTAGGCGTCATCCCCGTACCCAATTTGTTGCATTCCCTTAGGGACATACTTTCATTTTTCCTCACTTCCATGCTCTTTTAATCACCCTTTTTCCCACATTTCTCAATCCATATTTTTCACTATGTTTTACTCATCTTACTCCACAAGTAGAACTCAAATTTCACATATATATTTATAATCCTATCTTCATTCATTTGCACACACTAATACTTTGATTTTTCATCCAAATTCACACGTGAACTTTCTTTACACATGCACACACAAACACTTTGTTTTTTACACCATTTCATACATGAATCTTTTCACACACTTGCACACAAAAAAAAAACACTTGAATTTTATACAATTTCACACATGCACCTTTTTATACATTCGCACACTTGCACTTACATTTCTTGCATCTTTCATACACTTTCACACTTGCACACTTGCATTTGAGTCACCATTTTGCACCAATCGACCTCTATGAGGTTTCCCTTTATTGGCCGCCACAATTCATGTGGTCTGGGACCAAAAACCTCACGAGAGACATTGTAGAATTTAGGATTGCACTTTTTTCGTTTCTGCATTCATATAGGCATAATCCAACATGCAATACATACCCTGGGTAGAAAATTAGGAAAGTTGGGGTTAAGCCACGCAACTAGCTTTGGCTAGGTCAAAGGGGTGCCTTGGAGTCTATCCTTGCCTTCCCCTTTGTCAAACGTGACTCCCGAACCTTTTTCTTTGTTTTACGTAGACTAGGAGTCGTTTTAAAAAGGGTTTATTACTACTTGATTTTAAAACTCATTTTTAGGTGACTTGGTACACCTTAAATCATTACCAAGTGGTGACTCCAAACTTTTCATTTCAAAACCCTTTTTAAAACTATTTTTGGGTCGAATCGTCGCTTCCCAAGTCCCATTGAGACCCATGTCTTTTCAACTCACAAAAATCATTTTCCAATCAAAATTGAATCAAAAACATCTTTCTCAAACCATTTATTTTTCTTATCAAAAAATGGGGCGCGACAGTCGGAAATTAGGTTCGAAGTACTAAAATTTCCTAGAAGACTGTTTTCCAAGATTCTAAACGGAAATCATTCATTTTTCAGCTCAAAGTTTCAGTTCCAAGAAGACAGGTTTGAACCAGTCATGGTTTTCTAGCAATCTTTGAAACTTTGGCATAATTCATAAAAAGTGAACCAGCCCTTGAAATTTGTAACACAATAAGAGTTCCAATCAAGGTTTCAAACACGATAAACGGAACTAAATTTGGAGTCTTGAGTATCAAGATATAACAGTTCAAAATCGGTCAATTTTCACTACTAGAACAGTGAATTTCCAGATTTGAAAAGCAATCTTTGGGGCTTTATTTGGATATAGAAATGATCTTGAAATTACACAAAATTTGGTACACTTAAATGTCCATATATGGACTACCTCTTTATCAAATTTTATACAAAAAATCATGTGGGAAGGCAGTTAAAAATTGACTAAAGTTCAGAAAATGTTTCAAGGCAAATCTGCCCTCATACTTTTCTTTCTTTTCCAAGTGTTTTGCACAATGAAATCAACCCCAATTCTATCCATTTTTTGAAACGAAGGTCCTATAAACATTTAATAAGCAATTGACATCAAAATTTTTGAAACAAAACATCCCAAAACAAGGTTGACCATTCGGCCAACAAGAAAGGAAAGACTTTCTAGTTTTCCAGCCTTGTTGCACTTCCGAAATCAAACCACATCTCACTCAATACAAGTTCAAATTAAGAATGGTTGGTGGTGTTGGAAACTAGGTTCAAAATGATACATTTTATCAGAAAGAGTCATTTACAAAATCAGTTCACAAATGAGAGAAAATAGAGTCACAAGATGCCGCTTCTCCATTCCTCTCAGACAGACAGTCACAACAGGACAGTCAATTTTGTTAAATCACTATGGTTCACTCAGTTCAAACTAGTAGATATGTTTTATATCATTAGAAAGCTATGATATCTAATTTTGAATGCCACTAATGACACTCAATTTCAAATTTTGTATAGAAAGTTATGTTCGAATAAAGAGGTACTGTTTGGTTGCCTCGATCACCATTTCCAGATTTCTTTCTTTTTCGAAAACTCTAGTTTTGAGTAACAAATTGAAATACTTTTTCGTAGACACTTTGTACACACAATATAACACATATATCCATCAATTTCACAGCCATACAAGCACCAAAAATTCTAATTAAAATAGAGCAACAATGGACAGAATTTCGGCCAGCTCTAGTCTCATCCATTTCTAAATTTTCTCTCAATTTCTAACCGTAGTTCCACTTATTTAACACATAAATACAACAATCATGCACTTTAATCCTCAAGGCAACTATCTATAATCCATCTCAAGACCACTAGCCTAGTGGTTCAAGTAAGATAAATGATTTTCCTCAAGTCCTCTACCTATTTCTTGCTTGGGTTGTAAACCCATGCAATCTAAGCTTCATTCTTGAAGAAAATGGAAAGATTTGAAGGAGATGGAGGATACCTCTTGAACCCTTGAAGAAACCAGAAGTTTCTCACCACAAAACCTCCAAGAAACTCCACTAGATGATGTCTTTTTCCAAGCTAGAGTGATTCTCCAAGAACTAGAAGTTTGGATTAAGTTTTGCTAGCAAGATGGAAGCTTGAAATGAAGAGTTTTCTTCTTCCTTTTCCTTTGCTAGAGGTTCGGCTGACCAAGAGAGAAAGAGAGAGTGTTTGGCAGGTATGAATCTTGTCTTGGAAGGTTTAAGAAATTGTGGCCAAGAAGCTTTGCAAAAGTCAACTTCAAATAGTGTCGCGCGCGGATTTCGTACCATCATTTTCTCTCTTGTTTGTTGCACTAGTGCACTAATCCTCCAATTTAATTCCTTTAATACTATAATTACTCACTCTTACGAGTCTAGAATTAATTCTTCAAATCTTCAATTTGTTGCGTGGTGCGACTTTCGAGAAACTATTGACGCGCGCGCAGTAAAAGTGAAATTTTGAACTCACTCACCTCTAATCCCTCAATTAACTTTTCTTAGTCTACTATTAATCATTCTTAATTTTTCAAAATTATTGCATTCTCTGATTGAATATTATCTCGAAAAATGTGTACTTGCTATTTCTCTTTAAACGAGCCTCTGAAAAATTAAATTTGCTAACGAGAGGTTTTAAAAATATAAGTGAGACATTGCTCCATGTAAATGTATTTAAAATGGTTGAAATAAATTTTTTAGTGAAAATAGGTAAATAAATAATTAAATAAACCAGTAAAATAAGATAAAAATAGGAAACTTTTCGGGTCCTCACATCCTTCCCTCCTTAAAAAGAATTTCGTCTTCGAAATTCACACCTAGGATATGCTTATCATTAAGTTATGCTTATCAAATCAATCAACAACTTACACTCTCCAACTCATAATTCAAAATTTCTATAAACCTAATTAGCAATTAAACTTTGATTTCCCCAGTAGGCATTTTAACTTCCAAACCATATGGTAACTTAATCGGCCTCACGTTTACCCCACTCATAAATCTAAGATTTGCAAATGAGTGTGTGGTATCAGGGTCACTTAGAACGTTAGTTAAACAATGTAAAACAAGAATCATACCTTCAACGACCTTAGTGGAATTGGAAACCAGTTGATGGTCTAATGCATAAATTCTAGCCATCGCTTTAGATCGACTTCCTCCAGCACTAGTTTGTTTAGATGCCAACTTTTCTGGTCTTTGAGTACTACCTCTTACCGTCGGCACTCTTGGACAACTTGCGAGTTAATGCTTGGCACTACCATAGTACAAGCACTTTCCTGATTTCCTCCTACAATCAGTTTTCACATGATTGGACTTACCACAGTAGTCACAACTAATTTGATGAGTCACGGCCTGACCACCAGAAGGCGTTTCTCTCACTTGACCTTGCCTATTGTGGCCTCCTCTTGATTGAGTCCCTTTTGGTGGACTGGATGTCTCTACTCTTTCCGTTCCTTTTTCCTTTTTAGAAGGTGGGGCACATTTAGTTGTTTGTCCAGTGGAGTAACTAGGAGTGTTCCTTTTCTTAGCATGGAAATCCCGTACTTGTAGTATTGCACTTTCGACTCTCTGTGCTTTCTCTAAGGTTTCAGTGAAAGTAGAGATTTGGGCTGCCACCAACCTCTCCTGAATCTCCATGTTAAGTCCTTGCACAAAGCGTCTTATCCTTTTCCACTCATTAGTCACCAATTCCGAAGCATACTTAGAAAATTTAGTAAATTTTCCTTCTTATTCAGCCACGTTAGAAGTCCCCTGTCTCAACTTTATAAATTCATCCTCTCTTTTCTCTTGAATCAAGGGTGGGAGAAATTTTTCATTAAACTCTCAGGTAAAGTTTTCCGAGATCCAAGGGGTCTGCGTTTTTTTTCATTTTTCCCTTATCACATCCCACCAAGCACGTGCTACACCCTCAAATTGAAAGGCAGCAAAGTTCACTCGTCTCTCCTCAGTATAGTTTAGGGCAGCAAATATATTGATTATTCTCTCCAACCAGTTCTCCGCTAACTCAGGGTCGGGTCCTCAGATAAATTTAGACGGAGCAAATTTCAAAAATCTCTCCAAAACCCTATCATCCCCTCTATCCTGAGCCTAGGTTGCTTAATAGGTCCTTGACCTTCTCGTTCTGCTAATCGCTCTAAAATATCCGTCATGCGATTGATGGTAATAGCCACCTGGTTACCCTCTACATGTCCTTGTCCTTGGGTCGTTCCAGTTGCCGATCCTTGATCGTCCTCTAGAGGTTGGGTTTGCCTAACCCCACGCCCCCGACCTCTACCTCTCTTTCATCCATCCATGATCTTAGTTATGCCTAAATGCAAGCATAGAATTAATTACGCGAGAAAATACCTAAAATACAAGTCAATGAGGAAAACATTTGAAATAACGATAATTAACATATATTAACAATTAAAAATCCATACAAGATCAGCAAGTCATGGGGCATTTACAAAATAAAGTACACATGTGCCATAAAAGTGCAATTAGTCATGCAATAGACGCCAAGAGTTTTACAAGCATCACCTCAGCTAATTCTAGTCACAAAAGTCAAAAGTCAACATCCTAGTCTAGTTCGCATCCGAACCACTAGCCTAAACATCATCCTCCGGATCCTCCTCGAAAGGTTCCTCCTCAGGAGTGCCCTCATGAACCGGACTCTCGACAGCCTCTATCGCCTCCTCTATCAATATGGTGGTGTCGGCTAAAATCCCAACGGCCTGATCCTGGACCTCCTTGACTACTCTAGCCAGTCGAGCCCTAATCCTTTGGAGCTCAACACCAGCAGCTCAAGCCCTAGTCCTCTCCTCTACCACTGTTCCCTCGAGCTCAAATATCCTAGTACCCTGTGCATCCACCATGGCACTCAACTCCTCGACCTCCTGAAGTAAGGCTCTGTTGGTAATCACCAACTGCCGACGCTCATTGCCAAGGGATGTTTTAAAAATATAAGTGACACATTGCTCCATGTAAATGGTTTTAAAATGGTTGAAATAAATTATTCGGAGAAAATAGGTGAACAAATAATTAAATAAGCCAGTAAAATAAAATAAAAACAAAAAATTTTTGGGTCCTCACAGAGTAGATAGAATGATATTTCTTTAAATGTTGACTTGTGTTGAGGGGGAGCCTATTTGAGTTTATTTCATAAAAAAAAATCATTATTTTGTTTGTCATCATCAAAAAGCGAGGGATTGAAAGACTTAAGTTGATTAATCATTAGTTTTGATGAGTAACGAAACAAAATGATGATTTTGACCAATATTTCAAATGAATTTTTCATTAGTATAGGTGCTCAAACAACTGGTAAAGAAAAGAAAGCAAAACAAGAAGGAACAAAGTCTTTCACTGAATATCGAACGCACCATTGAATGAATACCAAGTGGAATTGACGTCTGAAGCACTTCAAAATAAGTGTGTCTCTAAGCATGGGATGAAGTTTTAGACATTCGTTAAGAGAAAAATGAATAAAGTGAAACTTGACCTTGATGGTCAGATGATGGATTGGATGCATAGTTGGACTATCAGGCGTTCGACAGATTAAAAAGAAACTTTGGAACTTTATGTTTCTATCAAGCGAATCTTTTGAACATTGGATTAGATGTCTAAACCTCCTAGCAAAGACTCAATACACTTTTGAATGCAATGTCAGATGAAGAACAATTGGATTGGACGTCCAAAAGGGTGTTGGATACAGGATCGAACATCTGAAAGTTCCAATAACTAGTTTTCTAATAGGTAATTTTTTTTATTATTAGAGAGGAATTTTGGGAAAAATTTTACTATTTATAAATATCCCCAAATTTCGAAAATAAGAGGAACTTTTGCCTACATGAGATACAAGCTTTCAAGAGTGATTTTTGTGTACAAAAATATTATATTTTGAATAGTGTATAGGTATGGAAAAAGTTCTTGAATTTGTGAGCCACACTTGTAATTGTTCTTCGTTGTTAGGGTGAGTATTCAATTGTAACTAAGAAAGAGTTTACTAGGAAGAGTTGTAAAATCTTTGACTCAACTAGAGTTAAGATATATAGTGTGGGCAAAGGGTGAGTCCTTCTTTGTACAAGTTTGTTTGCTTCACCAACAATTGGAAGAAGTTTTTGGTTGATTGAGCACCAATCTTGGTGAAGTTTAGGAGCAAGGGGAGGTGCCATTGAGAGTGCCGATTCATTTGGTTTGTTTTCTATTTACTTTATTGATCTTTATTTACTTTGTGGATCAATTGTTATATCTTTTGTGTATTTTATTTGGTTGAAATTATTGGGTAAAATTGTTATTATTTGGGAAATTTGTGATCAATCTAATTCATTCCCTCTCTTAGATTGTCTTTGGGCCTTACACCCGCTTAATGATGACAAATGATATACTAATGAATACTAATGGCCATTCCATCAATTTTTCTCATTAGATCTTTGTTTCGTTCCTTAATTTTAGTGTTATTTATTGGTGCAAGATAAATTTTTTTTACATTATTGATACATAAACTTTTCAAGTAATTTCCTTTTTCAGTTGATTTTTATCTCCCCCTAATGTTGGAAAATGTGATTCATCAAATGACAATCTGCAAATCTCACAGTAAATAAATCACCTGTCAATGGTTCCATATACTTAATAATTGAAGGTGATTCATAACCGACATATATCCCCAATCTTCTTTCGGGGCCCAATTTACGATGTTGGGGCGATGCAATTGGAACATAAACCGCACAACCAAATATTCGTAAATGTGAAATATTGGGCTCATACCAAAAGTTAATTGTAGGGGAGAATTGTGACAGCCCCACCTTCCCCTAAGGATTACCAAAAGGGTTAGCAAACCGCCTGCCCAACTCTCGCCAGGACTACTAAGATGGTTATACACAAACTAATACATCCCGAAATATATTAGCACTCTTAAACGATTCAACAACCATGAAACGGAAAACGAAAATCAAAATTGAAGATGAATAGTGCCTGCCACGTCACAATCCGGCCGGATTGGAGGCAGTGGCAAACTCAAAAATTTCAAAAATTTCCCCTGCATATCCGGCTAGATATCCGGCCAAAAACTGGCCGGATTCTCGGCCGGATTTAGTGAACAGTGCCCGCCAAAAAATTTTTCTTTCTTCGTTTAAATTCCGAACACGTCCGAAACCCTACCAAAACATATAAACCTTATCTAGTCACTAGAGATCATACATTCACAAGTATATATGCCATACCACATGAAAAAATGCTTTTATATATATACACACCTGGATACGTTTACAAATCAAAAGTGTCATTGAAATGAGATACATTTAGGGTTATAACTTTCGAGGAGCTATACAAAAGAACAAAAGAATATCAACTAGCTCAACTTGCTTCTAAAATCATGGTTTCCAAAAGTTATTCCTGTAAGGAAAACAAAGATAACGATGGTGAACTTACGCTCGTGAGGTATCGACAAGACACGCAAGTATAATCATGCTCAGATATAGTTAACCAAGAAGCACATAAGAGAGTACATCACAATAGCCAAGATAAAAGGATACAGTCGGCTCTCAAGAGCCACATTCCATTTGCTATACTTGATCTCAGATTCGTTGACTCTCCGTTAACACTTGAAAATGAACAAATCCGTAGATCCCACTTTACACCACATTCCTTCCACTGAAATCCCCCTTACCGGATCCGAACACCTCACAGTAACAGAGAGTGCAATACTCAAGTATACCACAGGGTCGAGGAAATAACACTCCACTCGACTAACAGTGGACCCATGGTTGGTTATCAAAACGCCCAGGCCCTTGCCGGCTCGATTCGAATAACGACCAATGGGTATGAGCTCAGATATCACAGTTAAGTCGTTAGTCATAGTCCCAAATGACATCAAATCAGGCACAAATACAGTTCCACAGTTAAACAACAACAATCATACAGGTAAGAGAACGAGAGCAATGAAGTATACTTTCATCTCATTCAAGCCAACCAAGTTCATAGAATCAAGTGAAACTAATCATTTAAGCATTAAACCATAAAATGGTACACTCACCAGTTCAAACAAAGCAATTTCACAAATTTTCGTCCAACGTATGCCTCGGATCACCGGCACGTCCTAAGAATCAAGAAAAGCAACAATTGAGACTCGAGCACGAGTCACATACATCTTCAATGAACTATTAGTGCAAAAACAAATATAACTAGGAAGTGAAAAATAAGGAACATTTGGCGTGAGGACCCGAAAAATTTCTTATTTTTATCGAATATAATTGATTTATTTAAATATTTATTCACCTATTTTCTCCAAATAATTTATTTCAACCATTTTAAATCCATTCATATGGAACAATGTCTTCCTTATGTTTTTAAAACGTCCCGTTAGCAAATTTAATTTTCAAAGGTTCGTTTAAGTGAGAAATAATGAGTACATATGTTTCGAGGTGATGTTCTATTCAAGAGTGTAATTATTTTGGAAAAATTAAGAATGATCAATAGTAGATTAAGAAAAGCTAATTGAGGAATTAAAGGTGAATGAATTCTAATTAAGTGCATACCGCTCGCGCATCGATAGTTTTCCGAAAGACGTGCTGATATAAATTTATTGGAGATTTGAGAAAGTAATACTAGACTCATGTGAGGACTCGCAAATTTACTTATTTTAAATTCCTATTACTGGATTATTTAAATATTTAATTGACCGTTTGCTCCGAATATTTTATTCCAATCTTTTTAGACCCAATTACATGGAACTATGGTTTACATGTATTTTTAAATTGACCCATTACAAAAATTAATTTTTGGGAAGCTCGTTTAATGAGAATAGTGAATTTATGTTTGGAGGTAATAATCAAATCGAGGATACAATAAACTTGAAAAATTGGAGACTTGTACATTAGTCTTGAAATAGGTATTTTTATGTTTAAATGTTCAATTATTAGTTAGTGATACTATCGTTGTGAGGACTCGAAATTTTTTTTTTATTTTATCGAATATTGGTAGTTTGTTTAAATATTTATTTACTCATTTTTCTCCAAATTATTTATTTCGATCATTTAAAATCCATTTATATGGAACGACGCCTCATTTATATTTTTTAAAGCATTTTGTTAGAAAAATTCACTTTTCGAAAACTCGTTTAGTTTGGAACAACGAGTGCATGTTTTTCGAGACTATATTTGAATCGAGAGTGTATTGATATTAGAGAGTTAACAATGATCAATGGTAGATTAAGAAAGGTTCATTAAGGAATTAATGCTCGACTCATGTAAAGACTCACAAAAATTTACCTATTTTAAACTCCAAATTCTAGCTCATTTAATTATTTATTTGGCCAATTGCCCCAAATATTATTTTCTAACCTTTTTAGACCTAATTAAAAGAATCTATGGCTTAGTTATATTTTTAAAGTGACTTGTTTCAAAATTTAATTTCTGAAGACTCGTTAAGTAAAAATAGTGAATATGCGATTAGAATAAATAATTGAATCGGGGATACAATAAGTTTGGAAAAATTAGAGACATGTACATTAGTTTCAAATTAGGTATTTTTATGTTTAAGTGCTCAAGTATTAGTTAGTAATACAATCGTTATAAGAATTTTTTGAAAGTTAAACGTTATCGCGCAAAATTGGAAATATGCGTTTTACGCGCGCGATCAATTAAGGGACTTAAGACCGTTATTTTAAACTATTAAAAGTGAATAATAATAGTATGAATGGAGGTACATTAGAGGTTTAGTGCACAAGTGAAACAAACCCGAGAGGAAACGAGCACGAAATGCGCGCGTTCGCGCACTATCCTTAGTTGACTTTTGGAGCAATTTTGTCCACACATTCTTAAGCTTTTAGTGGATCCATCACACCAGATCAAAACCCTTCTTTTCTCACCTTAAGTGCACGGCTAGAACTCCCATTTTCACACCAAAACAGCCGACCAAACAGCAAAGGAAAGAAAGGAAGAAAAGCTTCTTCATTCTTGCACCAATCTTCCTCCATTTCATCTCAAAATTTGCATCCAACTTACAAACCACTTGGAGATTCACTTAGGCAAGGAGAAGAGCTTCATTTCCACGGTTTTCTTCAGGCTTCAAAGGGCCGAAAATTCTGACTTGAACAACCACCAAAGTAGGTAATGATCCAACACTCTAAACTTGTCTTATGGAGGTTAAATTACACATATGAGCTTGAATCTTCACATGGGTAGCTTGTATTGTTGGAAAATTTTGATGGTGGGCTCTATGAACTCCCACTCTTGGGTTGTTGCTGATTTGATGATTGATGGTGGATATATTGTTGGTTTAATAGTTAAAATGATGGATTAATGGTGTGTAATTGATAGAAATTTCATTGGGTGCAAGAAGCAAAAGTTTCCGATTTTGCCCCTGCCTTGTTCGGCCATTTTAAGGCCAATTTTTAATGATATAATGGGTTGAATCTGATGTTTATATGACGTATTAGATGTGTGAAAAATTTCATTGAAAAATAATGAGGTTTGGTTGGGCAGATGAATTTTTTTTGTGAAACTAGCAAATCTGGAAACTGTTCACGTATGGCTCTGACCAGCGGTGGTGTTTCGGCCATAACTCCGTCCTCGGATGTCGAAATCATGTTCCGTTGGTGGCGTTGGAAACTAAATATTCCAGGCGTTAATTTGAGATAAAATTCACATTCTGATTCTTTGTGAGTGAGCCAAACCAAACGTTTTAAGATCGCTGTCCTGTTGCTCTGTTCAACTGGAATGAAGTGATAAGGCAGCAAATTGATGCTCGATTTTGAACTAGTTGGGTGCCAAATTTTGAAATGATTTCTTCTGTGATATTATAGCCCTATGAATGTATTTTTCAATGACATAAACCATGCCCCATTCTGAGTTAAATTGACTGAGTTGTGACCAAAACAAGAGGACTGCCCTGTTTTGGAAAAACCAAAATACTTGGACTGGTTTGGGACAAAACCTGGGAGTGATCTTATTAATTGAAGTTCTTGATGCTAAAAACTTACCAAAGGTATCATGGATGTATCTTAGACCTTTATTTCACAAATGAACCATGGTTGGATAGCTTTCTTGATTAAACGATTTAAATTGGGAAATGAAGTCAAAAGACAGGTTGCTTTAGAAATTTTCCTGAACTTTGGATGATTAATTAACTACCTTTCCGAAGGTATTTTTCCCTGAAATTTGATAGAGCAGTACCTTTCATATAGGAGTAACATACTGCAAAATTTTATACCAATCCAAGTTCGTTTTGACACTTAGCTAAGGTTCCAATTTTTGGAAACTCAAATCTGGAAATTGTTCACCAGACTTGAATTTTCCCAAATTCGAGCTACCGTATCTCGGTGCTCGAAACTCCAATTCTCAATCCGCTTGTTCTGTCCTAGACCTTACTTGCACCTCTAATTGAGTTATAAATTTCAAGGGCTAGTTTACGACGAGTGAATTCTGCCAAATTTCCAAAGTTAGCGAAAAACCAACCCCAGCTCAATCCTGAACATTCTGGAACAGTGATTTCAAGCTCATTTTTGAGTACTTTGCGCTTAGATTCATAGAAAAGTGTCTTCTAAAAACTTTTAGTACTTCCAAGAGGTTTCCAACGGTATAAAATTTTCCAATTTTGGACTTGTAGAGAATGAGATACGATTTTCCAAAGTATGGGTGACAAATCTGAAATTTCCGAACTTAAAGGAAATTGAGAGTGACGAACTCTCTATTTTCCTTCGATATTGCTAAACCGTTTTACACTTGATTTCAAAGATGAAAATCAGATTTCGCTTGTGTTTAAAACCCCAATTTTTAGCCTCGATTTACGAGTAATCAAGGCTCATTTTCGTGAAATTTTCTTAGATTGTACAAGTGTGCAATCTTCCTCGATAATTAGGGGTTTTAAGCGATAGTGTGTAATAGACAATTACTATTTACTCAAGTGCTCAAGGAGACCTTCAAGAGGATCTCGAGGGGAACACCTAAAGGCTCGTTTACGCACTTACTCCCTTATTTCGATTTGTGAGTGTCAAGTGCATGAACTTGTTGTTAAGTGGTTATCTGTTTCTTATCCGTTATGTAAATTTGAAATTTTGAGACGAGGGTGTACTTTATTGTACTCATTCTCTTTCAAATGAAATTATATTCAAATTTTGCTATGTGAATTCGTATCCGACTTGTACATGGTAATGTGGATGTGATTTGTATTTGTGATTCGTATACGTGATCCGTATTTGTGATTCCTATTTGGAATTATCGATTTGAGCGTTGCTCATCGACTTATATTCGTATTCGGGGGACGCCCAAACTCGTTGGTTAACTTTGCGAATCGAGCCAGCATGGGTTTGGTCGATAAGCTTAGCAAACCATGAAATATTTGTAGAGCATGATCTATTGGAGAGATCTTGTTTGGCATTACTCGTGTAGTATTGCCATGATATACTCGAGTATCATCAAAAACTTTGATGAGCGGGCCCGGTAAGGGGGTGTAACGGTGACGGGATTCGAAGAAAAGTGGTGTATCTACGGATTTGATACTTATGTGGTTGACAAAGTGTCAACGTGAGATGTGATCAAGACTTTGACTCGACTACGTGGAATTTAGCTCCTGAGAGCTACAGTATCCTTGAATTGTTTATGTTTATTTTTCCTATTCGAAATGTGAATTATTCGAATTTGATAGCCTTACCTACAATGTAATTGTTGTTGCTACTTGGATTATGTGTTTGCATGTGTGTTTTCTTGGCCTCACTGAGTATTGGCTCATTCTATTAGTTTGTTTTCCTTAACAGGACCGAATCTTGGGGAAGTATAGAAAAACCCTTCGTTGTCCTTTTGTTTAGGATTTCTATTATATTTTGGCTATACCCTGGTTTGGGTTGTACTTTTGGAATTGAAATGTAAAATTTGGGCCCTGACGTGTATTTAGGATTTAAGTTGTATTATGATTACCCAATGTACTGGTTACATGTTAAGTGACTTGATAAGTTTTAACGCTTCTGCATTATTTGTATTCATGTTGCTCTCTTCGAAATGTTCGGTTTGGTTTTAAGTTGAATGGAATTGCTTGAGTCATAGCGAGAGCTGGGCAGGCGTCCCGCGGATACCCTTTGGTTCGCCTTAGGGAGATGTGGGGGCGTCACAATCGTTATAAGAATTTCTTGAAAATTTCACTTTATCGCATACAATTCGGAAATACGTGTTTTCGCGTGCGTGATTAATTGAGGGACTTTAGTCCATTAAGAGTGAATAATAATAGTATGAATGGAAGTGTATTAGAGGTTTAGTACATAAGTGAAAAAAACCCGAGAGGAATCGGGCATGAAACGCGCGCGGACACGCACTCTTCCTAGCTGACTTTTGGACACTTTTGGCCATACATTTTAGCTTCTCAAGGAAGCTTCATTTTTCACCAAACACTCTCTCTCTCTTGCTCTAAGCTGGCCGGCCAACTCCAAGGGAGAAACAAGACCAAAAGCTCTCTATTTTCTTGCTCATCTCTTGTCCAAATCATCTCAAAATTCACACATAACTTGCAAATCACTTGGTGATCAAGCTAAGCTAGGAATGGGGCTTCATTTGCACGATTTTCTTGAGCTCCATTGGACCGAAATTTTCTGCCTTGCTCATCCAAAGAGGTAATGAACGATCAACCTCTTGATTCTTGATTAATGGAAGTTATATTACACTTGTGATCTCATAAATTCACATCGGTAGCTTTAGATGGTTGGAAATTTGGTGTGTGGGCTCTATGAACTCCCACTATGGATTGATGGACTTATTTGATGAGTTTTGATGTTATTAATGTTGGATTAGTGCTTAATTTAGTAGAAATAAGTGATATTGTGGGTGGCAACTCAAAGGAAGTGAAGAGGGGAATTTGTCCGTTTATGCCCCTGTCAATGCCGTAACCCTTAGAGCATTTTTTTGAGATTCAATTGACTTATTTAAGATGTATATATGTTGTGTGGGTTGTGTGGAAGGTTTTCACAAAATATTACGTGATTTGGTTGGCCAAATGTTGTGATTTCGAAAATTCATCTAAACTAGAATTTTTCCCGTATTGCTCTGGCAGTGTTTTTCAACCCACTATAACTTTTTGCTCCGACATCGAAATCGAGTGCCGTTTGCGCACTGAAAACTAGACATTCCCAGTTTTCCAACGGTATAAAATGCACGTCCTGATTCCACTTGAGTAATCTATACCAACCTTGTACTGTTTCTCGTTTTACTGGAAGCTCTATTTTAAGTAGCAAGTTGATACTCGAATATGAGTTAGTTGTGGACAGATTTTCAAAATAATTTCTTCTGAGAAATTGTAGATTTATGAATCTAATTTTCAACGCCACCAACCACGCTCAATTCCAAGTTGAATTGAGTGAATTGTGGCCGAAGTTCAAAACTGACATAGGGATTGAAAACCCTCTTTTTTGACTAGTAAATGCCTAAATCTTGATTGGGACTTGTTGTTTTGAAATTCTTGGTGTTAATCGCCTACCAAACACATCTTGGATGTTTTTTTAGACATTGTCTACATAAACAAACCATATTTCAGATGTTTTCATTAGCCGAATATTTAGAAAAGGAAAATTTACATATCAGCACTACAAGAAATTTGGCCTTTTGTGACAACATTCTCTACGACAAGAGAGAAAGTTGTCACAATTGAAAACTTTAGTGACGACTTTTAATATCATCATACTTGATCGTGGGTTCACCTGTCAACAGTGAAAACACGAGATAAGTCGTTACAATATGGATGGCGCGCAACTATCCAGTGTGACGGGAGATCACCGTTGTAACGACTAGAAAACATGTTGTCACTGAAACTCGTCCTACAGTGACAACTTAAAATATCGTCACAATATGGTTGCCAGTTCTAAATTAGTGATAACAACTAGTCGTCACTGTCCAAATCATTTATTCTCATCTCACTTTCGCTAATTCTACTGTGTCACCCTAATATTTTCAATATGGCCCATATGTTGTAGATAAGTTTTATTAATTCTATCATGACACCCTAACTTTTACATTTTGACCCCATATACCACCTTAATTTTTTTAATATGGCCCATGTGTTATAAATAAATTTTATTAATTTTGCTATGACACCCTAACTTTTATATTTTAACCCCATATACCATCTTAATTTTTTGAATATGGCCCATGTGTTGTAAATAAATTTAATTAATTCAACTATGACACCCTAACTTTTAATTTTGACCCCATATACCACCTTAATTTTTTCAATTTGACCCATGTGTTGTAAACAAATTGTATTAATTCTACTATGCCACCCTAACTTTTATATTTTATACCCCATATACCACCTTAATTTTTTCTATATGGCCCATATGCTTCAAGTAAATTTAATTAATTATATTATGACACTCGAACTTTTACATTTTAGCCCCGTATTTGGTAAACTAATCTCATTAACTCTACCGTGACACCTTATCTTTTGCAATTTAGTCTCGTATGTGATAAAGTATTAATTTTATTATGCCACCCTATGCTTTTACACTTTAAGTTGTGTTTATCATTAGCAAAATGAGGAATATATTATAAAAAACAATGTTTACCTATTTTTCAATTATTTCAAACATAGCTAATACCTTGTTATAAAGTTAAAAAATATCATAAATTCTTTGTTTAGTTCTCTTGACAACATATGGGAAATTACTGATTAACATAGTGTGAAAATAATGGAACAGAATAATAAAATTAATATGAAATTAAGTAAAAATCTTAACAATTCCATGACTGGAGTTTGTTATGTATTACAATTTACAATAATCAAATTGTTTATGGTTTATGAATCAGTACATGTATCAAATAGATTTAGTGTTTCATGCATGTATTAGTAAACCATTTTGGTTATTTGATCAACTAAACAGATTGTTTGGTCTTGTCAGACCACAATTCGTGCATAATTGATAAAATTATTAAATTGATACACAAAATATTTGCATTAAAATATCTTTTTTAGAATCATAAACATATTTTTAAAGTGCTTGTTCCTAACTCACTTTCATTATTTCTACTATGTCACCCTAATTTTTTCAATGTAGCTTATATGTGATAAATAAATTTTATTAATCTTATTATAACACCCTAAATTTTACATTTTAGCCGCGTATGTAATAAACTGATTCCATTAACTCTATCATGACACTTTATCTTTTACAATTTAGCCTCGTATGTGATAAACCGATTTCATTAATTCTATTATGGCACCCTATCCTTTACACTTTAGTTGATGTTTTTCATTAGCAAAATGAGAAAGATATTGTAATAAAATATATATACATATTTTTAAAATTGCTCCAACCCTAGTTAATAACTTGTACCGAACTTAGCTAAGGTTAAAAAATAGCATGGATTCCCTATCTAATTGTCTTGACAACACATGAAAAATTATTGACTAGCATAGTGTAAAAATAATGGCAAAGAACAATAAAATTCAACATGAAATTAAGTAAAATCATGACAATAGCATGGTTGGAGTTTATTATTAATTACAATAGTCACATTATTTATGGTTTATAAATCGGTATTTGTACCAAATACATTTAGTGTTTCATGCATGTATTAGCAAACTATTTTGGTTAATTGATCAACTAAACATATTGTTAGGTCTTGTCAGCCCACAATTTCGTACATAATTAATAAAATTAATACAAAAAATATTTGCATTAAAAGATTATTTTGAATCATAAACATAATAAGACACTAAATATTCCAAAAACACTAATTTTCAAAAACACTAAATTAATCCCAAAAACACTAAACTTTCCAAAAATTATCCAAAAACATTAAATTTTCAAAGTTTTAATGTAACAAATAAAGTTCCAGATACAACTTGTGAAGTAAAAAAGCTCAAAATAATAACCTTATTGTTGCAATTTTTTTCGAACAATAATTTGATCAATTAGCCGTACAAAAGAGAATGAAAGTATTATTTTTTGGTCTTAGCTAAAATAGAAGCGGGAAGCTGAAAATTGAAGAAGTACAGGCGGGTGAACAAAAGAAGTAGAAACGACTTAGGCCTTGTTTGGATTGCAATTTTTCGTCGGAAAATTACGTTGTTTTCCGTGATCACATTTCCCTATTACCTTTTTTCCTCACATATATCAAATCGCTACAGTAATTTTTCCATGAAAAATCATGAAAAATGCAATCCAAACACAACCTTAATTTTGGCTTTGTTGTTTGATAAAAACACTCACAACACTTAGCAAAAATTTCAGACAAAATTTTCTTCCCTCTTCTTGCCAGTTTTGGACACTATCATCTTCTTCTTCTCTCCACTGCCATCTTGCTAAAATTACCCAAAAAATCGCTTTGAGCCACCATTTTCATCCCTAATTTGAGTTACCCAAAAGATTTGTGTAGATTTTGTGGAGTTGCAGATAGCAAAAATCCCTAGATCGGTGCAGCAAAAATCCCTAATCAGGAGGAGGAGCTGCTGCACAATCGGGTCACCGGAGGCCGCCTAGTGTTCATTTTGTTATCTCTCTGCCTCTCTCTCCGTCATCATCGTGCTTCTTCTCCTCCATCTTCCCAATTCTCAACAACAGCCATGATAATTCCAGAGAAGAACAGGAGAGAGATCTCCAAGTACCTGTTCCAAGAGGGAGTTTGCTATGCGAAAAAAGATTTTAATTTGGCGAAGCATCCCAAGATCGATGTCCCAAACTTGCAGGTGATTTAGCTGATGCAGAGCTTCAAGTCCAAGGAGAACGTCCGGGAAACCTTCGCTTGGATGCATTACTACTGGTATCTTACGAACGACGGCATCGAGTTCCTGAGGACTTATCTCAATCTTCCCTCTGAAATTGTTCCTGCTACTCTTCGGAAGTCTGCCAAGCCCCTCGGTTGTCCTATGGGTGGACCTCCTGGTGACCGCCCTTGCAGACCACCAAGGTTTGATGGGGATAGGCCCAGATTTGGTGACAGGAAGGGGTATCGTGCTGGTCCTGTGGACCTCCTGGTGAGTTTGGTGGTGAGAAAGGTGGAGCTCCTGTGGATTACCAGCCTGCTTTCAGGGGTTCTGGTGGAAGGCCTGGCTTTGGCCGTGGATCTGGAGGTATGGTTCAGCACCACCAAGTTCAAGCTTCTCTTAGATTCATGTTTTGCTAAATTATGTTATTTGCAATTTAGGCTCTCAGATGTTGCAGTTGAAAGTTATGCATGTTGAGATACGTAGTTGATTGAGACTTATCTATAGTTTTGGTTGCTCTAGGTCATCAAATCAATCTAAGGAATTTCATAAAAACATGTGGTGGCACCTTTTTTCTGGGTTTAATGGATTATACGCTGGTGCTTCTTGTTACTGATAAAAAAAAAAAGGATAAGCAGGAGTTTGCAAAGTAAGGATTTTTTATTCTTGTCATAAGGTAGAGATAATTTGCTCGTTCTTGGCATCCTAGATTCTCTATGAATTCCTTGCATTTGTATATTGAAGCGCTAATCTATAAATATTGAGTAGTTGATTTCTAGATATCATATGTGATTTTTTGAATTCTTCAATCTGATTATGAGAATAATCAGATAAGTTTTCCAGTAATATGCTTTCTCTTGTGTACTTAGATTATAATTTGCCCTGGTGAGTTGCTTGTAGTCATGTTAATACAATTATAGGAATGGTATTTTTGGCATGGACTAATGATTGATCTGCTTTCTTTGGTTTACTTACTTGAATGTATTAAGATCGTCACTTCAATGCTGTTAAGATCTTCACTAAAAGAACCACCCAATTATCCATAGTTGAGACAAGCTGAACTAGAAGTTCATTTTTTGGCTAATCATTGTAGGCTTTTCTTTGTTTCTCCTTTATATAACATACTACTTTATATAACACACTGCTATTAAACTACGTGTCATGATACTAATGAGAAACATAAAATATTTGAATCTTCAAAGAACATGTATTACTTGTATTGAGCTAAAGAAGTAACTTATATTTGTAATCTCACTCTGATTATTCTATAATTGATGGATAGAAATGTTAGTATTGAATGATGGGATATTTTTATGTTCTTGCATTAGATTTGTTTCTCATTGAATTTTCCCTCCTCTTGGATAGTGAATAGTATTTGTTCTCGTACAATACGTAGAATTTAATGGTAACAATTTTTTGATAGGAAGTTAGTTGTGATGGACCCAAATTTGAAGCTGGCCAGCAATAGAGGCTCCACCAGTCCCAAACAACTGCATATTGCTAATAGTAGTGATATGATTAGCAGCTTGCCTGATGCTGTTCTTGGTTGCATTCTATCACTAGTTCCTAAAAAAGATGCCATGAGAACAAGTGTCCTGTCAAAAAGATGGAAAAGACTGTGGCTTTCTGTTTCTCATTACGTGTTTGATGAACATTCTCAAGGAGACAGGATTCTGTTTGTGAACCTTTTGAACAGAGTGATTCATCGAGAAACATATATTGATAAACTGTCAAATGTTGTGACTTACATGATCCATTGCTTCTTCATTCATTCCTGTGCAATGTTAGAGAGCTTAATCTTAGTTTTTTAGAATTTGATGGCCCATTCAACTTTCCAAGTTCTGCATGTTCTCTTGAATCTCTCATTTCTTTCAAACTGAAGCTAGGCTATAATGTTCCAATCTTCCATCTAATATCTGCTTTTCCAGTTTGAAGACCTTACATCTTGAGTGCATAACTTTTCCAGATAATCCTTCAAATCAGCAGCTATTTTCGAATTGCTGTAGGCTTGAGCATTTAGTTTTGCATAAATGTAGATGGACAACTCATAATAATGTCATCCATGCTGGAACGAATAATTGACTAATGTTTGGCACTTGAGGAATATGTATTGAAATGCTCGTGACTAATTAAGCAGAATTGATTGGTTTGGAAACCGTTCTTTTCCTAATGAAGTTCGGTGAGTCCATGATGCCTCCTTAGAGCATGTCATTCTTAGGTTCTCACTCCAAGTCAAAGTATGCCTTCTTAATTTTTTTAGCTTTCTAGCTCTTTGGATTATTTCTTCTTCCAGAATATTTTAAATCCTTTTTAGTGGATGCCAAACCTTAACTCTTTTCATCTCTCATTAGTCAGTGGGCTGATGATAATTATCCTATTCCTAAGAAAGTTGTTTCGTGGAATTACTGAGTTGATTAACTAATTTTGACGAAAGACTTGCGTTGTTGTACATGGTATAGATCATTTCCTAGTTTGTCATGTTTCAAGGCTCTTAGTATTTCAGGTCACATTTGCTCTAGTTGATGATTCTTAACAATTTTACATTCATGTAACTACTAACTCTCTCGAATGCTTATCAACTTAACTGTGCCTTCAAAATGTTAACGTTCCATTGACTTTTGTAGCAACTACAGTTATTCTATTCTTTTCCAATGTTCAACTAACCCTTCTATGCGCTCTTAGTGTAAGTTATGTAGGTAAGGCATTAGTTCTTTTGCTTAGTGCTTTTTATACTCAAATTGCTTTTTCCTTTAATGAAACAGAACTTTGTAGGGACTCCAAAATCTGATCCCCTCCTTAATATGATTGCAGTCTTGGTTTTGCATGCTTCGTTCAGAAAACATACCCCAACAAAACAATCTACACGAAGTGACAGAAACAGGAGCAGTAAAAGATGAGGAAAAACGATGAAGTGTTGAAGATTACTGTCTGTACATTGTAGCTAGCCAAACTGCCCGGACCATATCTGCTTGCTGAACCTATTAGCTATATGTCCTGCAGATACTAGTGTCCAATTTTATCAAATCACAAACTAGGTTCGATTCATCTGTTCTTTTCTACCTCTCTCTTCTCACGGGTACTCAGTTATTGACTGGCTTATCTTTTAGGAAGGATATGTATTGGTCATTACTAGAACTGATTTTGTGGGATTTGGGATCTAACATTTGTGGTTCACTTTTGTTTTGATTAATTTGTAGATGTGTTATGGCCAAATACATGAATTCGCAGCATATATTCTACGTTAATTTTGTCTTTTGTCAAATTGAATGTTTTGCTATAATTGTTGAAAATGCCAGGAAAATACTATATTTGTAATGGCCAATTTCAACTCTTTAAGACAAAACTCAGTGACAACCTTCAAAGTTGTCACTCTTAACCAAATTTAATTTTTTGCTATAATTGTCGGAAATGCTGTGATAATGTTATATTTGTAATGAACAATTGTAGCACTTCTAGACAAAATTGTAAGTTTGCTAAGTGACAACTATTCTTGTCACTGAATACTAGGAATAACAGTAACAAGTTAAAGTCGTCACTGTAGAATTCAAATTTGTGACGACTTTTGCTATGTTTTATGACAAAAAAATAAGTGAAACAGTGACAAGAAAATTCGTCACAGAATGATAACCGTTAGTGACGACTTAGTCCTCGTCATTAAATAATAAGATTTAGTGACAACTTTAAAAGGGTTGTCACACGTACTTATTTGTGACATAGAATTAGTGACAACCAGGTGACAATGAAAAAAGTCATCACTATATTCATATAATGACAACTTTTTGATTTTTAGTGATAACTTTTTATTGTCACAAAAGGCCAAATTTTTAGTAGTGCAGGCAGATTTGCCTTGGAAACTTGTGGGACTTTAATGATTTTATTAATCGACTTCCCGTATGTATTTTTCTATGAAAATTTACAGAGGAATAGCCCTTATATGGTAGTGAAATACTGCCAAGTTTGGTGTCATTCTGAGTTCATTTCAATATTCAATCAAAGTCCCAAAGTTCGTGATTTAAACATGGAAAATTTTCGTTCAAAGAGGAAATTCAGCAACTTTGAGCCACCATATCTTGGTGCTCGAAACTCCAATTCTTGTTTCACTTGTTGTGTTGAAAACTTTGATTGTAATTCTAATTGGGTTCAAATTTTAGAGGCTAGTTTGCATTGTATGAATTTTGCGGAATTTCCAAACTTTGTCGAAAATCAAACCAAATCTGCCTTGATTTTCGAAAATAGAAACTTTGGGACAAATTTCAAATATCTTTCAATTGGAATCATGGAAAAGTGTCTTCCAGGAACTTTTAGTACTTTGAAAATAGTTTCCAACGGTACCAAGTTTTCCAATTTTGAACATGTGGAGAGAGAGATACAATTTTTCAAAGTACGCACGACAAATTTGAAATTTCCTAATTTAAGGAAAATGGAGTTTTCAAACTCTCTCTCTTCCTTTGATATCACTTGATCATTCTGTACTTTATTTCAAAGATGAAAATCAGATTTCTCTTGTGTTTTAAAACCTCACCCTGGAGCCTCGATTTACGAGTAATTAAGGCTCGTACTTGCGAGATTTTCTTAGATTGTACTAGCGTGCAATCTTTCTTGATACTTAGGGATTTTAAGTGATTTTGAGTAATAATGCATTATTAATTGCTCAAACACCTAAGAGGACCTTTAAGAGGATCCCACGGTGGATGTCTGAATTTCGAGTGACATTTCTTTTTCGTTTTACTTGGTGAGTGTCAAGTGTATGAATACTTGATACATGCTTAATTGTTATAATTGATTGGAGATTTTGAAAATGGAGGCGAGTGTGTACTTTACCGCACTCGTTCTTATTTGAAATAAATAACTCATAATTGAATTGAATGAATGAACCATGAATGACATAAATGAATGATTGAATGTATTAAATGCTTGAATGACATGAATTAGTATGCAATGGCTGCACACGTCGCTGGAGTGAATCTCCTCGACACACGAATGTTACAGGGAGGACGCTTAAACTCATAAGCCGACCTTGGAACTTGAGCCGGCGTGGGCTTGGTCGGGAATCTCGGTGAGTCATGAGAATTCCATGATAAGTTTGATCTATTTGAGAGATCTCGCTTGGCATACTCATGGAGTATCGCCTTATAAATGTCATTCGAGCCCGGTGTGGTGTATGGTGGACGGACATGAGAAGTAAGTGGAGATTTACGGATTGGAAATATCAACCCGGTTGACAGAGAGTCATCACAGGAAAATATACGAATGAGATTGGCAAAGCAAGTGGAAATTAGCTTCTAAGAGCTACCATATCCTTGAATTGTTTCTGTTTATTTTTCACTGGGACTGTTTACTTCTTGTATTTTATCATTTTCCTGTTGATTGGGATTGTGACTTGGACAACATGTTTGCATGTGTGTTCTTGACCACACGAGTGTTTTGCTCACCGCATAGATTTGTTTTCTTAACAGGAATGGCATGGAATGAGTCTTGAAGGAACCCCTTTTGATGTACTTTTGGCTTAAAGTTTCTAATGTAATTGGCTAGATATTCCGGATGTTGTATATTTTGGATATTGTTGCAATTTTGGAAATCCGATGTAAGGATTGGATAATAGTTATATATTGTTAAGTTCGAAAGTTTTCCGCACTTTCTTACTTTATCTAGTTGTGTTGGATAATTTTGTATTAAGCTTGAATGGGATTTGTACCGAGTCCTGGCGAGATTTGGGCAGGTGTCCTGCGGATATCCTTTGGTTCGCCTTAGGAAGAAGTAGGGGCATCACAGTTGGTATCAGAGCTTAGGCTTCATATCTTTGCAGTGTATCCTAGGCTTAAAAGTTTAGGATGCCAGATTGTGGAACTGGTTGGAAAGTTTAGTGACCGCATGTGGGATTGAAAATTAGAACCTCGGTTTGAATTAATGGAAAATTAGGAATCTCGATCTTGTAAGAGACATATGAGATGGTACGAGATGATCAAACCTGGTTTATTTAGTATACTTGGATCCGTCTAAACTTTTACCTTTACTTGTAATTTGTGGAAGGTAACGGTGGTGTCGAACCTTCTCGAGGACGTATTTCGGTGGCCATTGTCGAGAAGGGCCTAGGGGAGCTCGTTGGAGATATAACCCAACTCGCCGAACTAGGATTTCATGTGATTTTCAGAGGACTTATTTGTACCCAAATAACGGAGTGTTAACGGTGGTCAATGACTGGAGATGGCTATCCGAGGAAACAGGGATGGTTCGAGAGGATAATCGAGAACCGAGGGCAATTGTGGATGCCTAAACTACTAGAATTCCTGAAGTGAAGACGGAGGTACCCGAGGAGCGAGAAAAAGACAAAGGCTCCTAGTGAGCAGTTTCAAAAAGTTAAGAACTGACTTGTTAGGGTAGTACACGAAATTAAAGACCGGATGAAAAAGTCGATGGCTGGGTATGTTACCTTGGTTGAACAAGTGACGAATGACAAGATATTCGATAAGAGATATGAGATTAAAACTCCTAATACCGGAAAAAAAAATGATCCAACAGAGGTAGTGTAACGACCCCCACCTCCCCTTAAGGCGTACCAGAGGGTTCGGCGGGCCGCCTGCCCGACTCTCGCCGGGACTCAGTCGTTCACTACAATCCTCAAATGAGTTACAATATAAATCTCAAGACTACATCAAATTCTCCAATAACCACATGTCATAAGCGAAGCGGAAACTAGTTCTAAGCGTAGAATGTAGATATACATCCGATTCAATTTCAAATATTTATACAAGCCCAAAGGTACATAAACCAAAAACCAAATCTAAACTATACAAGATGTACGCCACACATCCATACAAAGATCCAAACATAAGTTCTTCCTTTACCTCGATCCCTGTGGGTAGAAGAAGATAATAGGGGGTGAGCTAAAAGCTCAGCGAGTGACCAGTAAAATCAGCAGCCAAGTATGTTTCACAATAAAGCATTGATATGATGTCATGATGCAGTAATCAAATGTTCATTTATTGCTCATGTGAGCCAGTGAAGTTCTTGTACTTAAATATCCAACGCTCGTTTAGATCAGGTAACCGTGAAATAGAGGTAAGGAGCCATCGGGCTCCAAAGAATGTGTAAACAATAGTTGAGACATTGGTTCTAAGCACAGGACTTTCCAAGAACTCATTGGAGCCAAATTATGTCATGGCACACACTCGAACCCCAAATGATATGCAATGGAGTAATAAATGCAAGAATTAGTTCAAAGTAACTTTGGGAACAGTCGAGGGATCACTCACACAAAATATAGTGCTTCAAGTATTCACGTTCAACTATACTCCAGGTTTGAAGTCCAGCTCTGCGATAAAAATCCAATTTGAGAATTTGAAACACGAGTAAGATTCGAAACTTAAACGTTCCGTTCATTAAGAATCAACCAATTGAAATTCATTTGAAAGGCATTCGTGAAACACTTGCTCGCTTTTCAAATCATAAGGTTTTGTAGTATAGATACTTGGAAATAACACTTGAGTTGAAAGTACAAGGAAATACAAGTTTACATTGGCCATTATGTCTTTTCCTCAAGGGTACAAGTTCGGCCAAGTCCTAATGTATAACCCTCGATAAACAAAGTAGCAAAGGTGCTTGCTAGTTCAAGTAATAATCACTTAACCTTTACACAAGTTACAAGTCTCGTTTCCTAGTTCTCGAGTGTAAATTCGGACAGCACGCCCTTTGTGTTTACCTAATTTCTAGCCATTTAGGCTTCATTATTTTTCTTCAACCACAACCCAACATCACACATATAAACAATTCAAGCCAAGAGCCGTTCCATAGGCTCACAATATCATAAAAACAAGATTCACAACAATCACAAGTGCAGAAATTCAACTTAGCACAAGACAGATTTGACGTACGAATGCGGAAATAACATATCCGAGGCTACGCTTATTGGATTGAGGTGTAACATATGCCGTTTCGAAGCTAAGACACAGAGCTGCAATGTTAATGAAGGTCACTTAGTCCAGTTCCTAATGTAACTTAGTCAAATCCTCAAATTACTAAACCAGAAACCAATTCGTCGGCTATATAACTGCATTACCCTGTAATGGTCATATCTCCGAGTACAAAAGTCCGAATCAGGTGTTCTTAGAGGCATTTGAAAGCTAAGTCAGAATACTACAACTTTCATGTTTTGGCAAAAAGCTAAATCAGTACGAATCCTAGTCAAAAAACGTGATAAACTGGACAAACGGATCACACGGACTGCTGGGGAAAAACTTAAAACAGTAAGGGTATTTTGGACTTTTCACGACCTACGTTGCTCCGATTGAGCTGAAATTTTGTAGGTACCTATCAAATACCATTATCTACAACTTTCATTCTTTGACCTAAGGCCAATTCGGCCTCCAACATACAGTTAAAAAACCGGACAGAATGGAAGCAAGAATTTCCAGAAATCTGGAATTTTTAGTTTTTAATGCAATCTTCCTTAATTTCTCACTTCAATCACTACCAAAACCCCTTCTATAAACTTAATTACAACATATATGCATCATACACCAAATTGGGCAGAAATTCCTCAAACCCTAGTTCATCATATAAAAAGGGAAAAACTTCCAAAACATGATAGCATCCATGATTCCACCACAAATCAAGTTACTAAGCTTAATTTAAACAAGATTGAAAGTAAAATTTAGAGATATCATCTTCCTTACCTTGATTAGAGTTCACCAAGTGTAGCCCAAGCTTTCTCTTTCCAAAATTTCACCAACAATCACTAACTAATCACTCAAAAGTAAGTTTAATCGGTTTAGAAATTTAATTTGTCTCTTGGTTGGTTAGAATCAAGAAGAAGGAATTGTTTCTCGCTCTCACTTTCTCTCTCCCTCTTGGTCGACCAGCTGCTGGAAAAATGAAGAGGAAAGTGCAGAAAATTGGTTTAAGAAGGCTAGTTAATCACTTGGCCAAGAAACTCTAGGGTGGCGACACTTGTCGCCACCACCACCTTTAATTTTTCTCTTTCTTCCTTGCTATTTTCTAGCCTCAAATTTTCTGTCAAAGCAGCTGCCAAACAAGAAGATATTTTGCTCAAAAGTCAATAAGCTTGTATGGTAAGAAAGTGGTGGTCAAGTGGTGCATTCAACCGGTAGTGCGCGGGACCTGCCGGTTCGCGCCGTTTTTCTTAAAAACACACGTATTAGGGTTTTTACTTCCCATTCACTAACCTTTTATCATTGCTACTAATAACATATTATTTCTCACTTAAAAGTCATTTTTAATCACCAAATTTGATCCTTGCTTCGTACCGAAAATTCATCCGGCAAAAATCGCGTAAACCCTAATTTTGCTCCAATCTTGAAACCAAAAGTTAAACCCTACTTTCTAGATTCATTGGCACTTATTGTGGGGTGATTGAGTAATAGGGCCATTATAAAGTGATATTTGTCAAAGAAAAGGGTATTTTTAAGAAAAATATAAAGAATTTGCACGGCTTCTGGCCGGATTCTCCACAAAACACTATTCACCAGAAATTTTTCCCCTTTTCTTCTGCCGCGGGGCATCACAAACTCCCCTTCTTAAAAGAATGTCGTTCTCGACATTCCAACTTGTACTAATCAGATCAAAATAGTTCTCGAAAGTCGATCACGTATTAAGAATCATGTCAATCTTGCTTATCATAATCAAATACTAATCAGATCAAATATCTCAATGGTTAATCACATACTAAGAATCACTCATCACAATCACGTACTAAAAGTACTCCAATCCAACTTATCAAATAATCTTTGATCCAATAGATAGTCAGACGAGTAACTGGATACATATACAAAAGGGCTCGAAATCGGAATTAAAGTCCCTGATATTTGGAAAAATAATCCAGAACATAACGATATCTCAGATCAGAAATTACCCCTGGTGGTGCTTGAAAACACAACAAGTTAGCACTCAGCTATACTTCACCAGAAAGTCACAGGAGTTTGTCCCCGGTGGTGCTTGAAAACACAACAAGCTAGCACTACGGCTAAGCTTCACCAGAGCCTCAGATGCAAGATTTTGTCTATGGCGGTGCTGGACAACACAACAGGTTAGCACAACGGCTATACCTCGCGCCAGAGAACCTCAGTTCAAAATTTCATCTTTGGTGGTGCTTGGAAACACAACAAGTTAGCACAACGGCTAAACTTCACCAGAGGATCTTAGCTCAAGAAATTGGCCCTGGTGGTGCTTGAAAACACAACAAGTTAGCACAACGGCTAAACTTCACCAGAGAGCCTCAAGTCAAAGTTTCATCCCTGATGGTGCTTGGAAACACAACAGGCATGCCTCGCCAAAAGAATGGCGGTGCTTGGTAACACAACAGGCAATACCTCATCAGAGAGGTTCAGTTCAAGAATTTCATCCCTGATGGTGCTTGGAAACACAACAGGTATGCCTCGCCAGGAGAATGGCGGTGCTTGGTAACACAACAGGCAATACCTCATCAGAGAGGTTCAGTTCAACCGCTACAGAGGAGTAGTAGCCGGTCTACAACCACACGAGTACGAATAAGTTTAAAAGCAATGTCAATTACTTCAAGTTCATGGGGCACGAGTACGAATAAGAACTCACAAAAATCCAAGTCCACTTACAGGTCGTATACGAACCAAACTACTTGCTCACGTGTAAATGAAATACCATATATTCAGTCAAATCACAACCACTAAGTGTACGTAAAAGCACACTTGCCTAAACAATGTTCAAGTCTCAAGTGAACTCAGCCTAGTCAGTTTCCGGCAGTTCAAGGTCAGTCTCAGGCAGTTCAAGTGTATCGGTTCAAAAGCAGGGTCAATTATTTCAGATTCAAAGAACATGAATACGAGTAGGAACTCACTTGCCTAGCTTATGCCCAGTAATTCACACTCTCAAGCAGTCATCAAACTCAAATCCACATACAGATCATATATGAATCAAGACACTTACTCAAGAGTAAAAGAGATACCCTATTTTCAGTTAGGTCAGGTCTATCAAGTGTATGTAAGGGTACACTAGCCGATTCAAATTCAAATCTCAAATGAGCTCAGTCTAGTCGGTCTTAGACAGTTCAAATATCTCAAATCTTAACATTTACCAGTCGGGTGGTGTAACCTTAATCAAACAGGAAAATTAGAAGAAAAATATAAACCAAAACTTTTCTCAACAATTTCAGCCACCACCATAATCTATCAAAACCCTAGCCAAGAATTCAAAACTAAGAAACTGTACAGCTCAGGTCGTACGCTCTCAAGCGTAATTCAACCAAATCATATCTTACGCGTACCATTTTCAAGATTCACAACTGACGCTCCAAAAGAGCACTGAACGTACAAACCAATCCCACAGTCCGGCATCCTAAACTTTAAGCCTAGGATACACTACAAAGATCTGAAGCCTAAGCTCTGATACCATTTGTAACGACCCCACCTCCCCCTAAGGCGTACCAGAGGGTTCGGCGGGCCGCCTGCCCGGCTCTCGCCGGGACTCAGTCGTTCACTACAATCCTCAAATGAGTTACAATATAAATCTCAAGACTACATCAAATTCTCCAATAACCACATGTCATAAGCGAAGCGGAAACTAGTTCTAAGCGTAGAATGTAGATATACATCCGATTCAATTTCAAATATTTATACAAGCCCAAAGGTACATAAACCAAAAACCAAATCTAAACTATACAAGATGTACGCCACCCATCCATACAAAGATCCAAATACAAGTTCTTCCTTTACCTCGATCCCTGTGGGTAGAAGAAGATAATAGGGGGTGAGCTAAAAGCTCAACGAGTGACCAGTAAAATCAGCAGCCAAGTATGTTTCACAATAAAGCATTGATATGATGTCATGATGCAGTAATCAAATGTTCATTTATTGCTCATGTGAGCCAGTGAAGTTCTTGTACTTAAATATCCAACGCTCGTTTAGATCAGGTAACCGTGAAATAGAGGTAAGGAGCCATCGGGCTCCAAAGAATGTGTAAACAATAGTTGAGACATTGGTTCTAAGCACAGGACTTTCCAAGAACTCATTGGAGCCAAATTATGTCATGGCACACACCCGAACCCCAAATGATATGCAATGGAGTAATAAATGCAAGAATTAGTTCAAAGTAACTTTGGGAACAGTCGAGGGATCACTCACACAAAATATAGTGCTTCAAGTATTCACGTTCAACTATACTCCAGGTTTGAAGTCCAGCTCTGCGATAAAAATCCAATTTGAGAATTTGAAACACGAGTAAGATTCGAAACTTAAACGTTCCGTTCATTAAGAATCAACCAATTGAAATTCATTTGAAAGGCATTCGTGAAACACTTGCTCGCTTTTCAAATCATAAGGTTTTGTTGTGAGAACCCGTAAAAACCCTAATATTTTTCCCTAGGGTTCATTTTCCCTTATTTGCATGTTTTCTGCATTTTCTGGCTTAGAAATATTTTCTTAGTGGATTTTATGAGCAATTATAGTTTTAAGATGATTTTGCTAGCATTGGCGAGTTTTTAGAAAATTAAGGATAAATAATGGACGTGGGACCCACTAGTGCGAAAAGTCCGGAAAAATTCGGCCAATAAGGTTAAGTTTCGGATACTGTTATAAATTTATCGGGTGTTAAGAGATAAGTAGTGTGTGTGAAGTGATTGATGTGAGAGAGAAAAGAAAGATAAGAAGGCATTAATGAAGGTGACAAGTGTCACCTTCTTATTGGATACTTTTAAAGAAATACTATTCATCATTTTGACTTTCTTGACCAAGGGTTAAATATCTCAAAAAATCATAAAAATTTACCATTTCTTACCTTGTGTTGGCCGGCCATCCCAAGCTCAAGAAGGAGAAGAACTTCTTCATTTTGCAAGCTTCCACTTGGTCCAATCTACCACAAGCCAAAGCCTAGAGTTGTTTCTACTCCATAAAAACTTTGCTTCTAGTGTTAGTAAGTGTATTGGTGAACTTTGTTTGAAGATCAAAGGTGTCCAATATCCCTCTTTCTCTTGATTTCTTGGTAAGTGTTGCTTGAACACCCTACTACCTCTAATAATGGTCATATGATGCTTAGAAGTGGCATGAGTGTGTGAAAATGTGATTTATTTCTTGATTTGGCTTGTTATGGTGAAGTTTTTATTTTATTGGGAATTTTTCTGGTTTAATATGATCTTGATGTTGGGGGCTTGTATGATGAATTGTAATGGTTGGAAATGGCTCTAGTGGATGTCAAATGTGGTTAAATGCAACTAATTTTGGATTTGGATGGAAAATTGGAAAGTTAGGGTTCTTGAAGCCCCAATTCTGTCCGGTTTTAGATCACTGTGTTAGAGGCCGAATTTGACTTTGCTCAAAACATGAAAGTTGTAGGTATTGATGAGGTTGATGTGCCTGCAAAATTTCAGGTCATTTGGATTAATGTAGAATGAGTTATGACGAAATTACTGTAGCTGTTCTGCTTTGAGCAGAATGCGAAAACCTGCGATAGTAATTGGCCATTTTGACTGGAATTGGTTTGGATTTTGGAGTTGGTGTCTTCTGATGAAATGTATCTGAGTGTCTTAGCTAACATATGCCTTTGGAATTTCGGCATTGGGACTTGTAAGGACTGAGATATACTGATTACAGTTTTTTGTGTTTTGCGAACCTGTTTTAGGAATTCTGGGTTAGTATTTGGTATATTTGACCTAGTTGTGTTACGAACTGGATTGAGTGACCTTCTACATTGTTGTAGCCCTGTTTCATAGCTTCGAAACGGTGGGTCTTACACCCCCAACCGATAATTGTAGTGAGAGTTGTGCCATTACCGCATAATGAGTGTAAAACAGTTTTCTATTCGAGGCCAAGACTAAGGCCATTTTCTAATTTCTGGTTTGCTATTATGCTCATTTATGCATATGAAACCCTACTGGGGTTGTGTTTAGCATTGCTATATGACTCGTTATCGAGTCTCATTGCATTTGTTGCTTGATTCTAGGGCGTGACGGTAGCTCACGACGCCTTGGTGACCGCGGTGTATGAAACACCATTTTCTTACTTGGTGAGTATACTACTCACTTACTTGTTATAATGTGGCTTTGTGCTATGTGTATTTGATGCCTTGAAGGCTTACTTGGTTATTGGAAATGATTGAGGTGAGGGTGTACTTGATCGCCCTCACCCCTTGTGATTTTAGTTATGGCTACTGATTGTTTTACTGAAATACTGCACTGGATATATGAGATACTGTATTCCATTCGTGGAAACTGATTTGGTGTCGTTGGACGAGTATCCAATGGCTTTACTGCATTTATGAGCTCAACCCCGTATGGTAGTTAATTGGATCGAGCCGGCGAGGGCTTGGTCGTGAAAATTATCATGCCACGGGGACTGTATTGGGGAACTTTGTGGTAATGAGACCCTTGGTTCCGGTAAACTCGAGTATTACCAAAATATTACTGAATGGAGTGCGGGCCCGGTTGGGGTATGTTGGGTGGAAGGAATGGAAGTAAAGTGTGGTCTACGGTTTGGTACTTTAACATTGACGGAGGGTCAATGAGGTTGGATCAAGATTGCAAGCGTTGAAATGGGCTCTTGAGAGCCGACCGTATCCTTTTACCGTTCTGCTTCATTGCTTATTTGTGCACTTTAAATGAAAGTTCATTCTTATATGACTTTGATTGCTTATTGGGTGGTATACCACTGGGCTTTAGCTCATTCCGTGTTATTTGTTTTCCTTACAGGCAAATGAACACTTTTGGAAAGGTTATGATAGTTGAATGCAAGTTGAGCTCTTGTACATGTATTTTGATTAGCTCCTTGAGGGTGAAAACCCTAAGTACTTTGATTCCACCAATGTTTGGTGTGTAGTTGGCTACTTGGATATGTATGAACAAAATGGATACTTTGGTAGGCCGTGTGGCTTGTAAATGTTGATTTTCAATGTATATATGTGTTTGGTTGATGTTTGGACGGATTTCGGATCGATACGACTTCAAACGGAAAAGGGAAAAATCTTGCCGAAGATGAACAGTGGCAAATCCGGCCAGGAATCCGGCCAGAAACTGGCCGGATTGAAGGCCGGATTGCCTGAGGAAAAATGGAACCCGGCCAGTTGCTCTCGGCCGGGTATCCGGCCAGACAATCCGGCCGGATCTTGGCCGGATCTTGGCCGGATTGTGATGGAAGGAAAAAAAAAAAAAAAAAGAGTTTTGAGTTTTGGCTTGTTTGCGCGCAGCGGTATGTTCCGGATCGTAATAGAATGACGTAAAACGTACTGTTAGTCCTGGCGAGAGCTGGGCAGGCAGTCCGCTAACCCCTCTGGTTCGCCTTAGGGGAAAGTGGGGCTGTCACAGGTGGTATCAGAGCCACGTCGCGTGGTCTCTGCGCGAAGTGAGACTGGGCCAAGTGGTGTTGTGGTCCTAATTTCATGAATATGTCTAAGTGCTCGTTTGAGCATAAGTTATGAACCGGGCATGTGATAAGTGTACGAATCATTATCATGGGACTCGAGGAAGCTAGGTATGTATGTCGGGTAGGAATCTTTAATAAGGATGGTTTACTCTTGGGACCGGCCGGCTCGAGATGTGAATTATCTTAGATGAGATTCTTGCGCCCGGATACGAAAGATATGAAGGCCTAGGTTAGAAAGGATTTGGTGAACTAGAAAGGCGGTTCTATGGAACATCGTGTGGTTTGTTCGAGTGGTTAAGCGTGATCGACCTTGATAAGTTATAAATATTTGGACGAAGTCCTAGAAGAGGAAAAGCTTTTCGAAGGTTCTTTTGCACTTGTGACCTAGTTGTTCAAAGTACTTTTGAGGACCCTATTGTTTCATGCAATGACTTCATATATACTTGACTGACTGTTCCGTATGATTGCTTAACCTGGTTATGTGATCTATGTATACGTGTTATGTGTTTAAATGCTCTTCGCCGTAAATGTTTGAGTTGCTTATTCTTGTTTCATTGTTCCTGTCTGGTGCTACGGAAAGGAGGGTTAGGTGCCCTTTAACAGTGTATTTATTTGATGACCTAGATTGACTTAGACTGATGGAAGACACCCAAAGTGGTCGAGGCCGTGGACGCAGGGGTAGGCAACCCACACCGGTTAGGGGTACGGGGGAAACCTCTACTGGGCCCAATCCTGAACCACAAGTCGACCCCACTGTTCAAATAGCTGCCGCTATGCAGCAAATGACCAATTTACTAGCACAAGTAGTGCAATAACAGGGCCAAAACCCAAACCCTAACCCTGGGAATCCTGGTAACCACGTGGAGAGCGAGAATAGAGCTCTCGAACGTTTTCAAAAGTTTTCCCCGCCAAAGTTTATAGGGGGACCCGACCCTGATATTGCTGAGAAATGGCTTGAGAAAATGGTAGATATCTTCGCGGCCCTACACTACCCTGACGAACGGCAGGTCACTTTTGCCGTGTTTCAACTCGAGGGAGCTGCCCGTTCCTGGTGGAACGTAATTCGGCAGAAATGGGAAAGGGAACAGACGCCTAGGACCTGGGTGAATTTCATTCGAGAATTCAATGCCAAGTTTTTCCCTCCTCTAGTCCAGGAGAGGAAGGAGGACGAGTTTATCCGGCTCCGGCAAGGGGCTCAGACTGTGGCGGAATATGAGAGCCACTTTACCCGCTTATCCAAGTTTGCGCCTGAGTTGATTTTGACCGAGCAACGAAGAATACGGCGATTTGTCCAGGGCCTGAACGTAGAAATCCAGAAGGACCTCGCGGCAGTCCAAATTAACGCCTTCAGTGAAGCAGTGGAAAAGGCACAACGGGTAGAGAATGCTAGGCTCCAGGTGAAAAACTTTCAGGCGAAAAAGAGAGGATTTCCTGGAGACAATTCGGGACAGGAGGATGAAAGTACCCTCCCCAAGTTTGGACGAGGAACGGGAGGAGTGAGGATGCCGGAAATGTCACCAGAGAGGCCGTCAAGAGGAGGCACAGCTTCTGCAGCACGCGGACCCTGCGGGTATTGCGGGAAATTAAATCACTCGGAGGACAACTGCTGGAGGAAAGGAGGAAAATGCTTGCTCTGTGGGAGTGCCGAACATCAAATCGCTAACTGTCCAGCTCGCCTGCGCGAGCGGGAAGGGACTCTGCCACCAACTACAACCCACCCTGACCAGTCGAGGAGAGACAAAGATGGATCGAAAGTGTCCTCTCGGGTGTACTCCTGTGACAGCCCCACTTTCCCCTAAGGCGAACCAAAGAGGTTAGCGGACTGCCTGCCCAGCTCTCGCCAGGACTAACGGTACAGTTTACGTCGGTCTATTACGTTCCGGAACATCCCATTGCGCGCAAACAAGTCCAAAACACAAAATAAAAAAAAAAACGAAAATTCAAAGCCGAAATGAATAGTGCAGGCCACGTCAGAATCCAGCCAGAATCTGGCCGGATTTTCGGCCGGATTCTCGGCCGGATACTGGGCCGAGAGCAATCCAAAATTTTTTCAAAATCCTTCCCAATCCGGCCGGCAATCCGGCCAGTTTCTGGCCGGATTCCTGGCCGGATTCGGTCCTGTTCATTCCCGCCAAATTTTTTCCTTCTCCGTTTGAAATGCGTCTAGATCCGAAATCCATCCAATCATCAACCAAACATATATATACATTGAAATTCAACTTTTACAACCATAGTGTCATGCCAAAACCATCTATCATGAATATACATACTCGGTTTGCCAATCAAAGAAAATGAACCCAATACACAATAGAGTTTCATTCGATAAGCTAAACAAAAGCCATTTACACTAGCCCAACTTGGCAATCGACTATCCAAATCAGTCCCAAAAGTAATTATATCCCTGTAAGGAAAACAAATGGAACGGGATGAGCTAAAGCCCAGTGAGTTACTACCACATAAGCAACTAAGAGCATATAGCATAACCTTTCATTTCAAGTACACAATTAAGGAATGAAACACATCGATAAAAGGATACGGACGGCTCTCAAGAGCCCATTTCCACGCTTCCATTCTTGATCCAACCTCATTGACCCTCCGTCAATGTTGAAGAGTAACCAACCGTAGACTCCTCTTCTCTCCCATTCCTTCCACCAAACATCCCCCTACCGGGCCCGCACTCCAAACACTTGCACTGTGGTATTACTCGAGTATACCGGAATCAAGAGTCTCTCATACTACAAGATTCCTTATAACTTTACCCAAGGCTCATTAATTGTCACGACCAAACCCTTGTCGGCTCGATTCAATCAACTACCAATGGGGTTGAGCTCAATGATAACATTTGTAGTCGTTGGATACTTGTCCAATCGATACTAAGTCATGTATTTCATTTCATATAACAGTTCATATAACTTTCCAATAACTTTTCAATAACATGTGAAACAATAAGTGAGAGTGATAAAGTACACTCTCACATCAATCCATTAACATACAACATCTCAAGTTCAAATATCAAAGCCATACAATAGCACACAAGTGAGTAGTACACTCACCAATCAATTAAGTGCTATTTCATGCACTTCCGTCAGGAGAAAGTCGTGAACCACCGTCACGCCCTAGAACACGTAAACAAATGCAATGAGACTCGATAGCGAGTCACAAAACAATGCCAATCACAACCCCAATAGGGTTTCATATGCATAAATGAGCATAATAGCAAACCAGAAATTAGAAAATGGCCTTAGTCTTGGCCCCAAATAGAAAACTGTTTTACACTCATTATGCGGTAATGGCGTCAAATTCTCTACGGTTATCGGATGGGGGTGTAAGACCCACCGTTTCGAAGCTATGAAACAGGGCTACAACAATGTAGAAGACCACTCAATCCAGTTCGTAACACAACTAGGTCAAATATGCCAAATACTAACCCAGAATTCCTAAAACAGGTTCGCAAAACACAAAAAACTGTAACCGGTATATCTCAGTCCATACAAGTCAAAATGCCGAAATTCCAAAGGCATATGTTAGCTAAGACACTCAGCTACATTTCATCAGAAGACACCAACTCCAAAATCCAAACCAATTCCAGTCAAAATAGCCAATTACTATCGCAGTTTTCGCATTCTGCTCAAAGCAGAACAGCTACAGTAATTTCGTCATAACTCATTCTACATTAATCCAAATGACCTGAAATTTTGCAGGCACATCAACCTCATCAATACCTACAAATTTCATGTTTTGAGCAAAGTAAAATTCGGCCTCTAACACAGTGATCTAAAACCGGACAGAATTGGGGCTTCAAGAACCCTAACTTTCCAATTTTCCATCCAAATCCAAAATTAGTTGCATTTTCCTATCCAATACACCTCATAGAGTCATTATCAACCATTACCATTCATCATGCAAAGCCACAACCTTCATTTCATATTAAACCAGAAAAATTCTCAACAAAATGAAAACTTCACCAAAACTCTTCAACTCAAGAAGTAAATCACATTTTCTCACACTCATGCCACTTCTAAGCATCATATAACCATCATTAAGTATAGGGGAGAGGTTGAAGCATCACTCACCTTCTAACAAGAGAGAGGAGGATGATGGTCACCTTAGCTCTTCCAAAAAGTTTCAATAAACCAACCAATATCACCAAAAGAAAAGATTGTATGGAGTAAAACTAACTTAAGCACTTGATTTGGTGGATTTTGGATCAATTGGAAGCTTGAAAATGATGAAGTTCTTCTCCTTCTTGAGCTTGGGATGGCCGGCCAACACAAGGTAAGAAATGGTGAATTTTTATGATTTTTTTGAGATATTTAACCTTTGGTCAAGAAAGTCAAGATGATGAATAGTATTTCTTAAAAGGTATCCAATAAGAAGGTGACACTTGTCACCTTCATTAATGCCTTCCTATCTTTCTTTTCTCTCTCACATCAATCACTTCACACACTCTACTTATCTCTTAATACCCGATAAATTTTTAACAGTATCCGAAACTTAACCTTATTGACCGAATTTTTCCGAACTTATCGCACTAGTGGGTCCCACGTCCAATATTTATTCTTAATTTTCTAAAAATTCACCAATGCTAGAAAAATCATCTTAAAACTATAATTGCTCATAAAATCCATTAAGAAAATTTTTCTAAGCCAGAAAATGCAGAAAATATGCTATTAAGGGGAAATAAACCCTAGGAATATAATTAGGGTTTTACGGGTTCTCACAACTCCTTAGAACAACATCAACTCTTTGACCCATTAGAGGACGTGGAAGGTAAGAATTTACTGAACCTGGCTAGTGAAGGGGCACAGATCTGTTAGCGAAGTATAAAGCTCAATTTAATCCTGGAGTAGTCAATGATAAGAAATTTCGAGGACGAAATTCTTTTAAGGGGGAGAGAGTGTGAGAACCCGTAAAAACCCTAATATTTTTCCCTAGGGTTCATTTTCCCTTATTTGCATGTTTTCTGCATTTTCTGGCTTAGAAATATTTTCTTAGTGGATTTTATGAGCAATTATAGTTTTAAGATGATTTTTCTAGCATTGGCGAGTTTTTAAAAAATTAAGGATAAATAATGGACGTGGGACCCACTAGTGCGAAAAGTCCGGAAAAATTCGGCCAATAAGGTTAAGTTTCGGATACTGTTATAAATTTATCGGGTGTTAAGAGATAAGTAGTGTGTGTGAAGTGATTGATGTGAGAGAGAAAAGAAAGATAAGAAGGCATTAATGAAGGTGACAAGTGTCACCTTCTTATTGGATACTTTTAAAGAAATACTATTCATCATTTTGACTTTCTTGACCAAGGGTTAAATATCTCAAAAAATCATAAAAATTTACCATTTCTTACCTTGTGTTGGCCGGCCATCCCAAGCTCAAGAAGGAGAAGAACTTCTTCATTTTGCAAGCTTCCACTTGGTCCAATCTACCACAAACCAAAGCCTAGAGTTGTTTCTACTCCATAAAAACTTTGCTTCTAGTGTTAGTAAGTGTATTGGTGAACTTTGTTTGAAGATCAAAGGTGTCCAATATCCCTCTTTCTCTTGATTTCTTGGTAAGTGTTGCTTGAACACCCTACTACCTCTAATAATGGTCATATGATGCTTAGAAGTGGCATGAGTGTGTGAAAATGTGATTTATTTCTTGATTTGGCTTGTTATGGTGAAGTTTTTATTTTATTGGGAATTTTTCTGGTTTAATATGATCTTGATGTTGGGGGCTTGTATGATGAATTGTAATGGTTGGAAATGGCTCTAGTGGATGTCAAATGTGGTTAAATGCAACTAATTTTGGATTTGGATGGAAAATTGGAAAGTTAGGGTTCTTGAAGCCCCAATTCTGTCCGGTTTTAGATCACTGTGTTAGAGGCCGAATTTGACTTTGATCAAAACATGAAAGTTGTAGGTATTGATGAGGTTGATGTGCCTGCAAAATTTCAGATCATTTGGATTAATGTAGAATGAGTTATGACAAAATTACTGTAGCTGTTCTGCTTTGAGCAGAATGCGAAAAACTGCGACAGTAATTGGCCATTTTGACTGGAATTGGTTTGGATTTTGGAGTTGGTGTCTTCTGATGAAATGTATCTGAGTGTCTTAGCTAACATATGCCTTTGGAATTTCGGCATTTGGACTTGTAAGGACTGAGATATACTGATTACAGTTTTTTGTGTTTTGCGAACCTGTTTTGGGAATTCTGGGTTAGTATTTGGCATATTTGACCTAGTTGTGTTACGAACTGGATTGAGTGACCTTCTACATTGTTGTAGCCCTGTTTCATAGCTTCGAAACGGTGGGTCTTACACCCCCAACCGATAATTGTAGTGAGAGTTGTGCCATTACCGCATAATGAGTGTAAAACAGTTTTCTATTCGAGGCCAAGACTAAGACCATTTTCTAATTTCTGGTTTGCTATTATGCTCATTTATGCATATGAAACCCTACTGGGGTTGTGTTTAGCATTGCTATATGACTCGTTATCGAGTCTCATTGCATTTGTTGCTTGATTCTAGGGCGTGACGGTAGCTCACGACGCCTTGGTGACCGCGGTGTATGAAACACCATTTTCTTACTTGGTGAGTATACTACTCACTTACTTGTTATAATGTGGCTTTGTGCTATGTGTATTTGATGCCTTGAAGGCTTACTTGGTTATTGGAAATGATTGAGGTGAGGGTGTACTTGATCGCCCTCACCCCTTGTGATTTTAGTTATGGCTACTGATTGTTTTACTGAAATACTGCACTGGATATATGAGATACTGTATTCCATTCGTGGAAACTGATTTGGTGTCGTTGGACGAGTATCCAATGGCTTTACTGCATTTATGAGCTCAACCCCGTATGGTAGTTAATTGGATCGAGCCGGCGAGGGCTTGGTCGTGAAAATTATCATGCCACGGGGACTGTATTGGGGAACCTTGTGGTAATGAGACCCTTGGTTCCGGTAAACTCGAGTATTACCAAAATATTACTGAATGGAGTGCGGGCCCGGTTGGGGTATGTTGGGTGGAAGGAATGGAAGTAAAGTGTGGTCTACGGTTTGGTACTTTAACATTGACGGAGGGTCAATGAGGTTGGATCAAGATTGCAAGCGTTGAAATGGGCTCTTGAGAGCCGACCGTATCCTTTTACCGTTCTGCTTCATTGCTTATTTGTGCACTTTAAATGAAAGTTCATTCTTATATGACTTTGATTGCTTATTGGGTGGTATACCACTGGACTTTAGCTCATTCCGTGTTATTTGTTTTCCTTACAGGCAAATGAACACTTTTGGAAAGGTTATGATAGTTGAATGCAAGTTGAGCTCTTGTACATGTATTTTGATTAGCTCCTTGAGGGTGAAAACCCTAAGTACTTTGATTCCACCAATGTTTGGTGTGTAGTTGGCTACTTGGATATGTATGAACTAAATGGATACTTTGGTAGGCCGTTTGGCTTGTAAATGTTGATTTTCAATGTATATATGTGTTTGGTTGATGTTTGGACGGATTTTGGATCGATACGACTTCAAACGGAAAAGGGAAAAATCTTGCCGAAGATGAACAGTGGCAAATCCGGCCAGGAATCCGGCCAGAAACTGGCCGGATTGAAGGCCGGATTGCCTGAGGAAAAATGGAACCCGGCCAGTTGCTCTCGGCCGGGTATCCGGCCAGACAATCCGGCCGGATCTTGGCCGGATTGTGATGGAAGGAAAAAAAAAAAAAAAAAAAAGAGTTTTGAGTTTTGGCTTGTTTGCGCGCAGCGGTATGTTCCGGATCGTAATAGAATGACGTAAAACGTACTGTTAGTCCTGGCGAGAGCTGGGCAGGCAGTCCGCTAACCCCTCTGGTTCGCCTTAGGGGAAAGTGGGGCTGTCACAGGTGGTATCAGAGCCACGTCGTGTGGTCTCTGCGCGAAGTGAGACTGGGCCAAGTGGTGTTGTGGTCCTAATTTCATGAATATGTCTAAGTGCTCGTTTGAGCATAAGTTATGAACCGGGCATGTGATAAGTGTACGAATCATTATCATGGGACTCGAGGAAGCTAGGTATGTATGTCGGGTAGGAATCTTTAATAAGGATGGTTTACTCTTGGGACCGGCCGGCTCGAGATGTGAATTATCTTAGATGAGATTCTTGCACCCGGATACGAAAGATATGAAGGCCTAGGTTAGAAAGGATTTGGTGAACTAGAAAGGCGGTTCTATGGAACATCGTGTGGTTTGTTCGAGTGGTTAAGCGTGATCGACCTTGATAAGTTATAAATATTTGGACGAAGTCCTAGAAGAGGAAAAGCTTTTCGAAGGTTCTTTTGCACTTGTGACCTAGTTGTTCAAAGTACTTTTGAGGACCCTATTGTTTCATGCAATGACTTCATATATACTTGACTGACTGTTCCGTATGATTGCTTAACCTGGTTATGTGATCTATGTATACGTGTTATGTGTTTAAATGCTCTTCGCCGTAAATGTTTGAGTTGCTTATTCTTGTTTCATTGTTCCTGTCTGGTGCTACGGAAAGGAGGGTTAGGTGCCCTTTAACAGTGTATTTATTTGATGACCTAGATTGACTTAGACTGATGGAAGGCACCCAAAGTGGTCGAGGCCGTGGACGCAGGGGTAGGCAACCCACACCGGTTAGGGGTACGGGGGAAACCTCTACTGGGCCCAATCCTGAACCACAAGCCGACCCCACTGTTCAAATAGCTGCCGCTATGCAGCACATGACCAATTTACTAGCACAAGTAGTGCAATAACAGGGCCAAAACCCAAACCCTAACCCTGGGAATCCTGGTAACCACGTGGAGAGCGAGAATAGAGCTCTCGAACGTTTTCAAAAGTTTTCCCCGCCAAAGTTTATAGGGGGACCCGACCCTGATATTGCTGAGAAATGGCTTGAGAAAATGGTAGATATCTTCGCGGCCCTACACTACCCTGACGAACGGCAGGTCACTTTTGCCGTGTTTCAACTCGAGGGAGCTGCCCGTTCCTGGTGGAACGTAATTCGGCAGAAATGGGAAAGGGAACAGACGCCTAGGACCTGGGTGAATTTCATTCGAGAATTCAATGCCAAGTTTTTCCCTCCTCTAGTCCAGGAGAGGAAGGAGGACGAGTTTATCCGGCTCCGGCAAGGGGCTCAGACTGTGGCGGAATATGAGAGCCACTTTACCCGCTTATCCAAGTTTGCGCCTGAGTTGATTTTGACCGAGCAACGAAGAATACGGCGATTTGTCCAGGGCCTGAACGTAGAAATCCAGAAGGACCTCGCGGCAGTCCAAATTAACGCGTTCAGTGAAGCAGTGGAAAAGGCACAACGGGTAGAGAATGCTAGGCTCCAGGTGAAAAACTTTCAGGCGAAAAAGAGAGGATTTCCTGGAGACAATTCGGGACAGGAGGATGAAAGTACCCTCCCCAAGTTTGGACGAGGAACGGGAGGAGTGAGGATGCCGGAAATGTCACCAGAGAGGCCGTCAAGAGGAGGCACAGCTTCTGCAGCACGCGGACCCTGCGGGTATTGCGGGAAATTAAATCACTCGGAGGACAACTGCTGGAGGAAAGGAGGAAAATGCTTGCTCTGTGGGAGTGCCGAACATCAAATCGCTAACTGTCCAGCTCGCCTGCGCGAGCGGGAAGGGACTCTGCCACCAACTACAACCCACCCTGACCAGTCGAGGAGAGACAAAGATGGATCGAAAGTGTCCTCTCGGGTGTACTCCTGTGACAGCCCCACTTTCCCCTAAGGCGAACCAAAGAGGTTAGCGGACTGCCTGCCCAGCTCTCGCCAGGACTAACGGTACAGTTTACGTCGGTCTATTACGTTCCGGAACATCCCATTGCGCGCAAACAAGTCCAAAACACAAAATAAAAAAAAACGAAAATTCAAAGCCGAAATGAATAGTGCAGGCCACGTCAGAATCCAGCCAGAATCTGGCCGGATTTTCGGCCGGATTCTCGGCCGGATACTGGGCCGAGAGCAATCCAAAATTTTTTCAAAATCCTTCCCAATCCGGCCGGCAATCCGGCCAGTTTCTGGCCGGATTCCTGGCCGGATTCGGTCCTGTTCATTCCCACCAAATTTTTTCCTTCTCCGTTTGAAATGCGTCTAGATCCGAAATCCATCCAATCATCAACCAAACATATATATACATTGAAATTCAACTTTTACAACCATAGTGTCATGCCAAAACCATCTATCATGAATATACATACTCGGTTTGCCAATCAAAGAAAATGAACCCAATACACAATAGAGTTTCATTCGATAAGCTAAACAAAAGCCATTTACACTAGCCCAACTTGGCAATCGACTATCCAAATCAGTCCCAAAAGTAATTATATCCCTGTAAGGAAAACAAATGGAACGGGATGAGCTAAAGCCCAGTGAGTTACTACCACATAAGCAACTAAGAGCATATAGCATAACCTTTCATTTCAAGTACACAATTAAGGAATGAAACACATCGATAAAAGGATACGGACGGCTCTCAAGAGCCCATTTCCACGCTTCCATTCTTGATCCAACCTCATTGACCCTGCGTCAATGTTGAAGAGTAACCAACCGTAGACTCCTCTTCTCTCCCATTCCTTCCACCAAACATCCCCCTACCGGGCCCGCACTCCAAACACTTGCACTGTGGTATTACTCGAGTATACCGGAATCAAGAGTCTCTCATACTACAAGATTCCTTATAACTTTACCCAAGGCTCATTAATTGTCACGACCAAACCCTTGTCGGCTCGATTCAATCAACTACCAATGGGGTTGAGCTCAATGATAACATTTGTAGTCGTTGGATACTTGTCCAATCGATACTAAGTCATGTATTTCATTTCATATAACAGTTCATATAACTTTCCAATAACTTTTCAATAACATGTGAAACAATAAGTGAGAGTGATAAAGTACACTCTCACATCAATCCATTAACATACAACATCTCAAGTTCAAATATCAAAGCCATACAATAGCACACAAGTGAGTAGTACACTCACCAATCAATTAAGTGCTATTTCATGCACTTCCGTCAGGAGAAAGTCGTGAACCACCGTCACGCCCTAGAACACGTAAACAAATGCAATGAGACTCGATAGCGAGTCACAAAACAATGCCAATCACAACCCCAATAGGGTTTCATATGCATAAATGAGCATAATAGCAAACCAGAAATTAGAAAATGGCCTTAGTCTTGGCCCCAAATAGAAAACTGTTTTACACTCATTATGCGGTAATGGCGTCAAATTCTCTACGGTTATCGGATGGGGGTGTAAGACCCACCGTTTCGAAGCTATGAAACAGGGCTACAACAATGTAGAAGACCACTCAATCCAGTTCGTAACACAACTAGGTCAAATATGCCAAATACTAACCCAGAATTCCTAAAACAGGTTCGCAAAACACAAAAAACTGTAACCGGTATATCTCAGTCCATACAAGTCAAAATGCCGAAATTCCAAAGGCATATGTTAGCTAAGACACTCAGCTACATTTCATCAGAAGACACCAACTCCAAAATCCAAACCAATTCCAGTCAAAATAGCCAATTACTATCGCAGTTTTCGCATTCTGCTCAAAGCAGAACAGCTACAGTAATTTCGTCATAACTCATTCTACATTAATCTAAATGACCTGAAATTTTGCAGGCACATCAACCTCATCAATACCTACAAATTTCATGTTTTGAGCAAAGTAAAATTCGGCCTCTAACACAGTGATCTAAAACCGGACAGAATTGGGGCTTCAAGAACCCTAACTTTCCAATTTTCCATCCAAATCCAAAATTAGTTGCATTTTCCTATCCAATACACCTCATAGAGTCATTATCAACCATTACCATTCATCATGCAAAGCCACAACCTTCATTTCATATTAAACCAGAAAAATTCTCAACAAAATGAAAACTTCACCAAAACTCTTCAACTCAAGAAGTAAATCACATTTTCTCACACTCATGCCACTTCTAAGCATCATATAACCATCATTAAGTATAGGGGAGAGGTTGAAGCATCACTCACCTTCTAACAAGAGAGAGGAGGATGATGGTCACCTTAGCTCTTCCAAAAAGTTTCAATAAACCAACCAATATCACCAAAAGAAAAGATTGTATGGAGTAAAACTAACTTAAGCACTTGATTTGGTGGATTTTGGATCAATTGGAAGCTTGAAAATGATGAAGTTCTTCTCCTTCTTGAGCTTGGGATGGCCGGCCAACACAAGGTAAGAAATGGTGAATTTTTATGATTTTTTTGAGATATTTAACCTTTGGTCAAGAAAGTCAAGATGATGAATAGTATTTCTTAAAAGGTATCCAATAAGAAGGTGACACTTGTCACCTTCATTAATGCCTTCCTATCTTTCTTTTCTCTCTCACATCAATCACTTCACACACTCTACTTATCTCTTAATACCCGATAAATTTTTAACAGTATCCGAAACTTAACCTTATTGACCGAATTTTTCCGAACTTATCGCACTAGTGGGTCCCACGTCCAATATTTATTCTTAATTTTCTAAAAATTCACCAATGCTAGAAAAATCATCTTAAAACTATAATTGCTCATAAAATCCATTAAGAAAATTTTTCTAAGCCAGAAAATGCAGAAAATATGCTATTAAGGGGAAATAAACCCTAGGAATATAATTAGGGTTTTACGGGTTCTCACAACTCCTTAGAACAACATCAACTCTTTGACCCATTAGAGGACGTGGAAGGTAAGAATTTACTGAACCTGGCTAGTGAAGGGGCACAGATCTGTTAGCGAAGTATAAAGCTCAATTTAATCCTGGAGTAGTCAATGATAAGAAATTTCGAGGACGAAATTCTTTTAAGGGGGAGAGAGTGTGAGAACCCGTAAAAACCCTAATATTTTTCCCTAGGGTTCATTTTCCCTTATTTGCATGTTTTCTGCATTTTCTGGCTTAGAAATATTTTCTTAGTGGATTTTATGAGCAATTATAGTTTTAAGATGATTTTTCTAGCATTGGCGAGTTTTTAAAAAAATTAAGGATAAATAATGGACGTGGGACCCACTAGTGCGAAAAGTCCGGAAAAATTCGGCCAATAAGGTTAAGTTTCGGATACTGTTATAAATTTATCGGGTGTTAAGAGATAAGTAGTGTGTGTGAAGTGATTGATGTGAGAGAGAAAAGAAAGATAAGAAGGCATTAATGAAGGTGACAAGTGTCACCTTCTTATTGGATACTTTTAAAGAAATACTATTCATCATTTTGACTTTCTTGACCAAGGGTTAAATATCTCAAAAAATCATAAAAATTTACCATTTCTTACCTTGTGTTGGCCGGCCATCCCAAGCTCAAGAAGGAGAAGAACTTCTTCATTTTGCAAGCTTCCACTTGGTCCAATCTACCACAAACCAAAGCCTAGAGTTGTTTCTACTCCATAAAAACTTTGCTTCTAGTGTTAGTAAGTGTATTGGTGAACTTTGTTTGAAGATCAAAGGTGTCCAATATCCCTCTTTCTCTTGATTTCTTGGTAAGTGTTGCTTGAACACCCTACTACCTCTAATAATGGTCATATGATGCTTAGAAGTGGCATGAGTGTGTGAAAATGTGATTTATTTCTTGATTTGGCTTGTTATGGTGAAGTTTTTATTTTATTGGGAATTTTTCTGGTTTAATATGATCTTGATGTTGGGGGCTTGTATGATGAATTGTAATGGTTGGAAATGGCTCTAGTGGATGTCAAATGTGGTTAAATGCAACTAATTTTGGATTTGGATGGAAAATTGGAAAGTTAGGGTTCTTGAAGCCCCAATTCTGTCCGGTTTTAGATCACTGTGTTAGAGGCCGAATTTTACTTTGCTCAAAACATGAAATTTGTAGGTATTGATGAGGTTGATGTGCCTGCAAAATTTCAGGTCATTTGGATTAATGTAGAATGAGTTATGACGAAATTACTGTAGCTGTTCTGCTTTGAGCAGAATGCGAAAAACTGCGACAGTAATTGGCCATTTTGACTGGAATTGGTTTGGATTTTGGAGTTGGTGTCTTCTGATGAAATGTATCTGAGTGTCTTAGCTAACATATGCCTTTGGAATTTCGGCATTTGGACTTGTAAGGACTGAGATATACTGATTACAGTTTTTTGTGTTTTGCGAACCTGTTTTCGGAATTCTGGGTTAGTATTTGGCATATTTGACCTAGTTGTGTTACGAACTGGATTGAGTGACCTTCTACATTGTTGTAGCCCTGTTTCATAGCTTCGAAACGGTGGGTCTTACACCCCCAACCGATAATTGTAGTGAGAGTTGTGCCATTACCGCATAATGAGTGTAAAACAGTTTTCTATTCGAGGCCAAGACTAAGGCCATTTTCTAATTTCTGGTTTGCTATTATGCTCATTTATGCATATGAAACCCTACTGGGGTTGTGTTTAGCATTGCTATATGACTCGTTATCGAGTCTCATTGCATTTGTTGCTTGATTCTAGGGCGTGACGGTAGCTCACGACGCCTTGGTGACCGCGGTGTATGAAACACCATTTTCTTACTTGGTGAGTATACTACTCACTTACTTGTTATAATGTGGCTTTGTGCTATGTGTATTTGATGCCTTGAAGGCTTACTTGGTTATTGGAAATGATTGAGGTGAGGGTGTACTTGATCGCCCTCACCCCTTGTGATTTTAGTTATGGCTACTGATTGTTTTACTGAAATACTGCACTGGATATATGAGATACTGTATTCCATTCGTGGAAACTGATTTGGTGTCGTTGGACGAGTATCCAATGGCTTTACTGCATTTATGAGCTCAACCCCGTATGGTAGTTAATTGGATCGAGCCGGCGAGGGCTTGGTCGTGAAAATTATCATGCCACGGGGACTGTACTGGGGAACCTTGTGGTAATGAGACCCTTGGTTCCGGTAAACTCGAGTATTACCAAAATATTACTGAATGGAGTGCGGGCCCGGTTGGGGTATGTTGGGTGGAAGGAATGGAAGTAAAGTGTGGTCTACGGTTTGGTACTTTAACATTGACGGAGGGTCAATGAGGTTGGATCAAGATTGCAAGCGTTGAAATGGGCTCTTGAGAGCCGACCGTATCCTTTTACCGTTCTGCTTCATTGCTTATTTGTGCACTTTAAATGAAAGTTCATTCTTATATGACTTTGATTGCTTATTGGGTGGTATACCACTGGGCTTTAGCTCATTCCGTGTTATTTGTTTTCCTTACAGGCAAATGAACACTTTTGGAAAGGTTATGATAGTTGAATGCAAGTTGAGCTCTTGTACATGTATTTTGATTAGCTCCTTGAGGGTGAAAACCCTAAGTACTTTGATTCCACCAATGTTTGGTGTGTAGTTGGCTACTTGGATATGTATGAACTAAATGGATACTTTGGTAGGCCGTTTGGCTTGTAAATGTTGATTTTCAATGTATATATGTGTTTGGTTGATGTTTGGACGGATTTCGGATCGATACGACTTCAAACGGAAAAGGGAAAAATCTTGCCGAAGATGAACAGTGGCAAATCCGGCCAGGAATCCGGCCAGAAACTGGCCGGATTGAAGGCCGGATTGCATGAGGAAAAATGGAACCCGGCCAGTTGCTCTCGGCCGGGTATCCGGCCAGACAATCCGGCCGGATCTTGGCCGGATTGTGATGGAAGGAAAAAAAAAAAAAAAAAGAGTTTTGAGTTTTGGCTTGTTTGCGCGCAGCGGTATGTTCCGGATCGTAATAGAATGACGTAAAACGTACTGTTAGTCCTGGCGAGAGCTGGGCAGGCAGTCCGCTAACCCCTCTGGTTCGCCTTAGGGGAAAGTGGGGCTGTCACAGGTGGTATCAGAGCCACGTCGCGTGGTCTCTGCGCGAAGTGAGACTGGGCCAAGTGGTGTTGTGGTCCTAATTTCATGAATATGTCTAAGTGCTCGTTTGAGCATAAGTTATGAACCGGGCATGTGATAAGTGTACGAATCATTATCATGGGACTCGAGGAAGCTAGGTATGTATGTCGGGTAGGAATCTTTAATAAGGATGGTTTACTCTTGGGACCGGCCGGCTCGAGATGTGAATTATCTTAGATGAGATTCTTGCGCCCGGATACGAAAGATATGAAGGCCTAGGTTAGAAAGGATTTGGTGAACTAGAAAGGCGGTTCTATGGAACATCGTGTGGTTTGTTCGAGTGGTTAAGCGTGATCGACCTTGATAAGTTATAAATATTTGGACGAAGTCCTAGAAGAGGAAAAGCTTTTCGAAGGTTCTTTTGCACTTGTGACCTAGTTGTTCAAAGTACTTTTGAGGACCCTATTGTTTCATGCAATGACTTCATATATACTTGACTGACTGTTCCGTATGATTGCTTAACCTGGTTATGTGATCTATGTATACGTGTTATGTGTTTAAATGCTCTTCGCCGTAAATGTTTGAGTTGCTTATTCTTGTTTCATTGTTCCTGTCTGGTGCTACGGAAAGGAGGGTTAGGTGCCCTTTAACAGTGTATTTATTTGATGACCTAGATTGACTTAGACTGATGGAAGGCACCCAAAGTGGTCGAGGCCGTGGACGCAGGGGTAGGCAACCCACACCGGTTAGGGGTACGGGGGAAACCTCTACTGGGCCCAATCCTGAACCACAAGCCGACCCCACTGTTCAAATAGCTGCCGCTATGCAGCAAATGACCAATTTACTAGCACAAGTAGTGCAATAACAGGGCCAAAACCCAAACCCTAACCCTGGGAATCCTGGTAACCACGTGGAGAGCGAGAATAGAGCTCTCGAACGTTTTCAAAAGTTTTCCCCGCCAAAGTTTATAGGGGGACCCGACCCTGATATTGCTGAGAAATGGCTTGAGAAAATGGTAGATATCTTCGCGGCCCTACACTACCCTGACGAACGGCAGGTCACTTTTGCCGTGTTTCAACTCGAGGGAGCTGCCCGTTCCTGGTGGAACGTAATTCGGCAGAAATGGGAAAGGGAACAGACGCCTAGGACCTGGGTGAATTTCATTCGAGAATTCAATGCCAAGTTTTTCCCTCCTCTAGTCCAGGAGAGGAAGGAGGACGAGTTTATCCGGCTCCGGCAAGGGGCTCAGACTGTGGCGGAATATGAGAGCCACTTTACCCGCTTATCCAAGTTTGCGCCTGAGTTGATTTTGACCGAGCAACGAAGAATACGGCGATTTGTCCAGGGCCTGAACGTAGAAATCCAGAAGGACCTCGCGGCAGTCCAAATTAACGCCTTCAGTGAAGCAGTGGAAAAGGCACAACGGGTAGAGAATGCTAGGCTCCAGGTGAAAAACTTTCAGGCGAAAAAGAGAGGATTTCCTGGAGACAATTCGGGACAGGAGGATGAAAGTACCCTCCCCAAGTTTGGACGAGGAACGGGAGGAGTGAGGATGCCGGAAATGTCACCAGAGAGGCCGTCAAGAGGAGGCACAGCTTCTGCAGCACGCGGACCCTGCGGGTATTGCGGGAAATTAAATCACTCGGAGGACAACTGCTGGAGGAAAGGAGGAAAATGCTTGCTCTGTGGGAGTGCCAAACATCAAATCGCTAACTGTCCAGCTCGCCTGCGCGAGCGGGAAGGGACTCTGCCACCAACTACAACCCACCCTGACCAGTCGAGGAGAGACAAAGATGGATCGAAAGTGTCCTCTCGGGTGTACTCCTGTGACAGCCCCACTTTCCCCTAAGGCGAACCAAAGAGGTTAGCGGACTGCCTGCCCAGCTCTCGCCAGGACTAACGGTACAGTTTACGTCGGTCTATTACGTTCCGGAACATCCCATTGCGCGCAAACAAGTCCAAAACACAAAATAAAAAAAAACGAAAATTCAAAGCCGAAATGAATAGTGCAGGCCACGTCAGAATCCAGCCAGAATCTGGCCCGATTTTCGGCCGGATTCTCGGCCGGATACTGGGCCGAGAGCAATCCAAAATTTTTTCAAAATCCTTCCCAATCCGGCCGGCAATCCGGCCAGTTTCTGGCCGGATTCCTGGCCGGATTCGGTCCTGTTCATTCCCACCAAATTTTTTCCTTCTCCGTTTGAAATGCGTCTAGATCCGAAATCCATCCAATCATCAACCAAACATATATATACATTGAAATTCAACTTTTACAACCATAGTGTCATGCCAAAACCATCTATCATGAATATACATACTCGGTTTGCCAATCAAAGAAAATGAACCCAATACACAATAGAGTTTCATTCGATAAGCTAAACAAAAGCCATTTACACTAGCCCAACTTGGCAATCGACTATCCAAATCAGTCCCAAAAGTAATTATATCCCTGTAAGGAAAACAAATGGAACGGGATGAGCTAAAGCCCAGTGAGTTACTACCACATAAGCAACTAAGAGCATATAGCATAACCTTTCATTTCAAGTACACAATTAAGGAATGAAACACATCGATAAAAGGATACGGACGGCTCTCAAGAGCCCATTTCCACGCTTCCATTCTTGATCCAACCTCATTGACCCTCCGTCAATGTTGAAGAGTAACCAACCGTAGACTCCTCTTCTCTCCCATTCCTTCCACCAAACATCCCCCTACCGGGCCCGCACTCCAAACACTTGCACTGTGGTATTACTCGAGTATACCGGAATCAAGAGTCTCTCATACTACAAGATTCCTTATAACTTTACCCAAGGCTCATTAATTGTCACGACCAAACCCTTGTCGGCTCGATTCAATCAACTACCAATGGGGTTGAGCTCAATGATAACATTTGTAGTCGTTGGATACTTGTCCAATCGATACTAAGTCATGTATTTCATTTCATATAACAGTTCATATAACTTTCCAATAACTTTTCAATAACATGTGAAACAATAAGTGAGAGTGATAAAGTACACTCTCACATCAATCCATTAACATACAACATCTCAAGTTCAAATATCAAAGCCATACAATAGCACACAAGTGAGTAGTACACTCACCAATCAATTAAGTGCTATTTCATGCACTTCCGTCAGGAGAAAGTCGTGAACCACCGTCACGCCCTAGAACACGTAAACAAATGCAATGAGACTCGATAGCGAGTCACAAAACAATGCCAATCACAACCCCAATAGGGTTTCATATGCATAAATGAGCATAATAGCAAACCAGAAATTAGAAAATGGCCTTAGTCTTGGCCCCAAATAGAAAACTGTTTTACACTCATTATGCGGTAATGGCGTCAAATTCTCTACGGTTATCGGATGGGGGTGTAAGACCCACCGTTTCGAAGCTATGAAACAGGGCTACAACAATGTAGAAGACCACTCAATCCAGTTCGTAACACAACTAGGTCAAATATGCCAAATACTAACCCAGAATTCCTAAAACAGGTTCGCAAAACACAAAAAACTGTAACCGGTATATCTCAGTCCATACAAGTCAAAATGCCGAAATTCCAAAGGCATATGTTAGCTAAGACACTCAGCTACATTTCATCAGAAGACACCAACTCCAAAATCCAAACCAATTCCAGTCAAAATAGCCAATTACTATCGCAGTTTTCGCATTCTGCTCAAAGCAGAACAGCTACAGTAATTTCGTCATAACTCATTCTACATTAATCCAAATGACCTGAAATTTTGCAGGCACATCAACCTCATCAATACCTACAAATTTCATGTTTTGAGCAAAGTAAAATTCGGCCTCTAACACAGTGATCTAAAACCGGACAGAATTGGGGCTTCAAGAACCCTAACTTTCCAATTTTCCATCCAAATCCAAAATTAGTTGCATTTTCCTATCCAATACACCTCATAGAGTCATTATCAACCATTACCATTCATCATGCAAAGCCACAACCTTCATTTCATATTAAACCAGAAAAATTCTCAACAAAATGAAAACTTCACCAAAACTCTTCAACTCAAGAAGTAAATCACATTTTCTCACACTCATGCCACTTCTAAGCATCATATAACCATCATTAAGTATAGGGGAGAGGTTGAAGCATCACTCACCTTCTAACAAGAGAGAGGAGGATGATGGTCACCTTAGCTCTTCCAAAAAGTTTCAATAAACCAACCAATATCACCAAAAGAAAAGATTGTATGGAGTAAACCTAACTTAAGCACTTGATTTGGTGGATTTTGGATCAATTGGAAGCTTGAAAATGATGAAGTTCTTCTCCTTCTTGAGCTTGGGATGGCCGGCCAACACAAGGTAAGAAATGGTGAATTTTTATGATTTTTTTGAGATATTTAACCTTTGGTCAAGAAAGTCAAGATGATGAATAGTATTTCTTAAAAGGTATCCAATAAGAAGGTGACACTTGTCACCTTCATTAATGCCTTCCTATCTTTCTTTTCTCTCTCACATCAATCACTTCACACACTCTACTTATCTCTTAATACCCGATAAATTTTTAACAGTATCCGAAACTTAACCTTATTGACCGAATTTTTCCGAACTTATCGCACTAGTGGGTCCCACGTCCAATATTTATTCTTAATTTTCTAAAAATTCACCAATGCTAGAAAAATCATCTTAAAACTATAATTGCTCATAAAATCCATTAAGAAAATTTTTCTAAGCCAGAAAATGCAGAAAATATGCTATTAAGGGGAAATAAACCCTAGGAATATAATTAGGGTTTTACGGGTTCTCACAACTCCTTAGAACAACATCAACTCTTTGACCCATTAGAGGACGTGGAAGGTAAGAATTTACTGAACCTGGCTAGTGAAGGGGCACAGATCTGTTAGCGAAGTATAAAGCTCAATTTAATCCTGGAGTAGTCAATGATAAGAAATTTCGAGGACGAAATTCTTTTAAGGGGGAGAGAGTGTGAGAACCCGTAAAAACCCTAATATTTTTCCCTAGGGTTCATTTTCCCTTATTTGCATGTTTTCTGCATTTTCTGGCTTAGAAATATTTTCTTAGTGGATTTTATGAGCAATTATAGTTTTAAGATGATTTTTCTAGCATTGGCGAGTTTTTAAAAAATTAAGGATAAATAATGGACGTGGGACCCACTAGTGCGAAAAGTCCGGAAAAATTCGGCCAATAAGGTTAAGTTTCGGATACTGTTATAAATTTATCGGGTGTTAAGAGATAAGTAGTGTGTGTGAAGTGATTGATGTGAGAGAGAAAAGAAAGATAAGAAGGCATTAATGAAGGTGACAAGTGTCACCTTCTTATTGGATACTTTTAAAGAAATACTATTCATCATTTTGACTTTCTTGACCAAGGGTTAAATATCTCAAAAAATCATAAAAATTTACCATTTCTTACCTTGTGTTGGCCGGCCATCCCAAGCTCAAGAAGGAGAAGAACTTCTTCATTTTGCAAGCTTCCACTTGGTCCAATCTACCACAAACCAAAGCCTAGAGTTGTTTCTACTCCATAAAAACTTTGCTTCTAGTGTTAGTAAGTGTATTGGTGAACTTTGTTTGAAGATCAAAGGTGTCCAATATCCCTCTTTCTCTTGATTTCTTGGTAAGTGTTGCTTGAACACCCTACTACCTCTAATAATGGTCATATGATGCTTAGAAGTGGCATGAGTGTGTGAAAATGTGATTTATTTCTTGATTTGGCTTGTTATGGTGAAGTTTTTATTTTATTGGGAATTTTTCTGGTTTAATATGATCTTGATGTTGGGGGCTTGTATGATGAATTGTAATGGTTGGAAATGGCTCTAGTGGATGTCAAATGTGGTTAAATGCAACTAATTTTGGATTTGGATGGAAAATTGGAAAGTTAGGGTTCTTGAAGCCCCAATTCTGTCCGGTTTTAGATCACTGTGTTAGAGGCCGAATTTGACTTTGCTCAAAACATAAAAGTTGTAGGTATTGATGAGGTTGATGTGCCTGCAAAATTTCAGGTCATTTGGATTAATGTAGAATGAGTTATGACGAAATTACTGTAGCTGTTCTGCTTTGAGCAGAATGCGAAAAACTGCGACAGTAATTGGCCATTTTGACTGGAATTGGTTTGGATTTTGGAGTTGGTGTCTTCTGATGAAATGTATCTGAGTGTCTTAGCTAACATATGCCTTTGGAATTTCGGCATTTGGACTTGTAAGGACTGAGATATACTGATTACAGTTTTTTGTGTTTTGCGAACCTGTTTTGGGAATTCTGGGTTAGTATTTGGCATATTTGACCTAGTTGTGTTACGAACTGGATTGAGTGACCTTCTACATTGTTGTAGCCCTGTTTCATAGCTTCGAAACGGTGGGTCTTACACCCCCAACCGATAATTGTAGTGAGAGTTGTGCCATTACCGCATAATGAGTGTAAAACAGTTTTCTATTCGAGGCCAAGACTAAGGCCATTTTCTAATTTCTGGTTTGCTATTATGCTCATTTATGCATATGAAACCCTACTGGGGTTGTGTTTAGCATTGCTATATGACTCGTTATCGAGTCTCATTGCATTTGTTGCTTGATTCTAGGGCGTGACGGTAGCTCACGACGCCTTGGTGACCGCGGTGTATGAAACACCATTTTCTTACTTGGTGAGTATACTACTCACTTACTTGTTATAATGTGGCTTTGTGCTATGTGTATTTGATGCCTTGAAGGCTTACTTGGTTATTGGAAATGATTGAGGTGAGGGTGTACTTGATCGCCCTCACCCCTTGTGATTTTAGTTATGGCTACTGATTGTTTTACTGAAATACTGCACTGGATATATGAGATACTGTATTCCATTCGTGGAAACTGATTTGGTGTCGTTGGACGAGTATCCAATGGCTTTACTGCATTTATGAGCTCAACCCCGTATGGTAGTTAATTGGATCGAGCCGGCGAGGGCTTGGTCGTGAAAATTATCATGCCACGGGGACTGTACTGGGGAACCTTGTGGTAATGAGACCCTTGGTTCTGGTAAACTCGAGTATTACCAAAATATTACTGAATGGAGTGCGGGCCCGGTTGGGGTATGTTGGGTGGAAGGAATGGAAGTAAAGTGTGGTCTACGGTTTGGTACTTTAACATTGACGGAGGGTCAATGAGGTTGGATCAAGATTGCAAGCGTTGAAATGGGCTCTTGAGAGTCGACCGTATCCTTTTACCGTTCTGCTTCATTGCTTATTTGTGCACTTTAAATGAAAGTTCATTCTTATATGACTTTGATTGCTTATTGGGTGGTATACCACTGGGCTTTAGCTCATTCCGTGTTATTTGTTTTCCTTACAGGCAAATGAACACTTTTGGAAAGGTTATGATAGTTGAATGCAAGTTGAGCTCTTGTACATGTATTTTGATTAGCTCCTTGAGGGTGAAAACCCTAAGTACTTTGATTCCACCAATGTTTGGTGTGTAGTTGGCTACTTGGATATGTATGAACTAAATGGATACTTTGGTAGGCCGTTTGGCTTGTAAATGTTGATTTTCAATGTATATATGTGTTTGGTTGATGTTTGGACGGATTTCGGATCGATACGACTTCAAACGGAAAAGGGAAAAATCTTGCCGAAGATGAACAGTGGCAAATCCGGCCAGGAATCCGGCCAGAAACTGGCCGGATTGAAGGCCGGATTGCATGAGGAAAAATGGAACCCGGCCAGTTGCTCTCGGCCGGGTATCCGGCCAGACAATCCGGCCGGATCTTGGCCGGATTGTGATGGAAGGAAAAAAAAAAAAAAAAAAGAGTTTTGAGTTTTGGCTTGTTTGCGCGCAGCGGTATGTTCCGGATCGTAATAGAATGACGTAAAACGTACTGTTAGTCCTGGCGAGAGCTGGGCAGGCAGTCCGCTAACCCCTCTGGTTCGCCTTAGGGGAAAGTGGGGCTGTCACAGGTGGTATCAGAGCCACGTCGCGTGGTCTCTGCGCGAAGTGAGACTGGGCCAAGTGGTGTTGTGGTCCTAATTTCATGAATATGTCTAAGTGCTCGTTTGAGCATAAGTTGTGAACCGGGCATGTGATAAGTGTACGAATCATTATCATGGGACTCGAGGAAGCTAGGTATGTATGTCGGGTAGGAATCTTTAATACGGATGGTTTACTCTTGGGACCGGCCGGCTCGAGATGTGAATTATCTTAGATGAGATTCTTGCGCCCGGATACGAAAGATATGAAGGCCTAGGTTAGAAAGGATTTGGTGAACTAGAAAGGCGGTTCTATGGAACATCGTGTGGTTTGTTCGAGTGGTTAAGCGTGATCGACCTTGATAAGTTATAAATATTTGGACGAAGTCCTAGAAGAGGAAAAGCTTTTCGAAGGTTCTTTTGCACTTGTGACCTAGTTGTTCAAAGTACTTTTGAGGACCCTATTGTTTCATGCAATGACTTCATATATACTTGACTGACTGTTCCGTATGATTGCTTAACCTGGTTATGTGATCTATGTATACGTGTTATGTGTTTAAATGCTCTTCGCCGTAAATGTTTGAGTTGCTTATTCTTGTTTCATTGTTCCTGTCTGGTGCTACGGAAAGGAGGGTTAGGTGCCCTTTAACAGTGTATTTATTTGATGACCTAGATTGACTTAGACTGATGGAAGGCACCCAAAGTGGTCGAGGCCGTGGACGCAGGGGTAGGCAACCCACACCGGTTAGGGGTACGGGGGAAACCTCTACTGGGCCCAATCCTGAACCACAAGCCGACCCCACTGTTCAAATAGCTGCCGCTATGCAGCAAATGACCAATTTACTAGCACAAGTAGTGCAATAACAGGGCCAAAACCCAAACCCTAACCCTGGGAATCCTGGTAACCACGTGGAGAGCGAGAATAGAGCTCTCGAACGTTTTCAAAAGTTTTCCCCGCCAAAGTTTATAGGGGGACCCGACCCTGATATTGCTGAGAAATGGCTTGAGAAAATGGTAGATATCTTCGCGGCCCTACACTACCCTGACGAACGGCAGGTCACTTTTGCCGTGTTTCAACTCGAGGGAGCTGCCCGTTCCTGGTGGAACGTAATTCGGCAGAAATGGGAAAGGGAACAGACGCCTAGGACCTGGGTGAATTTCATTCGAGAATTCAATGCCAAGTTTTTCCCTCCTCTAGTCCAGGAGAGGAAGGAGGACGAGTTTATCCGGCTCCGGCAAGGGGCTCAGACTGTGGCGGAATATGAGAGCCACTTTACCCGCTTATCCAAGTTTGCGCCTGAGTTGATTTTGACCGAGCAACGAAGAATACGGCGATTTGTCCAGGGCCTGAACGTAGAAATCCAGAAGGACCTCGCGGCAGTCCAAATTAACGCCTTCAGTGAAGCAGTGGAAAAGGCACAACGGGTAGAGAATGCTAGGCTCCAGGTGAAAAACTTTCAGGCGAAAAAGAGAGGATTTCCTGGAGACAATTCGGGACAGGAGGATGAAAGTACCCTTCCCAAGTTTGGACGAGGAACGGGAGGAGTGAGGATGCCGGAAATGTCACCAGAGAGGCCGTCAAGAGGAGGCACAGCTTCTGCAGCACGCGGACCCTGCGGGTATTGCGGGAAATTAAATCACTCGGAGGACAACTGCTGGAGGAAAGGAGGAAAATGCTTGCTCTGTGGGAGTGCCGAACATCAAATCGCTAACTGTCCAGCTCGCCTGCGCGAGCGGGAAGGGACTCTGCCACCAACTACAACCCACCCTGACCAGTCGAGGAGAGACAAAGATGGATCGAAAGTGTCCTCTCGGGTGTACTCCTGTGACAGCCCCACTTTCCCCTAAGGCGAACCAAAGAGGTTAGCGGACTGCCTGCCCAGCTCTCGCCAGGACTAACGGTACAGTTTACGTCGGTCTATTACGTTCCGGAACATCCCATTGCGCGCAAACAAGTCCAAAACACAAAATAAAAAAAAACGAAAATTCAAAGCCGAAATGAATAGTGCAGGCCACGTCAGAATCCAGCCAGAATCTGGCCGGATTTTCGGCCGGATTCTCGGCCGGATACTGGGCCGAGAGCAATCCAAAATTTTTTCAAAATCCTTCCCAATCCGGCCGGCAATCCGGCCAGTTTCTGGCCGGATTCCTGGCCGGATTCGGTCCTGTTCATTCCCACCAAATTTTTTCCTTCTCCGTTTGAAATGCGTCTAGATCCGAAATCCATCCAATCATCAACCAAACATATATATACATTGAAATTCAACTTTTACAACCATAGTGTCATGCCAAAACCATCTATCATGAATATACATACTCGGTTTGCCAATCAAAGAAAATGAACCCAATACACAATAGAGTTTCATTCGATAAGCTAAACAAAAGCCATTTACACTAGCCCAACTTGGCAATCGACTATCCAAATCAGTCCCAAAAGTAATTATATCCCTGTAAGGAAAACAAATGGAACGGGATGAGCTAAAGCCCAGTGAGTTACTACCACATAAGCAACTAAGAGCATATAGCATAACCTTTCATTTCAAGTACACAATTAAGGAATGAAACACATCGATAAAAGGATACGGACGGCTCTCAAGAGCCCATTTCCACGCTTCCATTCTTGATCCAACCTCATTGACCCTCCGTCAATGTTGAAGAGTAACCAACCGTAGACTCCTCTTCTCTCCCATTCCTTCCACCAAACATCCCCCTACCGGGCCCGCACTCCAAACACTTGCACTGTGGTATTACTCGAGTATACCGGAATCAAGAGTCTCTCATACTACAAGATTCCTTATAACTTTACCCAAGGCTCATTAATTGTCACGACCAAACCCTTGTCGGCTCGATTCAATCAACTACCAATGGGGTTGAGCTCAATGATAACATTTGTAGTCGTTGGATACTTGTCCAATCGATACTAAGTCATGTATTTCATTTCATATAACAGTTCATATAACTTTCCAATAACTTTTCAATAACATGTGAAACAATAAGTGAGAGTGATAAAGTACACTCTCACATCAATCCATTAACATACAACATCTCAAGTTCAAATATCAAAGCCATACAATAGCACACAAGTGAGTAGTACACTCACCAATCAATTAAGTGCTATTTCATGCACTTCCGTCAGGAGAAAGTCGTGAACCACCGTCACGCCCTAGAACACGTAAACAAATGCAATGAGACTCGATAGCGAGTCACAAAACAATGCCAATCACAACCCCAATAGGGTTTCATATGCATAAATGAGCATAATAGCAAACCAGAAATTAGAAAATGGCCTTAGTCTTGGCCCCAAATAGAAAACTGTTTTACACTCATTATGCGGTAATGGCGTCAAATTCTCTACGGTTATCGGATGGGGGTGTAAGACCCACCGTTTCGAAGCTATGAAACAGGGCTACAACAATGTAGAAGACCACTCAATCCAGTTCGTAACACAACTAGGTCAAATATGCCAAATACTAACCCAGAATTCCTAAAACAGGTTCGCAAAACACAAAAAACTGTAACCGGTATATCTCAGTCCATACAAGTCAAAATGCCGAAATTCCAAAGGCATATGTTAGATAAGACACTCAGCTACATTTCATCAGAAGACACCAACTCCAAAATCCAAACCAATTCCAGTCAAAATAGCCAATTACTATCGCAGTTTTCGCATTCTGCTCAAAGCAGAACAGCTACAGTAATTTCGTCATAACTCATTCTACATTAATCCAAATGACCTGAAATTTTGCAGGCACATCAACCTCATCAATACCTACAAATTTCATGTTTTGAGCAAAGTAAAATTCGGCCTCTAACACAGTGATCTAAAACCGGACAGAATTGGGGCTTCAAGAACCCTAACTTTCCAATTTTCCATCCAAATCCAAAATTAGTTGCATTTTCCTATCCAATACACCTCATAGAGTCATTATCAACCATTACCATTCATCATGCAAAGCCACAACCTTCATTTCATATTAAACCAGAAAAATTCTCAACAAAATGAAAACTTCACCAAAACTCTTCAACTCAAGAAGTAAATCACATTTTCTCACACTCATGCCACTTCTAAGCATCATATAACCATCATTAAGTATAGGGGAGAGGTTGAAGCATCACTCACCTTCTAACAAGAGAGAGGAGGATGATGGTCACCTTAGCTCTTCCAAAAAGTTTCAATAAACCAACCAATATCACCAAAAGAAAAGATTGTATGGAGTAAAACTAACTTAAGCACTTGATTTGGTGGATTTTGGATCAATTGGAAGCTTGAAAATGATGAAGTTCTTCTCCTTCTTGAGCTTGGGATGGCCGGCCAACACAAGGTAAGAAATGGTGAATTTTTATGATTTTTTTGAGATATTTAACCTTTGGTCAAGAAAGTCAAGATGATGAATAGTATTTCTTAAAAGGTATCCAATAAGAAGGTGACACTTGTCACCTTCATTAATGCCTTCCTATCTTTCTTTTCTCTCTCACATCAATCACTTCACACACTCTACTTATCTCTTAATACCCGATAAATTTTTAACAGTATCCGAAACTTAACCTTATTGACCGAATTTTTCCGAACTTATCGCACTAGTGGGTCCCACTTCCAATATTTATTCTTAATTTTCTAAAAATTCACCAATGCTAGAAAAATCATCTTAAAACTATAATTGCTCATAAAATCCATTAAGAAAATTTTTCTAAGCCAGAAAATGCAGAAAATATGCTATTAAGGGGAAATAAACCCTAGGAATATAATTAGGGTTTTACGGGTTCTCACAACTCCTTAGAACAACATCAACTCTTTGACCCATTAGAGGACGTGGAAGGTAAGAATTTACTGAACCTGGCTAGTGAAGGGGCACAGATCTGTTAGCGAAGTATAAAGCTCAATTTAATCCTGGAGTAGTCAATGATAAGAAATTTCGAGGACGAAATTCTTTTAAGGGGGAGAGAGTGTGAGAACCCGTAAAAACCCTAATATTTTTCCCTAGGGTTCATTTTCCCTTATTTGCATGTTTTCTGCATTTTCTGGCTTAGAAATATTTTCTTAGTGGATTTTATGAGCAATTATAGTTTTAAGATGATTTTTCTAGCATTGGCGAGTTTTTAAAAAATTAAGGATAAATAATGGACGTGGGACCCACTAGTGCGAAAAGTCCGGAAAAATTCGGCCAATAAGGTTAAGTTTCGGATACTGTTATAAATTTATCGGGTGTTAAGAGATAAGTAGTGTGTGTGAAGTGATTGATGTGAGAGAGAAAAGAAAGATAAGAAGGCATTAATGAAGGTGACAAGTGTCACCTTCTTATTGGATACTTTTAAAGAAATACTATTCATCATTTTGACTTTCTTGACCAAGGGTTAAATATCTCAAAAAATCATAAAAATTTACCATTTCTTACCTTGTGTTGGCCGGCCATCCCAAGCTCAAGAAGGAGAAGAACTTCTTCATTTTGCAAGCTTCCACTTGGTCCAATCTACCACAAACCAAAGCCTAGAGTTGTTTCTACTCCATAAAAACTTTGCTTCTAGTGTTAGTAAGTGTATTGGTGAACTTTGTTTGAAGATCAAAGGTGTCCAATATCCCTCTTTCTCTTGATTTCTTGGTAAGTGTTGCTTGAACACCCTACTACCTCTAATAATGGTCATATGATGCTTAGAAGTGGCATGAGTGTGTGAAAATGTGATTTATTTCTTGATTTGGCTTGTTATGGTGAAGTTTTTATTTTATTGGGAATTTTTCTGGTTTAATATGATCTTGATGTTGGGGGCTTGTATGATGAATTGTAATGGTTGGAAATGGCTCTAGTGGATGTCAAATGTGGTTAAATGCAACTAATTTTGGATTTGGATGGAAAATTGGAAAGTTAGGGTTCTTGAAGCCCCAATTCTGTCCGGTTTTAGATCACTGTGTTAGAGGCCGAATTTGACTTTGCTCAAAACATGAAAGTTGTAGGTATTGATGAGGTTGATGTGCCTGCAAAATTTCAGATCATTTGGATTAATGTAGAATGAGTTATGACAAAATTACTGTAGCTGTTCTGCTTTGAGCAGAATGCGAAAAACTGCGACAGTAATTGGCCATTTTGACTGGAATTGGTTTGGATTTTGGAGTTGGTGTCTTCTGATGAAATGTATCTGAGTGTCTTAGCTAACATATGCCTTTGGAATTTCGGCATTTGGACTTGTAAGGACTGAGATATACTGATTACAGTTATTTGTGTTTTGCGAACCTGTTTTGGGAATTCTGGGTTAGTATTTGGCATATTTGACCTAGTTGTGTTACGAACTGGATTGAGTGACCTTCTACATTGTTGTAGCCCTGTTTCATAGCTTCGAAACGGTGGGTCTTACACCCCCAACCGATAATTGTAGTGAGAGTTGTGCCATTACCGCATAATGAGTGTAAAACAGTTTTCTATTCGAGGCCAAGACTAAGGCCATTTTCTAATTTCTGGTTTGCTATTATGCTCATTTATGCATATGAAACCCTACTGGGGTTGTGTTTAGCATTGCTATATGACTCGTTATCGAGTCTCATTGCATTTGTTGCTTGATTCTAGGGCGTGACGGTAGCTCACGACGCCTTGGTGACCGCGGTGTATGAAATACCATTTTCTTACTTGGTGAGTATACTACTCACTTACTTGTTATAATGTGGCTTTGTGCTATGTGTATTTGATGCCTTGAAGGCTTACTTGGTTATTGGAAATGATTGAGGTGAGGGTGTACTTGATCGCCCTCACCCCTTGTGATTTTAGTTATGGCTACTGATTGTTTTACTGAAATACTGCACTGGATATATGAGATACTGTATTCCATTCGTGGAAACTGATTTGGTGTCGTTGGACGAGTATCCAATGGCTTTACTGCATTTATGAGCTCAACCCCGTATGGTAGTTAATTGGATCGAGCCGGCGAGGGCTTGGTCGTGAAAATTATCATGCCACGGGGACTGTACTGGGGAACCTTGTGGTAATGAGACCCTTGGTTCCGGTAAACTCGAGTATTACCAAAATATTACTGAATGGAGTGCGGGCCCGGTTGGGGTATGTTGGGTGGAAGGAATGGAAGTAAAGTGTGGTCTACGGTTTGGTACTTTAACATTGACGGAGGGTCAATGAGGTTGGATCAAGATTGCAAGCGTTGAAATGGGCTCTTGAGAGCCGACCGTATCCTTTTACCGTTCTGCTTCATTGCTTATTTGTGCACTTTAAATGAAAGTTCATTCTTATATGACTTTGATTGCTTATTGGGTGGTATACCACTGGGCTTTAGCTCATTCCGTGTTATTTGTTTTTCTTACAGGCAAATGAACACTTTTGGAAAGGTTATGATAGTTGAATGCAAGTTGAGCTCTTGTACATGTATTTTGATTAGCTCCTTGAGGGTGAAAACCCTAAGTACTTTGATTCCACCAATGTTTGGTGTGTAGTTGGCTACTTGGATATGTATGAATTAAATGGATACTTTGGTAGGCCGTTTGGCTTGTAAATGTTGATTTTCAATGTATATATGTGTTTGGTTGATGTTTGGACGGATTTCGGATCGATATGACTTCAAACGGAAATGGGAAAAATCTTGCCGAAGATGAACAGTGGCAAATCCGGCCAGGAATCCGGCCAGAAACTGGCCGGATAGAAGGCCGGATTGCCTGAGGAAAAATGGAACCCGGCCAGTTGCTCTCGGCCGGGTATCCGGCCAGACAATCCGGCCGGATCTTGGCCGGATTGCTGGCCGGATTGTGATGGAAGGAAAAAAAAAAAAAAAAAAGAGTTTTGAGTTTTGGCTTGTTTGCGCGCAGCGGTATGTTCCGGATCGTAATAGAATGACGTAAAACGTACTGTTAGTCCTGGCGAGAGCTGGGCAGGCAGTCCGCTAACCCCTCTGGTTCGCCTTAGGGGAAAGTGGGGCTGTCACATTTGTAGTATAGATACTTGGAAATAACACTTGAGTTGAAAGTACAAGGAAATACAAGTTTACATTGGCCATTATGTCTTTTCCTCAAGGGTACAAGTTCGGCCAAGTCCTAATGTATAACCCTCGATAAACAAAGTAGCAAAGGTGCTTGCTAGTTCAAGTAATAATCACTTAACCTTTACACAAGTTACAAGTCTCGTTTCCTAGTCCTCGAGTGTAAATTCGGACAGCACGCCCTTTGTGTTTACCTAATTTCTAGCCATTTAGGCTTCATTATTTTTCTTCAACCACAACCCAACATCACACATATAAACAATTCAAGCCAAGAGCCGTTCCATAGGCTCACAATATCATAAAAACAAGATTCACAACAATCACAAGTGCAGAAATTCAACTTAGCACAAGACAGATTTGACGTACGAATACGGAAATAACATATCTGAGGCTACGCTTATTGGATTGAGGTGTAACCTATGCCGTTTCGAAGCTAAGACACAGAGCTGCAATGTTAATGAAGGTCACTTAGTCCAGTTCCTAATGTAACTTAGTCAAATCCTCAAATTACTAAACCAGAAACCAATTCGTCGGCTATATAACCGCATTACCCTGTAATGGTCATATCTCCGAGTACAAAAGTCCGAATCAGGTGTTCTTAGAGGCATTTGAAAGCTAAGTCAGAATACTACAACTTTAATGTTTTGGAAAAAAGCTAAATCAGTACGAATCCTAGTCAAAAAACGTGATAAACTGGACAAACGGATCACACGGACTGCTGGGGAAAAACTTAAAACAGTAAGGGTATTTTGGACTTTTCATGACCTACGTTGCTCCGATTGAGCTGAAATTTTGTAGGTACCTATCAAATACCATTATCTACAACTTTCATTCTTTGACCTAAGGCCAATTCGGCCTCCAACATACAGTTACAAAACCGGACAGAATGGAAGCAAGAATTTCCAGAAATCTGGAATTTTTAGTTTTTAATGCAATCTTCCTTAATTTCTCACTTCAATCACTACCAAAACCCCTTCTATAAACTTAATTACAACATGTATGCATCATACACCAAATTGGGCAGAAATTCCTCAAACCCTAGTTCATCATATAAAAAGGGAAAAACTTCCAAAACATGATAGCATCCATGATTCCACCACAAATCAAGTTACTAAGCTTAATTTAAACAAGATTGAAAGTAAAATTTAGAGATATCATCTTCCTTACCTTGATTAGAGTTCACCAAGTGTAGCCCAAGCTTTCTCTTTCCAAAATTTCACCAACAATCACTAACTAATCACTCAAAAGTAAGTTTAATCGGTTTAGAAATTTAATTTGTCTCTTGGTTGGTTAGAATCAAGAAGAAGGAATTGTTTCTTGCTGTCACTTTCTCTCTCCCTCTTGGTCGACCAGCTGCTGGAAAAATGAAGAGGAAAGTGCAGAAAATTGGTTTAAGAAGGCTAGTTAATCACTTGGCCAAGAAACTCTAGGGTGGCAACAAGTGTCGCCACCACCACCTTTCATTTTTCTCTTTCTTCCTTGCTATTTTCTAGCCTCAAATTTTCGGTCAAAGCAGCTGCCAAACAAGAAGATATTTTGCTCAAAAGTCAATAAGCTTGTATGGTAAGAAAGTGGTGGTCAAGTGGTGCATTCAACCGGTAGTGCGCGGGACCTGCCGGTTCGCGCCGTTTTTCTTAAAAACACACGTATTAGGGTTTTTACTTCCCATTCACTAATCTTTTATCATTGCTACTAATCACATATTATTTCTCACTTAAAAGTCATTTTTAATCACCAAATTTGATCCTTGCTTCGTACCGAAAATTCATCCGGCGAAAATCGCGTAAACCCTAATTTTGCTCCAATCTTGAAACCAAAAGTGAAACCCTACTTTCTAGATTCATTGGCACTTATTGTGGGGTGATTGAGTAATAGGGCCATTATAAAGTGATATTTGTCAAAGAAAAGGGTATTTTAAAGAAAAATATAAAGAATTTGCACGGCTTCTGGCCGGATTCTCCACAAAACACTATTCACCAGAAATTTTTCCCCTTTTCTTCTGCCGCGGGGCATCACAAACTCCCCTCCTTAAAAGAATGTCGTTCTCGACATTCCAACTTGTACTAATCAGATCAAAATAGTTCTCGAAAGTCGATCACGTATTAAGAATCATGTCAATCTTGCTTATCATAATCAAATACTAATCAGATCAAATATCTCAATGGTTAATCACATACTAAAAATCACTCATCACAATCAGGTACTAAAAGTACTCCAATCCAACTTATCAAATAATCTTTGATCCAATAGATAGTCAGACGAGTAACTGGATACATATACAAAAGGGCTTGAAATCGGACTTAAAGTCCCTGATATTTGGAAAAACAATCCAGAACATAACGATATCTCAGATCAGAAATTACCCCTGGTGGTGCTTGAAAACACAACAAGCTAGCACTCAGCTATACTTCACCAGAAAGTCACAGGAGTTTGTCCCCGGTGGTGCTTGAAAACACAACAAGCTAGCACTACGGCTAAACTTCACCAGAGCCTCAGATGCAAGATTTTGTCTATGGCGGTGCTGGACAACACAACAGGTTAGCACAACGGCTATACCTCGCCAGAGAACCTCAGTTCAAAATTTCATCCTTGGTGGTGCTTGGAAACACAACAAGTTAGCACAACGGCTAAATTTCACCAGAGGATCTTAGCTCAAGAAATTGGCCCTGGTGGTGCTTGAAAACACAACAAGTTACCACAACGGCTAAACTTCACCAGAGAGCCTCAAGTCAAAGTTTCATCCCTGATGGTGCTTGGAAACACAACAGGCATGCCTCGCCAAAAGAATGGCGGTGCTTGGTAACACAACAGGCAATACCTCATCAGAGAGGTTCAGTTCAAGAATTTCATCCCTGATGGTGCTTGGAAACACAACAGGCATGCCTCGCCAAAAGAATGGCGGTGCTTGGTAACACAACAGGCAATACCTCATCAGAGAGGTTCAGTTCAAGAATTTCATCCCTGATGGTGCTTGGAAACACAACAGGTATGCCTCGCCAGGAGAATGGCGGTGCTTGGTAACACAACAGGCAATACCTCATCAGAGAGGTTCAGTTCAACCGCTACAGAGGAGTAGTAGCCGGTCTACAACCACACGAGTACGAATAAGTTTAAAAGCAATGTCAATTACTTCAAGTTCATGGGGCACGAGTACGAATAAGAACTCACAAAAATCCAAGTCCACTTACAGGTCGTATACGAACCAAACTACTTGCTCACGTGTAAATGAAATACCATATATTCAGTCAAATCACAACCACTAAGTGTACGTAAAAGCACACTTGCCTAAAAAATGTTCAAGTCTCAAGTGAACTCAGCCTAGTCAGTTTCTGGCAGTTCAAGGTCAGTCTCAGGCAGTTCAAGTGTATCGGTTCAAAAGCAGGGTCAATTATTTCAGATTCAAAGAACATGAATACGAGTAGGAACTCACTTGCCTAGCTTATGCCCAGTAATTCACACTCTCAAGCAGTCATCAAACTCAAATCCACATACAGATCATATATGAATCAAGACACTTACTCAAGAGTAAAAGAGATACCCTATTTTCAGTTAGGTCAGGTCTATCAAGTGTATGTAAGGGTACACTAGCCGATTCAAATTCAAATCTCAAATGAGCTCAGTCTAGTCGGTCTTAGACAGTTCAAATATCTCAAATCTTAACATTTACCAGTCGGGTGGTGTAACCTTAATCAAACAGGAAAATTAGAAGAAAAATATAAACCAAAACTTTTCTCAACAATTTCAGCCACCACCATAATCTATCAAAACCCTAGCCAAGAATTCAAAACTAAGAAACTGTACAGCTCAGGTCGTACGCTCTCAAGCGTAATTCAACCAAATCATATCTTACGCGTACCATTTTCAAGATTCACAACTGACGCTCCAAAAGAGCACTGAACGTACAAACCAATCCCACAGTCCGGCATCCTAAACTTTAAGCCTAGGATACACTACAAAGATCTGAAGCCTAAGCTCTGATACCATTTGTAACGACCCCACCTCCCCCTAAGGCGTACCAAAGGGTTCGGCGGGCCGCCTGCCCGGCTCTCGCCGGGACTCAGTCGTTCACTACAATCCTCAAATGAGTTACAATATAAATCTCAAGACTACATCAAATTCTCCAATAACCACATGTCATAAGAGAAGCGGAAACTAGTTCTAAGCGTAGAATGTAGATATACATCCGATTCAATTTCAAATATTTATACAAGCCCAAAGGTACATAAACCAAAAACCAAATCTAAACTATACAAGATGTACGCCACCCATCCATACAAAGATCCAAATACAAGTTCTTCCTTTACCTCGATCCCTGTGGGTAGAAGAAGATAATAGGGGGTGAGCTAAAAGCTCAGCGAGTGACCAGTAAAATCAGCAGCCAAGTATGTTTCACAATAAAGCATTGATATGATGTCATGATGCAGTAATCAAATGTTCATTTATTGCTCATGTGAGCCAGTGAAGTTCTTGTACTTAAATATCCAACGCTCGTTTAGATCAGGTAACCGTGAAATAGAGGTAAGGAGCCATCGGGCTCCAAAGAATGTGTAAACAATAGTTGAGACATTGGTTCTAAGCACAGGACTTTCCAAGAACTCATTGGAGCCAAATTATGTCATGGCACACACCCGAACCCCAAATGATATGCAATGGAGTAATAAATGCAAGAATTAGTTCAAAGTAACTTTGGGAACAGTCGAGGGATCACTCACACAAAATATAGTGCTTCAAGTATTCACGTTCAACTATACTCCAGGTTTGAAGTCCAGCTCTGCGATAAAAATCCAATTTGAGAATTTGAAACACGAGTAAGATTCGAAACTTAAACGTTCCGTTCATTAAGAATCAACCAATTGAAATTCATTTGAAAGGCATTCGTGAAACACTTGCTCGCTTTTCAAATCATAAGGTTTTGTAGTATAGATACTTGGAAATAACACTTGAGTTGAAAGTACAAGGAAATACAAGTTTACATTGGCCATTATGTCTTTTCCTCAAGGGTACAAGTTCGGCCAAGTCCTAATGTATAACCCTCGATAAACAAAGTAGCAAAGGTGCTTGCTAGTTCAAGTAATAATCACTTAACCTTTACACAAGTTACAAGTCTCGTTTCCTAGTCCTCGAGTGTAAATTCGGACAGCACGCCCTTTGTGTTTACCTAATTTTCAGACATTTAGGCTTCATTATTTTTCTTCAACCACAACCCAACATCACACATATAAACAATTCAAGCCAAGAGCCGTTCCATAGGCTCACAATATCATAAAAACAAGATTCACAACAATCACAAGTGCAGAAATTCAACTTAGCACAAGACAGATTTGACGTACGAATGCGGAAATAACATATCCGAGGCTACGCTTATTGGATTGAGGTGTAACCTATGCCGTTTCGAAGCTAAGACACAGAGCTGCAATGTTAATGAAGGTCACTTAGTCCAGTTCCTAATGTAACTTAGTCAAATCCTCAAATTACTAAACCAGAAACCAATTCGTCGGCTATATAACCGCATTACCCTGTAATGGTCATATCTCCGAGTACAAAAGTCCGAATCAGGTGTTCTTAGAGGAATTTGAAAGCTAAGTCAGAATAATACAACTTTCATGTTTTGGCAAAAAGCTAAATCAGTACGAATCCTAGTCAAAAAACGTGATAAACTGGACAAACTGATCACACGGACTGCTGGGGAAAAACTTAAAACAGTAAGGGTATTTTGGCCTTTTCACGACCTACGTTGCTCCGATTGAGCTGAAATTTTGTAGGCACCTATCAAATACCATTATATACAACTTTCATTCTTTGACATAAGGCCAATTCGGCCTCCAACATACAGTTACAAAACCGGACAGAATGGAAGCAAGAATTTCCAGAAATATGGAATTTTTAGTTTTTAATGCAATCTTCCTTAATTTCTCACTTCAATCACTACCAAAACCCCTTCTATAAACTTAATTACAACATATATGCATCATACACCAAATTGGGCAGAAATTCCTCAAACCCTAGTTCATCATATAAAAAGGGAAAAACTTCCAAAACATGATAGCATCCATGATTCCACCACAAATCAAGTTACTAAGCTTAATTTAAACAAGATTGAAAGTAAAATTTAGAGATATCATCTTCCTTACCTTGATTAGAGTTCACCAAGTGTAGCCCAAGCTTTCTCTTTCCAAAATTTCACCAACAATCACTAACTAATCACTCAAAAGTAAGTTTAATCGGTTTAGAAATTTAATTTGTCTCTTGGTTGGTTAGAATCAAGAAGAAGGAATTGTTTCTTGCTGTCACTTTCTCTCTCCCTCTTGGTCGACCAGCTGCTGGAAAAATGAAGAGGAAAGTGCAGAAAATTGGTTTAAGAAGGCTAGTTAATCACTTGGCCAAGAAACTCTAGGGTTTTTCTCTTTCTTCCTTGCTATTTTCTAGCCTCAAATTTTCGGTCAAAGCAGCTGCCAAACAAGAAGATATTTTGCTCAAAAGTCAATAAGCTTGTATGGTAAGAAAGTGGTGGTCAAGTGGTGCATTCAACCGGTAGTGCGCGGGACCTGCCGGTTCGCGCCGTTTTTCTTAAAAACACACGTATTAGGGTTTTTACTTCCCATTCACTAACCTTTTATCATTGCTACTAATCACATATTATTTCTCACTTAAAAGTCATTTTTAATCACCAAATTTGATCCTTGCTTCGTACCGAAAATTCATCCGGCGAAAATCACGTAAACCCTAATTTTGCTCCAATCTTGAAACCAAAAGTGAAACCCTACTTTCTAGATTCATTGGCACTTATTGTGGGGTGATTGAGTAATAGGGCCATTATAAAGTGATATTTGTCAAAGAAAAGGGTATTTTTAAGAAAAATATAAAGAATTTGCACGGCTTCTGGCCGGATTCTCCACAAAACACTATTCACCAGAAATTTTTCCCCTTTTCTTCTGCCGCGGGGCATCACAGGTAGTAGAGACTTTTCGCTTCGACAATCACTAAACTTGTGATTTAAACTATTTTAATGGTTTTGTCAAAATTAGTCGGGGTGATGTATTCAAAGGCCATTGCATTTTATATTTTGTTTCACTATATTTCCTACCTTTTGAAGCAATGAAACGTTACTCATGAGATGCTTGACTTTATTGCTTTATGACTTCAAAACTATCATTGGGTTGTACACATCTGCGACTATTCCGGTATCTTCTCTTTTATTTTCATTTTGCATGATCAAAGTGTCGCTTTTCAAGGTTCGTTTATGCACACTCATTTTATGTCATACCTTTGTCAATGTTAAATTTATGAAAGGCCAAGGAAGTGAAAAAGGACTGAGGACGAGGGGTTAAGCAGCCCCAAGCTCAAGGGAATGATTAGGGAATGACTATTGGACTGAACCGAAACCCTAGAAATGAAGGAAAACAATCACGTAATTACTGCTATTGACCATATGATTGATGTCCTAGCACGGTTGGTTGAGCACCCAAGCTCTAGATCAATAAGTCAACCTAAGAATCAAGAGAGGTGTGAAAATGGAATGATTCTTGAAGTTCGCTCCATCTAAGTTCCACGGAGAATCTAATCTCAAAATAGTAGAACTGATTTAAGGGAATCAAATAAAGCACTAGTGAAAGCAAGATATTAGTTTCTTCTCAAATAACTTTGCAAGTGAGTATTGGAGAGTGAATAGGGTTTGAAATTTTTATATTAAGAAATAAGATCTTTGTATCTTGTTATGTTTATAAGTGATGATAGTAATCTTGTAGAGACTCAAGAGCTTGTCTATATTCAGTAGAGAATAGTTAAGATTTATAAGTTGGAGTAACCTATAAGTCAAATAATGAAAGAGTGACATGGGCAGAGATTCCATTATGAATAGCTACTTATTTTGATCCTTTGATTTGCCTGGCAGGTTAGACTTAAACCAATTGGTATGATAACAACTTTGGAAGAAATGCGTAAGGAAATGGACATTCTTCGAAATGAGCTGGAATTTCAAAGAAAATTGGTTGACTACTGGAAAGGACAGTGCAAACACAAATATGCAGAGAAAACTGAGTTGCTACGTAAGAACGTAGAACTGGAGAAGAAATACAAAAGAAATTCTCAAGCTGGTCAAGCCGTCACTTCTCACGCAAATTGTGGATACTGCGGCAAAATTAATTATACTGAGACCGAGTGCTGGAAAAAGCAAGGAAAGTGTTTCGAGTGCGGTAGTACCGAGCATAAGTTTTCGAATTGCCCTAGAGCTTCCAACAAGAGGAAATATTTAGCTGCCGGCTAGATCTGCCACAAAGTAATCGAGTGCCAGGAGGTAGTCTAAACACTGGAAATTTTATGAGTGGGGGTAGTTAACCCCACTCAGGGGGATAGAAGTTATAGTTTTATCCAAAACTAGACCGGCACTTTTGGAGATTTAATCTTTTGCATAAGGGAAAATCTTTTATTGTATTGTATCTTGGCAACTTGGCAACTTGGCCCCTTTTGCTATAATTTTGTTATTTTCCTTTTTCTTTTTGAAATGATTTGATAAACCTCTTCCAATTGGATGTAATTATTATGATCTTTATGACATATGAAAATTGATTTTATGACTTACATGTATATTTAAATTTTGCCCCACACTTTTAAATTGGTAATAAGACATTGACGGAAGTAGACGTGGTTGAGATGGTATTTGAGAGCGTAGGCAACGCCGAGGTCTTGGGGATGACCAGGGATCGGTGAAAAAAAAATCGAGAACTTAGGGTTGAAGTGGGACCCAACGCTTGATTGCCAACTTGATATATTAAATTATGAGATTTGAGTTGGTGAAAGAAAATATTTGATAGATTTAGTGAGTCTAACAATTAAGGGACCGGATATCATATTTGGAATAGAGACTTAAGGCTATATATAGACTATCGAGACTTTAATGATGTAATCATTAAGAACAAATACTCCGTTGTCTCACATAGACCAGAATTTTGATCAACGGCAAGGAGCCGTGAGACTATTCAATTTGGACTTAAAGTAGAGCTATTTCCAATTTGAAATCCTAGTAACTGATGTGCTTAAAGCCGCTTCCAACTCAAGATGGGGACACTTTGAATTTTCAGTCACTCCCTTTGGGTCGACTAATGCACTAGCAGCAATTATGGCCTTAATGCATCGGGATTTTAAAATGTATTTGGATTAATCTGTGGTGGCATTTATTGATGATATATCGGTATACTCTAATATTTGAGAAAAGCATGAAAGACACCTGATGATAGTTTTACAAACTCCGAGAGAGCGCCAACTTTCGTTAAGTTCAAAAGATATGAGTTCGATTGGAAGAAATAACCTTTCTAGGTATACAATATTTAAGGAAGAAATTGTTATTGACTCAACTAAAGTGGAAGCTGTTTAAGAGGAAACGACCAAAGAATCATACCGAAATTTGGAGTTCTTAGAGTTAGTCGAATATTACCTTTGGTTTATCAAGGACTTTTCTAAGAGTGTAAAACTTGGCAAGTTATTTGGGATCCTAAATATGAGGGAAAATTTTAAAACTGAAAAGTATTTAGCCAATGTATCTGTGTTAGCCTTACCGAGCGGAGGAAGTAACTTTGTGATTTATACAAATGCTTCAAAGGTTTGAATTTCGAAGGTGAAATTCTTTTTAAGGAGGGGAGGATGTGAGGACCCGAAAAATTTCTTATTTTTTTTTAATATTATTGATTTATTTAAATATTTATTCACCTATTTTCTCCAAATAATTTATTTCAACCATTTTAAATCCATTCATATGGAACAATGTCTACTTTATGTTTTTAAAACGTCCTGTTAGCAAATTTAATTTTCGGAGGTTCGTTTAAGTGAGAAATAATGAGTACATGTGTTTCGAGGTGATGTTCTATTCGAGAGTTTAATTATCTTGGAAAAATTAAGAATGATCAATAGTAGATTAAAAAAAGATAATTGAGGAATTAAAGGTGAATGAGCTCTAATTAAGTGCATACCGCTCGCGCGTCGATAGTTTTCCGAAAGACGCGCTGATATAAATTTATTGGAGATTTGAGTAAGTAATACTAGAATCATGTGAGGACCCGCAAATTTACTTATTTTAAATTCCTATTACTAGATTATTTAAATATTTAATTGGCCGTTTACTTCGAATATTTTATTCCAAACTTTTTAGACCCAATTACATGGAACTATGGCTTACATGTATTTTTAAAATGACACTCGTTACAAAAATTAATTTTTGGGAAGCTCATTTACTGAGAATAGTGAATTCACGTTTGGAGGTAATAATCGAATCGAGAATACAATAAGTTTGAAAAATTGGAGACTTGTACATTAGTCTTGAAATAGGTATTTTTATGTTTAAATGTTCAATTATTAGTTAGTGATACTATCGTTATAAGAATTTCTTGAAAATTTCACTTTATCTCGTACAATTCAAAAATACGCTTTTTTGCGTGCGCGGTTAATTGAGGGACTTTAGACCATTAAGAGTGAATAATAATAGTATGAATGGAAGTGCATTAGAGGTTTAGTACACAAGTGAAACAAACTCGAGAGAAATCGGGCACGAAACGCGCGTGAACGCGCACTATTCCTAGTTGACTTTTAGGACACTTTTGGCCATACATTTTAGCTTCTCAAGGAAGCTTCATTTTTCACCAAACACTCTCTCTCTCTTGCTCTAAGCTGGCCGGCCAACTCCAAGGGAGAAACAAGACCAAAAGCTCCCCATTTTCTTGCTCATTTCTCGTCCAAATCATCTCAAAAATCACACATAACTTGCAAATCACTTGGTGATCAAGCTAAGCTAGGAAAGGGGCTTCATTTGAACGGTTTTCTTGAGCTCCATTGGACCAAAATTTTCTGCCTCACTCATCCAAAGAGGTAATGAACGATCAACCTCTTGATTCTTGATTAATGGAAGTTATATTACACTTCTGATCTCATAAATTCACATGGGTAGCTTTAGATGGTTGGAAATTTGGTGTGTGGGCTCTATGAACTCCCACTATGATTTGATGGACTAATTTGATGAGTTTTAATATTATTAATGTTGGATTAGTGCTTAATTTAGTAGAAATAAGTGATATTGTGGGTAGAAACTCAAAGGAAGTGAAGAGGGGAATTTTTCCGTTTCTGCCCCTGTCAATGCGATGACCCTTAGACCATTTTTTTGAGATTTAATTGACTTGTTTATTATGTATATATGTTGTATGGGCTGTGTGGAAGGTTTTCACAAAAAATTACGTGATTTGGTTGGCCAAATGTTGTGATTTCGAAAGTTCATCCAAACTGGAATTTTTCCCGTATTGCTCTACCAGTATTTTTCAACCAACTATAACATTTTTCTCCGATGTCAAAATAGAGTGCTGTTTGTGGCACTGAAAACTAGACATTCCCAGTTTTTCAACGGTATAAAATGCATGTCTTGATTCGACTTGAGTAATCCGTACTAACCTTGTAAAGTTGCCTGTTCTGTTTCTTGTTTTACTGGAAGCTCTATTTTAAGTGGCGAGTTGATGCTCGAATATGAGCTAGTTGAGGATAGATTTTAAAAATGATTTCTTCTGAGAAATTGTAGGTTTATGAATCTAATTTTCAACACCACCAACCACGCTCAATTCCAAGTTGAATTGAATGAGTTGTGTCCGAAGTTCAAAACTGACATAGGGATTGAAAACCCTCTTTTTTGACTATTAAATGCCTAAATCTTGATTGGGACTTGTTGTTTTGAAATTCTTGGTGTTAATCACCTACCAAACACATTTTGGATGTTTCTTAGACATTGTCTACATAAATAAACCATATTTTAGATGTTTTCATTAGCCAAATATTTAGAAAAGGAAAATTTACATACCAGGCAGATTTGCCTTGGAAACTTGTGGGACTTTAATGATTTTGTTAACCGACTTCCTGTATGTATTTTTCTATGAAAGTTTACAGAGGAATAGCCCTTATATGGTAGTGTAATACTGCCAAGTTTGGTGTCATTCCGAGTCCATTTCGATATTCAATCAAAGTCCCAAAATTCGTGATTTAAACCTGGAAAATTTTCGTTCAAAGAGGAAATTCAGCAACTTTGAGCCACCATATCTTGGTGCTCGAAACTCCAATTCTTGTTCTGCTTGTTATGTTGAAAACTTTGATTGTAATTTAATTGATTTCCAAATTTCAGAGGCTAGTTCGCATTGTGTGAATTTTGCCGAATTTCTAAACTTTGTCAAAAATCAAACCAAATCTGTCTTGACTTTCCAAAACAGCAACTTTGGGCCAAATTTTGAATATCTTTCAATTGGAATCATGAAAAAATGTCTTCTAAGAACTTTTAGTACTTTAGAAGTAGTTTTCAACGGTACCAATTTTTCCAATTTTGGACTTGTGGAGAGAGAGATACGATTTTTCAAAGTACATACGACAAATATGAAATTTCCTAATTTAAGGAAAATGGAGTTTTTCAAACTCTCTCTCTTCCTTTGATATAACTTGATCGTTTTGCACTTGATTTCAAAGATGAAACCAGATTTCTCTTGTATTTTAAAATCGCACCCTTGAGTCTCGATTTACGAGTAATTAAGGCTCGTACTTGCGAGATTTTCTTAGATTGTACTAGCGTGCAATCTTTCTTGATACTGAGTGGTTTTAAGTGATTCTGAGTAATAATGCGTTATTAATTGCTCAAGCACCCAAGAGGACTTTCAAGAGGATCCCACGGTGGATGCCTGAATTTCGAGTGACATTTCTTCTTTGTTTACTTGGTGAGTGTCAAGTGTATGAATACTTGATACATACTTAATTGTTATAATTGATTGAAAATTTTGAAAATGGAGGTGAGTGTGTACTTTACCGCACTCGTTCTTATTTGAAATAAATAACTCATGATTGAATTGATTGAATTGAATTAATGAACCATGAATGACTAAAATGAATGATTGAATGTATTAAATGTTTGATTGACATGAATTAGTATGCTATGGCTGCATACGTCGTTGGAGTGAATCTCCTCAACACACAAATGTTACATGGGGGATGTGAGGCCCCAGTCCGATCGTAAGTCGATATTGGGGTTAGTTGATATTCGGTATGGAAAAAAATAGGGTTTTATGGCTAGGAAGGAAACCCTAATTCGGTTAAGTTTGGAAATCCTAGTTTACGTATTATTATTATAAGGTTCAAGCTATAATTTATATTCGGTATTCTAGTGTGTGCCTTGACATAGGTAAATATAGGATTTGTTTTAATTACAAAGGTTTAGTAAGTTTGAATGATTAGCAAACCTCTAGTGTTGCAATATTAGAAAGTTTAAGTGGAGTTTTAGTTATCGCCCGCCTTTTTCCGCATTTTCTTTATTAAGAAAATCTTCAGGATAATTTTCATGAGTAAATATGGGTTTTAGATGATTTTTCAAGTATCGGTTAGCTTTTGAGAAAATAAGAACGTATATTGGACGTGGGACCCACTAGTGCGAAAAGTTCGAAAAAATTCGGCCAATAAGGTTAAGTTTCGGATACTGTGTGAAATTTATCGGGTGTTAAGAGATAAGTAGAATGTGTGAAGTGATTGATGTGAGAGGGAAAAAGAAAGATAAGAATGCATTAATGAGTGTGACAAGTGTCACAATATGATTGGGTGGACTTTAAGAAACACTATTCACTTTCTTGACTTTTTTGACCAAGGGATTAAATATAAAAAAAAATGCACAAAAATCACCATTTTTCTTCTCTTGTTGGCCGGCTCTCTAAGCTCAAGAAGGAAGGAGAAACTCTTCAAGTTCTAGCTTCTACTTGGTGCAAATCAACCAAAAACATTTGCTTCCATCCATTTCACTCCATAAAATCCTATCTTCTAGTGCTAGTAAGGGTTGTAGTGAAGTTGTTTTGAAGAGCAAAGGTGTCCACAATCTCTCTCTCTCTTGATTTCTTGGTAAGTTATGCTTGAACACCCTACTACACCTAATGATGGTTATATGATGCTTAATGGTGGCATGAGTGAAGGAATATATGATTTATTTCTTGATTTGAAGAGTTTTGGTGAAGTTTTCCATTTTATGATGAATTTTCTGGTTTAATATGAATGGGATGTTGTGGCCTTGTATGATGAATGGTAATGGTTTAAAATGACTCTAGTAGGTGTGAATTGTTGATAAATGCAATCAATTTTGGATTTGGATGGAAAAATGGAAAGTTAGGGTTCATAATCCCCTAATTCTGTCCGGTATTAGATCATAGGGTTAGAGGCCGAATTGGACTTTGCTCAAAACATGAAAGTTGTAGGTATTGATGTGTTTGAGGTGCCTGTAAAATTTCAGGTCATTTGGATCAGTGTAGAGTGAGTTATGTCGGAATTACTGTAGCTGTTCTGCTTTGGTCAGAATGCGAAAACTGCGTTTGTATTTGGCTATTTTGGCTGGAATTGGTTTGAATTTTGGAGTTGGTGTCTTCTGATGAAATGTAGCTGGATGTCTTAGCTAACTTATGCCTTTGGAATTTCGGCATTTGGACTTGTATGGACTGAGATATACAGATTACAGTTTTCTGTGTTTTGCAAACCTGTTTTGGTGATTCTGGTTTAGTGTTCGGCATTTTTGACCTAGTTGGGCTAGGATTTGGACTGAGTGGCCTTCTACATTGTTGTAGCCCTGTTTCTTAGCTTTGAAACGGTGGGTCTTACACCCCCATCCGATAACCGTAGTGAATTTGGTGCCATTACCGCATATTGAGGTCAAATACGGTTTGTGATCCTGTTTTGCGATTCTGGTATAGTGTCTTGCATTTTTGACCTTGTTACATTCAAAATTGGACAAAGTTTCCTTCTTCAACATTGTAGCCCCTTAAGTCCTGGATATTCCTGTAAATTTTCAGATTAAACGGATTAGTATATCCTGAGCTATAAACGAAATACTCAGACCTGTTTTGACCGTCAAATTCTGTTACGTTTTTGGACAGTTTATGACTGGAACTTTGGCTTCACATTTGACTGGGTTACAAGCTGTTTGGGCTTGCGACCAAAACACCAAACTTATAGCCCTATATCAGAGCTTTCTAACGCCTCTGGAATTTCTTGATTTCAATTTCGGAGCCGTGAGTTACGGCCTTGCAAACAGGGCCTGTTTGGTAACCCGTAATGAAACAGCTGGCACTGTTTCGTGCATTTTTGACCTATACCTATTGTGATCTGGGTTGAGATGTCTAAATGAAGGTTGTAGCTCTTCCTCTTAGCTACGAAACGGTGTCTCATCCACCTTGATCCGACACTCCTAGCCTAATTTTGACCAAAACGGTTTGGGATGGCAGATTTGGCCGTCCCGTTTGCCGTTTCCGCACGCGTGCGTGTGCCCTTTCCGCCGTTTCCGTACCTGCGTGTGCCGATGTTGCTGTTTTATTTGTTTTGGGCACGTTAGTGGCCGTTTATGACATCATGTGATGCAATCTTCTATTTCAGATCGTGGTGAGCTAGGCGGAGCTGGTGGGCCCTACTAGCGAACACGCACAAAGTGATTTTCACTTTTGTACTACTTTTGTACTTTGAGTAAGTATTCAGGCCAGTTTGGTGTGTTGTCTTTGCTATGTGTTTGAGATATGTGAAAAGGGTACTTAGGCGAGGGTGTACTTTATCGCACTCGACCTAAACCCTAATTTGAATGTATAATTGTATTGGCATATGTATATGAACCTTTTGGAACCAAAACCCTTTAGCTTGTGGCTCGGGGTGACTTTCGAGTAAAGTTTGTGAAGTTTGCAAAGTTTGTGAGTTCGTGGGCCCTATCTAAGACCTGTTTGGACTATTCGAGCCGGTTAGGGCTTGATCGAAGTCAGTCCAACTTAGTCTGAGGTCACCAAGTTTGTAGGTTTATGTTATGAACCAATTTTGTGAATCCGGTTCACCGAGAAGGTGACCAAGTTTGTGACCCGAGCTTGTGACTCAAGCTCAAGTTTGTGATTTCGTTCGCCCGGGCAAGTTTGTGAGGTGACTGGCCAGTGAGGGTGATAAGGTGTCGGTGGGTGTACAAGTGAAGTTCTACGGACTATTATTTGCGGTCGACGGAGTGTCGGCAGGAGATCATACATGGCACATGAATTGGCTTTGGAGCCACCCGTATCCTTATCATATGATGTTGTTCTTTTCTGCTTTTGCTTTACTCTTATTATGTGATTGTGGCTACGTGAATTTATGCTTTCGCCCCTGTTTACTTACTAAGCTTTTAGCTTACCCCATTCCTTTTGTTTTCCTTAGCAGGGGCCGATGCGGGGATTTTGGCACTTACACTAGTGTAGTTAAGTTTGTTTGTAATAGTTGGACAGTTAGGATGTTTGTTTTTGTTTTGGTGGTTTGTATAAGGACCCTTCTTAGGGTCTATCTTCTGCTGGTTGTGGTTGTAGTATATTAGAGTGGTTTGACTCGAGACTTTTGAAGATGTAAATATAACTTTTGGATTGTATATATTGTATTTAGTGCTCTTTCGAACTTTAAGTTTTGAGTCCTGGCCCGAGCTAGGCAGGCGGCCCGCCGATACCTTGGGTTCGCCCTTGGGAGAAGTGGGGTCGTCACAGTTGGTATCAGAGCGCCTAGGTTAGAGGACTTGGGCAATTGTGGGACATACGTGATAGGCACTAGGCATATCTGATTCTTTTAAGTTGAATGATACCTTATAAGCTGAAATGCCGGTTGACTGACGACTTAATGTTTTGTAGGTATGTATCCGGGCGGTTCGAGTGATGCGGGACCCAGTGGTGTGGGATCGAGACCTCCGAGTAGGAAGGGCCCATAGGATCGAGCGCTGCGTAAGCGGGCGATCCGTTATAGGCAGAGGCTGGGAGAGCCTTACACTTTGTACTCCCCCTTCGGCCAGGTGTCGCGCCGACCCTGCGCGTGTTGGTATACGTATGGCTATCCCGACGAGGTAGTCATAGCATTGGTTGACGAGCGTTATTACCTCGACAGGACGGTCGAGACTCTGAGGGTGCAGCTCGACGAGGCTAGAGCGGTTGGCCGTGAGCAGGCGAGGCGCATGGGATACTTGGAGCGGGGTCTCCGAGAGGAGAGGGAGAGGACGGATGCTTTGCACCGTCAGCTTCAGGACACACACTAGCACCTCTTCGCTATGAAGAGGCAGCTGAGGGATAGGGCTCGGAGTATGTCGGTCGACTGCGAGCTCTTACTAGATCTAGCCGCAGAGGCACCCCCACGGGCCACCGGTCCAGAGAGGATGGACGAGCTGGAGACGATAGGTTCCCTTGGGAACCTGGGCCCTAGGGGAGGCGATTAGGGTCGCTTTTGTATTTTTGTCTAGCTAGTGTATGACTTTCATGACTACTCTCTTTTGTTATCTGGTTGGCTAACTAGATTTTGGAGCCGGAGTGCTCGTGTATATTGGGTTTTGTACCGACTGGAGGTCGGGTAATGTGTAAATCTTTCGGTGTGACTTTGTAAATAAATGTATATATTCGAGTATTATCTTTTGCACCTATCCTTTGCGTACCTTTCGTGTATCTATTTTGTGTTTTTGTTTTGTTTCTAGTTTGAATACTAAATACACGTTATGCTTGGGTCCATAGACTTTTGACATTTAGATGGCCTCCGGTACTCGAGGTAGAGGTAGAGGGCGAGGACGAAGCCCTGAAATGGAACATGAACAAGAACCAGACCAAGTAGCTACAGCCATCCAGCGAATGGCTGACTTGATGGAACGTATGATTGACCAACAGGGTCAGGGCCATGGGAATGCTGCTGGAAACCCTGGACATAATCCGGGTAATCACGAAGGAGAGGACCGTACTTTAGAACGGTTCCAAAAATTCGCACCCCCCAAGTTTGTAGGTGGACCTAACCCTGACCTAGCAGAAAACTGGATGGACCGTATGCTAGATATATTTGCCGCACTTAGGTATTCGGAGGAGCGGCAGATATCTTTTGCCGTTTTCCAGTTTGAGGGGGCCGCTCGAGCCTGGTGGAATGTGATCAGAGCCAAGTGGGAGCGGGAACAGACCCCCTGGACATGGATCAACTTTACGCGAGAGTTTAACGAAAAATATTTACCACCCATCGTACAAGAGAAACGGGAAGATGATTTTATCCGTTTGCGTCAAGGGACACTGAGTGTAGCGGAGTACGAGACCCAGTTCACAAAGCTCTCCCGTTTTGCCCCGGAATTGGTGCTAACGGAGCGAAAACGAATCCGCCGCTTCGTTCAAGGTTTAAATGTGGAGATCCAGGAGGCACTGGCAGCTGCTCAATTGGACACGTTTGGCCAGGCACTAGAAAAGGCACAGCGGATTGAGACAGCTAGGGGACAGGTAAAATCCTTTCATGAGAGGAAACGAAGACAACCTGATTCGAGCCATTTTGTGACTAGACAGAGCTCGCAAAGTGAGTTACCTTCTAAGAAGAGTCAAAGAACAGATGGTCCCCGACCCGCAGGAACCCTAAACCAGGGTAATTTTGGAAGAGGTCGAGTAGGGCAAGAGCCCCAGAGGAGTGCCCAGCGTGGAGGGCTAGGTGCAGGCGTTAAGCCAATCTGTGGTTTCTGTGGGGCCAATCACACTGACGAAAACTGTTGGAAGAACAGTTCGATCCGAAGATGCTATAAGTGTGGTAGTGCAGAACATCTGATCGCCCAGTGCCCTAAGTCACAAAAGGAGAAACCTAAGCCACCGACTGAAGGGACTACAGTTAAGCCGTCAAATGCAGGGGAAAATCGACCTAAAGGGCCAGCCAGAGTCTATGCAATGGGTCAACCGGAAGTGACTAATCCTCCGGCAGGTTTTGAAGGTACGCTTCGATCAACGAATTAATTTCGAGGACAAAATTGTCCTAAGTGGGGGAGATTGTGAGGCCCCAGTCCGATCGTAAGTCGATATTGGGGTTAGTTGATATTCGGTATGGAAAAAAATAGGGTTTTATGGCTAGGAAGGAAACCCTAATTCGGTTAAGTTTGGAAATCCTAGTTTACGTATTATTATTATTATAAGGTTCAAGCTATAATTTATATTCGGTATTCTAGTGTGTGCCTTGACATAGGTAAACATAGGATTTGTTTTAATTACAAAGGTTTAGTAAGTTTGAATGATTAGCAAACCTCTAGTGTTGCAATATTAGAAAGTTTAAGTGGAGTTTTAGTTATCGCCCGCCTTTTTCCGCATTTTCTTTATTAAGAAAATCTCCAGGATAATTTTCATGAGTAAATATGGGTTTTAGATGATTTTTCAAGTATCGGTTAGCTTTTGAAAAAATAAGAACGTATATTGGACGTGGGACCCACTAGCGCGAAAAGTTTGGAAAAATTCGGCCAATAAGGTTAAGTTTCGGATACTGTGTGAAATTTATCTGGTGTTAAGAGATAAGTAGAATGTGTGAAGTGATTGATGTGAGAGGGAAAAAGAAAGATAAGAATGCATTAATGAGTGTGACAAGTGTCACAATATGATTGGGTGGACTTTAAGAAACACTATTCACTTTCTTGACTTTTTTGACCAAGGGATTAAATATAAAAAAAAAATGCACAAAAATCACCATTTTTCTTCTCTTGTTGGCCGGCTCTCTAAGCTCAAGAAGGAAGGAGAAACTCTTCAAGTTCTAGCTTCTACTTGGTGCAAATCAACCAAAAACATTTGCTTCCATCCATTTCACTCCATAAAATCCTATCTTCTAGTGCTAGTAAGGGTTGTAGTGAAGTTGTTTTGAAGAGCAAAGGTGTCCACAATCTCTCTCTCTCTTGATTTCTTGGTAAGTTATGCTTGAACACCCTACTACACCTAATGATGGTTATATGATGCTTAATGGTGGCATGAGTGAAGGAATATATGATTTATTTCTTGATTTGAAGAGTTTTGGTGAAGTTTTCCATTTTATGATGAATTTTCTGGTTTAATATGAATGGGATGTTGTGGCCTTGTATGATGAATGGTAATGGTTTAAAATGACTCTAGTAGGTGTGAATTGTTGATAAATGCAATCAATTTTGGATTTGGATGGAAAAATGGAAAGTTAGGGTTCATAATCCCCTAATTCTGTCCGGTATTAGATCATAGGGTTAGAGGCCGAATTGGACTTTGCTCAAAACATGAAAGTTGTAGGTATTGATGTGTTTGAGGTGCCTGTAAAATTTCAGGTCATTTGGATCAGTGTAGAGTGAGTTATGTCGGAATTACTGTAGCTGTTCTGCTTTGGTCAGAATGCGAAAACTGCGTTTGTATTTGGCTATTTTGGCTGGAATTGGTTTGAATTTTGGAGTTGGTGTCTTCTGATGAAATGTAGCTGGATGTCTTAGCTAACTTATGCCTTTGGAATTTCGGCATTTGGACTTGTATGGACTGAGATATACCGATTACAGTTTTCTGTGTTTTGCAAACCTGTTTTGGTGATTCTGGTTTAGTGTTCGGCATTTTTGACCTAGTTGGGCTAGGATTTGGACTGAGTGGCCTTCTACATTGTTGTAGCCCTGTTTCTTAGCTTTGAAACGGTGGGTCTTACACCCCCATCCGATAACCGTAGTGAATTTGGTGCCATTACCGCATATTGAGGTCAAATACGGTTTGTGATCCTGTTTTGCGATTCTGGTATAGTGTCTTGCATTTTTGACCTTGTTACATTCAAAATTGGACAAAGTTTCCTTCTTCAACATTGTAGCCCCTTAAGTCCTGGATATTCCTGTAAATTTTCAGATTAAACGGATTAGTATATCCTGAGCTATAAACGAAATACTCAGACCTGTTTTGACCGTCAAATTCTGTTACGTTTTTGGACAGTTTATGACTGGAACTTTGGCTTCACATTTGACTGGGTTACAAGCTGTTTGGGCTTGCGACCAAAACACCAAACTTATAGCCCTATATCAGAGCTTTCTAACGCCTCTGGAATTTCTTGATTTCAATTTCGGAGCCGTGAGTTACGGCCTTGCAAACAGGACCTGTTTGGTAACCCGTAATGAAACAGCTGGCACTGTTTCGTGCATTTTTGACCTATACCTATTGTGATCTGGGTTGAGATGTCTAAATGAAGGTTGTAGCTCTTCCTCTTAGCTACGAAACGGTGTCTCATCCACCTTGATCCGACACTCCTAGCCTAATTTTTGACCAAAACGGTTTGGGATGGCAGATTTGGCCGTCCCGTTTGCCGTTTCCGCACGCGTGCGTGTGCCCTTTCCGCCGTTTCCGTACCTGCGTGTGCCGATGTTGCTGTTTTATTTGTTTTGGGCACGTTAGTGGCCGTTTATGACATCATGTGATGCAATCTTCTATTTCAGATCGTGGTGAGCTAGGCGGAGCTGGTGGGCCCTACTAGCGAACACGCACAAAGTGATTTTCACTTTTGTACTACTTTTGTATTTTGAGTAAGTATTCAGGCCAGTTTGGTGTGTTGTCTTTGCTATGTGTTTGAGATATGTGAAAAGGGTACTTAGGCGAGGGTGTACTTTATCGCACTCGACCTAAACCCTAATTTGAATGTATAATTGTATTGGCATATGTATATGAACCTTTTGGAACCAAAACCCTTGAGCTTGTGGCTCGGGGTGACTTTCGAGTAAAGTTTGTGAAGTTTGCAAAGTTTGTGAGTTCGTGGGCCCTATCTAAGACCTGTTTGGACTATTCGAGCCGGTTAGGGCTTGGTCGAAGTCAGTCCAACTTAGTCTGAGGTCACCAAGTTTGTAGGTTCATGTTATGAACCAATTTTGTGAATCCGGTTCACCGAGAAGGTGACCAAGTTTGTGACCCGAGCTTGTGACTCAAGCTCAAGTTTGTGATTTCGTTCGCCCGGGCAAGTTTGTGAGGTGACTGGCCAGTGAGGTGATAAGGTGTCGGTGGGTGTACAAGTGAAGTTCTACGGACTATTATTTGCGGTCGACGGAGTGTCGGCAGGAGATCATACATGGCACATGAATTGGCTTTGGAGCCACCCGTATCCTTATCATATGATGTTGTTCTTTTCTGCTTTTGCTTTACTCTTATTATGTGATTGTTGCTACGTGAATTTATGCTTTCGCCCCTGTTTACTTACTAAGCTTTTAGCTTACCCCATTCCTTTTGTTTTCCTTAGCAGGGGCCGACGCGGGGATTTTGGCACTTACACTAGTGTAGTTAAGTTTGTTTGTAATAGTTGGACAGTTAGGATGTTTGTTTTTGTTTTGGTGGTTTGTATAAGGACCCTTCTTAGGGTCTATCTTCTGCTGGTTGTGGTTGTAATATATTAGAGTGGTTTGACTCGAGACTTTTGAAGATGTAAATATAACTTTTGGATTGTATATATTGTATTTAGTGCTCTTTCGAACTTTAAGTTTTGAGTCCTGGCGCGAGCTAGGCAGGCGGCCCGCCGATACCTTGGGTTCGCCCTTGGGAGAAGTGGGGTCGTCACAGGGGACGCTCAAACTCATAGGCTGACCTTGGGACTCGAGCCGGCGTGAGCTTGGTCGGGAAGCTCGGTGAGCCATGAGAATTCCATGATAAGCTTGATCTATTTGAGAGATCTCGCTTGGCATACTCGTGGAGTATTGCCTTCTAAATGTCGTTCGGGCCCGGTGCGGTGTATGGTGGATGGACATGAGAAGTAAGTGGAGATTTATGGATTAAAAATATCAACCCGGTGAATGGAGAGTCATCGTAGGAAGATATACGAGTGAGATTGGCGAAGCAAGTGGAAATTAGCTCCTGAGAGCTACCATATTCTTGAATTGTTTCTGTTTATTTTTCATTGGAATTGTTTACTTCTTGTATTTTATCGTTTTCCTGTTGATTGGGATTGTGACTTGGACAACGTGTTTGCATGTTTGTTCTTGACCTCACGAGCGTTTTGCTCACCTTGTAGATTTGTTTTCCTTAACAGGAATGGGCATGGAATGAGTCTTGAATGTACTTTTGGCTTAAGGTTTCTAATGTAATTGGCTAGATATTCCAGATGTTGTATATTTTGGGTATTGTTGTAACTTTTGAAAATCCGATGTAAGGATTGGATAATCGTTATATATTGTTAAGTTTGAAAGTTTTCCGCACTTTCTTACTTTATCTAGTTGTGTTGGCTAGTTTTCTGTTAAGCCTTAATGGGATTTGTACCGAGTCCTGACGAGAGTTGGACAGGCGTCCCGCGGATATCCTTTGGTTTGCTTTAGGGAGAAGTGGGGGCATCACATTTGGTGCTAAAAGCGTAGCCAACCCCAAACCTTTCATTTCTACCCAATCTCAATCTAAACTCAAAGGCACGCTATATCCTCATATTTTGGACAGCATTTCCCCTAAATTTCATATTTTTCCAACCTACAAACAACCACCAAACTTCCAAACTTCATCCAAAACAACCGCAAGTACAACTACACATTATAGGTTAGTGAATACATTTTCTTAGGGTCACAATTCCCTTCAATCACAATCAATCATGAGTTCAATAACCAACCATAGGAAACCCTAATTTTGAACCCTAAAACCGAAATATACCCTACAATCGGAAATTTTCCGTAAACAATCATAACTAACATACACAAGCTTCATTTTACACCATATCAATCTATCATTCCATGTCCCAACAATAACCATCAAATAAAATCAGAAAAATCACCAAAAATTCTAAAATTTGTCAAACTCTATTTTAAACCATAAAATCTTCCACAAAATAACCTATTGAGCCACTACAACCCACTAATTAACCGTTATTAAAACAAAGAGAGAATTTTCTTAACCAACTTACCTCAAAACTCAAGAAAGCTAGCAACTTAAGGCTTCCCTTTCAAAAACCACTCCACCACCTTCTTGGATTCCTCCTAGCAAGGGATTTTTATGGAGTAATTTGAGGTTTGGTTGGTTGATTCACAAGATTGAGCAAGAAATGGAAGGCAAAAGTTGAAGTTTCTCTCTTCTTTTCTCTCTAATGAAGCTTGGCCAAGAAGGGTTAAAATGAAGCAATATGTTGTAAGAAGGTAAAAATATCTTGGTCAAAAGTCCACCCTCGAATAGAAACACAACACATGGCACCTTTTATTTTATACCTATCCTCTTGTCTCTCCAAAGGTAATTATATCAAGATGACCTCTAATTATCTCTTAACACCAAGTAAATTAATCCCTTTACGTAAAACTTAACCTAATCGTCGAAATTTACCGCACTTATCGCACTAGTGGGTCGTACATCCATTGTACACCACCATTATCACAGAAAATAACTTATTTTGAAAAAATGATTTAAAAATCATATTTTCTCATAAAAATCCCTAGAAAATTTATATAGTGAAGAAAATATAGAAATGGTGTATAAAGGGATAAAATAAATACCTAGAAAATAAGAAAATTTTCAGGATCCCATACTCTCTTCCCCTTAAAGAATTTCGTCTTCGAAATTTCTCACCTGGATTATCGAATAGTTCAGGGTATTTCTTTCGTATCTCCTCCTCCATCTCCCACGTTGTCTCTTCTACTCCATGATTTCTCCATAGGATATTCACCAATGGAATTTGTTTATTTCTCGGCTCCTTAACTCTTCGATCGAGTAAACACACAGGTTTCTCTTCGTAGGTAAGTGCTTCATTTATCTCAATCTCCTCTGGTTGCACAATGTGGGTTGGGTCAGGATAGTACTTTTTGAGCATGGACACGTGAAAGATGTCGTGTATCCGGGACAAATTTGGCAGTAATTCAAGTCGGTAGGCCATTTTTCCAACTCGTTGGAGAATCGTGAAAGGTCCTACGAATCTAGGTTGAAGTTTCTTTCCTCTACCCACAGTAACACTTTGTAGTGGTGTAATCTTAAGGAAAATACGGTCTCTAATTTCAAACTCCAAATCTTTCCTTCAGTTGTCCGCGTAGCTCTTCTGGCGACTTTAACCTGTTTGAAGTCTCTGACGTATCAACTTAACCTTTTCTTGAGCATCCTCCATCCATGGAATGACTGTTGGGTCCAAGATCTTCTTCTCCCCTACTTCATCCCAATATATAGGTGAACGGCACTTCCTTCCATAAAGCGCTTTGTATGGTGCCATTTGGATCGATGAGTGGTAACTATTATTGTAGGTAAATTCTACTAGGGCCCCAGCGATCCCTAAAGTCCAAAATCCAAGCCCTTAACATATCCTCAAGGGTATGAATTGTCCGCTCCGATTGTTCATCCATCTAAGGGTGATAAGTAGTACTAAGGTTAAGTTTAGTTCCCAATGTCTCTTGAAACTTTTGTCAAAATTTCGACACAAAATGAGGATTTCGGTCTGAAACTATACTCACTGGGATCCCATGTAACCTCACAACTTCATCCATTTACAACCAAGCCAACTTGTCCATGAAATACTTCATAGTCACAGGTAAGAAATGGGCCTATTTGGTTAACCGATCAATGATCACCCAAACGGCATCATGTTCTTTATGAGTCCTTGGTAATCCGAAGACAAAATCCATCGTAATATTTTCCCACTTCCATTCAAGTATCTCAAGAGGTTGCAGTAGTCTAGAAGGTTTTTGGTGTTTAGTCTTAACTTGCTGGCAGACTAGACAGGTTTGTACATATTGAGCAATCTCCCTCTTTATTTTATCCCACCAGTACAATCGTCGTAGGTCTTGATACATTTTATTACTACCCGAATGGATGGTGTATTTTGATCGATGGGTTTCCTCCGGAATCTCCCTTTTCAAATTCTCATCCCTAGGCACCACTATTAGATTCGTAAATCTCAAAACTCCCTCATAACTCAGATTAAAATTAGGAATTTTACCATTTAAAATCAGGCACCACTATTCGATTTTTTTTCACCCATTTTTGAACCATCGAATCCTCAGTTTGGGTTTCTTTGATTTGACCCAATAGTGTGGATGTCACACGAATATTTCCAAAGGTTATCTTCTTACGTTTCAACCTAGGATTCCACTCACCAACGGCTCCTAACATTTCCCACTCCTTGATCATTAACCCAGATATTTGAGCCTTCCGACTTAGGGCATCAGCTACTATGTTAGCCTGTACCCGGATGGTAGTTGATTGTGCAGTCATAATCTTCTAAGAATTCCATCCATCGGCGTTACCTCATATTCAATTCCTTTTGGGAGAAGAGGTACTTAAGGCTCTTATGGTCGGAATAGACCTCAAAGATTACCCCATACAGGTTGTGTCTCCATTTTTTCAGAGCAAAGACAACTGCAGCTAGTTCCAAGTCATGGGTGGAATAGTTTTTCTCATGGGTTTTCAATTTCCTAGAGGCAAAGGCTATCACATTCTTATTTTGTATCAATACACACCTCAAACCTTCCCTCGAAGCATCGGTATAAATAGTGAAACTGTCCTTCCCATTAGGCAAGGCCAAAATAGGGGCAATAGTTAACTTTCATTTCAATTCCTGAAAACTATCCTCACACCGAGCATCCCACAGAAATCGACCACTTTTCTTTGTCAAATCGGTTAAAGGACTGGCAAGTTTCGAGAAATTCTTAATAAATCGACGGTAATAACCTGCCAACCCTAAGAAGCTTCGAATTTCGGTGAGACTTTCAGGCCTCTTTCACTCAATCACTGCCTCCACCTTTGCCGGGCCTACATCAATTCTCTTTTTCGAAATCACATGCCCCAAGAAAAAAACCTTCTCCAGCCAAAATTCACACTTACTAAATTTGGCATATAACTGATGATCTCTCAGGGTTTGTAAGACCAACTCCAGGTGTTGCACATGCTTTTCTCGAGTTTTTGAGTAGATCAAAATGTCATCGATAAACACAACGACAAATCGGTCTAAATAAGGTTTGAAAACCCGATGCATTAAGTCCATATAAATAGCAGGGGCATTGGTCAATCCAAAGGGCATAACAACAAATTTGAAATGCCATACCTAAAATTGAAGGCAGTTTCAGGCGCATCTTCCTTCCGGATCAACAATTGGTAGTACCCCTGTCGGAGGTCTAGTTTTGCAAATACCGCTACATCTTGCAACTGATCAAACAACTTATTAATGTGGGGTAGTGAGTATTTATTCTTAATGGTCACGTTATTCAATCCCCGGTAGTCTATACATAACCTCAAGGTCCCGTCCTTCTTCTTGACAAAGAGAACGGGTGCTCCCCAAGGAGATCCACTCTCACGGATAAACCCTCGCTCCAACAGATCTTACAACTGTGACCTCAATTCCTTGAGTTCAGCAGGTGCCATTCGATATGGGGTTTTAGAGATAGGTGACGTCCCCAGTAATAGATTAATCTCAAATTCTATCTCTCGCTCCGGAGGTAGATTTACTAATTCATCAGAAAACACATCCAGATATTCACCCACTACAGGTACATCTTCTATATTCAATTTATTGGTAGGAGTGTTAATAAAGAAAGCTACGAACCCTTGTGCTCCTTTACTCAGTAGTTTCCTAACTCGAATACCCGAAAAAAATGCGGATGAGGCTAGACTACACCTCACATCTAACCTTAAGGTCGCCTCCCTTGATATACGAAATTTCACTACTTTTCTCTTACAGTCAAGTTAGGCATCATACCTAACTAACCAGTCCATACCCAATATCACATCGTACCCCTTAATAGCCAAACTGATAAGATTTTCTAATAGCTTCCTCTCTCTTACCCAAATCTCACAATTTGCATACATTTTACTAGTTACCAAACGCTAGTCCCCCGTAGGAGTACTCACTTCCAAATCATAGGGCTGGTTAACAGGAATTATATCAATTCCACACATGAATTCGGAATTAATAAAAGAATGGGTGGCACCGGGGTCTATCAAAATCCTAACTAGATGGTGGAAGACAGGAATCGTACTTTCCACCACTTCCGCAGAATCTGGAACCGGACGTTACTCGAAAGAGTACACCAGAGCAGGCACCTTCGGTTTTGTCCCTTTCACATTCGACTGCCCCGAATTTGCCTTCGATGATTGTGTAGTTCCTCTCGCCTCTCGAAGTTTGACCGGACAGTTGGCTATCTGATGCTCCGCACTCCCACAGCGTAAGCATTTCCTCTCCTTCCTCCAACAAGTTTCCTCCGTGTGGTTTGGCTTCCCACAGAATTCACACGGACCACGAGAAACAGTAATGAAACTCCCCTGTGAGGCACTCCTCTGTTGGCCTCGTCCAGTTTGATCAGCTCTTGGCAGTCCCTCTCGCCGTTCCTGGTAGCCTTTGTCCTCCAGCTCCCTTTCCAAACTTGGGAGGGATACTCTTATCCTTCTGGGTAGAGCTACTTCCAGAGAATTCCCGCTTTCTTACCTAGAAGTTCCTAACTTGAAGCCTTGCATTCTCAGCTTGCAAAGTTTTCTCTACTGCAACACTGAAAGTGTTTATTTGGGCCACGGCCAAATTTTTCTGAATTTGCACATTGAGCTCTGAATAAAGCATCGCACCCTCCTTTGTTTAGTCATAATAAGTTCAGGGGCGAATTTGGATAGTCAGGTAAACTGGCTCTCATACTCAGTCACCGATTGGGTTCCTTGGCGAAGTCGGATAAACTCGTCCTCCTTCTTTTTTTGGACCAAGGGTGGAAAGTACTTAGCGTTGAACTCTCTCATGAAGTTCACCCATGTTCTCGGCATCTGCTCTCTTTCCCACTTGGTTCATATCACATTCCACCAAGAACGGTCGGCCCCTTCTAGTTGGAAGACATCGAAAGTAACCTGTCTCTCCTCTGAGTAATGTAAGGCCGTAAAGATATCCACCATCTTCTCCAACCAGCTCTCGGCCACACCAGGATCTGGCCCTCCTAGAAACTTTGGTGGGGAGAATTTTTGGAACCTCTCGAGAGATCGATCCTCACTCTTTATATGATTCCCGAGGTTTTCGGGGTTCCCAAATAGAGGATTAGGGTTGTGGCCCTATTGTTCCAGGACCTGGGCTAAAAGATCGGTCATCCACTGAATAACAGCGGCTACCTGAACATTGGAGTCAATTCTGGGTTCAAGATTCGGTTCGGGCATAGTTTCCCAATTACCCCCTTCAGTCGCAGTTTGCCTACTTCCACGTCCACGCCCTCGTCCACTACGAGTGCCCTCCATGGATTTAAGTCAATCTAGGATCGAGGCATAACTATAACGTCAAACGATATATATACATAAACAGATATACATGAACAAACAACCAAAAGTAAATACCACATAAGGCGTTGATGCACATAGAACATATATACATAGAGTACATGACTGTGTCAAAGTCAAGTACATACAAAAGAATCCCATAAAACAAAAGGGGATCTTCCAAAAGTTTAATATACATCCTAGGCCAAAAGAGTCAAATGGCTAACGGCAAACTTTTCCCTAGGTACCCCACACACAAGTCAAAACATGTCTCAAGGAACTCTAACCTAGTTCTCAACTGAGCCCACGGATTCACTTCGATGACTAGAACTAGGCGTGACTCTTTCTCCAGGTGCCCCAACACCCGGAGCCTCCACTTCCCCAATCATATTCATAAAACGGACGTTGACCAATTGTAACTGCTCTCTAAGAGCATTCGTCTGCTCTTGCTCCATAACTAGGTCCCCCTGGAGCTCCCCAATCCTATCCGCTTGCATCCTTATGATGCTCTTCAGCCTAAACATCTCAGTGTGATCCTGGTCGGCAGCGTGTCTAAGTCTCCTTCTCTCATCAAATATCACCACGACCACATGGTCGATATAAGAATATTTTTTACAACAGCTACAGCGTCGAGTACGGCTAGTAGTATACCAAAGCCGGATCGGACCTCTAGGCCTCTCCTGGTAATCGATGACACAAAAACGCCTTCGCGATGGCTCACCTCCGCTCCCACTAGCTCCGTCCATGACTTGTAAAAGGTCCATAAGTAGCCACTTAGATGATATGATACTACTTAATCATATTCTAAACAAATCCCTAAGATTCTCAAGATCAAGTTCTAGTTTGCCCAGATTATCTCTAACTTGGGCTCTGATACCAACTGTGACAGCCCCACCTTCCCCCTAAGGCGTACCCAAGGGGTTAGCGAACTGCCTGTCCAATTCTCGCCAGGACTACTAAGACGGTTATACACAAACTAATACATCCCGAAATATATTAGCACTCTTAAACGATTCAACAACCACAAAACGGAAAACGAAAATCAAAACTAAAGATGAATAGTGCCTGCCACGTCACAATCCGGCCGGTTTCTTGCCGGATTGGAGGCCATGGCCAACTCAAAAATTTCCCCTGCATATCCGGCCAAAAACTGGCTGGATTCTCGGCCAGATTTAGTGAACAGTGCCCGCTAGAAAATTTTTCTTTCTTCGTTTAAATTCTGAACACGTCCGAAACCCTACCAAAACATATAAACCTTATCTAGTCACTAGAGATTATACATTCACAAGTATATATGCCATACCACATGAAGAAACGCTTTTATATATATACACACGTGGATACGTTTACAAATAAAAAATGTTATTACAATGATATACATTTAGGGTTCCAACTTTCGAGGAGCTATACAAAAGAACAAAAGAATATCAACTAGCTCAACTCACTTCCAAAATCAAGGTTTCCAAAAGTTATTCCTGCAAGGAAAACAAAGACAACGAGGGTGAGCTTACGCTCATGAGGTACCGACAAAACACACAAGTATAACCATGCTCAGATATAGTTAACCAAGAAGCACATAAGAGAGTACATCACAATAGCTGTGATAGCCTCACCTCATCCTAAGGCGAACCAAAGGGTTCGGTGGACCGCCTGCCCAACTCTCGCCAGGACTACGGAGTCGATTCACACAAACCCAACATAGTACGCATGATAGGACTCAAAGAAAAGGAACAATCGGAAACTACTAAGGTGAGAACATGCCTACTATGAGAACCCGTAAAACCCTAATTATTTTTTCCTAGGGTTTTAGTTCCTTTAATTGCATAAATTTTGCATTTTCTAGTTTAGAAATATTTTTCTGGTAGATTTTATGCGTAATTATAGTTTTTAGTTGATTTTTCTAGCATTGCTGAGTTTTAGAAAATTAAGAATGTATATTGGATGTGGGACCCACTAGTGCGAAAAGTTCGGAAAAATTCGGCCAATAAGGTTAAGTTTCGGATACTGTGTGAAATTTTTCGGGTGTTAAGAGATAAGTAGAATGTGTGAAGTGATTGATGTGAGAGGGAAAAAAGAAAGATAAGAATGCATTAATGAGTGTGACAAGTGTCACAATATGATTGGGTGGACTTTAAGAAATACTATTCACATTTTTGACTTTTTTGACCCAAGGATTAAATATCAAAAAAATGCCCAAAATTCACCATTTTTCTCTTCCTTGTGGCCGGCTCTCTCCTTGCAAAGAAGAAGAGAACTCCATCAACTTTCAAGCTTCCATTTCACTCAATCTTCCAAGAACAAAGCCTACACTAGATTCCATTCCATAAAATCTTTCCTTCTAGTGCTAGTAAGTGTCTTAGTGAAGTTTGTTTGAAGGTCTAAGGTGGCCAACATCCCTCTCTCTCTTGATTTCTTGGTAAGTGATGCTTGAACACCCTACTACCTCTAATGATGCTTATTTTGTGCTTAATGGTGGCATGAGTGATGGAATATGTGATTTATTTCTTTATTTGGAGTGATTTGGTGGAATTTTCCAATTTATGATGAATTTTCTGGTTTAATATGATCTTGATGTTGTGGCCTTGTATGATGAATGGTAATGGTTTAAAATGACTCTAGTAGGTGTGAATTGTTGATAAATGCAATCAATTTTGGATTTGGATGGAAAAATGGAAAGTTAGGGTTCATAAATCCCTAATTCTGTCCGGTTTTGGATCATAGGGTTAGAGGCCGAATTGGACTTTGCTCAAAACATGAAAGTTGTAGGTATTGATGTGTTTGAGGTTCCTGTAAAATTTCAGAGCATTTAGATTAGTGTAGAGTGAGTTATGACGGAATTACTGTAGCTGTTCTGCTTTGGACAGAATGCGAAAACTGCGTTGGTATTTGGCTATTTTGGCTGGAATTGGTTTGGATTTTGAAGTTGGTGTCTTCTGATGAAATGTATCTGGATGTCTTAGCTACCATATGCCTTTGGAATTTCGGCATTTGGACCTATATAGACTGAGTTATAGTAATTACAGTTTTGTGTGATTTGCAAACCTGTTTTGGTCATTCTGGTTTAGTATTTGGCATGTTTGACCTAGTTAAGCTAGGAACTGGATTGAGTGACCTTCTACATTGTTGTAGCCCTGTTTCATAGCTTCGAAACGGTGGGTCTTACACCCCCATCCGATAATCGTAGTGAAATTGACGCCATTACCGCAAAGTAAGGACAAAACAGTTTTATTTTCAGGGCTACGGCTAAAGCCATTGTTTGAATTTCTGGTTTGCTATAATGCTTGTATATGCTTATGAAACCCTATTGGGGTTGTGATTGGCATTGCTTTATGACTCGTTATTGAGTCTCATTGTACTTGCTTATGTGTTCTAGGGCGTGACGGTGGTTCACGACATTCCCCTGACGGAAGTGCATGACATAGCACTTAATTGCTTAGTGAGTATACTACTCACTTACTTGTTATAATGTGGCTTTGTTCCATGTGTATTTGATGCCTTGAAGGCTTAATTGGTTATTGGAAATGATTGAGGTGAGGGTGTACTTGACCGCCCTCACCCCTTGTAATTTCCTTCATGGCTATTTACTGTTTTACTGAAATACTGCAATTGTTATATGAGATACTGAATTCCATGCATGGAAACTGATTTGGTGTCGTTTGGACGAGTATCCAACGGCTTTACTGTATTACTGAGCTCAACCCCGTTCGGTAGTCAATTGGATCGAGCCGGCGAGGGCTTGGTCGTGAAAATTGTCATGCCACGGGGACTGTACTGGGGAACCTTGTAGTAATGAGACTCTTGGTTTCGGTATACTCGAGTATTACCAAAAGTTACTGATTGGAGTGCGGGCCTGGTTGGGGTATGTTTGGTGGAAGGAATGGAGTGAAGTGAGGTTTACGGTCGGGTATTCTTAAACATTGACGGAGGGTCAATGAGATTGGATCAAGAATGTAAGCGTGGAAATGGGCTCTTGAGAGCCGTCCGTATCCTTTTACCGACTTGTTTTACTTCTTAATTGTGTACTTGAAATGAAAGATTATGCTTATGTGATCTTTGTTGCTTATGTGGTAGTAACTCACTGGGCTTAAGCTCATTCCGTTCCATTTGTTTTCCTTACAGGAAAATGATCACTTTTGGAAAGGTTGTACTAGCAAGTTGAGCTCATGTAAATGTATATTTTGAATAGCTCCTTGAGGGTGAAAACCCTAAGTGTTTGGTTTCAATCAATGGTTGGCTTGTAATTGGCTAGTTGCACATGTATGAACTTTTGGAGATTTTGGTATGCCGTTTTGGCTTGTAAATGTTGAATTTTAATGTTTATATATGTTTGGTTGGATTTCGGAGCGATACGCATTTCCAACGGAGAAGGAAAAATTTTGGCTACTCTCGGCCTAGTATCTGGATTCTGACGTGGCCTGTACTGTTCATCATCGGCTTCGATTTTCATTTTTTTTATTTATTTGTGATTTTGACTTGTTTACACGCGTGGGTATGTTTCGGAACGTATTAGATCGACGTGAACTGATCCGTAGTCCTGGCGAGAGCTGGGCAGACAGTCCGCTAGCCCCTTTGGTTCGCCTTAGGGGAAAGTGGGGCTGTTACACCTACCAAATCATAAAATCATAGTTTCAACGGAATACATTTAATAGACAAGGTTAAACACTTATACATATATTTACATTGAAGCTTTGAACAAATTAACATAAAGTGAGATCCGAGGTACTCATACTACACAAAATACAATTAGGGTTTCGTTTTCAAAAGAGTTCAACAACATGACATATATACTAGCTTGACCCTTTTCTACCAAAATCGTGATTTCCAAGTTTGTCCCCTATAAGGAAAACAAAGGCAACAGAAAGGGGTGAACTTACGCTCAATGAGGTAGCAAACATATAGGGGTAAAATCATGGCCTTTCACGTTTAATCAAACAAATACATATACCAGATATAAAGGAAAGCATTTAGACACAGTGATTCAAAGGGAAAGGATACAAGTGGCTGTCAAGAGCCAGATTTCCATTTGCAGTACTTGATCCGAACCCGTTGACTCTCCGTCAACGTAAATAGAACGAATATATCCGTAGACCCCACTTTACACCAATTTCCGTGCAACAAACATACCCCTACCGGGCCCGAACTCCATTCAGGAACAGTAATGGTAATACTCGAGTATACCGGAATCAAGAGTCTCAATACCCAAAGATTCCCAAAATAGACTACCGTGGTTCGTTATCTAATCGACCAGGCCCTTGCCGGCCCGACTTGAGTAACTAGCCACAGGTGTTGAGTTCAGAGGTCACAGAAAGGTCGTTAAATACTAGCCTCCAAATGACGTCCGAACAGATTCAGATACAATTAACAGATTATACACAGTAAATAGTCATATGGACAGACAAGAGAACGAGTGTGATAAAGTACACCCTCGTCTCAAACAGAATAAACAGATAGTGCAGCCATTTAAATCGCAGATTGCAGGGGCTAAAACTAAGTTAAGCAGCAAATGAGAGGAGTGGTACACTCACCGGTTCAAGTACAGATACTTCAAAAGTTTTCACTTCAAATTGGCTTAATCGCCAAGAAACCCTAAAATCATCAAAGTAAAACAATTGAAGGTTTCACATCCAAAATCGAGTAAACGGAATGCACAAGTGAGACTCGACTACATGTCATACGCATTTCCAGGTTAAGTACTGGTACAAAAGAATAAAATATGACTTTTGAGCAAAAAGATAACAGTTGGTCATAGGGTTACAAACAACCCTCAAAACCCCTCATTCATACTAAGATCAACTCAATTGAAGGAATCGTGTAGCCCTAAAATTTTGGGCAGCATGCCCTCTGTATTTACCTATTTTCCCAGCCACTTATGGCTTTATTATTTTTCTCAATCAATTCCAAAGTCATACGCAATATAAATTCATCACAACAGCCGTTCAATAGGCTCAAAGTCATTCAAGTACAAAATTTAGCTAGGAAAATGATCGAAAATGTTCAAGTACAATGTTGAAGAAGGCCACTCAGTCCAGTTCACGATGTATCTAGGTCATATTAACCAAAACAACCCAGATTTTCCAATTCAAAGTTTACTGTGGTAGTCCTGATTCATTCAGTCATATCTCAGCATATACAACTCCAATTCAAGTGATTCCAAAGCCATTTGAAAGCTAAGATACAAGGCTATAAGTCTTAAGAAGACATCGATGACCAAATAAGTAGTATTCCTGGTCAAAACAACCAATTACAGAAGCTGACTTGCATGTTCGGATAAAACAGGGCAGTAGGGGTATTTCGGTCCTTTCATAGGTTACGTTACTCCGATTGAGTTGAAATTTTGTAGGCTACTATAAAACATTATTCTCTACAACTTTCATGTTCTGTGATAAGGCCAATTTGGCCTCTAACTAGGTAAAACAGTACCAGATAGAATGGGATTAAATGGAAACCCTAATTCCGAAATTTCCTTTCAAGGTGGAAATTTTCCGAAAATAGCCACAATTTACGCACTCTAGCTTCATGCTAAACCATTCCCAACCATCATACATGGCCACACAATATTAAACATATAAAAACAGAAAAATCATGAATAAATAGAAAATTCACCAATCTCAACCAAAATCATGAAATAGCCCACAAAATCACCTCTTAGACTACCACAAACCACTAATTAAACATCATTAGATGGAAAAGAGAGGTTCCTTAGCTACTCATCTTATCAACCAAAAAACAAAGACAACTTAGCACCTTAGTCTTCCAAACCATTTCACTAATCACCTCACAATTACTAAACTAAGGGTTTTTATGAAGAAAATTCAAGATTAATCGGTTGGTTTGTTGGATTGAGCAAGGTTGGAGCAAGAAATTTGAGAGCTTTTCTTTCCTTTTCTTCCTTAAGAGTTCGGCCAAGAAGCTTGAGAAGAAGATGAAGTTTTGGTCAATTTTTGGTTATTAGTAAAGGTAAAGTTAAATGGTCAAAGTCCAAAATTAAGTAAGATGGTGACACTTGTCACCTTTTAAGCTTAAACTTATCCTCTTGTCTCTCCAATACTAATCCATCTATGTAACCTCCAATTATCTCTTAACACCTAATAAATAAATCCCTTTATGCAAAACTTAACCTAATCGGTCGAATTGTATTGAACTTACCGCACTAGTGGGTCCTGTGAGAACCCTGAAAAATGGATATATAAACTAGTGCATATTTCATTTGCATTTCTTTTATTCTTGGATAATTTTTTTTTAGTATTACTTTTAATTGTTCGCAATGAAGTACGTAAAAATAGGTTTACGTGAAAGATAATATAATTTTCCAAAGTTATGAAATTTCTTGGTTTTATTTGACTAAATTAATATCTTTAGGGTTGGAATAATTTTTCGCCTTAAAATAAAATGTTAGAATACTTAATTCCTTTATGCTAAATTAATGATAATTGAATCGTTGGATTTACTATCTTAAAATAAATTATTTAAAGCCCTATGATTAATTCCAATTAGTTCCTAATGGTAAATGTTGATAAAAATTTCCGCGTTAAGATAAAAACCAATGAATTTTAGATAATTATGATTCCAATATACTAAACTTATTTAAGGCGTGAAAATTCGATAAATATATCTTTATCTTTATTTGTTTTCAAATAAGTGCGTAAGAAAAATTTTTATGTGCAAATTGACACCTTGGATTAAATTATTATTTCACTTGACTTTATATTACTAAATCGATAAATTTCGAGTTAGATTAACTCTACTTCTTGAGAAATAATAATTGGAAAATCTAATAACTAATTTAATCGCTAAATAATATAACAATTTCTAGGAACCTTAATATTCAAGTTTAATCGATAATTATTCGATGAAAATGGTTTAGGTATATTAGGGTATAATTGGGCGTTCAAATCACACTTGAGGATAATTTTTAGAATTAAGTGGAGTTGAGAAATTAAGTTGAGATTGGGGAGCAAAGTGAAAAGACTAAAATACCCTTACCTCACCTTTCCATGCAAACCACACAAGACGTCTGACCGCAAATCAAATCACATTTGTTATTACCAGTTCGATACGCAACCAATTGTTATACAAAAACGATTCTTACACGAAACCTCTATTCCTTAAACAACGGCACCACCAAACCATCCTGTCTATCTCACGGCTAAAACCACAAAAACCATTCACTCTAATTCACATTTCATCTCACAAATACAAACCGCAACTTCCTTTCTTCTCTGCACAAGTAAACCACAAACCGCTTCCTCTCTTGATACCGAGACACCACCATCACCAAGTCTCATTTTCTTCTCTGCATACTCCACCGAAACCACTGCAATTTCTCTCCACAAATGTGCCTCACCTCTTCCTCTGCATTCGACCAAGAGCATCCGAGAGAGAGAGCCACCTGGTGAGCTGCATCTGTGAGCTAGGAAGGAGGGAACGTGAGCTGCCAGAAATTTTCTGGTTCTGCCGTGGGTTGGAGTGAAGCCAGGAAGGAAATTTGCAGGAAGCTTCACCATTCTGTACCTTCATCCCCACCAATTCCAACCAACCGAACTCAAATCTACCAGCTACAACCAATTCCAGCCGCAACTTAGAAGCCAGGAACCACCGACTGCACTTGAAGCCGTGAGCAAGGAAGAAATTTCTGGGAATTTTCGTGTGAAGGATTAGCTGCTATCTGAGGTAATTTTTGGTCTTATTAGGTTGATTATTAGTTGAGCAAGCTACATCTGAGCTTGCATGTAGGGATTAGGCAATCGGATGCTGAAATCAAACCATTAGGAAAAATTTCTGTTTTAATGAAATGTTGCTACCGAGACTTTGAGGAGATAATGCAGCTCCATTTGTGTTTGTCTGTGGCATCTGAACACCTAAGTGCCTTTAGCTGAGTGAAGACTTGAAGATTTAGACCATGCATGCTGAATTGTGCATTCGGATGATGTATTAAAGCAGAGAAAAATTTCTGGTTTGGTTAAGAAAATTTCTGCCGAGAGCTTAGCTTGATTATTGCAGCCTAATTTGGTTCAATTTTGTTGTTGTTGTTGTTTAAGCTTATAACCATAATTAGATGGTTAATAACAAGTTAATTAGGCTCTGCATGTAGCTAATTAGTTAGTTTAAAACAGAAAAAAAAATAAAATAAAAAAATGAAATCTGTTACATGCATGTTCACCGAAGCTAGCTGAACAGAATTTCTGGAAATTTTGGGATTTGCAGCTGTTGTTTAAGTTAAATTTTGAATTGGAATATTAATTAGCTAGATGAGTTTTTGTATGACTAATTTGGATGTCTAAAACCAGGTTTAGCCGAGGAAAAGTTGGATTTATAAACACATAGGTGCTGGAAAAATTCTGGATAGCCGAGAGGTTGGATCAGAAATTTTCAGTTTGTTTTTTTTTGGATTTTAACCTATTTCTGGATTTTTCCTTGGATTATAATGGTTTAGAAATACAGAGGAGTTGTAAGTTTTAAGTTGTGTAAGTTGGTTAACAATGAAATATGTGATAAATTGAAGATGGAACCAGAAAATGTTGGGTTATACCTGTTGGAAATTGTTGTGTGATAGCCAAAGGGTGAGTTGGAACCTTAACTTGATTTTTAAATTGTTCCTTGAAACTTGATGGATGGAAATGCCTGGAAAATGTTGTTTTGGAGTTCTATAAGAAGTGTATGGACGGTTTAAATAAAAACAGGTTGGTGTTAAAAGAGAAAAGGAGTTTTCACAAGTGAAAAATTGAAATTTCAGATTTTCGGATGTCCCTGACCAGTCCCAGTAAACTGTTTATATCTTGATGTAGGAAAATCCGTTTAAGGCGCCGTCAGTGGCATTTGAAACTAGAATCATAGGCCTTTGTCCTGTAGAAATTTCGTATTTTTCCTCCAGGTGTACTGCTGTCTGTGAATCCTTGAAGTAGACTGTTTTAGTAGGAATGTCCTGTTCTTTGTGAAACTAAATTTTGATTTGGTTTGATCTTGTAGCTTACCTGTGGTTTAAATTCTGGATTAAATTGTGGTTGGAAGTAATTGCTGTTGTCAAGGGCTAATGATTGATGAAGCCCTTGGCCATTTGAATGACTTTATAAGTACTACTGGGTGATAAAAGTTAATTGCTGGAATGTCTGGAAGACCGTACTTTTATTTTTTTTATTTGTTCATGATGAGCTTGCTGAAACCAAGTGCTAATGATTGATGAAGCCTTGGTCGTTCATTTTATTTTTATCAATAATGCATTTGTTGAACTCTAGGGCTAATGATTGACGAAGCCCTAGTAATTTGCTATGTGATTTTGCCATATTTTGAACCATAATATGACTTCGAAACGGAATCGGAGCTGTGGAAGTCGTTTCTACCTTGCGAACTCGAGTAACTGTGATCTAAGTAATCAAAAATATTTTCCAGCTAGTATTATATTATAAAACTCAATATCGAGTGTCTTGCCTAAAAAAAAAACTTTCCAAACCGATAATTCCCTTTAACTCAAACTAGCTTTGATAGCTATAGTAAATAAGTTCTATAGCTTTTGAAAACCCTAAGTCTTATTTTATTCCTTTTCTTTTCTTTAAGTTTGGCTAGTTCACTATAGAAAAAGTTCCAAAATACGAGTTTTACTAATTTTAGTGAAAAGCCTGGGAAACTTGCTCGGCAAGAAATCCTATTTTAGGAAAAATAGTTTTTAGGGATAATTTTTGCAAAGGCCGTAACTTTTATGAAATGTTCAAAGTAACTTTCTAACATTGTTATTTAGAGGTTTGTCGACTTATTCCAAGAAAATAATACTAGTTACCCCTTTTATAAGAAAAGTAACTCAAGGAAAACCATAGGAAACGTTTCTTCTACTTTTGTCAAGTTTTAATCCAAGAGACTCTTGATTTTTCTAAGGGAAAGTAAATTAATAGTATATTAGATATACTTCAATGTCTATAAGCTTAAAAACTAAGTAGAAACTCATAGTTTCAAATTTTGGTTTTTAGGATACTGCGAGGACGCGGAATTTGATTTCCAACTTGATATCTGAACTCCACTCTTGGTGAGTGTCCCTGCTTGTTCTATGCCTAACCGTTTAAAGTGCTTTCTAGACTTGTTATGTGATAAGTTGAAAAAAAAAATTGGTTTCTGATCCATCGAAGTGAGCTGTGTGTACTTTATCACACTAGCCGTTCGAGTGGTGACTTGTGCAAAATATTTTCTCCTAAATCCTTGTTTCAAAATGGAGTTGCGTCGTTGGGTGAATCCCCCGACTCTTGTATCCAACTACCATGAATCTAAATGTAGTTACGTCGTTGGGAGAATCCCTCGACGCTTGAATCTAACTGCAATAAGTCTTTGGGTGAATCTCTCGACGCTTGAATCTGATTGCAATCACGTCATTGGGTGAATTCCTCGACGCTTGAATCTGATTGAAATCACGTCATTGGGTGAATCCCTCGACCAATCATCTACAGGTATATCTCGAGTATACTGCGTTCTTAGTCGAAGAACGGGCCCGAGACAGGGGTATGAATGGTGTCGGGTTAGGTATCAAAATGAGACGCTCTACATGGATTATAAGTAGTGAGAGTTGACGGAGGGTCAACTACGATAAATGGTGATCAAGCGAGGAAAATGGCTCCTGAGAGACCCCGTATCCTACCTTGTACTGTTATACGCTTTCCTAACTGTTTAAAGTGGTTCAGTTATTAATCGCTGTTTGAAATTATGTGATTGCATGTTTTGGGGCACCACTGAGCTTTAGCTCACCCCACGTTTATTGTTTTCCTTAACAGGTTCTGGAAACTGAAAGCTAGATGCTTACTTATGTTTTTCTTTTGGACTGTATTTGAATACTATAACTTATTCTGTGGGCTGTAATGTGTTATTAGGGATAATGTATTTTCCTTTTGGATTGCCACTTGAAGCTGGAAAATGTGTAAACCCTAATTAGATTACTTGGCTTGTAAGTTTGTATTATGGATTTATGTATTTATCTACCTGGTTTGGTACGACTTTATACTTCGGTACGTAGCACGTAGGTCGTTTAAGGGCCTCGACTGGTTATTTTTATCATTGCTATCTCTGAAGTTAATGTGGTTTTAGGTATGATTCTATTCGGGAAAAATTGTGTTGTAATAGATTAGTTATTCTTCAAAAGGTTTTGGGTTAGATTGCTTGCGTGAGACCTGGCGAGAGCTGGGCAGACGGCCCGCCAACCCTTTGGTTCGCCTCAGGGGAAAGTGGGGTCGCCACAGGTCCTATATCCGGTATACGCTCTTAATGTCTCAAAGACTAACCGATACTAGAAAAATAATTTAAAAACTATATTTACTCATAAAAAATTATCTAGAGAATTTTTCTAATAAAGAAAATGCAGAAAAGCATGCACTTAATAGAATAAAATCTAGAAAATGAGAAAATTTACGGTTTCTCACACTCTCTCCCCCTTAAAGAAATTTCGTCCTTGAAATTTTCTTATCAACGGAATCTTTCAAAATCTAAGGTATCTAACGGATCATACCTTCTACGTCCTCAGACGAGTCAGGAACCTGATGGTGCTCTAAAGAATATACTCGAGCCGGTACCTTCAATCCAGTCCCTTCTTTTTTTCACTGTCCAGGTTAGTCTTAGTTGGTTGCGGGGTCCCTTTTCCTTTTCGCAATCGAACTGGGTAGTCAGCAATTCGATGATCGGCACTTCCGCAACGCAGACATTTTCCCTCTTTCTTCCAACAATTTACCTCCGTATGATTTGGCCCTCTGCAATATCCATAGGGACCACGAGTAGCAGAGACCGGTCCCCCATGAGAAACATCACGCGACACCCCCGGTTGTCGTACTTCCCCGTTTCCGTTTCCAATCTTAGGGGGCGTACTTGTACCTTCTTGCTCAGAGCTACTCCCAGGAAAGCCTCTTTTTTGGCTTGGAAGTTTTTCACCTGCTGCCTAGCATTCTCTACTCGTTGCGCATTTTCTACGGTATCGCTGAAGGCATTAATTTGGGCTACGGCTAGATCTTTCTGGATCTCCACGTTCAGACCCTGAACGAATCGCCGTATTTTTTATTGCTCGGTCACGATGAGTTCGGGCGCGAATTTGGATAGCCGAGTGAATTGGCTCTCGTACTCGGCCACTGTCTGGATCCCTTGACGAAACTGGATAAATTCATCCTCTTTTTGTTCCTAAACTAGAGGAGGGAAGAATTTAGCGTTGAACTCCCGCATAAAGTTCATCCAAGTCCTGGGCGTTTGCTCTCGGTCCCACTTTTGTCGTATTACGTTCCATCAGGAACGGGCCGCCCCTTCCAGCTGGAAAATAGCAAAAGTCACCTGCCGTTCCTCCGTGTAGTGCAAGGCAGCAAAGATATCCACCATTTTCTCTAGCCACCTTTCGGTTACATCTGGATCGGGTTGCCCAATAAACTTTGGTGAGACAAACTTCTGGAACCTCTCGAGTGCCCTGTCCTCTCTCTCCACGTGATTGCCAGGGTTTCCCGGGTTATGGTTAGGGTTTTGACCCTGTTACTGCACTACCTGGGCCAACAAATTACTGCACTACCTGGGCCAACAAATTAGTCATTTGCTGCATTACAGCAGCTATTTGAACGTTGGGGTCAACCCTTGGTTCAGGGTTTGATCCAGACGAGATTTCCCCAGTGCCCCTTTCAAACGTGGGTTGCCTATTCCCGCGTCCACGGCCTCGACCACTACGAGTGCCCTCCATTGATTTAAGTCAATCTAAGGTCAAGATGCAAAGATAATTGTAGGCAAAAGCAAATAACAAGAGGTACACACAGATCAAAAGCATATATATACACACAAACTGTACCGAACCAGTTGCACAGTAGCAGTCAATTAGATACAAATATGAGAGATCTATGAAAGTAGTGGGGTCATCCAAAAGTACTATAAACAAACTAGGTCACGAGTACAAAAATAACTAACGAAAAGCTTTTTCCCCTCTAGGGCTCCGTCCATAATCTACGAGATCAACACCATTTATATCTTAATCAAGCTTGATCACGCGTAACCACACCCGAACAAACCACACGAAGTTCCATAGAATCGCGTTTCTGGTTCACCCAAGTCCTTTCTAACCTAGGCTCTCATTTCTTTCGTATCCGGGTGCAAGAATCCCATCTAAGATAATTCACAACTCGAGCCGCCCGGTCCCAAGCGTAAATCATCAATATTAAAGATTCCTACCCGACATACAAACCTATCTTCCTCAAGTCCCATGATAAAGATCTTTACACTTATGACATGCAGGGTTCATAGCTTATGCTCAAAAGAGCACTTATACCTTTCGGCGCATTCACGAAAGCAGGACCATAACACCACTTGGCCCAAGCTCACTCCGCCCAGAGACCACGCGAATCTGGCTCTGATACCACCTGTGACAGCCCCACCTTGCCCTAAGGCGAACCAAAGGGTTCGGCGGACCGCCTGCCCAACTCTCGCCAGGACTACAGAGTCGATTCACACAAACCCAACATAGTACGCGCGATAGGACCCAAAGAAAATGAACAATCGGAAACTACTAAGGTGAGAACATGCCTACCAAACCATAACATCATAGTCTCAACGGAATACATTTAATAGACAAGGTTAAACACTTATACATATATTTACATTGAAGTCTTGAACAAATTAACATACAATGCGGTCCGAGGTACTCATACTACACAAAATACAATTAGGGCTTCGTTTTCAAAAGAGTTTAACAACATGACATATATACTAGCTTGACTCTTTTCTTCCAAAACCGTGATTTCCAAGTTTGTCCCCTGTAAGGAAAACAAAGCCAACAGAAAGGGGTGAAATTACGCTCAATGAGGTACCAAACATATAGGGGTAAAATCATGGCCTTTCACGTTTAATCAAACAGATACATATACCAGATATAAAGGAAAGCATTTAAACACAGTGATTCAAAGGGAAAGGATACAAGTGGCTCTCAGCAGCCAGATTTCCATTTACAGTACTTGATCCGAACCCGTTGACTCTCCGTCAACGTAAATAGAACGAATATATCCGTAGACCCCACTTTACACCAATTTCCGTCCACCAAACATACTCCTATCGGGCCCGAACTCCATTCAGGAACAGTAATGGTATACTCGAGTATACCGGAATCAAGAGTCTCAATACCCAAAGATTCCCAAAACATACTACCGTGGTTCGTTATCTAATCGACCAGTCCCTTGCCGGCCCGACTTGAGTAACTAGCCACAGGTGTTGAGTTCAGAGGTCACAGAAAGGTTGTTAAATACTAGCCTCCAAATGACGTCCGAACAGATTCAGATACAATTAACAGATTATACACAGTAAATAGGCATATGGACAGACAAGAGAACGAGTGTGATAAAGTACACCCTCGTCTCAAACAGAATAAACAGATAGTGCAGTCATTTAAATCGCAGATTGCAGGGGCAGAAACTAAGTTAAGCAGCAAATGAGGGGAATGGTACACTCACCGATTCAAGTACAGATACTTCAAAAGTTTTCACTTCAAATTGGCTTTAATCCCCAAGAAACCCTAAAATCATCAAAGTAAAACAATTGAAAGTTTCACATCCAAAATCGAGTAAACGGAATGCACAAGTGAGGCTCGACTACATGTCGTACGTCTTTCCAGGTTAAGTACTAGTACAAAAGAATAAAATATGACTTTTGCGCAAAAAGATAACAATTGGTCCTAGGGTTAAAAACAACCCTCAAAACCCCTCATTTGTACTAAGATCAACTCAATTGAAGGAATCCTGTAACCCTAAAATTTTGGGCAGCATGCCCTCTGTATTTACCATTTTCTCAGCCACTTATGGCTTTATTATTTTTCTCAATCAATTCCAAAGTCATACGCAATATAAATTCATCACAACAGCCGTTCAATAGGCTCAAAGTCATTCAAGTACAAAATTTAGCTAGGAAAATGATCGGAAATGTTAAAGTACAATGTTGAAGAAGACCACTCAGTCCAGTTCACGATGTATCTAGGTCATATTAACCAAAACAACCCAAGATTTTCCAATTCGAAGTTTACTGTGGTAGTCCTGATTCATTCAGTCATATCTCAACATATACAACTCCAATTCAAGTGATTCCAAAACCATTTGAAAGCTAAGATACAAGGCTATAAGTCTTAAGAAGACATCGACGACCAAATCAGTAGTATTCTTGGTCAAAACAACCAATTACAGAAGCTAACTAGCATGTTCGGATAGAAACAGGGCAGTAGGGGTATTTCGGTCCTTTCACAGGCTACGTTACTCCGATTGAGTTGAAATTTTGTAAGCTACTATAAAACATTATTCTATACAACTTTTATGTTTTGTGATAAGGCCAATTCGGCCTCTAACTAGGTAAAACAGTACCGGACACAATGGGGTTAAATTGAAACCCTAATTCCAAAATTTCCTTTCAAAGCGGAAATTTTCCGCAAATAGCCACAATTTACGCACTCTAGCTTCATGCTAAACCATTCCCAACCATCATACATGGCCATACAATATTAAATATATAAAAACAGAAAAATCATGAATAAATAGAAAATTCACCAATATCAACAAAAATCATAAAATAGCCCACAAAATCACCTCTTAGACTACCACAAGCCACTATTTTAACATCATTAAATAGAAAAGAGAGGTTCCTTAGCTACTCACCTTATCAACCAAAGAAAGTGTGGACACCAAATTTTTAGGGTATTTTTTGGTTTACTATTATTTTTATTTTTTTATTAATTTTATTTACTTTTAGTCTTTTACTTTTATTTTTAAGTCATCTTTATCATAGAATTTATTGAAAAAAAATCATTCACAAAAAATATGCTTTATTTTCTTTTAGTTTACTGTTATTTACTCAAAAAGAAAAAAAAAGAAAGGAAAAGAAGAAGAACGCGGAGATAGCAGCATGCAAGAAACAAAAATGCAGTTTTGTCCAGTGGGTTTTCCGGTCATTTTTGCCCAATATTTTGCTCCATTAGATTGGCATGGTACAAGGCCATCCGACCCTTCATCCGGCAACTAACAAATTTTAGGAGGCAAAAGCCATCCAAGGGCTCCCGAACGATCACAGAAAAATGCAGAAAAGAGGGGACCATAGATGCTAGGTCTGAGGGGTGGCTGATGTCTATATAAAGTCATGAAGCTGAAAGGAGAAAAAGGGGAGGGACAGCTAGGAGGTTGAACAGCGGCTAGGTTTTGATAGAGAAAGAAACTAAGAGAGCGAGAGAGGGCTGGAGGTGGCGGCTGAAGAAAGAAATCTGGAAGGAAAAGAGAGCAACGATAGAATGAGGGATGGAGTGAGAGAGAGGGCCTGAGGTCAGAGAGAAAAAGCAAGAGAATCTGGGCAGCGAGGGAATTGAGGGAAAAGAAGTAAAGGAAAATCGAAGAGGTGAGCGAGAGAGCAAAGACGAACTGGAGGGCGTTGAGAGTTGGAGATAGATCGAGAGCTGGAAGAAGAGAAGGGAGAAACGAGAAGGCCAAGCAAGGAACTGCTACTGGAATTGCTGTCCGAAGCGAAAAGCTGCTACCGCTGCATTCTGCTATCATCAGTTGTGAATCTCCAACGAAAGAGAGACCACTGTAAGCTATTCTCTCTTTTTAAACCCCAAGTTCTCTGCAGGCGCGGATTATTTAAGCTTTCCAAGCATATATGTGTGTGATTGGAAATTGTGAACCTAAATTTGTTAGTTATCGTGTTTCTTTCCTGTCATAAAGAAAGAAATGGGTGTCATCTATGGTTGATCTTTCATGACTCAAAGATGTTGCCTTTTTGCTATTATTGCGTATGATGGGGGTCTATAATTTGTTTGGTGTTGATTATATTTCGTCCCTAGGCTTTGATTTAGTATGCAATATCCCAGCTTTGAAAAGAAATAAAAACATTTACTTGGTCTGTCCATTTGAAATACTGGATAGGTTGTGAAGAAAAGTGGCCTGTTTCATTTCCTTTTTGAATCTGTTTTGGCCTGTTCGGATGTTAGAGTCTTGTTCTGGTTGTTGCTAAAACTTTTAATTTGATTGAAATCTGGGATTTGTTGTTCATTTGATACACCACATGTATGTCCAAACCAAAGTTTCATCTTCACATATCCTGGCTGCATCAGAATTGCCGAAAGCATTATTGTGAAGAGGAAAGTTTTCGAACCATTTTGTATGAAAGTTTTACATGATTTCCTTTGAAGTTTTTGTTTGTTTGGATTGTGGTAGCTATGTGTTTTGTTGTTTAGTTTAAAGTTATGATTTTTGGTCGAAAGGTTTGATCAAAGTTGTGTGCTTGGGTCCGAAATCTGCGTTGGAAACGAACGGCAGCAGGCTTTCACTTTGGTTATAGATTTTTGGGTTTGATTGAGGTTTGTGTTTTATATGTTTTTTCAATTGGTATACCATGAACAAGTTCATCGCAGGTCCCTTCCTTAGCATCTTAGCTGCATTTTTCATAGTTAGGCTGCTTTAGTGAACTTAATAGAAGTAGATAATTGTGTTCGAGAATGGGTTGAAGCCTTGCATTTCGGTTTGGTTGATTAAATTAGTAGAGCTGGTTTGAGTTCTTGCACGCAAATATATCTAAGCTGAAGTAAAAAGAAGTAAAAAGCCGCTGCATTCATTCATGTGTCTTTGCTATTTTCTTCTCCGCAATAGCCCACAACCAAAGTTTCGGTCATCCAATTTGCTGTTTGATCTTATGTTGGAAAGAGGAATTGGATAAGAAGTGTTGGGTTTGCATGTTTGGGGTCTGAAATACTTGAATCATGTTCGAATGCATGCTGGAAAAATAAACAACCAAGTTGCCGAACCATTTTTGCATGTTTTTCTAGAATTTTACATGATATCTTTTCTAAGTTTTCTGCTTGTTTGGATGGGGGTGATTATGTAGTTTGTTGCTTAGTCTAAAGTTGTGATGTTGGGTTAAAAAAAAAATCTAATCAAAGTTGTGATTAAGAAATCTGAGTTTGAAAAAGAAAATGCAGCAGGTTTCATTTCGGTTGCTAGAGTATAGAAAGTAGTTACAGATGCTTGTTTTCCTTCGTGGATTGCATGGTTTGCATGAAAATCTTTCAATAATTGCACTTTGACCCCTTGACTTCTAACTAATGCTGCTATGACCCAATCAATTGAATAATCTCCTCAATTTGGACCTTGGTAGTTTTAATTTTACAACTTCATTGCTTGTTTGCTTCAATTAACTACTATGCCTTGTTTCAATTGCACTTAAAGTCATGACTTTAGGGGCTTTTATGATCAAGTGAGCTTTGTATTTGTACATTTCTTTTAATTTTTCTTAATTAAAGTGGTACCTTGACCTTTTTATTGTTTTGAAGCCATTTTTCCTTCATTTGCTTACCATTGCGAGAGAGGTACACTCCATCATTTATTTTTGACTTTATTTGACCATACGTGCGTATATGTGTCTTATGTGTGCAATTGCATGACTTTAAGTGTTTATTTCATTTTCACTTTATTTATTTCTTTAGTTGCTTAGTTTTTGCTTTAATTTTAGTTCAATTTTATCATTTGGAGGCACTTGAATGCCAAGTGGTAATAGTTAGGTTTATTTCATTTATTTTTCGTTTTCCCTCTTAGATTGTAGCAGGCTTCCCCCAAATGTAATAGTTGGGATTTTATTTGCTTTGTTTGCCTTATGTGTGTTTTGCATGTCTAGGTGCTATGTGTTTCCGCTTTCTTAGGGTCTTGCATCTAGATATCATGCTTATGTGTTATGTGCTATATGTGATTTATATGTTTGCATGCTTTTATTAGGCCTTACATGATTTATTTGATTATAACCGATGTGTGACGCCACCACACTAGTCCAATGCTAGTTGTGGCCAATTTCGCAAATCCACGCTAGTCCAACGCTAGTTGTGGCCCTTTGTTCCGACTTTTCTCACTAGTCCAATGCTAGTGAGAAATCGTAGACATGGGCTAGTCCAACGCTAGACCCTTAGGAGCCCTTCACGCGTTAGATCATGATTATGTGACAAATCACTTCATCTCATGTATATATTTACTTTTTAGGGCCTTTTTCACCATATCGCATGACACTTTCCTTATATATGTATACCCCTTTCCCCATATTTTCCCTTATATGTATATTACTTGCCCTTTTTGTATGATACATGACATTAGTCTTGCATTTCATATAGGCATTAGAACTAGGTTAGTTCATTTGCTTGACTAGCTTAGGGAAAACCCTTTGAATATGGGATATGGACGAGTTTGGCTTTCTAGCCTTAGCACGCTCGTATTCCCTCTATTAAAAAGGGAAAATTGAGTCACGAACATTAGTCCCCCGTACCCGACATGATGCATTCTTTTAAGACACGTATATTTCTATAACTATTTTACCCTTTTCCTCTTCTTAGAGTCTCATATTTTTCCATTACTCGTGACCTCTCCGAAGAGTCATTATTGGGCGTCACAATTAATATGATTGGCACCATTCAATATTTGAAGAGATATTTTGACCCCCCGATACCCCCTAGGTCTAGGGTTTGCATTCATATAGTGCGTCAAAATGTGATAAATTCTTTGGTTAAAACAAGAAAATCTTTGACTAAATCACGCAACTAACCTTGGCTAGGTCGAAGGGGTGCCTTGGATTTTTATCCTTGCCTTCCCCTTCGTCAAATGTGACTTCCGAACCTTTTTCTTTGATTTACGTAAACTAGGAGTCGTTTAAAAGGGGTTTTCTACCTTTTCCTTTGAAAAATTCATTTTTTAGGTGACTTGGTACACCTTAACTCTATACCAAGTGGCGACTCCGATTTTGTTTTAAAAAAACCCTTTTTAAACTATTATTTTGGGTCAAATCGTCGCATTTCAAGTCCCATTTAGACCCGTGCTCTTTATTCATTTTTCGAATAAAAAATTCACTTTTTTTAAAACCATTTATTTTTCTTATAAAAAATGAGGCGCGACAGAAAGGAGACAACTTAGCACCTTAGGCTTCCAAACCACTTCACTAATCACCTCACAATCACTAAACTAAGGGTTTTTATGGAGAAAATTCAAGATTAATCGGTTGGTTTGTTGGATTGAGAAAGGTTGGAGCAAAAAATTTGAGAGCTTTTCTTTCCTTTTCTTCCTTAAGAGTTCGGCCAAGAAGCTTGAGAAGAAAATGAAGTTTTGGTCAATTTTTGGTTATTAGTAAAGGTAAAGTTAAATGGTCAAAGTCCAAGATTAAGTAAGATGGTGACACTTGTCACCTTTTAAGCTTAAACTTATTCTCTTGTCTCTCCAATACTAATCCATCTATGTAACCTCCAATTATCTCTTAACACCTAGTAAATAAATCCCTTTATGCAAAACTTAACCTAATCGGCTGAATTTTATCGAACTAACCGCACTAATGGGTCCCACATCCGGTATACGCTCTTAATGTCTCAAAGACTAACCGATACTAGAAAAATAATTTAAAAACTATATTTAATCATAAAAGATTATCTAGAAAATTTTCCTAATAAAGAAAATGCAGAAAAGCATGCACTTAAATAGAATAAAACCTAGAAAATGAGAAAATTTACGGGTTCTCACAATAGCCAAGATAAAAGGATACAGTCGGCTCTCAAGAGCCACTTTCCATTTGCTGTACTTGATCTCAGATTCATTAACTCTCCGTCAATACTTGAAAATGAACAAATCCGTAGATCTCACTTTACACCACACTCCTTCTACTGAGCCTCCCCCTTACCGGGCCCGAACACCTCACAGTAACAGAGAGGGCAATACTCGAGTATACCACATGGTCGAGGAGATAACACTCCACTCGACTAACAGTGGACCCATGGTTGGTTATTGAAACGCCCAGGCCCTTGTCTGCTCGACTCGAATAACGACCAATGGGTATGAGCTCAGATATCATAGTTAAGTCGTTGGTCATAGCCCCAAACGATATCAAATCAGGCACAAATACAGTTCCACGGTTAAACAACAACAGTCATACAGGTAAGAGAACGAGAGTGATGAAGTACACTCTCATCTCATTCAAGCCAACCAAGTTCATAGAATCAAGTGCAACTAATCATTTAAGCATTAAATCATAAAATGGTACACTCACCAGTTCAAACAAAGCAATTTCACAAATTTCCGTCCGACGTAAGCCTCGGATCACTGGCACGTCCTAACAATCAAGAAAAGCAACAATTGAGACTCGAGCACGAGTCACATACATCTTCAATGAACTACTAGTGCAAAAACAAATATAACTAGAGAGTGAAAAATAAGGAACATTTGGTGCTAAATGCATAACCAACCCCAAACCTTTCATTTCTACTCAATCTCAATCTAAACTCAAAGGCACCCTATATCCTCACATTTTAGACAGCATTTCCCCTAAATTTCATACTTTCCCAACCTACAAACAACTACCAAACTTCATGCAAAACAACTGCAAGTGCAACTACACATCATAGGTTGGTGAATACATTTTCCTAGGGTCATAATAGCCTTCAATCACAATCAATCATGAGTTCAATAACCAACTATAGGAAACCCTAATTTTGAACCCTGAAATCGAAATTTACCCTACAACCGGAAATTTTCCGCAAACAATCGCAACTAACATACACAAGCTTCATTTTACACCATATCAATCTATCATTCCATGTCCCAACAATAATCATCAAATAAAATCAGAAAAATCACCAAAAATTCTAAAATTTATCAAACTCTACTTAAAACCATAAAATCTTCCACAAAATAACCTATTTAGCCACTACAACCCACTAATTAACATTATTAAAGGAGAGAGAGAACTTTCTTAACCAACTTACCTCAAAACTCAAGAAAGCTAATAATTTAGGGCTTCTCTTTCAAAAATCACTCCACTACCTTGTTGGATTCCTCCTAGCAAGGGATTTTTTGAGTAATTTGAGGTTTGGTTGGTTGATTCATAAGATTGAGCAAGAAATGGAAGGCAAAAATTGAAGTTTCTCTCTAATGAAGCTCGGCCAAGAAGGGTTCAAATGAAGCAATATTTTGGTCAAAATTAGTTGTAAGAAGGTAAAAATATCTTGGTCAAAATTCCACCCTCGAATAGAAATGCAACACGTGGCACCTTTTATTTTATACCTATTCTCTTGTCTCTCCAAAGGTAATTATAACAAGATGACCTCTAATTATCTTCTAACACCAAGTAAATTAATCCCTTTATGAAAAACTTAACCTAATCGTCGAAATTTATCGCACTTATCGCACTAGTGGGTCCCACATCCACTGTACACCACCATTACCACAGAAATAACTTATTTTGGAAAAATAATTTAAAAATCATATTTTCTCATAAAAATTTCTAGAAAATTTATATAGTGAAGAAAATATAGAAATGGTGTACAGAGGGATAAAATAAATTCCTAGAAAATAAGAAAATTTTTGGGATCTCACAACAATAAATATGATAACTTGTCGGCCTAATTCTCACAAGTGTTGCTGCATGTAATATAGCATGTCCCCAAGCAGATGAAGGAAGTTTATACCTCATCAATAATGATCTAGCAATTAATTGTAGCCGTTTAATGAATGATTTGGCTAGACCATTTTATGTGTGAACATAAGTTACAAGATGTTCAATAGTAAATCCAATGGACATACAATAATCGTCAAAAACATGTGACGAATATTCACCAGCATTATCTAGATGGATTTTCTTTATTAGATAATTTGGAAATTGTCCTCGCAATTTAATTATTTGAGCAAGCAATCTCGCAAACGCCAGGTTGCGAGTAGATAATAAACATACACGTGACCATCTAGTTGATGCATCAATTAGCACCATAAAATATCGAAATAGTCCACATGGTAGATCTACAGGCCCACATATATCACTATGAATTCGTTCTAAAAATGTAGGGGATTCAGTCCCAACTTTAACTGTTGATGGTCTAATAATTAATTTTCCTTGAGGCCAAGCAACACAAGAGAATTCATTGGCTTTTAATATATTTTGATTTTCAATGAGTGACCATGTGAATTCTCGATTATTCGTCTCATCATTATAGATCCAGGATGTCTGAGACGATCATGCTAAATCATAAAATCATTGGGATAAATGAACTTCTGGTCCACTAGATGATGAATTTCAACTGTACTAATTTGTGCATAATATAAGCCAAAAGAAAAGGAAGGTAACTTTTCTATTATGCATTTTTGCCTATAAATGATACTTGTGATTAATAAAAATTCTCCATTTGTCTCAGTCATTGTTTCGATATGATATCCATTTTCACGGATATCTTTAAAACTCAATAAATTTCTCCAAAACTTGGGAGAGAGTAGTGCATTATTTACGGCAATTTTAGTCCCTTTAGGGAGAAATAAAGTGGCTCTTCCGGAGCTTTCAATGAATTTGGCACTACTACTGATGGTATTAACATTTGTTTCTCCCATTTTTAAATAAGAAAAATACTTTTATTTTTCAATATGGTGTGCGTAGTAGCATTATCAATGAGACAAATGTCATCATCACTATTATTTAATCCCAAATATTTAGCATCTATTTCTTCTTCAGGAAGAAAATTTCAAACAAAAAATAAGTAATAATAAAGATGCGAAAATAAATATTTAATAGAAAGAAAATTACATTAAACATATAAAGCATCATAAAATATCTAAACAATCATAGGGTATTTGTTGACATCTCCAGGATGTTCAGAGAAATCAGCTACATCGAGGTATGTCATATTAGCATCATCACCATCATCATAATCATTCTTTTGATCAATGAAATTTGTTTCGACACCTTTGTCTTTCTTTTTCAATAATGCTTGATAGAGATCAACAAGATGCTCAGCCGTACGACAGGTACGGGACCAATAACCTTCCATATCACATCGGTAGCATTTTCTCACAAACTTTCTTTTCTCCATTTTTCTGATTGTAGTTATTACCCCTCTTTTGAGGAATATTTTGTTGTTTGCCACAATTATAATTTTCACAGGGTACAAATTTATTACGATCACGTCCACAGCCACGGCCACCTTTACGGCCACGTCTACGACCTCAACCAGAATTTTGAAATTGAGTCGCATTCGCTTCAGGGAATGGACTTGCACCAGTTGGTCGAGACTCATGATTTTTCAGCAATAATTCATTATTTTGTTCAGTCAAGAGAAGACATGCAATAAGTTTAGAATATTTTTAAAATCTCTTCTCTCGATATTGTTACTGCAGAAGTATGTTAGAGACATGAAAAGTATAAAATGTTTTTCTAACATATCTTCATCAATGACTTTTTCACCACATAATGATAATTGAGAAGTAATTCTGAACATGGCTGAATTATATTCATTGACAGATTTGAAATCTTGGAGCCATAAGTAAAGCCAATCATATCGGGCTTTTGGAAGAACGACCAACTTCAGGTGGTCGAATCTTTCTTTCAAATCTTGCCAAAGGATAAGAAGATCTTTAACAGTAAGATACTCTATTTTTAATCTTTCATCTAAATGATGACATAGGAAAATCATAACTTTGGCACGGTCTTGGTTTGAAGATTCATTCTTTTCAATAATACGATTACCAAGACCCATTGCCTCGAGATGAATTTCAACATCCAATACCCATGATAAATAATTTTTTCCAGAAATATCAAGAGGTACGAACTCTTATTTTGTAAGATTAGTCATGAGAAATTAAAATAAGTTTTTGAGTTAGAAATTTACCTCAGAAGTTACTTGAAGAAATACGGGCAGAATTTAGACAAAATCTCGTGTTTGTTCAAGTAGAGACTCCGTTTTCACATTTTGCTTAAAAGTAAAAATTCGTGTTGATAACGTGTTATAAAACTAATAAAATAACAAGATGTAGGATAAAATAAAATAGAGAGAAGTAGACAAAAGTAGTGAACTATTCTTTTATTAACTCAAAGCAATCAAAGCTTACAAAGAGATGTTCAATCACCTCTATTATAGAGAACACTGAATAAAACTAAAAGATTAACCTCTAAATATAAGAGAGGTTATAAAATTAATTGTATAGGAAAACCAAATCGTCATCTATGCTAACTCTTTTATCCTTGGGGGAATTCAATTTTATCCTTGCGAGAATTCAATAGACATAGGAAACTTTAATGGACATTCATTCCTATTTAATTGTTTCATGACAAAAGTTAAGTTGGACTAATTAATTTTTGTTGTAAGCATTTTCCCTCTTTCACGATCTATATTTTGTTTGACTTTTAAGGTTTTCTTTTCTTGTCAATTATAAGACTTGGATCAGCGATTAATAGTGTGGAGTAAAAATTTTCCCCTCTTTAAACTGATCATTGAAAATTTGGAAGATCAAGTTGGCCCAATAATAAATGTTAAAGGATGATCTTGCCCTATTAAAGTGAAGGAACCAGATCGGCTGCATAATAAAGTTAAGGAATGGTTTTGTCTCAAATCAAGATTGGAGGATCAAATGGAGTTCTCTAGTAAAGTTTGAGAACTCTTTTTGGGTCATTAGCGTAATGTAAAACTTAGTAAACAATTTAGCAAAACCTACACTCAGTAAGAGAAAACCTGTACAAAATTGGATCGGATCCTTCATTTTGAAAACATTTTTTTTTTCTTCTGGATGTTCACACTCCACATCTGACCCCAGGTTTCGCTCAGGCCCCAGTGCAGTGTCGTGGAGCCCTTTAGCATGTTGTATTATGAAAACGTCAAGAAGCATGAAGACAAATGAGAGGAGCTGAACTATAGTGGTTTGACCTGATCGAGTTTAGCACAAGTGGACATCTTACACCACAAAAGTGGGCTTTAACCACAGCGAGAATTGTTGATTTGTCCTTATCATTGACCATAATTTCCTTCTTCACTATTAGAAAGGTGTATAAACAACCAAATAGGAATCTTGTTTAACCACCTCTCTGCATAAATATGTGAAGTTTAGAAATCAAGAATATTTACTAATTTGTAAAGTTAGACCACAAAAAAGCAATTTTTTCATTTGTGGACTGGGGTAGGTGGGTATTGACTCAAGTAATTAACTATGTTCATATATAGAAGACTAATTATATAATTTTGTAGCACCACAAAAATGAAAAAGATAAAAAAAAATTCCATAAAATTTAAGTAATTACCTACAAGTATTAATTACTTCAAAATTATGTAACTCATTGAAAAATGGGTATTGGATTACTTGGATCTGAATCCAATTTTACAATTTAATGTCTATAACAAATTAAAAATTTTTAAAAAAAATTACAACAAGTCAATATTACCTTTTCAAAACTTTTGGAATACCTTTCAATTGAAATTTGGATCCCCAATATGATTACACAGTTTGTGCTGGCAGTGGCAGGTGATTGTTCCTAGGTACATGAATCTGTTCAATCTGTAAACTTTTCAGTGCCGGGCCACCAGATCTTCTCTTCCACAGATTCACTTCACATGGCTGCTGCACCTTCTTGATCACCGGCAATGGGGGATCCAGTTCACTAATGTTCACATGATCAATACCACCATCATCATTGTTAATCTTCGAAGACCTTCTTGAACCACTTCTCCTCAGGATGATCTCTCTGCAGCTCCTAGCATTCCCAGCACCGTACCTGGTGTTATTACTGTTGCTGCTGCTGGTGGTGGCTGGCAAGCTAGTTATGAGGTTTTTGCCGGAAAACAATCTTCTGAGCTTTGTGTACTTAAAATGGCCTTGGTGATTTGTGTTGGTTTTCGCGGTGGTGGTGGCTGTTGTAGCGGTTGCGGCCGTGAGCCTATAGGGTGTTGAAAAGCCGATTAACCGGTTGGTTTTCTTGACTTTACCCATACAACTAACTTTAGGGGATGAAGGGTCGTCGGAGAAGGAGCATGAACGATCTTTGTACTCTCTTAACTTGACATCCTTGATGGAAACTCGGCATAGAAGTGGCAAGAATGAGTTCTTGTTATAGAAACTTTGCTGATGAAGGTGATGGTTGTAGTTGTATCCATTTCCCATTTCTCCTCCAGTCTTGATTATATTATCTCACAGTTTCTGTGAACTTTTGTAGCCAATACGCTGTGTTTGTAATGGTGTGTGAATGTGTGTGGTGTGTGTGTTTGTGTAAGAATACACAGGGGAAGAGAGAGTTGGGAAAGAAATAGAGATGGGACATTGGAGGTAAATAGTACTAGCAAGGAAGGAAGGATGGATGGATGGATGAAAATTGAGAACTTTATTATTATTATTGTGTCCCTTCCTTGCTTCTTCATTTGCACTAGTATTATAGTATCCGTCTTTCTTTCTTTATTCTTAATTTTATCTTTTGTTGCTTTATTTTTTATTTATTTTGGCGTTTATGATTTGAATAATGGGGAGTGCGAGGCAGAGTGATGTAATGTCCAACATATAGGTAACATGCATTGGGGGAAAAAGTGGTTAAAAAAGAACCTCAAGCTAGCTAGAAGTGTATCTTGGTAATTTACACGCAAAGCCGGGTCTCAAAGAGCTTTATATTTTTTAACCCTCCCACCCTACCCCTTTCCACTCTCAAGTGTCAAGTACAAAATTCAAAATCTAAACCTGACAACACAGAAAATTCTAAGAGCTCTCTCCTATTATGATTTACGAGTCAATCTTAGTGATTTAGCTAGCTTTACTTAAAAAGCGGGAATGCTATACTACTTTTGCATCTAAAAGATATATGCTGCTACTATAATTTTAGGACTAATTTTATAAACCTTTCCTGAGATTTCATGAAATATCACTTAACTCCCTTAAGGTTTTCAAAATCTCATTTAGCACCCCTCGAATTGACATTTTGGTAACAATTATTAGGCTTTCTAACCAAAAGTAATATTAGAAAATTCATGTTAGAGGATAGAGACTATTTTAATGCCCTTAATACCCTTAGGCTTTAAAAAAAATGAAGGCTCCATTTGCATTAGCTATTTTCGGGGGTGTTTTGAAAATATTTTATTGTAACAATATATATGAAAAACTTTTATTCTAGATGTTTTTTATGGTGTTATTTGAGGTGTTGTTGGGATATTCTTAAAGTATAAAAATTTTTACAGAATAAAACCAAGAAAAAACGTACTAAATTGGAACAATTTTAAAAGTGATGGGATGAAAGTTGATAAAGATTTATACTGTAGCCAATAGTCATTTGTATAGTAGAGAGATAGTAAAAGCAAATACTATTCTTGAAACCATTTTTACAAATAAAACCCTTCATAGTGTTGAAGGCAAATAGCACATAAAAATTATACATTTGAGTAAAAGGCTGAATAATATATGATTCAACTTCAATATTACATAGAGAATTTTCAAAATAGACGACATTTTCATGGGTGTGAAAGATGAAAATTTTATTATAAAAATAAAAAGTTAGAATTTGAAAAACCATAGTGTCTGGAATTCCAGTTACTTCATTTCTCTTGTGCTCTACATGATAGGAACAAATAAATAAATAGATAAATATAGTTGTGAATTACAAAAAAGGGAAAAAAAAACCTGCAGCTCTTCTTCTCCAAATGCGCTGAATATTTCATTGATTAAATCCTATATTTTGTTGACATTTGCAATTCATATATATATATATGTGTGTGTGTATGTATGTATGTATGTGTGCATGTATATATATGTGTGTGTGTGTATATATATGTATGTATGTATGTATAGACATTGCTAAAGAAAAGCAGGAAATTTAGAGAAAGAAAACAAGTTTAAAAAAATTTAAATATTAGGGTATTATTGACAATTCTTCACATTTGATATTGGCATATGGTCCCACTATCACTTCAAGGGTGTTAAATGAGATTTTGAAAACTTTAAGGGAGCTAGGTGATAAGTGACTAATTTACGTAATAATTGTATGACTTTTTATATTATTTTTAGTCACTTTGGGTATATTATTGGAAGAAAATGAATCATTTTGGCTATAATTGGTGAAAAATGCTTTTAAGTGGTTAAATGAGGTTTTTATCACTTCTTACTTGGATTTTGTGCATTTTGACAGTTTTGACACATTTTCGTATTTTGGCTATAACTTGAGCTACAATGATCGGATTGAGATGATTCTTAAATCAATTTGAAGATAAGAGATAGATCTACAACTTTGGTGAGATATCTGAATCCAGTTTGGAGGTTTTCCTGGTCAAAAAGCCGAATTACAGTAGCTAATTTCTATTGGTCGAAGCTGAAACAGGGTAGTGAGCAGTCAGGGTATTTTGGTAATTTATCAGCCTACACAAATCCAAATGAGGTGATTCTTGATTCATTGGAAATCTAACTCAAAGGGCTACAACTTTTATGTTCTGGTCAAGAGCTAAATCAGCTTTTATCATCAAGAAAAGTTCAATTGAAGTTGACGCAAAATTGGAGCAGAGCTGGAAATTGAACAAAAGTGCACCAAAATGTCACTGTAGCAATCCGGCTGGAACTTGGCCAGGTTTCTAGCCGGATTGTGGTCAGAGAAGGTTGCTCTTTACGCGGAAACTTATTTTCACCCCCAACAAGTCACATGCAATGCCAGACATGTGAGAACTACTTTACAACTGTAAAAGTGTGGTGTAGGCCTGTAAGGCCCAAAAACAACCAATGCAAAGATCATAACCGAAACAATAAGTAAATAAAAAGGAAAGGATTGCAAACCAATTAACTACCCAACTCCTCTTGAGCTTGTAGATTAATTGAAACAAGCTACTTCAAGTTGATGAATTACAATCACTCTTGTGTACAAAGGAAGGTTCACCTCCTCCTTGCCCCAAGCAGCACTCGGTCAAGCCAGGACGTTTTACTATCCCTCAGGACAACCCTCACAGAGCTACACTCATGAAAGATTCACTCACAAATGAAAAGCTTACAATGAACCTCACACCACTAAGACTACAAATATTCTTTTTGGAGTATTTTCTCACTAAAATCTCTCTAGATCTTTTGTATCTTCAGTGTGCCAAAGTTGTTTGAAGTATCTGACCAACCACTATTTATATAGGACCAAAAAAGAGCCTCATTAAAGCTTCCAACGGATAGAAAGTAGCTGAACAGTCAACTAGCCGTTGGTAGTGTCGGACGTCCGATAGCACTGTTTTATGCGTCCGACAGCAGTCAGTGAGTTTGAGAAATTTTCTTCAATTCTTTCGGACGTCCGATAGGCTGGTTTTCTGCGTCCGAAGGTATGATGTAAAACTGAGAATTTTTCTTCAATTCCTTAGGACGTCCGATAGGCTGGTTTTCTGCGTCCGAAAATACTCAATGGTTGTCGGACGTCCGATGCAGTCTTTTTGAGCGTCCGACAGTTTCAGCATACTTTGTCTTCTACCAATTGCACTTGTTCATGGAATCAAATAATTTCATAACTGAAAATATATCTTGAAGAAATATTAGTATCATCCATTTGTTTTGTAAACATCAAAAGATAGGGATCAAACTCAACAATCTCCCCCTTTTTGATGATGACAAAACAATGGATGGAAAGAAACAAAAATAAGTATAAGCTCCCCCTCAATCATTGCAATCAAAACTTTTAAGAGCCAAACTCATAATCTCATAATAACTCCCCCTTACACATTGCATCCATCTCTCCCCCTTTTTGTCATCATAAGATGAGAGTAATAACCAGCAACCATAATCCAACAACAATAACAGAAAATCCAATATTTCAAACAAAAACAGAGAAATGATAGCAGAATTCAGCAATACCAACATACCAACTTATTACTGAGAAATTAGCAAATCATCGTTAGATCAGAATAGTTCTTTTCTCTCCCTTTTTGACATCATATAGATTCAGTAGTATTCAAAAATATCAGCGAAAACTCAAATCAAAATATCAGAAATATCAAAAGAAGAATATTGTGAACAAGAATCACTGCAATGATTAACAAAATCTCCTACTTGTTAAAGTTAGCATCATGCCTAACTATCCACATATATTTCATGCCTTTTTTTATATTCTTTCTCACATAGCAATCACTTTTCATATGACCTTTTTGACAACAGAAATTACACATAATCAGGGAATTATTTATATGAACAGGTTTAATAAATCTTACTTGTCTTCTCCTATGGATAACAAACTCATTTGCAGCAGAATTTATCTTAAAATGAGGTTTTGATTTATTACTCTGAAAACAGTCCTGTTTTTTATGTTGAAGCAACTCATTTAAATCATCCATTCTTCTTTTCAAATCATCTTGTTCCCTTTTGAACATTTCACAAAAACTTGTTTTTCTATCAAGATCCAAGTGTAAAGCAGTCTCACTTTTTTTGAAGTAATCATTTTCAGCTTTCAACTTTTTGTTTTGTTGAAAAAGATTTGCATTATCTCGAAGCAAAAAACTAATTTTCTGTTTTAACTCCTTGTTTCTAACATAAGATTCTTTCAAACTATCATGCAATTTTATAATGAAAGATTCAAGATCATCATCATCTTCATCATCACTTTCAAATTGAGAGTTAGAAGATGTTACCTCATCATCTCCAATGGCCATGAAAGCCAATTGAGCAGATTGATCTTCGTCTTCAATTTCACCATCGGAATTGCATTCATTCCATGTGAATTGAAATTTGTTTATTCTTGGTTTTCTTCCTTCTTTCTTCTTCATCACTGGACAGTCACTTGCATAGTGTCCAGGTTGGCCGCATTCAAAGCACTGATCAGTTTGCTTTTTGTTGAACTGATTTGGGAATGAATTGCTAGGTCCACCATTTCTGAATCTCCTTTTGTTGAGTATTCGTTTGAAACTTTTTGTGATGAGAGCGATATCATTGTCATCACCTTCCACATCTTCTTCATCTAGGGAGGCAGAATCATCTTCATCTTGTGAGGCTTTTAGAGCAATATTCTTTCGCACTTTTGCATCCTCTTTCTCTTGCACCTTAGTCTTAAGTTTCAGCTCATAAGAGGTAAGAGAGTTAATAAGAGATTCAATAGGTATAGTATTCAAATCTCTAGCCTCCTCAATAGCAGTCACTTTATTTTCCCAATTATTGGACAAGGCATTCAGGATTTTTCTATTTTTCTCACCAAGAGAATATTCTTTTTCCAGCACCTCTAAATCTTTAATGAGATCATTGAATCTACAATACATTTGATCAACATTTTCATGAGGTTCCATCTTGAAAGATTCATACTTTGTAACTAGAATGGACTTCTTTTGTTCTCTAACATTCTCACTACCTTCATGAATTTCTTTCAGTTTGTCCCAAATTTCTTTAGCTGACTTGCAACCCTTGACTCTAATAGATTCATTTGAGTCTAATGCACAATATAACACATTCATGGCTTTTGCATTTAAGGTGAGATGAGCTCTATCCACAGCAGTCAGTTCACTTCTTGTTTTCGGTCTAGATGCATGAGTATTTTCATCTATAAGAGAGGCATCATATGGACCTTCACTAATAATAAACCACAATTCGATATCAATAGATTGCAAAAAGATAATCATTCTTTCTTTCCAACTCATATAATTTGACCCATTAAACACAGGTGGTCTAATAACAGAATGTCCTTCAAAAAACATAGCATTATTGGTTGTCATCTTTACTCCAAAGCCGATTGAGCTTAATCTCTAGGAGACCAAGCTCTGATACCAATTGTAAGGCCCAAAAACAACCAATGCAAAGATCATAACCGAAACAATAAGTAAATAAAAAGGAAAGGATTGCAAACCAATTAACTACCCAACTCCTCTTGAGCTTGTAGATTAATTGAAACAAGCTACTTCAAGTTGATGAATTACAATCACTCTTGTGTACAAAGGAAGGTTCACCTCCTCCTTGCCCCAAGCAGCACTCGGTCAAGCCAGGACGTTTTACTATCCCTCAGGACAACCCTCACAGAGCTACACTCATGAAAGATTCACTCACAAATGAAAAGCTTACAATGAACCTCACACCACTAAGACTACAAATATTCTTTTTGGAGTATTTTCTCACTAAAATCTCTCTAGATCTTTTGTATCTTCAGTGTGCCAAAGTTGTTTGAAGTATCTGACCAACCACTATTTATATAGGACCAAAAAAGAGCCTCATTAAAGCTTCCAACGGATAGAAAGTAGCTGAACAGTCAACTAGCCGTTGGTAGTGTCGGACGTCCGATAGCACTGTTTTATGCGTCCGACAGCAGCCAGTGAGTTTGAGAAATTTTCTTCAATTCTTTCGGACGTCCGATAGGCTGGTTTTCTGCGTCCGAAGGTATGATGTAAAACTGAGAATTTTTCTTCAATTCCTTAGGACGTCCGATAGGCTGGTTTTCTGCGTCCGAAAATACTCAATGGTTGTCGGACGTCCGATGCAGTCTTTTTGAGCGTCCGACAGTTTCAGCATACTTTGTCTTCTACCAATTGCACTTGTTCATGGAATCAAATAATTTCATAACTGAAAATATATCTTGAAGAAATATTAGTATCATCCATTTGTTTTGTAAACATCAAAAGATAGGGATCAAACTCAACAAGGCCGCATTTTCTTGATTTCTTTCATCTTTATATAGCCAAAACTTGCAAGATTGAAGGGAGAATAGAGTGACATACGGGAGAACTTGGAGAGTGCAGAAATGGAGCTCTTTCATCTTCTGAGTATTAGGTTAGCTTAATGTAGACTAGTATAGTTCATCCATTCTTGTAGATTGACTAGATTAGGATGAAGAAGGAGGAGTTAAAGCTCAAGTGACATGGGTTATCTCTTCTCCAACTCTTTATTTTTGTACTTGATTCTAAGTTTAGTTAATATGGAAGTTCTGGATTTTATGTTATTTATGTGTTTTTAAAGTTTATGCCTTGGGTTTGATTGAACTTCTTATGATTGTTAGTGTTTATTATTTGGCTATTTGATTGCTATGATTTGAGCAAGTTATTTAGCACTTTAGCTCTTTAAATCATGATTAATCTGGTACCATTAATTGTGATTATCTAAGGTGTTGTTTCTGCAATAAAAATTGAGATTTAACACTGGTTTAAGAAGTACTAAACATAGGAAGTACGCTCACGAGAGTAGAGGTGCACCTATGTGGTTTTAAGTGATTCATTTCATGTAATTTCATTAAAGAAATGAACTTGTAGCTAATTTCATAACCATGAGAATAGCTATGGATTAGGTATGAGTATAATTGATTCACTATGAAAGTAGGTTTCACATGTTTAAGGAAATTACACCATAACTAGCCTAGATAGTAGTATTCAATGATCCAAATATAGCACTTGCATGAGTAGTTAGGGATACCATAACCTAAGGAGCTTTTATTTGTTATTTTGTATAAATTCAGTAGGTTTCATTTCTTATAATTCATTGATAGTGTAAATAATAGAAAAGCTTTAATAGTACTGGTAACTGTTCACTCTTTCTCGTGGGATCGACATGATATATTGTAGCGTCCTCACTTCTCCCTAAAGCGAACCAAAGGGTATCCGCGGGACGTCTGCCTAACTCTCGCCAGGACTCAAGCAATTCCATTCAAACTTATTATCGATCTACACAACACAGGTAAATAACTCAAATATAGAAAATGCGGAAGCGTTCAAGTTTAACAATAGTCATCCATTATCCAACCCGCACGTCGGGTGTTCAAAGTACATCATGGATTCCAAATATACAACAAGCCCCAAAAGTTACATTTCAATTCCAAAAGTACAACCCAAAACCAAGGGCATAGCCAAAATATAATAAAAATCCTAAACAAAAGTACATCAAGAGGGTTTCTCCAACACATCTCCGAGTTCAATCCTGTTAAGGAAAACAAATTTACAGGGTGAGCAAAACGCTCGTGAGGCCAAGAACACACATGCAGACTGTGAGAACCCGTAAAACCCTAATTATTTTCCTAGGGTTTATTTCCCCTTAATTGCATGTTTTCTGCATTTTCGGGCTTAGAAATATTTTTCTGGTAGATTTTATGCGTAATTATAGTTTTTAGATAATTTTTCTAGTATTGGAGAATTTTTAGAAAATTAAGAATATATATTGGACGTGGGACCCACTAGTGCGAAAAGTTCGGAAAAATTCGGCCAATAAGGTTAAGTTTCGGATACTGTGTAAAATTTATCGGGTGTTAAGAGATAAGTAGAGAGTGAGATTTGATTGATGTGAGAGGGAAAAGAAAGATAAGATTGCATTTAATGAGGTGACACTTGTCACCATTAGAGTGGACATGACTTAAGAAACACTATTCCAATTTTTGACTTTTTTGACCAAAGGATTAAATATCTCAAAAATCATTCAAAAATCACCATTTCTTCTCCTCCTTATGGCCGGCCCTCTCTAGCAAGAAGAAAGAAGAAACTCTTCAAGTTCTAGCTACTACTTGGTGCAAATCACCCAAAAACATTTGCTTACATCCATTTCTACTCCATAAAATCTTTCCTTTTAGTGATAGTGAGTGGTCTAGTGAAGTTGTTTTGAAGAGCTAAGGTGTCCACAATCCCTATCTCTCTTGTTACTTGGTAAGTGATGCTAGAACACCCTACTACACCTAATGATGTTTATGTTATGCTTAGAAGTGGCTTGAGTGATGGAATATGTGATTTATTTCTTGATTTGAAGTGATTTGGTGAAGTTTTCCATTTTATGATGAATTTTCTGGTTTAATATGAATGGGATGTTGTGGCCTTGTATGATGAATGGTAATGGTTTAAAATGACTCTAGTAGGTGTGAATTGTTGATAAATGCAATCAATTTTGGATTTGGATGGAAAAATGGAAAGTTAGGGTTCATAAACCCCTAATTCTGTCCGGTTTTGGATCATAGGGTTAGAGGCTGAATTGGACTTTGATCAAAACGTGAAAGTTGTAGGTATTGATGAGTTTGAAGTGCCTACAAAATTTCAGGTCATTTGGATTAGTGTAGAGTGAGATATGCCGATTTTACTGTTGCTGTTCTGGGTTGATCAGAATGCGAAAACTGCACTTGTAATTGGCCATTTTGACTGGAATTGCTTTGGATTTAGGTGTTGGTGTCTTCTGATGAAATGTAGCTGGATGTCTTAGCTACCATATTCCTTTGGAATTTCGGCATTTGGACCTGTATAGACTGAGTTATAGTAATTACAGAATTATGTGATTTGTAAACCTGTTTTTGGTGTTTCCGGTTGAGTATTTGGCACATTTGACCTAGTTGTGCTAGGATTTGGACTTAGTGACCTTCTACATTGTTGTAACCCTGTTCCATAGCTTCGAAACGGTGGGTCTTACACCCCCATCCGATAATTGTAGTGAAATTGACGCCATTACCGCATAATAAGGGCAAAACAGTTTTTCTATTCGGGGCCAAGACTAATGCTATTTCTAATTTCTGGTTTGCTATCATGCTTATTTATGCATATGAAACCCTATTGGGGTTGTGTTCAGCATTGTTTTGTGACTCGTTATCGAGTCTCATTGTATTTGTTTGCTTGTTCTAGGAGGAAACGGTGGTGCACGACGTTTGTTTAACGACGGTGCATGAAACATCATTTTCTCACTTGGTGAGTATACTACTCACTTAATTGTTACTATGTGGCTTTGCTAAATGTATATGTGATGTCTTGAAGGCTTACTTGGATATTTGAATTGATTAAGGTGAGGGTGTACTTGACCGCCCTCACTCCTTTTGATAATATCACTGATTGGCTACCGTTTTACTGCATTACTGAACTTGATATATTGGTTGGTGAATTCCATTTCATGGAAACTGCTTTGGTGTCGTTTGGACGAATGTCCAACGGCCTTACTGTATTACTGAGCTCAACCCCGTTTGGTAGTCAATTGGATCGAGCCGGCGAGGGTTTGGTCGTGAAAATTGTCATGCCACGGGGACTGTACTGAGGAACCTTGTAGTAATGAGACTCTTGGTTCCGGTATACTCGAGTATTACCAAAATGACTGAATGGAGTGCGGGTCCGGTTGGGGAATGTTGGGTGGAAGGAATGGAAGTAAAGAGTTGTCTACGGTTGGTTATTCTTTAACATTGACGGAGGGTCAATGAGGTTGGAACAAGACTACAAGCGAGGAAATGGGCTCCTGAGAGCCATCCGTATCCTTTTACTGGTGTGATTTACTCTTAATTGTATACTTGAACTGAACGGTTACACTTATGTGATTTTAGATGCTTACGTGATAGTTGCTCTCTGAGCTTTAGCTCATTCCGTTCCATTTGTTTTCCTTACAGGAAAATGAACACTTTTGGAAAAGGTTGTGATAATTGAATGACAAGTTGAGCTCATGTACATGTCTTTTGTATAGCTCTCTAATGAAACCCTAATGTGTCATGGGTTCGTTTTCTTTTGATTGGCGAATCGATCTTGTACATTCATGATGAATGGTATTTGGCATGCCAATGTGGTTGTAAATGTTGAATTTCAATGTGTGTATGTTAAATTGATGTTTGGTTGAACTTTGGACTGATTCACGTTTCAAACGGCCAAAGGAAAATTTTGAACAAAAGGCACTGGACAGAATCCGGCCAGGAATCCGGCCAGAAACTGGCCGGATTGCCGGCCGGATTGCTTGGAGAATTTGAAAAAAAAAATTGGCAACTCTCTGCCTGGTATCCGGCCAGGAATCCGGCCGGATTCCGACGGGTCATGCACTATTCATCTTCGGCTTCGATTTTTGTTTTTTTTTTATTTTGTGATTTTGACTTGTTTACGCGTAATGGGATGTTCCGGAACGTAATAGATCGACGTAAACTGAACCGTTAGTCCTGGCGAGAGCTGGGCAGGCAGTCCGCTAACCCCTTTGGTTCGCCTTAGGGGAAAGTGGGGCTGTTACACAGACACATAGTTCAGGTAACAAGCCCAAATAACAGTTCAAGTGATAACTTGCAAGTAATTAACAATGCCAATAAAATGTAAACGAAAACAATTCAAGGATATGGTAGCTCTCAAGAGCTAAGTTCCACTTGTTTTGCCGATGTCATTCGTATATCTCCCCGCGATGACTCTCCATCAACCAGGTTGATATTTCTAGTCCGTAGATCACTACTTACTTCTCATCCGTTCACCATACACCACTCCGGGCCCGCACGACATTTAGGAGGCTATACTCCACGAGTATGCCAAGCAAGATCTCTCAAATGGATCAAGCTTATCATGTAATTCTCATGTCTCACCAAGGTTCCCGACCAAGCCTATGCCGGCTCGAGTCCCAAGGTCGGCCTATGAGTTTGGGCGTCCCCCATGTATCATGTAAGTGTCGAGGAGATTCACTCCAATGACGTATGCAGCCATAGCATACCATGTCATGTATTCAAGCATTTGACTGGTTTAAGCATGTATTTTAGGTCATGTAAACCAGGTAAACCATGTTAAGCATGAGTCATTTGTTTCGAATGAAAACGAGTGCGATAAAGTACACACTCGACTCCATTTTTCAAAAATCAAGTAGGCTAAACATGTAATCAGGTAAGCCAAGCATGAATCAAGTCCATAGAGTTCAAGTAGCCATATACTTGACACTCACCAAGTAAAACGAGAAGAAAAGGGCACTCGAAGTTCAAGCGTCCACCGTGGGATCCTCTTGAAATTCCTTTTTGATGCCTGAACAATTAACAATAGACTATTACTACCAATCCCCAAACAATGAGGAAAGCTGCACACCAACACGGTCTAGAAGTATCGCGAAAATCGAATCTGAGTTCCTTTGAAAATCGAGATTGGTTTCCTTTTAAAAAAATGAAACTCGAACGAGTTATAAGATTTGAGTGAAAATGGATTTATTACCCTTAAAATCATTGGATGGAAACGAGTACGTGTGAATAAATCTCGAAACGAATGACCGAAGTTGAAAGTAGACTGGTCACATCACAATCCGGCCAGATACTTGGCCGGATTGGAGGTAGTAGCCATCCTCAATTTTTTTTTCAAATCCCAAAGGCAATCCGGCCGACTATCCGGCCAGTTTCTGGCCGGATTCAAGGCTGGATTCCAGCAAAATGCTTCCCACGTGGATTTCATTTCAAATGTTCAAAGTTTTCGATTTTTGGTACAATTTTTGAAAAATCATAACTCACCCTTCGATTGTCAAAAATTGGTAAATTTGGTACCGTTGGAAACGTCTTTCAATGTACCAAAAGTTCCTATAATACACTTCTCTATGATTCCAAATGGAAAACATTCAAAAATGAGCTCAAAGACGCTGCTTTGGTTCATAAGGCAGTTTTAAGTTAGTTTTTGGCCAACTTTGAAAATTCGGTAAAATTCACTTGATTGAAACTAGCCCTTGGAATTCGTAACACTATGAGTGTTGTAATCCAAGTTTACAACGAAATAAGCAAAATGAGAAACGGAGTTTTGAGTACCAAGATATGGTAGCTCAAAGTTATCCAAATTCCTTGTTAAACAAGGGTTTTCCAATCTCAAGTCTTAAACTTTGGCAATTTAGTTAAGCAGCGAAACAGATTCGGATTGGTACCAAATTTGGTAGTATAATACTCCTATATAAAATGTATCCCTCTATCAAATTTTATGGAATAATACCTTCGGGAAGGTAGTCAACCAAACAACCAAAGTTTTGAAAATCCTAAGGCAAAACTGCCTTGAGCTTTTTGGTTTCCATTCCAAACATTTGGTCAAGGAAAAACCTCCAAACATGGTTCATTAGTGTAGGCAAAGCCTAAGGAACATTCACGGTACATTTGGTAAGTGTTTAGCACCAAAAAAATTCAGTTAGCAAGTCTACATCAAGCCTTGCATCAAATCTGTCCAAAAGTTAGGGTTTTCAAGAGCAGGGCAGGTTCCGTATTTTGATCACAAATCACTCAACTTAACTCAGAATTGAGCATGGTTTATGGCATTGGAAAATACATTCATAGAGCTAAAATTTCACAGAAGAAATCATTTTGAAATTTGGCACACAACTAGCTCTAATTCGAGCCACAAGTTGCAGCCTCAACATTTCATTATAGGAAAATAGAGAAACAGAACAGCCAACTTTAAATGGTTGGTTCGGCTCACATACATGGAACAAGAAATGAATTTTATACCGTTGGAAAGGTGGGAATGTCTAGTTTCAAATGCCACTGACGGCACTCGATTTCGACGTCGGAGCACAAAGTTATGGACGAAACAAGAAAGCTGGTCTGAGCATTTGGGGAAGAATTCCAGGTCTACTAACTTTGTGAAATCAATTCATTTGCCCAACCAAACCTCAATATTTTCCAATGAAATTTTATACACCATCTATACAACATATAAACATCATATATAAGTCATTACAACCTCAAAATTTCGCAAAAAGGGGCACGATCAAAATAGGGGCAGAATTGGAACTTTTCCCTCATGCACCCCCTGAGGTTTATATTAGCCATGCACCTTTAATCTATCATTTTGAGCACTAAACCAACATTAAATCCATCATCAATCATCACATCAACCATCATCCAAGAGTGGGAGTTCATAGAGCCCACATTCAAGATTTTACAACAATAACAACTACCCACATGAATAACTAAGCTCATAAGTGTTAAACAACCTCCATAAATCAAGATTAGAGTGTTGGATCATTACTTACTTTGGTTGATAAACTATGCAGAAATTTCGGTCCTTAGAAGCTCCAAGAAAACCGTGGAAAGCTCCTCCTTTTGAAGCTAAATGAACTCTCCAAGTGACAAGCTAGGTAGTCTTCAATTTTGGTGTGAATCTATGAAGGTTTGGTGCAAGAATTGAAGATGAAAAATGGCTTTGGTGTTGTATTTTGCAGCTGATGGTTCGGCCAAGAGAGAGACTAGGAGAGAGTGTGTTTGATCCAAATTCAGCTTCCTAAGGAAGATACAATGTGTGGTGCAAAATTACTCCAAAGTCAACTGAGAATAGTGCGCATAGGGCACATTTGGTGCTCGATTTCTCTCGCATTTGTTTCACTAGTGCACTAAACCTGTAATGCACTTATATTCACATAAATATTATTCACTCTTAATTGTCCCAAAATAATGGTCTAAAGTCCCTCAGTTAATCGCACCCGTGAAAACGCGTATTTCCAATTTATGCGCGATAGAGTGAAACTTTCAAAAAATTCTTATAATATATCGTATCACTAACTATCACTTGAGTACTTAAACCTAAAATTACCTATTTTTAGGGGTGGCCATTGTGACGCCCAGAAAGAATGAGTCTGAGAACCCAAAAATTTTTATATATTTTCGAGACATTATTTTGTTTCCTTGTCTATAATTTTATGCCTTTCTTCAATATATTAATTTCTTATACATTTTTATAAGGGAATATAGTTTTCAAATCATTTTCTTGATACAAGTTAGTCCACGTTAAGTTTGAAGTGTATTATCAACGTGGGACCCGCTAGTGCGGTAAATGCGATAAATTTTTGACAACTTGTTGGAGTTTTGTATTAAGTGATATTATTTTATAAGGTGCTAAGAGATAATTATAAGTTACCTATATGGATTAGTATTAGAGAGACAAAGAGATAAGCTTTAAGCAAAAGGTGACAAGGGTCACCATTCAATTCATCCTTGGACTTTTGACCAAGATATTTTACTTTCTTCAAGCTAATTTTGGCCAATTTATTTCTTCATTTTTAGCTCCTTTGGCTAGCTCTCTCAACAAGAAAAGAAAAGAAAGCTCTCAACTTGTTTCTTCCATTTCTTGTCTTGATCTCACAAACCAACCGTTAAAACTTTGATTTGCTCCATAAAAATGTTTCTCTTGGTAGGATTAAGGTGAGTGGTGAAGTGGTTTGAGAAGCAAAGGTGCTAAGTTGCTTGTTGTCTTGAGGTTACAAGGTGAGTTGTTAAGAATCTTTCCCTTTAGCTTTGATAATGTTCAATTGGTGGCTTTATTGGTTTAATATGATGACATATGGTGTGATTATGGTTTGTTTTGGTTGGAAGTGAAGGTTTGATGAATTTTGATTTATTATTGTTATTTTTCTGTTTTGTATGAGGATCATGATTTGATCATGGTATGATGGCTGGTAATGGTGTAAAATGAAGCTTGTATATGTTAGTTGAAGTTGGTTGCGAAAAATTTCTGGTTTGATACGAAATTCCAGGTTTAGGGTTTACATTTGCCCTGTTCTAACTGGATTTATTCGAGCATGTTAGAGTCCGAATCAGGCTTAGGTTAAAACATAAAAGTTGTAGAAAATAGTGTTAACTAACCGTCTACAAAATTTCAGCTTGATCTGAGCACTGTACCATATGAAATGACCAAAATACCCTTGACTGTCCATGAACCCTGTTCCGCGCCCAGATTTCTGTTTTCGTGGAAATTTCCATTTTTGACCATGAAAATGCATGATTTGGCCTTGGAGGTCTTCATAAGGAATGTAGCTTTATGTCTTGGCTTCGAAATTCCATAAGATTTGTTTCAATCTGATAAGGGTAGCTTCAGTTATGGATATTGTGCCGAAAGGTGTTAAACGGAACTTTTTACGTTAATTGCGATCGTTGCGGAAAATTTACGCTTGAGGGAATGAATTCCGGTTTCTAGGGTTTAATTGGGGGTTTTTCTAATGGTGGCTCTTAAGCTTCTAATTAGCTTTGATTGAGGGATTTTGTGGCCTAATTGGATATATTTTATTGCTTATTAATCGTATGTGTGATTGGTAATATATTGTAGGTTGGAAATGAAGCATTTATGGGGAAATGCTGTCCGAACTTTGAGAATGTATGATTGCTTTGAATTTGTGATTTAGGGTTTGGACTCGGGCAAGGTAATGATATATGATGGATGGTTTCTGATCCGTGGAGGTGAGTGATCCTGAACTGTTTCTGTGACATCCCGAATATTAGGAGTTTATTTGTAAAGAAAATACTAAAGTGCATTTCTTTGGGTTTGATTTGAAACCTTATTTTGTTCCAAAAGACTAGAAACCCTAAACTTTAATCGAAAACCCTAATCTCGGCTAAGATTGAAAACCCTAACTTTGCTTATGATAAAACCCTAGTTTATGTGGTATTCTAGTGTGTGTTTTGGCACAAGAAAAAAATAGGATTCGTTATAGTTTACAGAGGTTTAACAAGTTTGAAAATGGTTAGTAAACTCTGGATTACCAAACCTCTAGTGTTACAATATTAGAAAGCTTAAGTGGAGTTTTGTTTATCGCCCGTCTTTTCCACATTTTCTTTATTAGAAAATTCCCCAGATAATTTTATTGAGTGAATATAGGTTTTAGATGATTTTTCTAGTATCGGTTAGTTTTTGAGACATTAAGAACGTATGTCGGACGTGGGACCCACTAGTGCGAAAAGTTCGGAAAAATTCGGCCAACTAGGTTAAGTTTTGAATACCGGGTTTAAATTACCGGGTGTGATGAGATATTTATAGGTATCAAGTGGATTAGTGTGAGAGAGACAAAAAGTTAGGCGTGAAATAATTATAGTGACAAGTGTCACTTTGTGATTGGGTTGGACTTTGACCTTTGGACCAACTTTACCAATAAATCAAAAATTGACCAAAATTCATTCATTTTCTTGTCTTCCTTGGCTGAATTAGAGAGAGAGAAAAGAGAGAAAATCCCTTCATCTTCCACTTCAATTTCTTGTCCAAATTTTGAGTTTTAACCGATTAATTTGCAAACTACTCCATAAAACTTGCTTTCCAAGTAGTTTCCAAGGTGTTTATGGAAGGATTTTTGGAGGACAAAGCCTAAGCTACCATTTTTCTTGAGTTTTCAAGGTATTTTACCAAGAACCTCTTCTTTACTTCAATTAATTGCTAATTAGTGGTTGAAAGTTGTAGTTTTGGTAGTTTATGAGTATATTTCATAGTTGGAAGTAGTATTATGGAAATTCCAGTTTAAGGTTTCATTTTTCCCCTTTCTATCCGTTTCTGTTAGACCAGGTTAGAGGCCGAATTGGCCTTAGTACAAAACATGAAAGTTGTAGAGAATGATGTTTTCTAGTTTCCTGTAAAATTGCAGCCCAATCGGAGCAACGTAGCCTGTGAAAAGACCGAAATACCCCTGCTGCCCTGTTTCTATCCGAGAATGATAATCAGCTTCTGTAATTGGTTGTTTTGACCAGGAATACTACTGATTTGGTTGTTGACGTCTTCTTAAAATTTATAGCCTTGTATCTTAGCTTTCCAATGGCTTTTGAATCACTTCAATTGGAGTTGTAGGTGCTGAGATATGACTGCATAAGTCAGGACTGCTGTAGTACACTTTGAACTGGAAAATCTGGGGTTGTTTTGGTAAATTTGACCTAGTTAGGATGAGAACTGGAATGTATTGTCTTCATGAAAGTTGTAGGTATTGATGTGATTGAGATGCCTGCAAAATTTCAGGTCATTTAGATTAATGTAGAATGAGTTATGACGAAATTACTGTAGCTGTTCTGCTTTGGACAGAATGCGAAAACTGCGATAGTAATTGGCCATTTTGACTGGTTTTGGTTTGGATTTTGAAGTTGGTGTCTTCTGATGAAATGTAGCAGGATGTCTTAGCTAACATATGCCTTTGGAATTTCGGCATTTGGACTTGTATAGACTATGTTATAGTAATTACAGTTTTGTGTGATTTGCAAACCTGTTTTGGTAATTCTGGTATAGTATTTGGCATTTTCGACCTAGTTAAGCTAGGAACTGGATTGAGTGACCTTCTACATTGTTGTAGCCCTATTTCATAGCTTCGAAACGGTGGGTCTTACACCCCCATCCGATAACCGTAGTGAATTTGGTGCCATTACCGCATATTGAGGTCAAATACGGTTTGTGATTCTAGTACGTTTTTGGAAAGTTTATGGCTGGAACTTTGGCTTCACATTTGACTGAGTTACAAGCTGTTTGGGCTTCTGACCAAAACACCAAACTTATAGCCCTATATCAGAGCTTTCTAACGCCCTTGGAATTTCATGAATCGGATTTATAAAACCTGAGATATAGCCGAGCAAACAAGGCCTGCCCGTGAAAATGACCAGAAATCTGTTTTGGTCCTGATGACCAATTTCCGTTCCGAATTTGGATTGCCGACCTTCATGAAAGTTGTTCCATTTGGAATGAACTATCTAACTGCCAATTTTCAGCTCTTTTGACCGTGTGTAGCATAGAAAACAGGTAGCAATCAAAACTGACCATTTGTGCATTGGCCAGACTTCGTAAGTGATTGTGTTTGGTTCATTTGGGACTAAAGCCTCTAGTTTCAGTTCTGGATGTCTTCATAACAGTTGTTGTTCATCCTTTAAGCTTCAATATGGCGTCTCATACGCCTTAATCCGATATTCGTAGCTCAATTTATGAGTAAACTAGAAACGAGTGTCAAATCTGCCGTTTCCGTTTCCGTCTGTCATATTTACGTGCGCGCGTGTTGTTTTGCCGTTTTGCTTGTTTTGGGCATGTTAGTGGCCGTTTGTGATAAAATCTTCTATTTCAGACAGCGGTGAGCTAGGCGGAGCCGGTGGGGCCCACTACTAGCGAACGCGCGAAGCGATTTTGCTTCCGAACTACTTTTGGTATTTTGAGTAAGTATTCAGGCCGGTTTGGTGTGTTTTCTTTGCTATGTGTTTGAGATATGTGAAAAGGGTACTTAGGCGAGGGTGTACTTTATCGCACTCGACCTAAACCCTAATTTGAATGTATAATTGTACTTGGCATATATATATGAACCTTTTGGAACCAAAACCCTTGAGCTTGTGGCTCGGGGCGACTTTCGAATAAAGTTTGTGAAGTTTGCAAAGTTTGTGATTTTGAATAATTTTGTGAAGTTTGTGAGTTTGGGGCGAACTCTTGACCTGGTTGGACTATTCGAGCCGGTTAGGGCTTGGTCGAAGGCAGTCCAACTTAGTCTGAGGTCACCAAGTTTGTAGGTTCATTTTATGAACCAATTTTGTGAATCCGGTTCACCGAGAAGGTGACCAAGTTTGTGACCCGAGCTTGTGACTCAAGCTCAAGTTTGTGATTTCGTTCGCCCGGGCAAGTTTGTGAGGTGACTGGCCAGTGAGGGTGATAAGGTGTCGGTGGGTGTACAAATGAAGTTCTACGGACCTTATTTATGGTCGACGGAGTGTCGACAGGAGATCACGCATGGCAAATGACTTGGCTTTGGAGCCATCTGTATCCTTATTATGTGATGTTACTTTTCTGCTTTTGCTTTACTTTTACTGTGTAACTGTTGTTACGTGAAATTTACGCTTTCGCCCCTGTTTACTTACTAAGCATATAGCTTACCCCTTTCCTTTTGTTTTCCTTAGCAGGGGCCGATGCGGGGACTTTTGGCACGTACACTAGTCTATTTAGGTTTGATTGTAATAGTTGGACATATAGTATGTTTGTTTCTTTGTTTTGGTGGTTTACATAAGGACCCTTCTTAGGGTCTATCTTCTGCTGGTTGTGGTTATAGTATATTAGAGTGGGTTGACTCGATACTCTTGAAGCTATAAATAGAACTTTTGGTGGTTGTATATTTTGTATAAAATGCTCTTTCGATTTATCCAGTTTTATTGCTTTAAGTTTTGAGTCCTGGCGCGAGCTAGGCAGGCGGCCCGCCGATACCCTTGGGTTCGCCCTTGGGAGAAGTGGGGCTGTCACAGTTTCCAAAGTACTTTTGAAATGTTTCTTGCATTATTTACTCGACTGCATATCATGTGTGCGCGCATGTGAGTTCATGACATGATTTGCCTTAAATGAGTTCTTGGGGAGTCTTGTGCTGAACACCAACGTCTCCACTCCTGTTTATTGTTCATGACATGATCTGGAGCACCAACGTTGCTCCGTTTTATTGTTTAACGTTAAGTAATCTATTTGAGCGTTGGGTGTTTAAGTGCAATGATTTCACTGGCTCATGAAAGCAATAAACGTACATTTGATTACTGATTCATGACATCATTGAAATGAACGATTGTGACATATATTTGATTACTGATTTTATTGGTTACTCACTGAGCTTTTAGCTCACCCCAAAACTATTTTATTCCCCTCCACAGGGCTCGTGGCGAAGGAAATGCTTGTAGTACTTGTTCACGTGGCTGGATGGCTTATATCTTGTACAGTTTAGATTTGGAATTGAAGTGGATGTTTGTGTACTTTGAATTTTGAACTTCATGTGATCGAATGGATTATCTCATGTATATTTTGAATTTGGAATTCCTCTTGTATAATAGTTGGTATCAAGGATTGTATGAATGTTTGGAATCGATCGGATGTATGTATACATTCCATGCTTGGGAACTAGTTTCCGCTTCGCTTATGATATGTAAATTTGTGGAACATCTGATGTATATTTGAGACTTATATTGTAATTTATTTGAGGACTGTAGTGAGCGACTGAGTCCCGGCGAGAATTGGACAGGCGGTCTGCCGAACCCTTTTGTTCGTCTTAGGGGGAGGTGGGGTCGTCACAGGCACGGGTCGGGTACCCGCCCCTAACAAGATTTGGCTGACCCGACCCTAAAATATCGGATCTGCCATTTTGTGACCCTAATCCGCTCCTAATATTTTCGGATACCCGAAAAAAAGAGGCGGGTCATAGGGTACCCGCCCCTAAAAAAAAATTTTTTTCAATAAAAAAATATTTTTCACTTAATATCAACATGTTTTCCAATAAAAAAAAGTATGCTTTCTAATTAACATTGATAGAGATATTATAATCAAAATCCATACATCACCATTCTCACATTTCATCCAATAATCAAACCGATTTCATAAATTTAGTACATATTAGAATTAAAATATCTAACAGATAAAATGAAATTTTATGATAATTTTAAGTACATCACTATTCTCACACATTTCATCCTTTTACAACATAACAAATACAAGAATAATAAGTATATGGCAACTTTTCCAAGTATGACAAACACAAGGATAAAACGAAGTTTTATGATAATTTTGAGCACATCACCATTGTCACACATTTCATCCTTTTAAAACACAACAAACACAAGGATAATAAGTATATGGCAACTTTTCCAACTTCCTTAAGGATATTATGGTACAAGATTGCATCCAAAATGAGTCGATTGTGGAATCAAGTCCAGAAAAGAATTGAACAGAGCTAATAATTTTTGAAGAAAGTATAACCAAAATAATTTTGAAAAATTTTCCCCAAGCTTCTTACATTTTTGGAATAGACGTTGTTGCATTAAAAGTGATGAAAAAGAGAAATAAATTTCTTGCACTAAAAGACCGAAATACCCCTGCTGCCCTGTTTCTACCCGAACATGTTAATCAGCTTCTGTAATTGGTGGTTTTGACCAGGAAAACTACTGATTTGGTTTTTTATGCCTTCTTAAGAAATGTAGCCTTGTATCTTAGCTTTCAAATGGCTTTGGAATCACTTGAATTGGAGTTGTATATGCTGAGATATGACTGAGTGAATCAGGACTGCCACAGTGAACTTCGAACTGGAAATTCTGGAGTTGTTTTGGTACATTTGACCTAGTTAGGGTGAGAACTGGACTGAGTGGCCTTCTTCAACATTGTAGCCCTCTATCTTAGCTTCGAAATGGTATAAGTTGAACCTCAATCTGATAAGCGTAGCCTCAGATGTACCCATTCCGCAAAAAAACCCGTCAAAACTGTCTTTCGTAAACTTCGTTTCCGCACTTTTTGTTAGTTTAAATTTTTGTCCTTGTATTGTCTTGAGCATATTGAGTGTCTGTTTATGTTGTGTGTAATGTTGGGATTGATTGAGGTAAACAATGAAGCCATAAATGGCTGGAAAATAGGTAAATACAAAGGGCATGCTGTCCAAATTTTCGCTCGAGGGCTAAGTTTCTATTTGAACTTATATATTTTTCGTTTGGCAAATACTATGACCGTTTTCCATCTTAAAACATGATACCTTTTCCATTTGAACCTTCAAATATTTATTTACTACTTCATGCCAAAATATAGAGGTATGACCTAAGATTTTCTCAGTCAAGACATGTAGGCCATAATACCTACTTGAATGTATATTGATTTTGAACCACATAAACGATTCCGAAAAATAATATTTCTGAGCCTATCTAGTTGGATTCCAACTTGACTTTGATTCAAGTGTTTTCCATTGGAACTGTTATAACCCTTTGAGTTTGGTTTATGACACCCTAGTTGTTTCCGTCCACAGATCTAAATGGCTTTATTTTCACTTTAAAGTCACCTTTATCCATTTTACTCGTAACTAGTCGAGTTCCTTGATTCCACTTACTTGTTTTGCTAGATGAATTGTAATATTCTTTCTCTTCGAATCATAGGTTTTCTCGGTGACCGAGGGTAAGATCTGATAGGACATTTTGGACGTTATGTTGCATAATTCGGTGAGTGTTCCTTGTTTGTTGTATTTTCTTGACTTCATGACTTGTATTATTGTTTGATAACGTATTAAGTGCTTTTAATGATTTCCAAAACGAGTTTTCTAGGCTAGTGTGTACTTTATCGCACCCGACCTAAATAAATGTGAAATTTTCAAAGATTGAATGATTGGAACGTACTTGTGCATGAATGTAAGCCTTTTGGTTGAACTGGGCCCTGCCCCTTGTTCCCGATCGACTCGAGCCAGAAGCGGACTCGGTCGGACGGTTTGGTGACCTGGGTGAACGTTTGGTATACTCGAGTATTACCTTATAGGTTGGTGGAGGTTGATGGAGCCTGGCCAATGTCTAGGAAGGGTTGAATGAAATGAACGAACGAACGAATGAGGGTTTTATTGATAAATCTAAAATGCATTTTCAAACGAATGAAGGAATAAGGGTATGATAGGAGAACGAACGAATGAACGAACGTATCCTTTCCATGTGTGACTTATTGTAAATGTTGTAAACGTTTCTTGACTTATTGTTTGATTTATGGCTTGATCCTATGTTCGGAACCTCACTGAGCTTTTAGCTCATCCCTTTAGTTTTGTTTTCCTTAACAGGGGAAGGCGAGCAAGGGCGAGAGCTCTGTATCGACTGGCTTGGGTCTAGTTTTGGGTTTGTTTTGGTTCTCGCCCTAGTGCCTGGCACGGGCTAGTTGTATGGTGACTTGAGAACTTTTGTATTCTAGACGGTTGTACTTCTTTCTGAGATAGCAATGTATATAAGTTTTGTTTTAAGTTTTGGATCCTCGTTTTGCTCTTTCTTGTGGTTCTATTTCTGATTTGTGTGAGTAAACGACTGAGTCCTGGCGAGAGTTGGGCAGGCGGTCCGCTGAACCCTCTGGTTCGCCTAAGGGGAAAGTGGGGCTGTCACAAAAATCCCGTCACTAGGTGATATTTCATGAAGCCTCAAGAAAGGTTTCTGAAATTATCCCATAATTCTATCATTCGACACTAGTAGAATTATCGGTTGCTGAGTTTGGATGTGCGAAGGTCAATTTTGAGGTAATTTGAGATAGGATAGGAGAGGTTGACAATCTCATATTTCATATTGACATTTTTGTTTTTAATTTTTAAGTCATGTACAAAGACTTTAATACCTTTATATACCATTACGAACTCATATTTAAGACAAAATAGAACACTTGTAGCTGCTATTAAAAAAAATTGTTTTGTCTGAATAGGATTTGAATAAAACACTTGAGGCTAATGCCAATATATGATTAAATTTTCTTTAAAGTATTCATCAATCTCAAAATAAAAATATATTTTTCAAATTCCAAACTTGTATGAATTATAGGCATTTTATCACTTATATCAAAGTCTTCAACATCACCACCAAAGCTTCTTTCTTGTGTTTAAAAACATTACAATGCTTAATTATCTTTCCATGAGAGTTTTACCACTGACAAGCGTAACGTGCTTCATATTTGTGAATAAAAGTGCAACAGCTTGCCCAGATAAATTCTGTTGTTGATTTGAGTTTAGGTTGTTGATATATTAAATATCCTTATTCCATACATTTTGTCTCAAAAACTTCTATATTTAATAGAAACCTTCTTTGACATATTTTGTGCATTTGAATCGGGATTGATCATTCAGGGTCCGTTTGTTTCAATGTAAATTTTTTTTCCAAGGAGAACATTTTCAATGAAAATAATTTTCCTGAAAAAATTTTCATTTTGCCTTTATTTTCAGGTATTTGGTGCAGTTTTATGAAAATACACCACAAAACTAAAACCTACAAGAAGAAGATTCCCCAGTAGAATCCCTCCAACTACCGTCATCCCATGTACATTGGATCTACCATCTCAACTAGAGATTCATTGAATCTCCAAATCTATCAAACTCCAGAAAGGAATTCATAATTTCTCAAACCAATTACACATCATACCAATGAAGATTCAACTTAATAATATGTCAATAAAAATTATTTCAGTAATTAAAACCTTATAATTGATCAATCATCATATGGAAAAGCAACTCTTGAATTTTGTTGCAAACTTTTATGCAGAAAAGTCTTCCTCCACTCTATCTCCTTCACTTTTCCAGATTTCTTTCACCCAAAAACTTATCAAGACCCGCTCTTGGTTTAGATTTTCTACATCTCCATGGATGCATTGTTTATGCTGGCTTGGGCGGAAAGGAGTAGGATTGGCAAAGATGAGGATGAGGGAAAAGTGGTAGACAATGGGGTTTTTCGTAGCAGGCGCAAGGATGGATTTTTAATAATGGTCTCAGTATTGGTATTCTTATTTGTTATAAGTATCTTAATAGGTAAGCCCTGAAATGGCTGATAAGCTTCATGAGTTTGATGGAAATTAACTTCTGTATGCCCGCTCCGTAAGTCATTTTACATCCTGTAGCGTAAAACATTTTACATTGGAAAATATTTGCCTAACGTCTTCTGCTGCCAAACACCAGAAAATCTGAAAAATATTTTCTGGAAAATATTTTCAATTCAAAAAACAGACACTCAAACTCTAATTGTAATACAAGTCTACAACAGCATTTGAATATCTTTGCTACGGTATTGTCTTCTCTTTGAAAGTCAAGCTGATATTTTATTCATGTCTTGAATTTGATGGGGTTAAGATTCCTCTTTCGGCCTCTTCCAAACCAATTAAAATTTGAAACAAGTGATTTATAGAGAGTTGCATAAATTTTTTTTTATTTGCACTTTACACTTTCTTGGGGCCCTAAATTTTTAAGATTGGATTTTACTTTTTCTTTCTAAAAAAAATTCTAGCAAGGGAATGATGAGATTTAAAAAGTGAGAAAACAAAATGAGGATTTGAATCTAGAACCTCACGTCTTGAGATTTCAACCTTAACCAGATTAGACTTTACTTTTAAACATGTTCAAAATCACATAGTTTTGCCTTCAAAAAGAAATTCACTTACACTTGACATGCTTTTCTAAACTATCCTAGTAATTTTGTAGATAGGGGTTTTGTCACAAGTTCAAGCTTTTGTGCATGGAGGAAAAATGCTATCTTTATTAATTTTACCCCTTGCGCCATTAACGATTGGTGCTATCATGACCTTTTTTTCATTCAAGAAGTCCAAGAATAGAATGTTATCACCATATTATTGTTTTTGGAATATGTTGGAGACCAAAATCCATAACTTTAAATGTGAGGCAATAAAAAGCATAAGTTATAAATGTGAAGGACCAATAATGCAATCTGCGCTGTTTATTATCATACAGACTAGACAATTTCCTTTGTGGGTATGATTTAAAATGGGGACTGCTGCCTTGGACTCTTCTGCATTGCGCGTACAGGCATAACGTTACTGGAAGCTACGGATTTTGTCCCATTTGTGCCTCAAATCAAGGGAAATCATGAAAACTCCCCATAAGGTTTAGAGCAATTTTCACTTTATCCCCCAATATTAATTTTTTTGCACTTTATCACCTTGACTACTAGTCAAAGCATTGAACTAGTAACGGAGTTGACGGCTGAAAGCTAAATGACAGTGGTATCCCTATTAAAACATTGGATACACAAAATTGCCCATGGATTCGGGTTGAGTAAAAATATTTTTTCCAAAATACCTTTCATGGAGTGGGGAGGCCTGATGTTGCTGGTTCATTTTGCAAAGAAAAAAGCAAGAGAATTTCAAACGAAAAAGGAAAACCCAATGACCTTTCCCTTTCCCTTTCCCTTTCTCCTTCCCGATCTCCTTTAGCCAAACCCTAGTTGAGATCTCACGTAATTGCTAGTATATTTTGCAAAGAAGAAATGAAAATCTAGTTGATGGAGGTCATTTGATGGTCTCCTAAGTGGTGCCGATTTTGTTGCCTTTTTTGTTTGCTATTGAAAGTTCGTTTTGGAAGGAAATCAATCAAAATTTTCCGAGGTTAGTACACACATTATGGGGACTTTTGTTGTATGAAAGGGCTTTTTTTTTTGTTTTTTTTTATGGTTTTATACTATGGCATAGTCAATTTGGTTGACAGTCTTTGTTGTTTGAGAATGTGGTCCATAGATGTCATGCTATATGTCGGCAACCTATTAGTGAAATTTTTACTGAAAATGAAGGATGGTAACAGAAAAATTGTCCTTCAATTTAATTTTTGAATTAATTTTTTATTCGGTGTCTCACTGTCTAAGGTTTTTTTTTCGTGCTAAGGTGTGAATCGGTGCTGATACTTTTTAACCTCTATTATGCAGCTGAGAAATTTATATTTGTTTTTGCTTGTCTTTATGCTGATGGTGGTGTAAATTTTCTTGATTTGGAATTAAAATTCTTGGGACCGAAATTGAATATCGTTCTACATTTCTTTAATAGAATAATGGCTTTCCAAACATATGTATTAGATGTGCATCATGGAGGCTATTTTGTTAGGGAACCAATGTTGGAGTATGTGGGTAGGAAAGTATGTTCACTATTTGAGTTAAGAGATAGTTTGAGATGCTTGGGCATTGCTGAAGAGGCCCTGTGTACTATAGGATAGGATGGGCAAGTATTGGTGAATGGTAACCAAATTGTACTACAAATGTTTGAAGTGAACAGAAATCATAGTACCATAGATCTTTATGTAACTGAACTGCCTCTAATAGTTAATGATGCTGATGGGATCCTTGTTGGTGATAATTTTGGGCAACCAAATGATAATTCTATTGTGAAAAATCAAGTTAATGAGGAGGATGATAGTGATAGTTCAGATGCTACATATACGGGTGAAGACGATAAGAACGAGCCAAGTGATTCTGAACTAGATTCAGATTTTGAATTATTTCTAGATGGAGATGTTTTGAGTGATTCATGTTGTGAGGACTCGCAAATTTCTTGTATTTTTCTCAAAAATACCCTTTTATTTGAAAATTATTCCTTTATTATAGCCCTACTACCCAATCATTCTCCAATAAGTGCAAATGAATCTAGAAAGTAGGGTTTCACTCTTCATTTTCAAAATTGGAGCAAAATTAGGGTTTTCGCGATTTTTCGCCGGATGAAATTTCGGTATGGAGCAAGGATCAAATTTGGTGATTAAAAGTGACTTTTAAGTGAGAAATAATATGTGATTAGGAGCCATGAGATAAGGTTAGTAAATGGGAAGTAAAAACCCTAGTACGGGTGTTTTTAAGAAAAACGGCGCGAACCGGCGGGTCCCGCGCATTACCGGTTGAACGCACCACTTGACCACCACTTTCTTACCCTACAAGTTCATTGATACTTGAGCAAAATATCTTCTTATATTACAGCTAAGGCTGACCAATACTAGTGGCTAGAAAAGAAGGAAAAGAAAGAGAAAAAAAGAAAGGTGGTGGTGGCGACAAGTGTCGCCACCTAAGAGCATCTTGACCAAGACACTTTGGCTTCTTACTTAACCAATTTTTTCACCTTTCCTCTCCATATTTCTGCTGCTGGCCGAACCAAAGAGTGTGAGAAAGTGAGAGCAAGAAAAAAAAACATTCCATCTTCTTGATTTGCTTCAACCCAAGTAACAAATCCAATTCTAAACCGATTAAAGTACTAAGTGTGAGTTGGGAAGCTTGAGGAACCAAGAAATTTCAAAGGGAGTGAACTATCACTCATCCAAGTCTTGCTTTAGAGGTACAAATCTGGTCATGATCCTTGTTGCTTAAATTTTGGGTTTAAGATGATTTTTAGCTTAAGTTTTGGCTTAATTTCATGATTATGCAAGTGGTTGTGATGAATTTTGGGATGAATAAGCAAGCTAGGGTTTCATAGCTCTCTGCCTAAACTTGTTGTATGATTGTAAATGTTGTAATTAAGGTTATATAAGGTTGTTTGGTGGTGATTAGAACCAGAAAATTGAGAAAGTTCCATTGTTTACAAAAAATTCCAGATTTCTGGAAAATTCTGCTTCCATTCTGTCCGGTTTTGTAACCTCATGTTAGAGGCCGAATTGGCCTTAGGTCAAAGAATGAAAGTTGTAGAGAATGGTATTTTATAGGTGCCTACAAAATTTCAGCTCAATCGGAGCAACGTAGGACGTGAAAAGTCCAAAATACCCTTACTGTTTTAAGTATTTCCCAAGCAGTCCGTGTGATCAGTTAAGTCCAGTTTATCACATTTTTCGACTAGGATCCATTCTGATTTAGCTTTTTGCCAAAACATGAAAGTTGTAGTATTCTGAATTAGATTTCAAATGCCTCTAAGAACACCTGATTCGGACTTGTGTACTCTGAGATATGTCCATTACAGTGTTCTGCGTTTAAACAGCCGACAAATTGGTTTCTGGTTTAGTAATTTGAGACTTTGACTAAGTTACATTAGGAACTGGACTAAGTGACCTTCATGAATGTTGTAGCTCTGTGTCTTAGCTTCAAAACGGCATAGGTTTCGTCTCAATCCGATAAGCGTAGCTTCGGAAATGTTATTTCCGCATTCGTACATCAAATCTGTCTTGTGCTAAGTTGAATTTCTACACTTGTGATTGTCGTAATTCTTATTCTTATGATATTGTGAGCCTATGGAACGGCTCTTGACTTGAATTGCTTATGTGTGATGTTGGGTTGTGGTTGAGGAAAAATAATGAAGCCAAAATGGCTGGAAAATTAGGTAAACACAAAGGGCGTGCTGCCCAAATTTTCGCTCGAGGGCTAGGTTTCTATTGGAACTTGTATACTTTTGTTAGGCCAATACCATGACCGGTTTTCCATTTTAAAACATGATTTTTCATCCTGGGGTTCAAGCAACCCTCTTCTTACTTGAAAGTCATCTTTACACGTTTTACTCCTAATTAGTCGGGTTTCTTTGTTTCCCTTAAATGTTTTGCTCGATAAACTGTAATATGTTCTCTTGTTCAACCTTAGGTTTCATTGGTGACTAAGGGTAATATCCGGAAGGATATTTTGCACGTTATTTTGCATATCTAGGTGAGTGTTCCTTGTTTGTTATATTCTCCCGGACTTCATGACTTGTTGTTGTTGTTTGATAATGTGTTAAGTGCTTTCAAGGATTTCTAAAACGAGTTTTCTAGGCGAGCGTGTACTTTATCGCGCTCGACCTTAATGAAACGTGAAATTTTCAATGATTTAATGATGGAAACATTAGTTGCGCATGATGTAAGCCTTTTGGCTGAATTGGGCCCTGCCCTTCGTTACCGATCGACTCGAGCCAGAAGCGGACTCGGTCGGGCGATATGGTGACCCTGGGTGAATTTGGTATACTCGAGTATTACCTTGTAGTCCGGCTACGTCCGGATGGGTGGAGTCCGGCCAATGGTCGGATGGGTGGAGTCCGGTCAACGTCCGGAAAAGGGGATGAACGAACAAAAGGATGAACGAGGGATTCTACTTACAAAAAAATGTATTTTCAAACGATTGGAGGAATAAGGGGAAATGTCAGGGGAACGAACGAACAAACGAATAGCTCCATGTGAGCCCGTATCCTTTTAATGAATGTTACTATCGCTTTCCATTGTAAATGTTTCTTGAATTATTAATACTCCATGTTTAATGTATTGAATTGATTGTTGATTATCTGTTCGGAACCTCACTGAGCTTTTAGCTCACCCCTTTAGTTTTGTTTTCCTTAACAGGGGACGGCGAGCAGGATGAGAGCATAGACTAGCTTAGTCTAGGTATTTTGTTTCTTTTGTAATGGTTCTCGCCCTAGTGCTTGGCACGGGCTGGTTGTATGGTGAAGTGAGAACCTTTGTACATTTGATGGCTGTACTTCCTTTTGAGATAGCAATATATATAAGTTCCGCTTTAAGTTTGGATTGCTGCCCTATTTATTCTTGTGATTTATTCTGGATTTGATTAAGGAACGACTGAGTCCCGGCGAGAGCCGGGCAGGCGACTCGCCGAACCCTTTGGTTCGCCTTAGGGGGAGGTGGGGCCGTCACACATGTGACCCTATAGATGAAAAAGAAGTAAATATAAGGGCTAGTCAATTTCAGGAATCAAATTATGTAAAGTATGGATAGTTGATTGTGAAGAATATGATCAATATGTTCAATCAAAAGGGAAAAGAAAAATGATTGAGGCTAATAATGTTAGTGATGATGATGTACTAAAAGCTGCTTATGACTCATTTGAGGAAGAGCAAATGGAAAAGGAATTTCTAGAATTTAATATGGAAAAAAGATATGGAGAATCCTAAATTGGAGGTTGGGCAGGTGTTCACCAACATATATGACTTTAGAGTTGTAATTAGAATATTCTCTATAAAACATGGCTTTGAGGTTAAATTTTAAAAAAAAAGACAAAAATAAGGCCATAGTGATATATAATAAGGAGTGTGGATAGAGGGTGTATGATGGTTTTCTAAGTGGTAGCACCACTACACTTCAGATTAAGTCAATTAAAGGTGAGCCACATGAATGCCCTTGGCCCTACCAAAACAGAAGTGCAAAGTCAAGATGGTTGTCAAGGACTTTACTAGGTGACATAGTTGATCATCCAAAGATTGATATGGTAGGTTTCAAGAAATTTGTTAAGAAAAAGTTTAAAACTAACTGCTTAACATCTCAAGTGTATAGAGCTAAGGACTTGGCTGTTGAGACAATCAAAAGGGTCACACTCAAACTAATATACTCATTTAAGATATTATTGTGCTACTATTTTGCAAAGAAACCCAGGTTCAGTAGTTCTTTTGGTGACTGAGACATCTGCTATGTACCCTAACCCAATATTCAAAAGGATGTTCATCATTTTTGCTGCACAAAAATGAGGCTTTATCAATGCTTGTAGACTTGTAATTGGGTTGGATAATATCATTTGAAAGGAGCTATGGGGGGTTATCCGATGACTGCTATTCGTAGATGTGACAGCCCCACCTTCCCCTAAGGCGTACCAAAGGGGTTAGGGGACTGCCTGCCCAGCTCTCGCCAGAACTAACGAGCAGTTAAATGAAATCGAAAACGTTCAGAAAGGTAATAGCGCGCTCAAACGATTCAAAGTCGTCAAATGGCAAAACGAAAATCGAAACCACAATGAATAGTGGTTGCCACGTCACCATCCAACCAGAAGCCAATCGAATACAGATATAGCCATATAACTCGGGAAAATATTTCCAAACCAAATAGGATACATGAACAAGGTAAATAGTTTTATACATATACGTTTGTAATTTACAAATAAAAGGAAAATATTTGGATCCAAATACATTCAGAGTTTCCAAGCATCGAGGAGCTTTACACAGAATATGTATTAAAACTAGCTCAACTCGTACATCAAAATATCACAGTCTTCAAAAGTTGTTCCTTGTAAGGAAAACAAAATTTAATGGAGTGAGCTTTCGCCCAAGGAGGTACTATCACTCAGGCATTCAAGGGGTACAAAATCACAGTGATACACTATTCAAATAAGTTCATCAAGTAAGCACAACAAACATCACATTCCAAGAAGATTTGTAAAAGGATACGGTCGGCTCTCAAGAGTGCTTTTCCACTTTTGGCATACTTGATCTCACCTCATTGACGCTCCGTCAATGTTTAAAAGTAACCGATACCGTAGACCCCACTTTACTCCCATTTCCTTCCACCTCACATACCCCTACTGGGCCCGAACTCCAAACAGTTCAATAAATGGTAATACTCGAGTATACCTGAACCAAGAGTCTCATACTCAATGATTCCTTATAACAGTCCCCATGGTTTATCAATTTCCTCGACCAAGCCCTTACTGGCTCGATTCAATTGACCACCAATGTGGTTCAGCTCAGTGATAACAGTATAATTCGTTGGAGACACGTCCAAATGACACAGTTCAAGTATAATCAAGTCAATTCAAGTGATACAGTGAACACAAACATTCCAATCATGTATCTCAAGTACAACAAAGCCAAGAAGTATCAATCATGTGAGTAGTACACTCACCAAGTAAGCAAAGAGAATTTTCACACTTGCCCACCCGACGAGCGTTTCGGACCACCGACACGCCCTAAAACATTCAAACAAGCACAATGAGACTCGCTTACGAGTCATAACCCATATCCACATACTACCAAAAATAAGACTCCATTAGAATGTATAAGTACCAAAGTAAGCTAGGGAAAGTCCGGAAATGAAAGTTAAACACTAAAACCCAAAAACAGATTTGACGTCATTTACCGTATTGGACACAACTGGTGCTATGATTATCGGATTGGGGTGTAATTTATACCGTTGCAAAGCTAAGACAGAGGGTTACAACTTTGATGAAGGCTACTCAGTCCATTTTACAATGTTTCTTCGTCAAATTTACCAAAACAACCCGAGATTTTCCAATTCAAAGTTTACTGTGGCAGTCCTGATTCACTCAGTCATATCTCAACATATACAACTCCAATTCAAGTGATTCCAAAGCCATTTGAAAGCTAAGATTCAAGGTTATAAGTCTTAAGAAGACATCGACAACCAAATTAGTGGTATTCCTGGTCAAAACAACCAATTACAGAAGCTGATTAGCATGTTCGGATAGAAACAAGGCAGCAGGGGTATTTCAGTCTTTTCACAAGCTACGTTGCTCCAATTGGGCTGAAATTTTGCAGGCATATATTTAACTCAAGTATCTACAATTCATGTTCTGAGCAGGACCTGGTTCGGCCTTTACTATGGACAACCAGGCAGTGCAAAAACAGGGCAGATTCATCATCTAAGTTACAAATTCATTTTCCTGCAAAAACAGGACATTCAAGCAGGACAGCCTACTTTGAGGAATCACGGACAGCAGTACACCTAGAGGAAAAATATGAAATTTTTACAGAACGAAGGTCCATGAGTCTAGTTTCCGATGCCACTAACGGTACCTGAATCGGATTTTTCTACATCAAGATATAAGCATTTTACTGAGACTGGTCAGTGAAAGCCAAAAATCTGGAAACTCATTTTTCACTTGTGAAAAATTCCTTTTCTCTTTTAAAACCACAAAAAAATTTATTCAAACCACTCATACTGTGAGAACCCGTAATTTTCATTTTCTAAGTTTTATTATTTTTTCATGACTTGTTTTCTGCATTTTCATGATTAGAAAATTTTTCTAGATAAATTTAAGGAGCAGATATAATTTTTAGATGATTTTTTCTAGTATCGAATAGATTTTGAGAAATTAAGAGCAGATACCGGACGTGGGACCCACTAGTGCAGAAAGTCCGGAAAAATTCGGCCAACTAGATTAAGTTTTGAATACTGGAATTAACTTATCGGGTGTTAAGAGATAAGTAGAGAGTGCTAAGTGGATTGATATAAGGGAGACAAGGTAGGTGAGCATTTAATTAAAGGTGACAAGTGTCACCATTTGATTGGGCTACCTTAAGACTTTCTTACCATTGACTTAAATAACCAAAAATGACCCAAAAATCATCAAAATTCCTCCAAGGGTGGCCGACTTTCTTGAAGCTCAAAGGAAAGAAAACTCTTCACAATTTTGGTCTCCAATCTTGCTCAATCTCTCAAATCAACCGATTAATCTTCCAATTGTTCCATAAAACTCCTCCACTTAGTGATTTTGAGGTGATTGGTGAAGTTATTTGGAAAGTTAAGGTGGTCCATAGCTCTCTCTCTCTTGTTTTAAAGGTAAGTTGTGAAGAACCACCCTCCTTCCTTAATTGATGCTCAAATCATGCTTAGTGGAAGTAGAAGATGCAAGTTTATGGATTAATTCTTGATTTGTGGTTGAATTGATGACTTTTTATTATTTTTGGGGAATTTTCTGTTTTAATTCAAGCATGATGGTGTGGCTATCTATGATGTATGGAAATGATCTATAATGACTTAAGGAGGTGGGAAAAGTGATTAATTGCAACCAATTTCTGTTTTGGAAGAAAATTGGAAAATCTAGGGTTCTTAAGGGTACATTCTGTCCGAATTTTTAGGTGCTAGATATAGGCCTAATTGGCCTTAGCTCAAAACATGAAAGTTGTAGGGAATGACATTTTAAAGGTTCCTACAAAATTTCAGGTCAATCGGAGTTGTGTGGAGTGAGATAAGTCGAAAATACTATTGCTGTTCTGTTTTACCCGAAATTGGGATTTGCGACTGTAATGGGTTGTTTTGACTGGTATTGCTTCCGAATAGAGTGTTGAGGCCTTCTGATAAAATTTATCCCTATTTCTTAGCTTTCATTTGGTTTTGGAATTTCTGGATTTGGACATGTAGAGCCTGAGTTATGATATTTCCGCTAGAACGCGTTTTGGTGAATCTGTTTTACGTTGTTGATGAAGTATCTTGTATTTTTGACCTGTTTGCACTCAAATCTGGGTTGAGTGACCTTCGGTGATGTTGTAGCCCTGTCTTTTAGCTTCGAGATGGTGGGTCTTACACCCTCATCCGATACTCGTAGTGGAAATTGTGCTATTACCGCAAAATGACGTCAAAACTGTATTTTTCCGGGCCAATGCTAGTTACATTTACGAAATTTCTGGTTTCCTCTATTGTTTGTAAATGTTTATGGAACCTTATTGGGGTCATGTTTGGCCTTGGTTTATGACTCGTTATCGAGTCTCATTGTATTTGTTTGCATGTTTTTAGGGCGTGACGGTGGTGCACAACGTTCTTTTGACTAAAGTGCTTGAAACTACATTGTGCTAGCTTGGTGAGTGTACTACTCACTTATGTGCTATTATATGGCTTTGCTACTTGAACTTGGTGCTTTGAATGTTAATTACTTGAAGTGAAAGTGTACTTTATCACTCTCACTTGTTGTTTCTCATGTTATTGGAAAGTTATTGGAATGTCATATGAAATGTTTTATGAAATGTTATATGAAATGTTACATGAAATGAAATACATTACTTGATGTCATTTGGACGAGTCTCCACGACTTCAAATATTATCCATGAGCTCAATCCCCATTGGTTATTGATTAAATCGAGCCGGCGAGGGCTTGGTCGTGTTAATTAATGTACCTTGGGGCAACGTTATATGGAATCTTGTAGTATGAGAGACTCTTGATTCCGGTTTACTCGAGTAATACCACATTGCAAGTGTTTGGATTTCGGGCCCGGTTGAGGAATGTTAGGAGGAAGGGAATGGAAGTTAAGAGGAGTCTACGGTTGGTTACCTTTCAGACATTGACGGAGAGTCAATGAGACCTGATCAAGAATTCAAATGAGAAAAAGGGCTCTTGAGAGCCACCCGTATCCTTTTATCCTCATTATTAATGTGTGGCTTTATTTATTTTGGTAAATTGGACTGTTAAGCTTGATGTATCCATGAACTTGGTTGCTTGAGTTGTATTCTCACTGGGCAATTAGCTCACCCCGTTCCTTTTGTTTTCCTTACAGGAATATGACTCTTTTGGAATGAATTTTGATAAATGGTTGCCGAATGAACTAGATGAATGACTCTTTTGTATTGTATATAAAATGGGACCCTAAATGTATCATTAGGGCCGTTTTCACTTTTGTTTTGGCAAACCATATATGTAGTGACTTTTGTATCACTTTTAAATGTCATTTTTGGTTTGTAAAGGCTAAATGTTATGTGGTATATGTAATTCGATGTTTGGTTGGGTTCGGACGAGTCGGTTACTATTCATGGCCGACTCCGGATTTTGTTTCTTTTATTTTGGGTTATTTTGCCCTTTTGCCTTATTTGCACGCGTTATAAGTTCCGGAACGTGATAGATCGCTCTATACTGCACCGTTAGTCCTGGCGAGAGTTGGGCAGGCAGTCCGCTAACCTCTTTGGTTCGCCTTAGGGGAAAGTGGGGCTGTCACACATACACTTAAGTATGACATTCATATCAGCAACTTTAACATAATTTAAGCATCAAATTTCAACAAAAACCAAAGGTGAAGCTCAACTCTTCCTCTCTCCAACTTCGGACAATTTCAAGCTTTCACAAGAGTTACTTCAACTTTATTGCTGCCAATCTCACATCTAAGCCAGCAATTTTCTACCAAGATCAAAGACAACATGCTATATATCATACGAAACAAGAAATATAACATTTATAGCAAAACTTCCTAGTGGAAACTCCTCAAAATTTCACAAGAAAAGCTGTAAATTGAGCTCATGTTTCTCTCTCAGTCAAATCTGGAAATTTCATTTTAGCAACCACTAGCTCACATGGATGCTATATTTACACCAAGCTTCATCTATCAAAAGGGATTCAAGGATTCCCTAGTAACTTGCAGAAAAACAAGAGCCAAAAACTAGAAAACAAATGGTTATTCCTAGTTCAATCCAAGCTGGAAAATTTCCAGCAATAAAGCAAGTCTCTACAACCTGTTTCTACCTCAATCCAACCTCAACCAAACATACATCAAAAGCCCTCTAAAGTATGTGAAAGAAATTGAAATTCCAAGTCATGTTACCTTTGACACAAGCTAGAAGTTAACTCCCCTGTTTTGGTCCTTCTACCCGATCAAGCAAGCTGGAAATGGAAGTAAGACACAAGCTTCCTTTAAGTGTTCTCTCTCTGGTTCCTCTTGGCTGAAGTGGAAGCAAAACAAGAGAAATTTCTTTATTCTTCTCTCAAGCTCCTCTCGGCTGGAAGGTTGAAGGATGGCACAAATTTTTCCTCTCAACTCTCTCTCGGCTAAAGTGAGACAAAACAAGTGACCAGTCTTGTTTGTCATTATTTTTCTTTCTCTCGGTGGTTGAGCTGAAGAAAAGAAACAAGAAGAGGTAAATTTGGCTTAGTCAACTTGCATGCTACTTGGACTTGGTCAAAAATGGAGGCAATGGAGAAGTATATCTCTCACGGTTGGGAAATTGGAGTAGGACAAGGGAAAAAAATTCCTGCAGCTTTCCTTGACTTTTCCTACTCTCTTGGCTGGAAAAATGAAGAAGAAATATCTCTCACCTCCCCTCTCTCTAGAACCGACCAAAGCAAGAGAAAAAGAATGAGGAATAAAGTTGCATGAAACTTCAACTGGATAGACATAACTCTAGTCTTGGTCAAGGTTGGTCAAGAGTTATTCTAACAATTACCCCTCACTTCTATATTCTCATGTTATATTCCTACTAATTTCTTATTCTAGTTTTCATTTCTATAAAGGTTGATCCAACACTAATATAGGGTACATCCAAGTTATTTAAAATAGTACATCCAAGTACATCCATGAAATTGAATGTAAAAGAAAGAGTAACGAGTTCTCAAAATCTCATTTCATAAGAAATTGGGAAATTTCAGCTTTGCATGATGATCTTTGGAAAATCGAATCTTGAGTTTGGCATGTCCAAAAATGGAAAACTTTACACCGTTGGAAACTAGGTTCAAAGTACTAAAATTTCCTAGAAGACATTTTTCCAATATTCTAAACTGAAGGCATTCGTTTTTTCAGCCCAAAGTGGCTGATCTGAGCAAGCGAGGCAGATTCAGTCTTGTTTTTCGGCAATCTTTGGAAATTCGGCAAAATTCACAGAAAGTGAACTAGCCTTTGAAATTCGTAACACAATAAGAGTTGCAAACAAGGTTTCAAACATTATAAATGGAACTAAATTTGGAGTTTTTAGGAAGAAGATGTCACAGTCTAAAGTTGGTTAAAATTCACCACTAGAATAGTGAAGTTCCAGATTTGCCAAGCAATCTTTGGGGCATCATTTGGATATCGAAATGGCATTGAAATTACACCAAATTTGGTACACTTAAACTTCCATATGAGAACTACTTCTCTATCCAATTTCACGTAACAAATCCCATGGAAAATCATTTAATGAAATGACCAAAGTTTGGGAAAATTTTTAAAGTAAGTCTGCCAACCTTAGTTCTCCTTCTTTTCCAAAAGTTTTGTCCACTAAAACCAACCCCAATCCACTCCGTCTTTGAAACCAAGGGTCTATAAACATTTGATGAGCAATGGATGGGTGTTTGACATCAAAATTTTCAAAACAATACATCCCAAAACTAACCTAACCATTTGGCTAGCAAGAAAAGAAAGATTTCCACTTTTGCATCTTTGCTACACTTTCGAACTTAGAGCACCACTCACTCAATACAAGTTCAAATTGAGAATGGTTTATGGTGTTGGAAACTAGATTCAAAAGGCTACAATTCATCAGAACAAGTCGTTAAGAAACAAGTAACAAGTAAACATAATACCTTCAATTCTAAAACAAGATCATGAAAAACCCAATAAATTTCGGGATCTCACAGTAGAGATAGTAACAACCAAATGTTCCCAATTGCGATGGCTCTTGTAGAGTCCGAATGATACAAATTGCACTCTATCTCACACACAACCCGTAACACACAAGCCCAAGGATCTAGAATATGGTATCAAAGTTTCGAGGGCAGATTCTAAATGATCAAGGACAGTTCAAGACCATATTAGAAGGGTAAAGTGATGCCACAATCTAGTGCATTTCTGGATTGATAAATCAATTGAAAACACAAGAATCCTTTCAAGTATTCAAGTAAGATCTCTTAGACAAGAGACTTGCTAAACACAAAGTGTTTTGCTGGAAATTTCTTCAATTCATCTTGGCCATCAAAAACATCAAACTTAAGGCTTATTTATAGCCTTTACAAGACTCAAGAAACCTAACTAAATTAGAAAATACTTTATCTAAGCCTAACGATAAATTGGCTACACTAAACTTAACTCTAATTCGACTCAACTATGGTTAACATGACCTTAGCCATTTATTAAACCAATCTGGAATTAACTTAACTAACGGCTGGAATTAATTAAAACAAATGACAACAAGACTAAATAACAATTATAAGCTAAATAAACACATTAAACTTAAGGAAGTGATGGCTGGAATGTTGGATTTCAATTAATCAACCACTTGTATGTTTTGAACATGAACCACCGGGTACTATGTTGGCATCACTCCCCTCCTCTTGAAAGAGATTTGTCCACAAATCGATAGTGCATTAATAGGATAGCAATGTTGGTAATAGATGAATGACTACAAGCCACGTTACATGCTATTTGGTTAGCCTCTTGATGCTCTCGAACAAGGACATCCTCCAAGATAAGAAATATCTAGTATAAAGCTTGTGGAAATTCCATATAACACTCCAAAGCTCTTTAACCAGATTTTTGTCATGGAATGTCAAATTTGGACCTCCACAATAAATCACACATTAGTAGTTATAGGCATAAAATCACACGCAAATTTAACATTCACATGCACTAGATAAGGATCTTTATAGTGATGTTCAATGAGACTAGAAAAAACACTAATCTGATTGTGCAAAGTTGTATAATTCATCACTAGTTGATGTTTATTTAGCACATATTGCATGGATAAAACAAGATAAGAATGGACAGCTTTACAATCAGCAAACAAGAAACAAATTTCATCATGTAAAGAACCAGAATTTGGAAGATTAAGTAAGGAAATTTCATGAAGTAATGATGAATTTCGGGATTGGACAGCATTTACTCCCTTTAGCACTTCATTTTTTAAAGTTGGTAGCCCTTGATCTAACACAATTCCTTCAAAGAAACATATGAATGAGCTTTACAAATCACAAAAATTTGAGAAGCAAAATACTAGAGTATCACTAGATGAATGATAAGGAACTATAGAACAAAATTCAAGTATAGTTACTACCTTGAAAACTTCAAGAGGATCACCAACAAACAAATCAACTCTAGGTGGGAAATTGATCATTTGTTGATAACAAAGAGATTTAACACACTCCAACGCCATGAACGCTCTTTAACTCTCCAATGGATATAGGAATGGAACAATTTAATATCATAACAATAACACATCGCTTAACCTACACAAAAATAGAAACAGTAACATGGCAAAGTTAACATTGTTAGTGCAAAAATAAACTCTCCTCACATCCTAAATTTTGCAATAAGCGTTTGCTTTCCCTCTTGTTTTTCCACTATGGTTGAACCATTTGTAGGATTTTTCTCACTCGAATCTTTTGAATGTTCACTTTCTTTTGCCTTGACACTTTCCTCGACTTTTACCTCATGTACACTCTCAAGTTTTACCTCACACTTCTCACTACCACGCTCAACTCGCTCTTCCACAATTTTTGGTTGTGGGAGGTGCTAATACATCTCCCTTACTCAACTAAATTCTTCATCTATGGTTGATGTACTTGCATGCTTAGTCTGGGCAGAAATTGATGTAATCTACTTCTTTTCCATTTTGAGTGGTCTTTCCTCCTTTATCTCACTATATGTCGACCTAACTCCAAGAACTCTTAAGCTCTTTAGCTCTGTTTAGTTCAAGAGACTTCTCAAATGAACAAACTGATTTAGTTGAGGATGAACTCTTCTTAGATGCTTGGCACTTTCACCTTTGATTCTCCTTAAAGTCATCACGAGTACCATTATATTTCTCATAAAACTCTTACTGCACGATCATGATCCATTTCCTCCTTGAGGGTATGAAACTCAGGATTTGGCCTTTGATCATGGCTAGATTGTGTGGAACCCTTGCTTTTGACAACCTTGTTCACCATTCGTTCAAGATGTCTATGAAGAGCCTAGAAAGCTTCATGAAAAATCTGTTTAAAGTCACCCATCATATCCTCCATACTAAGATTAAATTCAGCTTGTTGGAAACTCCCTTTGATGGACATCTTTAACCTGCAAAAATGGTTAGCAAAACCAAGAAAAGATTTCCTCACAACACACCCTCATGTGTATGCACTCACACTCATGTATCACTCAAGTGTTTGAGACACTCTAATAATCTCACCAAGCAAATCTCTAAGTTGTTGATTTCCTTATTTGAAGAAATCATAAATTTCTCAAGTAGTTCAATGACTTATTGCCAACAACGTACAAGGAAGTAATTATATGAATCTGGTTCATTTTGAGTTGAGATTTGAACACGAATTGGACTGATTTTAATGACTCAAAAGTACAGAAAATACATCGGAAATTCACAGATTCACTTGTGGAAGAATGACTAGAAAGACTCGATGAAACTCTAAGCAATTTGGTCAAGACTGAACTGATTTGATGCTAATTTAGTGCGGGTTTTGGACCTGATTTAACACACAAAAGACACTTGAATTATTATTGGAAATTGACTCCACAAAACCTGGTTTAACTCGGACAAGAATGACACAAAATTTAGAAGGTGTTTGACTTGGACAAGGAAGACTCGAATTAGGAAACTATTGACTCTTAAAATCCAAAACTGATTTGGACTTGTTTTGGACCAACTAGACTCGAATATAAACTGGAACAATGACTCAAAACCCAACCATATAAGGCTGGACAATTCAATTTAATCGACTAGAACAATAAGACACAATTTGACAGAAATTTTGGAACCTAGAAAGCTCTACCCAATTGCATGCTTGGCTGGAAATTTGGACACCTCATCCGAATGGCCTTTGGAATCAACCTACAAAGCAAGATGCTATTTAAGGGATGTTTCCTAAGTGTATTTTGGATTTTTGCAGCTGGAACAAGTAAACCAAACCCAACAAAGATTGTATGTCTAGCTTTTGGAAACAAAATTCCCACTCACTTTCGGTTTCCAATTCCAAATTGTCTTCTTGTTTCCAAACTCAAGACTTATGATCCGATTCAAGAATTTGGGTCTTTTTTTCACAGATCAAAATCAGATTCTTGTCTCTTTCCTTTTCAGCTTGCCAATTCAAGAAACACAAAACAGCCACACATTCAAGTTCAAGAAGATGAACTTAGGGTTTTAAAAGTTCAAGGTTTGGAAACTTTGGTTCAAGATTTTCAAGAAACCCAATTGTATGATCCAACAACTTCAAGATTCTCACAAAATTGTTCACGAAAGCTCAAGACATTCAAGATTTTTGTCCAGAAATTCAAGAACTTCAAGTGCTTCCAAGATTAAAGTCGACACAATCCATGACTTCAAGAATAAAGCAATGAACAACCACGGATTTCCCTAACAAAACTAACGAACAGAATTTTTTTTTATATTTTTGACTCTAGATGACACAAGATTCAAAGAACAAGATAACAAGACAAAAACAAGACCCAAGTAGAGAAACAATAAGCGGACGACAACAAACAAATGCATACAACAAAAGGAAATGCGGGCAACAAGATAACACCACAAAACCCTAGCCACTTGATCAAGGTGTATACGGACAGATTTGACACAAACAAGACATGATTTGGAAACTTAACAAGATAAACAAGATGCGGACAACAAAGGACAACACGCGAAACCCTAGAATTTTGCAACAACAAGAACGGAGATATTTGAACAAAGGAAAACTTACGAAGACAAACAAGAAAATAACGAAACAAAAGGCATATAACTCGATACCTTCAACTAGCTCGGGTACCAACTGATACGAACCTCGCCAACCTCATGATGGAACCCATAAGAGAAAAGACCAAGGATTTAGAATTTGGTATCAAAGTTTGGAGGATGAATTCTACATGATCAAGGATAGCTCGAGACCATGTTAGAAGGATAGAGTGACACCACAATCTAGTGCATTTCTAGATTGATAAGTCAATTGAAAACTCAAGAATCCTCTCAAGTATTCAACTAAGATTTGTTAGACAAGAGACTCGCTAAACACAAAGTATTTCGTTGGAAATTTCTTTCATTCATCTTGGCCATCAAAAAATGTCAAACTTAAGGCTTATTTACAAGACTCAAAAAAACCTAACTAAATTGGAAAACACTTTAACTAAACCTAACCATAAATTAGCTACACTAAAGCTAACTCTAATTTGGCTCAACTATGGTCAAGATGACCTCAACTATTTATTAAACCAATGCTGGAATTAACTTAACTAACGGCTGGAATTAATTAAAACAAACAACAACAAGACTAAATAACAATTATAAGCTAAATAAACACTAAACTTCAGGATGGGATGGTTGGAATATTGGACTTCAATTAATCAACTACTTGTATGTCTTGAACATGAACCACCGAGTCCTATGTTCGCATCATTGAATGTAAAGATAGTTGGAGTTGGTTTTTGAATACTTTGCTATTGGCACTTTATTTGAGAAAGGTTGGATATTCCTCTTGGATAGGCAAAAGGACAACATTACTTTAATTTATTTTCTGCATTCTTTTATTATTTACTAACTGGTAATGTATTTATTCAATGTTTTACATGCACTTTTTCAGGGACAAGTTGATTGCATTGAGAATAAGTACCCTAGAATGGAACATAGGTTTTGTGTTAGGGATTTATATGCCAATTCAAAACTAAAATAGAAAGAGAAGCAGCTGAGAGACATCATTTGGATAGCTGCAAGATCCTATGTGCCCAACTAGTTTGAATCTAAAATGAGAGAGCAGCAACTAGTGTCACTTGAGGCACATGCATGAATGGCAGTCATTCCAGCAAACCTGTGGCCCAGGCACACATTTTCATTGAGGTTTAAGTGTGATTTATTGAGTAACAATATATACGAGAGTTTTAACCAATACATTAAGTATGCTAGGCCTGTACCTATACTAATTATCCTATCATTAATATTAACTATGCATTCTTAATCTATTGTTTTCAATAATGTATAGTGTACAAATATGAAGAGTACTATTGGTGATTAGTTGCTGGGAATACTCCTAATATTGCTCCTAGATCTAATAGACAAAATGCATGCTCAAGTGTTGCTGCTACTACAACTTGGAAGAGCAATCCAACCTTGTCTAATAGTAGAGTGGTTAGTCAACCTATGCATTTTCCTAATATGCATTATGTGACCGAACACAATTTATTTCTAATGATATTTGATCAGGATAATTTCACAAATCTCTCTTGAGATTTTTAACAATCTTACTGTCCTCCCCTATGATTTTCAAAATATCAAATACCTCCCCTAAAAGTAAATAAGTAGTATCAAATCTTATCCAATTCAAAAGGACAAACAATAAAAAAAATTGGGAGCTAGAGAGAGAAATCAACCCACTACCACAAATGCCCTCAAGTCTTGCATTTGTGAGATAATTCAAGCAATAGATCCAACCCAGTTATCTCACTAATGCCCTCAAGTCTTGCTTGAACAGTAGTACCCAAGCAATTTAGCAAGTTCAGGGAATGTATGTGGAACTAATAGCTCAAATAAGGTCTAAACTTCAGTTTCACGCCTAGAAACTAATGGTTGTTTCTAATTATCATTTTTAATGTCTATATGCAATGGCCATTTTGGTAGACTATTTATAAGAGCAAAATGAAGCAGTAAGATAGGACTCTGTGTATTAGACACTATGCAATTGAAGTGCTTGGTGTTCGACGAGCTAAAGTAATAATAGCAAACGAAGTAAGCAATTGCAGTAGCAACAAAGGGCCAGTTCAAGCAACAGAGGTGAATTTTGGAATTCACCTACATCATTTACAATTAGAAACAAATATAGTCAATGTAATCGCAAAGTGAACGGAATCCATATAAGCTATACTTTTGCCGTGCAAATTATAGACTCTTTGAATAGTATGAAGGTCCTAGAGAGGAAGAGGTGAGCAACCAAAGAGAAAGAAGACATTCAGAAATGCATAAGGAAGAACATGTCCAGATTGCAGTTCTAAATTATCACTAATTATATTAATCATAGTTATTATTAACTTAAGTAAATTTGTCCATATAATTGTGAAATATCTGCCAAGTTATGCAGGTACTTGAGTCATTTCGCCCATGTTTATGTAACAATTGAGACCCAATATTCTGCTAGAGGAAGTCTTTGATATTTTTGAAATTTCAGGGGAGGGGAGTGAGACTGTTAGAAACCTCAGAGGAGGTTTCTAAAATTATCCCTATATAACCATAGCATAGGTTCAGATGAAGAAGCACAGATTTGGAGATGCTATTTTCTATACTCAAGGATCTAGGACTGGTCTCTTGCAAGTTTCGCGTACACCAGAATATGTTGTGCAATAGCATTTTGTGGAACTTGGTGAGACTGGTTCATGTGAATGGTTTACTCTTAATGCTGTAACTCAAATTTTGCTAGCCTTTTGTTTTGTGGACTAGCTTTTGGAGATTTTGCCAAGTTTTGTATGGATGACAACAATGATAAGTTAACTTGGTTTTAGAATTCATTAATGCAGGAATGCCCAAGAACCTTTCAGATTACATTAGCTTTTATTTCCGTACAATATGTAATGGTGGATACAATTTATTCTTCTTCATCCTCTTTTGTGGCCAATTAGACCAAATGTAGCTAGTGAAAGCTACCAAAAGCTTAAGAACTAGTACTCTTCTCCATGTTGGCTTTCGAGAAGACTACATGACTTGCATATTGGTCAACCTTTGTGGTAGATCTTGTTTCTCAACTTGCAAAACAGCATTTTCAATTTGTACATTTTCATATTTTTGCTTCAATCTTGCCTATTTTAGTTCCAATTCTTCATGCTCCCTTTGTAAATACTTTAGATTCTCTGTTTTCTCCACAACTCTTGATTGTAATATAGTACAAATATGACGACCCCACGCCTCTTAGGGCGTACCCCAAGGTTTAGCGGACTGTCTGTCTAACTCTAGCCAAGACTCACTCACTCACTTCAAACAAAATATGTTATAACCTCAAAAATAAATGAAATAACAGTTCCCAAACTTGAAACATACAAATGCATTCATTTCTATCTCAAACGTTCATACAATCCCAAATATAACAAAAGATATGAATTCCAAATACATTCAACCCTAATCGAGCACTAGCGCGAGTACAATCCCAAAAGTTCAAAAATTAGACTATGCTAGCCTGTACCAGTCTTACTCCCTAACTCGTTCCCCCTGTAAGGAAAACAAATTTAACAGAATAGAGTGAGCTAAAGCTCAGTGAGGTTGTAAATAGCAAGTTGACCATTATTTAAAAGTACAAGTATCAAAGTAGCAAAGTAGCGAGCATAACAAGTTCATAAAAGTGAGCAATAACACTTCAAGTAGCAAATCTCAAAATGAGCGAGCGTAAAGTTTTTAAAAAGAAATAATAACCCGATAAGTAATAATCATTTCAAAGTATAAGGATATGGATGCCTCTCAGGAGCCAAGTTCATGTTGCTTCACCAGAGCTTGATCAAGTAGTAGTTGACACTCCGTCAACTTTCAAGTAAAGTCACTAGTCCAGTAAAGCACCACTTAGCTACAATCTCCGTCCACCATCCAAATCCCCTACCAAGCCCAAAATCCTCAATAAACACGGGTGGTAACTCGAGTATACCGATTAGTCGATGAGGTATCACTCCACTCGACAAAACAAGAGACCCAGGGTTCGTTACCCAATCGACCAAACCCTTGCCAGCTCGACTCGAGTAACTAGCCATAGGTTTCTGGAATTCCAGAGAGTGCACACATCATACAAAAGTATATCAAGTCAATTGCAACAATAAATAAGTATATATCACATTAGGGCAAGTGTGATAAAGTACACCCTTGCCTGACCAAACCAATCAAATATCAAGTATTTATATCAAGTATCGTATTCAATCATGTACTTGGAAGCACTCACCAAAGATTTAGTGCTTGTCAAACTCACGTTCAGGTACAACTCCTTGATTGGAATCCCAATCTATGATAAAATATCATTTAAGAGTTTAAAATCCACTAGGGTTCGAAACATAGAAGTTTCGTTTCAAGAAAATCAAGTAAATGAAACTTGTTTAAGTAATAGTCATATAACTTCTCAAACTCTCAAAAATTCATGCTCGTTTTTTTATCGATAAAGAAATGATTCATACTTTGGAAGTTACACTTGGTATGAAAAATCGAGAAAATCGTATGTTTAAGGGTCGCTACTTTCACTTTTTAAAGGGTATGAGTGTTGGCCAAATTCAGCTCATATACCTCTTACTAATGACACTCGAATACCATAACACGCGAAGTTCATTTCAACCTCGAGTCGTTGCTCGCCTAACCCTTGAGTGAAAATTTGGGCTGCACGCCCTTTGTATATCGCTATTTTCTAGCCATTGATGGCTTCATTTTTTCCTCAACTCAGCTCAAATTCAACACATAAGTAAGCTTAATACTATAGCTTTTCAACTAGGCTCAATATCATCCAATTACAAATCAATTCTAACAATGAAACCACCAAGACCAAAGCTGGAAACTAGTTTTAAAGACAAATAGCTAAGTAACAGGTTTGACATCTTCTGCCGTTTTGATCACAACTGAAGCTACGCTTATCGGATTGGGGTAAATTTTGTGGCGTTTTGAAGCTAAGACAGAGCCTAAGTTTCCTATGAAGACATTCACACCTAGTTCTTGCATTTTTAAAGTCAAAAATCAAAATCTCAGAGAAAACAGAAAACTGTCAGTCAAACTGGGCATTTGGGCAGTCAGGGGTATTTTGATCATTTCACAAGATACAATACTCCAATTGAGCTGAAAGTTTACAGGTAGATGGTTAACTCAATTCCATATAACTTCCATGTTTTGAGAAAGAACTGATTTGGCCTTTATCATGGACGAATATGCAGTGCAAAAACAAGGCAGGTTCACTATCAATGCTGGAAATTCATTTCTACTCTAAACTTTCATATCCTAGCTCAATACTATTAAGTACTATATCATCAAAATCATCAATTACTAGCTCAATGCCATAATCAAGGCTGAAAAGTGTAAACCCTAGCTAAACATTCCACTATATCATCCAAAACTAAATACTTAACCTAGTAAACCAAGAACATAAGCTTCTATCCCAATTTTAACAAGATTAAGTAAGAGAAAAGGAAAGGCAATCATCATACCTTCCAAAAGCTATTTGTAAGTGAAAACTAAACCCCTCTCTTCCAAAAATTTCACCACACAAAGCTTTCCAAACACCAAAAGAGAAGTTTAATCGGTTTAGTTTGGTTGATTTCACTCAAACAAGGATGGATTCAAGGTTGGAAATGGAAAGCTTTCTTCCTCTCTTTTCTCTCCCAAACTCACGCCCAAGACCAGCAAGAAATGAAGAAAAATCAGCCAAGAAGAAAGATAAGAAGATAGGAAATTGGTTTGGTCAAAGTTTACTAAATTTCCAACAAGTGTCACACTTTGATTTGAGGTCAAATTTTTTTCTTTTCTCTCTTGTTTTTGAGTCCAAAATTTTGGCTGGTATAAGAAGATATTTAGGGCTGATTTTGCTCAATTAATAACAAGGAAATTAAGATAATAAAGCAGTGTTCAAGTGGTGTATTCAATCGGTAACAAACGGTACACGTCGATTCAAGCCGATTTTCCTTAACACGCCCGTACTAGTGTTTTAACTTATGATTCACTCACTTATTATTAACACTTCTAATCACACACTTTTTCTTACCTAATACTTGCTCTTATCCATCAAATTTAGTACACACACCTCACCAAGTGATCACACTACCAAAATGCACCATAAACACACTAAAAACCCTAATATGCCCAAAAAAACCCTAATTTATGCCATTCCTTTAGAAAAATCATAACTTGAGTTATAAATACAAAATATTCATACAACTTGGCCCATTAAAAACTAGACTTCAAATACTAATAATCTTTAGAAGACACCTCAAAGAGATTCAGTTGATAAGTTAGTCCAAATTGAGCCATAAGCTACTACAACATTACTATGTTTACTTGTGCAGGGCAGAATTTTCAGTTAAATTTGCCAATTTCCTAGAATTTATAGAAATTGAATCAAACTCTGAATTTTACACCGTAGGAAACCCTATGAGTCTAGTTTCAAACGCAACAAATGGAACTCAATTCTGACTTTTCTATACGAAGTTACAGCCAATTTCTCAAAGCTGCGCAGAGCCTCCTGCGAAAATTTCTAGATTTTCTAACAACTTGAAATTATGAAACTTTTCTTAACAAAATTCACTCCCTTGCCTCACATTCAACCATTAAAACAACCAAGAATCTAAGGCAAGTAAGTTCAAATAAGAACTATAAAGACAAGTAAAATTTCGGGGTTTCACAACAAATTTCTTTTCCATTGTCGTAAAGCTTGGGATCTACCCACTTAAAATAATCACATGCTTGTCGATTTTGGAACAAAACAAAAAAAAATATTTTTTCCCAAATTATTTTCTCTAAAAGTGAACAAAAAAAATTATTTATCATACAATTCATACCTTATAATTTGACCATCCAAGAAATCTCCTTCCAAGACTTTTTGGTGTCCATGACCTTCTTAAGAGTGCTAATTTACTGCATCCATAGGTTTCTTGGCTTGGTTCTTGTACATTTTGTGATGAACAACATCTAGACGAAAAGCAACAAAATGAATTTGAAGAAATTTAAGCCATTTTTCCCTCTTTTTTTGGCTTCGAATATGGGATTGGGAAGTTTGAAAACTAATGAATGATGAAATGAGAACAAAAAAATTTTTGTCTTGAAGTGAGACTTCTCTTTATAAACAACGGAGAGAGGCATTTTACTCACAAAATTTTAACGCTTTAACTGGGGTCACTTTTGTCTATTGAAGTATTTCAATGGATCCTTTGCTGAGTTGGATTGTTAGAGGGGATAAAGTGCCAAAAAATTAATGTTAGGGAGTAAAGTAAAAATTGCGATAAACCATATGAGGAGTTTTCGTGATTTTCCTTGACATCAATGATGAAATTAATTCACGTATTAATTGTTAATTCTGATTGAAAAGTGGTTTTTACTTCCCTTTTAGCTCTTTACACGTTCTTTTAAGTGAGTATTACGATAAAATGTTAAAAAAGGCCTATAAGAAATTAATAAAGTGTGAGTATTGTATTGATGAAGGTAGGGACGAACAAGGTTGGGATGGTTTGGCATGACGTGAGTGCTTTAAGAAGATTTACTTACTAAACGGAAGATTATATGACCTAGTCAGAGTACTGCGCGAAAGTTGCATTAGTGTTTAAGTGTTTTTTTTTTTGGTAAACCCCGTGCATGGGGTGGGATGCCAGCCCCCTAGTTTATTAGTTACTCAAATAAGGGGTACAAAGAGCTCAAGAGAAATGCCTCTTGCATTTGAGGACTACAATTAAATTATCTTTTGTCAAGATTCTGAAAGCGTATGGACGACATCCCCCTAGGATCCAGCACTGCGGATGCCCTTACAGATGCCGGGAGTTGCTGAGCAGACGTGCAATACCAGTCCCTCGATAGCTGCAAATTTGCTATTCTATCTGCTGACGATTTAGCCTCGCAAAAGATGTGAGACACTAAAGCTGATATGGAAGATAACAAAGCCCATATCCTGTGCAGTGTATTACATAAAGGCCGCTTTGCCATCTTCCTAGATTGAATCAACTGGACCAACCCTTTCGAGTCGACCTCCACTAATATCGACAAATTTCTAAAATTATGATGATTTTTAAAAAAATTCTACAAAGGGGGCATTTTGTGTATGGTTTTCTGTCCTTGGGATCTTCGCACTCGCCAAATGCGAGTTCTTTGAGCTCGCATTTGCTGAATACGAAGTCTCCCTGAATTTTTCCACCACCGAAATTCAAAAAAAAAAATATTAAAGCAAACAAATGCGAGGTATATGAGCTCGCATTTCACAAATGCGAGGTCATGTATACCTTGCATTTCACAAGTAACCGCCCAGGCAACAATGACCAAAGAAGGTTCCTTGTCCAGTGAGCGTGAGCAAGCTGCAATTTTACATAAAAAGGTTGCTCAAACAATAATCATAAGTGACAAGCCATGCGTGCTTCATCATGTGAGTGTAATGCCTGGAGCCAATATTCACTATTTACCATCTAAAGGTTCTTTCCAACAACAGGAATCTAGATTTTGCCTAAAAAATTTTTCTTTTTGCTTCAGTTGTAATGCCATTTTCCCTTGCTTTATGATTTCACTGCAAATTATAAAATGATTTACAATTTGCAATGCAAATTTCTATAAATTTTACTACTTAAGGCTCTAAATTCATCACAACTGGAAAAAAAAAAGATCTCATAATATTGCCATCAATACTTGATAATAATTTGGGGCATAAATCTTAACCGAACTAGTAGGATTTTGGCTTTACTGTAAATTAGCTCCGATAAATGCAAATTCCTAGAAAATTATATTCAAAATTTGCTTTTTTTTTAATTTTTAGCACACAATATTTTTTGTTTTTTCATTGACATTTATCATAGAGGAATAAATCCTTTTTATTTGAAAACTCACACGAATTAGAAGTTAGCAAATGTGAGCTCTCAGTTTAAAATTTTATGTACTAGTAATTCTTTGTATATAAATAACAAAAAAGTTATATTTCTTATAGATTAAAAGATTTGATAATTATACGGCCACAAACACCTAATTTTATTATTAAAAAATTTTGTAATGAAAAAAAAGAAAAGTTACTCAACATATTAAGAGTTCTGAAAACACCTGATTATGAAAACACTTATAATAAAAAAGAAAACATATTATATACCACATAAAAAAGAAAACATATTATTAAGAGTTCGTAGTTACTCAACAAAAAAGAAAACACCTGATTAAGAGTTCGTAGTTACTCAACTACTTATAATAAAAGTAACATATTATATACCACATAAAAAAGAAAAGTTAGCAATTGTTATTTGTAGTGGAATAAAAAATAAGACTAAACAACAATAGTAGTTTATTTTTTTGTTATTGATACTACTAATAATTGATTAATCAATTTCTCTATTTTGTTATTCTATATTGGAAAAGTTCAATTTCTTAAATGACATTGACTTCAACATTTGGAAAAAAAATCTTGTATTCCATAGATTTTTTTTTATAAAATAATGACATACGAAATTATGAAATAAACAAATTTTGACTAATCTAGTCTACTTATTTAAACAATGTTTAAAGAAAAAAAATGAAGAATTTAAAAGGAAAAATAACAATGCTTAAATTAAAAGGGGTAAATTTGTCCAAACATATCATTCAAGGGGGCAAAATACCTATTATTATAGTTTAGGGGATAAACTACAACTGGGTATATAGTTTGTAGGGGTTTTTTACATTTAACCCTTTATGAAATGATTATTACGTGATTATTTATCTTATCGATTACAAGATATACTTTGCTATAAATGCATAAAATAAAGATCCAACATAATAATCATTTCCAAACTAATCGAAAAAAGATGAGAGCAAACCACATATATTTGTTTCACCGACTGAGATATTTGACAAAAAATTTTTTTGTTTATTGTAATTTATTATGCTTAATAAATATATATATATAGATTTAATTATTTTTTGAAAAATTTTTGACAGAGTCTCCCCTTAAAAGTGGACTAAACTCCCTGCCAGCAAACCCAAAATAGACAACATTTAATCTAACCAATATTTCCAACAACTTCTCCAAATATTAAACATAAAACTACTAAAAGTACCAAGCATTTCATAGTGCAATGTCGAGATCCAAATCAGCCAAAAATCACAAACCACCGCCAAAGCATAGGTCTTTAGTAAATTAAAAAACAGAAAAAGTAAAATGTGGCTCTAAAAAGCATCGAACATTCCATAGATTAAAAACAAAATGCAAGCAAATCCATTCACAAATAAGATAGTGATTCCACCGGAGCAGCTTCAATTGCCATCTTCATCTACACCACCACCCTGAGATAAAGGTGGAGGAATGCTTAAATGATTCTCTATATGTGCCAAGCGAGTGTCCATCCTCTGCAAGTCAAATTGATTATCTTCCAAGGTATTGAAAAGCCGTGGCCAGTTGGGTTGATGATGATGCACCGGGGGAGGTGGTGGAGGTGCAGAGGTGGATGGACCAACATCATCTCCACCATGCCTTGCTTTAGAACGCCGCTCCATAAGTGGAAGGAAAGCAGCCACGTCGATGCCCATGTTCCGTAGCAAGGTAAAAGATAATTCGGTACAAGGTCGAACAACTTGTCACTCAGCTCCAACTAGATTAACCCCCATCCGTTCAAACACCAATGTGAGTAGTTGAGGGAATGCCAGCTTGAAAGAAGTAGTCCGACGTCTCACCATTGACCGTATATAGTTGATGATGATATTTAACAATGACATTTGAGCGTACGAGGTGTCCCGGTTATGGAACATATAGTCCAAGAAGTATATATCAATCTTCCTGACCTCGCTTTGGCCCGACGTCTTGGGAATTACATTGTGCGGTATCATATAGACAATAAGGCGATGTCTGGCATAAAAAACTGTAGCAACAATCGTCTCCTTCCTCGATGAATGGAAAGGTTGGTACTGAAGACCGAACCTTGCCATAGCATGTGTCGGATCCCATCTTTTGTTTGGAGTGACGAAGCCTTTTTTCAAATTCACTGCAGGACCTTCATTGGCACATCCCAATATTGCTGCTAACCTCTGCCTTGATAAGACGATGCGTGTTCCTTGAACAAAGGACTCCACCATTTCGCCACTATACTTCGCCTTGTTAATGATATTAGCATAAAACTCATGCACAAGCTCCGGATAGTAGTGAGTAGGTAGTCGAAGAATTGGTGCCCAACCAAGTTCGTCAAATGGCTGCGAAATCTGAAAGGCAGCCTCAACTTCAGCGCTCACATGTTTTTTGAACAAGAACTCCAAGTTGGCATGTGCTTCATACCACTGCTAGTGCTGTAGAGTGGAAAACCCAATGCTATCAAATATTCGGGGCTGTCGCGCAGTTCTCCCCCGTAGACGTCTAGGAGCAGGTGCAGGCGAAGGAGAGCGTGCTTCCTCTTCAGTTTCTTCCTCCTCCGCACAGATGTCCAAGTTTTCCTCAGCTTCTTTCACTGCTTGATGAAGAAGAAACCACTTGCCTTTTCCTTCCCATAGTACCTAAAAACAAATAAATCTTTAGCCCATAAATCATACCATATGGCACACACCGAAAATAGTAGTACATTTGACAAATCAAAAACAGCTTAAATAACCTTCAATTCATATCTCTATTTCACGAAGAATCAATTGAGTATTCAAAAAGATCGAACAATAGAGTTTCCCCTTGTAAAGTTGGTAAGAAATTGAAGTATGCATCACCAATTTGATCAAATTATGTACACTCCATTATAGCACAATCAATGAAATTAGCATCAATCATGCTTAGAGCAAGCAATAATTAACAACAATAACACAATAATGGTATTAAACATTGTTAAGCAAAAATTATCGTAATAACTCTAAAATTCAACCAAATTGCGAAATATACACAATGCACATGCTAAAGCATCATTAACAAAGTATTATTAACCATAATCATTGATCACTAGTGGGTTAAAAACATCGTAGGCCAACTATCTAATTCTAGCCAATAATAGCCCTATGAGGATCTAAAAGCACCAATAAACCAACGAATTGAGTGCATTTCAACTTATATACATGCTTCAATAACCTTAATCAACATAAATGAGGCCAATAACATGTATATACATCAGCACTTTTACATAATTAAAAGTTGTCAGAAAACTCAGGAAATTGAAAAATATGAACTTTTAAAATACCAAGATTCAATACAATTTCTTACCTCAATCACGTAGAAGGATCTTTAGTGATGCTAAATATGTAAAAAGCCCTATCAAATAATTTGAACTTGCCCTCCAATTGAAGAAATTATAATCTGAAAACCCTAGCCTTCAATGCCGAATGTGCAGGTGTTTGTAATGGATTTTAATTGGTTAGAACGGTTGTTTGATACTCAAAAGGTGTTGGATTGTTGGTTTTTAGTAAGATTATGTCGTAAAAAAGAAGATTTGAACATTGGGTTTGGTTGGAAGAGAGAAAATGCGAGGCTATAGAAGAAGAATGGTCGAGGGAATTTGTTCGCGTAAACTTTATTTAAGGTCGAGGAACTAAAACGCGAGAACAATACGCGACCTCATAGTCGCATTTTATTCATTGTGGGTGTAGGTTGTAATACGCGAAAAAAAATACGCGACTATATTGCTGCGTGCTGTGGGTGCGTGTTATTCATTGTGGGTACAGTTTGTACTATGCAGGGACACAATACGCGACTATATTTTTCACGTATTGTGGTCGCGTTTTATTCTTTGTGGGTGCCAGTTGTAATACGTGAAAAAGAATACGCGACAATATTTGGTTCATATTGTGGTCGCGTTTTATTTGTTGTGGGTGCAGGTTGTAATACGCTGGGACACAATATGCGACATTGTAGTCACGTATTGTGTTTCACGTTTTCTGGTTGTTAGCCTCGGATTGTAAAATGCGCACACAATACGTCTGTGACGACCCCACTTCTCCCTAGGGCGAACCCAAGGGTATCGGCGGGCCGCCTGCCTAGCTCGCGCCAGGACTCAAAACTTAAAACAACGAAAGCTAGCAAAATCCAAAAGAGTACTATACATATATATGCAATCCCAAAAGAGTTATAAGTACATTCCCCAAAAGTACCTGCTCAAACTATTACATCCTTATAATTACAACCAAAACCAAAAGGGTAGACCCTAAGAAGGGTCCTTATACAAACCACCACAATAAAAACAAGCATCCTAATTGTCCGCTATTACAAGCAAGTCTAACTATACTATACTAGTGCAAGTGCCCAAACGTACCCGCGTCGGCCCCTGCTAAGGAAAACAAAAGGAATGGGGTAAGCTAAAAGCTTAGTAAGTAAACAGGGGCAAAAGCGTAAATTTCACGTAACATCAATTACACAATAAGAGTAAAGCAAAAGCAGAAAAGTAACATCACATAATAAGGATACGGGTGGCTCCAAAGCCAAGTCATTTGCCATGCGTGATCTCCTGTCGACACTCCGTCGACCATAAATAAGGTCCATTGAACTTCACTTGTACACCCACCGACACCTTATCACCCTCACTGGCCAGTCACCTCACAAACTTGCCCAGGCGAACGAAATCACAAACTTGAGCTTGAGTCACAAGCTCGGGTCACAAAATTGGTCCACATACTCAGCGAACCGGGTTCACAAACTTGGTGACCTCAAACCAAGTTGGACTGACTTCGACCAAGCCCTAACCGGCTCGAATAGTCCCTCTAGGTATTGAGTTCAACTTCAACTCACAAAATTCACAAAATTATTCAAAAGTCACCCTGAGCCACCAGCTCAAGGGTTTTAGTTCCAAAATTTCTCATATACATAAGCCATGTACAAATATGTGCGCAAATTAGGGTTTAGAGCGAGTGCGATAAAGTACACCCTCGTCTAAGTACCCTCTTCATACATATCGAATCACATAAGCAACTAACATACAAAAGCGGCCTGAATACTTACTCAAAATACCAAAAGTAGTATAAAGGCGGAATTCACTTTGTGTGTTGGCTAGTAGTGGGCCCCACCGGCACCGCCTAGCTCACCACTGTCTGAAATCGAAGATTATGTCACAATATATCATAAACGGCAACTAACGTACTTAAAACAAGCAAAACGGCAAAATTGGCACGCGCAAGTGCGGGAACGGCAAAACGGCCGCACACGTTCGCGCGGAACGGCAAACGGAAATGGCCAAGTCGGCCATCTCAAACCGTTTTGGTCAAAAATTAGGCTAGGAATATCGGATCAATGTACATGAGGTACCGTTACGAAGCTAAGAGGAAGGGCTACAATGTTCATGAAGACATCGTAACCCAGATCTCAATGGGTATAGGTGAAAATTGCGTGAAACAGTTCCAGCTGTTTCATTGCGAGTTACCAAACAGGCCCTGTTTGCAAGGCCGTAACTCACGGTTCAGAAATCGAAATTAAGAAATTCCAAAGGCATTAGAAAGCTGAGACATAAGGCTAAAACTTTCATGTTTTGGCCAAGACCTGAATCTATTCAGAACAAAAAAAAATTCGAGTGCCAAAGTACCCGTCAGAACTGTCCAAATACAAGGCAGTTCTGACGAGCGATATTGTTCCGATCATAACCGGAGCTACGGAACTCGGTTTTCGACGTACTTTATACCATTTCGAAGCTGAGACCAAGATCTAAATTTCTTATGAAGGAGTCGACACCCAGATCGAATGGGATCAAAACCGAAAAATCACGGCAGAAGCTAAACTAGAAAAACGCGCAGAATCAAAGGGTCAAAACAGGCTTGAGCATTACGTCGATAACTCAGGCTACACTAATCCGATTGACCTGAAATTTTACAGGCATAAACAGGACTCAAGGGGCTACGACTTTCATGTTTTGAGGAATTCCTAAATCCGTACATAGCATTAAGAAAAATGAAGCCGAAGTTCCGTTTCTGGGTTGCCCTGTTTACCCATTTTGCCGGTTTCAAATGTCGCAAACATATGGTTCGTTTTCATGGTTCTTATGCAGGTTTTTCAACCACTTTTGTACCAAATAAACACACATATACTAACATCTAAATGGCCTACAAATGGTCCGAAATTCTCTTCCCAAATCGGTCCAAATTTAACAAACATCAACCACAATCCCTAACCAAATTTCATTTGCACCAATGAACTTAATCCAACCTCTCACTAACTAAACTCTATCTCGCTAACCACAAGCTAAGCTAAATTAGCCTAATGGAGTTTAGGGTTTCTTAACCCAAATCAGATTTTTGCAAGTAACCAACCAAATCAAGTGAGGCAATTCATCAAACATAACCACTACAAGTCCATTTCTCAACTAAAACAAGTAAGGAAAGCATTAGCAAGAAACCCAAATTTTTTCCTCTTCTTGGCCGAATTTTCAGCAACCAAATAACACTAAAATTAACCATGAAACTTCACTATACACATCAAATCCATCAAATAAATCCATAATCATAACATAATACATCATTTCCATGGCTTAAAGATCAAAACCCCAAAAGTTTATCTTTCAAGTAAGAGGCATACCTTCAATTAAGCTTTGTAGATGATTAACCTTCACTAATCAAGCACCCAAGTTGTTGCTCCAAGATCCAAACCCAAGATGGAAGCTAAAACTTGAAGATTTTTGAAGAAATTTTCTCACTTTCTCTCTTCAAGGTGGCCGGCCCTCTCTCTCAAATTTCTCTTCAATTTTTTTTTGTTTTGTTTGTCTTACAAATGACTTAATTATGGCCCTTAAGACTAATATGTGGTGTAAGACCACTTAGGAGAGATATTTTTAAGGCCAACCAATCACATAAAAACTCCTCAATTGCACTTTTAACCCTTGCACTCCAACTTTCTCTTTCTTATACATTTTCCCTCAAACATTTGATAATCTTTCAATTAACTCCATAAGTCATAACTTAATCTAATCTAAAACATGTAATCATGCTTAATTACTTCACTAATCACTTTCTCATCTTACTCACTTACACTTAATCATGCTTTATCCCACATAAAAGTAATTAAACAATAACCTTTTTGTCAAGGGCAAAATTAGGGTTTAAACCCAACTTAAAGTTTCTAATAAATCATAACATTAGGGATTTTGCTCACTTAGGGTTTCTAACCTTCTTAAAATTAATTAACCTATACAAAATGGATTAAATCCTATACCTTCTCACACTAGTGGGTCCCACATCCGATATACGTTCTTAATTTCTCAAAAACTAACTAATACTAGAAAAATCATCTAAAAACTATATTTACTCATAAAACTTATCTGGGAAACTTTTCTAATCAAGAAAATGTAGAAAATGCGGGTTTTCAATCTTAATCGGAAATTAGCGTTTTCTTCTTAGCCCTAACCCTAATATTAACTTACGAACGGTCTGGGTCCTCACAATCTCCCCCACTTAGGACAATTTCGTTCTCGAAATTAATTCGTTGGTCAAAACGTACCTTCGAAACCTGCCGAAGGATTAATCATCTCAGGTTGACCCATCGCATAGATCCTTGCTGGTCCTTTGGGTCGATTTTCCCCTGCATTTGACGCCTTCGTTGTGGTCCCTTCAGTCGGTGGCTTGAGTCCTTCCTTCTGCATCTTAGGGCACCGGGCAATCAGATGTTCGGTGCTACCACATTTGAAGCATTTTCGTACCGAACTATTTTTCCAACAATTTTCATCGGTGTGGTTGCCCGCCCCCACAGAAACCACAGGTTGCCTTCATGCCCACTCTTGGCCCTCCACGCTGGGCACTCCGTTGGGACTCTTGGCCTACTTGACCTTTTCCAAAAATACTCTGGTTTAGGGTTCCTACGGGTCGGGAACCATCTATTCCGCGACCTCTTTTAAAAGGTGGCTCATTTCCCGAACTTTGTCCGGTGGCAACATCGGAGCTAGGTTGCTTTCTTTTTTTATCATGAAAAGCTTTTACCTGTCCCCTAGCTGTTTCAATTCTCTGTGCCTTTTCCAGAGCTTGACTAAAGGTGTCCAACTGAGCAGCTGCAAGTGCCTCCTGGATCTCCACATTTAAACCTTGAACGAAGCGGCGGATGCGTTTTCGCTCCGTTAGCACCAACTCCGGGGCAAAACGAGAGAGCTTTGTAAACTGGGTCTCGTACTCCGCTACACTCAATGTCCCTTGGCGCAGGCGGATGAAATCATCTTCCCGTTTTTCTTGCACAATGGGTGGTAAATATTTTTCATTAAACTCCCGTGTGAAGTTGATCCAGGTCCAAGGAGTCTGTTCGCGCTCCCACTTGGCTTTGATTACATTCCACCAGGCTCGAGCGGCCCCTTCAAACTGAAAGACCGCAAAGGATATCTGCCGCTCCTCTGAATACCTAAGCGCGGCAAATATGTCTAACATACGGTCTAGCCAACCCTCCGCTAAGTCAGGGTCGGCCCCACCGATAAACTTTGGGGGTGCGAATTTTTGGAATCGCTCCAAGGCACGGTCTTCACCCTCGTGATTGCCTGGATTATGTCCCGGATTATGTCCAGGATTCCCCATACTGCTCCCTTGGCCCTGTTGATTTGTCATTTGCTCTAGTAAATCGGCCATCCGCTGGATAGCTGTAGCGACTTGATCTTGCTCTGGTCCTTGTTCCCTTTCAGGGCTTCGTGCTCGCCCTCTACCTCCACCTCGAGTACCGGAGGCCATTTAAGTGCAAATGTCTATAGATCGGAACATTACACATAAACTTATTATCCGGACTATGAGCAAAAGTACGGACGTAAAGCGTACGAACAAAAGACACACAAAGGATAACTTCAAAATGCTACTCAAATATATACATAGACATACAAAATCACACCAAAAGATTTACAGATTACCGACCTCCAGTCGGTACAAAACCCAATGTACACATGAGCACTCTGGCTCCAAGATCTAGTCGGCCAACCAAATAAAGAAAGAAAGTGGTCATGCCAGTTTTAACAAAAGGAATCTACCAGCTAATCAAAAGACGAAAGTAACCCTAAACGCCTCCCCTAGGGCCCTGGTCCCCAACGGAACCTAAAGTACCAATCTCGCCTATCTGCTCTGGCCCAGTAGCTCGCGGGGGTGCCTCCGCGGCCATATCTAGCAAAACCCCGCAGTCAAACTTGATACTCCGGGCCCTCTCCCTAAGCTGCCTCTTCAAAGAGAAGAGGTGCTGGTGTGTGTCCCGGAGGTCCCGCTCCAGGCCCCTAACGCGTAACGCCTGCCAGCGGCTAAACTGTCTAGCCTCCTCAAGCTGCTCCCTCAGAGTCTCGACCGTCCTGTCGAGGTGATAACGCTCATCATCCAATGCTAAGACTATCTCGTCGGGATAGCCGTAAGTATACCAACACGCGCAGGGTCGGCGCGACACCTGGCCGAAGGGGGAGTACAAAGTATAAGGCTCTCCCAGCCTCTGTCGATAACGGATCGCCCGCTTACGCAGCGGTCGATCCTCTGGGCCCCTCCTACTCGAACTGCCTGGGTCCATACCTACAAAACATTAAGTCGTCAGTCAACCGGCATTTCAACTTAAAAGATATCATTCAGCTTAAAAGAATCAAATATGCCTAATGCCTATCGCATATATCCCACAATTGGCCAAGTCGTCTGTGACAACCCCACTTTCCCCTAAGGCGAACCAAAGGGGTTAGCGGACTGCCTGCCCAGCTCTCGCCAGGACTACGGATCAGATTAGAGCTATCTGCTTCACTCCGGAACTTACAAACTCGCGTAAACACATCAAAATGGTAAAATAACCCAAAATAAAAAAAATGAAATCCGGAGCCGGCCATGAATAGTAACCGACCCGTCAGAACCCAACCGAAATAGCTAACAAACATTCACATCTGAACTTTAGCGTTTACAAATCAAAATGACATACAAAAGCTTTCAAAAGTTAATACATATACACGGTTTGCCAAATCAAAAGAGAAAACGCCCCAAAAGTACACTTAGGGTTTTAATACATGAGCTATACAAAAGATATGTTCATCTAGCTCAATTTGGCAGCCATTTGTCAAATCCAGACCAAAAGAGTTTATTTTCCTGTAAGGAAAACAAAAGGAACGGAAAGGGGTGAGCTTGCGCTCAATGAGGTACCAATCATATAGCAGAAAAATCATGGCATTTCACATTTTACAAAATCAGATACACATGTCAGATGTAAAGCACAGAAACCAATGATTCAAATCAAAAGGATACGGGTGGCTCTCAGGAGCCAAATTTCCAGCGCAGTACTTGATCCAAACCGGTTGACTCTCCGTCAACGTATATAGAACCAAAACGTCCGTAGACCCCTCTTTACACCGAATTCCGTCCACCAAACACCCCTTTACCGGGCCCGCTCACCGTAACCGAACAGAAATGGTAATACTCGAGTATACCGGAATCAAGGGTCTCAATACCCAAAAATCCCCGAACAGACTACCGTGGTTCGTTATCTAATCGTCCAGGCCCTTGCCGGCCCGACTCGAATAACTTAGCCACAGGATTGAGCTCATAGGTCATAGAAATCCGAACAGATGCAGACACAGATAACAGATTCAAATTTTGCATAGTAAATTGGCATATGATCAGACTAGAGAACGAGTGTGATAAAGTACACCCTCGTCTCGAACAAATAAACAGATTGCAGAGCAAAATCAAGTTAAACAACAATGAAGGGGAGTGGTACACTCACCGGCTCAACTTCAAAAGTTTTCACTTCAGATTGGCCTTAATCGCCAAGAAACCCTAAAATAATCAAAATAAACCAATTGAAGGTTTTACTTCCAGAATCGAGTAAACACATAGCACATGTGAGGCTCGACTACACGTCGTACGCCTTGCCAAATAAATACTAATGCAAGAATGCAAAAACATGATTCCCTTGAAAACGAAAAGGTAGCATGAAGACCTAGGTGCAAACAACCCAAAAGCCTTTCATTCTACCAAAAGGCAAATCCAACTTAAAGGAACCAAACGGCCTAGAAAATCGGGCAGCACTTCCCCTAAATTTCTTACTTTTCCAGCCATTAAGGCTTCATTATATCCTCAAATCAGTCCCAACATCTCACACAAAATTCATCTCATTTCCCAAAAGCCGTTCACTAGGCTCAAAGTGGTACAAGTACAAAAGTTAACTAGGAAACAATCGAAATGAAAGCAAGCCCTAAAAGAGACTCGATAACGAGTCATATAGCAATGCTAAACACAACCCCAATAGGGTTTCATATGCATAAATGAGCATAATAGCAAACCAGAAATTAGAAAATGGCCTTAGTCTTGGCCCCAAATAGAAAACTGTTTTGCCCTTATTATGCGGTAATGGTGTAAAATTCTCTACCGTTATCGGATGGGGGTGTAAGACCCACCTTTTCGAAGCTATGAAACAGGGCTACAACAATGTAGAAGGTCACTCAATCCAGTTCCTAACACAACTAGGTCAAATATGCCAAATACTAACCCAGAATTCCCAAAACAGGTTTGCAAAACACAGAAAACTGTAATCGGTATATCTCAGTCCATACAAGTCCAAATGCCGAAATTCCAAAGGCATATGTTAGCTAAGACATTCAGCTACATTTCATCAGAAGACACCAACTTCAAAATCCAAACCAATTCCAGTCAAAAGGGCCAATTACTATCGCAGTTTTCGCATTCTGATCAAAGCAGAACAGCTACAGTAAAAACGGCATAACTCACTCTACACTCATCCAAATGACCTGAAATTTTACAGGCACCTCAAACACATCAATACCTACAACTTTCATGTTTTGAGTAAAGTCTAATTCGGTCTCTAACCACATGATATAAAACCGGACAGAAATTGGGGATGATAGAACCCTAACTTTCACTTTTCCTTCCAAATCCAAAATTGGTTGCAATTATCTATCATTCACACCTACCATAGTCAAAGCCCCTTATTACCAACCATCAAAAACAACCACACCATCAAGATCATATGAAACCAGAAAATTCCTCAAAAAATAAAAAAACTCAACCAAATCACTTCAAGCCAAGAAATAATCCACAATTTCTAGCACAATAGCCACCATTAGGCATAAAATAAGCATCATTAGATCTAGGAGGGTGTTCATATACCACTTACCAAGTAAACAAGAGAGAGGAAGATGTTGGACACCTTAAGTCTTCCAAAAACTTCACCAAACTCACCACTAACACCAAATGGAAAGATTGTATGGAGTGGAAACTAGTTTATGTGATTGGTTTGGATGATTTGAGCTAGTGGAAAGCTTGAAGATTGAAGAAGTTTTCTCTCTTTTCTTAGCAAGGAGGTTCGGCCACAATGGTGAAGAAAGAAATGAATTTTTAGTCAATTTTTGAGATATTTAATCCATGGGTCAAAAGGTCAAGAAAATGAATAGTAAATCTTAAGTCAAATCCAATACAATGGTGACACTTGTCACCTCCATTAATGCAATCCTATCTTTTCTTTTTCCTCTCACATCAATCACTTCACACCCTCTACTTATCTCTTAACACCCGATAAATTTCACACAGTATCCGGAATTTAACCTAATTGGCCGAATTTTTCCGAACTATTCGCACTAGTGGGTCCCACGTCCATTATATATTCTTAATTTTCAAAAAAATTCTCCAATACTAGAAAAATCATCTAAAACTATAATTACGCATAAAATCTACCAGAAAAATATTTCTAAACCCGAAAATGCAGAAAACATGCAATTAAGGAACTAAAACCCTAGGAAAATGATTAGGGTTTATACGGGTTCTCATATCGTCTAATCTAGGCGCTCTGATACCAACTGTGACGACCCCACTTCTCCCTAGGGCGAACCCAAGGGTATCGGCGGGCCGCCTGCCTAGCTCGCGCCAGGACTCAAAACTTAAAACAACGAAAGCTAGCAAAATCCAAAAGAGTACTATACATATATATGCAATCCCAAAAGAGTTATAAGTACATTCCCCAAAAGTACCTGCTCAAACTATTACATCCTTATAATTACAACCAAAACCAAAAGGGTAGACCCTAAGAAGGGTCCTTATACAAACCACCACAATAAAAACAAGCATCCTAATTGTCCGCTATTACAAGCAAGTCTAACTATACTATACTAGTGTAAGTGCCCAAACGTACCCGCGTCGGCCCCTGCTAAGGAAAACAAAAGGAATGGGGTAAGCTAAAAGCTTAGTAAGTAAACAGGGGCAAAAGCGTAAATTTCACGTAATATCAATTACACAATAAGAGTAAAGCAAAAGCAGAAAAGTAACATCACATAATAAGGATACGGGTGGCTCCAAAGCCAAGTCATTTGCCATGCGTGATCTCCTGTCGACACTCCGTCGACCATAAATAAGGTCCGTTGAACTTCACTTGTACACCCACCGACACCTTATCACCCTCACTGGCCAGTCACCTCACAAACTTGCCCAGGCGAACGAAATCACAAACTTGAGCTTGAGTCACAAGCTCGGGTCACAAAATTGGTCCACATACTCAGCGAACCGGGTTCACAAACTTGGTGACCTCAAACCAAGTTGGACTGACTTCGACCAAGCCCTAACCGGCTCGAATAGTCCCTCTAGGTATTGAGTTCAACCTCAACTCACAAAATTCACAAAATTATTCAAAAGTCACCCTGAGCCACCAGCTCAAGGGTTTTAGTTCCAAAATTTCTCATATACATAAGCCATGTACAAATATGTGCGCAAATTAGGGTTTAGAGCGAGTGCGATAAAGTACACCCTCGTCTAAGTACCCTCTTCATACATATCGAATCACATAAGCAACTAACATACAAAAGCGGCCTGAATACTTACTCAAAATACCAAAAGTAGTATAAAGGCGGAATTCACTTTGTGTGTTGGCTAGTAGTGGGCCCCACCGGCACCGCCTAGCTCACCACTGTCTGAAATCGAAGATTATGTCACAATATATCATAAACGGCAACTAACGTACTTAAAACAAGCAAAACGGCAAAATTGGCACGCGCAAGTGCGGGAACGGCAAAACGGCCGCACACGTCCGCGCGGAACGGCAAACGGAAATGGCCAAGTCGGCCATCTCAAACCATTTTGGTCAAAAATTAGGCTAGGAATATCGGATCAATGTACATGAGGTACCGTTACGAAGCTAAGAGGAAGGGCTACAATGTTCATGAAGACATTGCAACCCAGATCTCAATGGGTATAGGTGAAAATTGCGTGAAACAGTTCCAGCTGTTTCATTGCGAGTTACCAAACAGGCCCTGTTTGCAAGGCCGTAACTCACGGGTCAGAAATCGAAATTAAGAAATTCCAAAGGCATTAGAAAGCTGAGACATAAGGCTAAAACTTTCATGTTTTGGCCAAGACCTGAATCTATTCAGAACAAAACAAAATTCGAGTGCCAAAGTACCCGTCAGAACTGTCCAAATACAAGGCAGTTCTGACGAGCGATATTGTTCCGATCATAACCGGAGCTACGGAACTCGGTTTTCGACGTACTTTATACCATTTCGAAGCTGAGACCAAGATCTAAATTTCTTATGAAGGAGTCGACACCCAGATCGAATGGGATCAAAACCGAAAAATCACGGCAGAAGCTAAACTAGAAAAACGCGCAGAATCAAAGGGTCAAAACAGGCTTGAGCATTACGTCGATAACTCAGGCTACACTAATCCGATTGACCTGAAATTTTACAGGCATAAACAGGACTCAAGGGGCTACGACTTTCATGTTTTGAGGAATTCCTAAATCCGTACATAGCATTAAGAAAAATGAAGCCGAAGTTCCGTTTCTGGGTTGCCCTGTTTACCCATTTTGCAGGTTTCAAATGTCGCAAACATATGGTTCGTTTTCATGGTTCTTATGCAGGTTTTTCAACCACTTTTGTACCAAATAAACACACATATACTAACATCTAAATGGCCTACAAATGGTCCGAAATTCTCTTCCCAAATCGGTCCAAATTTAACAAACATCAACCACAATCCCTAACCAAATTTCATTTGCACCAATGAACTTAATCCAACCTCTCACTAACTAAACTCTATCTCACTAACCACAAGCTAAGCTAAATTAGCCTAATGGAGTTTAGGGTTTCTTAACCCAAATCAGATTTTTGCAAGTAACCAACCAAATCAAGTGAGGCAATTCATCAAACATAACCACTACAAGTCCATTTCTCAACTAAAACAAGTAAGGAAAGCATTAGCAAGAAACCCAAATTTTTTCCTCTTCTTGGCCGAATTTTCAGCAACCAAATAACACTAAAATTAACCATGAAACTTCACTATACACATCAAATCCATCAAATAAATCCATAATCATAACATAATACATCATTTCCATGGCTTAAAGATCAAAACCCCAAAAGTTTATCTTTCAAGTAAGAGGCATACCTTCAATTAAGCTTTGTAGATGATTAACCTTCACTAATCAAGCACCCAAGTTGTTGCTCCAAGATCCAAACCCAAGATGGAAGCTAAAACTTGAAGATTTTTGAAGAAATTTTCTCACTTTCTCTCTTCAAGGTGGCCGGCCCTCTCTCTCAAATTTCTCTTCAATTTTTTTTTGTTTTGTTTGTCTTACAAATGACTTAATTATGGCCCTTAAGACTAATATGTGGTGTAAGACCACTTAGGAGAGATATTTTTAAGGCCAACCAATCACATAAAAACTCCTCAATTGCACTTTTAACCCTTGCACTCCAACTTTCTCTTTCTTATACATTTTCCCTCAAACATTTGATAATCTTTCAATTAACTCCATAAGTCATAACTTAATCTAATCTAAAACATGTAATCATGCTTAATTACTTCACTAATCACTTTCTCATCTTACTCACTTACACTTAATCATGCTTTATCCCACATAAAAGTAATTAAACAATAACCTTTTTGTCAAGGGCAAAATTAGGGTTTAAACCCAACTTAAAGCTTCTAATAAATCATAACATTAGGGATTTTGCTCACTTAGGGTTTCTAACCTTCTTAAAATTAATTAACCTATACAAAATGGATTAAATCCTATACCTTCTCACACTAGTGGGTCCCACATCCGATATACGTTCTTAATTTCTCAAAAACTAACTAATACTAGAAAATCATCTAAAAACTATATTTACTCATAAAACTTATCTGGGAAACTTTTCTAATCAAGAAAATGTAGAAAATGCGGGTTTTCAATCTTAACCGGAAATTAGCGTTTTCTTCTTAGCCCTAACCCTAATATTAACTTACGAACGGTCTGGGTCCTCACAATCTCCCCCACTTAGGACAATTTCGTCCTCGAAATTAATTCGTTGGTCAAAACGTACCTTCGAAACCTGCCGAAGGATTAATCATCTCAGGTTGACCCATCGCATAGACCCTTGCTGGTCCTTTGGGTCGATTTTTCCCCTGCATTTGACGCCTTCGTTGTGGTCCCTTCAGTCGGTGGCTTGAGTCCTTCCTTCTGCATCTTAGGGCACCGGGCAATCAGATGTTCGGTGCTACCACATTTGAAGCATTTCCGTACCGAACTATTTTTCCAACAATTTTCATCGGTGTGGTTGCCCCCACAGAAACCACAGGTTGCCTTCATGCCCACTCTTGGCCCTCCACGCTGGGCACTCCGTTGGGACTCTTGCCCTACTTGACCTTTTCCAAAAATACTCTGGTTTAGGGTTCCTACGGGTCGGGAACCATCTATTCCGCGGCCTCTTTTAAAAGGTGGCTCATTTCCCGAACTTTGTCCGGTGGCAACATCGGAGCTAGGTTGCTTTCTTTTTTTATCATGAAAAGCTTTTATCTGTCCCCTAGCTGTTTCAATTCTCTGTGCCTTTTCCAGAGCTTGACTAAAGGTGTCCAACTGGGCAGCTGCAAGTGCCTCCTGGATCTCCACATTTAAACCTTGAACGAAGCGGCGGATGCGTTTTCGCTCCGTTAGCACCAACTCCGGGGCAAAACGAGAGAGTTTTGTAAACTGGGTCTCGTACTCCGCTACACTCAATGTCCCTTGGCGCAGGCGGATGAAATCATCTTCCCGTTTTTCTTGCACAATGGGTGGTAAATATTTTTCATTAAACTCCCGTGTGAAGTTGATCCAGGTCCAAGGAGTCTGTTCGCGCTCCCACTTGGCTTTGATTACATTCCACCAGGCTCGAGCGGCCCCTTCAAACTGAAAGACCGCAAAGGATATCTGCCGCTCCTCTGAATACCTAAGCGCGGCAAATATGTCTAACATACGGTCTAGCCAACCCTCCGCTAAGTCAGGGTCGGCCCCACCGATAAACTTTGGGGGTGCGAATTTTTGGAATCGCTCCAAGGCACGGTCTTCACCCTCGTGATTGCCTGGATTATGTCCCGGATTATGTCCAGGATTCCCCATACTGCTCCCTTGGCCCTGTTGATTTGTCATTTGCTCTAGTAAATCGGCCATCCGCTGGATGGCTGTAGCGACTTGATCTTGCTCTGGTCCTTGTTCCCTTTCAGGGCTTCGTGCTCGCCCTCTACCTCCACCTCGAGTACCGGAGGCCATTTAAGTGCAAACGTCTATAGATCGGAACATTACACATAAACTTATTATCCGGACTATGAGCAAAAGTACGGACGTAAAGCGTACGAACAAAAGACACACAAAGGATAACTTCAAAATGCTACTCAAATATATACATAGACATACAAAATCACACCAAAAGATTTACAGATTACCGACCTCCAGTCGGCACAAAACCCAATGTACACATGAGTACTCCGGCTCCAAGATCTAGTCGGCCAACCAAATAAAGAAAGAAAGTGGTCATGCCAGTTTTAACAAAAGGAATCTACCAGCTAATCAAAAGACGAAAGTGACCCTAAACGCCTCCCCTAGGGCCCTGGTCCCCAACGGAACCTAAAGTACCAATCTCGCCTATCTGCTCTGGCCCAGTAGCTCGCGGGGGTGCCTCCGCGGCCATATCTAGCAAGACCCCGCAGTCAAACGTGATACTCCGGGCCCTCTCCCTAAGCTGCCTCTTCAAAGAGAAGAGGTGCTGGTGTGTGTCCCGGAGGTCCCGCTCCAGGCCCCTAACGCGTAACGCCTGCCAGCGGCTAAACTGTCTAGCCTCCTCAAGCTGCTCCCTCAGAGTCTCGACCGTCCTGTCGAGGTGATAACGCTCATCATCCAATGCTAAGACTATCTCGTCGGGATAGCCGTAAGTATACCAACACGCGCAGGGTCGGCGCGACACCTGGCCGAAGGGGGAGTACAAAGTATAAGGCTCTCCCAGCCTCTGTCGATAACGGATCGCCCGCTTACGCAGCGGTCGATCCTCTGGGCCCCTCCTACTCGAACTGCCTGGGTCCATACCTACAAAACATTAAGTCGTCAGTCAACCGGCATTTCAACTTAAAAGATATCATTCAGCTTAAAAGAATCAAATATGCCTAATGCCTATCGCATATGTCCCACAATTGCCCAAGTCCTCTAACCTAGGCGCTCTGATACCAACTGTGACGACCCCACTTCTCCCTAGGGCGAACCCAAGGGTATCGGCGGGCCGCCTGCCTAGCTCGCGCCAGGACTCAAAACTTAAAAACAACGAAAGCTAGCAAAATCCAAAAGAGTACTATACATATATATGCAATCCCAAAGAGTTATAAGTACATTCCCCAAAAGTACCTGCTCAAACTATTACATCCTTATAATTACAACCAAAACCAAAAGGGTAGACCCTAAGAAGGGTCCTTATACAAACCACCACAATAAAAACAAGCATCCTAATTGTCCGCTATTACAAGCAAGTCTAACTATACTATACTAGTGTAAGTGCCCAAACGTACCCGCGTCGGCCCCTGCTAAGGAAAACAAAAGGAATGGGGTAAGCTAAAAGCTTAGTAAGTAACAGGGGCAAAAGCGTAAATTTCACGTAACATCAATTACACAATAAGAGTAAAGCAAAAGCAGAAAAGTAACATCACATAATAAGGATACGGGTGGCTCCAAAGCCAAGTCATTTGCCATGCGTGATCTCATGTCGACACTCCGTCGACCATAAATAAGGTCCGTTGAACTTCACTTGTACACCCACCGACACCTTATCACCCTCACTGGCAGTCACCTCACAAACTTGCCCAGGCGAACGAAATCACAAACTTGAGCTTGAGTCACAAGCTCGGGTCACAAAAATTGGTCCACATACTCAGCGAACCGGGTTCACAAACTTGGTGACCTCAAACCAAGTTGGACTGACTTCGACCAAGCCCTAACCGGCTCGAATAGTCCCTCTAGGTATTGAGTTCAACCTCAACTCACAAAATTCACAAAATTATTCAAAAGTCACCCTGAGCCACCAGCTCAAGGGTTTTAGTTCCAAAATTTCTCATATACATAAGCCATGTACAAATATGTGCGCAAATTAGGGTTTAGAGCGAGTGCGATAAAGTACACCCTCGTCTAAGTACCCTCTTCATACATATCGAATCACATAAGCAACTAACATACAAAAGCGGCCTGAATACTTACTCAAAATACCAAAAGTAGTATAAAGGCGGAATTCACTTTGTGTGTTGGCTAGTAGTGGGCCCCACCGGCACCGCCTAGCTCACCACTGTTGAAATCGAAGATTATGTCACAATATATCATAAACGGCAACTAACGTACTTAAAACAAGCAAAACGGCAAAATTGGCACGCGCAAGTGCGGGAACGGCAAAACGGCCGCACACGTCCGCGCGGAACGGCAAACGGAAATGGCCAAGTCGGCCATCTCAAACCTTTTGGTCAAAAATTAGGCTAGGAATATCGGATCAAGGTACATGAGGTACCGTTACGAAGCTAAGAGGAAGGGCTACAATGTTCATGAAGACATCGCAACCCAGATCTCAATGGGTATAGGTGAAAATTGCGTGAAACAGTTCCAGCTGTTTCATTGCGAGTTACCAAACAGGGCCTGTTTGCAAGGCCGTAACTCACGGCTCAGAAATCGAAATTAAAAATTCCAAAGGCATTAGAAAGCTGAACATAAGGTAAAACTTTCATGTTTTGGCCAAGACCTGAATCTATTCAGAACAAAACAAAATTCGAGTGCCAAAGTACCCGTCAGAACTGTCCAAATACAAGGCAGTTCTGACGAGCGATATTGTTCCGATCATAACCGGAGCTACGGAACTCGGTTTTCGACGTACTTTATACCATTTCGAAGCTGAGACCAAGATCTAAATTTCTTATGAAGGAGTCGACACCCAGATCGAATGGGATCAAAACCGAAAAATCACGGCAGAAGCTAAACTAGAAAAACGCGCAGAATCAAAGGGTCAAAACAGGCTTGAGCATTACGTCGATAACTCAGGCTACACTAATCCGATTGACCTGAAATTTTACAGGCATAAACAGGACTCAAGGGGCTACGACTTTCATGTTTTGAGGAATTCCTAAATCCGTACATAGCATTAAGAAAAATGAAGCCGAAGTTCCGTTTCTGGGTTGCCCTGTTTACCCATTTTGCCGGTTTCAAATGTCGCAAACATATGGTTCGTTTTCATGGTTCTTATGCAGGTTTTTAACCACTTTTGTACCAAATAAACACACATATACTAACATCTAATGGCCTACAATGGTCCGAAATTCTCTTCCCAAATCGTCCAAATTTAACAAACATCAACCACAATCCCTAACCAAATTTCTTTTGCACCAATGAACTTAATCCAACCTCTCACTAACTAAACTCTATCTCGCTAACCACAAGCTAAGCTAAATTAGCCTAATGGAGTTTAGGGTTTCTTAACCCAAATCAGATTTTTGCAAGTAACCAACCAAATCAAGTGAGGCAATTCATCAAACATAACCACTACAAGTCCATTTCTCAACTAAAACAAGTAAGGAAAGCATTAGCAAGAAACCCAAATTTTTTCCTCTTCTTGGCCGAATTTTCAGCAACCAAATAACACTAAAATTAACCATGAAACTTCACTATACACATCAAATCCATCAAATAAATCCATAATCATAACATAATACATCATTTCCATGGCTTAAAGATCAAAACCCAAAAGTTTATCTTTCAAGTAAGAGGCATACCTTCAATTAAGCTTTGTAGATGATTAACCTTCACTAATCAAGCACCCAAGTTGTTGCTCCAAGATCCAAACCCAAGATGGAAGCTAAAACTTGAAGATTTTTGAAGAAATTTTCTCACTTTCTCTCTTCAAGGTGGCCGGCCCTCTCTCTCAAATTTCTCTTCAATTTTTTTTTGTTTTGTTTGTCTTACAAATGACTTAATTATGGCCCTTAAGACTAATATGTGGTGTAAGACCACTTAGGAGAGATATTTTTAAGGCCAACCAATCACATAAAAACTCCTCAATTGCACTTTTAACCCTTGCACTCCAACTTTCTCTTTCTTATACATTTTCCCTCAAACATTTGATAATCTTTCAATTAACTCCATAAGTCATAACTTAATCTAATCTAAAACATGTAATCATGCTTAATTACTTCACTAATCACTTTCTCATCTTACTCACTTACACTTAATCATGCTTTATCCCACATAAAAGTAATTAAACAATAACCTTTTTGTCAAGGGCAAAATTAGGGTTTAAACCCAACTTAAAGCTTCTAATAAATCATAACATTAGGGATTTTGCCACTTAGGGTTTCTAACCTTCTTAAAATTAATTAACCTATACAAAATGGATTAAATCCTATACCTTCTCACACTAGTGGTCCCACATCCGATATACGTTCTTAATTTCTCAAAAACTAACTAATACTAGAAAAATCATCTAAAAACTATATTTACTCATAAAACTTATCTGGGAAACTTTTCTAATCAAGAAAATGTAGAAAATGCGGTTTTAATCTTAACCGGAAATTAGCGTTTTCTTCTTAGCCCTAACCTAATATTAACTTACGAACGGTCTGGGTCCTCACAACGTGAACTTATGGGTGCGTANCACTTCTCCCTAGGGCGAACCCAAGGGTATCGGCGGGCCGCCTGCCTAGCTCGCGCCAGGACTCAAAACTTAAAACAACGAAAGCTAGCAAAATCCAAAAGAGTACTATACATATATATATGCAATCCCAAAAGAGTTATAAGTTACATTCCCAAAAGTACCTGCTCAAACTATTACATCCTTATAATTACAACCAAAACCAAAAGGGTAGACCCTAAGAAGGGTCCTATACAAACCACCACAATAAAAACAAGCATCCTAATTGTCCGCTATTACAAGCAAGCTAACTATACTATACTAGTGTAAGTGCCCAAACGTACCCGCGTCGGCCCCTGCTAAGGAAAACAAAAGGAATGGGGTAAGCTAAAAGCTTAGTAAGTAAACAGGGGCAAAAGCGTAAATTTCACGTAAATCAATTTACACAATAAGAGTAAAGCAAAAGCAGAAAAGTAACATCACATAATAAGGATACGGGTGGCTCCAAAGCCAAGTCATTTGCCATGCGTGATCTCCTGTCGACACTCCGTCGACCATAAATAAGGTCCGTTGAACTTCACTTGTACACCCACCGACACCTTATCACCCTCACTGGCCAGTCACCTCACAAACTTGCCCAGGCGAACGAAATCACAAACTTGAGCTTGAGTCACAAGCTCGGGTCACAAATGGTCCACATACTCAGCGAACCGGGTTCCACATACTCAGCGAAACCGGGTTCACAAAACTTGGTGACCTCAAACCAAGTTGGACTGACTTCGACCAAGCCCTAACCGGCTCGAATAGTCCTCTAGGTATTGAGTTCAACCTCAAACTCACAAAATTCACAAAAATTATTCAAAAGTCACCCTGAGCCACCAGCTCAAGGGTTTTAGTTCCAAAATTTCTCATATACATAAGCATGTACAAATATGTGCGCAAATTAGGGTTAGAGCAGTGCGATAAAGTACACCCTCGTCTAAGTACCCTCTTTCATACAATACGAACACATAACAACTAACATACAAAAGCGGCCTGAATACTTACTCAAAATACCAAAAGTAGTATAAAGGCGGAATTCACTTTGTGTGTTGGCTAGTAGTGGGCCCCACCGGCACCGCCTAGCTCACCACTGTCTGAAATCGAAGATTATGTCACAATATATCATAAACGGCAACTAACGTACTTAAAACAAGCAAAACGGCAAAATTGGCACGCGCAAGTGCGGGAAACGGCAAAACGGCCGCACACGTCCGCGCGGAACGGCAAACGGAAATGGCCAAGTCGGCCATCTCAAACCTTTTGGTCAAAAATTAGGCTAGGAATATCGGATCAAGGTACATGAGGTACCGTTACGAAGCTAAGAGGAAGGGCTACAATGTTCATGAAGACATGCAACCCAGATCTCAATGGGTATAGGTGAAAATTGCGGTGAAACAGTTCCAGCTGTTTCATTGCGAGTTACCAAACAGGCCCTGTTTGCAAGGCCGTAACTCACGGTCAGAAATCGAAATTAAGAAATTCCAAAGGCATTAGAAAGCTGAGACATAAGGCTAAACCTTTCATGTTTTGGCCAAGACCTGAATCTATTCAGAACAAAACAAAATTCGAGTGCCAAAGTACCCGTCAGAACTGTCCAAATACAAGGCAGTTCTGACGAGCGATATTGTTCGATCATAACCGGAGCTACGGAACTCGGTTTTCGATACTAAATTTCTTATGAAGGAGTCGACACCCAGATCGAATGGGATCAAAACCGAAAAATCACGGCAGAAGCTAAACTAGAAAAACGCGCAGAATCAAAGGGTCAAAACAGGCTTGAGCATTACGTCGATAACTCAGGCTACACTAATCCGATTGACCTGAAATTTTACAGGCATAAACAGGACTCAAGGGGCTACGACTTTCATGTTTTGAGGAATTCCTAAATCCGTACATAGCATTAAGAAAAATGAAGCCGAAGTTCCGTTTCTGGGTTGCCCTGTTTACCCATTTTGCCGGTTTCAAATGTCGCAAACATATGGTTCGTTTTCATGGTTCTTATGCAGGTTTTTCAACCACTTTTGTACCAAATAAACACACATATACTAACATCTAAATGGCCTACAAATGGTCCGAAATTCTCTTCCCAAATCGGTCCAAATTTAACAAACATCAACCACAATCCCTAACCAAATTTCATTTGCACCAATGAACTTAATCCAACCTCTCACTAACTAAACTCTATCTCACTAACCACAAGCTAAGCTAAATTAGCCTAATGGAGTTTAGGGTTTCTTAACCCAAATCAGATTTTTGCAAGTAACCAACCAAATCAAGTGAGGCAATTCATCAAACATAACCACTACAAGTCCATTTCTCAACTAAAACAAGTAAGGAAAGCATTAGCAAGAAACCCAAATTTTTTCCTCTTCTTGGCCGAATTTTCAGCAACCAAATAACACTAAAATTAACCATGAAACTTCACTATACACATCAAATCCATCAAATAAATCCATAATCATAACATAATACATCATTTCCATGGCTTAAAGATCAAAACCCCAAAAGTTTATCTTTCAAGTAAGAGGCATACCTTCAATTAAGCTTTGTAGATGATTAACCTTCACTAATCAAGCACCCAAGTTGTTGCTCCAAGATCCAAACCCAAGATGGAAGCTAAAACTTGAAGATTTTTGAAGAAATTTTCTCACTTTCTCTCTTCAAGGTGGCCGGCCCTCTCTCTCAAATTTCTCTTCAATTTTTTTTTGTTTTGTTTGTCTTACAAATGACTTAATTATGGCCCTTAAGACTAATATGTGGTGTAAGACCACTTAGGAGAGATATTTTTAAGGCCAACCAATCACATAAAAACTCCTCAATTGCACTTTTAACCCTTGCACTCCAACTTTCTCTTTCTTATACATTTTCCCTCAAACATTTGATAATCTTTCAATTAACTCCATAAGTCATAACTTAATCTAATCTAAAACATGTAATCATGCTTAATTACTTCACTAATCACTTTCTCATCTTACTCACTTACACTTAATCATGCTTTATCCCACATAAAAGTAATTAAACAATAACCTTTTTGTCAAGGGCAAAATTAGGGTTTAAACCCAACTTAAAGCTTCTAATAAATCATAACATTAGGGATTTTGCTCACTTAGGGTTTCTAACCTTCTTAAAATTAATTAACCTATACAAAATGGATTAAATCCTATACCTTCTCACACTAGTGGGTCCCACATCCGATATACGTTCTTAATTTCTCAAAAACTAACTAATACTAGAAAAATCATCTAAAAACTATATTTACTCATAAAACTTATCTGGGAACTTTTCTAATCAAGAAAATGTAGAAAATGCGGGTTTTCAATCTTAACCGGAAATTAGCGTTTTCTTCTTAGCCCTAACCCTAATATTAACTTACGAACGGTCTGGGTCCTCACAATCTCCCCCACTTAGGACAATTTCGTCCTCGAAATTAATTCGTTGGTCAAAACGTACCTTCGAAACCTGCCGAAGGATTAATCATCTCAGGTTGACCCATCGCATAGACCCTTGCTGGTCCTTTGGGTCGATTTTCCCCTGCATTTGACGCCTTCGTTGTGGTCCCTTCAGTCGGTGGCTTGAGTCCTTCCTTCTGCATCTTAGGGCACCGGGCAATCAGATGTTCGGTGCTACCACATTTGAAGCATTTCCGTACCGAACTATTTTTTCCAACAATTTTCATCGGTGTGGTTGCCCCCACAGAAACCACAGGTTGCCTTCATGCCCACTCTTGGCCCTCCACGCTGGGCACTCCGTTGGGACTCTTGCCCTACTTGACCTTTTCCAAAAATACTCTGGTTTAGGGTTCCTACGGGTCGGGAACCATCTATTCCGCGGCCTCTTTTAAAAGGTGGCTCATTTCCCGAACTTTGTCCGGTGGCAACATCGGAGCTAGGTTGCTTTCTTTTTTTATCATGAAAAGCTTTTATCTGTCCCCTAGCTGTTTCAATTCTCTGTGCCTTTTCCAGAGCTTGACTAAAGGTGTCCAACTGGGCAGCTGCAAGTGCCTCCTGGATCTCCACATTTAAACCTTGAACGAAGCGGCGGATGCGTTTTTCGCTCCGTTAGCACCAACTCCGGGGCAAAACGAGAGAGTTTTGTAAACTGGGTCTCGTACTCCGCTACACTCAATGTCCCTTGGCGCAGGCGGATGAAATCATCTTCCCGTTTTTCTTGCACAATGGGTGGTAAATATTTTTCATTAAACTCCCGTGTGAAGTTGATCCAGGTCCAAGGAGTCTGTTCGCGCTCCCACTTGGCTTTGATTACATTCCACCAGGCTCGAGCGGCCCCTTCAAACTGAAAGACCGCAAAGGATATCTGCCGCTCCTCTGAATACCTAAGCGCGGCAAATATGTCTAACATACGGTCTAGCCAACCCTCCGCTAAGTCAGGGTCGGCCCCACCGATAAACTTTGGGGGTGCGAATTTTTGGAATCGCTCCAAGGCACGGTCTTCACCCTCGTGATTGCCTGGATTATGTCCCGGATTATGTCCAGGATTCCCCATACTGCTCCCTTGGCCCTGTTGATTTGTCATTTGCTCTAGTAAATCGGCCATCCGCTGGATGGCTGTAGCGACTTGATCTTGCTCTGGTCCTTGTTCCCTTTCAGGGCTTCGTGCTCGCCCTCTACCTCCACCTCGAGTACCGGAGGCCATTTAAGTGCAAACGTCTATAGATCGGAACATTACACATAAACTTATTATCCGGACTATGAGCAAAAGTACGGACGTAAAGCGTACGAACAAAAGACACACAAAGGATAACTTCAAAATGCTACTCAAATATATACATAGACATACAAAATCACACCAAAAGATTTACAGATTACCGACCTCCAGTCGGCACAAAACCCAATGTACACATGAGTACTCCGGCTCCAAGATCTAGTCGGCCAACCAAATAAAGAAAGAAAGTGGTCATGCCAGTTTTAACAAAAGGAATCTACCAGCTAATCAAAAGACGAAAGTGACCCTAAACGCCTCCCCTAGGGCCCTGGTCCCCAACGGAACCTAAAGTACCAATCTCGCCTATCTGCTCTGGCCCAGTAGCTCGCGGGGGTGCCTCCGCGGCCATATCTAGCAAGACCCCGCAGTCAAACGTGATACTCCGGGCCCTCTCCCTAAGCTGCCTCTTCAAAGAGAAGAGGTGCTGGTGTGTGTCCCGGAGGTCCCGCTCCAGGCCCCTAACGCGTAACGCCTGCCAGCGGCTAAACTGTCTAGCCTCCTCAAGCTGCTCCCTCAGAGTCTCGACCGTCCTGTCGAGGTGATAACGCTCATCATCCAATGCTAAGACTATCTCGTCGGGATAGCCGTAAGTATACCAACACGCGCAGGGTCGGCGCGACACCTGGCCGAAGGGGGAGTACAAAGTATAAGGCTCTCCCAGCCTCTGTCGATAACGGATCGCCCGCTTACGCAGCGGTCGATCCTCTGGGCCCCTCCTACTCGAACTGCCTGGGTCCATACCTACAAAACATTAAGTCGTCAGTCAACCGGCATTTCAACTTAAAAGATATCATTCAGCTTAAAAGAATCAAATATGCCTAATGCCTATCGCATATGTCCCACAATTGCCCAAGTCCTCTAACCTAGGCGCTCTGATACCAACTGTGACGACCCCACTTCTCCCTAGGGCGAACCCAAGGGTATCGGCGGGCCGCCTGCCTAGCTCGCGCCAGGACTCAAAACTTAAAACAACGAAAGCTAGCAAAATCCAAAAGAGTACTATACATATATATGCAATCCCAAAAGAGTTATAAGTACATTCCCCAAAAGTACCTGCTCAAACTATTACATCCTTATAATTACAACCAAAACCAAAAGGGTAGACCCTAAGAAGGGTCCTTATACAAACCACCACAATAAAAACAAGCATCCTAATTGTCCGCTATTACAAGCAAGTCTAACTATACTATACTAGTGTAAGTGCCCAAACGTACCCGCGTCGGCCCCTGCTAAGGAAAACAAAAGGAATGGGGTAAGCTAAAAGCTTAGTAAGTAAACAGGGGCAAAAGCGTAAATTTCACGTAACATCAATTACACAATAAGAGTAAAGCAAAAGCAGAAAAGTAACATCACATATAAGGATACGGGTGGCTCCAAAGCCAAGTCATTTGCCATGCGTGATCTCATGTCGACACTCCGTCGACCATAAATAAGGTCCGTAGAACTTCACTTGTACACCCACCGACACCTTATCACCCTCACTGGCCAGTCACCTCACAAACTTGCCCAGGCGAACGAAATCACAAACTTGAGCTTGAGTCACAAGCTCGGGTCACAAAATTGGTCCACATACTCAGCGAACCGGGTTCACAAACTTGGTGACCTCAAACCAAGTTGGACTGACTTCGACCAAGCCCTAACCGGCTCGAATAGTCCCTCTAGGTATTGAGTTCAACCTCAACTCACAAAATTCACAAAATTATTCAAAAGTCACCCTGAGCCACCAGCTCAAGGGTTTTAGTTCCAAAATTTCTCATATACATAAGCCATGTACAAATATGTGCGCAAATTAGGGTTTAGAGCGAGTGCGATAAAGTACACCCTCGTCTAAGTACCCTCTTCATACATATCGAATCACATAAGCAACTAACATACAAAAGCGGCCTGAATACTTACTCAAAATACCAAAAGTAGTATAAAGGCGGAATTCACTTTGTGTGTTGGCTAGTAGTGGGCCCCACCGGCACCGCCTAGCTCACCACTGTTTGAAATCGAAGATTATGTCACAATATATCATAAACGGCAACTAACGTACTTAAAACAAGCAAAACGGCAAAATTGGCACGCGCAAGTGCGGGAACGGCAAAACGGCCGCACACGTCCGCGCGGAACGGCAAACGGAAATGGCCAAGTCGGCCATCTCAAACCATTTTGGTCAAAAATTAGGCTAGGAATATCGGATCAAGGTACATAAGGTACCGTTACGAAGCTAAGAGGAAGGGCTACAATGTTCATGAAGACATCGCAACCCAGATCTCAATGGGTATAGGTGAAAATTGCGTGAAACAGTTCCAGCTGTTTCATTGCGAGTTACCAAACAGGCCCTGTTTGCAAGGCCGTAACTCACGGCTCAGAAATCGAAATTAATAAATTCCAAAGGCATTAGAAAGCTGATACATAAGGGTAAAACTTTCATGTTTTGGCCAAGACCTGAATCTATTCAGAACAAAACAAAATTCGAGTGCCAAAGTACCCGTCAGAACTGTCCAAATACAAGGCAGTTCTGACGAGCGATATTGTTCCGATCATAACCGGAGCTACGGAACTCGGTTTTCGACGTACTTTATACCATTTCGAAGCTGAGACCAAGATCTAAATTTCTTATGAAGGAGTCGACACCCAGATCGAATGGGATCAAAACCGAAAAATCACGGCAGAAGCTAAACTAGAAAAAACGCGCAGAATCAAAGGGTCAAAACAGGCTTGAGCATTACGTCGATAACTCAGGCTACACTAATCCGATTGACCTGAAATTTTACAGGCATAAACAGGACTCAAGGGGCTACGACTTTCATGTTTTGAGGAATTCCTAAATCCGTACATAGCATTAAGAAAAATGAAGCCGAAGTTCCGTTTCTGGGTTGCCCTGTTTACCCATTTTGCCGGTTTCAAATGTCGCAAACATATGGTTCGTTTTCATGGTTCTTATGCAGGTTTTTCAACCACTTTTGTACCAAATAAACACACATATACTAACATCTAAATGGCCTACAAATGGTCCGAAATTCTCTTCCCAAATCGGTCCAAATTTAACAAACATCAACCACAATCCCTAACCAAATTTCATTTGCACCAATGAACTTAATCCAACCTCTCACTAACTAAACTCTATCTCGCTAACCACAAGCTAAGCTAAATTAGCCTAATGGAGTTTAGGGTTTCTTAACCCAAATCAGATTTTTGCAAGTAACCAACCAAATCAAGTGAGGCAATTCATCAAACATAACCACTACAAGTCCATTTCTCAACTAAAACAAGTAAGGAAAGCATTAGCAAGAAACCCAAATTTTTTCCTCTTCTTGGCCGAATTTTCAGCAACCAAATAACACTAAAATTAACCATGAAACTTCACTATACACATCAAATCCATCAAATAAATCCATAATCATAACATAATACATCATTTCCATGGCTTAAAGATCAAAACCCCAAAAGTTTATCTTTCAAGTAAGAGGCATACCTTCAATTAAGCTTTGTAGATGATTAACCTTCACTAATCAAGCACCCAAGTTGTTGCTCCAAGATCCAAACCCAAGATGGAAGCTAAAACTTGAAGATTTTTGAAGAAATTTTCTCACTTTCTCTCTTCAAGGTGGCCGGCCCTCTCTCTCAAATTTCTCTTCAATTTTTTTTTGTTTTGTTTGTCTTACAAATGACTTAATTATGGCCCTTAAGACTAATATGTGGTGTAAGACCACTTAGGAGAGATATTTTTAAGGCCAACCAATCACATAAAAACTCCTCAATTGCACTTTTAACCCTTGCACTCCAACTTTCTCTTTCTTATACATTTTCCCTCAAACATTTGATAATCTTTCAATTAACTCCATAAGTCATAACTTAATCTAATCTAAAACATGTAATCATGCTTAATTACTTCACTAATCACTTTCTCATCTTACTCACTTACACTTAATCATGCTTTATCCCACATAAAAGTAATTAAACAATAACCTTTTTGTCAAGGGCAAAATTAGGGTTTAAACCCAACTTAAAGCTTCTAATAAATCATAACATTAGGGATTTTGCCCACTTAGGGTTTCTAACCTTCTTAAAATTAATTAACCTATACAAAATGGATTAAATCCTATACCTTCTCACACTAGTGGGTCCCACATCCGATATACGTTCTTAATTTCTCAAAAACTAACTAATACTAGAAAAATCATCTAAAAACTATATTTACTCATAAAACTTATCTGGGAAACTTTTCTAATCAAGAAAATGTAGAAAATGCGGGTTTTCAATCTTAACCGGAAATTAGCGTTTTCTTCTTAGCCCTAACCCTAATATTAACTTACGAACGGTCTGGGTCCTCACAACGTGAACTTATGGGTGCGTATTGAGGTCGCGTGTTTCACTTTTCTGCAATTTCTACAGAAACTCATTCACGATGGTCTTTTTCACTTTCAACCCCAAAATCCCACTATAAGTCATATTGCAGGTGGTTACTGATTTGTACCTTACATGCACATGCAAAATGATAATTACATGCATTCTACCTCTTGTTAACGTGTGAGAACCCGTAAAACCCTAATTATTTTCCTAGGGTTTATTTCCCCTTAATTGCATGTTTTCTGCATTTTCTGGCTTAGAAATATTTTCTTAGTGGATTTTATGAGCAATTATAGTTTTAAGATGATTTTCCTAGTATTGGAGAAATTTTAGAAAATTAAGAATATATATTGGACGTGGGACCCACTAGTGCGAAAAGTTCGGAAAAATTCGGCCAATAAGGTTCGGATACTGTGTGAAATTTATCGGGTGTTAAGAGATAAGTAGAATGTGTGAAGTGATTGATGTGAGAGGGAAAAAGAAAGATAAGAATGCATTAATGAGTGTGACAAGTGTCACAATATGGTTGGTTGTGACTTAAGAAACACTATTCACCTTTTGACAATTTTTTTGACTTTTGACCACTTAAGTAAATATTCCAAAAATTCACAAAAAAACACCATTTTCTTATCTTGTGTTGGCCGGCCCTTCTAGCAAGAAGAAAGAAGAAACTTCATCAACTTCAAGCTTCCAATTGGTCCAAAATCCACCAAATCAAGTGTTTAGTTAGATTTCACTCCATAAAACCTTACCTTCTAGTGCTAGTAAGGGTTGTAGTGAAGTTTGTTTGAAGAGCAAAGGTGTCCACAATCCCTCTCTCTCTTGATTTCTTGGTAAGTGTTGCTTGAACACCCTACTACCTCTAATAATGGTTATATGATGCTTAGAAGTGGCTTGAGTGTTTGAAAATGTGATTTATCTCTTGATTTGGCTTGTTTTGGTGAAGTTTTTATTTTATTGGGAATTTTTCTGGTTTAATATGATCTTGATGTTGGGGGCTTGTATGATGAATTGTAATGGCTGGAAATGACTCTAGTGAGTGTGAATTGTGGTTAAATGCAATCAATTTTGGATTTGGTGTGAAAAAATGGAAAGTTAGGGTTCATAAAATCCCAATTCTGTCCGGTTTTAGATCACTGGGTTAGAGGCCGAATTAGACTTTTCTCAAAACATGAAAGTTGTAGGTATTGATGTGTTTGAGGTGCCTGTAAAATTTCAGGTCATTTGGATTAATGTGGAATGAGTTATGACGAAATTACTGTAGCTGTTCTGCTTTGGACAGAATGCGAAAACTGTACTGGTTATTGGCCATTTTAACTGGAATTGGTTTGGATTTAGTTGTTGGTGTCTTCTGATGAAATGTATCTGGATGTCTTAGCTAACATATGCCTTTGGAATTTCGGCATTTGGACTTGTATAGACTAAGTTATAGTAATTACAGTTTTCTGTGTTTTGCAAACCTGTTTTGGTGATTCTGGTTTAGTGTTTGGCATTTTTGACCTAGTTGGGCCAGGAACTGGATTGAGTGACCTTCTACATTGTTGTAGCCCTGTTCCATAGCTTCGAAACGGTGGGGCTTACACCCCCATCCGATAATTTTAGTGAGAGTTGTGCCATTACCGCATTATGACGTCAAAACCGGTTTTCTTATCAAGGCCTAAGTTAAAGCCCTTTTCTTAATTTCTGGTTTGCTATCATGCTTGTATATGTTTATAAAACCCTATTGGGGTTGTAATTGGTATGGCTATATGACTCGTTATCGAGTCTCTTTTAGGTCTTGCTTTCATTTCGGTTGTTTCCTAGTTAACTTTTGTACTTGTACCACTTTGAGCCTAGTGAACGGCTTTGGGAAATGAGATGAATTTTGTGTGAGATGTTGGGACTGATTTGAGGATAGAATGAAGCCTTAATGGCTGGAAAAGTAAGAAATTTAGGGGAAGTGCTGCCCGATTTTCTAGGCCGTTTGGTTCCTTTAAGTTGGGTTAGCCTTTTGGTAGAATGAAAGGCTTTTGGGTTGTTTGCGCCTAGGTCTTCATGCTACCTTTTCGTTTCCAAGAAAATCATGTTTTGCACCCTTGCATTAGTAATTATTTGGCGAGGCATACAACTAGTAGTCGAGCCTCACATGTGCATTCTGTTTACTCGATTCTGGAAGTAAAACCTTCAATTGGTTTATTTTGATTATTTTAGGGTTTCTTGGCGATTAAGGCCAATCTGAAGTGAAAACTTTTGAAGTTGAGCCGGTGAGTGTACCACTCCCCTCCATTGCTGTTTAACTTGATTTTTGCTCTGCAATCTGTTTAATTATTGGAGACGAGGGTGTACTTTATCACACTCGTTCTCTTGTCTGTCCATATGCCAATTTTGAGTGCCTATCTGAATCTGCTATCTGAATCTGCTATTCTGTATCTGTATCTGAATCTGTTATCTGTGTCTGCATCTGTTCGGATTTCTATGACCTATGAGCTCAATCCTGTGGCTAAGTTATTCGAGTCGGGCCGGCAAGGGCCTGGACGATTAGATAACGAACCACGGTAGTCTGTTCGGGAATTTTGGGTATTGAGACCCTTGATTCCGGGTATACTCGAGTATTACCATTTCTGTTCGGTTACGGTGAGCGGGCCCGGTAAAGGGGTGTTTGGTGGACGGAATTCGGTGTAAAGAGGGGTCTACGGACGCATTGGTTCTATATACGTTGACGGAGAGTCAACCGATTTGGATCAAGTACGGCGCTGGAAATTTGGCTCCTGAGAGCCACCCGTATCCTTCTGATTTGAATCCTTGGTTCCTTTGCTTTACATCTAGCATGTGTATCTGATTTTGTAAAATGTGAAATGCCATGATTTTTCTGCTATATGTTTGGTACCTCATTGAGCGCAAGCTCACCCCTTTCTGTTCCTTTTGTTTTCCTTACAGGAAAATAAACCCCTTTTGGTCTGGATTTGACAAATGGCTGCCAAATTGAGCTAGTCGAACATATCTTTTGTATAGCTCATGTATTAAAACCCTAAGTGTACTTTTGGGGCGTTTTCTCTTTTGATTTGGCAAACCATGTGTATATATTAACTTTTGAAAACTTTTGTATGTCATTTTGATTTGTAAACGCTAAAGTTCAGATGTGAATGTTTGTTAGCTATTTCGGTTGGGTTCTGACGGGTCGGTTACTATTCATGGCCGACTCCAGATTTCATTTTTTTATTTTGGGTTATTTTACCATTTTGACTTGTTTACGCTCGTTTGTAAGTTCCGGATCGCTATAGATAGTTCTGGTCTGCATCGTTAGTCCTGGCGAGAGTTGGGCAGGCAGTCCGCTCACCCCTTTGGTTCGCCTTAGGGGAAAGTGGGGCTGTTACATAACGGATCAAAAACACCTTTAACACAAATTGACTGGTTGAGTTGATGGGTCAAATTGTTAGATGGGTCAAATTTGTTCTACTAATATTCGGGAAAAACTTACAAGAATATATACAAAAAACTTACCAATATTTGCTCAATATAACAGTGAGTTATACTATTTAAACAACTACTACACAATTACAGTTTTATCATCAATGGTGTCCAAGTTTTCCATGCGTGCCACATCCTTTTGGCTTGTGAACTCTTTGTGTTCGCCATGGCTGGTCTGGCATTACTATATTGACTTGAGTAATCGTGAGTCAAGTCTAGCATCAACAGTTTGGGTTCTCTGGCCTTCATCATCATCTCTACCATATTGTGCAGAAGTGCCAAGATGGATGTCTATATCGGGCTAAACTCCCCAAAAGGCATTGGAGACCTTGTATGGCCAATGGACGTAGAAGTGCCATGGTGCTCAGTTGCCTACGAACCTCCATCTAATCCAGTTTGGACGGTGGGTTTAGGTGATCGGTATCTACGACGTTTACCACCGCCATGCTAACCTCCATGAACATTCCTAGGAGGACGTTGAACACGCCATGGTTCTGCTAGTTGTAGAGTGGCCTATGGTACTCATAGAGGGCGAAATGCAAGTCGGGATGGCTCCCCTACATGATTCAATGTTATGGATGCAAAGTCCTTCATTGCATTAAAATAATTGTTGTACTGTTCGTCATAATGTGCTAGAGAGTCCTCAACCATGTAATATACGTGAAACATAGCATCCATCTGGAGTGCAAATATTGGCATGAATAAGGATAATTAGAGTTACATCTTAAAAATATTGGTACAAGATGTATTAATATTTGGTTAAAAGTTAGGAAAAACTTACAAGATATTGTGCTCTAGCGCTATCGCCCTGAAAACCCTCCGAAAAAACGGGATGTCTAGTAAGATTTGAAATATATAGAACCGTCCGCTCGCGATACCACTGACGATACTTATCTGATGGATAAGCAGGATCTTCAATTACAGCACCGTCGTCTACATGCATATGCCGATCAATCCACACATCAACATATGTTGTATGCATAGTTAACCAATCTTGATTTCTCTTACCACGACGATCTAGAGAATATAGTGCTGCTTGATTTTCAGTCAATCTAAGATCAGGCAGGGGCTGATGATATCCAAATTGTCGCATAACCCTATGAGGAAGATGTGGCTCGACAACCTCCCAACATATGAGATATGTGATAGATCTTCAAATATCGCGTCCTCTAGTACAATATGCAGGCAGAGAAGCGAGAACATCCTCCGAATATGGCTGCCATATGAACTGCAACACAATAATTAGCTTACAACATACAACAACTAAATGGTACACAATAATTATCGCAGTACATAAATTTTTAGAAAATTTCAGTAGCATCTCCCTTATAACTGGACGAAAACTCCCTGCCAAACAATTTATTTTGCCAAGAACAAGCATCATCTTATATATGTACAACTGACATTGATCAATTTTAAGTATTTGCTCAGATATAAACAAATTAGAACAGTGACAATTACATCAATATTGACGAAGTGACTGTACCTGAAGATCACCTAGGCCTATCAGCTGATCTCGAAATATGGACACAACATGTTTTACTATGTGTAGATCAAATTGAACATTCCACCTGTATACAATAAATCATGACTCATCATAAAAGAGTACAATTTGATTCGTATTGTCATTTTGCATCATAAATATTTGATATACATACCAAGCTCCATATGGATAAGGATAGTGCTCTAACGGCTACACTAGATCAGGGTATATTGTAGGTATGCGTTCCTACACCCATAGCTGAAAAAAGTTAAATTTGAATATGTTAACCAATATCGTAGTAATTTTATAGTTAAATTTAGTCGAGATACCAATTAGGGTAATGTACTTGTAGCAAAACTAATGGTCCTGCAATAGCCGATCTAGAGGGAGATGTTGTGCTACACAATGATCGATACAGAGTCGCTAAAATCGCACTACCCTGACTATATTGCCAACAGTTTTCAAGTCTCGTAATAATGGCATATATAGTAGCGAGACTTTATTACTGGATTTATTGGACAATAAGTGAGCCCCTAACATCAGGAGCAAGTATATACGGGCCCGCTATCTATATTGGACATCCGAAGCATTCGGTGGTAGCTCTATATCTAATACTCTAGATAAACTACACAATTTGAGCCGTTGTCCATCAAAATCTGACATCATTGGAAAAAAACCAATCAACTCCTCACACAAATTCCTCCAGTCCTCAACACTACGAGATGTATCTATCCTTGTAACTGGAGGACCATCTATGGGTAGATCCCACAGGACCTGTACATCCTGTAACGTAATCGTAGTCTCTCCAACGGGAGGTGAAATGTATGAGTCTCAAGCCGCCATCGCTCCACTAAACTAGTGATCAAGGCATGATCAAGCATCATATATCCACATTCTAACACCCCTTCAAAACCTGCCAATCGAATATACTACTGAACAGTTTCGGAGATAGGTGTATCTCCCAAAAACCCCTATCACATCTTCTAACATCAAACTAATCACCCAAAATATGGCCGTGAAATATAGAATGTGCCTGGTGTGCAGTACCTACTGGGATAATATCATATACAAATGGGCCCGGATGCAGGTCTGGCTGTATAGGAATGTTTGCTATACCGAAAACAATAGCTGCAAGTTGCATAGGTAATACATAAGACTACACGCATTTGAATAGTAGAATAGGAGCTCTTTAACAATTCATACTATATCGACTTTAGATATGCGAAGCTGCTCAAAATAAATCAAAAATATAATATCATGAAAATATATCAATATAATGTATCGTATATAATATACTAATTCCATAATGCCACCCAAATGGTAGGAGTACAATGGATCCGCTGTCTAAAATGCGAATTCAAACTCTAAAACTAGGACCAATTCTTCTATTGTGACTCGACTGATGACAATTTGTATATTTTCTTGGTTCCTCTGGGTCTCTCTTATCCATTTCATTCCGAATTCTTCTAACTCGTACCTTTCCCGCCCGACGTGCAACATATTTACTTCTATCTGCCTGTAGCTTCCAATCTGATTGGAGCCAAGTATCGGGATGTGGCAAATGATTAAACCTTCCTAAATACTGCACCGCCCACTGCCTTTTTGTAAATTGAGGATCTACAAGTGTGACAGCCCCACCTCTCCCTAGGGTTTCAACGGACTGCCTGCCCAACTCTCGCCAGGACTCAGTCGTTCAAAGTACTAGTATCATCAATGATACGAATGTAACATTTGACAATGCAGGGGATTGAAACACTAACTCAACCATAATCACTAATCCAACAATTCAGCTTAGTACATATATCATCGCATGCCAACTTACCACGCTTCACTCAAAATTACATAATATAAATCACCCTTAAGAATTTAAGCTTACAAGTCTGCTGAAACGAAAGTTACAACCTCAAAACGCAAGAGCGGCAAAATAAAGCTAAGAAAGCCCCGATCAAATCCCTTCCCGATCTGTTAAGGAAAATAAAGGGAACAGGGTGAGCTAAAGCCCAGTGAGGTTCTAGATAAACAAGTAAACACATAACCACATAAAATCACAGAATAGCCAACTAAACACCGTACAGTAAAATAACAGTTTAATCACAGTTCAATTCAAGGATATGGGTGGCTTTCAAAAACCAAAGGTCCACTTGAGCTTGATCATAATTGCCTCCTATTGACACTCCGTCAACACTTGTAACAGTATATAGGTCCGTAGAATACCACTTTCACCAGTTTCCGTCCACCAAACAACCCCCCACCGGGCCCGTACTCCATAAATAGTAGTTTGGTAATATTCGAGTATAGCAGGAATCCGAGTTTCCAATGCTCAAGGACTCCATTGAAACAGTATCAAGTTGAGGATTTTATCACTGGTGGTGCTGGACAACACAACAAGCAAGCACAACGGCTATGCTTCACCAGGGACCTCCAAGCAAGATTCGATTTCCAGTGAACAATAAACAGTCCTCAAGGTTTATTGGCCTTCTCGACCAAGCCCTTGCTGGCTCGATACAACCGACTCACCTATGAGGTTGGGTACCCAAACAGTAGTAGTAGTTGATGGGATATCACCCAAACAACTCAAGTACAGTCACATATAGAGAATTCACATTTCACAATAGCAGTATACAGAGCCTCAGTGGGAGTGAAGAAGAGTACACACTCGCCTCTATTTTTATCAAATTAGGGTTTGGCTCAAATAGTCGTAAATCAAGTATTCAGATATTTCACATAAACAGGTAGCAGGTAGTGGAACACTCACCTGTCAAGCAAAAGTAATAATCGACGTCAAACGTCTCAGTTACGATCACCGTCGTTACCCAAACCTAGGTCAACGAGTGAAAACATTAATAATTAGATTCGTTCCCTACTAAAGTATAGGTTCATTAAGAGGCCACGTGAGTAGCTTAAGCTACTTAATCCGGCATGGAAATAGGGTCTAAACCACGGTGAAAGTTCATGGAAAACAAGTCTAGTATGTACATGAAAGTTTGGCAAAAGAAAAGTTTCACTAAAGCTCAAAGGCTTCATTACGGGTTAAATTGTCTCGCCTGGCCAGCCTCGGGAAAACGGTCATTGCTCATTGTGGGAAAGTCAGAATTAGGTTCCGTTAGTTGCATTGGAAACTATATTCATAAGGCTAAATTTGTCTAGAAGAAACTATTTCCAAAATCCCAACATAAGTGGCTTAAAATTAAGAAACCAAATGAACTTTCTGAACTGTCTCGGATGAACAGTACCGCCCGGACAGCCAACTTTCCAGACTCGCCACGGATCGCTCTGGATGAACCAGAAAATGAGCTTTGTACTGTTTTAAAGCTCTAAGAGTCTAATTTCAATTGCCACAAATGGAACTCAATTCTGATGAGTGAGTAACACGTTATGACCTTAACAAGATTGCTGGACAGAAAATTTCTGGACCTAGTCCAGTTTTCCTCCTTTGTTTATAACTCGAAATTTATTCAACCAAATTGGCTAATTTTTTGTAGACAACCTCCACACATATAACACTCACATTTGTAGCCAAAAGGTGCATGAAAATATCAAGGAAAAACCAGGCAGCAAGCTTAAAAGGTTTCGGTCAGCACACTTTAAAAATTTCTAACTTCTACTCTTCTTTTTATTTTCATTCCTTGCACATAACAAGTATTAGATCCAACTAAATAGGGGTTTAAAACATATCAATACTTCATAAACACACATGAATAAGGGTTAGACATTTCATCAAACACTTGGTATGCATATTAGTAAACCTAACCATTACTTGATTAACTCAAGAAACTAACCCCAAATTCAACCATAACAAGTTGTTTTTCACCATTTGAACCTCAAGTAGATGATATAACATCATAAACCCAAATTTTAAAGATTACATACCTTACTTACAAGTTGCTTTGGTCACCAAACAAACCACCACAATAGAAGCTTTAGGCTTGAAACAACCTCAAAGATTGAAGGAAATTTTCTCACAAACTCTAGATCTTTCTCTTTTGGTTTTTGTTCAAGATCAAACTAAGGTTGTCATAGCAAGAAGATGGAGTTTTCTTCCTTCCCTTGGAAGCCCTTAAGGTGGACGAAATTTTGGAGGAAAATGAAGCAAAGTTGGTTTGAAATTCCTCTAATCCTTTGGTCAAACAAGATACATGGCTAGGGTTTTGCCACATGGTTCCATTATTGTCCTAACCTTTCTTAATCTTTGACTAATGCCGTTCTTACCTTTCCAAATGCACCAATAATTATTCAACACCTCTAATCTCTCACATAAAGTCTCTACCACTAATAAAAGAACACTTGGACAATTACAAGTAGTGAATTATTTACAACCTAGCTCAAGGAAATATTTTACTTCAAGTAAAATGAATTGAAATGAAATGCATGGAAATTATTATAACACATAGAAAATAATTTGTAAGGGCATATATTAAATGGTCTAGATCTGATAATAAGGCATGTAAATAAGAAAATTGTGTTTTAAAGTGAGGGTCAATACAAGGGATTTGTTGTAACACATTGTGAAATATAATGTTAGGGCATATAAGAGGTGGTTTAAATCTTGGTGCAAGGCATGTAGTTTGGGAAATTGTATTTTAAAAATGAGGGTTCTCACACTCTCTCCCCCTTAAAGAATTTTGCCCTTGAAATTCTCAGCTTGATTACTGAGTAGTTCAAAATATTTTCGATGAATATCCTTTTTAACTCTCTCGAGTCCTGTGAGAGCATGCTTTAGTAAGACCAGCAATACAAATCCATATTATATAGGAATTGAAGCTCCAAATCTTTATTTAGAACATGTATCAATTTACAAGTTTCATAGTTGTATAGCCTATCGAAATATAATACTAGCTTGTTCCCATCGAAGAATAATCCTTATGTCCTTACTAATCAATGTTGCAAATGTCATTTAGAGCAGAAAAGTATCACTTATAGCCAAACGTTTAGAGAAAGTAGAAAAGACATTCAAAATGCAAAGTTGTAAACTGTCCGACCTAAGGTGGTTTGAAGAACTCATTTTCCTTTCATTTAAGTCTCGATTCCACTCATAAACCAACCTCAAAATAGTTTACCAACTCCAATCCTAAAGTTGGGAATGTAAGTAGGAATAATCCTAGGAAAAGTAGAATTTTTTTTTGTTTTACGTGATCTCATTTGAAAATCTTATCTCGAGATTCTTATGTCCAAAACTTAAAAACTTTATACCGTCAGAATATGGATTCAAATTGTTACAACTTTCTAGAATGTACCATTGTAAGATTCAATCCATGAGTCGGTCAAATTCCAACTTAAAGTTGCTGCTTCACCCAGTAACAGACAGAACAGGTATACAATTTCAGTCAATTTTGAAAAATCATAGATATTCATGGGAATTGAGAACAATATTGATACTCTGAACCTAGTTTCAAACATAATAAATGAAACTCAATTTTGACTTTTCTACATCGAGATATAACAAATTCGGTAAAACCTTCCAAGGTTCCCTGCGGAAAAATTTTTTAGCGGCACATCCTTTGTTTTTACTAACTTTTCCTAGTCCATTCAAGGCTTCATTCTTCCCATGAAATAGCTTCAACTCAAGCATATAAATATCAAGCCCACAACTCACTACATCAAGCATATAACCGTCTCTACTCAAGTTTAGCAAAATGAAACCCGAAGCTGAAATTCTTAATCACAAGCTAGAATTTTCTTTAGGCAAGTCATAACAAAGCTATCAGACCATGGTCAATACTTAAGCATGACGTGTGATAGAAAATTCACCATAAAACTATAAATTACCACAACACTAGTTCAACCCATGAAATTTTTCATAAAGCTGCCAAAAGTACTACCTTAATCCACTAGTTTACCTATATTGGTAGTAGAGGAAAATTGCTAGCCAAAGTTACCTTATAAGCTCAAGAAAGATGGAAATCCAGGGTGTGAGAACCCGTAAATTCCTCTTAATAATTTTCTTAGGGTTTTTCCCCTTTAATGGCATGTTTTCTGCATTTTCTGGCTTAGAAAAATTTTCCTGGTGAATTTTATGAGTAATTATAGTTTTTAGATGATTTTTCTAGTATTTGAGAGTTTTTGAAAAATTAAGGATATATAAAGGACGTGGGACCCACTAGTGCGAAAAGTTCGGAAAAATTCGGCCAATTAGGTTAAGTTTCGGATACTGGTTGAAATTTATCAGGTGTTAAGAGATAAGTAGAGGTTGAGATGTGATTGATGTGAGAGAGACTTAAAGGATAGAAATGCTTTAAATGTAGTGACAAGTGTCACTTGGTGAATGGTGGCACTTGTAGGACAACTATTCATTTTCTTGACTTTTGACCAATTGCTTAAATATCTCAAAAATCACACAAAATTCATTCTTGTCTTCAACTTCTTGGCCGGCTCTCTCTCTAGGAAAAGAAAGAAAACTTCTCCAATTTTCAAGCTTCCAACTAGCTCAAATCCTCCAAAACAATTGCTTAAATTTGTTTCTACTCCATAAAATCCCTCCATTTGGTGCTAATAAGTGATTTTGTGGAAGTGTTCAAGGAAGCTAAGGTGTCCTACAACTCTCCCTCTCTTGTGTTCTAGGTAAGTGGTGTTTGAACTTCCTCCTACACTTAATGAAGCTTGAGTTGTGCTTAGTGGAAGCTAAAGTGATGACATTTGTGATTTATTTCTTGCTTTTGGATGAAATGATGAAGTTTTCAATTTAATGGTGATTTTTCTGGTTTAATTTGATCATGAGGTTGTGGCTGTCCATGATGGTTGGAAATGATGTTTAATGACTCTAGTAGGTGTAAATGATTAGTAATTGCAACCAATTTTGGATTTGGAAGGAAATGTGAAAAGTTAGGGTTTCATAACCACCTTTTCTGTCCGGTTTTGTATCATATGGTTAGAGGCCGAATTGGCCTTTGCTTAAAACATGAAAGTTGTAGGTATTGATGTTTTTGAGGCGCCTGTACAATTTCAGGTCATTTGGAGTAGTGTAGAATGAGATAAGTCAAAATTACCGAGACTGGTCTAGGAAGGGGTGCTGCGAACAGGGTTGCCTTTTCACTCAATTTGACCGTGACTTTTCACCATGATCCTCACCGAATTAGATTTTGGCCAAAACATGAAAGTTGTAGCCAAGGCTATAAACTAGTTTCCTGTAAATTTTCAGCTTGATCCAACCACTGTATCATGTGAAATGATCGAAATACCCTTGAGTGTTTTTGAAACCTGTTTCGCGCCCAGATTTCTGTTTTCGTGTAGTCTTCCATTTTCGACCATGAAAATGCACGATTTGGCCTTTGAGTCTTCTGATGAAATGTATCTTGATGTATTAGCTACCATATGCCTTTGGAATTTCTGGATTTGGACTTGTAGAGCCTGAGTCATGATGTTTCTGCTAGAATGCATTTTGGTGAATCTGTTTTACGTTTTTGATATAGTATCTTGCATTGTTGACCTGTTTGCACCCAAAACTGGGTTGAGTGACCTTCTGTAATGTTGTGGCCCTATCTTTTAGCTTCGAGATGGTGGGTCTTGCACCCTCATCCGATAATCGTAGTGAAATTGGTACCATTACCGCAAAATGAGGACAAAAACTGTTTTTTTTTTCAGGGCCAAAGTTAATTGCATTTCCGGATTTTCTGGTTACCTATGATACTTGTATATGCATATGAAACCCTATTGGGGTTGTGATTGGCATTGCTTTATGACTCGTTATCGAGTCTCATTGTACTTGTTTACGTGTTCTAGGGTGTGACGGTGGTTCACGACATTCTCTTGACAGAAGTGCATGAAACAACATTTAATTGATAAGTGAGTATACTACTCACTTAAATGTTACAATGTGGCTTTGCTATATGTGAATATGATGCCTTGAAGGCTTATTTGGCTATTGGAAGTGATTGAGGTGAGGGTGTACTTGACCGCCCTCACCCCCTTGTGATTCCATTCATGACTGTTTACCATTTTACTGAAATACTGCACTTGCTATATGAGATATTGAATTCCATTCATGAAAAACTGATTTGGTGTCGTTTGGACGAATGTCCAACGGCCTTACTGTATTACTGAGCTCAACCCCGTAGGTAGTCAATTTAATCGAGCCGGCGAGGGCTTGGTCGTGAAAATTGACATGCCACGGGGACTGTACTGGGGAATCTTGTAGTAATGAGACTCTTGGTTCCGATATACTCGAGTATTACCAAAAGCTACTGATTGGAGTGCGGGCCCGGTTGGGGTATGTTGGGTGGAAGGAATGGAGTGAAGTGAGGTCTACGGTCGGGTATTCTTAAATATTGACGGAGGGTCAATGAGATTGGATCAAGAATGTAAGCGTGGAAATGGGCTCTTAAGAGCCGTCCGTATCCTTTTACCGACTTGTTTTACTTCTTAATTGTGTACTTGAAATGAAAGATTATGCGTATGTGATCTTTGTTGCTTATGTGGTAGTAACTCACTGGGCTTAAGCTCATTCCATTCCATTTGTTTTCCTTACAGGAAATGACCACTTTTGGAAAAGGTTGTGTTAGTTGGTTGTCAAGTTGAGCTCATGTAAATGTCTTTTGAATAGCTCTTTGAATGAAACCCTAATGTGTATTGGGTTCAATTTCTTTTGATTGGCAAACCGAACATGTATATCCATGATGAATCGTTTTGATATGCCGCTTTGGCTTTTGGCTTGTAAATGTTACATTTCAATGTATATATGTTTGGTTGACATTTGGTGGGATTTTGGATTAACTCATATTTCAAACGGCAAAAGAAAAAATTTGGCTACTCTCGGCCTAGTATCCGGATTCTGACGTGGACGGTACTGTTCATCGTCGGTTTCAATTTTCATTTTTTTATTTGTGATTTTGACTTGTTTACGCTCGTGGGTATGTTCCAGAACATATTAGATCGACGTGAACTGATCCGTAGTCCTGGCGAGAGCTGGGCAGGCAGTCCGCTAACCCCTTTGGTTCGCCTTAGGGGAAAGTGGGGCTGTTACACAGGGCTTCTTCCTCAAAAATCGCTCCACCAATACCTTGAAATCTTTCTTAGTTAACATTTCCATGGAGTAACTTCAGATTCAAGTACAAAATTGAGGTTGGAGTTGGAGGTCTCTCTTTGGTTTCTCTTCTCTCTTGGTTCGGCCAAGTAAGAGGGAAGATGAAGACAATTCAGTCAAATTGTTGATTTAGTCAAGGTGAAAAATGTGACGCAAACCTTAATCTCGATAAAAGAAGAGTTACAACATGGTTACTATTCTTACTGGCTCTTTAACCCATGCACTGTATATTAAATCATTTCTTCCCTTCGAGCGACAAACAATAAATTTTTAACTCAAAGACCAAAGTAAGGCAACAAACTCGGGGATAAGGATCCAATATTGCACAACCACCAATATTTCATAGCACTTATTAAAACAGCAGGTACCAAGTCCACTGTTCCTAAGGGAATACATCTTGCTATATATATAAAAAATGTCACTATGCATAGTCCAATGATTATAACTTATCCGGGCAAAACCTCATTAATGGCTATTCAACTAGGCAGATGTACTGATGCAAACTTATTATGTACCTCTTCTGGAACCCCTTCATATTTCCTTTCAATTGTATGTCCTGATACGGTAGTTCAATGTTCTCTAGGTATTTTGGTTCCTATCATCTTTCCCAGTACTCAGTTCATCTCTTTTGGAACTCTACTTCTTTTTTGAACAGTCTCTATTTTCTCATGCAGATCAATCACCTTTGTCATCTCACCGATTCACTAATCGATAGTAGCTTGCCAGGCAACTCTAATTATGATTGGCTTCGTAGAAGGTCTAGTCATATAACTTTTAAGTTCATTCATTTCCAATCCGACCACGAGGAATTAAACTTAGCTATTCTCAATTGAGATAGACAAGAAAGCAGAACACAGGTGGGGCAATACTTCAAGATACTATGCCACTTATTTCTATTATGGTGTCTTAACACAAGAAGTACCATTGCCACTTATGTACATAGTGAAACCCTAAAGCGTATTTTGTATATCAAAAGTTCCACACCTTATCTCAAGCTTTTGCGTATAGGTATAGAACCCAATTCTTTTCTCCAATCCCATACAAAATTCCAAAACTCTTGATCTCAACACTATAATAATCAAAACAAATCCATACTTTGATATTAGTGGATAGGTGTCAAGGAAGTATAGGAAAGAATGTCACAAGAGGAGTAGAAATATCAATGTAGTTGTAATCAAACCGCCTCACATTCGAAATAAACACTTATCAAGTCTTCACAGTCGCAGGAGAAGGAAATAGGTCTTCAGTGCAAATTTGTCAACGTACACTATAGTCTAGCCACCGTCTATAGAAACGCTAATAGACTATTTCAAGATTAGTCCATGATAACTTCCGAGATATATCCCCTCAATCAGTCCAACAACTAGGTCAAGTGTCAAAATCTTCCGCGCTTTGACTTTTGCCATTAAAACTTATCTTAAGTACCATCAAGATACAGACCCTTATTCTAGTGCTCTCCTCTTTTTGGTACTCAAGTACAAGAATCCACAATAAGGTAATTCACAACTTGAGCCAGCCGGTCCCAAGAGTAAATCACCCATATTACAGATTCCTACCCGACGTACATATCTATTCCTCCCAAGTATCCTGATAAAGGGTTTATGCTTATAATAGTCATGATTCATAGCTTACGCCCCAGAAGAGCACTTAGTCCTTACTACTTACCCACATAATCGGACAATAACACCACTTGACCCCAAACTCACTCCGCGTAGGGACCACGCGAAGTAGAAAAAATATCTTCCATTCTTTCAAACCAGTTCTCGGCAGCTTTTGGATCTGGTCCTCTAAGAAATTTAGGGGGAGCGAACTTTGGAACCATTTCAGGGCCCTATCTTCACTTACTTCAAGGTTCCTTTACTAGTTACCTGGTACTTGACCTCGATGGTCAACCAAACAGGCCAGTAAACAATAGATCAGTCATACGATTGATAGCTGTAGCTACCTGGTCTCCTTCTCCACATTCGGGTCCTTGGTTCTAATTGACTACAGACCTTTATTCCTCCTCTTAGTCTTGGACCTACCTAGATCCGCACCTATGGCCCCAACCATATTGTCGTCTAGTCTCCATGATTACTCACTAGTCTAGGGCCCAAGTATTATAACTGACAAGGTAAGCAAATAGGGGTATACAATATGCTTATTCATATTTAAAGGTCATATAAGAAATGGAATCGGAGTCACGATAAACAAGTGAAATTGAAAAGCAGTTAAAGGCCAATGCCGAAATAAGGTCAAAGTCAAAAGTCAAAAAGTTCAAAAGTCAAAGATCCAAGTTAACAGTCAAAACACTGTACATAAAGGCTCCTAACAGTTATTTATAAAATAACAGGACCAAAAGTAGCAAGTACGAGCCTCAAGAGTACAGATATAGTCGTACAGTCATATCAAACAAAACCTAGCACAAGTGTTAAAAGAAAACTGTACAACCACCGAGCCACAACCTCTCCTATCCTTTCTATGTGCAATAGTCAAAATCATCCAAGGTAGTAGCCTAGGAGTAGAGGCTTAATCCGTCGTAGGACTAGTTGACCCCCCCCAAACTGGGCGGGTTCGTCTCTAATCTCGCCTCCTATGTAAGAAGCCTCGCCACTCACTTCTCCCAGCAAATCATCACAAATATTCCGAATGGACTCTGCTCTAATCCTTACTTTCCTGGCTCTTAACCACATCATACTCAAGTTCCTTAATCAGCTCCGCTTGCATTTCAATAGTTTTTTTCAGGTAATTCATTTCAAATCCAAGCCTAGTATTATCCCTCGCTAGGACTTTCCGCTCCTTCACTATGGCTAGAACTACTTCATTAGGGTAGGTATAAGTATAATGGCACTCGAAATGCCTATAGCAGTTAGATGGGCTTTAATAGCCTCTATCATTTTCGGGCCTGATTTGATACTTAATCATCTGTAAGTCCCCACGGAACAACTCACCAACTGGTCTATTGCTAGGGCCACTAGATCCGTCCATCGTACACAAGACGTAGAGGAAACTTAAGCACTCTTAAAGGAAAATAGTCAAATATAAATCTAAAGTTGAAAATTTCTAATTCACTCAAGCCAATTCAAACCAAGGCTCTAATTTTTATCCCTACCAGCGGCCACTCAACTTTCAAACCAATTCCACAGTCAAGTATTCTAAACTTGAAGCCTAGGATACACTACAGAGATCGGAAACCTAAGCTCTGATACCAACTGTGACAGCCCCACCTCTCCCTAGGGTAAACCCTAGGGTATCAGCGGACTGCCTGCCCAGCTCTCGCCAGGACTCAGTCGTTCAAAGTACTAGTATCATCAATGATACGAATGTAACATTTGGCAATGCAAGGGATTGAAACACTAACTCAACCATAATCACTAATCCAACAATTCAGCTTAGTACATATATCATCGCATGCCAACTTACCACGCTTCACTCAAAATTACATAATATAAATTACCCTAAAGAATTTAAGCTTACAAGTCTGCTGAAACGAAAGTTACAACCTCAAAACGTAAGAGCGGCAAAATAAAGCTAAGAAAGCCCCGATCAAATCCCTTCCCGATCTGTTAAGGGAAACAAAGGGAACGGGGTGAGCTAAAGCCCAGTGAGGTTCCAGGTAAACAAATAAACACATAACCACATAAAATCACAGAATAGCCAACTAAACACCGTACAATAAAATAACAGTTTAATCACTATTCAATTCAAGGATACGGGTGGCTTTCAAAAGCCAAAGGTCCACTTGAGCTTGATCATAATTGCCTCCTGTTGACACTCCGTCAATACTTGTAACAGTATATAGGTCCGTAGAACACCACTTTCACCAGTTTCCATCCACCAAACAACCCCCCACCGGACCCGCACTCCATAAACAGTAGTTTGGTAATACTCGAGTATACCAGGAATCTGAGTTTCCAATGCTCAAGGATTCCAATGAAACAGTATCAGGTCGAGGATTTTATCACTGGTGGTGCTGGACAACACAACAAGCAAGCACAACGGCTATGCTTCACCAGGGACCTCCAAGCAAGATTCGATTTCCAGTGAACAGTAAACAGTCCTCAAGGTTTATTGGCCTTCTCGACCAAGCCCTTGCTGGCTCGATACAACCAACTCACCTATGAGGTTGCGTACCCAAACAGTAGTAGTAGTTGATGGGATATCACCCAAACAACTCAAGCACAGTCACATATAGAGAATTCACATTTCACAATAGCAGTATACAGAGCCTCAGTGGGAGTGAAGGAGGACGAGTGCGATAAAGTACATACTCGCCTCCATTTTTATCAAATTAGGGTTTGGCTCAAATAGTCGTAAATCAAGTATTCAGATATTTCACATAAACAGGTAGCAGGTAGTGGAACACTCACCTGTCAAGCAAAAGTAATAATCGACGTCAAACGTCTCAGTTACGATCACCGTCGTTGCCCAAACCTAGGTCAATGAGTGAAAACATTAATAATTAGATTCGCTCCCTACTAAAGTATAGGTTCATTAAGAGGCCACGTGAGTAGCTTAAGCTACTTAATCTGGCATTCAAATAGGGTCTAAACCACGGTGAAAGTTCATGGAAAACAAGTCTAGTATGTAAATGAAAGTTTGGCAAAAGAAAAGTTTCACTAAAGCTCAAATGCTTCATTATGGGTTAAACTGTCTCGCCCGGCCGGCCTCGGGAAAACGGTCATTGCTCATTGTGGGAAAGTCAGAATTAGGTTCCATCAGTTGCATTGGAAACAAGGTTCATAAGGCTAAATTTTTCTAGAAGAAACCATTTCCAAAATCCCAACATAAGTGGCTCAAAATTAAGAAACCAAATGAACTTTCTGGACTGTCTCGGATGAACAGTACCGCCCGGACAGCCAACTTTCCAGACTCGTCGCGGATCGCTCGGGATGAACCAGAAAATGAGCTTTGTACCGTTTTAAAGCTCTAAGAGTCTACTTTCAATTGCCACAAATGGAACACAATTCTGATCAGTGAGTAACATGTTATGACCTTAACAAGATTGCTGGACTGAAAATTTCTGGACCTAATCCAGTTTTCCTCCTTTGTTTATAACTCGAAATTTATTCAACCAAATTGGCTAATGTTTTGTAGACAACCTCCACACACATAACCCAACATATAACACTCACATTTGTAGCCAAAAGGTGCATGAAAATATCAAGGAAAAACCAGGCAGCAAGCTTAAAAAGTTTCAGTCAGCACACTTTAAAAATTTCTAACTTCTACTCTTCTTGTTATTTTCATTTCTTGCACATAACAAGTATTAGATCCAACTAAATAGGGGTTTAAAACATATCAATACTTCATAAACACACATGAATAAGGGTTAGACATTTCATCAAACACTTGGTATGCATATTAGTAAACCTAACCATTACTTGATTAACTCAAGAAACTAGCCCCAAATTCAACCATAACAAGTTGTTTTTCACCATTTCCAAATGCACCAATAATTATTCAACACCTCTAATCTCTCACATAAAGTCTCTACCACTAATAAAAGAACACTTGGACAATTACAAGTAGTGAATTATTTACAACCTAGCTCAAGGAAATATTTTACTTCAAGTAAAATGAATTGAAATAAAATGCATGGAAATTATTATAACACATAGAAAATAATTTGTAAGGGCATATATTAAATGGTCTAGATCTTATAATAAGGCATGTAAATAAGAAAATTGTGTTTTAAAGTGAGGGTCAATACAAGGGATTTGTTGTAACGCATTGTGAAATATAATGTTAGGGCATATAAGAGGTGGTTTAAATCTTGGTGCAAGGCATGTAGTTTGGGAAATTGTATTTTAAAAATTAGGGTTCTCACAACAAGAGCCCTGGATTATCCCCTCAATGCATGCACACGGCCATCACGTGCGAATAGGGAAGTCTGTAGCACTGCCACTTACCATAGGAGCATGTTTTTTCAAAATATTTGATCCTTTGTGTATTACCCCCTTTGCCATCCACACACCGGTCAGTCACAACTTTATACACCCCAGATGAGCCATCGAATTCAACAACCCTGTGGAGTCCCACTTTCTGATCCGAATTCCTAAACCGTCGTCATATCTTTGGAGGAAATGGATTACAACAATGTCTGGTATCCTCTCTTCTAGTTTTAAATAACTCAACTGTCTGATGAAATGTCATATCAATACAAGCCCGAATAGGCAAATTACGTGCTCCTCTAAGTACATTGTTATAACTTTCGGATATGTTGGTTGTAAGAATATCTTAACGAATGTCACTGTTACGTATTAGACACCACTTTTCGATTCCAATGTTAGACAAATAAGTCCATGCGTCTGGAAACATGCTCCTTAATTCTTGTTTGAATGCTTGCCACTTGCGCAATTGTCTGGCTCTTCCCATTGCCCAACACAACCTTTTAAGGTGCAGGCCTTTCAAGTGAGTCATTAGGCTACTCCGAACGTGTCGTAAGCAAAACCTATGAAAGGTCAAAGGTTCTTGCCAATAGTCAAAATGTGTCATGGCATGAATGATACCATTATGTCGATCTGAAATGACACAAATAGGATACCAATCACGAGCCACATGGTGTCTAAATTGCTTCATGAACCAAGACCAACTGGAAATAGTCTCTTCGTCGACAATGGCATAAGCTATCGGAATAATCTGGTTGTTGCCATCTTCCGTAACTGCAATTAGTTTGCCTTTATATTCGCCACACAAATAAGTGCCATCAACACATATAACCGGTCGACATATGTGAAATGCATCAATAGCCGGTCCAAAATCCCAGAAGACATACTTAAATGTCTTCACTTGATCCGTACTATCAGAATGGTGTAACCACCTGATCATAGATCCATGATTTGACTATATAAGTGCATCAACATATTTTGATAATTCAGCAAAATTGGAATCAATAGTCTCTTCATCGACAATGGCATAAGCTATCGGAATAATCTGGTTGTTGGCATCTTGCGTAACTACAACTAGTTTGCCTTTATATTCGCCACGCAAATAAGTGCCATCAACACATATAACCGGTTGACACATGTGAAATGCATCAATAGCCGGTCCAAAACCCCAGAAGACATACTTAAATGTCTTCACTTGATCCGTACTATTAGAATGGTGTAGCCACCTGATCACAGATCCCTGATTTGACTATATAAGTGCATCAACATATTTTGGTAATTCAGCAAAATTGGAATCCCAAGAACCAAATACAAGTTCAATAGCTTTATGTCTGCCATACCAAGCTTTTTTATAAGAAACATCCACCTTCAGAACTTCCTTAACATGACTTACTATATTCTTTACTTTATACCCAGGATCATCTTCAATACTATGAACTATGTGTCTACCAATAACCGCAGATGTAAGGCTAGCATTGCTATTACTTATCAAATCACCTAGACAATTGTGGTCGTTCACCCATTTGGTTATTTGTCACAATCCATGTGTCTTTTTTTTCACTGCTCGGACAAACCAGTTGCATAGAGGATACGATGAGTTGGCTGTAGTGGTAGTGCTCTTTTCAAGTGCAGATTTACATTTGGCAACCCAGGTGTTATTTTTGCTCTCAACAACCCTGAACTCCCTATTATGATTGATAGACCACATTTTAATAGCCCTGCTAAGCTGTTGTTTGGTCTCAAATCTCATATGGAGACGTATATTATTATTCTCCTCATTGAATGTCACATGCGCTCCAACTCACTTTCATCAGTGAGTTGATCGTCATTATCTATGTTTCTAAGGTTAGAGAAGAATTTCAATCCTCGTGGAGCATATGAGAAGTTGCCAGATGCATAAAAGGGCTGTTGGTTCTCGAGATCCTGGTGGACTCCACGTCGTTTGTTTTCGCTATCTGAGTCACTGCTTGGCACATCTACCGATTCAGATTCTTCTACATCTTATATATCATGCTCCGAATCATCATCTAGTGTCGCGCCCCATTTTTCGATAAGATAAATAAATGGTTTTAAAAAATGTATTTTTTGTGACTGGAAAATGATTTGTGATTTAAAAAGAAAAAATGGGTCTAAATGGGGGTTTGAGAATGCGACGATTTGACCCAAAATTATAGTTTAAAAAGGATTTTTTGAAACAAAATACGGAGTCGCCACTTGGTAATGAGTTAAGGTGTACCAAGTCACCTAAAAATGGATTTTAAAGAAAAATAGGAAAAAGTAGTAAGAAACCCCTTTTAAACGACTCCTAATCCACGTAAACCAAAGAAAAAGGTTCGGGAGTCACATTTGACAAAGGGGAAGGCAAGGATAAAATCCAAGGCACCCCTTTGACCTAGCCAAGGCTAGTTGCATGATTTAATCAAAGATTTTCTTGTTTTAATCAAAGAATTTATTACATTTGGATGCACTACATGAATGCAAACCCTAGACCTAGGGGTATTGGGGGAAATTTCCCTTCAAAGGTTGAGTGGTACCAATCACATTAATTGTGAAGCCCAATAACGATCCTTTGAAGAAGTCACGAATGATGCGAGTGGGATGCAAATGGATGGAATGCATGTATGCAATGTGAAGGCATGAGTTTGAAAAAGTAATAAAAAATAATAAATATGTAAATGAAAATGTGCACGTGAGTGGGCAAGGTACGGTATGTGGGATGATAATATGAAGTGCATGTGTGCAAGTGATGATAAAAATGCTCGTGTGCAAGTGAAGAAACATAAAGGTGCACGTGTGCGAAATGGGAGGAAAACTGAAAGTGTGATGAGGGTATAAAATGGTAGAGTGGATTTAAAAATGCATGAGCCTAGGGAATTCATGCATATTGGGTACGGGGAGACCTAAATCGTGACTCAATTTGCCCTTTTATAGAGGGAATACAAGCGTGCTAAATCTTAGAAAAAGCCACACTCGTCTATATTCCATATTTAAGGGGACTCTCAAGCAAATGAACCCTATAACTAGCATGAAATGCAAAAATCCTAAAATGGAGGGAAAAGGGGTTCGAGGGGCATACCAAATGATAAACTAAGAAAAATGCATGACATGTAATGAACACGCAAATATGTACTAACGAAGGGAAATCCCTAAGAGTCTAGCGTTGGACTAGCCCATTCTATGAATTCTGACTAGCGTTGGACTAGTGGAAACGTACATTCATCCATCACATTCATTCAGGCTATGGAAAGCGAGTAGACATGCCAAACACTTATAAACACATAGCACATAACATTTAGCATGCTCGACTAGATGCAAGGCCCTAACAAAGCAAATTAACACGTAGCAACTAAGCATGCGAGACACATAAGACAATTAAAGCCCTAACTATTACATTTGCTAGCTAGGCACACGTCTTCGATAGGTCTTCATTGAATGCTCCTCCAAGCCCTATCTATTACATTCACTAACTAAAACAAAAGGGGGGAAAGGGAAAATGGACCAAATTGCATGCTACGCCCTATCTATTACAAGCCAAGAGGTGTACACATACCCCATTAATAAAAATCAAAAGTAAATGAAATAAATGAAAAGAAATAAGGAGAGGCTAGGAAAGCAAGTAGACATGCAAATTTCAATTAGCACATTAGTCCACATAGGAGAGAAACAAAAGGGGTAAAAGAGATTATACCTCCCCGTTGGTGATACTAAGGAAGTAAACAAACTCAACTTGGCTAGAGTCACCCAAGAAAAGACTAACTTAGGCTAAAATCACCAAAAACAAAAGATTAATGCACCAATTTAGTGATAAGATATAAACTAAACAATTTGAATCCATCAAAACATCAAACTTTCCCTCAATTGCAACTCAATGAAGTCAAAACTACTTAAAGACCAAGGCAAAAGGCATGATCATCCAATCCCCAAGCATAACATCTACTAAAGACCCAAAAGCAAGCACTACTCAATCATTTGAACCCAAATAAATCGTTGAAGCACTTCAAAGATTCCAAAAATAAAGAAAAAGCCAAACAATGATTGAAGTTGCAATGATTTTAGGACTTAATTACAAGATACTAAAACATGCTTGGGCTTTTGTGGCACAAAGAGAAACTTAGAAGGATCAAATTGATTAGTTTTCCCAATTTTTGGGTCATAGTTGCATAAGGGGAAACTTGGGGGGTCAAAAATGTAATTTTTCTGTGGCTTTCATGCATGCATACGTGAACTTCAGTTTCTGCAACGCTTTCCTTTGCTGCAATTTCAAATTCCAGACACAAAGTTCAATCCACAGGCTCAATTTTGAGGAGAACTTCACCCATCAAACATCAAAACTCTAGACTAAACAACCGAGTATAGAACCTTAACACCTAAACAAGCAAAACATCAAGGAACCTCACGCAAAAGATGCAAAGAAACTCATGCATTCTGCAATTTTTCCAGCCGCAGCTTTTCTTTCCAACATGCAAACCAGATTTTTAATTCAAATACAAAGCTTTGATTAGATATTTCTCAAACCAACATCTTAACTCTAACTAATCAACAAGCTACTTAACTCAACTCCAAACAAACAAGAACAACGAAGGAGCTAATGCATTACAGAAAATCTGGACAGACATTCATGTAGAATGCTTTGGCAATCTAAAATCCACTTTCCAGCTCAAATATTTTAGATGTTTAAACCACTCAAACTCAACACCTAACCTTCCATTTCCTTCCTTCAAAACACAATTAAGCATGCAGCTGAAGGACAAACTCAGAAAGCAGCCATGGAAAGAAGAGGGAAAAAAAATGCAGCAAAAGTTTCAGCAAACTAGGAAACTTTCGTCAAACCGAAGCATTCTTAGCTTCTGTAATTTTCAGATGAAGACTTTCTGCAATTCGGCACCTTGCCAAACCAGCTCTTAAACATAATCAAGTCCAAACACAAGGCTTTAAACTAGGCAGCAAGCCATCATCCAAACAAACAGACTGAGCAAAAATCCAGTGCAAACCAAAATAAAATACGTTCAGCAGGTTGAAAAATCTGGAACATATAAAGCTGATTTGGCAAGTTGAAAGGCATTTTCCAGCAAGTGCTTGGGCATGATTCAAATACTTTTTGACCCCAAAGACATGAACTCAACACTAGACTTTCCACATCTTCCCTTCAACACAGAATTAAGCATGCAAGCTCAGAGAACAGCCACGGAAAGAAACAGTAAGAAAAAATGCAGCAACCTTTACTTCTTTCACTTCAGCTTAGATATATTTACATGCAAACACTCAAATAAACTCTACCAATATGTCATCCTAAGACCAAAATGCAAGGAATTCACCCCCCCATTATAATCAAATGACACCCAAGCATAGACTGCCTTGAAGATTCAAACAAAGCCAATGGACAAAATGCAGCAAAGAAAAAAGCAAACTTGCGGTAAGCATAATTCATGCAAAAAATTTTAAAACAACTTCGATGCAGTTTTTGTAAAAGTTTTCGTGCAAGTTTCATAGGCGTGGCTCTATCGTTCTTGCACCAGAAATCTACAACACAAGGGAGGAACCAAAACTCCAGACTTTGATTAGAAATCCCATATTTGAACAAATGTGGCCAAGATTCAAAAATGAAACAGTGCAGACCATTTTTCCAACATTTCGAAAGGACAAACCCTATAAACGTCCTCCATTTCCAGAACTAACATCTGAATACTAAAATTGTAACCTATGAACAAACCAAATGGAACCCAAACTCAACAAAACTGATCATGCAAAGATAACAGCAAAAGACGGCAGCTTTAAAGTTTTAGACAAACGCAAGGCAAGATGGACTAACAGATTTAAGTCTATAAAGTTCCAATCGCACACATACATGCTTGGAAAGGTTCAGGAATCAGCATCCCAAAAGAAACAACTCAGGGTTTAGAGGAGATAATAGCTTACGTGACTCTTCTCTTGTTAACGATTCGGACTGAAAATGACGTGGTGGAGTGATGATCGATTCTTAGGAGGTCAGCAGCTTTCAATGGCTTCTTGGCTCAGTTTCTCCTTCAATCTCTCGGCCGTCAGCTATTTTCCGGTTTCCACTCCGCCGTTGTCTCCCCAAAACTCTCTTGAATTTTCTATCTCTCAAAACCCCAGCCGTCACCTCTGTTTCGCTCTCTCCCTCACTCTTGCTCTGTTTTTTCTGAACGTCGCTACCTCTCTCTTGCTCCCTCCAGATTTCCAGCCATCGCTCTCTCAGATGAAGCCTCCCTTTGCCGTTTCAAACTCTCTCCCCCTTGCTCACCCAAAAAAATCCTCTTGCGGTTGTGGTTTTTCCTTGCCTTTTATATGGAACACAAAGCCACTAAACCCTCACCCCAATGGTGAGGATGAAGGCTTGTCCCTTCCCTTTCCATCCGGCCATCCGATGTCTATTGAGGTTGTCCTTTGCACGCTGCAAAAAATTGCAGCATGCATGCTGCAGTTTTTTTTTTTTTTTTTAAACAACTTGATAATTACAGAAATGATAAAATAAAATATAAAAAAAATAACAAAATTACACAAACCAGGTAATAATAATAATAACAAAACAAAAATAATTTTAATTTTTCATTTTTCATCATTTTCTTTTCTCCCAAAGATTGAATTTAAAGAAATAAACATATTTTTGTGAACAAATTTTCCTTTTTCTTTCTTTTCATTTTTCCAAGCCAACTAAAGCCTATTTTTTGAATTTTTCTTCTTTTTCCTCTTTTTCTTTAATTTTCTCTTTTCTTTTTCTAAAAACTCTATGCTAATCTTAAACTTACAAGCTAAAACTAAAAACTAAAATTAAAAGTAAATAAGAATAAAATAGCAAATGAAATAGGTCAACCAAAAGGGCGAAAATGAATAAAATTAAAATATCATAACAACTAATAATGCAAAACACACAATAACGAACTAAAATGCAAGCAATCTAAAATGAAAATCATGAAATAGATGATACATACAAATTATTCAAAATTTGGTGTCTACAGTTTGCCTCTCTTTGTCTGAGTTTTGAAAAAACTTGAGACAAAGAAGTAGACACTAAATACTTACCGGTGTTATTGGGCTGCAAAAGATTCCAACGAACAGGAATTCTAACACGGGACTGACCCGAACAGAATTTAAACGGGACTGACCCGAACAAAATTTTAAACGGGACTGACCTGAACAGAACTTAAACGGAACTGACCCGAACAGAATTTAAACGAGACTGACCCGAACAGAATTTAAAACGGGACTGACCCGAACAGAATTTAAACGGGACTGACTCGAACAGAATTTAAACGGGACTGACCCGAACAGAAATTCAAATTTGGGATAGACCCACGGGATAGACCCGGACAGAAATGTAAAATTGGGATAGACCCATGTTTATTGGTGATGAGAATGAAAGAAGTGAAATGAAGTGTTAATGGGACTGACCCATGTTTGTCAGTGATGCAAATGAAATGCTCACTAGTGGGACTGACCCACGGCTAGTGACTGTGAAAAGGAAATGCTCACTAGTGGGACTGACCCACGGCTAGTGGCAATGAAAATGAAACGTCTTGACAATCGGACAGTGGGATCAAACCCGAGCCTGCCGTGATGTGGACGGTCAGCGGGATAGAACCCGGTCCTGCCGAGGTAAGCGGTCAGCGGGATAAAACCCGGTCCTGCCGACGTAAGCGGTCAGCGGGATTTACTTCGGTCAGCGGGATAAAACCCGGTCCTGCCTAAGTAAGCAGTCAGCGGGATAAAACCCGGTCCTGCCGACGTAAGCTTGTTTTGATTTTTGATTTTTGATTGATGATTTTTCCTGATTTTTTCGCTTTCTTCTTGACTTTTGAGAATCTTTCCAAAAAAAATTAATTTGCCCCCAGTATATGACTTTTGCAGTTTGAGTCCATAGTTGATTCTGTATCACCATGTTGTTGCACCTTTTGATCAAATTCGCTTGCAACATTTTTAAATCTGCCTTTGTTCGCCAGAGGACTCTTCCCGACACCAATTCTAGTGCGAGGTGTGGTTACTTTCATCTGTGCATGCAATTTTCCTGTGAAAGAGAAAAAACAAAGAAATTGCCACCACCATTTGATCCGTTTTCCTTCGAGAATCGTGTAAACATTAGTCTTTCGACGCCCTTATCAATTTTTGCTACGGCAGCCGATTGAGTTGGATGTCTCACCCTGAGGTTTTTTCGATTTTCAAACTGACCAGGTAGGTGCTTTGCCATATTGTGAAGTCTGTGTAGCTGGCTTGGCTGAATTTTAACTGTTTCCAAAAGATGACTGAATCTAAGCATACTTTTTGCAATAAACCACGGGGATTGTCATTCACCACAATTCAATGATAAAGAATGACGTATGCAAGAAAATTCACATGTCATGTAAAAATGAATATACACGAGAATGTACACCTAACCATTTGTGCTTAAATTCTACAAAAATGCCATGAATGCAAGTAATTTGGAAAAAATGAGTTTCCTAAGAATGTATTTGCAAAAGAATGTTTTACAAAATGACAGCTTTGGCCAACAGATGTTATATTCAAATCTCTGGATATCTTAGTTCCGGAATTCAATGTTGCCAGAGGTATGACAAAAATGAGAAGAAATCTAAATGGACCAAACCACCAGTTGTTCCTCTTTGTGCTTGCTCATTGCAGAAACCTACCTTGGCGCCCATTCGGGTTTTTCACCAAGGTTGCACCCCACCCTTTTGTTGGTTTTTTTCTTTTTTTCTTTTTCTTTTTTTTTCCTCTTGAGGTGTCCTTGTGGGTTTTCACCTAAAGAAACAATGGAAGAGCTCAACCATAGTCCACTCAGGAATGTAAGTTGAAGATTGCTGGCATCAGTAAAATGCGCTTCCCTTATAGACTTAACCGAAGGCATTATGGACATCACGTGCCAGTTGATTAGCAAAATCCCTAATAGAAATGCAGCAAGTGACGAAAGCCAGGACTTTTGGGCTTTTGTAATGAGGTCAGGTGGGGTGTTTTTCAAGAAAAGTTGAGGCTTGAAAGCAGGTTTGATGAAAGGTGTGAAAGAAACTGAGATTGCATCATTTTGAAATTATCTCTAATTTTTGAACGAAACCGAGGAAAATTTGCCCCAGTTTGCTTGGATTTTTCCCTTTGCATTTTCTTCATTGCATTTTTCTCACTTTTGCATTTTTCTTCAAAAAATTAAATTTGCCCCAGTGTAGGGTTCTTTCTTTTTCCCATATCCCTTTCAAAGATAAATTTGCCCCAGTGTGGGGTTTTCCTTTTCTTTCTGATCATTTTTCAAAATGAATTTGTCCCAGTGTGGGGTTTGCAATTCTCAGGGGTTGCCAAACAAAAATTATTGTTCTGATAGTTCAAAGGGGATGACTAGGGATGAAATGTTTTGATTGGAAAGGAAGATGGCCTGACTTTTGTCTCGTCTCTTGCATGATTTCCTAAAAGAAACTTTGCATAATCAAATAAAGAACATCTTACACATGTCCGAGTTGATAGGTTGAGGGAATGTTTGTCCTTTCATCTCTCCTTTGAACACCTAATAAACTTTGTCAATTTGAAGCAAATTTGCCTTCGACTTCATCTTTCATCGCTTTAGCACTTTGTTTCCTTCTTCAGAAGATCGGTGGCGAATCCTTTTGTTATGAACATAGGCCATGCGTTTTGACAACGTTGGTCATAGCATATAGCATTCAACTGCTTTTCATCAATCAGAATCAATCGTTAATGATATTGCTTTAACCAATCAACTTTCAACCTGGTTGTAAAGGGATTTTCTCAAATGAAGGGACTTTCCAATGTATGGCTTCCTCAAAGAAAGGATTTCTCAATGAGGGGATTTTTCAATGAAGGGATTTTTTTTTTTATTTTAATGAAGGCTCTCAACGAACGGATTTCTCAATGTATGGCTTCATCGGATTCCAGAACAGGGATATTCAAAGGATCAAATAATTTCATCTTTGGCCATTTCAAAGAATTAACAAAAATTCAAGACAATAAACAAATAAAACAAATTGTGCATTTCATGAAACTCCAAATTAAAGCAGAAACAAGACAAAACTCAATTGCAAAAGATGCTTTCGTTAAGCTATTCACATATGCAAGAAAAAGTTTTTGTGAATTTTAGTAAATGACAAACCCTAGATTCATCGAAATTCCCTTCGAGAGGGAGGATAATCAGCCATCCAAATTGTGCAGAACTCCTTCAGGATTTTCAAATTTCGTCATTGGAGGTGGATGCCTCAAAGGTGTCCTTGTGTCTGGGAAAGGGGTTTGTACTTATACTTGGTCCTTGTTCTTCTCTCCCTCTCAAAATTATGTCTCCGGCCTCAATCATGTCCTGAATTTTGTGTTTGAGTACCCAACAATTGGCAGTAGAATGTCCCGGAGCTCCAGAATGATAGGCGCAAAAAGATTGAGGATTATAACCAGGGGGAACTCCTTTAGTATAGACTTTAGGAGGTATTGTACCAATTTTCCCTGCGGCCTTGAGCTGCTCATATAGTTGATCCAAGGGCCGACCTAAATTGGTAAAAGTTCTATATCGGGCTGGGTCTTGGGTGCCAGCGGTCTGTTGATAGTTGTAGTTATGGTTGACGGGTAAGGTGGGTCTTGGATGATAAGGAGAGCGAGGTCTAGTTTGAAAGTTATGTGGAGAAATATGAAATGGTGTCATAGGTGTGTTTGGGTAATTTGGTCGAGGTCGAGGGTGGTTACCAGTGGTATGGTGCACAGGTTGAAAGTGTGATTGGTACGGGTAACGGGGTGAATAGGTGGAGTTCTGTCGGTATCTCGGTTGGGGAGCAGGGCCTCGATTCGAGACAAATGAAGCCTCCTCTTCTCTCTTTTTGAATGGGGATTTCTTGTTACCGCTGCCTTGATTTTGCATCGCTTCCAATTGCGATTTCAGAGCCGACACGTTAATAATCTTTCCTGCCCTTATAAACTCATCATATTCTTCTAATTTATTAACGATCTCGGCAAAGGAACACCCAGTCATTCGAAAAATTTCTTCAAAGTATGGCGGATCATGTGCCTTAATGAAGGTGCGTATGATTTCATCCTCAGTCATTGGTGACTCGACTTTTGCGGCTATTTTCCTCCATCTCTTAGCATAGGTCTTGTGATCCTCGGAGGGTTTTCTTTTTGTTCCTTCCAGTGTAGTCCGTGTTGGAGCTAGCTCGCAATTATACTCGTATTGTATTACAAATGCATTGGACAGATCCAACCAAGTCTTTATCTCTTCGGGCTTCAGCTTGGAATACCAGTCGAGCGCATCCCCCTCCAGACTTTCTGGGAATAGCCTCAAAGGCAGATTTTCATCATCTGTTGGCCTACCCAACTTGTTGGCGAACAATCGGAGGTGCGTCTTGGGATTGCCCGTCCCATCATATTTGTTAAACTTCGGAGTTTTGAACCCTTCAGGCAATTGCACATTTGGGAAAAGGCAAAGTTCATCGTAATCCAGGACTCCTTGCTTGTTCAAACCCTGACTCCTCCTTATAAACTCATCAAAACGGTCAAGGCGTTTGAGCAGCTTTATATCAACGGGAGCAGAGAATTCCCCCATTTCTGGCTTGGTTTGAATGGTATGGTCCGGTAAGAAAGGCTCAGCTGTATCGTGATAAAAGGTATGCGGCTTAGGAGGTATATTCGAAGTGATTTGGGGTTGTGGGCCTTGCATGTAAGTAGGGAAGAATGAAGGATCAGGAGGGTGAGTGTATAGCAAATGTATGGTGGGATATGTGAAAGTTCCTTCTGGTGGAATAGGTAAAGATGGAATAACGGTGACTTGAGTTGAAGGGATGACAAATGGCTCTTGCTCATCCTGCTTGACGGGTATAGGTTCGGGTTGAACTCCGGTGCTGATTAGCTCGTCAATCAATTTCCTTTGGGCCGCCATCTCAGTGGTCATCTTGTCGAACTTAGTGAGCATCTCAGTCAACTGAAACCCCAAACTCATGGTCTCGGGTTGAGCGGTAGTAGCAGACCTATCTGATTGTTCCGGTTGTGAACTCATGTTTACACGACTCCTCTGAGCTTGGGCTACGGGATCGTGTTATGATGGGGTTTCGACGAGAAGCTATGTTTAAATATTGCTTGAGAACTTTTGAAAAATTACCTTTAGATTTAACCCTCGCTTAGTTATAATAAAAATAAAGAAAAGAAAAGAAAAAGAAAAAGGCAAGAGTTAGTAGATATCCAGAAAATTTGGATGCATGTCCTATGGGAGAACCCTTTTTGTGCCAAGGGTAGGCCTAGCATGAAAATGCAATCCTCTGAGATAGGCACTATACCATACCTGATGGATCCGATCAGCTTACGGAATGAAAAATAATTTGAAAAATTTGGCCCATTTGAGTGAGAAGAGACGTTTGTCAAAATGAGGACCTCGTCCGAAGGGATTGATTACTTTTGATCGATACAAGAACTTGCAAAAATGCACGGGTTTGACCTTGACGAACTTCCTATCGAAGAAATTGGAATTCGTTGACCAAATTTTTTAGTGAAGCACGGGTCAAAACCCCAGCTGATCAAATGGCTGGATGCAATGGATGGTTTTCTCAAAAATCGACTAAGTTTTGAAATCCGACATTGAAACCCTAATTGGTCAAATGAAATTGACAATTGATTAAAAATCGACCGGATTACCCTAAAAAGGGAAACGGGTGAAATGAATTGAGTGAAATTTAAAACTTACTCAAAATTGACCGAATCATCCTAAAAAACGAACTTGATCGGATGAATTGAATGAAATTGAGAATTTTATTCAAAATTGACCGGATCGTCCTAAAAAAGGAACTTGGTCAAATGAATTGAATGAAATTGAGAATTTATTCAAAATTGACCAGATCGCCCTAAAAGGGTAAATTGGTCAAATGACCCTAAAAAGGGTAAATTGGTCAAATGACCCTAAAAAGGGTAAATTGGTCAAATGAATTGACGATTTATTCCAAATCGACCAGGTGACCCTAAAAAGGGTAAATTGATCAAATGACCCTAAAAAGAGTAAATTGGTCAAATGAATTGACGATTTATTCCAAATCGACCAGGTGACCATAAAAAGGGTAAATTGATCAAATGAATGGATTATTTTTCAAAAATTGACCGGATGACCCTAAAAAGGGTAAATTGGTCAAATGAATGGTTTATTCAAAATTGATTTTGAATTGACAAAAATGGATCGATTGAATCGTCTGGCCATTGGTGGCTTCAAAAAATTAGTCTATGAGCCTTCTAAAATCACGATTTGGCCTCAATTTATTTATTGCCTCAATAAGAGGAATCATTTGTGAATTTTCTTCAAATTAATGTCCTTTTACGCAAGGAAATTTTACCAATTTTGATAAAATGGCCAAAAAGTGATTATTAGACGCTCATATTCCAAAGACCGCTTTATGAAAATGATCGGATCCTACCTTACCTTGTGCACTACCCCTTTGGATGGTACAAAATGTAAACGTGCAAGTCTCTTTGGATTAAATATCCGAGACACAAGGTGGTTTATTCCTAACACGGGATCCCCTAAATGGCATTCCCTTTCGAAGGTTTATGCATGATGCCATTTTTATCAAAGCAGGGAAAAATGCAATTCGAAATGAGACGTGACCTAAAGAGCCCTTTGTTTGCCAGGGTAAGCCTAAAAATGGTATGGCATTAATTTATGAACAAAATATACCACAATTTTCAAACGTGCACTAGCCTATCTACAAGGGTAGGTCATAAAAGAAGGTCATGCCAGACCTCTTATTTGCTAATGTTTGTGAATGCAATGGGGGCACAAAACCAAGAAAAGTTAGCTCAGCCAAATAAATACACATAACACATTGTAGCACAGAAATCAATACAAAGAAATAAAGCAATAAAAGGGAAAGAAGGGTTGAATCCCTCCCCTCGTGAATCGTGTCCCTATTAGGGTAAGGTCGACTCTACCCTAGGCAACTCTAATATGGATGCATGAGGTTGGGGTTCGCTAATGCATCTAGACTCGACAAGCTCAGGTCCTCAAGCCTTCAGACTTGGAAACCAAGGGTCATCACTCCCCAGGTTCCTTGTCGGTGGCTCGAGCGATTCCCCAGACATTGCTACGCACACGTCGTGTCACGGCCACATGTCTGAGTGAATCTAAAGAAATCCTCAACCTTCGACTAAAAACTAAACGCTATTAACCCAAAGTTTAAAGCGGAAGATTGAGTGACCCCTCGGATCATGCTACGCACACGTCGTGTCACGATCACATGTCCAAGTGGATCGCCTAAAGTCCTAATAGGGTGGAGTGGCGTGACAAGCCACTAAAAGAAAAATAAATGAGGGGTAAAAAAGTAAAGCATATGCACGTATGCTAGTGCTCGTTTGGAGGGGAGGGATCGAGAACCAACGCGAGGCTCTAGGGTGATGTCCCCCACCCAAATGCAATGCAAGCGCGGAATCACATACATAAATCATTCATCAATCAAAACAATCGTACGCCAAATGAGAAAGTGAAGGAGTTGGTACGCGTGAAATGGAAAAATCCTAATAAAAGGAAAAATGCAATCCTAAACACCCAAATGTGATATATGAAAAGATTAAAAGATGAAAAAGGTTGATTAAATCAAATTTGCTTGGACTCTCGAATGTCCCCAGTGGAGTCGCCAACTGTCGCGCCCCATTTTTCGATAATATAAATAAATGGTTTTAAAAAATGTATTTTTTGTGATTGGAAAATGATTTGTGATTTAAAAAGAAAAAATGGGGCTAAATGGGGGTTTGAGAATGCGACGATTTGACCCAAAATTATAGTTTAAAAAGGGTTTTTTGAAACAAAATACGGAGTCGCCACTTGGTAATGAGTTAAGGTGTACCAAGTCACCTAAAAATGGATTTTAAAGAAAAATAGGAAAAAGTAGTAAGAAACCCCTTTTAAACGACTCCTAATCCACGTAAACCAAAGAAAAAGGTTCGGGAGTCACATTTGACAAAGGGGAAGGCAAGGATAAAATCCAAGGCACCCCTTTGACCTAGCCAAGGCTAGTTGCATGATTTAATCAAAGATTTTCTTGTTTTAATCAAAGAATTTATTACATTTGGATGCACTACATGAATGCAAACCCTAGACCTAGGGGTATTGGGGGAAATTTCCCTTCAAAGGTTGAGTGGTGCCAATCACATTAATTGTGAAGCCCAATAACGATCCTTTGAAGAAGTCACGAATGATGCGAGTGGGATGCAAATGGATGGAATGCATGTATGCAATGTGAAGGCATGAGTTTGAAAAAGTAATAAAAAACAATAAATATGTAAATGAAAATGTGCACGTGAGTGGGCAAGGTACGGTATGTGGGATGATAATATGAAGTGCATGTGTGCAAGTGATGATAAAAGTGCTCGTGTGCAAGTGAAGAAACATAAAGGTGCACGTGTGCGAAATGGGAGGAAAACTGAAAGTGTGATGAGGGTATAAAATGGTAGAGTGGATTTAAAAATGCATGAGCCTAGGGAATTCATGCATATTGGGTACGGGGAGACCTAAATCGTGACTCAATTTGCCCTTTTATAGAGGGAATACAAGCGTGCTAAAGCTTAGAAAAAGCCACACTCGTCTATATTCCATATTTAAGGGGACTCTCAAGCAAATGAACCCTATAACTAGCATGAAATGCAAAAATCCTAAAATGGAGGGAAAAGGGGTTCGAGGGGCATGCCAAATGATAAACTAAGAAAAATGCATGACATGTAATGAACACGCAAATATGTACTAACGAAGGGAAATCCCTAAGAGTCTAGCGTTGGACTAGCCCATTCTATGAATTCCGACTAGCATTGGACTAGTGGAAACGTACATTCATCCATCACATTCATTCGGGCTATGGAAAGCGAGTAGACATGCCAAACACTTATAAACACATAGCACATAACATTTAGCATGCTCGACTAGATGCAAGGCCCTAACAAAGCAAATTAACACGTAGCAACTAAGCATGCGAGACACATAAGACAATTAAAGCCCTAACTATTACATTTGCTAGCTAGGCACACGTCTTCGATAGGTCTTCATTGAATGCTCCTCCAAGCCCTATCTATTACATTCACTAACTAAAACAAAAGGGGGAAAGGGAAAATGGACCAAATTGCATGCTACGCCCTATCTATTACAAGCCAAGAGGTGTACACATACCCCATTAATAAAAATCAAAAGTAAATGAAATAAGTGAAAAGAAATAAGGAGAGGCTAGGAAAGCAAGTAGACATGCAAATTTCAATTAGCACATTAGTCCACATAGCAGAGAAACAAAAGGGGTAAAAGAGATTATACCTCCCCGTTGGTGATACTAAGGAAGTAAACAAACTCAACTTGGCTAGAGTCACCCAAGAAAAGACTAACTTAGGCTAAAATCACCAAAAATAAAAGATTAATGCACCAATTTAGTGATAAGATATAAACTAAACAATTTGAATCCATCAAAACATCAAACTTTCCCTCAATTGCAACTCAATGAAGTCAAAACTACTTAAAGACCAAGGCAAAAGGCATGATCATCCAATCCCCAAGCATAACATCTACTAAAGACCCAAAAGCAAGCACTACTCAATCATTTGAACCCAAATAAATCGTTGAAGCACTTCAAAGATTCCAAAAATAAAGAAAAAGCCAAACAATGATTGAAGTTACAATGATTTTAGGACTTAATTACAAGATACTAAAACATGCTTGGGCTTTTGTGGCACAAAGAGAAACTTAGAAGGATCAAATTGATTAGTTTTCCCAATTTTTGGGTCATAGTTGCATAAGGGGAAACTTGGGGGGTCAAAAAATGTAATTTTTCTGTGGCTTTCATGCATGCATACGTGAACTTCAGTTTCTGCAACGCTTTCCTTTGCTGCAATTTCAAATTCCAGACACAAAGTTCAATCCACAGGCTCAATTTTGAGGAGAACTTCACCCATCAAACATCAAAACTCGAGACTAAACAACCGAGTATAGAACCTTAACACCTAAACAAGCAAAACATAAAGGAACCTCACGCAAAAGATGCAAAGAAACTCATGCATTCTGCAATTTTTCCAGCCGCAGCTTTTCTTTCCAACATGCAAACCAGATTTTTAATTCAAATACAAAGCTTTGATTAGATATTTCTCAAACCAACATCTTAACTCTAACTAATCAACAAGCTACTTAACTCAACTCCAAACAAACAAGAACAACGAAGGAGCTAATGCATTACAGAAAATCTGGACAGACATTCATGTAGAATGCTTTGGCAATCTAAAATCCACTTTCCAGCTCAAATATTTTAGATGTTTAAACACTCAAACTCAACACCTAACCTTCCATTTCCTTCCTTCAAAACACAATTAAGCATGCAGCTGAAGGACAAACTCAGAAAGCAGCCATGGAAAGAAGAGGGAAAAAAAAATGCAGCAAAAGTTTCAGCAAACTAGGAAACTTTCGTCAAACCGAAGCATTCTTAGCTTCTGTAATTTTCAGATGAAGACTTTCTGCAATTCGGCACCTTGCCAAACCAGCTCTTAAACATAATCAAGTCCAAACACAAGGCTTTAAACTAGGCAGCAAGCCATCATCCAAACAAACAGACTGAGCAAAATCCAGTGCAAACCAAAATAAAATACGTTCAGCAGGTTGAAAAATCTGGAACATATAAAGCTGATTTGGCAAGTTGAAAGGCATTTTCCAGCAAGTGCTTGGGCATGATTCAAATACTTTTTGACCCAAAGACATGAACTCAACACTAGACTTTCCACATCTTCCCTTCAACACAGAATTAAGCATGCAAGCTCAGAGAACAGCCACGGAAAGAAACAGTAAGAAAAAATGCAGCAACCTTTACTTCTTTCACTTCAGCTTAGATATATTTACATGCAAACACTCAAATAAACTCTACCAATATGTCATCCTAAGACCAAATGCAAGGAATTCACCCCCCCATTATAATCAAATGACACCCAAGCATAGACTGCCTTGAAGATTCAAACAAAGCCAATGGACAAAATGCAGCAAAGAAAAAAGCAAACTTGCGGTAAGCATAATTCATGCAAAAAATTTTAAAACAACTTCGATGCAATTTTTGTAAAAGTTTTCGTGCAAGTTTCATAGGCGTGGCTCTATCGTTCTTGCACCAGAAATCTACAACACAAGGGAGGAACCAAAACTCCAGACTTTGATTAGAAATCCCATATTTGAACAAATGTGGCCAAGATTCAAAAATGAAACAGTGCAGACCATTTTTCCAACATTTCGAAAGGACAAACCCTATAAACGTCCTCCCTTTCCAGAACTAACATCTGAATACTAAAATTGTAACCTATGAACAAACCAAATGGAACCCAAACTCAACACAACTGATCATGCAAAGATAACAGCAAAAGACGGCAGCTTTAAAGTTTTAGACAAACGCAAGGCAAGATGGACTAACAGATTTAAGTCTATAAAGTTCCAATCGCACACATACATGCTTGGAAAGGTTCAGGAATCAGCATCCCAAAAGAAACAACTCAGGGTTTAGAGGAGATAATAGCTTACGTGACTCTTCTCTTGTTAACGATTCGGACTGAAAATGACGTGGTGGAGTGATGATCGATTCTTAGGAGGTCAGCAGCTTTCAATGGCTTCTTGGCTCAGTTTCTCCTTCAATCTCTCGGCCGTCAGCTATTTTCCGGTTTCCACTCCGCCGTTGTCTCCCCAAAACTCTCTTGAATTTTCTATCTCTCAAAACCCCAGCCGTCACCTCTGTTTCGCTCTCTCCCTCACTCTTGCTCTGTTTTTTCTGAACGTCGCTACCTCTCTCTTGCTCCCTCCAGATTTCCAGCCATCGCTCTCTCAGATGAAGCCTCCCTTTGCCGTTTCAAACTCTCTCCCCCTTGCTCACCCAAAAAAATCCTCTTGCGGCTGTGGTTTTTCCTTGCCTTTTATATGGAACACAAAGCCACTAAACCCTCACCCCAATGGTGAGGATGAACGCTTGTCCCTTCCCTTTCCATCCGGCCATCCGATGTCTATTGAGGTTGTCCTTTGCACGCTGCAAAAAATTGCAGCGTGCATGCTGCGGTTTTTTTTTTTTTTAAACAACTTGATAATTACAGAAATGATAAAATAAAATATAAAAAAAAATAACAAAATTACACAAACCAGGTAATAATAATAATAACAAAACAAAAATAATTTTAATTTTTAATTTTTCATCATTTTCTTTTCTCCCAAAGATTGAATTTAAAGAAATAAACATATTTTTGTGAACAAATTTTCCTTTTTCTTTCTTTTCATTTTTCCAAGCCAACTAAAGCCTATTTTTTGAATTTTTCTTCTTTTTCCTCTTTTTCTTTAATTTTCTCTTTTCTTTTTCTAAAAACTCTATGCTAATCTTAAACTTACAAGCTAAAACTAAAAACTAAAATTAAAAGTAAATAAGAATAAAATAGCAAATGAAATAGGTCAACTAAAAGGGTGAAAATGAATAAAATTAAAATATCATAACAACTAATAGTGCAAAACACACAATAACGAACTAAAATGCAGGCAATATAAAATGAAAATCATGAAATAGATGATACATACAAATTATTCAAAATTTGGTGTCTACATCTAGGAATGTGTTACAATGGAATCAAAGCCATAACAAGCAACATGATTCAGCGATTCCGGATCTCTAAAATTTTGAATCGAGTCAAGGCCTTCAACAGATTCAACATCCATCCTTAAGCCTGATGTGAGTCGTGGCTCTATCGAGTCCCTAACACAATCCCTATGTGGCAATTGTGATATCGATGTTGTCTCTAATACTACTGTACTAGAGTACGATCGAAACCTTGTTGGATCCATGCATGCATGGACAAGCGACATCATCGGTCCAAAATTGGTAGTTGGTGGAATGAATGTGCTACTGACTCGAGGATTTTGGACTATTTCCTTCTTCTCGATATAAAGTTCGGCGATGTATGGGACAATTTCGTTCCATACATCATACATTATCTCCAGAGTTTCATCATCCACCACTGGAGAGACATTATAAGAGCTACGGCCACAAGTTTGGCGGAGAAATAAATTCAACTTGAACAGCCCCCTATCGACCCTCATATATTGATAAATTCTATCTACCAACTCATCATATCCAATTCTATTTCATAATGAGAATGTACTTTTGGAGGTACGAGGCAAGTAACAAATTGACCCATCATCATAGTGTATTTTATCTCCCCAATAAAGAGACACTCGCAGAGGTCTTTTTATAGACATATGTGTGAAAACAATCTCTATTTTGGAAAAAATAAATTAGAATTAGTAGTACAAGACTATGTAACAAATGACAATCCCTACATTTTTAGAAGTTAAAAAGGGGTACAATGGACATATTTATCATTTTGCATGTGCGTTTAAGGTACAAATTAGTAAACAAATGATGTAGTCTGCATATTTGTCCTTTTTACTTTTTCCCAAAACATTTCTCATTTTTTCCGGAAACACTAACCTCACATTTGTGAAATGCGATGTCTATGAACTCGCATTTCACAAATGAAACTAACTTCAAATATTGCCCCCCTTGTAGAATAACTTTTTTTTCCATCACAATTTTAGAATTCTCTCTAGATAGATACGGGAGGTAGTAATATCATATTAAAAAAGCACTTAGTAGCAATAAGATACCACAGAAAGGCTAAGAAAATAAGGGTACCACGACAAATGGATGGAACACATTTAAAATCCGCGACCACAGTGAAACGTGAATTGAAAAACTGCAGAAATTGTAAAATGTGACCACAATACGTGACCACAAGGTCGGGTATTGGTGGCCCCAGATTGTAGGTCGAGTATTGGTGGCCACATATTACAATCCGTGGCCAATACGAAGAAAACGCGACACGCAATACGCGACCATGATATCACGTATTGTGTGGTCGCGTATTATTATTTGTGCGTGATTTCCCATTTGGTGTGTGCTTGTGTCCACCACTGATTTTCCAAACACATAATAATGCATCCAAATTTACCACTTAATTACCCAAAAAAATTGCAACAAAATAGCACAACCCACATGATATTTACATCCAAATTTGACATCAAATCTAAACTTTGCATCAGATACAAGTTTTAACTAAATAGAAAATGCATAAGAATCAAACTTTGCAATAGAAATTCACACCTTTTATGTTGTTTCTGATGGGTTCGGAAGGAACAATTCTTGGAAGCTCCGAAATTTGCTCGAAACTCTACAATGGCGGCCTCCAATTCCGACGAGGAAGATGCTCATCTTTTGATTGTCTTCTGCCGATCCTGGAAGCTTCGGTTGGTGTCTAACTCAGCAAAGGAGAAGAGTGAGCGAGCTGGATGGAGATGGTTTTGTTCCAATTTATGCCGGCTGTTCGTTTTTAAGTGACCAACAGATTTGAGTGAGAAGAGTGAGCAAAAGATTTGAAAATTGTAGTCTTCAGCGCTGTTCGCGGATTGCCAGATCAAGTACCTCACATTTTAGAAATGCGAGGTCATCGAGCTTGCATTTTATTTCCAAAATGCAAGGTACGGCTACCTCATTTTTATTTTTTTTTAGAGACTAACCTTTCATTTGTGATATGCGAAGTCTGAGAACTTTGCATTTCACAAATGCGAATATGACATTCCTAGACTCACCTTCTAAAATAACCCCCCTTGTAGAACAACTTTTTTTTTTCATAACGGTTTAAGAATTTTCTCCACTAATATCCTTTCTATGTGAATTGTTTGACACAACGCCAGACTTTCTGCCTCCAACACATCTTTAATGCCAAACTCCTTATAAAAGCATAAAAACCACTCGATCATACGAGTCCCTAAGAAGGCCACCCCCATAAGCCTGCCCTTGAACTGCACTTGCATCCATGTTCAATTTAAAAACTTGAGCCAGCGGCTTTTCCCAAGAAATTGCAACGCTGCACTTCCTCCCTTGGTGCCGAATAGCCAATGTAGCCCACGGGTCATCCCGATCTCCCCGAAAGTGGGAAATAGTAAATTTTCAAGCCCTTCCCAACTGTTAAACATAGTGTACCACCAGCAAAATCACCTTACTAGCCATAACACGCACCCCATCATGATGAGCTCTATTTCTCACTTTTCACAGAAATCATAGTACTAGCTATGGAACCACCAATCTAATATGATCCCCTACCGGTACTGGCATTGAAAGGAACCAAGAGAGGAGCATGGAGAACACTGATGGACATGTTGTGACAGTTCTTAGGGTCACATCATGGGGTACCTATCAGCTTGCCACCCGTACGCGGGCATCCCCTACGGAGAGTTTCGCTTCGTGACTCTTCACGAACGAGAGGCTCGGGGCTTTTCCAGACGAAGGACTTAAAGTCCCAACTGTCGGCATATGGCTCTGATACCACCTGTGACAGCCTCGCCTTCCCCTAAGGTGAATCAAAGGGTTCGGCGGACCGCCTGCCCAGCTCTCGCCAGGACTATGGAGTGGAACCACACAAATCCTATATTACGCGCGATAGGACCCAAAAAGAATTGAACGATTGAAGACCGCCAAGCTTAAAAGTAACTTACCAAAATCACATGGGGAAAACACTTTCATATATACATGTCGCTAGGTTTACAAATCAAAGGGAACCAGTGAAACGAAATACATTTAGAGTTTGCTCACTCTTGAGGAGCTATACAAAAAGAGCAAAAAAATATCTAACTAGCTCAACTCGCTTCTCAAAATCATGATTTCCAAAATAGGTTCCTGTAAGGAAAACAAAGATAACGAGGAGGGGGTGAGCTTACGCCCAATGAGGTACCAAACATGTAGCAGAAAAATCTTGGCATTTCACGTTATACAAATCAGATACACATGCCCGCTATAAAGTAAGACAGGTAACCACAAGGACTCAAATAGGAAGGATACAGGTGGCTCTCAGGTGCCAGCTTTCCAGCGCAGTACTTGATCCAAGCCGGTTGACTCTCCGTCAACGTATATAGAACCAACGCGTCCGTAGACCCCACTTTACACCAAATTCCGTCCACCAAACACCCCTTTACCGGGCCCGCTCACCTCAACAGAAACAAAAATGGTAATACTCGAGTATACCCGGAATCAAGGGTCTCAATACCCAAAGATCCCAAATCAGACTACCGTGGTTCGTTATCTAATCGTCCATGCCCTTGCCAGCCCGACTCGAGTAACTAGCCACAGGGGTTGAGCTCAGAGGCCACAGAAAGGTCGTTGGATACAAACTTCCAAACGACGTCCGAACAGATACAGATAACAGATAACAGATTCAGATTTGTACCAAAATTGGCATATAAACATACAAGAGAATGAGTGTGATAAAGTACACTCTCGTCTCAAACAAAATAAACAGATAGTTCAGACGTTCATATCACAGATTGCATGTTCAGAAACCGAGTTAAACAACAAGTTAGGGGAGTGGTACACTCACCGGTTCAAGTACAGATACCTCAAAAGTTTTCACTTCGGATTGGCTTTAATCGTCAAGAAACCCTAAAATAATCAAAGTAAACCAATTGAAGGTTTCACATCCAGAATCGAGTAAACAAAATGCACATGTGAGGTTCGACTACTAGTCGTATGCCTCGCCAAATAATTACTAATGCAATGGTACAAAACATGATTTTTCGAAACAAAAAGGCAACATGAAGACCAAGGTTCAACAACCCAAAAGCCCTTCATTTCTATCACAAGCCAATTCAAACTTAAAGGAACCAATCGGCCTAGAAAAATTGGACAGCACTTCCCCTAAATTTCTTACTTTTCCAGCCATCACGGCTTTATTATTTTCCTCAATCAACTCCCAAAGTCATACACAATATACATTCATCACCACAGCCATTCAATAGGCTCAAGGTTATCCAAGTACAAAAGTTAGCTAGGAAAATGACCGGAAATAAAAGTCAAGCCCTGAAAAAACAGTTTTTGACCTCATTTTGCGGTAATGGCACCAATTTCACTACAATTATTGGATGAGGGTGCAAGACACACCATTTCTAAGCTATAAGACAGGGCTACAACCTCACAGAAGGTCACTCAACCGAGTTTTGAGTGCAAACATGTCAAAAATGCAAGATACTACATCAAAACGTAAAACAGATTCACCAAAACGCATTCTAGCGGAAACATCATAACTCCGGCTATCCAAGTCCAAATCCAGAAATTCCAAAACCAGCTAAAAGCTAAGAAACAGGGCTAAATTTCATCAGAAGGCCTCAACAACCAATTCGGAAGCAATTCCAGCCAAAACAACCTGTGACAGCCCCACCTTCCCCTAAGGCGAACCAAAGAGGTTAGCGGACCGCCTGCCCAGCTCTCGCCAGGACTAACGGTGCAGTATAAAGCGATCTATCACGTTCTGAAACTTATAACGCGCGCAAATAAGGCAAAAGGGCAAAATAACCCAACATAAAAGAAATGAAATCCAGAGTCGGCCAGGAATGGTAACCGATCCGTCCGAAACCCAACCAAACATCGAAATACATATACAACATAACATTAACCATTTACGAGCCACAATGGCATTTAAAAGTGATACAAAAGTCACTACATATGTGGGTTGCCAAAACAAAAGTGAAAACGGCCCTAATGATACATTTAGGGTCCCATTTTATATACAATACAAAAGAGGCATTCATCTAGTTCATTCGGCAACCATTTAACAAAATTCATTCCAAAAGAGTCATATTCTTGTAAGGAAAACAAAAGAAACGGGGTGAGCTAAATGCCCAGTGAGAATACAACCACCATAGCAGCTAAGATCACATAAGCATAACCGTTCAGTTCAAGTATGCAAATAAGAAGTAAATCAAATCGGTGAAAGGATACGGACGCCTCTCAAGAGCCCATTTCCACGCTTATTTCTTGATCCAACCTCATTGACCCTCCGTCAATGTTAAAAGTAACCATCCGTAGACATCACTTACATCCAACCGTCCAACTATCATACCCCAACCGGGCCCGCACTCCATTCAGTCATTTTGGTAATACTCGAGTTTACCGGAATCAAGAGTCTCATTACTACAAGATTCCCCAGTACAGTCCCCGTGGCATGTCAATTATCATGACCAAGCCCTCGCCGGCTCGATCCAATTGACTACCTAACGGAGTTGAGCTCAATGATACAGTAAGGTCGTTGGACATTCGTCCAAACAACACCAAATCAGTTTCCATGAAATGGAATGCAATAACTCATATATCAAGTTCAGTAAGACAGTGAAACAGTAGACAATCAGTGATACTATCAAAAGGGTGAGGGCGGTCAAGTACACCCTCACCTTAATCAATTACAATATCCAAATAAGCCTTCAAGGCAACACAACCACATATAGCAAAGCCACATTACAACATTTAAGTGAGTAGTATACTCACCAATCACGTAAGTGATATTTCATGCACCAACGTTAAAAAGGTCGCCGTGAACCCTCGTCACGTCCTAGAACACGTAAACAAAGACCATGAGACTCGATAACGAGTCATAAAGCCATACCAATTATAACCCTAATAGGGTTTCATATGCATAAATAAGCATCATAGGTAACCAGAAATTAAGAAATGGCATTAGATTAGGCCTTAACAAAAAAAAACAGTTTTCGTCATACTTTTACGGTAATGGCACAAAATGCGCTACGCTTATCGGATGAGGGTGTAAGACCCACCATCTCGAAGCTAAAAGACAGGGCTACAACAATGTAGAAGGCCACTCAGTCCAAATCCTAGCACAACTAGGTCAAAAATGCAGATTACCAAACCACAACCGCAATTGCAGGTTCCCAAATCGCACTATGCTGTAATTAGTCTATTTCAGTCTACACAAGTCCAAATGCATTGATTCCAAAGGCATATGATAGCTAAGACATCCAGCTACATTTCATCAGAAGACACCAACAACAAAATCCAAACCAATTCTAGTCAAAATGGCCAATTACTAGTGCAGTTTTTGCATTCTGATCAACCCAGAATAGCAACAGTAAAATCGACATATCTCACTCTACACTAATCCAAATGACCTGAAATTTTTCAGTCACTTCAAACTCATTAATACCTACAACTTTCATGTTTTGAGCAAAGTCCAATTCGGCCTCTAACCCTATGATCCAAAACCGGATAGAATTAGGGGTTTTGAAACCCTAACATTTCACATTTCAATCCAAATCCAAAATTGGTTGCAATTAACAACAATTCACATCCACTAGAGTCATAACCCCTCATTATCAACCAACATAAACAACCACAACACCATGATCACATTAAACCAGAAAATTCCTCAAAAAAATAAAAACTTCACTAAATCACTTCAAATCAAGAAATAAATCACAAAAGGCTTCACTATCACTACCATTAGGCACAATTTAAGCATCATTAGGTGTAAGAGGAAGTTTAAGCATCACTTACCAAGTAAACAAGAGAGAGGAAGTTGTAGACCACCTTAGCTCTTCCAAAAACTTCACCAAACTCACCACTAACACTAAATGGAAAGATTGTATGGAGTAGAAACTAGTTTGTGTGATTGATTTGGATGATTTGAGCTAATGGAAAGCTTGAAGATTGAAGAAGTTTTCTTCCTTCTTGGCAAGAGAGAGGGCCGGCCACAAGGTGAAAGAAAATGGTGATTTTTTTGTGAAATTTTTAGATATTTAACCAATTTTGGTCAAAAGTCGAAAAAGGTGAATAGTGTTCTTAAGTCAAAACCAATCACCAAGTGACACGTGGCACTTCATAAATGCACTCCTATCCTTTTCCTTTCCTCTCACATCAATCAAATCTCACTCTCTACTTATCTCTTAACACCCGATAAATTTTACACAGTATCCAAAACTTAACCTTATTGGCCGAATTTTTCTGAACTTTTCGCACTAGTGGGTCCCACGTCCGTTATTTATCCTTAATTTTTCAAAAAATCTCCAATACTAGAAAAATTATCTAAAAACTATAATTGCTCATAAAATCCACCAAGAAAATATTTCTAAACCAGAAAATGCGGAAAACATGCAATTAAAGGAACTAAAACCCTAGGAAAATGATTAGGGTTTTTACGAGTTCTCACACTCTCTCCCCCTTAAAAGAATTTCGTCCTCGAAATTTCTCACCTTAATTCCCGAAAAGGTTTGGGTACTTTTTCTGCATTTCCTCTTCCACTTCCCAAGTAGCTTCCTCAACTCCGTGGTTTCTCCACAGCACCTTTACTAATGGAATCTTCTTGTTGCGAAGCTCTTTGACCTTCCGATCAAGTACCTGGACCAGTTTCTTTTCATAGGCCAGTGATTCATCTACTTCGATGTCCTCCGGTTGCAATACATGGGATGGGTCAGGATGGTACTTCTTTAGCATCGAGACGTGAAATACATCGTGGATTCGAGAGAGACTGGATGGCAGTTCCAATCGATACGCGACCGCTCCAACCTTCTGAAGGATCTTGTAGGGTCCGACGTACCGCGGTTGAAGTTTCTTTCCTTTGCCCTCTGTAAGACTTCGTAAGGGTGTGATCTTGAGAAATACGTAGTCTCCAACTTCAAACTCCAAGTCTTTTCTTCGATTATCAGCGTAGCTCTTTTGTCGGCTTTGAGCTGTTTCGATTCATTGCCGTATCAACTTGACCTTCTCTTGAGCCTCTTCCATCCATGGAATGCTTGCCGGATCTAGCGTCTTCTTTTCACCAACTTCGTCCCAGTAAATCGGCGACCGGCACTTGCGTCCGTAGAGAGCTTCGTACGGGGCCATTTGAATCGACGAATGGAAGCTATTGTTGTACGCAAACTCTACTAAGGTCATGTGCTGACCCCAGTTGCCTCCAAAGTCCAGAATGCAAGTTCGTAGCATGTCCTCGAGAGTTTGAATGGTCCGTTCCGACTGGCCATCCGTCTGAGGATGATAGGTCGTGCTCAAATTGAGTTTAGTCCCCAGAATTTCTTGAAACTTCTGCCAAAACCGAGATACGAACCGTGGATCCCGATCGGAGACGATGCTCACAGGAACACCGTGTAGTCTTACTATCTCGTCCATGTACAGTCGGGCCAACTTGTCCATTGAATACTTCATGTTTACTGGCAAGAAATGAGCCGACTTGGTTAATCGATCAACGATCACCCAAACGGCATCATGTCCTCTTTGCGTCCTTGGTAAACCTGAAACAAAGTCCATTGTGATGTTTTCCCACTTCCACTCGGGTATCTCCAAGGGTTGTAACAGACCCGATGGTTTTTGATGCTCTGCTTTCACCTGTTGGCAAATGAGACATTTCTGCACGTACTGAGCGATTTCCTTCTTCATATTGTCCTACCAATAGGTTCCTTTAAGGTCCTGATACATTTTGCTGCTACCCGGATGGATTGTATACTTGGACCGATGGGCTTCCTCCAGAATTTCCATTTTCATTGACTCCTCCTTCGGTACCACTATTCGGTTTCGATATTTCAAAATACCCTCAGGATTCAAATTGAAGTCCGTAGTTTCTCCCTTTTCCACTTTCTCTCTCCACTTCCGTACCATCAAATCTTCTTTTTGTGCCTCTTTAAGACGTTCCAGTAGAGTGGAGGTCACCCTAACATTGCCAAATATCACCTTATGACTCCTAAGACAGGGTCTCCACTCGCACATGGATTCTAATAAATCCCATTCCTTAATCATCAACCCTGCTACTTGCACCTTACGACTCAAAGCATCTGCTACCACATTTGCCTTTCACGGATGGTAGTTGATTGTGCAGTCGTAATCTTCCAGGAACTCCATTCACCTTTGTTGCCTCATGTTCAATTCCTTCTGGGAGAAAAGATACTTAAGACTTTTGTGATCCGAATACACTTCGAAGGTCACCCCATATAGGTAATACCTCCACTTTTTCAGTGCAAAGACAACTGCGGCTAGTTCCAGATCGTGAGTCGGATAGTTCTGCTCGTGAAGCTTCAATTTCCTAGAGGCGAAAGAAATCACATTCCGGTTCTGCATCAAAACGCACCCCAGGCCTTCTCGCGACGCGTCCGCATAAACCGCAAACCCGTCCACTCCATTTGGCAAAACTAGCACTGGAGCCATGGTCAATCTTCTCTTTAATTCTTGAAAACTTGTTTCGCATCGGCCGTTCCAGATAAATTGGCCGTGCTTCTTCGTCAGGTCAGTTAGAGGTCCTGCTAGTTTGGAAAAATCTTTATTGAACCTTCGGTAGTACCCAGCTAACCCTAGAAAGCTGCGAATTTCCGTGGGGTTTTCTGGCCTCTTCCAATTTGTCACGGCCTCTACCTTTGCCGGGTCCACCGAAATACCTCGTGGGAGATCACGTGCCCTAGAAACGCTACTTTCTCCAACCAGAACTCGCATTTACTAAACTTGGCGTACAGCTGATGTTCCCTCAATGTCTGCAACACCACTCTCAAATGCTCCTCATGCTCCTCGCGTGTCTTAGAGTAGACCAAAATGTCGTCAATGAACACAACGACAAATCGGTCCAGATAGGGTTTAAAAACCCTACGCATTAGGTCCATGAAGGCGGCGGGAGCATTGGTCAGTCCAAAGGGCATAACGGCGAACTCGTAATTCCCGTATCTTGAGTTGAAAGCAGTTTTCGGAATGTCTTCCTTCCTTATTAACAACTGATAGTATCCCTGTCGGAGGTCTAACTTTGAGAAGACCACTGCTCCTTGCAGCTGGTCGAACAACTCGTCGATGTGGGGCAGTGGATACTTGTTCTTGATTGTAACATTGTTCAGACCCCGATAGTCTATACACATCCTCAAGGTTCCGTCCTTTTTCTTCACAAATAGGACCGGAGCTCCCCAAGGAGACCCACTCTCATGAATGAATCCCCGCTCCAAAAGGTCTTGTAACTGCAACTTAAGCTCCTTAAGTTCTGCAGGCGCCATTCGGTAAGGGGTTTTCGAGATAGGTGCGGTTCCAGGCAACAGGTCTATTCGAAATTCTATCTCTCTTTCCGGAGGTAAGGCTGCTAACTCATCAGGAAAAACATCCGAAAATTCCTTCACTACGGCCACATCTTCCACCTTTAATTTATCCATAGGGGTATTAATCAAAAAGGCCAAAAATCCTTGCGCCCCTCTACTTATCAGTTTCCTAGCTCGAATGCCCGAAATTAGAGCGGACGAGGCTAACCTACCCCTTATATCTAATCTCAAGGTTGCCTCGCCAGGAATGCGAAATTCTACTATTTTCGTTTTACAATCCAGTTGGGCGTTATATTTGGCTAACCAGTCCATACCCAGAATCACATCGTACCCCTTAATGGACAAGCTAATCAGGTCTCCTAAAAATCTCCTTTCACCTACCCATACATCACAATCCCTATAAACCATACTAGTCACCAAACATTGATTCCCCGTAGGTGTACTAACTTCTAGGTCATATGGTAAACTAGCAGGTTTTATATCGATGCCACACATGAAATCAGGGTTAACAAACGAATGAGTGGCACCAGGATCAATTAAAACTTTGGCAAAACGGTGAAAAATAGGGATCGTACCTTCTACGACCTCCGAAGACTCTGGGACCTGATGGGGCTCTATAGAGTACACCTTAGCTGGTACTTTAGGTTTGGACCCATCTCCTTTGGCTGGTCCAGTATTGGTCCTCGGCGGCAGTTGGCTTCTTTTCCCATCTTGTTTCAGGACCGGGCAAGTAGCCAATTGGTGGTCTGCGCTTCCACAACGCAGACATTTACCCTGTTTCCTCCAGCAGTTATCTTTGTTGTGGTTTGACTTCCCGCAATGCCCGCAGGGACCGCGAGACGCTGAAGCCGAGCCACTCTGAGCATTTCCCCTTTGTCCTCGCCCAGCTTGACTACCCCTGAATGGAGTCCCTCTGCCTAACCCAGAATGTCGACCACCACCCATTCCGCGTTCAAATTTAGAGGGAGTGCTCTTCTCACCTTGTCCAGACGTACTTCCAGGAAAGCCACGTTTCTTAGCTTGGAAGTTTCGGACCTGCAGCCGTGCACTTTCAACTCGTTGGGTTTTTCCATTGCCTCGCTAAACGTAGTGATTTGAGCCGCCGCGAGGTCTTTCTGGATCTCAACGTTCAAGCCCTGAATAAAGCGCCTCACCCGTCGTTGCTCAGTCATGATTAGCTCAGGCGCGAATTTGGACAGGCGGGTGAACTGACTCTCATATTCCGCCACAGTCTGAGCCCCTTGCCGGAGCCGGATAAACTCGTCCTCCTTCCTCTCCTGGACTAGAGGAGGGAAAAACTTTGCATTAAATTCTCGGATGAAGTTCACCCAAGTCCTAGGCGTCTGCTCCCGCTCCCATTTCTGTCTAATTACGTTCCACCAGGAACGGGCAGCCCCCTCAAGTTGAAACACGGCAAAAGACACCTGCCGTTCGTCTGGGTAATGTAGAGCTGCAAATATATCAACCATCTTCTCAAGCCATTTCTCAGCAACGTCAGGGTCGGGTCCCCCAGCAAACTTTGGCAGGGAAAACTTTTGAAAACGTTCGAGAGCTCTATCCTCGCTCTCGATATGGTTGCCAGGGTTTCTGGGATTAGGGTTTGGGTTCTGGCCCTGTTGTTGCACTACTTGTGCGAGTAGGTTTGTCATTTGCTGCATAGCAGCGGCTATTTGCACATTGGGCTCTATTTGGGGTTCAGGATTGGGTCCAGTAGAGGTTTCCCCCGTTTTCCTAACCGGTTTGGGTTGTCTAGTTCCGTGCCCACGTCCCCGACCACTCCGTGTACCTTCCATGAGTTTTACTCGGTCTAGGCAAGAATACTAAACCAAAGTAGTAACAAGACATATAAGTAACACTTAAACTTTGTACAATAACACATATTTATACAGTCCAAGCATAATCACAAACACACATACATACAAGCCAAACACATATATACAATCAGTCAAGCCAAGTACGGCCAAAGCACGTACAAACACAAACGATCCCCCCGAGGATTGGCCTATCAAAAGAGATTTACACGTAGCTAACCCAACCCAAAACGGTTAGCTAAGGCTCTATCCCTATCCCTATGTACATACAAAAACCACCAACTATCCAAAAGATGCCTAAAGATCAAGGCCTAGTCAGTCGCTGGGGTCTGGGATCCAGGCGACGGGGTAGACTCCTCCCCCGCCTCAGCCCCCGCATACGAAGCCTCATCACTAGACTCCTCAAGACCATCATCACACAGATTAAGGATCGCCTCAACGCGACCCCTGACTTTGCGAGCTCGCTTAATCTCGCGCTATCGTGCAGTCCTCAGCTGATCGCAGAGGTCGTCAACTCGGTCCTCGACCTCAAGCACGTCATACTCTAACTCTTTGATACGTGCGGCTTGCTTCTCATTGGTTGCCTTAACCTGAGTCACCTCAGCTTCCAGCGTAGCAACCACCGCTTCCAACTTAGTGTTATCATCCGCTAGCTCCTTACGCTCCTTTGCCACAGCCAAAACTAAGGCGTTCGGGTAAGCATAAGTATCACGGCACCCACACCGTCGAAGGCGGTTGGCCGGGCTCAAACGCACCACGGCCCCCTTCTGCCTGATCTGATATGGAATCACGGGGAGTGCTCTGGGAGGTCTCACTCCCGAAGGACTAGCACTAGGGTCACCACTCGCATCCATCCTATAGCAAAGGAAGAAATAACATGAATACACTTAATAGGCATAAACAATAGAATCCTCAAGTCAAACATTCCTATAACACCCAGGCTAATTCAAACCTAGGCTCTGATACCACCTGTGACAGCCCCACCTTCCCCTAAGGCGAACCAAAGAGGTTAGCGGACTGCCTGCCCAGCTCTCGCCAGGACTAACGGTGCAGTATAAAGCGATCTATCACATTCTGAAACTTATAATGCGCGCAAACAAGGCAAAAGGGCAAAATAACCCAACATAAAAGAAATGAAATCCAGAGTCGGCCAGGAATGGTAACCGACCCGTCCGAAACCCAACCAAACATCGAAATACATATACAACATAACATTAACCATTTACGAGCCACAATGGCATTTAAAAGTGATACAAAAGTCACTACATATGTGGGTTGCCAAAACAAAAGTGAAAACGGCCCTAATGATACATTTAGGGTCCCATTTTATATACAATACAAAAGAGGCATTCATCTAGTTCATTCGGCAACCATTTAACAAAATTCATTCCAAAAGAGTCATATTCCTGTAAGGAAAACTAAAGAAACGGGGTGAGCTAAATGCCCAGTGAGAATACAACCACCATAGCAGCTAAGATCACATAAGCATAACCGTTCAGTTCAAGTATGCAAATAAGAAGTAAATCAAATCGGTGAAAGGATACGGACGGCTCTCAAGAGCCCATTTCCACGCTTATTTCTTGATCCAACCTCATTGACCCTCCGTCAATGTTAAAAGTAACCATCCGTAGACATCACTTACATCCAACCGTCCAACTATCATACCACAACCGGGCCCGCACTCCATTCAGTCATTTTGGTAATACTCGAGTTTACCGGAATCAAGAGTCTCATTACTACAAGATTCCCCAGTACAGTCCCCGTGGCATGTCAATTATCACGACCAAGCCCTCGCCGGCTCGATCCAATTGACTACCTAACGGAGTTGAGCTCAGTGATACAGTAAGGTCGTTGGACATTCGTCCAAACAACACCAAATCAGTTTCCATGAAATGTAATGCAATAAATCATATATCAAGTTCAGCAAGACAGTGAAACAGTAGACAATCAGTGATACTATCAAAAGGGGTGAGGGCGGTCAAGTACACCCTCACCTTAATCAATTACAATATCCAAATAAGCCTTCAAGGCAACACAACCACGTATAGCAAAGCCACATTACAACATTTAAGTGAGTAGTATACTCACCAATCACGTAAGTGATATTTCATGCACCAACGTTAAAAAGGTCGCCGTGAACCCTCGTCACGTCCTAGAACACGTAAACAAAGACCATGAGACTAGATAACGAGTCATAAAGCCATACCAATTATAACCCTAATAGGGTTTCATATGCATAAATAAGCATCATAGGTAACCAGAAATTAAGAAATGGCATTAGCTTAGGCTTTAACAAAAAAAAAACAGTTTTCGTCATACTTTTGCGGTAATGGCACAAAATGCGCTACGCTTATCGGATGAGGGTGTAAGACCCACCATCTCGAAGCTAAAAGACAGGGCTACAACAATGTAGAAGGCCACTCAGTCCAAATCCTAGCACAACTAGGTCAAAAATGCAGATTACCAAACCAGAACCGCAATTGCAGGTTCCCAAATCGCACTATGCTATAATTAGTCTATTTCAGTCTACACAAGTCCAAATGCATTGATTCCAAAGGCATATGATAGCTAAGACATCCAGCTACATTTCATCAGAAGACACCAACAACAAAATCCAAACCAATTCCAGTCAAAATGGCCAATTACTAGTGCAGTTTTCGCATTCTGATCAACCCAGAATAGCAACAGTAAAATCGACATATCTCACTCTACACTAATCCAAATGACCTGAAATTTTTCAGGCACTTCAAACTCATCAATACCTACAACTTTCATGTTTTGAGGAAAGTCCAATTCGGCCTCTAACCCTATGATCCAAAACCAGACAGAATTAGGGGTTTTGAAACCCAAACATTTCACATTTCAATCCAAATCCAAAATTGGTTGCAATTAACAACAATTCACATCCACTAGAGTCATAACCCCTCATTATCAACCAACATAAACAGCCACAACACCATGATCACATTAAACCAGAAAATTCCTCAAAAAAATAAAAACTTCACTAAATCACTTCAAATCAAGAAATAAATCACAAAAGGCTTCACTATCACTACCATTAGGCACAATTTAAGCATCATTAGGTGTAAGAGGAAGTTTAAGCATCACTTACCAAGTAAACAAGAGAGAGGAAGTTGTAGACCACCTTAGCTCTTCCAAAAACTTCACCAAACTCACCACTAACACTAAATGGAAAGATTGTATGGAGTAGAAACTAGTTTGTGTGATTGATTTGGATGATTTGAGCTAATGGAAAGCTTGAAGATTGAAGAAGTTTTCTTCCTTCTTGGCAAGAGAGAGGGCCGGCCACAAGGTGAAAGAAAATGGTGATTTTTTTGTGAAATTTTTAGATATTTAACCAATTTTGGTCAAAAGTCAAAAAAGGTGAATAGTGTTCTTAAGTTAAAACCAATCACCAAGTGACACGTGGCACTTCATAAATGCACTCCTATCCTTTTCCTTTCCTCTCACATCAATCAAATCTCACTCTCTACTTATCTCTTAACATTTGATAAATTTTACACAGTATCCGAAACTTAACCTTATTGGCCGAATTTTTCTGAACTTTTCGCACTAGTGGGTCCCACGTCCGTTATTTATCCTTAATTTTTCAAAAAATCTCCAATACTAGAAAAATTATCTAAAAACTATAATTGCTCATAAAATCCACCAAGAAAATATTTCTAAGCCAGAAAATGCAGAAAACATGCAATTAAAGGAACTAAAACCCTAGGAAAATGATTAGGGTTTTTACGGGTTCTCACACAACCAATTACAGGCGCAATCCTTACATTCGGGTAAAACTAGAACAGCAATAGTAATTTCGACTTTTCTCATTCTAAACTACTCCGATTGACCTGAAATTTTGTAGGCACCTCTAAAATGTCATTCCCTACAACTTTGATGTTTTAAGACAAGGCCAATTCGGCCTCTAACTAGGAGCTAAAAATTCAGGCAGAATGTTCCTTAATGAAACCCTAGGTTTTCAATTTTTTTCCAAAACCAAAATTTCTTGCAATTAACTACTTTTTCCACCTCCTAGCTCCTTTACATACCATTTCCAATCATCATAGATAGCCACACAATCATGTTTATATTAAAACAGAAAAAACCCCAAAAATAATAAAACTTCATCACTACAACCACAAATCAAGAATTAATCCATAAACTTGCATCTCATACTACCACTAAGCATGATTTAAGCATCAATTAAGGGAGGAGGTGGTTCTTCACAACTTATCTTAGAAACAAGAGAGAGAGAGCTATTGGTCACCTTAACTTTCCAAAAAACTCCACCAAACAACTCACAAACACTAAGTGAAGAGGTTTTATGGAGTAATTGCAAGATCAAATGGTTGGATGGTTCAACTTGAGCAAGATTGGAGCTAAAACTTGAAGAGTTTTCTTTCTTTCTTGAGAGAGAGAGGGTCGGCCAAGCTTGCAGAAATTTAGGGGCTTTTTGGGTCAAAATTGAGTATTAGTAAAGGTAAGAAATAATGGTCAAAGTCAAGGTTGAATAGGAAGGTGACACTTGTCACCCTTTTAATGCAACTCTATCCTTTTGTCTCTCCAATGATAGTCCATCTAGGTATCCTCTAATTATCTCTTAACACCTGATAAATTAAACCAAGTATACAAAACTTAACCTAGTTGGCCGAAATTTTCCGAATTTTCCGCACTAGCGGGTCCCACATCCGATATACGCTCATAATTTCTCAAAAACTAACCGATACTAGAAAAATCATTTAAAAACTATATTTACTCATAAAATTTATTTGCACAACTTTTGAATAAAGAAAAGGTGGAAAAATGTGTAATTAAAAGAAATTAAAACCCTAGAAATTAAGAAAATTACGGGTCCTCACACTCTCTCCCCCTTAAAGAAATTTCATCCTCGTAATTTTCTTATCAACGGAATCTATCAAATCTAGGGTACCCCACAGACCATACCTCCTACGTCGTCCTCAGACGAGTCAGGGACCTGATGATGCTCCAGGGAATATACTCGAGCCGGTACTTTCGCTCCAGTCCCTTCTCCTTTTGACTGTCCAGGGTTGGTCTTGGCGGGTTGCTGAGAGTTAGTCTTGGTTGGTGGCGGAGTCCCTCTCCGCTCGCGCAGGCGAGCTGGACAGTTAGCAATCCGATGTTCAGCGCTTCCACAGCGCAAGCATTTTCCTTCTTTCTTCCAGCAATTGGTTTCAGTATGATTTGGCCCTCCACAATATCCACAGGAACCACGAGTAACAGAGACTGATCCCCCCTGTGGAACACCACCTGTCACCCCCGGTAGCTGTACTTCCCCGTTTCCCTTTCGAACTTTAGAGATTGTACTATTATCCGCTTGTTCTGAGCTGCTCCCCGGAAAGCCCTTTTTTCTTGCTTGGAAGTTTCTAACTTGTAACCTCGCACTTCAATCCGCTGAGCTTTCTCCACAGCATCACTAAAGGTACTAAGTTGAGCTACCGCCAAATCCTTTTGAATCTCAACATTTAGTCCCTGAATAAAACGCCTTATCCGTCTTTGTTCGGTGACGATCAGTTCAGGTGCAAACTTAGACAACCGAGTGAATTGACCCTCATACTCGGCTACGATCTGAGTTCCTTGGCAAAGCTGAATAAATTCATCTTCCTTCTTTTCTTGGATTAGAGGAGGGAAATACTTGGCATTAAATTCCCTCATAAAGTTCGCCCACGTCCTCGGTGTTTGTTCTCTTTTCCATTTCATTCGAATGACATTCCACCAGGAACGGGCGGCTCCCTCTAGTTGAAAGACAGCAAATGTTACCTGTCTCTCCTTGGTATAGTGTAAGGCAGCGAAAATATCGATCATCTTCTCCAGCCACTTCTCAGCTACGTCAGGATCAGGGCCTCCAAGAAATTTGGGTGGGGAGAACTTCTGAAATCTCTCAAGGGCTCTATCCTTGCCCTCTATGTGATTACCAGGATTCCCAGGGTTGGGGTTAGGGTTTTGACCTTGTTGGTGCACCACTTGGGCTAGCAAATTAGTCATTTGCTGCATAGCAGCGGCTATTTGGACGTTGGGGTCAACCCTAGGTTCAGAGTTTGGTTCATATGAGGTTTCTCCAGTGCGCCTCTCAGATGTAGGTTGCCTAATTCCACGCCCGCGGCCCCGTCCACTACGAGTGCCTTCCATTGGTCTAATAAATCTAAGGTCGAAGCGGGAATATAATATTAAACATAGGTAGACAAAAGCAAGTAGCAAAAGGTACGCACAGATAAAAAATATCCATATATAACATAACTGTATCAAACAAGCCACACAGTAGCAATCAATTAAATACAAATCCATGAAAGTAGCGGGGTTATCCAAAAGTACTATAGACACACTAGGTCATAAGTACAAGAATAACTAACGAAAAGCTTTTCCCCTCTAGGGCTCCGTCCATAATCTATGATAACAATTCCATATCAAGGTCAATCACGCTTAACCACACCCGAACAGACCACACGAAGTTCTATCGTATCACATTTCTAGTTTGCCCAAGTCCTTTCTAACCTAGGCTTTCCTCTTTTTCGTATTCGGGTGCAAGAATCCCATCTAAGATAATTCACAACTCGAGCCGGCCGGTCCCAAGCGTAAATCATCCATATTAAAGATTCCTACCCGACATACACTCTTAACTTCCTCAAGTCCCATGATAATGATTCTTACACTTATGACATGCACAGTTCATCGCTTACGCTCAAACGAGCACATATACCTTTTGACGCTTTCACGAAAGCAGGGCCATAACACCACTTGGCCCGAGCTCTCTCCACGCAGAGACCACGCGAAATGGCTCTGATACCACCTGTGACAGTTCTCAGGGTCACATCACGGGGTACCTATCAGCTTGCCACCCGCACGCGGGCATCCCTTACGGAGAGTTTCGCTTCGTGACTCTTCACGAACGAGAGACTCGGAGCTTTTCCAGACGAAGGACTTAAAGTCCCAACTATCGGCATATGGCTCTGATACCACCTGTGACAGCCCCGCCTTCCCCTAAGGCGAACCAAAGGGTTTGGCGGACCACCTGCCCAACTCTCGCCAGGACTACGGAGTGGAACCACACAAATCCTATATTACGCGTGATAGGACCCAAAAACAATTGAACGATTGAAGACCGCCAAGCTTAAAAGTAACTTACCAAAATCACATGGGGAAATAACTTTCATATATACATGTTGCTAGGTTTACAAATCAAAGGGAACCAATGAAACGAAATACATTTAGAGTTTGCTCACTCTCGAGGAGCTATACAAAAAGAGCAAAAAAATATCTAACTAGCTCAACTCGCTTCTCAAAATCATGATTTCCAAAAGAGGTTCCTGTAAGGAAAACAAAGATAACGAGGAGGGGGTGAGCTTACGCCCAATGAGGTACCAAACATGTAGCAGAAAAATCATGACATTTCACGTTATACAAATCAGATACACATGCCCGCTATAAAGTAAGACAGGTAACTACAAGGACTCAAATAGGAAGGATACAGGTGGCTCTCAGGAGCCAGTTTTCCAGCGCAGTACTTGATCCAAGCCGGTTGACTCTCCGTCAACGTATATAGAACCAACGCGTCCGTAGACCCCACTTTACACCAAATTCCGTCCACCAAACACCCCTTTACCGGGCCCGCTCACCTCAACAGAAACAGAAACGGTAATACACGAGTATACCCGGAATCAAGGGTCTCAATACCCAAAGATCCCAAATCAGACTACCGGGGTTCGTTATCTAATCGTCTATGCTCTTGCCGGCCCGACTCGAGTAACTAGCCACAGGGGTTGAGATCAGAGGTCACAGAAAGGTCGTTGGATACAAACTTCCAAACGACGTCCGAACAGATACAGATAACAGATAACAGAATCAGATTTGTACCAAATTTGGCATATAAACAGACAAGAGAACGAGTGTGATAAAGTACGCTCTCGTCTCAAACAAAATAAACAGATAGTTCAGACGTTCATATCACAGATTGCATGTTCAGAAACCGAGTTAAACAACAAGTGAGGGGAGTGGTACACTCACCGGTTCAAGTACAGATACCTCAAAAGTTTTCACTTCGGATTGGCTTTAATCGCCAAGAAACCCTAAAATAATCAAAGTAAACCAATTGAAGGTTTCACATCCAGAATCGAGTAAACAAAATGCACATGTGAGGTTCGACTCCTAGTCGTATGCCTCGCCAAATAATTACTAATGCAAGGGTACAAAACATGATTTTTGGAAACAAAAAGGTAACATGAAGACCTAGGTTCAACAACCCAAAAGCCCTTCATTTCTATCACAAGCCAATTCAAACTTAAAGGAACCAATCGGCCTAGAAAAATTGGACAGCACTTCCCCTAAATTTCTTACTTTTCCAGCCATCACGGCTTCATTATTTTCCTATATAAACTCCCAAAGTCATACTCAATATACATTCATCACCACAGCCATTCAATAGGCTCAAGGTTATCCAAGTACAAAAGTTAGCTAGGAAAATGACCGGAAATAAAAGTCAAGCCCTGAAAAAACAGTTTTTGACCTCATTTTGCGGTAATGGCACCAATTTCACTACAATTATTGGATGAGGGTGCAAGACACACCATTTCTAAGCTATAAGACAGGGCTACAACCTTACAGAAGGTCACTCAACCGAGTTTTGAGTGCAAACAGGTCAAAAATGCAAGATACTACATCAAAACGTAAAACAGATTCACCAAAACGCATTCTAGCGGAAACATCATAACTCAGGCTCTCCAAGTCCAAATTCAGAAATTCCAAAACCAGCTGAAAGCTAAGAAACAGGGATAAATTTCATCAGAAGGCCTCAACAACCAATTCGGAAGCAATTCCAGCCAAAACAACCAATTACAGGCGCAATCCTTACATTCGGGTAAAACCAGAACAGCAATAGTAATTTCGACTTTTCTCATTCTAAACTACTCCGATAGACCTGAAATTTTGTAGGCACCTCTAAAATGTCATTCCCTACAACTTTCACGTTTTAAGATAAGGCCAATTCGGCCTCTAACTAGGAGCTAAAAATTCGGGCAGAATGTTCCTTGATGAAACCCTAGGTTTTCAATTTTTTTCCAAAACCAAAATTTCTTGCAATTAACTACTTTTTCCACCTCCTAGCTCCTTTACATACCATTTCCAATCATCATAGATAGCCACACAATCATGTTTATATTAAAATAGAAAAAACCCCAAAAATAATAAAACTTCATCACTACAACCACAAATCAAGAATTAATCCATAAACTTGCATCTCATACTACCACTAAGCATGATTTAAGCATCAATTAAGGGAGGAGGGTGGTTCTTCACAACTTACCTTAGAAACAAGAGAGAGAGAGAGCTATTGGTCACCTTAACTTTCCAAAAAACTACACCAAACAACTCACAAACACTAAGTGAAGAGGTTTTATGGAGTAATTGCAAGATCAAATGGTTGGATGGTTCAACTTGAGCAAGATTGGAGCTAAAACTTGAAGAGTTTTCTTTCTTTCTTGAGAGAGAGAGGGTCGGCCAAGCTTGCAGAAATTTAGGGGCTTTTTGGGTCAAAATTGAGTATTAGTAAAGGTAAGAAATAATGGTCAAAGTCAAGGTTGAATAGGAAGGTGACACTTGTCACCCTTTTTAATGCAACTCTATCCTTTTGTCTCTCCAATGATAGTCCATCTAGGTATCCTCTAATTATCTCTTAACACCTGATAAATTAAACCAAGTATACAAAACTTAACCTAGTTGGCCGAAATTTTCCGAATTTTCCGCACTAGCGGGTCCCACATCCGATATACGCTCATAATTTCTCAAAAACTAATCGATACTAGAAAAATCATTTAAAAACTATATTTACTCATAAAATTTATTTGCACAACTTTTGAATAAAGAAAAGGTGGAAAAATGTGTAATTAAAAGAAATTAAAACCCTAGAAATTAAGAAAATTACGGGTCCTCACACATGTAGAATCCAGAATGCCAAATTTCCTCAGGGAGTAAAACCACACCTCCGTAGCTATCGGTCCCGAAATAAATAGATGTTGCAAGGACTTTTCCTGCAAAAGATAATTAGTGTTTAAGTTGATGATTAGTAATGGTGGACGAAAGTTTTTTTTTTTTTTGATAAAATATAATATTGTATTCTGTGAAATCTGTACTAATTACAAAAGAAAATACATCAACTATGTGACAACCCACTTCTCCCAAGGGTGAATCCAAGGGTATCCGCGGAACGCCTGCCCAACTCTCCCCAGGACTCGAGACAATTTCCATTCAAACTTGAAGTCTAATACTAACAATGAAAATCAGAATAAAGGTACGAAGTGATTTCTACGCATAAATATTCAATCTTGCATTACAATTTCAAACTTACAATCACTTTTTCCAAAATATATAACATCCAAAAGTGTATAATCGAATACAATCAAAACATTAATACAAAAGTGCCTCAAGTCGGCATTTCCTTAACTTTTTCCATTCCAGTTTGATGAGAACATGAAGATTTGCATGGATTCCTTTCATTTTACAAGTCTGCACATTCTAATGATGGTTGATGGTGCAATCGGGCTCGAGAATCATTGAATCTCAATGATTCAATGATTCTCTGGATCTTCAATGATTCTCGAGCCCGATTGCACCATCAACCATCATTAGAATGTGCAGACTTGTAAAATGAAAGGAATCCATGTAAATCTTCATGTTCTCATCACAGTTCCTGTTAAGGAAAACAAACAAATGGAATGTGTGACGCCCCGAAAACTAGGAGTATGAGAAACCGAAAATTTTTATATATTTTCTTGACATTATTTTGTTTTCTTGTCTCTAAGTCTGTTTTCTTCAATATATTAATTTTTTATACATTTCTATAAGGAAATATAGTTTCCAAATCATTTTCTTGATCCAAGTTAGTCCACGTTAATTTTGAAGTGCGTTTTGAACGTGGGACGCGAAAGTGCGGTAAATGCATTATATTTTTGACAACTTGTTAGATTTTTGTATTAAGTGATATTATTGTACAAGGTGTTAAGATATTTGTATTGGAGAGACAAAAAGATAAGTTTTAAACGTAAAGGTGACAAGTGTCACCATCTAATTTACTCTTGACTTTGACCATTTGACTTTACCTTTACCTTTACCAAATAAATATCAAAAAATTGACCAAAAATAAGCTTTTATTTGAAGCTCTCTTGGCCGACTTTCTTGCTCAAAGAAAGGAAGAAAACTCTCCACAATTTTGGTCTCTAATCTTGCTCAATCTCTCAAATCAACCGTTTAATCTTGCATTTGTTCCATAAAACTTCTTCTATTAGTGTTTGTGAGTTGTTTGGTGGAGTTATTTGGAAGGTTAAGGTGCCTAGTTGCTCTATCTCTTGTATTGCTAAGGTGAGTTGTGAAGGACCCCTCTCCTTCCTCTAATGATGTTCAATTCATGATTGGTGGTGGTATGAGATGCAATATTATGGATTATTTCTTGATTTGTGGTTGAAGTGATGAAGTTTTATTATTTTTGGGGATTTTTCTGTTTTAATATAAGCATGGTTGTGTGGCTATCTATGATGATTGGAAATGATGTTTAATGACTCTAGGAGGTGGAAAAAGTGATTAATTGCAATCAATTTCTGTTTTGGAAGGAAAAGTGGAAAACTAGGTTTCAATGTTATTCATTCTGTCCGAATTTATAGCTCATAGATAGAGGACGAATTGGCCTTGGCTTAAAACATGAAAGTTGTAGGGAATGACATTTTAAAGGTGCCTACAAAATTTCAGGTCAATCGGAGTAGTGTGGAATGAGAAAAGTCGAAATTACTATTGCTGTTCTGGTTTTACCCGAAATTGAGAAGTGCGCCTGTAATTGGTTGTTTTGGCTGCAATTGCTTCCGAATTGGTTGTTGAGGCCTTCTGATGTAATTTAGCCCTATTTCTTAGCTTTCAGCTGGTTTTGGAATTTCTGGATTTGGACTTGGATAGCCTGATTTATGATGTTTCCGCTGGAATGCGTTCTGTGAATCTGTTTTTACGGTTCTGGTGTAGTTTCTTGCATTTTTGACCTGGTTACACTCGAAACTGGGTTGAGTGACCTTCTGTGATATTGTAGCCCTATCTCTTAGTTTCGAAACGGTGTATCTTGTACCTTCATCTGACAATCGTAGAGCCTTTGGTGCCATTACCGTAGAAGGATGTCAAAAGCTATTTTTCTGGTTTTGAACTTAACCTTCATTTCTGAACTTTTCCCTAGCTTGACTTGTACTAGTACTACTTGGAGCTTGCTGAATGACTATTGGATGAACTTGTTGTTGTGTGTGTACCTTTGGGACTGGCTGAGGAAATAATGAAGCCATGATGGCTGGAAAAGTTAGCAAATTCAGGGGAAGTGCTGTCCGAACTTTGAAGGGACTTGTTTGCATTGAATTTGTGATCTAAGACTTGGATTTGAGCAAGGCAATGTTATATGATGGATGATTCTGAGCCATGGAGGTGAGTGACCCCAAACTATTGTTAAAGCTTCTTATGAAATGTTTCTTGCATTATTTACTCGACTGCATCTCATGCGTGCTTGCATGTGAATTCATGATATGATTTTGGCTTCAATGAGTTCTTGGGGAGTCTTGTGCTGGACACCAACGTCTCCACCTCTGTTTACTTGGAGCAAATGGCTCCGGAGCTCAAAAAGGGGCTCCCTCTTAATGTTAATGTTAATGTTAAATGATCTATTTGAGCGTTGGGTGTTCAAGTACTATGATTTCACTGGCTCACGAGAGCAATAAACGGACATTTATTCTTTGAATCATGACATCATCGAAAGGATCGAAATGCAATATTGTGAAATATATTTGATTACTGATTTTACTGGTTACTCGCTGAGCTTCTAGCTCACCCCAAAAATATTTTATTCCCCTCCACAGGGCTCGTGGCGAAGGAAGGCTTGTTGTGCTTATTCACGTGAATAGATGGCCTATATTTTGTACAAATTTGGATTTGGAATCATTTTATGTATAGTTGGAAATTGTTTTCGCTTCGCTTGTGACATGTAATTATTGGAGACTTGGATGTGTAATTGTGGGAACATTTGATGTAATTTTTGAGATTTATATTGTAATCTGTTTGAGGAATGTAGTGAACGACTGAGTCCCGACGAGAGTTGGGCAGGCGACCCGCCGAACCCTTTGGTACGCCCTAGGGGGAAGTGGGGCCGTCACAGTTGGTATCAGAGCTTAGGCTTTCGATCTCTGTAGTGTATCCTAGGCTTGAAGTTTAGGATGCCGGACTGTGGATTTGGTTTGCAACATTAGTGATTCTTGCGGGATATCTCGACTTGATTGGTACAAGATGGAATGTCGAGGACGACATTCGTTTAAGGAGGGGAGATTGTGACGCCCCGAAAACTAGGAGTATGAGAAACCGAAAATTTTTATATATTTTCTCGACATTATTTTGTTTTCTTGTCTCGAAGTCTGTTTTCTTCAATATATTAATTTTTTATACATTTCTATAAGGAAATATAGTTTCCAAATCATTTTCTTGATCCAAGTTAGTCCACGTTAATTTTGAAGTGCGTTTTGAACGTGGGACCCGCAAGTGCGGTAAATGCATTATATTTTTGACAACTTGTTAGATTTTTGTATTAAGTGATATTATTGTACAAGGTGTTAAGATATTTGTATTGGAGAGACAAAAAGATAAGTTTTAAACCTAAAGGTGACAAGTGTCACCATCTAATTTACTCTTGACTTTGACCATTTGACTTTACCTTTACCTTTACCAAATAAATATAAAAAAATTGACCAAAAATAAGCTCTTATTTGAAGCTCTCTTGGCCGACTTTCTTGCTCAAAGAAAGGAAGAAAACTCTCCACAATTTTGGTCTCTAATCTTGCTCAATCTCTCAAATCAACCGTTTAATCTTGCATTTGTTCCATAAAACTTCTTCTATTAGTGTTTGTGAGTTGTTTGGTGGAGTTATTTGGAAGGTTAAGGTGCCTAGTTGCTCTATCTCTTGTATTGCTAAGGTGAGTTGTGAAGCACCCCTCTCCTTCCTCTAATGATGTTCAATTCATGATTGGTGGTGGTATGAGATGCAATATTATGGATTATTTCTTGATTTGTGGTTGAAGTGATGAAGTTTTATTATTTTTGGGGATTTTTCTGTTTTAATATAAGCATGGTTGTGTGGCTATCTACGATGATTGGAAATGATGTTTAATGACTCTAGGAGGTGGAAAAAGTGATTAATTGCAATCAATTTCTGTTTTGGAAGGAAAAGTGGAAAACTAGGTTTCAATGTTCTTCATTCTGTCCGAATTTATAGCTCATAGATAGAGGCCGAATTGGCCTTGGCTTAAAACATGAAAGTTGTAGGGAATGATATTTTAAAGGTTCCTACAAAATTTCAGGTCAATCGGAGTAGTGTGGAATGAGAAAAGTCGAAATTACTATTGCTGTTCTGGTTTTACTCGAAATTGAGAAGTGCGCCTGTAATTGGTTGTTTTGGCTGCAATTGTTTCAGAATTGGTTGTTGAGGCCTTCTGATGAAATTTAGCCATGTTTCTTAGCTTTCAGTTGGTTTTGGAATTTCTGGATTTGGACTTGGATAGCCTGATTTATGATGTTTCCGCTGGAATACGTTCTGTGAATCTGTTTTTCCGGTTCTGGTGTAGTTTCTTGCATTTTTGACCTGGTTACACTCGAAACTGGGTTGAGTGACCTTCTGTGATATTGTAGCCCTATCTCTTAGTTTCGAAACGGTGTATCTTGTACCTTCATCTGACAATCGTAGAGCCTTTGGTGCCATTACCGTAGAAGGATGTCAAAAGCTATTTTTCTGGTTTTGAACTTAACCTTCATTTCTGAACTTTTCCCTAGCTTGACTTGTACTAGTACTACTTGGAGCTTGCTGAATGACTATTGGATGAACTTGTTGTTGTGTGTGTACCTTTGGGACTGGCTGAGGAAATAATGAAGCCATGATGGCTGGAAAAGTTAGCAAATTCAGGGGAAGTGCTGTCCGAACTTTGAAGGGACTTGTTTGCATTGAATTTGTGATCTAAGACTTGGATTTGAGCAAGGCAATGTTATATGATGGATGATTCTGAGCCATGGAGGTGAGTGACCCCAAACTATTGTTAAAGCTTCTTATGAAATGTTTCTTGCATTATTTACTCGACTGCATCTCATGCGTGCTTGCATGTGAATTCATGATATGATTTTGGCTTCAATGAGTTCTTGGGGAGTCTTGTGCTGGACACCAACGTCTCCACCTCGGTTTACTTGGAGCAAATGGCTCCGGAGCTCAAAAAAGGGCTCCCTCTTAATGTTAATGTTAATGTTAAATGATCTATTTGAGCATTGGGTGTTCAAGTACTATGATTTCACTGGCTCACGAGAGCAATAAACGGACATTTATTCTTTGAATCATGACATCATCGAAAGGATCGAAATGCAATATTGTGAAATATATTTGATTACTGATTTTACTGGTTACTCGCTGAGCTTCTAGCTCACCCCAAAAATATTTTATTCCCCTCCACAGGGCTCGTGGCAAAGGAAGGCTTGTTGTGCTTATTCACGTGAATAGATGGCCTATATTTTGTACAAATTTGGATTTGGAATCATTTTATGTATAGTTGGAAATTGTTTTCGCTTCGCTTGTGACATGTAATTATTAGAGACTTGGATGTGTAATTGTGGGAACATTTGATGTAATTTTTGAGATTTATATTGTAATCTGTTTGAGGAATGTAGTGAACGTGTAACAGCCCTACTTTCCCCTAAGGCGAACCAAAGGGGTTAGCGGACTGCCTGCCCAGCTCTCGCCAGGACTACGGATCAGTTAACGTCGATCTAATGCGCTCCGGAGCTTACCAACGCGCGCAAATAGGTCAAAATCACAAAATAAAAAAAAACGAAAATCGAAGCCGCGATGAACAGTAGAGGACACGTCAGAATCCGGCCGGATTTGGCCCTTTCCTTTTCCAAATTTTTTTTTCTTTTCCGTTTGAAACGCGTATCAGTTCGAAATCCAACCAAGCATCGACCAGACATATATATACATTGGAAACCAACATTTGCAAGCCAAGACGGCATATCAAATATTCAACTAGTTCATACATGTACAAATAACCATTTACAAGCCAACCATTGGTTGTAACAAAACACTTAGGGTTTTCACCCTCAAGGAGCTATTCAAAATATACATTCACATGAGCTCAACTTGAACCAACTAGCACATTCTTTCCAAAAGTGGTCATTTTCCTGTAAGGAAAACAAATGGCACGGTATGAGCTAAAGCCCAGTGAGCAACTATCACACAAAAGCAGTCAAGATCACATAATCATAACCGTTCAGTTCAAATATGCAATTAAGAGATAAATCAAACCAGTGAAAGGATACGGTTGGCTCTCAAGAGCCCATTTCCACACTTGCAATCTTGATCCAACCTCATTGACCCTCCGTCAATGTTAAAAGTACCAAAACCGTAGACCTCACTTTACTTCCTTTCCTTCCACCAATCATACCCCAACCGGGCCCGCACTCCATTCAGTCACTTTTGGTAATACTCGAGTTTACCGGAACCAAGGGTCTCATTACCACAAGGTTCCCCAGTACAGTCCCCGTGGCATGATAATTTTCACGACCAAGCCCTCGCTGGCTCGATCCAATTAACTACCATACGGGGTTGAGCTCATAAATGCAGTAAAGCCATTGGATACTCGTCCAACGACATCAAATCAGTTTCCATGAATGGAATGCAGTATCTCATATATCCAGTGCAGTATTTCAGTAAAACAGTCAATAGCCATGAATAAAATCACAAGGGGTGAGGGCGATCAAGTACACCCTCACCTCAATCATTTCCAATAACCAAGTAAGCCTTCAAGGCATCAAATACACATAGCACAAAGCCACATTATAACAAGTAAGTGAGTAGTATACTCACAAATCAAATAAGTGCTATTTCATGCACTTCCGTCAGGGGAATGTCGTGAACCACCGTCACGCCCTAGAACAAGTAAACAAATGCAATGAGACTCGATAACGAGTCATATAGCAATGCCAATCACAACTCCAATAGGGTTTTATAAACATATACAAGCATGATAGCAAACCAGGAATTAAGAAAGGCCTTAAACTTAGGCCTTGGAAAGAAAACCGGATTCGACCTCATAATGCGGTAATGGCACAACTCTCACTACGATTATCGGATGGGGGTGTAAGACCCACCGCTTCGAAGCTATGGAACAGGGCTACAACAATGAAGAAGGTCACTCAATCCAGTTCCTAGCTTAACTAGGTCGAAAATGCCAAATACTATACCAGAATTACCAAAACAGGTTTGCAAATCACACAAAACTGTAATTACTATAACTTAGTCTATACAAGTCCAAATGTCGAAATTCCAAAGGCATATGTTAGCTAAGACATCCAGCTACATTTCATCAGAAGACACCAACAACTAAATCCAAACCAATTCCAGTCAAAATGGCCAATAACCAGTACAGTTTTCGCATTCTGTCCAAAGCAGAACAGCTACAGTAATTTCGTCATAACTCATTCCACATTAATCTAAATGACCTGAAATTTTACAGGCACCTCAAACACATCAATACCTACAACTTTCATGTTTTGAGCAAAGTCAAATTCGGCCTCTAACCCTATGATCCAAAACCAGACAGAATTGGGGATTTAAGAACCCTAACTTTTCAGTTTTCATTCCAAATCCAAAATTGGTTGCATTTATCCACATTTCACACCCACTAGAGTTATTATAGGCCATTGCCAATCATCACAAACAACCACACCATCATAATCCAATTAAACCAGAAAAATCATCAATAAATGGAAAACTTCACCAAATCACTTCAAGTCAAGATAAAACCAGAAATTTCAGCACTTTCATCACTAATAAGCATAACTTAAGCATCATTAGATGTAGGAGGAAGATACACACACCACTAACCTAGTAACAAGAGAGGTAGAGGTGTTGGACACCTTAGCTCTTCCAAAAACTTCACCAAATCAACCACTAACACCAACTAGAAAGATTTTATGGAGTAGAAACTAGTTTAGTTGGTTGAGTTATGGATTGAAGCAAGAAGAAATCAAGACTTGAAGAGGTTTTTCTTCCTTCCTTGAACTTGAGAGAGAGGGCCGGCCAACAAGAGAAGAAAAATTGTGAATTTTATGCAATTTTTGGATATTTAATCCTTTGGTCAAAAAAGTCAAAATTGTGAATAGTAAATCTTAAAGGAAAACCAATAACATGGTGACACTTGTCACTCTATTTAATGCATTCTTATCACTTCTTTTCTCTCTCACATCAATCACTTCACACACTCTACTTATCTCTTAACACCCGATAAAATTTACACAGTATCCGGAATTTAACCTAATTGGCCGAATTTTTCCGAACTTTTCGCACTAGTGGGTCCCACGTCCAATATATATTCTTAATTTTTTAAAAACTCACCAATACTAGAAAAATCATCTAAAAACTATAATTGCTCATAAAATCAACCCAGAAAATGTTTCTAAGCCAGAAAATGCAAAAATTATGCAATTAAGGGAACTAAAACCCTAGGAAAATTTTTAGGGTATTTACGGGTTCTCACACTCTCCCCTCCTTAAAAGAATGTCGTCCTCGACATTCCACCTGTACTAATCAGATCAAATATCCCTCAAGTGTCACTCGAGCCTTCTAACTAATATAGATCCGGTCAAGATATCGCTCAGAAACCAATCAAGCATTGGGATTCAATCTATTCCAACTTGTATTCACCAGGTCCAATTTGTTTTCCCCAAAGTCGGCCAAATACTAAAAATCATTCGAATCTCACTTATCGTAATTCATGATCCAGGAAAGCATGGCCTATATAATCCAAGTACTACATATCACGCCAATCCAACCTATCAAATGGTCATGGTTCAATAGGGAGTTAATCACGTACCCAAATAAAACAGGCAAAAGGCTTGAAATCGGACGCAAGGTCCCAGATATTTGGAAGAAATTCAGGGTATAGTGATGCTTTAGATCAAAATTCATCTCTGGTGGTGCTGGACAACATAACAAGCTAGCACAACGGCTATGCTTCACCAAAGAATTTCAGTTCAGTAAGTTGGCCCTGGTGGTGCTGGACAACACAACAAGCTAGCTGAACGGCTAAACTTCACCAAAAGCCTCAGTGCAAAATGTCATCCCTGGTGGTGCTGGACAACACAACAGGCAATGCCCCACCAGAGAGGTTCAGTTCAACCGCTACAAAAGAGTAATAGCCGGTCTACAGTCACACCAGTATGAATAAGTTCAAGAGTAGGGTCAAAGTAGAGCCAAATACTTCAGGTTCATGGTGCATGAGCACGAATAAAAGTATAAGTTCAAGTTCAAGTGCAAGTTCAAGTTCAACCTCAAGGATCATGAGTACGAGTAAGAACACAATGGTCTAGTCTCTGTCCAGCCAATTCACATTCTTAAGCAGTCACAAATTCAAATCCACATTAGGTATGTAAGGCCACACTAGCCTAAACAGGTTCAAGTCTCAAGTAAGCTCAGTCTAATCGGTTCCAGACAGTTCGAGTTCTCTTACCAACCCAATGCAATACTTTCGGAGTTCAAATTTCCATAAAAGTTGGAATATGGTCACAAAACCAATCATAATATATGTTGCGCACAAGAAAATCTCACCAAGTTTCCGACTAGGTTAATCCATTATACACCAGTAGATCTGATCTTCGGATTTATTTTCGGTTCATATTCAGTACTAGGGACCTAATAAATTACATGAAACTATCCATCAATTTCTCCCATGCATACGGAGTTGGCTAAACCCTCGGTCATAATGCTTTACTCCCAGTCCTGCTACCCTACTTAATAGAAGTCTATAATCACAGGACAAGGCATAATTAAGCATCAAAAAGCTTAATACATATACAAGGTATAACAATTTTTGAATCAGGACATGATTCTTTACAGGTATCAAAATTATAGCACGAGCCAAAAGTCACAAAATAAGGCCAATATGTCAGATATTGTATATAGGCAATTAAGTGTCACAACAGATAAAAGCTTATGTAAGCAGGATACCAAAGTCTCAGGACGTGCACCACCCTTCCTAGGTCTATAGTTAAACCAAAGGGTCCAATTATTGCTAATTTCAATCAAATCACATACCCTTACGCAATTAGATCCAATAAAGCCATAACGCCAGCTGAAACCAAGATTATCCATTCGAAGTTAAAAATCTGAAATAAACAAGCGACCAGCAAAAGCACCATCATCTCCAAGAATAACCAATCTTAGGTTCTATAGTAAAGTCGCAAGTTCCATGTTCAAACCCAAGAAATGAATACAACTCGCTAACTAACGTGCCAAATGGAACCCAAGTCAATTCACACTAACTTCGTACTCTTGATTACAGTCACTCTATATCTCAAAGTTGCCTCAGTCCGTACATTTAAAATTGGCTCACTCTTCTTGAAAGTCAAGAATTTTAAAACATAAGAAAAGTATTTAAAGTAATCAGAAATCTTATCAAGTTCAAGATTCACAATGTTAACCATAAGCTTGCCATTCTTTCAAAAATTCAGGATATATATATATATATATATTTTCTTCGTGTAAAGCATGGACAATTTCAAGTGTGAGACTACACTAATATACAATCAAGGGGAAAACTTAGTTTAGAAATTGTTATCCTGGTATTAACCCATCATATACAAAATTCAACAACTCATCAGTTATTCACTAATTTTCAAATTTGAAATTCAAGTAAAATTCACCTTTTTACCAAAATCAGGAAAATATACATATTTAAAGCATATATATCCTATTTCCACTCATCGCTTACAAATAAAACTAGTACATCCTAGTTTTCTTCAAAATCCCAAAACAGAATTTCTTTAGAAGGTATGTGGGCGGAAAATGCATTTAAACACATTACACGTACACATAGCCCACACAACCAGGTTAAGCAATCATACGGAACAGTCAGTCAATTACATACGAAGTCATTGCATGAAACAATAGGGTCCTCAAAAGTACTTTGAACAACTAGGTCACAAGTGCAAAAGAACTCACGAAAAGCTTTTCCCCTTCTAGGGCTTCGTCCAAATATTTATATCTTAATCAAGGTCGATCACGCTTAACCATACCCGAACAAACCACACGAAGTTCCATAGAATCGCCTTTCTAGTTCACCAAATCCTTTCTAACCTAGGCCCTCATATCCTTCGTATCCGGGCGCAAGAATCTTGTCTAAGATAGTTCACATCTCGAGCCGGCCGGTCCCAAGAGTAAACCATCCTTATTAAAGATTCCTACCCGACATACATACCTAGCTTCCTCGAGTCCCATAATAATGATTCATACACTTATCACATGCCCGGTTCATAACTTACGCTCAAACGAGCACTTAGACATATTCATGAAATTAGGACCACAACACCCCTTGGCCCAGTCTCACTCCGCGCAGAGACCACGCGACGTGGCTCTGATACCACTTGTAACAGCCCCACTTTCCCCTAAGGCGAACCAAAGGGGTTAGCGGACTGCCTGCCCAGCTCTCGCCAGGACTACGGATCAGTTAACGTCGATCTAATGCGCTCCGGAGCTTACCAACGCGCGCAAATAGGTCAAAATCACAAAATAAAAAAAAACGAAAATCGAAGCCGCGATGAACAGTAGAGGACACGTCAGAATCCGGCCGGATTTGGCCCTTTCCTTTTCCAAATTTTTTTTTCTTTTCCGTTTGAAACGCGTATCAGTTCGAAATCCAACCAAGCATCGACCAGACATATATATACATTGGAAACCAACATTTGCAAGCCAAGACGGCATATCAAATATTCAACTAGTTCATACATGTACAAATAACCATTTACAAGCCAACCATTGGTTGCAACAAAACACTTAGGGTTTTCACCCTCAAGGAGCTATTCAAAATATACATTCACATGAGCTCAACTTGAACCAACTAGCACATTCTTTCCAAAAGTGGTCATTTTCCTGTAAGGAAAACAAATGGCACGGTATGAGCTAAAGCCCAGTGAGCAACTATCACACAAAAGCAGTCAAGATCACATAATCATAACCGTTCAGTTCAAATATGCAATTAAGAGATAAATCAAACCAGTGAAAGGATACGGTTGGCTCTCAAGAGCCCATTTCCACACTTGCAATCTTGATCCAACCTCATTGACCCTCCGTCAATGTTAAAAGTACCAAAACCGTAGACCTCACTTTACTTCCTTTCCTTCCACCAATCATACCCCAACCGGGCCCGCACTCCATTCAGTCACTTTTGGTAATACTCGAGTTTACCGGAACCAAGGGTCTCATTACCACAAGGTTCCCCAGTACAGTCCCCGTGGCATGATAATTTTCACGACCAAGCCCTCGCTGGCTCGATCCAATTAACTACCATACGGGGTTGAGCTCATAAATGCAGTAAAGCCATTGGATACTCGTCCAACGACATCAAATCAGTTTCCATGAATGGAATGCAGTATCTCATATATCCAGTGCAGTATTTCAGTAAAACAGTCAATAGCCATGAATAAAATCACAAGGGGTGAGGGCGATCAAGTACACCCTCACCTCAATCATTTCCAATAACCAAGTAAGCCTTCAAGGCATCAAATACACATAGCACAAAGCCACATTATAACAAGTAAGTGAGTAGTATACTCACAAATCAAATAAGTGCTATTTCATGCACTTCCGTCAGGGGAATGTCGTGAACCACCGTCACGCCCTAGAACAAGTAAACAAATGCAATGAGACTCGATAACGAGTCATATAGCAATGCCAATCACAACTCCAATAGGGTTTTATAAACATATACAAGCATGATAGCAAACCAGGAATTAAGAAAGGCCTTAAACTTAGGCCTTTGAAAGAAAACCGGATTCGACCTCATAATGCGGTAATGGCACAACTCTCACTACGATTATCGGATGGGGGTGTAAGACCCACCGCTTCGAAGCTATGGAACAGGGCTACAACAATGAAGAAGGTCACTCAATCCAGTTCCTAGCTTAACTAGGTCGAAAATGCCAAATACTATACCAGAATTACCAAAAACAGGTTTGCAAATCACACAAAACTGTAATTACTATAACTTAGTCTATACAAGTCCAAATGTCGAAATTCCAAAGGCATATGTTAGCTAAGATATCCAGCTACATTTCATCAGAAGACACCAACAACTAAATCCAAACCAATTCCAGTCAAAATGGCCAATAACCAGTACAGTTTTCGCATTCTGTCCAAAGCAGAACAGCTACAGTAATTTCGTCATAACTCATTCCACATTAATCTAAATGACCTGAAATTTTACAGGCACCTCAAACACATCAATACCTACAACTTTCATGTTTTGAGCAAAGTCAAATTCGGCCTCTAACCCTATGATCCAAAACCAGACAGAATTGGGGATTTAAGAACCCTAACTTTTCAGTTTTCATTCCAAATCCAAAATTGGTTGCATTTATCCACATTTCACACCCACTAGAGTTATTATAGGCCATTGCCAATCATCACAAACAACCACACCATCATAATCCAATTAAACCAGAAAAATCATCAATAAATGGAAAACTTCACCAAATCACTTCAAGTCAAGATAAAACCAGAAATTTCAGCACTTTCATCACTAATAAGCATAACTTAAGCATCATTAGATGTAGGAGGAAGATACACACACCACTAACCTAGTAACAAGAGAGGTAGAGGTGTTGGACACCTTAGCTCTTCCAAAAACTTCACCAAATCAACCACTAACACCAACTAGAAAGATTTTATGGAGTAGAAACTAGTTTAGTTGGTTGAGTTATGGATTGAAGCAAGAAGAAATCAAGACTTGAAGAGGTTTTTCTTCCTTCCTTGAACTTGAGAGAGAGGGCCGGCCAACAAGAGAAGAAAAATTGTGAATTTTATGCAATTTTTGGATATTTAATCCTTTGGTCAAAAAAGTCAAAATTGTGAATAGTAAATCTTAAAGGAAAACCAATAACATGGTGACACTTGTCACTCTATTTAATGCATTCTTATCACTTCTTTTCTCTCTCACATCAATCACTTCACACACTCTACTTATCTCTTAACACCCGATAAAATTTACACAGTATCCGGAATTTAACCTAATTGGCCGAATTTTTCCGAACTTTTCGCACTAGTGGGTCCCACGTCCAATATATATTCTTAATTTTTTAAAAACTCACCAATACTAGAAAAATCATCTAAAAACTATAATTGCTCATAAAATCAACCCAGAAAATGTTTCTAAGCCAGAAAATGCAAAAATTATGCAATTAAGGGAACTAAAACCCTAGGAAAATTTTTAGGGTATTTACGGGTTCTCACACTCTCCCCTCCTTAAAAGAATGTCGTCCTCGACATTCCACCTGTACTAATCAGATCAAATATCCCTCAAGTGTCACTCGAGCCTTCTAACTAATATAGATCCGGTCAAGATATCGCTCAGAAACCAATCAAGCATTGGGATTCAATCTATTCCAACTTGTATTCACCAGGTCCAATTTGTTTTCCCCAAAGTCGGCCAAATACTAAAAATCATTCGAATCTCACTTATCGTAATTCATGATCCAGGAAAGCATGGCCTATATAATCCAAGTACTACATATCACGCCAATCCAACCTATCAAATGGTCATGGTTCAATAGGGAGTTAATCACGTACCCAAATAAAACAGGCAAAAGGCTTGAAATCGGACGCAAGGTCCCAGATATTTGGAAGAAATTCAGGGTATAGTGATGCTTTAGATCAAAATTCATCTCTGGTGGTGCTGGACAACATAACAAGCTAGCACAACGGCTATGCTTCACCAAAGAATTTCAGTTCAGTAAGTTGGCCCTGGTGGTGCTGGACAACACAACAAGCTAGCTCAACGGCTAAACTTCACCAAAAGCCTCAGTGCAAAATGTCATCCCTGGTGGTGCTGGACAACACAACAGGCAATGCCCCACCAGAGAGGTTCAGTTCAACCGCTACAAAAGAGTAATAGCCGGTCTACAGTCACACCAGTACGAATAAGTTCAAGAGTAGGGTCAAAGCAGAGCCAAATACTTCAGGTTCATGGTGCATGAGCACGAATAAAAGTATAAGTTCAAGTTCAAGTGCAAGTTCAAGTTCAACCTCAAGGATCATGAGTACGAGTAAGAACACAATGGTCTAGTCTCTGTCCAGCCAATTCACATTCTTAAGCAGTCACAAATTCAAATCCACATTAGGTATGTAAGGCCACACTAGCCTAAACAGGTTCAAGTCTCAAGTAAGCTCAGTCTAATCGGTTCCAGACAGTTCGAGTTCTCTTACCAACCCAATGCAATACTTTCGGAGTTCAAATTTCCATAAAAGTTGGAATATGGTCACAAAACCAATCATAATATATGTTGCGCACAAGAAAATCTCACCAAGTTTCCGACTAGGTTAATCCATTATACACCAGTAGATCTGATCTTTGGATTTATTTTCGGTTCATATTCAGTACTAGGGACCTAATAAATTACATGAAACTATCCATCAATTTCTCCCATGCATACGGAGTTGGCTAAACCCTCGGTCATAATGCTTTACTCCCAGTCCTGCTACCCTACTTAATAGAAGTCTATAATCACAGGACAAGGCATAATTAAGCATCAAAAAGCTTAATACATATACAAGGTATAACAATTTTTGAATCAGGACATGATTCTTTACAGGTATCAAAATTATAGCACGAGCCAAAAGTCACAAAATAAGGCCAATATGTCAGATATTGTATATAGGCAATTAAGTGTCACAACAGATAAAAGCTTATGTAAGCAGGATACCAAAGTCTCAGGACGTGCACCACCCTTCCTAGGTCTATAGTTAAACCAAAGGGTCCAATTATTGCTAATTTCAATCAAATCACATACCCTTACGCAATTAGATCCAATAAAGCCATAACGCCAGCTGAAACCAAGATTATCCATTCGAAGTTAAAAATCTGAAATAAACAAGCGACCAGCAAAAAGCACCATCATCTCCAAGAATAACCAATCTTAGGTTCTATAGTAAAGTCGCAAGTTCCATGTTCAAACCCAAGAAATGAATACAACTCGCTAACTAACGTGCCAAATGGAACCCAAGTCAATTCACACTAACTTCGTACTCTTGATTACAGTCACTCTATATCTCAAAGTTGCCTCAGTCCGTACATTTAAAATTGGCTCACTCTTCTTGAAAGTCAAGAATTTTTAAAACATAAGAAAAGTATTTAAAGTAATCAGAAATCTTATCAAGTTCAAGATTCACAATGTTAACCATAAGCTTGCCATTCTTTCAAAAATTCAGGATATATATATATATATATTTTCTTCGTGTAAAGCATGGACAATTTCAAGTGTGAGACTACACTAATATACAATCAAGGGGAAAACTTAGTTTAGAAATTGTTATCCTGGTATTAACCCATCATATACAAAATTCAACAACTCATCAGTTATTCACTAATTTTCAAATTTGAAATTCAAGTAAAATTCACCTTTTTACCAAAATCAGGAAAATATACATATTTAAAGCATATATATCCTATTTCCACTCATCGCTTACAAATAAAACTAGTACATCCTAGTTTTCTTCAAAATCCCAAAACAGAATTTCTTTAGAAGGTATGTGGGCGGAAAATGCATTTAAACACATTACACGTACACATAGCCCACACAACCAGGTTAAGCAATCATACGGAACAGTCAGTCAATTACATACGAAGTCATTGCATGAAACAATAGGGTCCTCAAAAGTACTTTGAACAACTAGGTCACAAGTGCAAAAGAACTCACGAAAAGCTTTTCCCCTTCTAGGGCTTCGTCCAAATATTTATATCTTAATCAAGGTCGATCACGCTTAACCATACCCGAACAAACCACACGAAGTTCCATAGAATCGCCTTTCTAGTTCACCAAATCCTTTCTAACCTAGGCCCTCATATCCTTCGTATCCGGGCGCAAGAATCTTGTCTAAGATAGTTCACATCTCGAGCCGGCCGGTCCCAAGAGTAAACCATCCTTATTAAAGATTCCTACCCGACATACATACCTAGCTTCCTCGAGTCCCATAATAATGATTCATACACTTATCACATGCCCGGTTCATAACTTACGCTCAAACGAGCACTTAGACATATTCATGAAATTAGGACCACAACACCCCTTGGCCCAGTCTCACTCCGCGCAGAGACCACGCGACGTGGCTCTGATACCACTTGTAACAGCCCCACTTTCCCCTAAGGCGAACCAAAGGGGTTAGCGGACTGCCTGCCCAGCTCTCGCCAGGACTACGGATCAGTTAACGTCGATCTAATGCGCTCCGGAGCTTACCAACGCGCGCAAATAGGTCAAAATCACAAAATAAAAAAAATGAAAATCGAAGCCGCGATGAACAGTAGAGGACACGTCAGAATCCGGCCGGATTTGGCCCTTTCCTTTTCCAAATTTTTTTTTTCTTTTCCGTTTGAAACGCGTATCAGTTCGAAATCCAACCAAGCATCGACCAGACATATATATACATTGGAAACCAACATTTGCAAGCCAAGACGGCATATCAAATATTCAACTAGTTCATACATGTACAAATAACCATTTACAAGCCAACCATTGGTTGCAACAAAACACTTAGGGTTTTTCACCCTCAAGGAGCTATTCAAAATATACATTCACATGAGCTCAACTTGAACCAACTAGCACATTCTTTCCAAAAGTGGTCATTTTCCTGTAAGGAAAACAAATGGCACGGTATGAGCTAAAGCCCAGTGAGCAACTATCACACAAAAGCAGTCAAGATCACATAATCATAACCGTTCAGTTCAAATATGCAATTAAGAGATAAATCAAACCAGTGAAAGGATACGGTTGGCTCTCAAGAGCCCATTTCCACACTTGCAATCTTGATCCAACCTCATTGACCCTCCGTCAATGTTAAAAGTACCAAAACCGTAGACCTCACTTTACTTCCTTTCCTTCCACCAATCATACCCCAACCGGGCCCGCACTCCATTCAGTCACTTTTGGTAATACTCGAGTTTACCGGAACCAAGGGTCTCATTACCACAAGGTTCCCCAGTACAGTCCCCGTGGCATGATAATTTTCACGACCAAGCCTTCGCTGGCTCGATCCAATTAACTACCATACGGGGTTGAGCTCATAAATGCAGTAAAGCCATTGGATACTCGTCCAACGACATCAAATCAGTTTCCATGAATGGAATGCAGTATCTCATATATCCAGTGCAGTATTTCAGTAAAACAGTCAATAGCCATGAATAAAATCACAAGGGGTGAGGGCGATCAAGTACACCCTCACCTCAATCATTTCCAATAACCAAGTAAGCCTTCAAGGCATCAAATACACATAGCACAAAGCCACATTATAACAAGTAAGTGAGTAGTATACTCACAAATCAAATAAGTGCTATTTCATGCACTTCCGTCAGGGGAATGTCGTGAACCACCGTCACGCCCTAGAACAAGTAAACAAATGCAATGAGACTCGATAACGAGTCATATAGCAATGCCAATCACAACTCCAATAGGGTTTTATAAACATATACAAGCATGATAGCAAACCAGGAATTAAGAAAGGCCTTAAACTTAGGCCTTTGAAAGAAAACCGGATTCGACCTCATAATGCGGTAATGGCACAACTCTCACTACGATTATCGGATGGGGGTGTAAGACCCACCGCTTCGAAGCTATGGAACAGGGCTACAACAATGAAGAAGGTCACTCAATCCAGTTCCTAGCTTAACTAGGTCGAAAATGCCAAATACTATACCAGAATTACCAAAACAGGTTTGCAAATCACACAAAACTGTAATTACTATAACTTAGTCTATACAAGTCCAAATGTCGAAATTCCAAAGGCATATGTTAGCTAAGACATCCAGCTACATTTCATCAGAAGACACCAACAACTAAATCCAAACCAATTCCAGTCAAAATGGCCAATAACCAGTACAGTTTTCGCATTCTGTCCAAAGCAGAACAGCTACAGTAATTTCGTCATAACTCATTCCACATTAATCTAAATGACCCTGAAATTTTACAGGCACCTCAAACACATCAATACCTACAACTTTCATGTTTTGAGCAAAGTCAAATTCGGCCTCTAACCCTATGATCCAAAACCAGACAGAATTGGGGATTTAAGAACCCTAACTTTTCAGTTTTCATTCCAAATCCAAAATTGGTTGCATTTATCCACATTTCACACCCACTAGAGTTATTATAGGCCATTGCCAATCATCACAACAACCACACCATCATAATCCAATTAAACCAGAAAAATCATCAATAAATGGAAAACTTCACCAAATCACTTCAAGTCAAGATAAAACCAGAAATTTCAGCACTTTCATCACTAATAAGCATAACTTAAGCATCATTAGATGTAGGAGGAAGATACACACACCACTAACCTAGTAACAAGAGAGGTAGAGGTGTTGGACACCTTAGCTCTTCCAAAAACTTCACCAAATCAACCACTAACACCAACTAGAAGATTTTATGGAGTAGAAACTAGTTTAGTTGGTTGAGTTATGGATTGAAGCAAGAAGAAATCAAGACTTGAAGAGGTTTTTCTTCCTTCCTTGAACTTGAGAGAGAGGGCCGGCCAACAAGAGAAGAAAAATTGTGAATTTTATGCAATTTTTGGATATTTAATCCTTTGGTCAAAAAAGTCAAAATTGTGAATAGTAAATCTTAAAGGAAAACCAATAACATGGTGACACTTGTCACTCTATTTAATGCATTCTTATCACTTCTTTTCTCTCTCACATCAATCACTTCACACACTCTACTTATCTCTTAACACCCGATAAAATTTACACAGTATCCGGAATTTAACCTAATTGGCCGAATTTTTCCGAACTTTTCGCACTAGTGGGTCCCACGTCCAATATATATTCTTAATTTTTAAAAACTCACCAATACTAGAAAAATCATCTAAAAACTATAATTGCTCATAAAATCAACCCAGAAAATGTTTCTAAGCCAGAAAATGCAAAAATTATGCAATTAAGGGAACTAAAACCCTAGGAAAATTTTTAGGGTATTTACGGGTTCTCACACTCTCCCCTCCTTAAAAGAATGTCGTCCTCGACATTCCACCTGTACTAATCAGATCAAATATCCCTCAAGAGTCACTCGAGCCTTCTAACTAATATAGATCCGGTCAAGATATCGCTCAGAAACCAATCAAGCATTGGGATTCAATCTATTCCAACTTGTATTCACCAGGTCCAATTTGTTTTTCCCCAAAGTCGGCCAAATACTAAAAATCATTCGAATCTCACTTATCGTAATTCATGATCCAGGAAAGCATGGCCTATATAATCCAAGTACTACATATCACGCCAATCCAACCTATCAAATGGTCATGGTTCAATAGGGAGTTAATCACGTACCCAAATAAAACAGGCAAAAGGCTTGAAATCGGACGCAAGGTCCCAGATATTTGGAAGAAATTCAGGGTATAGTGATGCTTTAGATCAAAATTCATCTCTGGTGGTGCTGGACAACATAACAAGCTAGCACAACGGCTATGCTTCACCAAAGAATTTCAGTTCAGTAAGTTGGCCCTGGTGGTGCTGGACAACACAACAAGCTAGCTCAACGGCTAAACTTCACCAAAAGCCTCAGTGCAAAATGTCATCCCTGGTGGTGCTGGACAACACAACAGGCAATGCCCCACCAGAGAGGTTCAGTTCAACCGCTACAAAAGAGTAGTAGCCGGTCTACAGTCACACCAGTACGAATAAGTTCAAGAGTAGGGTCAAAGCAGAGCCAAATACTTCAGGTTCATGGTGCATGAGCACGAATAAAAGTATAAGTTCAAGTTCAAGTGCAAGTTCAAGTTCAACCTCAAGGATCATGAGTACGAGTAAGAACACAATGGTCTAGTCTCTGTCCAGCCAATTCACATTCTTAAGCAGTCACAAATTCAAATCCACATTAGGTATGTAAGGCCACACTAGCCTAAACAGGTTCAAGTCTCAAGTAAGCTCAGTCTAATCGGTTCCAGACAGTTCGAGTTCTCTTACCAACCCAATACAATACTTTCGGAGTTCAAATTTCCATAAAAGTTGGAATATGGTCACAAAACCAATCATAATATATGTTGCGCACAAGAAAATCTCACCAAGTTTCCGACTAGGTTAATCCATTATACACCAGTAATCTGATCTTCGGATTTATTTTCGGTTCATATTCAGTACTAGGGACCTAATAAATTACATGAAACTATCCATCAATTTCTCCCATGAATACGGAGTTGGCTAAACCCTCGGTCATAATGCTTTACTCCCAGTCCTGCTACCCTACTTAATAGAAGTCTATAATCACAGGACAAGGCATAATTAAGCATCAAAAAGCTTAATACATATACTAGGTATAACAATTTTTGAATCAGGACATGATTCTTTACAGGTATCAAAATTATAGCACGAGCCAAAAGTCACAAAATAAGGCCAATATGTCAGATATTGTATATAGGCAATTAAGTGTCACAACAGATAAAAGCTTATGTAAGCAGGATACCAAAGTCTCAGGACGTGCACCACCCTTCCTAAGTCTATAGTTAAACCAAAGGGTCCAATTATTGCTAATTTCAATCAAATCACATCCCTTACGCAATTAGATCCAATAAAGCCATAACGCCAGCTGAAACCAAGATTATCCATTCGAAGTTAAAAATCTGAAATAAACAAGCGACCAGCAAAAGCACCATCATCTCCAAGAATAACCAATCTTAGGTTCTATAGTAAAGTCGCAAGTTCCATGTTCAAACCCAAGAAATGAATACAACTCGCTAACTAACGTGCCAAATGGAACCCAAGTCAATTCACACTAACTTCGTACTCTTGAATACAGTCACTCTATATCTCAAAGTTGCCTCAGTCCGTACATTTAAAATTGGCTCACTCTTCTTGAAAGTCAAGAATTTTAAAACATAAGCAAAGTATTTAAAGTAATCAGAAATCTTATCAAGTTCAAAATTCACAATGTTAACCATAAGCTTGCCATTCTTTCAAAAATTCAGGATATATATATATATTTTCTTCGTGAAAGCATGGACAATTTCAAGTGTGAGACTACACTAATATACAATCAAGGGGAAAACTTAGTTTAGAAATTGTTATCCTGGTATTAACCCATCATATACAAAATTCAACAACTCATCAGTTATTCACTAATTTTCAAATTTGAAATTCAAGTAAAATTCACCTTTTTACCAAAATCAGGAAAATATACATATTTAAAGCATATATATCTTATTTCCACTCATCATTACAAATAAAACTAGTACATCCTAGTTTTTCTTCAAAATCCCAAAACAGAATTTCTTTAGAAGGTATGTGGGCGGAAAATGCATTTAAACACATTACACGTACACATAGCCCACATAACCAGGTTAAGCAATCATACAGAACAGTCAGTCAATTACATACGAAGTCATTGCATGAAAAATAGGGTCCTCAAAAGTACTTTGAACGACTAGGTCACAAGTGCAAAAGAACTCACGAAAAGCTTTTCCCCTTCTAGGGCTTCGTCCAAATACTATATCTTAATCAAGGTCGATCACGCTTAACCATACCCGAACAAACCACACGAAGTTCCATAGAATCGCCTTTCTAGTTCACCAAATCCTTTCTAACCTAGGCCCTCATATCCTTCGTATCCGGGCGCAAGAATCTTGTCTAAGATAGTTCACATCTCGAGCCGGCCGGTCCCAAGAGTAAACCATCCTTATTAAAGTTCCTACCCGACATACATACCTACTTCCTCGAGTCCCATAATAATGATTCATACACTTATCACATGCCCGGTTCATAACTTACGCTCAAACGAGCACTTAGACATATTCATGAAATTAGGACCACAACACCCCTTGGCCCAGTCTCACTCCGCGCAGAGACCACGCGACGTGGCTCTGATACCACTTGTAACAGCCCCACTTTCCCCTAAGGCGAACCAAAGGGGTTAGCGGACTGCCTGCCCAGCTCTCGCCAGGACTACGGATCAGTTAACGTCGATCTAATGCGCTCCGGAGCTTACCAACGCGCGCAAATAGGTCAAAATCACAAAATAAAAAAAACGAAAATCGAAGCCGCGATGAACAGTAGAGGACACGTCAGAATCCGGCCGGATTTGGCCCTTTCCTTTTTCCAAATTTTTTTTTCTTTTCCGTTTGAAACGCGTATCAGTTCGAAATTCAACCAAGCATCGACCAAACATATATATACATTGGAAACCAACATTTGCAAGCCAAGACGGCATATCAAATATTCAACTAGTTCATACATGTACAAATAACCATTTACAAGCCAACCATTGGTTGCAACAAAACACTTAGGGTTTTCACCCTCAAGGAGCTATTCAAAATATACATTCACATGAGCTCAACTTGAACCAACTAGCACATTCTTTCCAAAAGTGGTCATTTTCCTGTAAGGAAAACAAATGGCACGGTATGAGCTAAAGCCCAGTGAGCAACTATCACACAAAAGCAGTCAAGATCACATAATCATAACCGTTCAGTTCAAATATGCAATTAAGAGATAAATCAAACCAGTGAAAGGATACGGTTGGCTCTCAAGAGCCCATTTCCACACTTGCAATCTTGATCCAACCTCATTGACCCTCCGTCAATGTTAAAAGTACCAAAACCGTAGACCTCACTTTACTTCCTTTCCTTCCACCAATCATACCCCAACCGGGCCCGCACTCCATTCAGTCACTTTTGGTAATACTCGAGTATACCGGAAC